>OX371223.1:53991632-56391632 GCA_947310385.1 Nephrotoma appendiculata
AAAAAATTCCAAACTCAAATTTTATTTTATTTTTGGTACACGAAAAACATTAAGCACAGAGAAAGTTGAAAACAAAAATTATTTTATCATTTTATTATTATCATTAGAGCTTTTTTATTTTTTTTATTTTTACAGAAGATTAAGATTTAATATTAAGATTTAGGAAAAAATATTTTGTTTGTATAAAACGAAGACGATAAATAAATATTTCCTTTAAAAATTTAAGAACGGCTAAATAGCATCACCTCATCGAGAGTATGGATGAGTTTTAGGTACGCGATTAAGTAAATTAGTTTGTTACATTAGTTTATGGCTGGGGAACAGATTGTTCATGAACGTCTTTTGTTTTTGTCGTTGTAGTATTTAATATTTGTGGCTTACCACTGATGAGGGCTCACAAATAGATTAAATGGTTTTTGTTTTACAACTGAACTGTTTATTAAGTTTTCTTTGATATTTATACATTAATTTTGTTTACTTAAGCATAATTAACAATTATAATTTTATATCTATCTTATAAATTATTATATGTATGTAATGCATGCAAATACAATAATTGCTTATTAATCAGTATATTACATGTGAGTTATCGTGTTACACACATTATATTTAATTGTAGAAAAAGAAATATAAAAATTCTTAGAAAGAGAAATATAAAAATGCTTAGAATAAGCAAAATTACTAAATTTGAAAATATCATGTCATTTACGTTGTTGAGTATAAACATCTTTTGTGTCGATAAGTTTCAGAATAAAAGAGGAGACATAATTTTAGCTTGCAAGTTGGTGTGTAATAATATTTTTAATTTGCCAAAAATATTTTAGTGTAGGTAGCTGCAGCAGGGAAACGGAATTGGGCCAACTATGGAATAGCACAAATTCAGCCACGATATTTTTTGGAAGGCATTGGACATGCCTGACAGAAATATTCTAGCTGAATTGCTTGTTTTTGGATTTTAGAACATATATTTCTATTGTTTAATTTGTTGTTTAACACTTATATTATTGAGTGGTATACCTCTTGCTTTTGCTTATATGCCTTTTCCGGCCTGCGATCACAATTGTGTACGATGAAATTGTGTGCGAAAGTGACTCATGAAAAAAATACAAACCATTACAAACTATTGTTATTAACATACACATTCGTGTGCGGTGGACTTAAATCGAGGCAAAAAAAATGTTTGTGGCAGGAACAGGAATATTTATATTATGAACGTCTATAGGATCCATTACACGGTCAATATTAACGTGAATACCGGTAATGTAATTATCCCTTAAAACTTGCATCAATACTAGCTACTTCATTATTTTTCAACATTACACAATCATTTTTAATTGACATTAATTTCATCATTACTGCTGTTATTATTGCTAAGTGTACTTTATTTGCTAAGTGTATTGCTAAGAAATTTCTTTAAAAGTTATAAGTTATGGATCGAAAAAATGAACCGTGTGTTGCTATAATAATAGCGCTGTGCTCACAAAAAACGGTAAAGCGAAAACGCTGGATGAAGGAGTGGCTAAAACAACGAGATAACTATTCTCACACCGTTCTTCTAAAAGAAATAAGTGAAAGCGAGGCCACTGACTATCAAAATTATTTTAGAATGAGTCAAGAACACTTTGAGATTTTCTGGTAAGAGAGGATACCACCATGAGGAAAAGCATTTCTGTCAATGAAAGATTGGCTTTGACATTGTGGTATATTGCAACAGGAAAAAATTGCGAAAACTTAAAGTTTTCGACTATAATGTCACCATCTACAATCAGTAAAGCCATTCTTGAGATATGCGAAATTCTCATTTATGTCTTGCAAGACTACGTAAAGGTATAAGTATTACTTTGTTTAAAGTGTATTAAATAAAACTTCAGACTAAATTCAGTAGTAAATAATTCATTTAATAATTTCAATAATTCATTAGCTACGAGTATAATAAATTTTATTTTTTTAGATATACAATAAATTAAAATTTGTATTCTTTAAAATTTTTGAAAATTTTTTGAATTATTGGAGACGGTTCTTCATCAACAGGTGATATTGAGATAGGTGAGGTAGATTCTGAACGAGTTGAGATAGTATATGATGGTGTTACCACTGTCCATTGCCTCTTATCTTCATTAGTTTTTACAGAATCTATATCAAGGTTCCCCAAAGCTGCATGAAACAACACGACAGCTTTTTCTGCAAAAATTCTCTGTTTGGAATCCAACATAATTAGCTGTTCACCCCAAGCCTGCCAAATTATTGGTATTTTTTGTTTTTGATCTTGGGAATCATCTAAGTATTTACATGCTTTGTGAAGAAGCTCATTACGCATAGCCGTTTGTCCTACATTTCTTTGTTTGTTGGTTTGTAATAATCGTATTTATGGTGGCAGTTATGCACTTTCACTAGTCTGAAAAAAATTAATAAATTTTTTGGATTTTCTTCGTTGGACATAAACTAATTTTTAAGATTCATTTGATATTTATTATTTATTTTTAGTTTCCGAATACCTCCGAAGAATGGGTTAATATTTTCAAAGATTTTGGAAATTTACACAACTTTTATAATATGTTGGGAGCAATGGATGGGAAGCATAGTGCCATTACAAAACCACGCAATTAAGGTGCCCTGTATTACAACTATAAAGGATTTTATAGCATCGTTTTGTTGGCGATCGTCAATGCACGGAAGGAGTTTATTATGGTTGACGCTGGAATGAATGGCCGAATTTCAGATGGAGGCGTATTTAATTATTCTGAATTTGGGAAGCGTTTACAACAAAATTCACTCAACTTGCCGTTTCCCACTTCGTTACCCAACATAAACGCAATGTAATGAAACCATTCGCTCAAAAATTATTAAATGAAGCTTGACATGTCTATAATAATAGATTATCAAGAGTTCGTGTGGTTGTTGAAAATGCATTTGGGATTTTTCTTCAATAACCATGGCAGCTTGTTATCTTTATAATTTCCTGGTGAAGGAGAATAACATAGCATATTTGGCACCAAATAATACCGGGACTACAGATGACTACCAACTTGTGAATTTACAAACAACTATAAATAGAAATAGTCCATCAGATGCTAAGGAAGTACGTGAAAACTTTTGCCAATATTTAAATAATGAGGGAAAATATGTATAATGCATAGCTAGCTAGTTGTATGAAATAAACTTTTTTTTTTATAAAATAAATAAATACTAAACACCTAATTTTGTTTATAAATTAATAAATACTAAATACTATACCTCGTTCACTTCCTGCACATTGCTATTCACTGGCTGCTCAAATTTGTCAAGAAATTGTAAGGCATAAAAACATAGCTGGGTTGGTGTATATATGTCATCCGTTCCGCAACCCGAGTTCTTGGATGTCAATATTATTTTTAATTCCTTTCTATAATTAGTACGTAGTGTATTAATTTTTTGCCTAACATCTGCACGGTTTGCTGTTGGCTTGTTTTATCTTTTATATCTCCAAAATTTATCCAAAGCTGAATTTCCCTTACTTTTTATTATGTAATTTTGATTTGTTGGATTCCGTAGTTCTGGCTTCGTACGTTTCTATAAATTGTCGAAGACCGACGTCTTCGATATTCCGCTCGCTTCCATATTCGCTAGATGTTTCAATCGTAGATAATTCTAACTCGTTTATTTCGATTGTCTCGTAGATATCGTACGCACATAAAATACTCATTTTTAAATTTATAACTATAAATATTTTTCATTTTATATTATAATAACCAAAAAGTTTAAAAGAAAATTGACAATTGTAGTTAACAAACCATACTACAGAGTATGTAATGAAGAGTGTAACGATGCAAACTCACACACGGTCATTTAATAATGACAATATCTCCACCAAGTATCAGTAATGATGTATCAAAATCAGAAAATCCGGATACTCGTCAATACCGTACATCATTACTTGTTTCATCACATTACACGATCAATATTCATGTCATTCTTAGAATGAATTGACGTTAATGTTGACCGTGTAATGGCTGTTTTTGTCACTGATTCACTCGAGAATGCACACGATGACCAAAACATTTTTTTTTTTATAATATAATTCTAAAAATGAAATGTCGAAAGACTACCACAATCTGAAACACACTATAAATTTCATATAATTCATACCGTTTTCTCAAAAGTAACAACGAGACAATCATCAAATCCTCCATTCAGATCCAAATTCAGAAACACATCCAAACACATAGTTTTTAAACCAGTTTCATTAAAGTAACGTGTTAATCACAGCTGTGAGTTGAATGCTAAAATGCTCGTCTATCGATAAATTCCATGCGCGTGAAATATTTACTAAATCTATCCTAAGTGTAAAATTTTTTTAGGAATGGTTTAGGAAAAATTTCACACTCCTATAGACAGCCGTGAAATATTTCCTAACGAAATCCTATGTATACTAGTGTTAGTGAAAATAGTCTTAAAAGCGAACATTTAGGCGAGAAGATATTTTAGAGAAACTCCTATTTTAAAAAATATGGAAATTAGCTGATACAAACGATTTAAAAAATTTAAATTAAATTTAACATAAAAAACATTAACAACTAAACTCTGCTGGAAATTTGGCCAAGTACTCATCGATTCCACTATGTTTCTATGTTAGCCGTATAAAATATCAATTTAATTTTTTGACCATCCACCATCAACTTTACTTTTAACCAATATAATAATTTTATTGAATCATCAAACACCATCTAATTACAAATGGAGAAATAAAATATGGTGATGGTGACAGAGAAGAACTAAAGTAAAAGTTCACTCAGATATGATAAACGATAGTAATTTAGATAAAATTTACACTACTTTTCCAAATAAGAACTGACAACAGATTCAATATTGTAAAAAGATATATTAAATGACCATGTCCATGTTAATTTTCAGAATTTTGTCATAGTTCTGGCATGGGCAAATATGGCCCAGAAACGTGTGAGTTATAATTTATAGTATTTTTGCCATTCAAACGATTACTAATCGAGATTTTGCCCGGTTCTCATCGATCCCGTTATGTTTTCCAGAAATATATATCAAATGCCAATGTCTATGTTAATTTTCAGAATTTTGTCATAGTTCTGGCATGGGCAAATATGGCCCCGAAACGTGTGAGTTATAATTTATAGTACCTTTGCCATTCAAACGATTACTAATCGAGATTTTGCCCGGTTCTCATCGATCCCGTTATGTTTTCCAGAAAGATATATCAAATGCCAATGTCCATGTTAATTTTCAGAATTTTGTCATAGTTCTGGCATGGGGAATTTGGCCCCGAAACGTGTGAGTTATAATTTATAGTATTTTTGCCATTCAAACGATTACTAGTCAAGATTTTGCCCGGTTCTCATCGATCCCGTTATGTTTTCCAGAAAGATATATTAAATGCCAATGTCCATGTTAATTTTCAGAATTTTGTCATAGTTCTGGCATGGGCATATATGGCCCCGAAACGTGTGAGTTATAGTTTACTGTATTTTTGCCATTCAAACGATTACTAGTCAAGATTTTGCCCGGTTCTCATCGATCCCGTTATGTTTTCCAGAAAGATATATCAAATGCCAATGTCCATGTTAATTTTCAGAATTTTGTCATAGTTCTGGCATGGGCAAATATGGCCCCGAAACGTGTGAGTTATAATTTATAGTATTTTTGCCATTCAAACGATTACTAATCGAGATTTTGCCCGGTTCTCATCGATCCCGTTATGTTTTCCAGAAAGATATATTAAATGCCAATGTCCATGTTAATTTTCAGAATTTTGTCATAGTTCTGGCATGGGCAAATATGGCCATGAAACGTGTGAGTTATAATTTATAGTATTTTGCCATTCAAACGATTACTAATCGAGATTTTGCCCGGTTCTCATCGATCCCGTTATGTTTTCCAGAAATACATATCAAATGCCAATGTCCATGTTAATTTTCAGAATTTTGTCATAGTTCTGGCATGGGCAAATATGGCCATGAAACGTGTGAGTTATATTTTACAGTATTTTTGCAATTCAAACGATTACTAATCGAGATTTTGCCCGGTTCTCATCGTTCTCGTTATGTTTTCCAGAAAGATATATCAAATGCCAATGTCCATGTTAATTTTCAGAATTTTGTCATAGTTCTGGCATGGGCAAATATGGCCCCGAAACGTGTGAGTTATAATTTATAGTATTTTTGCCATTCATACGATTACTAATCGAGATTTTGCCTGGTTCTCATCGATCCCGTTATGTTTTCCAGAAAGATATATCAAATGCCAATGTCCATGTTAATTTTCAGAATTTTGTCATAGTTCTGGCATGGGCAAATATGGCCCCGAAACGTGTGAGTTATAGTTTACTGTATTTTTGCCATTCAAACGATTACTAATCGAGATTTTGCCCGGTTCTCATCGATCCAGTTATATTTTCCAGAAAGATATATCAAATGCCAATGTCCTTGTTAATTTTCAGAATTTTGTCATAGTTCTGGCATGGGCAAATATGGCCCCGAAACGTGTGAGTTATAATTTATAGTATTTTTGCCATTCATACGATTACTAATCGAGATTTTGCCTGGTTCTGATCGATCCCGTTATGTTTTCCAGAAAGATATATCAAATGCCAATGTCCATGTTAATTTTCAGAATTTTGTCATAGTTCTGGCATGGGCAAATATGGCCCCGAAACGTGTGAGTTATAATTTATAGTATTTTTGCCATTCATACGATTACTAATCGAGATTTTGCCCGGTTCTCATCGATCCCGTTATGTTTTTCAGAAAGATATATCAAATGCCAATGTCCATGTTAATTTTCAGAATTTTGTTATAGTGCTGGCATGGGCAAATATGGCCCCGAAACGTGTGAGTTATAATTTATAGTACCTTTGCCATTCAAACGATTACTAATCGAGATTTTGCCCGGTTCTCATCGATCCCGTTATGTTTTCCAGAAAGATATATCAAATGCCAATGTCCATGTTAATTTTCAGAATTTTGTCATAGTTCTGGCATGGGCAAATATGGCCCCGAAAAGTGTGAGTTATAATTTATAGTATTTTTGCCATTCATACGATTACTAATCGAGATTTTGCCCGGTTCTCATCAATCTCGTTATGTTTTCCAGAAAGATATATCAAATGCCAATGTCCATGTTAATTTTCAGAATTTTGTCATAGTTCTGGCATGGGCAAATATGGCCCGAAAAGTGTGAGTTATAATTTATAGTATTTTTGCCATTCAAACGATTACTAATCGAGATTTTGCCCGGTTCTCATCGATCCCGTTATGTTTTCCAGAAAGATATATCAAATGCCAATGTCCATGTTAATTTTCAGAATTTTGTCATAGTTCTGGCATGGGGAATTTGGCCCCGAAACGTGTGAGTTATAATTTATAGTATTTTTGCCATTCAAACGATTACTAGTCAAGATTTTGCCCGGTTCTCATCGATCCCGTTATGTTTTCCAGAAAGATATATTAAATGCCAATGTCCATGTTAATTTTCAGAATTTTGTCATAGTTCTGGCATGGGCATATATGGCCCCGAAACGTGTGAGTTATAGTTTACTGTATTTTTGCCATTTAAACGATTACTAGTCAAGATTTTGCCCGGTTCTCATCGATCCCGTTATGTTTTCCAGAAAGATATATCAAATGCCAATGTCCATGTTAATTTTCAGAATTTTGTCATAGTTCTGGCATGGGCAAATATGGCCCCGAAACGTGTGAGTTATAATTTATAGTATTTTTGCCATTCAAACGATTACTAATCGAGATTTTGCCCGGTTCTCATCGATCCCGTTATGTTTTCCAGAAAGATATATTAAATGCCAATGTCCATGTTAATTTTCAGAATTTTGTCATAGTTCTGGCATGGGCAAATATGGCCATGAAACGTGTGAGTTATAATTTATAGTATTTTGCCATTCAAACGATTACTAATCGAGATTTTGCCCGGTTCTCATCGATCCCGTTATGTTTTCCAGAAATACATATCAAATGCCAATGTCCATGTTAATTTTCAGAATTTTGTCATAGTTCTGGCATGGGCAAATATGGCCATGAAACGTGTGAGTTATATTTTACAGTATTTTTGCAATTCAAACGATTACTAATCGAGATTTTGCCCGGTTCTCATCGTTCTCGTTATGTTTTCCAGAAAGATATATCAAATGCCAATGTCCATGTTAATTTTCAGAATTTTGTCATAGTTCTGGCATGGGCAAATATGGCCCCGAAACGTGTGAGTTATAATTTATAGTATTTTTGCCATTCATACGATTACTAATCGAGATTTTGCCTGGTTCTCATCGATCCCGTTATGTTTTCCAGAAAGATATATCAAATGCCAATGTCCATGTTAATTTTCAGAATTTTGTCATAGTTCTGGCATGGGCAAATATGGCCCCGAAACGTGTGAGTTATAGTTTACTGTATTTTTGCCATTCAAACGATTACTAATCGAGATTTTGCCCGGTTCTCATCGATCCAGTTATGTTTTCCAGAAAGATATATCAAATGCCAATGTCCTTGTTAATTTTCAGAATTTTGTCATAGTTCTGGCATGGGCAAATATGGCCCCGAAACGTGTGAGTTATAATTTATAGTATTTTTGCCATTCATACGATTACTAATCGAGATTTTGCCTGGTTCTCATCGATCCCGTTATGTTTTCCAGAAAGATATATCAAATGCCAATGTCCATGTTAATTTTCAGAATTTTGTCATAGTTCTGGCATGGGCAAATATGGCCCCGAAACGTGTGAGTTATAATTTATAGTATTTTTGCCATTCATACGATTACTAATCGAGATTTTGCCCGGTTCTCATCGATCCCGTTATGTTTTTCAGAAAGATACATCAAATGCCAATGTCCATGTTAATTTTCAGAATTTTGTTATAGTTCTGGCATGGGCAAATATGGCCCCGAAACGTGTGAGTTATAATTTATAGTACCTTTGCCATTCAAACGATTACTAATCGAGATTTTGCCCGGTTCTCATCGATCCCGTTATGTTTTCCAGAAAGATATATCAAATGCCAATGTCCATGTTAATTTTCAGAATTTTGTCATAGTTCTGGCATGGGCAAATATGGCCCCGAAAAGTGTGAGTTATAATTTATAGTATTTTTGCCATTCATACGATTACTAATCGAGATTTTGCCCGGTTCTCATCAATCCCGTTATGTTTTCCAGAAAGATATATCAAATGCCAATGTCCATGTTAATTATCAGAATTTTGTCATAGTTCTGGCATGGGCAAATATGGCCCGAAAAGTGTGAGTTATAATTTATAGTATTTTTGCCATTCAAACGATTACTAATCGAGATTTTGCCCGGTTCTCATCGATCCCGTTATGTTTTCCAGAAAGATATATCAAATGCCAATGTCCATGTTAATTTTCAAAATTTTGTCATAGTTCTGGCATGGGCAAATATGGCCCCGAAAAGTGTGAGTTATAATTTACAGTATTTTGCCATTCAAACGATTACTAATCGAGATTTTGCCCGGTTCTCATCGATCCCGTTATGTTTTCCAGAAAGATATATCAAATGCCAATGTCCATGTTAATTTTCAGAATTTTGTCATAGTTCTGGCATGGGCAAATATGGCCCCGAAACGTGTGAGTTATAATTTACTGTATTTTTGCCATTCAAACGATTACTAATCGAGATTTTGCCCGGTTCTCATCGATCCCGTTATGTTTTCCAGAAAGATATATCAAATGCCAATGTCCATGTTAATTTTCAGAATTTTGTCATAGTTCTGGCATGGGCAAATATGGCCCCGAAACGTGTGAGTTATAATTTACAGTATTTTGCAATTCAAACGATTACTAATCGAGATTTTGCACGGTTCTCATCGTTCTCGTTATGTTTTCCAGAAAGATATATCAAATGCCAATGTCCATGTTAATTTTCAGAATTTTGTTATAGTTCTGGCATGGGCAAATATGGCCCCGAAACGTGTGAGTTATAATTTATAGTATTTTTGCCATTCAAACGATTACTAATCAAAATTTGCCCATTTCTATCAAAGGTTTTATATTAGGTGTGCGAGTAGAAACTCAGCTTTTACAGCTTTTACTCTGCCAGAACTATAACAAAATTCAGAAAATTAACATGGACATTGGCATTTGATATATCTTTCTGGAAAACATAACGGGATCGATGAGAACCAGGCAAAATCTCGATTAGTAATCGTATGAATGGCAAAAATACTATAAATTATAACTCACACGTTTCGGGGCCATATTTGCCCATGCCAGAACTATGACAAAATTCTGAAAATTAACAAGGACATTGGCATTTGATATATCTTTCTGGAAAACATAACTGGATCGATGAGAACCGGGCAAAATCTCGATTAGTAATCGTTTGAATGGCAAAAATACAGTAAACTATAACTCACACGTTTCGGGGCCATATTTGCCCATGCCAGAACTATGACAGAATTCTGAAAATTAACATGGACATTGGCATTTAATATATCTTTCTGGAAAACATAACGGGATCGATGAGAACCGGGCAAAATCTCGATTAGTAATCGTTTGAATGGCAAAAATACTATAAATTATAACTCACACGTTTCGGGGCCATATTTGCCCATGCCAGAACTATGACAAAATTCTGAAAATTAACATGGACATTGGCATTTGATATATCTTCCTGGAAAACATAATGGGATCGATGAGAACCGGGCAAAATCTCGATTAGTAATCGTTTCAAGGGCAAAATACTGTAAATTATAACTCACACGTTTCGGGGCCATATTGGCCCATGCCAGAACTATGACAAAATTCTGAAAATTAACAAGGACATTGGCATTTGATATATCTTTCTGGAAAACATAACGGGATCGATGAGAATTGAGCAAAATCTCGACTAGTAATCGTTTGAATGGCAAAAATACTATGAATTATAACTCACACTTTTCGGGGCCATATTTGCCCATGCCAGAACTATGACAGAACTCTGAAAATTAACATGGACATTGGCATTTGATATATCTTTCTGGAAAACATAACGGGATCGATGAGAACCGGGCAAAATTTCGACTATTAATCGTTTGAATGGCAAAAATACTGTAAATTATAACTCACACGTTTCGGGGCCATATTTGCCCATGCCAGAACTATGACAGAATTCTGAAAATTAACATGAACATTGACATTTAATATATCTCTCTGGAAAACATAACGGGATCGATGAGAACCAGGCAAAATCTCGATTAGTAATCGTTTGAATGCAAAAATACTATAAATTATAACTCACGGTTCGGGGCCATATTTGCCCATGCCAGAACTATGACAAAATTCTGAAAATTAACATGGACATTGGCATTTGATATATCTTTCTGGAAAACATAACGAGAACGATGAGAACCGGGCAAAATCTCGATTAGTAATTGACATTTCACAAGCTTGACATTTCACAAGCTTATTTCTAGGTTAGAAGCTAGAAGGAAATTGTCAATTTAAGTTTACAGAAGGAGTTCAAAAAAAAAGTAAATGTGTGGTCAGATGAAGAAGTGGATGTTTTATTAGATATGTTGCTTGAAAAACAAGTAATAAAACTTTTGGATGGTAAAAAATTTAAGAATAAGACAGTTTTTCCAAGTGTATAGAAAAAGAAATGGTAGCTCGCGGATATAGTAATAAAACACAAGAACAAATTGAGCTTTAATGGAGGAAATTAAAGGCCGATTATAGAGAAGTCAAAAAAAAAAAATACGGGCGGAAGAATAGAAATTAAACATTATAAAAAGGTTTTAAATTAAAATAGTTAACCTGAAACATTTTGTTGTTGAATATGAATCATTTTGAAATTAAAGAATTATTTTTGTTCTTATGAATTAAACGATAAAATAAAACATTTTTAGTTTAAATTTATAGCAAATCAGAGCTCAAAATTGGAAATTGTGCCATATAACTACACATTTGATCTCTCACATTGATTTACCGAAAGGCCTAGTTGACATTTAAACGTCATCTCGCTCATAAAAAGAAAAGCGCATGTAACTTTCGACTGAAAGTTTCGTTCAGTCAATATTCAGTTCACAAGTCGATCAGTCATGTTTCGGTTCGACATATAGCTCGGAAAATTTGGTGGTTTAATTAGTATACGGGTGCAGAGCACCCGTATTTAAAATAAATAATTAACTATACTTTGCTAGGAATAAACGGGTGCGAAGCGCCTCAGAACAACCTAGTATATAATACCTTTGCACGTGTGTATGTGACTGAACTCCTTCTAAACGGCTGGACTGATTTTAACGAAACTTTGTGTGTGTTTGAGTGGATTACTGAATTTTTTTTTTTTTGATATACCGCATATCAGAACATATAACCTCAAAATTTCAACACCCTCCCAAATCACCCCTCAATCTTTATATATATAATGCTTCTATACCTCTGTACGTAATTGAACTCTTCCTAAATGACTTTATGTTGTTTAAATTCGCAATTGGATCCGGCAGTTGAAGCTGCGATCGGGTTTTAGCAATTTTTTCCTTTTAATTTTTGACGAAATTTTTCTTTTTATTTTTTAAGACTTTTCATATATTAGAACATAGTATCAGGCGATCGAGCTTGCTCGGTGTAAAGAAAGACAGTTTTTTTAATCTCTTTCGCAAAACAACTTTAATTTTATTTTATTCAGCTGAGGCATAAAAATGGATGTTGCCGAGGTAACCGTCGTCTTTGTCACTATTAAAACTTAATAGAAGTGTCATCAGGACCGTTCATTGTCACGTGGTAGCAGAACTTTCAAGCTATTTTGTCGTTTAACACGGGAAAATGATACACACCGTGATTAAAAACAGGTGTACGAAGGTCGGCGCCAACAAATTCGAACGTTTGCCCTTGACATTTGTGCACGGTCATCGCAAACGCTAGTCGAAGCGGAAATTGAGGTCGTTGTATTGTACATCCAAGTTGACTTTTGCCAAAGTCGAGCAATCGGTACTTCTTGTCCAGCTTTTTCCCCAGTAATTATTTTTGCTTCTACTACGTTGTTACATATATGAATTATAATTCAGTAACAATCAGGCGTGTTTCATTGCACATACCCTCCGAAATAGCTAAATTACGCATTAGGAAAATTATCGTATTTTTCTTTAGCTTTAATTCATGGAGTGGCAAATCAGCAATTTCAATCGAATTAAGAAATTCTGGCTTGAATTCAATACCTCCTTCGTGTTTATCTTTCACAGAATGACTTTTATACGTTTTGTATTCTCCTGGGAGACGATCGACAATCTCAGCATCAATATTACTGACTTCTTTGTTCAGCGGCGCGAGAATAACACGTTCCTTCATTCCATCGTAATTTTGATTTGCAAGGCCATTTCCATCTTCGAGGTAATTTAAACTTTGGAAATTAGATCCTCAGATAATTCAATTTCATTGAAGTTATTTTTGGAAGATTTCCATGCAGTTTCAAACTTTCCGGATGCTTCCTGCTCAGGATCGACATGCATATTTTTTTTAACAAACATTTTTTGAAATGCTTCCAGAGATGACTTTTTATGATCGACAAATCGAGTGTTTCACAAAGGTTGCTTCGGAGTTGAACAGGTAATCACTGATAGAAATCACCTCCAGCGACTAAATTTTTCCCTCCAAATGGCAAGTTTTATGGCATATTTCGCAAACCACACTTTGGTAACATCGTTGCCTAATCCATAAGGAAAACATCAACTTGAGCGAGTTCTGTAGCTTTGACTGAACCAGGTTTAATGCTGGAAATTGAATCTGATAAAAGTCTGACTTTCAGACCAAATGACATGTGTGATGTTTGTCCAGCAGACAATAGAGTTGATGCGATTCCAGTAAATGTTATACATTTTACTTTTCGATTTGGGCCACAAAGTAAGTGATACAAATTCTTATGCACAAAGGTTTTACCGGTACCGCCTGGTCCATCTATGAAAAAACACTTTGTTTCAACATAGTTAGAGTTGTTACGGCGGTATGGTCATAACCATTGTTTCCCTTCTTAAGTGCATTCTTGTTATTTAGTTGTATGATGAGTAGCGTATTTTGTGTGACTGCAGTGCCACCTGTTCTCGAGCACGTGGTACTTTTTGTACTTATATTTCTGTTTGCTGTTAATAAGCGTTGAATAATTGTGGAGGCGGGAAGAGTGTGACCGGGTGTGTGTGTGTGCGTTAAATACTGTCCACAATTTCAATCTGTTTTCCTTACAGTAGCCGATACATGCTTTCTCCAGTAGCAGCTGATTCATCAGAATTTAGAACGTCCTGTTTTGGTCATCCTCGTAATTGTCAATGTCGTCTATACCAGAAACGAAAATTTTGACCTTCTGTTGCTGTAGTATTTAACTTGAATGCAATAATACGATAGGCACCTTTGATTACAGGATCCTCATATTTATTATTTCGTCGTGCTTGCAGAATAAAATCTTCAGCCAACTGATTTTTGAATCTTTCCCAGAGACCTTTTGCATCTTCGGGACATTGAAAAATAAGAATCTGAACGAAGAGTATTCGCATTACCGAAGGCATTTTGGACAGTGCTGATTCTTCTAGACCATTTATCCGCTGTTTATTGTCGAAGGCGACATCAGCTATTCAAGCTTGTTTGTATCTCGCATAATGAATGTGATTCACAGTAAGGAGATCATCAAAACGTGTTGCGTTTTTGATATTTTTGAACTTTTGTTGCTTTCAAATGTATGCAGCATATTCGAAAAAACGTCGATCAAAAATACATACTTTCACCAAAATGAGGCATTTCTAAAGTCCAGCCGGATTGACTGTTCGGCATCAAACTTCATTTTAAAGGTTTTTTCATACATTTGAGATCTATGTAAAATGTGACGGATATCTGTGTGCCGGAAGTGGCAGCTTCCAGGGTCGAACTTTCTGGTTTTCTGTTAAATGTCAAAGGAATAATTTTTATTATACAAGACCATTTATAACAAAAATTATGTATGTTCAATTTTTCGATTTAGAATTTAAGTGAGATATATCCGATTTCTATGCACATTTGTTATAAAAGAAATTCAGATGTTGGCCATCCCCTCGATTTTTTATTATACCAAACAGATTTTTATAAACGTTCGTTAGGTTTAATTTTTCGCTTTAGAAATCGTGCGTTTTGAAATGGATGTCTCAATAAGAAGTTCAGATTTAAAAATTTAACAAAACAAAAACGGCAAATATATTTCCAAGTTATTATTTTTGTTTAAAAGAAGAAGATTTCATTCGGTCGGTTCAATTTCTGAGTACATTTTTTATTGTGTGCGGATCTATTTCGACAATATTTGCTTCAATATTGGCTTTCAAATGCTCAATTGTTTGTGGATTGTTCGTAAAACTCTTATCCTTCACGGCACCCTATAAATAAAAATCCAAAGACGTTTAATCAAAGCTCCTTGCCGACCAATTCACGTCACCATTTCGACTGATAATGCGGACATTGAATTTTTGACGCAGTTTCTCAAGATGTTAAAATGTGACGGTAGTTGATTTCGTTGGCCGCAAAGGTCGCCGGGGCCTCATCTTCGAAGAACTACAACCCAATAATGCCGCCACGTCACAAGCCGTACCAAACAGTTACACGCAATGGATGCATTGGCTTCTCCACATATACTTGTGGATTTTCCGATCCCCAACTGCGACAATTTTGATACCATTGGGTGTGAGTACAGTGTTTTGATTAAATTTTGTACGACATTTTCTTGCGATTTCGAACCATTTGTCTTTGTTGTGAAAGATTTCCGACATTTCCCACTTTTATTGAAGCGTTAAGCGACCCATTTCGTCAACTAGACATAATATACTGAATTTCTGTCAACTAATGACATTAGTGTTGCCAGAGCCAAAATAACCAATAAGTCAACTCTGAACCGGTTATTGTGACACCCTATATTTGATCGAAATATGTGGCTAAAATCCAAAATCAGTAGTTCCAATTGACTGGGGGTTAAGTGTGAATCATTTTGGAATTTAAGCACTCCCATTTCATAGATTTCAAAGCAATAAAAAAGATTTTTGCGATTGATTTCGGGCTATCACCATATCATCTACATTCATAGTAAAAGAATGTCGGGTGTCGGTCACAACATATCCACCCTTCTATTCGTGGCCGTCATGTCAGCCGGAACCAAACAACTATGGCACAAGTAGCACGATGCATTATACATAATTGAGCACTAAATGCTTTTTCAGCCCGAACCTTATAATTCGAGGCGGAACTTGATAAAGTCAGCCAGAACCATACAACTGCCAAACCAACTATGGCACTAGTAGCACGATGTATTGTGCATCATTGTACACTATATAATTTTCCAGCCGGAACCTTATAAATTCATAAATATAAAATTTTTCGTGACAAATCCTTACAAATTCAGCCGGAACCATGCCAAACTAACTATGGCACAAGTAGCACAATGCATTGTGCATCATTGTGCAATATATCATTTTTTAGAACCTGATAAAGCTAGTCAGTACCATATTACAGCCAAACCAACTTAAGTAGAAGTTGCACGATGCATTTTGCATCATTGGGCATTTCACCGGACAGTGGTGCAGTGGTTAAAGCTTCGGCACTTGGACCGGGAGGTACTGGGTTCGAATCCCATCAGAAGCTGGATGCAAAGCGAACTTGTCGTCATCGATTACGATCGGTAATGTTAATAAACACAACTAAGACCCTCTGTTGGAGTGGAGAATTCAGCGCCGAACCACCGTCCATGTCAGTGTACAGGTTGAAATGGAGCTTGCAATGTGCAGGTGGTATACTGTAATTGTGTGAATGGGTGGTCTGTGCGTGAATGAAAGGGGGTTATTAATTGACCTTCAAAGGACATTAAATCCACTGGACAATTAATACTTCCTTTAAAAAAAAAAAAAAAAAAAAAAAAAAAATATATATATATATATTTTTGCGCCGGAACCTTATAAATCCAGCAATATACCATTGTTTTTTTTTGGGGGGGGGGGGGGGGGGAACCTTACAATTTCAGCAGAACCCTACAGTCAAAATAACTATATCTTTGTGCAAAATGATGCACAATGCATCGTACTACTTGTGCCATAGTTGGTTTGGCTGTTATATGGTACTGACTGGCTTTGTAATGTTCTGGGCGGAATTATAAGGTTCCGACTGAACAATTATATAGTGCACACTGATGCACAACGCATCGTGCTATTTGTGCCATAGTAAGTTTTGCCACAGTATGGTTCTGTCTGGCTTTATTTGGTTCCGGCTAGAATTATAAAGTTCTGGCTGAAAAGGATATGGTACACAGTGATAAACGATCGATTGTGCTACTTGTGATATAGTTAGTTTGACTGTATATAACCAAACCATCGTTTCTGGCTGGAATTATACGGTTCCACCGAAAAATCTCATATTACTGGATTTATAAGGTTTCGGCTGAAAAATTATATAGTGCACAATAATGCAAAACGCATTTTGCTACTTGTACCATAATTATTTTGGCTGTAGAGGGTATGGTTCCGGCTGAATTTGTAAGGTTTTTTCCCGAAAAATCTTATATTTATGAATTTTTAACTTTCCATTTGGAAAATTATATAGTGCACAATACATCGTGCTACTAGTGTCATAATTGGTTTGGCAGTTGTATGGTTCTGGCCGACTTTATCAGGTTCTGGCTGGAATTATAAGGTTTCAGCTGAAAAACATATAGTGCTCAATGATGCACAATGCATCGTGCTACTTGTGCCATAGTTGTTTGGTTCCGGCTGGCGTGACGGACACTTCTATTCTTTATTATGCAATCACTCATTATATCTTCAATAAGTTTTTATTGTCAAAAAAACTATAATTTAGCTGGGCTCACGTCATTATTCGCAACTGTGCTACGCAATTCTCGCATATATATTACCATTCTATCATTCCAAATAGCTAACGCTCTCATCGCCAACACCCTTTGATCAGTAATTATTCATCGGTGATCTTTTCCACCATCGCCTGACCTCCTCAAATTGTATTTTGCTTGACTAGGCGAACAGGAAGATCGTTTTAGTCTTCTTAACATTATTTTTTGCTGTGCTAACTATAATTATGTAAATTTTAATTTAACTCATACTAGATTTGGAACTTTTAATATCATACGATTTTACCACAAAAAATAATGGAACTTCAAATGAAATCTGTATAAAAATATATAACATTTATCCTTTGTGACATAACATAAAGCCATTATGTCGGAAAACCTCTATAATAATATAAAATTCAATTTTTCCAGTTTCATGGCAAATCATGAGTACATCACCCATGGCGAATGACCACAAATCAAAATAATTTATATTTAAATTTCGATTTTGTTTTCTTGTTGATCCGAACAACAAAATCACAGAAAATTTGCTATTCCTAAATATATCCATAATATACGGATCCTGAAATCTATGTGTATCCAGGTCCTACACACATCCTGCCACACACACACACAATACAACTAAACAATCCCCAAATGAAATAAAATTTAAATCTTTTTGTGTTTGGGTTAGACGTTCCTTCTTTTTTTACATTTTGCTTTCTTTCTTGAACAATAAATTTTCAAATCCTTTTCTCCTCCTGTCAACACAAATAAAATAAATTTTAAAGTCAGATTTTTCATTTGCTCTGGGATACTAAAAATATATACTGTACTGCTATTATAAATAGGCACTATGTAGGTAGAGAGAGGTATACGACTATATAACTAGAGAAATCTGAATTCGTATTTTTTACATTTTACAACTAAATAAGACAAAAGTCAAATTGGCTTAGGTTTGCACCAAAATAAATATATGAGGTAGGTTTAGTTGGGTAGGATACCATGTATTATTTTTATGCTGTTATTGTCAAATTTTAAGCTTTTGCATTAAAAACCTTTTTTATTGACATACTCCAAACCGATATGACTACCACAAACGGTCGATTTTCTGATATATTCGTTACTTCGAAAGTATTAACCCACAATCAGCTAAGCGCAGAGTGCCATTGAACAATGGTTGTTGATTTTGAACTTGAGTGAAATCCCAAGTGAATCATCTGTCTATTTGTAATTAGTATTTTAAAATCAGATAAGGTACAATTAATTATAGAATGGTTGTAGCAAGAGTTCTGAATGTAAAAAAAATTAATTTTGTAAGGTTTTAAGGAAATCAGGGAAATGGATAGAGGATAGATAACAAATGGGTTCAGATGTTTCAGTGAGTATATTCCGACCACTTTGAATCAAATAGTTCAACTAATTTAATTTTCAAAACTCCTAACACACGACAATATAACTAATACAGCTGTTAGGCTGGTATGGACGCGGCTTCTTTCTCAACAAAATAGTCAGTCCTCCAAGTGCAACTTTTACCTGCGCTTGAGAAAGAAAAAACTCGCTTGAGGCTAGATCTAGTGAGGAACGAGGGTGAGAAGCTGAGGTGTGACACGGCGCATTGTCTTGGTAGAACAACATTTCTTTCTGCAAATCTGGCCGTAAATTGTGCCTTCGGCATTTTGTAAAAGATAACTCCGTGACTGTCGCAGAAAACAGTCGCCATCACTTTTCCAGCCGAAGGAAAAGTCTTTCCTTTTATTTTCAGCCGATTCCCTCTTGGCTGTTTTGACTGTATTTTTGATTCTGGAGTGCTATGGTGACTGGTGTATCCAAGTTTCATTAAAAGTAATTAGTTGGTGCCAAAACTCTGATTTATTGCGTGTAAAATGCACCAACGGAACATTGGAAATATTCATTCGAACACGTTTGTGGTCCAAAGTGAGCAAACATGGCACCTACCGCGCGGATCTTGATTAGATATGTGACAAACCCGTTCTTTGGACAAATTCATAGGCAGCTGTCTCTCTAACTTTAATTCGATGAGTGTCTAGGACTATTTGATGAACTTAAGCGATATTGTCAACCGTGATTGCATTTTGTGGCCTTTCTGGGCGTTCAACGTCACAAGCTAGTACGACCACGTTTAAATTCTGTGGCAAAAAATTACACGGTGGTAAATGACGGTGCGGTGGTCACAGGTGGTGTATAGTGGATGGCCTATCGATAGGTAGGCTAGCGGTGAATTAAATAAGCCACCCCAATCGCAGCTGTGCTGGGAAGAGAGTCTCAGGGAACTGGGGAGTGGTTAACCTCAGTTCACTAAATTCTGAATGAATATGATACCCAGGATTGAAGGGCAGACCGTTGGCGCCATAAAACCATCGACTACTAACCACAATGAATTCCAGCGCTTCCGGGTCCCCAAGTAGTGAGTAAGAAACCCTATAAACGGATCGTCCCCTGATTGGAATGGGTCCCATTGTTTTGATATATATATATATATATATATATATATATATATATATATATATATATATATATATATATATATATATATATATATATATATATATATATATATATATATATATATATATATATATATATATATATATATATATATATAAATATATATATATATATACATATATATATATATATATATATATATATATATATATATATAAAGGGTTATCCAATTCAAGCATGATAAAGTAAACTTAAAAAAAACACACAAAATATTCGGAATGTATTGTAATTTTTATTTCATTTTACAGATTGATCCTTGCCATTTTTAGTTAAACAAGATATCATTCAAATGTCCTCCACGGGACTTCTTACAGGCCTTGATTCTTTTGAGGTAATTTTCAATGACTTTTCGGCACATTTCGGGCGGTATCTCGGCCATTACCTTACGAATATTAGTTTTCAATTCGTCAAGAGTTTGAGGATTGTTTGCGTAAACACGATCTTTCGCGTAGCCCCACAAAAAGAAATCCAAAGGCGTTAAATCACAGGATCTTGGAGGCCAATTGACATCAGCCAATCGCGAAATCAAACGTCCAGGAACTTTCTCTTGCAAAAGATCTCGATTTGCTCGTGTTACGTGACTGGTTGCTCCATCCTGCTGGAACCACATATCGTCAAGATCATAATCTTTGATTTTCGTAAAAAAATAATCGGTTAACATGCGGCCATAGCGCTCAGAATTGACGGTAACGGTTCGTCCATGGTTGTTCTCAAAAAAATACGGCCCAATCACACCACCAGACCACAATGCGCACCAAACAGTGACTTTTTCCGGGTGTAATGGCTTCTCTACAATCAATTGTGGATTTTCTGAGCCCCAAATTCTACAGTTTTGCTTATTAACGTATCCACCAAGCGAAAAATGAGCTTCATCACTGAAGAAAATTTTGTTCGAAAAATCAGCATCAGCAGATTTAATAATTTTAACGCGTTGGTCGATTGTTAAATGCTCCATATTCTTAAATGGCAGAATGTCAACTAAATAAATGACAGCGTACTTGACGTTTATCTTTGACAGATGTCGGTATACAGATTTCTACTTTATCAACCTCGAATTGGATAACCCTGTATATATATATATATATATATATATATATATATATATATATATATATATATATATATATATATATATATATATATATATATATATATATATATATATATAGGGTTATCCAATTCGAGGTTGATAAAGTAGAAATATATATATATATGGGCACTGGGGCCAGGATGCTCGGTGAGCCAGTGGGCCTGATTAAGGTGTTATGTAATCCGTGATGATGATCGACTAGGCAGGGGCCTATTTAACAAAGCCCACTCGTGAACAGAGCCATCTGGATACCGACGATGGGGCTCCCTCATCTGAGGCAAGGGTAAACGACAGCATGGCATCGAAACTAGGAGGATGCGGAACAGCCAAACAAAACAGCTGGATCCCTTCAGCGAAGCAATGGTACAGGGAGAAAGGGTTGACGTTCAAAATTC
Source organism: Nephrotoma appendiculata (assembly GCA_947310385.1). NCBI lineage: Eukaryota > Metazoa > Arthropoda > Insecta > Diptera > Tipulidae > Nephrotoma > Nephrotoma appendiculata. The sequence continues at coordinate 54,013,431 of OX371223.1, forward strand.
TAGAAAACAAATTCTAATTCAACTGCCTCTCGTCCTGTAAGCATGTGAGATTGTACCAGGGGCGCGTTAAGTAAACTACGTGCTTGGACCAGAGACCGGTCGACCTTTATAAAAGGGCAGAAGTCGAAGTAGGTGAGGAGTGGCATGGCGCGAGGCTTGAGGCAGTCTGCAGAGAGGAAATCTCGAGCAGGCCAAGGAAATCTCGAGCACGCATCTTGTTACCATTCGAGCCGGATAAGCCAGAGGAGATCCTTAATATCATTCGGGCCAGTAATCCCGATCTTCCAACAGAAGGTTGGAGGATTGTAAAGCAGAAGGAGGCTAACGAGATATTTAGATTGGCAATCATACTGATCAATAAAGAATCCCGGGCTTCCCTTGTAAAATCAAAGGGAGTGATCAATTTCGGGTTCGAGTCGATCACCCTTAAAATATATAAAAAAGACGAAGCCGATACTTGCTCGGAAAGCTAGTCTGCTTACCACGGCGGAGAGGTATCCTCTTCTGTCTTGAGTCTGGTGGAGACATCTTGCCAGACTCTCGACGGGAGAAGGATGGCGGCCGAAGCAACGAGCCAGATTGTAATATCCTGATGCAGGGAGTGCAGGTAGAGGTGAGTAAAGTAGACTACAATGATTAATATTGTATAAATAAAGCTGCATCACACGAAGTTCTCAGACTGACTAACTCAGATGAGGACTTGGTGTTAATACAAGAACCTTGAATTAACAAGAACAGGATCTGTGGCCCAAGAATGAAAGGGTATAAATTATTATACTCAAGCAATTCTGAGAATATCAGATCGTGTATTTGAGTGAAATATAATTTGAATATTTTTCTTCTTCCTCAATTTAGTAGCGGGGATGTTACAGTGGTGAGCGTTGAGGTTGACTGTGAAAAATTATGGCTGGCGGATAACTTGGGCAAACTGATTCAGAAAGCACATCAAAGAATGGTAGGTGTTTTACTTGGATGTGATGCAAACGCGCGTCACACAATCTGGGAAAGCACAGACATTAACGAGAGGGGTGAGTTATTTTTGATTACTTATTAAATACTAACCTTGTAGTTTGCAATATTGGACGAGAACCGACATTCATTGTTAAAAATAGACAGGAAGTTTGAGATGGGACACCTTTGCATCACAAACAATCTTTTATATGATCAGGGTGTGGAGACTGTTGAAAGAGCACTCGTTCTCTGATCACCGATGTGTAACATATAACCTCAACATTAAACCTGTTACTCGGAAAGCATTCACGAATCTCAAAAGGTCAAAATCTGGAGAGGTATTGGAGGAATTATTGGTGCTGGAGGGCCCTGAACTTCCGGCGACAGTAGAAGAATTAGATTGCATGGTTAGTATTGTCACAAAGGCATGCAATCTTTCATTTAATGCTTCGTGCCCCCTGATAAAGGCTAGGGGCAGGCAGAAACTGGCATGGTGTACCTACTTAGTTGGGAACCTATTGGAGGGCGTGTAGAACAGCCTTTAATAAAGCTAAAAACACAACACTCCTATAAGGAGGACCTCAGAAAGTACAAAAACAGTTGAGGAAGGCACAAAGGGGGCCTTGGAGACTCTCCTGTTGTAGAATGAAGGTGACCTCTGAGAATTCTCGCCTTAGGAAAATTATATCTACTAACCCAACCAGTTCTAGTTATTTAATTATGCTGAACGGGTCATTGACAGATTCAAGTACGGAATCATTTTAGCTCCTCATTGAGGCTCATTTTCCGCGAAACTTTGATGACTCGATGGAGTCTGGAGCTCATCGGGGAATACTTTCAATAGAGGTGGAGTGCATCGTGGACAAGAAACGAATCCTATGGGAGTTGACCGGTTTTAAGACTTATAAATCGGCGGGTTGGATCGGATTATACCAGCAAAGATCCAAAGGAACTCAGTAGACATCCTCCCCTGGTTGGAGGTTATCTTCAGGGGATGTCTGAAACTGGTCTATATTCATTGGAAATGGACGGATATGAGAGTGGCCTGATCCGGCATAATCGGCAAAGAGCTCACATGCCTGTCCAAAGGCCCTGAGGCCTTTACCTCTATCATCCATTCGGTTGAAAACCTTGGAAAGGTTGGTAGATGTAGGTATTTCAACAAAAATTGTGTCCAGGAATTGGGAAACATCGCAGCATGCGTACTATAAGGAAAAGTCGGTGGACACATATAAACTAGACAGTAGGGTAGGAGCCAGAGTCTTCTGTGAGAAGCTTAATGTTAATAATTTTGTTCGTACTGTGGTATCACAATGGGCCACTATTGGCCTAAGTGTGCGATAGCAGCCATTCTAACCTTACCTAACCTTATATACTGCAAAGTCAAAGAAGAACTGATTTTATTTATTTTTATTTGTCGGTACAATGAAACAGTGTAGGAACTTTGATAGTGTTTGAGCGTTGAGGTGTTTATGAATTAGCATTTTAAAATTTTGGCTGACTTTACACTTACTTTATTAATACATATATAAATTTGTTGCAAACCTTCTACTCGTTCATAATCATGCGCCTTATCGACATTCGATACAGGTAATCGTTCGTAAAATTCGGAATGTTTGGTGAACATGAAATTCCAGCATTAATTAAAAAAAAAAAAAATCTGTCGATATTATACACTCACCAACCGCTTCATAAATTATTGTGGGTTGTGCTGGATTACATAAAACTCGATAATTCAGTAAAAGCTCATTAATTAAAACGGTACTAAATTAAAAATTTTGAATTCCACCAACAAAAATGGGATTAGGTGAACTTCCTTTCTATCACCTTTTCTAATTTTTTTGTTTTTTTTTTGTTTTTGTAGAATACGATTAAAAATCAAACAATTTTTCATTTAACCGCATATAGATCCAAAAGCATTTCGTATAAACACACAAAGAGTAATAAAGGAATTAAATTACATTTCTACGGATGCTGTGGGAAAAACAACAATTTTGCTATTTTCCAATTTAAATAAAACGAGAAACGAAAACAATTAATCTCAATTAATCTTCGACGAGTAATTTAACATATAAATTTAAAATAATTAAAATTATATCACAAAATGGAAAAAAAAGTTTTTCATACAAAACGAATACATGCAAAAGCAGGAGATAAAAGAAATTAATGAGGATTCAAATCTATTAATCCCTTTTTGTTTTTCATTTACTCTTTGAAATAGTATAATGTTGTAGAGATATGTTATAAATAGATCAATATGGTGTGCATACAAGGCCAAATTGCCGCTCGCGAGCCCCGTGCGGCTCTTTGAAAGAATGAATGCGGCTCTCGAAATGAAATGAAAAAATCTCGGAGTAGCGAGAGATGATGTGAAAATGTAAGATATTTTAATTTTGAACAGGTTTTCTTACAAATTTTAATTTTTTTTTAAATAAATGAAATTGAATATTGTGGGCAACACTCAACATTATTTTGCCACAAATGCGAGTAAACATCGATTACATCATGATTGCTTGCAGACTTTTGGTAAAGGGTTATCCAATTTGAGGTTGATAAAGTAGAAATCTGTATACCGACATCTGTCAAAGATAAACGTCAAGTACGCTGTCATTTATTTCGTTGACATTCTGCCATTTAAGAATATGGAGCATTTAACAATCGACCAACGCGTTAAAATTAAACGCGGAAAAACAGGCCGTCGATGCTGATTTTTCGAACAAAATTTTCTTCAGTGATGAAGCTCATTTTTCGCTTGGTGGATACGTTAATAAGCAAAACTGTAGAATTTGGGGCTCAGAAAATCCACAATTGATTGTAGAGAAGCCATTACACCCGGAAAAAGTCGCTGTTTGGTGCGCATTGTGGTCTGGTGGTGTGATTGGGCCGTATTTTTTTGAGAACAACCATGGACGAACCGTTACCGTCAATTCTGAGCGCTATGGCCGCATGTTAACCGATTATTTTTTTACGAAAATCGAAGATTATGATCTTGACGATATGTGGTTCCAGCAGGATGGAGCAACCAGTCACGTAACACGAGCAAATCGAGATCTTTTGCAAGAGAAATTTCCTGAACGTTTGATTTCGCGATTGGCTGATGTCAATTGGCCTCCAAGATCCTGTGATTTAACGCCTTTGGATTTCTTTTTGTGGGGCTACGCGAAAGATCGTGTTTACGCAAACAATCCTCAAACTCTTGACGAATTGAAAACTAATATTCGTAAGGTAATGGCCGAGATACCGCCCGAAATGTGCCGAAAAGTCATTGAAAATTACCTCAAAAGAATCAAGGCCTGTAAGAAGTCCCGTGGAGGACATTTGAATGATATCTTGTTTATCTAAAAATGGCAAGGATCAATCTGTAAAATGAAATAAAAATTACAATACATTCCGAATATTTTTTGTGTGTTTTTTTTAAGTTTACTTTATCAACCTCGAATTGGATAACCCTTTATAAACGGCTTTTTAATGAATAATCGACATTTTCGTTTCAGATAAACCACCACGAACATTCCTCTTTGATGATTTAATTTTTTGTTTTATTAGAATAACGGATTAGTCAACATCAATATGGTGGGAAAACGAATTTGTATAAAAATTCGTAATATATGTTTCTGGAAAAGTTTTGGTATTGACGCATTTTATTAAAAGTCATTTAATTATAACCGAGATAACCGAATACCGAGAATGTAGAAAATCTTGTTCCCTCCATTGAACAACTACCAATTTCACTATATCCATGCTGGTAGCCCATCCAAAAACCAGTCTTTAAAGCAATGTGCACACAATAAAAGGTTCCAATGGGACTCCAACCGGTAGGGGTGAGCCAACTATTTTTATTCGTACGAAGCTGAAAATTTTCTAGATCACCATCTAACCAAATTAACTCTGCGACTTAGCAAAAACAACGAAAGTGCTGATATAAAACGCAAAAGACTAATAAAAACAGAGAATTTGGGATCACATCTAAATAAGAAATCGCTAAATGAGAAATGTGCAATGGGGAAAAAACACCTGACAAGGTGTTGCGGAATTTACTAGTATTATAAAAACAGCGCATTTGAAGAGAAACTAATTAAGACAAATAAAATTTTGTAATAAGAATTATCTCCAGAAGTTGTGGATCAATCACAAGCAAAAATTGATTAAATTACGAAACATGATAATACGAATAACATAAGGTGGCAATAAAAACAAATACGCGACCGCTAAATTTTGTGATTGGCCAGAGTTATCCAATGACTAAATACAAGTGCCACTAGCCAAATCACAATTATTAGGCAGGAGGAAAATTCTATGGACAGTAAACAAGTTTAAAACAGAGAAGCTGACAAAGCCGGATCGCATCGTTTTTGCGGATGTCTAGTTATCGCGAATTCTGTAGCCATCTGATTCGACTGCGTCTCCTATACTTGTACTAGTTTGCGGTTGAATTCTAGGACTGATTACATATGTCATTGTGGTCATTACAAATGTTGTATAAAAGACAACTAACATTTATAAGGATTTTGGCGTTATCAACGTGTACTTCTAGCCCTTTTCCGATTCTGCAAAATTTGGCTTTTAATTGCCCAAATGATTCTCAACAACTCTTCGGCATTTTGAAAGGTGGTAACTTTATAATTTCTCTTCGGAACACTGACTTGTTGAATAAGAATATGGCTTCATCAAGATGTTCGAAATTCGAAACGCAGAATCACCAATCAATAGCACTGGAATTTCGACTCCTTCGATAATTTTACTTTTTTGCTGGAACAATGGGTTAAATTGGTGTTCCACTTTCACCTTAGACATTTCGAAAATTCCAGAATCGTTCATCCTTCCCGGTGATCCAACGTTACAATAAGTGAATCTATACCTTTAAAATAATAAATTTAAAAAATAAGTTAATTTGATTATTATTTACATCCAATTATTATGATAGTCTACAACACTATAAAGTATCACAGAATATCACCCCTTGAAGTTGTAATAATCGGTGGCCTGATCCTTCGGTGGATGCACTGCAATATGGCTGCCATCTAAACAAATGATGTGTGAATTATTTACTGATTTTACATAAGAATTTTAATTTCATTTTAATAATAACCAATAATAATTCAAACCCCGAACTACTTCATCAATTTATTCGGGAGTAGGTGGATAAGCGTTGAAGCATTCCTCTTTAAATTGTTTGAACATTTCTACTGAAATATTAAGGATAATTTCTTCTACTGCAGTTCGACCTACTGCGAACAATGAGGCTATTGTTCGGTACTCTGCTGATGAAGCTAAAGCATACAACGCAATAACCAACCTTTTATCTATGTCAATGGGTGGTCTAAATGTTGTTTCCTGTCGAGCGATTTGTTTTATCCGATTCTGAATGAAATAAAAAGTTTCGTGCGACACGTGAAATGTGTTTTTAAATTTAGGTTCATAAAACTTTGGTACGTCATCCTCCCAATACCGTGATTTTTAAATAATTATACGAACAAGTTAAACTATGTTTTTGGTTAAGGTTAAATTATTAACTTACAATTGACCAGAAACGCCTTCGTTTTCGTTTTATTACCCAATCTTTATTAAATAACAATGAGGCATATTGATTGAATTGATTTGAATTGTAAATAGCCATATTTTTTGCAATAGCCGCTTCCTTCCACAACCTCGCAGATTCTCCATCCATTAAAATTATTAAAATGTTATATGCTGATAATTGTAGCATATAATTGATATACACTGATATTTTATTTCGCATTTTTATTTCTATTTTTCACAAAAGTTCGATGGTGACTTTAAATAATTATTATTATTAAATAATTTTAAGAAATATGACGAACTGTCAAATGAGATGAGAACTGTAGTGTCACCCATTCTCATCTCGCAAACCATAGTTTCATAATCCTAGTTACGAAACCGGATGTGTGTCTATGGTATTAGGGAGCTCCAAATAGATTGTTGAACAATTTATAATATTCCTATTTCAGGCGTGTTAATGGCCGTTAACCCTTTTAGCTCAATATCAAAATTGAAATACAAAATTCGTGACAAATTTGAAGTCTCGGCTATAAGATTGAACTACGCTGTGTGGATGAGCGATTTATCGTTCTATTTCAGGTGCTAACGAACCCTGAGTCCAAATCTCAGAGAAGGCGTGTTAATAATGGTCGTTTACAATGTTCGCTCACATTCGAATTGAAATAAAAAAGGTTGTCCTGGCAAATCCAATTAGGCTGAGTAGATGTGTAATATAACAAGCTATTTCATATGCTATCGGAACTTGATCTGCTCGGTTATAAAGTTCAGAAATTATATGAAGATTAATAAATTAAGAACATAGCGAAAATTGGAAAATTTTGAATGAAAGCCACCTTAAAAATGGAAAACCTATTTATCAAAATCAAAGATACGTACACTCCCCGTCAAAAGTTTTTGACCACCAAAAAAAAGTTAGTTAAAGAGTTTTTAAATAAAATTCAACGTTTATTTCAATTTTTTTTTTAATAAATTCAGTTTTTTCAATAAGTATATATTTATTAAATTTAAACATAGTTATTTTTTTCTTAAATTTATATATTGGCTTCATTGAAATGTCCTCCGGGCACCTTTATAACCGCTGCACATAATCTTGGCATTCTTAACAACAGTTTTTCGAGGGTGGATGACTGAATTCCATTCCATGCAATTACCAATTTATTCCAGAGGTCTTCTTTTGAAGTAGGGCATGTTTTTCGTACTGCTTGCATCCAGTTCGTCCCACAAAAGCTCGACAAAGTTAAGGTCGAGACTTTGAGGTGGCCACACCATTATATTCAATTTTCATCTTTGGAATTCGGTATTCAAATTATCTGTACATAACTTTAATTTGTGTTTAGGATAATTATCCTGTTGAAAAATGTTCCTTGTTTAAAATTCCGTTTATTCGATTTAGGCCTTCCACTTTGTTGTTACCAAAAACAACCCCATATGATGACGCGAATATAGATGTTACGTTTGGTACCAAAAATTTGGAATGATGATTCGTTAGTCCATATTACATTTTTCCAATCTTTAAGTACCCACAATCCTTATGCTGTTTTGCCCACTCAAATCTCTTTCTTAATTTGCTTTCTTAACAACCGTTTTCTGACAGCTTTTTTACGTTGCAGTACAGAGTTGAGAAGACGACGTGTGATAGTCGATATAGAAACCGGCAAGTCTCGATTTTGATTTGTAATAGCTGCGATTTCTGAAGCTGCTAATCTTCTATTCCGCTTTGATGCTATTACTAAATCGGTATCTTCTCTGTTTGTTGTGTATCTAGGGCGACCAGACCTTTCTTTATCCTTAATTTCCCCTGTGGTTTTAAATTAAGTGATGGGGTATTGCACTGTAGAGTAAGATATCTTGAGTTCACTCGCAATCTGTTGCAAGGAATTACCATCGTTGTATAAAGTTACAATTGATTGACGGTCCAAAAATGAATGATTTCGGTTTTTGCCATTTTATGCTAATTTTAGTTAAAAAAATAGAAGAAATATCAATAATATTTAGGAAAAGTAAAGCTATTTTTTTAGTACTTATTTTTTGTAATAAAACAATGTACTTCGAATATTTTATTCAATATTTAACAAAATAAATATTAGCAGATATAATAGTGTAATAACTAATAAGCAACTTAAGAGTATTGTAGAACGCTAAGCAACACCAATAACTCACGTGAACACATTAAATAAAAATTTGTTTTTTTTTACTTTCGGTGATTCCCCGAAGTATGGAAAGAAAATCCATAAAGAAAAGATTGTGTTACTACATTAATCATTGCACTTAATACAAATTCGCATAAAACAATTTTAATATTGATTTGTATATTAGTGAAATTGCAGATTTGAGTGGTGGTCAAAAACTTTTGACGGGGAGTGTATATACGAAATTAAGTTCACGCATTTGAGATAATTTGGTAAATTGTTCATCCAACCAGCCTAATTAGAACTTCTTAACCAGAAAAGCAAAAGTGTTACGAATTTTTGTATTTCAATTTTGAGTTTGAGAGAAAATGGCAAACAACCATTACCACGCCTTCTCAGAGATTCAACTCAGGTTCCGATATCATCTGCAATAGGTTATTACATTACTCATTTAACCAGTTCAAATTAAACTACCTAACGAGGAGAGTAAATTTGTAACCAAATATTTTATTTCATATATGAGTTCCTTTTAGCATGGTGTCTGAATTTTATACAGTCGATAAGGCCCCACACGTGGAAGCGACTTAAGGGGCCAAATTCACTCAATTCTTTAAAAAATCCAAAAAATCATCGGATCAACGAGTGTCAACAATCACATCATGCAAATTGTTTTGCATTTTTTGTACAAGTTTCAAACACTATGCCAAGTTGAGAACACTAAATTCCATACTTGGTACTTGTGGTTCCGATGATGTTCTGAATTAAAAATACTTTAAAAATTTTTTTTATAGAGAATAACTTATTTATGTAGTACTGTGATTCCCAATATTTTTGTATATTTTTAATAATTTTAAAATCTAGATTACATGTTTAAATTATACTAGCTGACCTGTGACTGAATAATCAGTCACGTGAATACATTGTTACAGGCTGGCTACTGCCAACCTGCAGATTTCACTAAGCGCATGCAGAGGCCTCCACGGTGATTTTTGCCGGCTACGTTCTCAGGGAGAAGTGCTTAGGGTCGTGGGGTTTGAGGCTTGCATGTGCTCCTGGCTTACACCGTGATAACAGAAATTTAAATGAAAGTAAAACGCAAATAATAATAATACCCGGATTCCGCCGAAATTCGTCGGCCGGAACCTGAGGAACGAACAGCAGATAACCAAATAATAAATAAAAAATAAAAAAAATGATAACGGTAGAGGTGCCTTGGTGCGCGCATCCATCCGAATTCAAACAGGTCCAAGCCCTGGTTACGGAATTGGATGCGGGCACCAAGGGACCGCAAACACTAAACCGACACAGAGGGAGTCTCCGCTCCCATCATACCGACCGAAAAATTAATTATTTCATTTTATTTTAGAGGAAAAAAAAAAAACACAACAAAAGGAAAACAGCTTCCCCCTCCACCCGCACCAGAAGAAAACGAGAGAGAGAGAGAGAAAGCAATGCGCACCGAGCGCGCACCCGCTGTGCGGCGCTCGATTACAAAAAAAATTTTAATATAATATATATAAAAAAATATAAAAAAAATAAAAATCAAAAAAAATAAAAATAAAAATAAAAAATGGTACCTTAAATTACAAAAAATAACTGTTGCGGCCTTGCGCGGCCGTCATGCCACAGGTGGTACCACACCCGGACCGTTGCGGCCTTGGTGCCGTTGTTGGGCGACTCCCCGCCTTGCGCTCGAGCGCTTGCCTGGTTGGGCACTATGTTGTGGGGTCTCTCCCCGATAACCGAAGAATATGGCGGCTGACAAAACAATATACTGCTAGACAACCACTATGGGTTGCTCGCCTTGCTGACGATATATATTTAACGCCGTTAACCGAATTGCTCGTCGATATGCCGTAGCTTATGGGTTGGGCGTTGGCTCGATTTGAGCGGAGTCTCCTCGATCCGCAAAATAAAATGGGGTGGCGGTGGCCTCACCTGGCCACCTATGTGTAAATAGTCGTGCGTTTTCTGCCTTAACTGCAAATCCAGATGAATGACCTCACCGGGCCACCCACAAAATAATCTGGTTGGACGTTGCGATACACCCCTTTTCACTATAAAAGTCACTGGCTACGACTCAACCACAATTAATGCAGCCAAAAACAGAAATATTTAAGTTATTTTAATTGAATTATTTTTATTTTCTAATTCGACCACAGTACGTAGGTCACCCTTCACATACAACTTTTTTTTTTTTCAAAAAAAAACCAAACACAGATTTTGTATGGACCGCCCTGCTATATTAATATGGTTTTTAATTTTTAAGCGACAGTCGCTACTCGTTGATTAATAAAAATTTTTTTTTTTTTTTTTTTTAAAAAAATAAACTTAGCGGGAAATATAAATTCCGTTAGCACTTTTACTTCATTTTGTCATGAAAACTAAACAGGCTTTGTACCACATCTTAATTTCTTCTATGGCTTCTGTATTTTACAGTGGGACGTAATTTCATCAGTCACAAAACACGAAAATTTATACTAAATTACATGATTAATTTTCTTTTATTACTTTCCACATTACAATGTATTTGTGTATTTATAATTATTTACTATATTATTATTATTATTATATTTGAGCAACACAACAATTTATCATCTCACAATATAATTTTAGAAAAAGAATTTAAGAAAAAAAACTACCAAAAACTAGACTATTTTGATCAAACTCAAACACTTGACCTTTCTATCAAAAATCACAAACTCGAATGCCACACCCAAAAAAAAACATTCGAGCGTCGCACAGCTCGTAAAACGTTTTAGAAGAAAATGCATCTCTCTTCTCTGTCTCTCCTTTATACCAAATTTTCGTTGGTACAAAAGAGAGACATACAAAAAAAAACATTTTTTTCAAAACGTTTTACTTTGCACACACTCGATGCGCATTGTTCTCTCTTTCTCTACCATTTTCGTTCCGTTGCCAACATAACAGAAGAAAACACACAAGAATCCATCCACCAAGACACCACGTTCACACAGCGAAAAACTCGGACGCAAGAAACCGTTGAGAATAGAAACAAATTTACAAAAAAAAAATGTCTTGTTAAGACTATACAGTCGTAACAACATTTTGTTGAATTTTTGGTTAAGAAATGATTAAGAAGATTTTTTAAGATGTAAATTTGATGCACTTTTATCAAAAATAAAGTAAATTCATATAAGTGGTTAAGTTTTAAATCTTAAACGGCAAGCACGCGCTCAAATGTACACAGTATGACTTACGTGTCAAGTCAAATATTCATATCTCAAACCGGAAGCGCGCACTCGGGATCACATGATCACTTACGCACCCAAACTAAATATTAAAATCTCAAAAGGGAAAAGCACACAATTGCTGAGGCAAACTATAATCTAAATATTTCAAAAGAAATGTACAAAAGGATAATAAAATAGTAGTAGAAGATAGATAATAAAATAGTAAAATACATCACAATTTACATGCACAGAATCTCTTCAAAAAATACATTCTTTGTTGTGATGCGCCCGTTTCGATCAGCTAATTGATCGCTTGTCTCAGCGATAAACACTTTGAGTCCGTCAAATGAGCGGCATCGTGAAAAGGCCACATACACCTGATCATTCGTAAATACGGGTCCCGGCAAGAACACTACCTTCTTCAAGCTTTAACCCTGACTCTTGTTGATGGTTATAGCGAACGCGAGCTGAACCAGAAATTGAAGGCGAGACATTTTAAATGAGAAGATGCCTTCCAAGGGTGAGAGCTTAATGCGTGGGATGAGAACGCGCTCGCCTTTTGAGAAGCCAGTCAGCACCTCACATTCCAGAATGTAGCGGTTTATTTTTGCGACGCGCATGCGTGTTTCATTGATCCAACCCTTGCTAGTGTTTAGATTCCTCATCAAACGAACAATCGCGTTTACCTTTAGTGGGATGGCATGGCGCGGTAATCCCGACCCTTCAATTTTATTTGAGAAACTTGACGTGTAGGCGGAGTTTCTGATGCATGTCGTCACTCTCAAGTTTATCAGCACTATGTTTCACTTCTTGTTCGTCGGGCAGGAGGTCAAGAACCTACTGATTGGTAAGCGCGCAATAATCCATATTGGGTGCAAGGATGGTGCGCTCCTCGATGGTTCCCTCGGCTGGTGATGTGTTGTTGCCACCATATACGAAATCGATCAGAATTTGAGGATGTCTGCCGAAAGTGTGATCGAGTCGGTTCGAGCATTGCCGTTTCCAACAGAAAGCAAATATTGCGCAAACTCGTCCTCACCTTCATCGACGCGCATGTTCTTGGTGAGTGTAAACTTATTTACCAATTTCCAAAGCGGGTTATACTTGATGGTCGATTCGCAAGTTTGCGCGCGTCCCGCCTTCAGGTAGTCACCACACATGAGGATGATTTTCCCAGCTAATGGAACACGCACTACCCGTCTATGATTGTGAGCTCTGCTCCTGGCATGATTAACTTTATTAATTTAAATCGCGCGTTAACCATTAAGCAACTTTGAAATTGATTCGCGCGCCGACAGTGTTGCAATTTCGAATCTGAATCGCATACCAACTGTTTTACAACTTTGAATTTGAATCGCGCGCCACTAATTTGAACAAAAATATTTGCTTTTTGGTCATCCCATAAAATTCTCAAATGTTGCAAGATTTCACGCGTACAAAAACTTGGAAATTTTCTGAAACCACCTGAGGTACCCATTTCGGTTACTTTCCGGTGGAATTTTTCCAAATTTTCTAGCCCACGCACAGCGCAATATTTATGTCGACCTACCCTGAAAAATTCTAAGGGATCGGATCATGTTTAGGGGTCATTTTAGGGTTGAGTATGAAAAAATTAAGAATATTAATATAATAGATAGATAGAAGATAGATAGAAGCTGACCTTCGACTGAATAATCAGTCACGTGAATATATTTTATTGAATTTTTGGTTAAGAAATAATTAAGAAGATTTTTAAAATGTAAATTTGATACACTTTTATCAAAAAAAAAGTAAATTCATATACGCGGTTAATTTTTAAATATTAAATAGATAGAGTGTCATGACAAAATTGTATTTTTACTCTCACAACTATTAACACCAAAATGTATGTAAAATCATTTTATGTTCTCTGTTTTGTTTAATTGAGATTCAATTACAAATTTTCTACTCATTTTGTCATCACAGTGTGTCATCACAAAAACATCGGCAATTTTAATAAATTTTGTCATTGTCACGGTGTAATGCGCATGATCATAGATTCAATATAAACATATTTTGTCATGGCATTCTGGCGTCGTGACAAAATTTTGCTGAAAACACCTGAAGTATCCGTTTCAGGTACTTCCCGGTGGAATTTTTCCGATTTTTCTAGCAAAGGCACACCGCTATATTTATGTCGACCTACCTTGAAAAATTTAAAAGGATCGGATCATGTTTAGGGGTCATTTTTGCGTTGAGTTTGAAAAAATTAAGCGTATTAATATAATAGATACTTTATTGTTTTATTAGTTTGTGGTTTTGTGTTAAGAATAAAAGAAGAAAGGGTATAAAAATACCTATAAAAATACAAAAAAGAGAGAAAGATATATGGGCGGCCTTATAGTTGCGTTCGTTTCTTCGTTCCGACAATTTTTTTCAAGCAATCATATTGCTCCAAAATAACGATTTTTTTCTTCTACAGTTTTTCACAAGAGATGATTGGTTGAAAAAAACATGTTTGCATGAACAAACAAACGCAAATATAAAGGCGTCTTAACAGGTAATTTTATTACTTCAGTAAAATTTTCAAATAACACAAAATTATTCTTTAGTCAAAAACGTATATAGCTCTTGTAGCTGAGTCTCTTAATTAAAATAACATAAGCTAAGCGTAAATTTTTATTAAACCTACAGTGCTCCAAAACTGTGGGGGCAAAGTCCTAGATTCATACCTCCTCGCCGGTGCTCCCTGGGTAACGCTAAATGAATCAGGCGGTGTAGTGGAGACGAGCAGACTAAATCCTGTTTATAGTCATGGACACTACATGTCAAGGCGGGCCATTGGCGCCTCAAAACCAATATCAAACCAGCGTCTGATCTCCAGGTTAGGAGCGGCTGAAGCGGGCGTCTGTCTTGTATCAAGCGGCTCGCTATATAAATGTGTTTCAAGGTAGGACTGGATGCCTTAAGATTCTCACCAGTACGTGACCCCCACACGTAATAAGCGGGTTGAGCGGCAGGCCAACAACCTCCTCTCATAAAAACATTTACGTTATGAACCAACAAAGGCCTCGGATTACCATATCGGATTCATCACAAACTCGACCTCGCAAATTGTACACGGACAACGCTTTAAAAATGGGAACATGGAACGTGCTTAGCCTCTTAAGACCTGGAGATCTCCGGAACCTTTCGAACCAAGCAAAGAGTTACACATTAGACGTACTTGCATTACAAGAGCTTAGATGGTCTGGGAGTGGGATCCATGACACCACCAATGGTTACACTCTTCACTACAGCGGCCATCAGAATGGAGGAGAATTTGGAGTTGGCTTCCTCATCCATCGGCGCGTGAAGCGTACCATATCATCGATTTCCGCCCTATCGACATGCGGATATGCACGGTCAGACTTCGCACTAAGAAATTTAACATCACGATCGTTAATGTGCATGCACCCACCGAAGATAAATCAGATGACATCAAAGATCTCTTCTTTGTCGAGCTCGAGCAAGTCATCAACAACATACCGCACCACGACATTAAAATCATCGTGGGCGACTTTAATGCAAAAATCGGTAGGAGTGCAGAAAATACATCGCACATCGGTCCCAACAGCCTGCATCTAACTAGTTACAACAACGGACAACGCGTCACCGACCTGGCAATAACGTACAACTTAGTTGTATCAAGTACGTTTTTCCCACATAAGAGAATCCACAAAGTACCGTGGAGATCGAATGATGGAAGAACTGAAAACCAAATCGATCACGTCATGGTGTCCAAGAGACACTCCACCGGCATATCTGACGTTAGATCCTACAGAGGTGCAGACATGGACAGCGATCACATGCTTGTCATATTTAAGTATAAGTGCAAACTGTCATCTACGTTTAACAGACAAGCACAAAAGACCGTTCGATGGAATATCGATGCTCTAAAAGACCAAGCGTCACTGCAGAGTTACCAATCAGCTGTCACTAATTATTTAGACCGGCCCCATAACAATGAAGAAGCTCCTCCTAACATCCAGGAGCAGTGGCACGCTATACAGTCAGCCATAACAACCGCGGCGCAAAATACCATCGGAAGAAGACCTCCGAGGCCCCGCAACGATTGGTTCGATGATCAATGCCGAAGGGTCGTCGAAAATAAACGAACGCTTCGTGAAAAATGGTTGGCTCGCAATACCAGAAGCACTCTAGCAGAATATCTCCGCGCTACGAAAGCCACTATTATATTCCTTCGACAAAAGAAGCGCGAACATATGAGAATATGCATCGAAAACATCAGCTTCCAAGCAGAAGTAGGAAACTCAAGGGACTGTATTGCCAACGCCGGGAATCTCACTAAAGATTTCCACCCAAGAAGTACAGCCATCAAAGACGGGAATGGAGAGCTGAGAACAAACTTGGCTGATTTTCTCTCAGTATGGCAAACCTACTTTCAAAATCTGCTAAATCGGAATGACGCTGTTACCCCCATTAGAGCAATAGCTCCGCCAGGTGAAGAGTTCTTTGTCGAATATCCCACAGTAGAGGAAGTAGACGCAGCTATTAGTCGATTGAAAAACGGCAAGGCACCCGGTCTCGATGGAATCCCCGCAGAACTAATTAAACTCGGAGGCGCTACTCTTGCAACAAGTTTATACGATCTCGTCGTTTGTATTTGGGACCAAGAAGAGTTGCCGGAGAATTGGAAGACCGCACTGATATGTCCGTTGCATAAAAAAGGCGACCGTCTTAAATGTGAAAACTTTCGTGGCATAGCTCTATTGAACACTGCTTACAAAGTGTTGGCTAATGTTGTACTTGCCAGACTCATCTCTTTCGCCGAAAACATCATTGGCGACTATCAGTGTGGTTTTCGTCCCAACCGTTCGACCACTGACCAGTGTTTCACCATGAGGATGATCTTGGAAAAATGTTGGGAGTACAACATAACCATACATCAGCTATATATAGACTTCAGACAGGCGTATGACAGTATAAACCGCGACAACCTATGGGCCGTGCTCATATGCCTATGGGAATCCCAGAGAAACTCGTTTCTCTGTGTAAATTAACAACATCCGGATCTGTATGTAGAATCGTAATTGAAGGATCTGTGTCAGACCCCTTTGAAATAACATATGGTGTTCGACAGGGCGATGCACTCGCGCCTTTGCTGTTCAATCTGGCGCTTGAGTACGTAGTGAGGAAAAGCAACATCGAAACTTCGCGCTGTATATTTAATAAATCAGGCCAAATTCTTGGATATGCAGATGATATCGTGCTTCTTGGCCGAAGACCTAGCGATATCAAAGACAGCTTCATACCGCTCGATCGCTGCGCAAGAAGACTTGGTTTGAAGGTGAACAGCAGTAAAACCAAATATTTAGTAACACCTAGGAACATCTCTACGGCAAATCTCGGAATTGGCGACCACAACTTTGATAGCGTCGAAAACTTTAAATACCTCGGGTCAGTTATAACATCGTCGAATGATATGCAGGCAGAAATAAAAGCCCGAATCGCTGCCGGACAACGAGTTTTCTACGCCAAATCAAAATTATTGCGATCGAAACATCTATCGCAGTCGTGCAAGCTCGCACTTTATAAAGCACTTATAAGACCTGTGCTGGCTTTCGGAAGCGAGAGCTGGACCATGACCACTAACGATTGTAGATTATTATCTATCTTCGAAAGGAGGGTTGCCCGTTCAATCTTTGGTCCAATTAAAGTTGCGAACAACGAATATCGGATTCGTATGAATCACGAAATAAAGCAACTCCTCGGAGGCAGCGATATTATCGGATTCATCAAATCCAATCGAGTGAGATGGCTTGGCCACGTTACAAGGTCTCCCCAACAACGGATGATAAATAAAGTGTTCCACCAACAACCAGCCGGAGTACGTCGTAGAGGAAGACCCCGACTACGCTGGCGCGACGACATCGAACAAGATCTACGAACATTAGGATGTCGAAACTGGAGGACGAGAGCGGTGGATCGAGATGGATGGGGGCCTTAGTGCAGGCGGCGAAATCCCTTCATGGGATGTGAAGGCCAGAGAGAGAGAGAGAGCTCCAAAACTGTTTATATTAGTTTCAATTCTTTAACTAGTATAGGTTCTAATTAAAAACTAAAATGAGCCAAAGAGCAGTAAAAATGTTGCCACTAGTACAACAAAAAGGCGGTAATCCTAAATTTTATGACGAAAATGTTCAGACTCCTGAGATGGCTAATAAAACAGATGGTAAGTAAAAATATGGTTTGGATTAACCCACTTAAATTAAACAACTACCTCCAATTAGTAGCCGCTAAACATTGTAACTTAGAACTTGAGAGCAACTGTGATAGTTCAGAAATATCAGCGAAACCTGGATTTGAGAGACAAAATTAAGGAGTCACCCCAATAGATTTGTGAGCAATTCTAATTAAAAAGTTCATCAATAATTTTTTTTATCTTTGTCTTTCTCTACTGGACCTTTATCCAGACCAGACGTTAGTTTAACATATTTTAACTCCGTCGTTCCAAACGAAACAAAACCCATGTTTAACAATTCCGATGGAAGAAACATTGATGACAAACCCAACGAATTATTTCCGAACACATCCGATGTCTCGTCTGAATCTCATCTTCCAAAGGAATCGAAAAGTAGTACCAGTTCATCTGATAATTCATTTGGTTCAGAAATTTTTGAAATACCTCGGCAAATTGAGTCAAATTTGGAAACTCTACCGCAACAAAGAAAGGAAACTCTCCCTAATTATCTCAACGTAAAGAGTTGTAGAAAAAAGGAAATTTATAATTGTCTTACGTTACATCAAAAGGAATTACTAAAACCAAACGTGTTTGCAATCAATTTAAAAACTGTCGAACAGCATGCAACGACAAAATATCATTTAGCCAACAAAAGGATCTATTTGATGAATATTGGGCTTAGGAAACTGCAATTGTAGGACAAAATTTCTTGTTGGACTCATAAATGTTGCGGAAAAAAACCTTAAAAGGTACGAGAAACTTCAACCTTAAAAAATAATTGTTCTTTTTCATGCCCCATTACTTCCTGAAAGTTGATGGAATTAATCTAAATAGGGTTGTAAAACTTGTTTCATTTCGACCTACGAAGATTTGTAAGAACTGTATAAATAAAATGTAAATTAGTCCTGGATCATTTCCAACAAATGATAGAAGAGGCAGACATCCTTCATCCGTCTGATGAAATCGTCGGTGAAATTCCAGCGCACATAAACAGTTTATCAGCTTATGAGTCACACTATACCCGTCGTGATACATCTCAAGAAAATCTTCGCAGCGATTTAAATTTGACTTTAATGCATAAAATGTATTTAGAACAAAGTGAAAATTCATTTTCGTATTCAAAATATGTTAATATTTTTTAGCATTAAATCCAAAATTTAAACCTAACAAGTTGGATATATGTATGTAATTATTGTCAGATTTTACAAAATTAAATTGATCTTTCTGATGGTGACGATAACGGACTCTTGTTGAAGAGCAAACAAACATTACATTAATGCTGTAAGCATTACAAAAATAAGGATTTCGACAAACAAGCTGTTCAACAGGATCCTTAACATTAAATGCTCACATTCGATCTTCAACAGTGTTTGACGACACCAAACCTGGTTACATCTGTATCATTTAATAAAAGGTTACTTTGGAATTACAACCTCACAATATATGATGGAGCAACTAATGAACCATTCTTTTAGAATATGTGAAATGAAACGATCGGCAAGCGTAGGGGTAACGAAATTGCGTCGTGTATTTTTCATCATTTGAACAACTTAAAACCGGAAGTCCAGCAAGTTACTCTTTGCAGTGATTGATACCCAGGGCCAAATCGTAATTCGTTTCTCGCAGCTATGTTTTTGTTCCAAAGCAACAATTCAATCACAAATTTTTAGTCGTGGGTCATACTCACATGGAGTGTGATGTGGTACGCACTTATTGAGCGTACAAAGAAAAAAAAATCCATAGAAATTCACCATCCAAGGGACTGATATCAGTTTGTACGCACTGTTGGAAGAAAACTCACAATTCACTCATTTTCAGATATTCCAATCAAACGATCCCCAATAGTTCATATTTTCATTATTTTGTATCAAAACATACTCGCTTATGTAGATATGTTTAGCAAGTTAGGTAAAATTCCATATAAAAAATTACTGAGTGAAAAAATGAGTGAATTTAATAAAGTATTCAAAATATTAAAGAATTATAAAACTTAAGATCCGATTGACTATGTACGAATAGAAAAAAGATTATTTTAATAAGCAGAATGTATTTTTATTTAGTTTTGAAAAACGCCGTTTCTACAAAAAAAGTTGAGTGTTATTTTCAAATTGCTCTACTGAAAAATTAAAACTTTGGATTGTGATACTCTTGCACCAAATGGGGGATATTATAACATATTTCGCGCATTTGCTGCAAAAGTGATACAACATAAAATTTTTAACTTTTCACTCAAATTTCCAATATCATAATAAAATATTATTTTCTTTCGCGAATTGAGTGATTTTTTGTATGGAATTTTACCTAACTTGCTAGAAACATCTACATCACAGAATCAAAATATGAATTATTGGAAATCGTTTGATTCGTATATCTTAGAAATGAGTGGATTTTGAGTTATGTCACAGTTGCAGCAAATGAACGATTTATAAATATTAATCTACCATCGGAGTGAAGTGTATGCCAAAATAGCAAAATATACACTGTGCCTTATAAGTATTTAGAATTGAAAAAACACTCAAATATTGAACTTTCATAATAATATCTGAATTTTTTAATAATGACAAATATTTTTACACTATAAGTAGCAAACATTTAATTTTTGTGAAAAATTTTGAGTGAATTTTATAAAATGAAATTTTTTACATTAAAACACAATACAAATAGCACAGGCATGATCGAAGTGGTTCTGAACTGGTATTTGATGTAAGAAACTAATCTTATTTTTCCACTTGCTCGGATCTCTGAGATTTTTGTTATTCGAGGCAGAACATCATTGAGTTTAATTTGAAAATTCTTAAACATTTGAAATCATTTATGTCGGCCACCACGGATTAGACAGAGATGATCAAAGTGGTCCGTAGGGGCCGAAATAACTATTTTCAAATGGTTAAGGATTATTCAAATTACACTCAATGATGTTCTGCCTCGAATAACAAAAATCTCGGAGATTTTCGAGCATGTAGATAAATAATATTTGTTTCTTACATCAAATACTAGTTCAGAACCACTTCGATCGTCTCTTTGCGATTCGTAGTATGTTTTGTTGTAAAAAATTACATTTTATGAAATTCACTCAAAACTTGTCATAAAAATTTTATATTTGCTATTTATAGTGTACAAATGGTACACTATTTATTGGTGTTTATTAAAAAATGTCAGATATTATTATATGAAAGTTCAATATTTGAGTGTTTTTCTCAATTCTAAGTACTTATAGGGCTCAGTGTGTTATTTGTTATTTTGGTATAAACTTCACTCCGATTAATCTGCCGTCAAATAATTCCTATTGGAATCACCTTATTTTCTAATTAGCATTCTTTAACAGTGTGAAACTAACACATACGTACAAATTGAAGATTTGTGTAAAAACGGCATACGAATTACTCGTTTGCTAATTTGTCAGGAAGTGTATGGATTGATGAAAAAAAAGTTTTCGCAATATTCGGTGTCAGTCCCATTACAAATTGTAGACATTAATCAATTTCGAGCAATCAAATAAAGCTGACGTTTTAAAACTGGACTCTAGAAACATTTTAATTCTTTTACCAAAAAACTACCGTATTTTTATTCTCGTACACAAAAATATTTGCATACGTATATTTATTTGGGGCAGAATAATCGCAGAATATTATATTTGCCCGTTCTGCTATTATGATTTTTGTAGTTTCATGCATCATCAAGGAATGGAATTACATTTTTTTGTTGCCATATTATATGTGTACCGCATATTATACCATAGAGCTTTAAACTTATCCCTCAACTATTTTTTTTCGTTTGGTTCGTTACATCTCTAGGGGTGATAAATCATTTGCGAAACTGAAAAGTTATGTCTTTTAAACACAACGGGAAAAAATGTGACACCATTACATCCTTCCAGCTCGCAAATATTCATTATTCAAATATGACAATTTTTTTTTATATTTACGAGTACATCGTTCACATTTTACAACTAACAAACACACATTTATGGTGATGGTGCTGCTCTTAATTAAATTTTAAGTGTTTTTTAATTTCGATAAATATTTAAATTAATTAAATTTTATATTATTATTTTTATGGTAATTATTATTATTATTTTTGGTAATCAAAATATGATTCCAATATTACTACGTGTGAACAAAAATACCACAGGCACAAAAAATGTCGATAATATTTTATCCGATATTGTTATGACGGGTGGATGGATGGTGGTAGGTAGAACACGAATCGTACCTACGATTTTTATGTGCGCTTTTTATTGTTTTTTAAAATATTTCACGCCAACGTCAATTTCCAATCACATTTTTAATTTAAAAAAAAAAAAAATTTAATTTGAAAATCGTAAAATTAAAATATAAAATCATTTTATTTCCATGTTCTGTTTAAATTTTTTTTTTTTTTTGGTTTACATGGTATAGGCCGACATTTAATACCGGACAAATTAAATTAGACGGTTTCTGATTAAATGACTGCTACATACAAATACAGATAATATTAAAATAATATCCTTTACAAATTAAATTGTTTTACATAAAAAAAATATTATTGAACTCTTTCCGGTAATGGGTTATTTATTAATGTAATTAAACAATTTTTTTTTTATTTTTTATTGCTTAACATTAAAAATATCAATATTTGGATTAATTTTAATTGTTTATTTAAAAAAACTGTAATAGTATTAATTTAAATGGAATACACAATTGTTAATCGGAAACATTAATATTAATAAAACAATCAGTAAAACACAATACAAATTTGGCCGAGTTTTGTAAATGTAATACTACCGGACAGTTTTTCAGCAGTGGTTGTAAAAATAAGTGCTGATCAGTTGGCTTAATGCCACTTTTCAAACTAAAAATAAAATAATAAAATGTTATAGGTCTAAAATTAATGACTATAGACCAATCGCGTAGTTATCCTGCATTCCCAACCTGTCCCTTCTCTGCCGACCTCTATTCTCTGACGTTCAGCACGGCTTTTCAAAAGGTCGATCCACAACAGCAAGCCTAGTTGAATTCACATCAGTCGCTTTTAACACCATGGATGCGATAAGCAGGTCGATGTCATCACAAACGATTTCAGTAAAGTCTTCGATAGTGTTTCTCACGACATCATTATGCTCAAACTTAAAACCATCGGCTTTCCAGTGCAGTTCTCTCTCTTTAGGTGCAATCTTACATAAAAAACCGTCGATATCAAATATCATTCAGATCATCCACATCCTCACATTTAAGACCATTGTTGTTCATTCTGCCCTAAAATGATGTTGGACGAATTATTAAAAACTCGGTTCTCTCTGTTATGCCAACAATATGAAAATTTATAAAAATATTTGTACAAACGCTGACGCAAATCTTTTACAAGCCGATCTAAACTGTTTTGCAATCTGGTGATCATCTCGGACTGAATGTCAGTAAAATATACTAGTTCATTACTTAATGACGAAAGCACTTACTTTTTTAATTTAGAGATTTATCCATCAATACGAAGGTTATTGCAAGTACACCGTCTATTCTCGAATCTTGGCGTTATCTGTGATAGCAAAGTAAACTAATAATATGATTAACTGGGCAAACTCTGCGCTTGACTTTGTTAAGCGCTGGTCTAGGGAATTAAATATTAACTCGAAAGTCTGAAGCTTATCAATGTGTGTTTATCCATCAATTGTTTTTTGGCAGCGTCGAGTCTCGAGCCTTACTCTAACGTATAAATTTCAATTTAAAACCCATGCGTTGTGATTGCAGCATTTACAACTGCACCTCACACAACTCTTTATGGCCACAACGAGCTCATTACTACAATTCTGGGTAAAGTAGAAACGCACTACAATTATTTCTATTACAACAAGCTTACCATTAATTTTTTTTTTTTACTTTATAGTGGTGTTCTTGCGTTTTTATGATTTAAATTAACAACACCCACTATATTTTGTTATGTACTATATAACTATTATATTTATTATTGAATATAATTTGACTATGCTATAATTTATCTTAAAATTAGTTCACAGCAATTAGGCGGTAGGCGTATGAACGATTGTTCGGCACTTTAACTTTTTATTATGACTATGAGACCGTGTCTGTTTAACTTCTAAAACGCAACTATTCTTTTTCGTTTTTTATTTCAATTCCTTCTTAGTAATTCTCGATATCTACCGACTATCGATAAATATCGAGATTCGCGAATTTAATTTGGAGGTGGCGAAATAGCTCTATTCAGCAAAACTAGCTATCCTGATAATTAAGTGGCGCGGTGTATAAATAGTTTTGCTACGAGGAGTGCCACGAAGTGAAAATGATTTTGAGCTGCTACAACTTTGTATTTAATTTCAATTTTAACAACTTCATATTCATTATTTTTAACATCGAAGATGTTTTTGGCATCGCATTATATAAATAAATGCAACGAAATTTTGTCCCAAAAATTTGCAACGAAAAAAAAAAAATAAAGTAAATACGAGAGAACCAAAACACGCTGGTGCGCCAATTTTGTTTTGTGCTCTCTCTATGCACCTATTTCTCATCTACGATCAGGCCTGTCATTTTAGAATTAAAGAGGATTAAGGAATAAATTCTATATTTTCTGGAGAGTATTTTCACTTGAAGGGAGCATTTTTAAAATTTCGTATTATTTTGTCCACATTCTACCTTGTTTTTCTATTATTCGACCAACACTAACCGGTAATGAGCGTAATATTGAACAATAAGATACTATACGTCAAATGAAGTAAATAAATTTTACAGAATTATTAACTAAAGAAGCCCTGTACTTGTCGATTGTTAAATTACGAATATGTGTAAATTATATGTCAGGAATAAGATTTTTGATGATTTTGATGCTTGAAGAATAACTGAAACCAAAATATTTTATTTTATTTTATTTTAACAAAGATACAAAATATTTTTCCATCAAATTAATTTTTATTTCTCTACATATAGTTTCCTTTTAATTTGTTGCCTACATAGTCTCCTTGACAATACACTTCTCCCACCGATGCTCACCTCTCTTGAATCCGTCCAAATAGTACTACGCATCTTTTGCTGCAAAATAGTTGTTAACGAAGGTGATGGCTTCCTCATTCGACGAACATCTCTGTTCTCCAAGCACAACTTTTAGCTGACGGGACAAAAAAAAGTCGTTTGGGGCTACATCTGGTGAGTAGAACGGGTGGTGAAGCATTTCAAATCGTTATTCTTGGATTTTCACCATGAGCACGATTTTTTTCTGCATTAATGGTCTTTTTTCCGTAATTTATGCCTTTAGTTTGTCAAGTAATAGTACGTATGCTACTGTAATGGTTCCCTTTTTGAAGATAAACGATTAAGATAACTCCATGAATATCTCAGAAAACAGAAGCCAAAACTTTTCCAGAAGAAGGAACAGCCTTTGCCTTTTTTGGAGCCGATTCTCCCTTGGCAGTGCACTGTTTTGACTATATTTTTGATTCTCGAGTGTAATAGTGTGTACAAGTTTCGTAAACAATAATTAGCCTTCTCAAAAATTCAGATTTATTGCGCCCAAACTGTACCAAAGAGCGTTAGAAATATTCATTCGAACACGTTTCTGATCCAAAGTGAGCAAACGCGGCATCCGAGGCGCGGGAAGCTCTCTTTCATTCCTAAATCTTGTATCAATATGTGACAAAAACGTCCTTTGGACATATTCAGAGCCTTCTATCCCTCTAACTTTAATTCGACGGGTGTCTAGTACCATTTGGTGAACTTGAGGGATATTATCGTTAGTGGTTGGAGTTTTTAGACGTCTCAAAACGTTCATCGTCATCCAAGCTGGTACCGCCAAAAATAAATATTTAAGAACAGCTCGATACTACTTCTTTTCTATAATCACAAAAATACTCACGTATACACTTACGATTATCCATAAACTTACAATGCGCGAGTGCTGCCATTTTCATGTTGAACTTTTCAGGCAACCCTCGTATAACTTTAAAGGGGATTATGAAATAAATTAGGAGTAGTCTCAAACCATCTATAGTTGTAAAAGACTCCGATAGCAGCACATTTGACAGCACTGTCTACGATATCAATTAGTGAGCGTAATATACAAAAAATAAAAAATAAATAAATATGAGAGAACCAAAACACGCTGGTGCGTCGAAAATAAATTTTTGGACTCAAACTCTTCATTTTTATTTTTAGGTCTATAAATCAAGTACTCTAGCCCAAAACAAATCAGTAGGCTTAAAAATTTTAAAATTACAAGCCCCATCTTCGATGCTTAAATTTTTAGCCTTAAGCTGAAACTTGAGATTTTTTTAATTTAATTGTTTAATTTCATTTTTTTTTTGCAATTCCTTAATAAGAAAATAATAAATAATTAATTGAGCTCAGCAGAAGTAAGGAATTCAATCTTGAAAATTGGCGGAAAATTACAATTAAAAAGTAATCCGCCATTTCTTAACGAATTATGATGAAATTTGCTAAGTAAAATAGTTAGAGATTTTAAATTGAGTTTTGGACAAAATTCTAAGATCTGTTCATGCTGAGCTAAACTGGCCATTTCATAACCACCCCCTATAAAATTTGGTTTCTAGACGATTTTTGATTGAAACATAAATTGTATATTAAGTTCTAGTATCTTATCTAATTCTTAATATGTATTTTGTATAAGGTTCTGAACGTCCCCTTTAATTTTGAAAAAGAATAATTCTCTAAGTAATATTTAAATTTTTTTGGCCAAATATTTCAGTTTCAGATTTTTGTTAATATCTCAAAAACTCCGAGTGGTAATCAAAATGTACGGATGATTTTCCGGTTGCTTAGCTCGTCATGCAGAGGCTACATGTGAAATTTGAGATCATTTTATAGGTTAGAAATTTCATAATAGTTTCTTGATTTTTTTGCAGATCAGAGTCTTCTTTAGCTCACAATCTATACAGGCGTGAAGTTACCTCACGATCATAGTCTGCCTTCTAACTACACCAATAAAATAAAAAATTTCTAAAACGACTGAAACAGCAAATAAATCTAGAAAGCGAAGTAGCAGTGCTGGATTGGAAATATCCTAAGAAAGTCAACGAATGACATAACCCAACTATACAAAGAGCAGTACAATATTACAACTGACGCCAGAGCAGAATACAGAACGACTTCAGAAATGGTTGCGCTATGCACAGCATTAACAAGATATGTCAACAATCAACTCAGCATCCAAGCACTGCTATCTACAATATCTTTCAACTGACGTTGACAAGAATCGATGCTAGCGGTTTGCAAGCGATCCACAGAGGTACACGCAACATTCAGTTTATCGTTAACCATATCGATGTGATACTGAAGCAAACAGAATTGTTCGCTATCACTGAGCGGAACTAATACAGAAATTAGTAACAGCCCCAGTTCGTGTATTATCACAGGAAGAAATTTTGTGCATGCTAACATCATAGAATGTGTATACTCTGATGTCGAAGATGAATTCGTAGTGGTGTCGGACATCGTCTATGAACCGCAATACAGCATGCACAAATAAGGTTGAGCCTAATACAATAAACTAATAATAACATTTACATTTTTGAAGTAAAACTTCTTTAGGCACGCTTGGGGACTAAGCTGGCAAATGCGTTACGAAAATTGTAATCGCACGAGGCAAACGAAGCAATAGACGCAAAACGAAATCATTTTCCTTTAGTATCAGGATGTGCCATGACAATTCATAAATCTCTAGGTGGAACATTAGTTGATACCATTTTATTTTAATCATTGGTTAAAAAAATGGGATAATAAGAAAATTGGAAAATTGGTAAATGGAAAATTGGAAAATTTTAAAATTGGAAAATTGGAAAACAGGTAAATGGAAAATTGGAAAATAGGAATATATGAAAATATGAAAATATGAAAATATGAAAATATGAAAATATGAAAATATGAAAATATGAAAATATGAAAATATGAAAATATGAAAATATGAAAATATGAAAATATGAAAATATGAAAATATGAAAATATGAAAATATGAAAATATGAAAATATGAAAATATGAAAATATGAAAATATGAAAATATGAAAATATGAAAATATGAAAATATGAAAATATGAAAATATGAAAATATGAAAATATGAAAATATGAAAATATGAAAATATGAAAATATGAAAATATGAAAATATGAAAATATGAAAATATGAAAATATGAAAATATGAAAATATGAAAATATGAAAATATGAAAATATGAAAATATGAAAATATGAAAATATGAAAATATGAAAATATGAAAATATGAAAATATGAAAATATGAAAATATGAAAATATGAAAATATGAAAATATGAAAATATGAAAATATGAAAATATGAAAATATGAAAATATGAAAATATGAAAATATGAAAATATGAAAATATGAAAATATGAAAATATGAAAATATGAAAATATGAAAATATGAAAATATGAAAATATGAAAATATGAAAATATGAAAATATGAAAATATGAAAATATGAAAATATGAAAATATGAAAATATGAAAATATGAAAATATGAAAATATGAAAATATGAAAATATGAAAATATGAAAATATGAAAATATGAAAATATGAAAATATGAAAATATGAAAATATGAAAATATGAAAATATGAAAATATGAAAATATGAAAATATGAAAATATGAAAATATGAAAATATGAAAATATGAAAATATGAAAATATGAAAATATGAAAATATGAAAATATGAAAATATGAAAATATGAAAATATGAAAATATGAAAATATGAAAATTTGAAAATATGAAAATATGAAAATATGAAAATATGAAAATATGAAAATATGAAAATATGAAAATATGAAAATATGAAAATATGAAAATATGAAAATATGAAAATATGAAAATATGAAAATATGAAAATATGAAAATATGAAAATATGAAAATATGAAAATATGAAAATATGAAAATATGAAAATATGAAAATATGAAAATATGAAAATATAAAAATATGAAAATATGAAAATATGAAAATATGAAAATATGAAAATATGAAAATATGAAAATATGAAAATATGAAAATATGAAAATATGAAAATATGAAAATATGAAAATATGAAAATATGAAAATATGATGATATGAAAATATGAAAATTGGAAAATTGGTATATTGGAAAACTGGTGAATTTGAAAATTGGGAAATTGAAAAATTGGAAAATTCGAAAATTGGACAATTGGAAAATTGGAAAATTGAAAAATTGCAAAATTGCAAAATATGAAAATAAAAAATAGGAAATTTTGAAAGTTGGTAAATTGGAAAATTGGAAAATTTGTAAATTGGAAAATTGAAAAACAGGAAAATTGGAAAGTCATAATATAGACTTGACTGACTCACTCGAGAAAAATATGAAAATATGATGATATGAAAATATGAAAATTGGTAAATTGGAAAACTGGTAAATTGGAAAATTGGAAAATTGAAAAATTGGAAAATTCGAAAATTGGAAAATTGGAAAATTGGACAATTGGAAAATTGAAAAATTGAAAAATTACAAATTGAAAAATTGCAAAATTGCAAAATAGGAAAATAAAAAATATGAAAATAGGAAATTTTGAAAGTTGGTAAATTGGAAAATTGGAAAATTTGTAAATTGGAAAATTGAAAAACAGGAAAATTGGAAAGTCATAATATAGACTTCTATGTCACTGACTGACTCACTCGAGAAAAAAATGAAAATATGAAAATATGATGATATGAAAATATGAAAATTGGAAAATTGGTAAATTGGAAAACTGGTAAATTGGAAAATTGGAAAATTTAAAAATTGGAAAATTCGAAAATTGGAAAATTGGACAATTGGAAAATTGAAAAATTGAAAAATTTAAAAATTTAAAAATTGAAAAATTGCAAAATTGCAAAATAGGAAAATAAAAAATATGAAAATAGGAAATTTTGAAAGTTGGTAAATTGGAAAATTGGAAAATTTGTAAATTGGAAAATTGAAAAACAGGAAAATTGGAAAGTCATAATATAGACTTCTATGTCACTGACTGACTCACTCGAGAAAAAAATGAAAATATGAAAATATGATGATATGAAAATATGAAAATTGGAAAATTGGTAAATTGGAAAACTGGTAAATTGGAAAATTGGAAAATTTAAAAATTGGAAAATTCGAAAATTGGAAAATTGGACAATTGGAAAATTGAAAAATTGAAAAATTTAAAAATTGAAAAATTGCAAAATTGCAAAATAGGAAAATAAAAAATATGAAAATAGGAAATTTTGAAAGTTGGTAAATTGGAAAATTGGAAAATTTGTAAATTGGAAAATTGAAAAACAGGAAAATTGGAAAGTCATAATATAGACTTCTTTGTCACTGACTGACTCACTCGAGAACGCACAGGGTGACCAAACATTTTTTTTCTTCTATATTATAACATCTATGTCACTCACTAACTTACTCACTCCAGAACGCACAGGGTGACCAAAAAAAATTCGTCCTTGTGATATATTTTATATATGTACTTTTTCTATATTATAGCTCCATTTCACACGAGGTATCACAGAACCCGATTCTTTCTTCGTTTCTTTCCCCGATTGCCTATGATACAGGTTTTAATGCGACTTAAACATATTTTCGATGAAACCACATGATGTACTGTGGTTATACATAAATGAAATAAAAAATATTTCAAGGCCATTTTTACTATGCGAAGAGATTTCAAAAATGGTTTTTTTGTCCATTTTGTGACACATACATAAACATTGTCTATTACGACTAGTTGGCCTTGAAAAAATTACCAAGTTACAAGGTTACCTCTTGTGGCATCAGACATAAACGGCTAGGTGACACTCGAGAAAGCAAAGGGTGACCAATTTTTTTTCCAATATTATAATTTTTCTATATTATATTATAAATATTAAATATATATTAGAAGTTTTACTTCAGTGGTGTGGTCTAAAGCACACTTAATTATTTTCTTTTTTTTCTACAAAGTATCAAGTGCGCAACTAAATTTACGAGTTTCACACATAGGTGGTGCTAGCGACACAGCTAGTTGTGATTTATGTCAGAAGTTGTGTTTTGTTCATAGCGTTGACAGTTGACATCAAAAAGTACCTGTAAAGATTGGTTTAAACGCTTCAGAAGGGGCGATTTAGACTAAACGCAAACTCAAAATCAACTTGCGGAGACATTAAACACGACTCACCAAGGTATTTCGAAACGTTAACATGCTAAAAAAAAAATTTAAAATGAGAGAAAATGGAGTCAACTCGAATGCGAGATAGCTGAACAAATGAAGAGCCACTTGTAAAATTTTGATTTCACGGCATGAAAGAAAGAGCTTCCTGTATCGAAATGTTACTGAGCTGCTGGAATAGGGCAAAACTATCAATGAGCAACGCTACCCGCAACAACATATCATTCTAAACCATGCATCGCTCGAAAAGCGGTCATAATGTGACACGAGACATAAACGAGAGATGGGATCTTCTACCGCATCCGCCTTATTCGCCAGACCGGTGGTTATTATGGGTGTGCCAAGGAGCGTTTAGAATCTTTCTGAATACTTTATTTTGAATTCATTGAACTATATGTTGATTCCTGGTTTTGGAGCATCCCCACAGTTGGATACCAAATGTCCAAATGGGCTTAAACACTTGTTTATAGAGTTAACTTTATTATGAATGGATAATTGAGAATTTCTTCCAATTCTATATTTCAGTTGACCTGTTTTCTCTTTGACGAGTACTTTCCATTTTATCTTTGTATCAAGGTCCACACCAAAGTATTTTTCTTAGTTCGCGTATGGTACAGGAATATTATTGAGAATCACAGGTAGTGGCTCCGTTGATCTGTTAGTGAAGTTAATGTACGTAGACCTCGATTCATCTACGTTAATTATCCACTTGGCCAGCAAGTCTTGGATATTATTTATGGCTATTTATAGTGTGAGTGTAACTTCACCGATTGTAATACCAAAACTTAGAAGTCTGCAAATGTGGCGGTAGTTTTATTATTCGTATGCGGTATGTCGCTTCCAAACAGTACGAAAAGACTGGCCCAAAGATACTAACCCGCAAGCCTCCTGGTCTTCTGCTTTAATTAACTGCTTTCTGTTTAACTTTAAAATACTTCTTTTTAGGTACGACTTAAGAATTTCGCAATATTCAGCTGGCAGACTTTTTTCTTATTTAAATATTAAACCATCCATGTTCAGCAATATGGCTGAAAAAATAATCCTTTCCTTTAAGGTTGAGCAAAGTGATTCGAATGTACAGCTTTAGAGTTTTAAATTTCGATATGAGGTTATTTCACTTAGCGGTTTGCCTGGTTTAGGTATCATTAATACAGGAAACCCTCCAAGAACACGATTAATTCGTTTCGTGTTCTTTAAAACCGTGTTGTTCGAGACTACAAAAAATTAAATAAAAAAAGCGTTTCGTTTTATTTATAATTTTTTGTTATGATATACAAAAAACAAAATAAAACAGAAAACGAAAATCGTGTTGTTTGAAACCGCGTAATTTGAGCAAATGGGAATCCGTCTTCTTTGAAACCGTGTTCTTCGAATACGTGTACTTCCAAAAATTTGCATGATAGAGGGACATTTTTGTTTTACTTATTTAGCCTCAGACCCTGTCGCTTTTAAATAGTTGACTGCTTTCTACAATGAACAATCAGTATCTTTGCCGTAGGTGAGTGATGAGTTCCTAAATTGAAGAGAAATTTTAAAACTATAGATTTCGGTACGCTGCTGGATTGTGTCAGTGTTCTATAAAAATAATTTCAAGTTTTTTTTTTTAAACTTATTATCTTTGCAATCTGTTCCGGGGTCGAGGCTCTCCCAACTCTTTCACGGTTCTTCGCTTTTCCCGTCCTCACTTTTACGCCGTTGCCAGCCTAATGCATGTTACGACTCCCTGTGGGATCATAACATTATTTCATTTGCAACTTTGTTTGTATTTTTTATTTCGTCACCATCCAATAAAATTAATGCATTTTACTAATAGCATTATCATCTGTTCTAGGACATTAACACTAAAGTTTTGTTTTATTGTGAATTAGCCTTAATCGTCTGTATCCATCTACATTGTATCACGTAAAGCGGGACTAATGTGTACACATTGTACGTGTGTGCGACCAGCGGAGATATAGAGGAATATTTTTGTTGTGCATTTCTCGTTTTGTTGTGTGCGATTAATCCGCGGGGGAATGAGTAGGGGAGTAACGTGAGTGAAAAATAAAATAAAAATGAGCATTGGCGACATAAATTGATAAAATTTATCAAAAATGTTAATTTTGTTTTATTTTCATAAATTTTTGTTAATAAATTGCAAATAGAGTGATTTTTATTAAATTTACTATTTTGCTAATAATTACAGTTGTGGAAGATAAATATAATTTGAAACTGGACGATTATAAAGTTTATTGGCGGTTTTAGAAGAGTACCGCCAACCAACATTGTTGAATTGGCCCACGTTGCTGGTGTTTCACAAAGCAATACATTGGGACGGGTACCTCATAATTTTACTGGTGCCGCATTTACAACGGGTGCTGTATAATTTCAACGGACGCCGCAAGTATTTTTATCGGGTGCCATATAATTCCTAAAAATGCCCTATGATTCAACGGTATAGTTCAACGGGTGCCGCAATTATATTTTACGAGTAGCCTAGTCGTGGCCACTTAAATTTTCGTAATCGGTGGGAAGACACGGCAGCTTCTGCAGGTGGTCAACCTATCATTGGTAATTTTTGTTGGAGAAACACCAGCTCATGCGGGTGATCAACAGCGTGGCCAGTCGCTTTTCGGTCAACGGTGGGAAGACGCCAAACGTTATTTTCGGTTATCGGTGGGAAGACGCCCACCATCCCAACCACGTTTTCGAATAATGGCGGGAAGACGTCTAACACAGGTAAGGTTACGGGTAGCCAACCAGGTGGCCAGTCGTACTTTTTTTTATTTGGTAATGGTGAGAAGACACCACAACCCGTAATTTTTTTAAGTTTTTTTAAAATAGAGTCAATTTAAAGTCAAATATATTTGTGTAATCGAGTGCTAAATAGCGAGAATATATTCACGTTCAGCGGCCATTTTAGTTCGATTTATTTTTCTCTTTCGCTTTAGAATTTATTCACGTTCAGCAACCATTTTAGTTTGATTTGTCTTTCCCTCCTTCCTGAAC
Source organism: Nephrotoma appendiculata (assembly GCA_947310385.1). Classification (NCBI taxonomy): domain Eukaryota; kingdom Metazoa; phylum Arthropoda; class Insecta; order Diptera; family Tipulidae; genus Nephrotoma; species Nephrotoma appendiculata. The sequence goes on from OX371223.1 coordinate 54,047,536, forward strand.
TAGTGGGCAATGAAGTAATTCGATCATTGCGAAGAAGATTGTCATATGCCGAGCGCGAAATGTATCAAATATATTTGACGACTTAACAAAAAAGAAAATTATACAGCTTTGTGAAAGCCCTTATTGTTCACCGACTATTTAAGTAAAAAAACGTAAAAACGATGAATACAGAATGTGTGGAGACTATAAACGTCTAAGTAAGATAAACGTCAAGAACAATTATCTTTTTCCTGTGATCGAAGATTTGTTGGACATCCTGTATGAGAAAAAATATTTTCCAAAGTATATACGTCATTTATAACACCACATGGGCAATTTGCATATTTGAAGCATCCGTTTGGATTGAAGGATGGACCTTCTGTATTTCAGAAGTTTGTTAATAAGATTTTTCATGAATTAATTGCTGAAGGCAAACTTGTGATCTATATCGATGATATATTGATTGCCACCCGTAATATTGCCGAACACTTATTAATATTGACCGAAATGTTTAAAATGTTATCAGAAAATTTATTGGAGCTGCGACTTAGCAAATGTGAGTTCTTGTGTGAAAAAGTTGAGTATCTCGGATATACCGTTGACGGAGATGGAATACGACCTAATCATGTCAACATCAAAGCGATTGAAGAACAGCCGATTCCACGTAATATTAGAGAGTTGCAACGATTTCTGGGAATATGTACTTATTTTTGTAAATTTGTACAAGATTTTTCCTTGATTGCGAAACCGATTCTTGGTTTGAGTTTAGAGAAGCACAGGTCGAATCATTCGCCAAGTTAAAATCAGAAATGATTGAGCGTCCGGTTCTAGCGATTTTTTCGCCAAAAGACAAGACAGAGTTGCATTGCGCTGCTAGTTTAGTAGGATTTGGGGCAGTGCTTTTACCGAAAAAAAGAAGGCGCAAATTCCACCCTATTTCATATTTTTCGGAACGGACAACTCCAGCAGAATCTAGATATCATTCTTATGAATTAGAATGTTTGTCAATTGTTTATGCTCCGCGTCGATTTCGAGTATATTTATATAGACGTCGCATTAAAATAATCACAGATTCCACCGTATTAACATTAACCCTTGAAAATAAAGTAACAAACCATATAGGATTGCTAGGTGGGCTTAGGAAATAATGGAATTTAATTACGTTACCGAACATAGAGGAGGCCGCCATATGCAGCATGTGGATTCATTAAGTAGGGCGCAAACAGTATTGGTAATTCATGGTAATTTGAGCAGAAAATAGCTATTTTACAAGCTCAAGATGCAAAATTGGAGGAACTGGGAAAACATTTGACGAAAGGAGAAAAAATTGCGATTTTATGTTCCAGAAGCTATGCAAATGCAAGTAATCCGAAATTCATACGATTTGATTGGACATCTCGAATTGAACAAAACCCTGGAAATTATTCGTCATCACTATTGGTTTCCATACATGCCAACGATTGTTGAAAATTACATAAAAAATTGTTTGAAGTGCATAAAATATAATCAGCCGAGTGGAAAAGTTGTTACGACTGTGTTGCCTTTAACAAGACCAAATGTTCATTTTAAGGATTACATCCCCATTTTTTGTAAATTTTTGTGTTTTTTATTCTCCTCGGTTGTTTTGCGTCCGGGTTGTTTTGCGTCCGGGTTGATTTGCGTCCGGGTGTAGATTTGATGTCTATACGCGGTTAATGGTCGATGGATTCCTGTGTTTTTTTTTTGTTTTGTTGGTAGCCGAATGAGAATGGGAGAGAGAGAGAGAACAGTGCGCATCGTTTATATCAATGCAAATTGATATAAACGAGAAACAGAGAAGAGAGACCATTTTTCTAGAACGTTTTGCGCGTTGTTGCGGCGGGAGAATTTATTTTTTCTGTTCATTAGAGTTGTAATTTTGATAGAGTCTGGTTTTGAATTTTGTTTTGAACGGTCGAATTCATTTTTGTTGATATTATTGTGATAAAAATCATAAAATGGCTAAATTTTAATATTCAAAAAGTGAAGTTTGTTCTGTAGAGTTCAATCATTTTTGTTTAAGCTAATACAATTTAAATTTGATTTTATATAAAACATTTTTCTTAATTATAAACAATGTTGCGAGTGTAAATTATAATAAAAAAAATATTCAAAAAAAAAAAAAATTGAGACGGATTTTTATTTGTGGAGTGGGAAAATTGGTGCTCCTAACAGTTAAATACACAGACGAGCAAATTTTTCGGTTTTGGTAAAAATTTATTGATTGCTCACAGTGGAATCCGGTGATATTACTGAATAGCTGAATTACCTATTCAAAAGTGCACAATATAAATATTGGGATCCGTTTTGTGGATACCAACGTTCTCTATAAAAGGATTTGCAAAAGAATTCCCACGTGGCAAATTAATTCAAATCCAAGAATACGAGAAGAATCAACTGAACGGGTACCGCAATTTATTAACGGGTACGGTGGTACCACATTTTAGACGGATTACCACGTTTTAACGGGCACTGAAATTAACAAAGGAGAGCCGCAATTATAACCGGTGGCCAACAACGTGGATCATCGGGCATTAAAACACAACAGTCAGCTTAGCACCTGTGTCGGTCAGGCACAGCGGCAACGTGGTTAAGGCGATACACCGCCCAACTGTGTGGTGTATTCAACGGGTTAAGGCAAAAGCACGCCCAACATTTTTTTTGGATTGCCTAACCAGGCCAACAGTTATTATTTGGTATTGGAGAAAGGCCCCGCAACAGCCGACCGCTCAAGGTCGCACTAACAACGGTGGGGTTACGGTACCTCAAGCCGCAACGGTCCGGGTGTGGCCCATCACCTGTGGCATAACGGCACCAAGGCCGCAACCCATTTCGGTATCGGGGAGAGGCCCCGCCACGGTAACGGCACTAAGGTCGCAACAATTTCTTGTTTTAATTAATTAAGGTACGATTTTTTTTATATTTTTATTTCTATCTTTTCATTTTATTTCATATTTTTTTTTAAATTTTATTTTTAAATTTAAATTTTGATTTTTGTAATCGAGCGCCGCACAGCGGGTGCACGCTCGGTACGCATTGCTCTCTCTCTCTCTTTCTCGTTCTCGCTTATCTAGGTGCGGGTGGAGGGGGAAGTTGTTTCCTTTCGTTGTTTGTTTTTTTTTCTGTGAATAAAATGAATTATTAAATTTTTCGGTGTGGTGTGATGGGAGCGGAGACTCCCTCTGTGTCGGCTTAGTGATGGCGGTCCTTTGGTGCCCGCATCCAATTTCGTAACCAAGCCTTGTTTGAGTTCGAGTGGATGCGCGCACCAAGGCACCTCTCCTCATTTATAATTATTTCGTTGTTCGTTCCTCAAGTTCCGTCCGACGAATTTCGGAGGAATTACGGTTTTTTTTTATTATTTTTTGCGTATTATTTTTCTTTTTAAATTTCTGTATGACCACGGTGTAAGCCACACAGTAAAAAATTTGGGGTGTTTTCTAACTAAATCTGATCTCTTAATTTAAGACCACTTGCAAAATATCACTCAACAGGTGCTAATAGAATTTAGCTATATTCAAGAACTAAATATTTTTAGAAAATAATAAAATTATATAGATAAAATGTTTACCAAAATGAACACTTATCAATTGTTCATTTGACATTTTTTATTAATTTTTTACTACGGATTATTGTAAAAATCAGAATTTGTTAGTTGTTAATTATAAAGAAAACATCGGAGTAGAATTTACCTATTTTAAACTGTTGAAGAATTTTAAATTTAATTATGAAAGAACTATTTAAAAGTGGAAGAAAAAACAACATGCCTGTTATATATTATGTTTTAAAATTTGGCATTTTCTGCTACTAGTAGGTAGCTCCTTATTTAATAACTTTTATTCAGTAATAAAAATTACTATAATATGTTGTACAAAAAAGCAAAGAATTATAATTACTTTCGTAATTTGGCAATGAAATTGAACGAACATAATGTTGGTAACTTCGACTAAAATTATAAGTTAACAGTTTACGTATTCGACAATGAGATGGTGATACTTGAAGCAAACAGCAGTAGTGCAAAAGTACTACATCTTACAAAAGGAATGGATATACATATATATCCCTTAACCGGCCCGCCCACACAATTGTGTGGGTAAGGCAAAAGAATCATGTCAAAAAATTATTTGTGGTTGTGTTTTGAACCAATTTACCCCTTTGTGTATTCCTTTTAAACTTATTTTCGTACGAAAAAACACTATACCTATACTCATGTGGTTTGTACTTCAATTGAGCCAAAAAAAAAAATTCTTGGCCGATAAAGGGATATATATATTATATACATAATAATGTATGTGTGGTGTTTCTGTAAATATAAAAAATATTCTCAGTTACATAAAGCATTCTTCTTATTTATTTCAAATAATAATGATTTAAAAACAATGTTTCAATGTTTATTGTGATGTGTAAGTATACATCACAATAAACATTGTTTTTAATCTTAAATTCAATAAAATAATTTTACAATTAAACAAAGTTGTGAATTTTAAAACAATTCTGTCTAGGTACATAAAGTATAACTTTTCAATAGTACAATTATCATTAAGATTTTAATCAACTGGGAACTTAGTTAATAATTTAATTTAATTTTTTTTAAATATTTTATGTTTAGGAACTATAAAAAAACGATTGTCAACTAACAGATTTTCAAATGGGCTTCGATAATAAATATTGAAACTAGGGAATGCAAATTTACCGATTTTTCAATTTACCGGTAAACGGTAAATTTTGTATAAGGTCGGTAATTTATCGAAAATTTACCGGTAAATTGAATCTAATAATAATAATTTGAAACACTACTATACCTTAGGTATTAAACCAGTGGAAAATTAATAAACTAGTACTTGAAACGAATTAATGTACTATATTAAATAAAATAATAAATAAATAATTTACATAGATTGAAATTCATATTACAAAATAATTTTGTGGCAATTCAACATAATCACTTAACTGAAATCAGTGAGCATTCAGAGTGTTTTTTTCAAAATAATTAAGTAATATATAGCAATTCAGTGCAGTTAAGTGGTTTTGTTTTATAGCCACAAATTGGTCAAAAATTAAACAAATTCGTCCAAAATTGGCTTGATTATAAATGATGCGAAAAGGAACAGATAGAAATAAAAGTTGACAAAATCACTTAACTGATATTAATGATTTATGTTGTTTTGCCACAGAATTGTTTATAAACAGAGTGTTTGGCACGTAGACCGACAATTTTTTTTAAGCCGATTGGGGGAAGGGGTCACTTGGAAGCTTTCGTCCTATGGAATTGATGTTCTAAGTAGCACGATTACTGAGATATAATAATTTTACATTTTTTTTTAAATTACCTAAAATCCCGCTTTTAAATGGTCATTACTTTTTTGTTTGTGGGTATGACCTATGGGCTTCCAAATCCTGAAAAATGTGTAGGTTTATGAAAAACGTCACCATCTAAATTAATTTAAAAAAAACACTAATGGTTATTTTGAAATTAGTTTTTTTATACAATTCTGTACTTTATGCCTTTTCCAATGATATACTGACATGTCATAGAAATCACTCATTTTGTGGTCAAATATGAGATATTATTTTGTTAGGATCATTTGTGCCAGGGTTAAGGATTCAAATTTCTCTTATAGGTACTTTTGTAGCGTACACCAATTCCTTAGCACGTCCCCAGACATATAATTCCTGGGGTGTGAGGTCTTGGGGTAACAATAAATATGGCAACCCCTACCAATCTTTGGTAATGAATCATCTAAGTATTTTCTTACCGTTCATTGGTTATGTGTCGAACAGCCGTTATTTTCAAAAACAATCAGCACATCTTCTAAAACTGTTAAAATCAGCTCAGTTAGCTCATTTTGAACAAATTCGAGATACATATTTCCGGAAAGGCATTCTGGCACATAATATGGGCAGATAAGGTTTCGAACAATACCACCAGCCCAAAAATTAACGCTGAATTTCCTTTGAAAAGAATCATGCCCTTGAGTGAATTTTGGCCTTTTCTGCCATTCTGCCCCAATCAAGCAGATTGTGTAAATTCAAAATTCCCTCACGACACGATTGAAGTTAAACTCATTTGCCCACAAAAACCTTTTCAAAAAGCTATCATAATGAACATCTGTATATGCAGTATAAATCGACAAAACTTCAGCCGTCTAGCATTTTCACACTTTTCGAGACCTGGAACAATTAATAATTTAACAAGAACAAAGTGGAACACACGGACACTTCTGGTAGCAGATATAGTGATACATTGACTGAACAGCACAAGGCAATTAACACCCAGTTTCTTATTTTTTAAAATCTCAATAACTTTAAAAAACATTTTCTCAACCCTGGCACAAATAACTCTGATAAAATAGTATCTCCTATTTTGACCACAAAATGAGTGATGTCAATACACCATTGGAAAGAAAATAAACTAGAGAATTTTTTTAAATAAAACTAATCTCAAAATAACCATTAGTTTTTTTTTAATTAATTTAGATGGTGACGATTATCATAAATCTAAACATTTTTTAGGATTTGGAAGCCCATAAGTCATTTTCTTAAACCAATTGTATTAAATAATGATTTATTTAGGATAACACCACACTGCAGAATGCAATAAAAGTTATTTTGTGGATTTATGACTACATAAACAAAAAGTTATGACCATTTAAAGGCGGGATTTTGGGTAATTTAAAAAAAAACTTAAAATTATTATATCTCAGTTATCGTGCCACTTAGAACATCAATTGCGTTGGATGAAAGATTCCAAATGACCCCCAATCTGCCAAAAAAATTTGTTGGTCCAAGCAGTATAAGTTCATTTCATTTCATTAAATAATATTCATTACATAAATCTTCAGTATACCTGCATTCTGCTACATAATAATCACTGAGAAAATTCTGTACCTTATATAAATCCTATGTTCGATTAAATTATGCTCTCCATTTTTTCACTGAAATGTGCCATATTAATTATAAATATATTTTTACCGAAAAATCGGTAAATTTGTAAAAATTTACCGATAAATCGAAAATATATTTTATACGGTAAATACGGTAAATCGGTAAATCGGTAAACGGTAATGTACTCCCTAATTGAAACGATTAATAATAGAATAGGTTTCAGTGTCTGGTTCAACTATCTCAAAAGCCGATAGGATATCATTGAAATAAACATAGGGGCATTTAGTAATTATCAAAAAAGCAATTGTTCCATATAAAAACCTCCTTAATCTCTTGGAATATAGGAGTTCCACTATCTGCGACACCTGAACATATAAAATGGCCTCTTTCATATTTTTCAAACAGGAAGCACGATTTTACAAACAAAGTTTCACCATTAAAACTAAAGTTTTGTAAAATTTCATCATATATTTTGATCGGTTGGTTTTGCCTTTCCCTACCAAGACCGGTGGCAAAAGCACCTGAAGAGCACATAATGCATGAAATTCATGGCCAAATTCTGAAAAAGATTTGAAAAAATAAAAATGAATAAATCTTATTAACTGCACAAAAGAAAGAAGGTTGTGTTACCTTTAAATTGATTAGGCAATTTAATATATTTTTGTCTTTTTGAGCCAATTCAATTATCCGGTCTTGTAATCCGTGATTAATTTTGTTTCGAAAATAGTTAGATTTTTCAAGATATTTTGTTGAAAAATCAAATTCCGTCTAGTAGATAAAAAGTTAAATATTGGTTTTAATAAAAACTAGAATTCTGCATGAGACAAATTGTTTTCTTACCAAACAATAAATTTCCAAAAACTTCGGAAAATCCGTTAAGACTTTTTTGGGATCTTTCCCTGGTATTTTATTTTCAATAATAAGTTGACGTAACTTATAAGTTAAATAATGCAGTCGTATAATTCTGTCAAGCTCGTTGTTGATGTCTGCAGTTTTCATAAATTGTATTGCACATTTGTCTTCAATATCTATAATATTTTTATTCTCGCTCGTTGCGATGTTGATATTATCTGGTTCAGGAGTTTTTTTCCTATTGGTTATGGCATTTTTCAACTTTGGAGAATTGCACTGGATGGTTTTTATTCTCGTACCAATAAAACCGTCCTTTTTATTGAGATTAAAAATTAAAAACTAAAATAAGAGAAAAGGGGTTATAATCCATGTTTAAATATAGTTAATATTTAATAATATAAAATTTTTAACTTTTAATATGTTCGTAATCTATTTAATAAACATAATAGAAAAAAATTCAAAAGAAAAGCTTACATAATTATTTTCATCTGTTTCCTTAACCTCTCGTTACTTTGGAAAAAAATCCGCCAAGCACTGAGCCCATAGTTTATGCCTTCCGTTGACGGATGGTCGTTTCGATACAATAACAGATGATCGACAGCTAACTTAATTATTTTTTGTTGATCGTTTTTGGGAAGGTAATGCTGTATTGCTGTAATCGTGCTGTATTGCTGTCCTAATAATGAAAGAAATAACAATCACAATTCACAGAAAATTATATTTTTCTATTAAGAGTTTAAAAATGTTACCTTTTTCGTGTAGTGTTTAAAAAAATATCTCGGGTCCTTATAAATAAACAATTCCTCAAAATTTGTGCAGCTGGTTCCGTCAAATCAGTTTGAACGTCGTGTTCTATTGATAAAACCGTATTACCATGGCAAATATAAGTCATATACGCAGCGAAAGTGGTGTCGCTAATATAAGCGTCCGAGTGGTCTTTAACCTTGATTGCACCGCCAATAATCTTAAATTCTATTCTAACTATAAAGACACAATTATTAATATTTTATGTAGTTAGCTATTACGAAAGCTACGGGTCTGAACTAGGAAATATTTACCGACGTAGAGCAATTGTTAAAAGTTAAATGGTACAGAAACAAATAAATTCCTTTAAAAACATAGAACTAAAGGAGTTGTGTTTAAATTTGTAATACTATTTAAATAAATAATAATAAGTACTATACATTAATTATTAAAGAAAATATTGTCAGCTTTTTAAGAAATAGTACTGGCGAAAACAAATAGTTATTTCGCAAGACATTTTGTTGGCCATTGAACCGAAAGATTTTTGTATTGAATCCAGTTCTAGAGTATCTTAACACGGCTTGTAAATATTCTATGGAATTACTATCTGATAAATGGATGTCCTAAATATAAAACGAAAAAGTTTCACGTACATAGGGACTGGTTAGTAAAATTATTTATTTTAAACAATGGTGATTTATTAATACGAGCGTTTTATTTATTCAAAATACGTAAATAGCTTTACTCATTTGAAAATGAAAACGAGAAAATGCTTGACGCGTGAACTTATTTTTGAGTTACAAAATCACTTTTAACAAATAGTTAAAAATTTAATATTAATACCATACATTTAGAACACTTTTAACTCTTGCTCACGTTTAATATAAATGAAAATGACATAGTAAATTCAAATATTACTTACCAATGCTGGTGTTCGGTTAATACCTAAATCAATTTTATTACTTGGTATGTTTTAAAACTTTCTTTTCAAAATTTAAGAATTTATATTTAACTTTCACACACGTTTCACTATGATATTATACCTGAGACTGAATTGCATTAAAAAAACGAACAATAATTTTCTTCTATCTACGATAAGCATAATAACGATTCAGGCACCTCAAAATTAACACTTTTTGTGAAATTATATTAGAAATATATTTCGTACGTAGCAATTTGTAGTTATATTTCTATAATACTTGGAAATGTGAGATGTTAATTGGAAAAATATATACTATTACATGCTTTTAAAAGACAAATTAACATAAACTAAAGGACCATCACAGGACGAGGTCATTTCAATATATGATTTTAGGTCATTAAACATGCTCGATTTCGACCAACATATGATTTTTGTTGCAAAATCAAAGTACAAAAGTTCACACTAATATGGTGGTAAATAAAATTGCCATCACAGTAGGTAATTTTACCGTTCAACACTTGTTGAAATAAAGTATCTTATAGTTATGTTTTTTTCTTGTGACAATTCTTTTTTAAACATTATTTATGATGGAAACGGAGCACTCAGAGGTTGTGTCGAAAAGATTAACAACATATTTCAGAAAATTGAGTAAATTTTGTCATTTTTGCGACTTAGCCTAATTTGCCAGTTAAAAATAATCAAATAAAGCATTATCTGATGAGGCCTCAAATTATTTTTAACACCGGTCAGGGATATATTCCGAATTTTTTACTGTGCAGGAGCGTCATGCAAGCCTCAAACCCCACGATCTTAGCACTTCTCCCTGAGAACGTAGCTGACAAAAATCACCGTGGAGGCCTCTGCATGCGCTTAGTGAAATCTGCGGGATGGCAGTAGCCATCCTGTAACAAAGTCAAAGGTTATATGTACTCAATTCCAAAAGGAAACAAGCTGTTTGATATAGTACATTCCGACTTCCACGGACCACTAGAAGTGACGAAACATAAACAACGATTTATACTTGGAATCATAGATGGATTTACCAAATACATCCGATTGTTCAAAAGACTTCATTGATTGCTTCAAAATATATTTTCAACAAATAGCTAGACCGAATAAATTGATAACAGATCGTGGAAGTAATTTTACGTCATATGAATTTAAAAATTTTATGGAGGAGAACAACATTCAACGTATTTTCATCGTTTGTGATGCGCCTCAAGCCAACGGTCAAATTGAGAGATTTAATCGAACATTGACTCTAATGCTTTCAAAATTGGTTGACACAGAAAGAGGAATTGAATGGGATCAAGTTTTAGAGAATGTTGGGTTTGCATATAATCATTCGATATGTGATTCTACAAAAATTTGCACCTAGTATTTTACTGTTTGGCGTCAACATAAAAGGGCCAGTTAACAATAAGTTGATTGAATATTTCAACGAAGATAACCGTTTAAATGATGATGAGATCACGCTGCAAAAAATATTACTAAAAAACAATAGTATAATGAAAACTATGTTAACCGTCAGAGGAAGAACCCGATTGAATATCATAGAGGTGATCTTGTGGTTGTAAAAGATGGTTGTGTTTTTTTGTGAATAAAATAAAAATCGTTTATCGTATTTTGTTTGTGGAAATAATTAATTTTTAGTTAATCCAAGATTGATTCTTTGATAAATAGAAAAATACAAATATATATTATATGACTTAAAATAGTTATTTGAATTTGTCTAATAAACTATTAGCAAATATCTAATCCGATATTTTTACCACGTTAAGCTTGAATTATAAGTAAATTTAGCAGATTCCTAAGATCCAAAATGAAGTTAAAATGTGAGATGAAATTCTGCCCAGCCTGTATTTAAAATAGTGTTAATAGTCCCCACCCATTTAATCTGTAAAATTTTCTCATTTTTCCAACCATATTCATTTCCCGCGTACCCAACAAAAAATATCCTTTACTATCACGATGATTATTGTCTTTTTATTAACAATAGAATCAAAGACGAAACTAGTATGTTCTCCATTATACCAGACTCTATAGTGTTCACCTAGCTCTGTAAACGACGATGGAAGAACAGCACGGAAATGGTATTGAATTTCAATTTTTTTCTTGTTCAAAGCATATAACTTGTTATTCGTTTCTTTAAATAAAAATGTAAGATCTTCATCCCCGCACATCATCAACCCTGAAACACTAGTATACAATGTTGGTACAAAAAGTAAAATTGTTCTTGTACAGCAAAATATAACATTAAGAAAGCGAAAAATGAAATGGTAATTTTTCATGATAGCGAAATATTATTATTCTTCTTCGTCTTCATCTTCATCTTCGTCTCATCCGCCATCGTTTTATTTTATTATGTTGATATGATTTATAATAATTCTTATTTTTATGATTGCACATACTATATGTGTCTGGTAGTGGAGGTACAGACTCCATCTATATGCAAAAAGGAGGTTATATGTTTTGGAGTTTTGAGGGAGACGATAAAATGATTGCATACATTTAGGTGTCACAAACAAATGTTGAAAATAATATGTAATGTTTATTGTATGGTGAAGATGCATTTTATAGTTGCATATGTCAAATGATATAATAATTATAAATCAATATGCCATTATGTATTCTGTGTTTGTTGATAGGTAACATGTTTTTTAATGATTTTGATACATTAATGCAAATATTACACCTATGGGGATATTATTAGCACTCTTAGTATAACGTAACAGGTGATAGGCATATCATTTTAATAAAGGCTGCACAACAACGCTGTTAAACGAAAATCATTCTTTTTGGGGGTTTATATTTTATATTTATAGAGCAGGGGTTTTCCTCTTTTCATTTTCATTACTACAATCCTAAGCACCATTATCCATACCCATAACCACGCTAATATGACACCGTCGCAGAGGCATCGTCAGTTCGGATCTTGGCAGAACTAGTCTTACCTAAATCTGCCTAGTCAGTACACACGAGGTGCTATTGACGCATCTTTCGTTTGATGTGTACAACGACAAGCAAGTACTCTTAAATTTTCCGTAATAGTGAAACAAACATGTACACAACAAGAGATCTGATCGACTTTCTCGTTAACAGATGAGAAACCATTTTGAGCTTCTTTTTATTTAAGGAAGATTGGTTTTATGCTTTTATCAATCCTGACTTTTTTATAGATACTATCCTTGCTATTCATCATTGAGCGATTCGTTAAGAAATTAAGACTTTTAGGAACAGAACAGCTTCTCTAACAAAATCATCTCAATCGATCATGAAATTTCAGTTTTGTTACTCTTCTCAAAGGATAGTGATGAAAAAGCTTAGTTAAAACTTTTAGGAACTTCCCTTTAATTTATATGATAAATGAGTGTCCAGTGTTCATTCAGATTCACATGAAGACGGAATTGAGTCTTTTAGATGAACTTGAGTGGCTGTACCAATGAGTGCTGCACTGATACACATGGTAGCTGTCGTTGCACTTTAATCAAACTGTGTACTTAGCTTTATCTGTGAAAGTTTAACAGATACGGTTTAAAGGGGGCTAGGGGCTTTAATCTGAGGACTTTTGTGCTTTCTAGAGGAAGGAAAATCAGATCTATTTTATATGGATTGAAGCTCATACCACAACTATTACTCCAATTGGGATTGCAGCCTAATCTCTACGTCAGACACATCCAATAGAAACGTGACAGAATTCCAGCCGGGCTTTTAATAAAGCTTATAATCAGTGTGCCGCCAATTCAGTGGCCTTAGGCGTGAATTTCTGTGGCGGATTTCTTTATTTATTTTTTGGTTGAGACGATTTTAATTAAAATTGGTGAAGGGAATGACAAGGAACCAAATACCAGGAGTCGATTTTAATTAGTGGCTATTTCGGGAAATTTCGGTCAAAGTCCTTTGATCCTTTTTTTCTCCTCGAATGATTTAAATGAAAATTGCAGTAATAAAGGTCTTCTAATGCCAAGGGTATCATTTGTGAATAGATCTAAATTCGGGAAAATTTGTTTAAGGGGTTCTCAAATGCGATCCAGGTTCCAATTTAAAAAAATCAGCTTGAACGATTTTGATAAAAGACTTGATATAGACTATGTTTCAGAACGTCAGGATGTACTCCGGTTTAGCCGCTATATTGCGTCTTGTTACACAATAGAAAATTAGCATGTTAATCGAAGGGGACGGAAATCTGTTCAATGAGGAAAATTGAAATCTAAAATAAATTTTAGACATGGCTCTAGAAAACTTTCAATTTAAATTAACCTAAGCCATTTCTTAACCGATTGGGATACAACTCTCTTTGTATGATAAACATAGGATAGGATTCGAGAGCGAGTTCTTGAAATTGAATAGAACTGAGCCGTTGCTTAACCAAGTGTGGTGCAATTATTTTATTAAGTGCTGATAAGACAATTTGTTTAATTCACCTACGTGAAGACATCGAAAGGTTTAGCTCCGTCAAGTTATACTAGTTCGATGTAATTATGCTTTTACGTTAATCGGCTACAACTCATTATTTGATTAAGTGGTCCATAAATGGTCCATAAATTTAATGTGCTATTCCTAAAGCCACTACTATTGGTAACAAATTTGTTGGATGAAGTTTGATACCGATCAATGTGCTGTACAAGGACCAAATATTTACTGAAAAACCACGGCACAGTGATTAAAGCTTTTGCGTTTCTATCGAAAGGTACCGGGTTTGAATTCCGATAGAGTCAGTATGCAAATGAAATTGTTCATCATCAGATTACCATCTGTGATGAAAATTAGTACAAATTTGGCCGCCTGTCGGAGTGCCGAACTCATAGACCGACCCTTCTTCCCAGCCAGTACTACAGCCTGGCATGGAGCTATGCAATGCGCAAATGGTTCGATTAAATTCGGCTCTATAGTCGTACGTCCTCGAATTGGCTGGGAAACGACGAAAAAAAAAGAACGGGAAAAGCGAATCGTGAAAGAGTTGGGAGTGCCTAGGCCCCAGATCAGATTAAAAATACATAAAAAACAGTTCTTTTGGCAAAAATCATTATTTCCACTTAAATTTTGGAAAATTTATCTGGAACCTTAATGTTTCAAAACTAATTAAGAATCTGTAAGTTCATAACCATAAACTGGTTCGGCTCTTATTGAAGCTGCCAATTTTGGTGGACCGATTTGAGTTAAATACCATTGAGATATCCTAATTTAAGAAAAACCCTTAGGAATAAAGTTTCAATCGGATTTATCAGTTTGCCTTGACTGAAAAAAGGTTTTTAAATGATTTTTATTTTTGCTACAATAAAATGGTATATGCCTTGCGATGCTTAGACTGGCAACCTGACACAAATAGTGGACTTCAATATTTTGAAGCAATTCAAACGTCGACCTGGATCGTAGGCGGACGAGGCAACATATTGAATTAAACTAAACGTTGAACTACTCATAAATTCATTGATAATCAAACCTAATTGAAACATTTGGAATCCGTGACTATGAATTTTATCCGTTCAAAAAAAGTAAGGCTAACCATCACGATTTTTCGCAAAAAATTGAAAACTTTTTTTTGTTGAAATTCCGCTTCAAAATGATTATAGGTACAGTATACAACACGTTGAGCACAAACCTACCGGTAGGATGCTGAAGGAAAGCAGTGGTTGTTGGAAGTTTCGTATTTTGAATTTCAGCCACATTGTGTTTCGAACCTGGATTATAGGCGAACGAGGCAACATATTGAAGCAAACTAAACGTTGAACTACTCATAATTACATTGATAATCAAACCTAATTGAAATATTCGGAATCCGTGATTATGAATATTATCCGTTCAAAAAAAGTAAGGCTAACCATCACGATTTTTCGCAAAAAATTTAAAACTTTTTTTGTTGAAATTCCGCTTCAAAATGATTATAGGTACAGTATACAACACGTTGAGCACAAACCTACCGGTAGGATGCTGAAGGAAAGCAGTGGTTGTTGGAAGTTTCGTATTTTGAATTTCAGCCACATTGTGTTTCGAACCTGGATTATAGGCGAACGAGGCAACATATTGAAGCAAACTAAACGTTGAACTACTCATAATTACATTGATAATCAAACCTAATTGAAATATTCGGAATCCGTGATTATGAATTTTATCCGTTCAAAAAAAGTAAGGCTAACCATCACGATTTTTCGCAAAAAATTTAAAACTTTTTTTTGTTGAAATTCCGCTTCAAAATGATTATAGGTACAGTATACAACACGTTGAGCACAAACCTACCGGTAGGATGCTGAAGGAAAGCAGTGGTTGTTGGAAGTTTCGTATTTTGAAATTCGGCCACATTGTGTTTCGAACATGGATTGTAGGCGAACGAGGCAACATATTGAAGCAAACTAAACGTTGAACTACTCATAATTACATTGATAATCAAACCTAATTGAAACATTTGGAATCCGTGACTATGAATTTTATCCGTTCAAAAAAAGTAAGGCTAACCATCACGATTTTTCGCAAAAAATTTAAAACTTTTTTTTGTTGAAATTCCGCTTCAAAATGATTATAGGTACAGTATACAACACGTTGAGCACAAACCTACCGGTAGGATGCTGAAGGAAAGCAGTGGTTGTTGGAAGTTTCGTATTTTGAAATTCAGCAACATTGTGCTTCGAACCTGGATTGTAGGCGAACGAGGCAACATATTGAAGCAAACTAAACGTTGAACTACTCATAATTACATTGATAATCAAACCTAATTGAAATATTCGGAATCCGTGACTATGAATTTTATCCGTTCAAAAAAAGTAAGGCTAACCATCACGATTTTTCGCAAAAAATTTAAAACTTTTTTTTGTTGAAATTCCGCTTCAAAATGATTATAGGTACAGTATACAACACGTTGAGCACAAACCTACCGGTAGGATGCTGAAGGAAAGCAGTGGTTGTTGGAAGTTTCGTATTTTGAAATTCGGCCACATTGTGTTTCGAACATGGATTGTAGGCGAACGAGGCAACATATTGAAGCAAACTAAACGTTGAACTACTCATAATTACATTGATAATCAAACCTAATTGAAATATTCGGAATCCGTGATTATGAATTTTATCCGTTCAAAAAAAGTAAGGCTAACCATCACGATTTTTCGCAAAAAATTTAAAACTTTTTTTTTGTTGAAATTCCGCTTCAAAATGATTATAGGTACAGTATACAACACGTTGAGCACAAACCTACCGGTAGGATGCTGAAGGAAAGCAGTGGTTGTTGGAAGTTTCGTATTTTGAAATTCGGCCACATTGTGTTTCGAACATGGATTGTAGGCGAACGAGGCAACATATTGAAGCAAACTAAACGTTGAACTACTCATAATTACATTGATAATCAAACCTAATTGAAACATTTGGAATCCGTGACTATGAATTTTATCCGTTCAAAAAAAGTAAGGCTAACCATCACGATTTTTCGCAAAAAATTTAAAACTTTTTTTTGTTGAAATTCCGCTTCAAAATGATTATAGGTACAGTATACAACACGTTGAGCACAAACCTACCGGTAGGATGCTGAAGGAAAGCAGTGGTTGTTGGAAGTTTCGTATTTTGAAATTCGGCCACATTGTGTTTCGAACATGGATTGTAGGCGAACGAGGCAACATATTGAAGCAAACTAAACGTTGAACTACTCATAATTACATTGATAATCAAACCTAATTGAAATATTCGGAATCCGTGATTATGAATTTTATCCGTTCAAAAAAAGTAAGGCTAACCATCACGATTTTTCGCAAAAAATTTAAAACTTTTTTTTGTTGAAATTCCGCTTCAAAATGATTATAGGTACAGTATACAACACGTTGAGCACAAACCTACTGGTAGGATGCTGAAGGAAAGCAGTGGTTGTTGGAAGTTTCGTATTTTGAAATTCGGCCACATTGTGTTTCGAACATGGATTGTAGGCGAACGAGGCAACATATTGAAGCAAACTAAACGTTGAACTACTCATAATTACATTGATAATCAAACCTAATTGAATCATTTGGAATCCGTGACTATGAATTTTATCCGTTCAAAAAAAGTAAGGCTAACATCACGATTTTTCGCAAAAAATTGAAAACCTTTTTTTGTTGAAATTCCGCTTCAAAATGATTATAGGTACAGTATACAACACGTTGAGCACAAACCTACTGGTAGGATGCTGAAGGAAAGCAGTGGTTGTTGGAAGTTTCGTATTTTGAAATTCGGCCACATTGTGTTTCGAACATGGATTGTAGGCGAACGAGGCAACATTGTTACGACTGTATGGTCGCAACGACGATTTTTTTTTATTTTATTCACCCCAGTTGTTGTCTTCGTTTCGTCCATCTTCTCTTATGTTTTTATTCACCTCTGTATTTGTCTGTGAACGCACCCGCGACGTTTTGTTTTGTTCCCCATTGTGTGGTGGCGCGGAGGTGAAGAGAAGACGAGAGAGAGAGAACAATGCGCATCGAGTGTGTGCAAAGTAAAACGTTTTGGAAGAAATGTTTTTCTTATATGTCTATCTCCCTTATATCAACGAAAATTTGATATAAGGGAGAGACAGAGAAGAGAGATTAATTTCTTCTAGAACGTTTTACGAGTTGTGCGACGCTCGAATTTTTTTTGCTTGTCATGATTCAGTTGGTGATTTTCATATAGTCAAGTTTTGGTTTTTTGTTGAAAAGTCGAGTTGTGATTTTTTTTTGAGTTTTTGGTAATTAAAACGGTCGATTTGGCTAGCATTTTATAAAATAAGTTTTTGTGAAAAAAAAAAAAAAATATATATCGAATTGGATTGTTGAAAATTTAAATTGCATGGTTTTGTACCATTTTTGGTTTGTCTTTTTATTGGGGGAAAGATACCAAATACATATTGTGTACCTAATTATTATAATAATTCCTGTAATAAAGTTAAAAAAGAAAAAAAAAAACTCAAGTTTATGGTGTTCATTATTGGTAGTAGTGATAAATGGAAAGAAAAATATAACGTGATTGTGTTGTGGGAAGTCGACATCGAAGACGATATTCCCAAGTGTTCTGCGAGTGGCCTAGTCTCTATGAAGGCGGCACATTATCAGCTATACAACCGGTCTTAAGGTAGGCCACTGATTTGTCGACGGGTACCAGGATTTAACGGGTACTGTATGTTTAAACGGGCGGTTTAACGGGTTAGCGGTTTAATATCTATATCCAGTTGTGTCGGAACAACACCCAATCTCATTTTTGATCAAAGGTTCAACAAGTTTTGTTAAAGTAAGGTGGCCAGGTGAGGCCACTTAATTTTATTGTTTACGGGATTATTCTAGGGCACGCCAACGCCCAATACATTTTCGACGAGTTGTGCGAAGGACGCCCAACGGGAGCCAACATTTGAGTTACGGTTAAGGCGTACGAACGCCCAACGTGGGACTGGTTTTAATTTCGGTTAAGGCGTACGGACGCCCAACATTGATTGATATTGCCAAACCAGGCAACAGTGGACGGATCCGGCGGCCAGTTGAGGCCAGCCGTATTATTTAAAGTATTTACCGGCCAGGGTGTGCCGCAACGGTACAGTACAGGGTGGCCAGTTGACGTCACTCATTTTTTGCTATTTTTCCTTAAGGCATACAAAGCCCAACGAAGGCATACAAAGCCCAACGAAGGCATACAAAGCCCAACGAAGGCATACAAAGCCCAACGAAGGCATACAAAGCCCAACGAAGGCATACAAAGCCCAACAAAGGCATACAAAGCCCAACGAAGGCATACAAAGCCCAACAAAGGCATACAAAGCCCAACGAAGGCATACAAAGCCCCGCATCCGCAACTAACGGTAGCCAGCCAGCTACTGATTTTTTTATTTATATTGGTATCGGGGAGAGGCCCCGCAACAATACGGCACCAAGGTCGAAACGGTGGCGTAACGGCACACAAAGCCGCAACGGTCCAGGTGTGGCATGACGGCCGCGCAAGGCCGCAACAATTTGTTGTATTTAATATATTAAGGTACCATTTTTTTATTTATATTTTTTTTTGATTTAATCTTTTTATATTTTGTATATTATATTAAATTTACAAAGTTTTGTGATCGAGCGCCGCATAGCGGGTGCGCGCTCGATGCGTATTGCTGTTCTCTCTCTCGCTCTCTCTGTCGTTCCCTCCTTTTCCGTTTTTTTTTTGGGAAGCTGGGTTTCTTTGTTTCGTGGTTGTTTTGCTATAATAAAATGAATTAATAAATATTTTTTCGGTTGTGTATGATGGGAGCGGAGACTCCCTCTGTGTCGGTTTAGTGTTAGCGGTCCCTTGGTGCCCGCATCCAATTCCGTAACCAGGGCTTGGCCACGTTTGAATTCGGATGGATGCGCGCACCAAGGCACCGTTCTCGGTTTATAATTTTTGAGTTGTTCGTTCCTCAAGTTCCGGCCGACGAATTTCGGCGGAACTACGGTTTTTATTTATTATTTGCGTTTCCCCAACTTTCTGTTAATCACGGTGTAGGCCAGGAGCCCTGCATGCCTCAAACCCCACGACCCTCGCACTTCTCGCTGAGAACGTAGCCGGCAAAACATCACCGTGGAGGCCTCTGCAGGAGCTTAGTGAATATCTGCAGGTTGGCAGTAGCCAGCCTGTAACAACATATTGAAGCAAACTAAACGTTGAACTACTCATAATTACATTGATAATCAAACCTAATTGAAACATTTGGAATCCGTGACTATGAATTTTATCCGTTCAAAAAAAGTAAGGCTAACCATCACGATTTTTCGCAAAAAATTTAAAACTTTTTTTTGTTGAAATTCCGCTTCAAAATGATTATAGGTACAGTATACAACACGTTGAGCACAAACCTACCGGTAGGATGCTGAAGGAAAGCAGTGGTTGTTGGAAGTTTCGTATTTTGAAATTCGGCCACATTGTGTTTCGAACATGGATTGTAGGCGAACGAGGCAACAAATTGAAGCAAACTAAACGTTGAACTACTCATAATTACATTGATAATCAAACCTAATTGAAACATTTGGAATCCGTGACTATGAATTTTATCCGTTCAAAAAAAGTAAGGCTAACCATCACGATTTTTCGCAAAAAATTGAAAACTTTTTTTTGTTGAAATTCCGCTTCAAAATGATTATAGGTACAGTATACAACACGTTGAGCACAAACCTACCGGTAGGATGCTGAAGGAAAGCAGTTGTTGTTGGAAGTTTCGTATTTTGAAATTCGGCCACATTGTGTTTCGAACATGGATTGTAGGCGAACGAGGCAACATATTGAAGCAAACTAAACGTTGAACTACTCATAATTACATTGATAATCAAACCTAATTGAAACATTTGGAATCCGTGACTATGAATTTTATCCGTTCAAAAAAAGTAAGGCTAACATCACGATTTTTCGCAAAAAATTGAAAACTTTTTTTTGTTGAAATTCCGCTTCAAAATGATTATAGGTACAGTATACAACACGTTGAGCACAAACCTACCGGTAGGATGCTGAAGGAAAGCAGTGATTGTTGGAAGTTTCGTATTTTGAAATTCAGCCACATTGTGCTTCGAACCTGGATTGTAGGCGAACGAGGCAATATATTGAAGCAAACTAAACGTTGAACTACTCATAATTACATTGATAATCAAACCTAATTGAAACATTCGGAATCCGTGACTATGAATTTTATCCGTTCAAAAAAAGTAAGGCTAACCATCACGATTTTTCGCAAAAAATTTAAAACTTTTTTTTGTTGAAATTCCGCTTCAAAATGATTATAGGTACAGTATACAACACGTTGAGCACAAACCTACCGGTAGGATGCTGAAGGAAAGCAGTGGTTGTTGGAAGTTTCGTATTTTGAATTTCAGCCACATTGTGCTTCGAACCTGGATTGTAGGCGAACGAGGCAACATATTGAAGCAAACTAAACGTTGAACTACTCATAATTACATTAATAATCAAACCTAATTGAAATATTCGGAATCCGTGACTATGAATTTTATCCGTTCAAAAAAAGTAAGGCTAACTATCACGATTTTTCGCAAAAAATTTAAAACTTTTTTTTGTTGAAATTCCGCTTCAAAATGATTATAGGTACAGTATACAACACGTTGAGCACAAACCTACCGGTAGGATGCTGAAGGAAAGCAGTGGTTGTTGGAAGTTTCGTATTTTGAAATTCAGCCACATTGTGCTTCGAACCTGGATTGTAGGCGAACGAGGCAACATATTGAAGCAAACTAAACGTTGAGCTACTCATAATTACATTGATAATCAAACCTAATTGAAACATTTGGAATCCGTGACTATGAATTTTATCCGTTCAAAAAAAGTAAGGCTAACCATCACGATTTTTCGCAAAAAATTTAAAACTTTTTTTTGTTGAAACTCCGCTTCAAAATGATTATAGGTACAGTATACAACACGTTGAGCACAAACTTACCGGTAGGATGCTGAAGGAAAGCAGTGATTGTTGGAAGTTTCGTATTTTGAAATTCGGCCACATTGTGCTTCGAACCTGGATTGTAGGCGAACGAGGCAATATATTGAAGCAAACTAAACGTTGAACTACTCATAATTACATTGATAATCAAACCTAATTGAAACATTCGGAATCCGTGACTATGAATTTTATCCGTTCAAAAAAAGTAAGGCTAACCATCACGATTTTTCGCAAAAAATTTAAAACTTTTTTTTGTTGAAATTCCGCTTTAAAATGATTATAGGTACAGTATACAACACGTTGAGCACAAACCTACCGGTAGGATGCTGAAGGAAAGCAGTGATTGTTGGAAGTTTCGTATTTTGTAATTCAGCCACATTGTGCTTCGAACCTGGATTGTAGGCGAACGAGGCAACATATTGAAGCAAACTAAACGTTGAACTACTCATAATTACATTGATAATCAAACCTAATTGAAACATTCGGAATCCGTGACTATGAATTTTATCCGTTCAAAAAAAGTAAGGCTAACCATCACGATTTTTCGCAAAAAATTTAAAACTTTTTTTTGTTGAAACTCCGCTTCAAAATGATTATAGGTACAGTATACAACACGTTGAGCACAAACCTACAGGTAGGATGCTGAAGGAAAGCAGTGATTGTTGGAAGTTTCGTATTTGGAAATTCAGCCACATTGTACTTCGAACCTGGATTGTAGGCGAACGAGGCAACATATTGAAGCAAACTAAACGTTGAGCTACTCATAATTACATTGATAATCAAACCTAATGGAAACATTTGGAATCCGTGACTATGAATTTTATCCGTTCAAAAAAAGTAAGGCTAACCATCACGATTTTTCGCAAAAAATTTAAAACTTTTTTTTGTTGAAATTCCGCTTCAAAATGATTATAGGTACAGTATACAACACGTTGAGCACAAACCTACAGGTAGGATGCTGAAGGAAAGCAGTGGTTGTTGGAAGTTTCGTATTTTGAAATTCGGCCACATTATGCTTCGAACCTGGATTGTAGGCGAACAAGGCAACATATTGAAGCAAACTAAACGTTGAACTACTCATAATTACATTGATAATCAAACCTAATTGAAACATTCGGAATCCGTGACTATGAATTTTATCCGTTCAAAAAAAGTAAGGCTAACCATCACGATTTTTCGCAAAAAATTGAAAACTTTTTTTTGTTGAAATTCCGCTTCAAAATGATTATAGGTACAGTATACAACACGTTGAGCACAAACCTACCGGTAGGATGCTGAAGGAAAGCAGTGGTTGTTGGAAGTTTCGTATTTTGAAATTCGGCCACATTGTGTTTCGAACATGGATTGTAGGCGAACGAGGCAACATATTGAAGCAAACTAAACGTTGAACTACTCATAATTACATTGATAATCAAACCTAATTGAAACATTTGGAATCCGTGACTATGAATTTTATCCGTTCAAAAAAAGTAAGGCTAACCATCACGATTTTTCGCAAAAAATTTAAAACTTTTTTTTGTTGAAACTCCGCTTCAAAATGATTATAGGTACAGTATACAACACGTTGAGCACAAACCTACAGGTAGGATGCTGAAGGAAAGCAGTGGTTGTTGGAAGTTTCGTATTTTGAAATTCGGCCACATTATGCTTCGAACCTGGATTGTAGGCGAACAAGGCAACATATTAAAGCAAACTAAACGTTGAACTACTCATAATTACATTGATAATCAAACCTAATTGAAACATTTGGAATCCGTGACTATGAATTTTATCCGTTCAAAAAAAGTAAGGCTAACCATCACGATTTTTCGCAAAAAATTTAAAACTTTTTTTTGTTGAAACTCCGCTTCAAAATGATTATAGGTACAGTATACAACACGTTGAGCACAAACCTACCGGTAGGATGCTGAAGGAAAGCAGTGGTTGTTGGAAGTTTCGTATTTTGAAATTCGGCCACATTGTGTTTCGAACATGGATTGTAGGCGAACGAGGCAACATATTGAAGCAAACTAAACGTTGAACTACTCATAATTACATTGATAATCAAACCTAATTGAAACATTTGGAATCCGTGACTATGAATTTTATCCGTTCAAAAAAAGTAAGGCTAACCATCACGATTTTTCGCAAAAAATTGAAAACTTTTTTTTGTTGAAATTCCGCTTCAAAATGATTATAGGTACAGTATACAACACGTTGAGCACAAACCTACCGGTAGGATGCTGAAGGAAAGCAGTGGTTGTTGGAAGTTTCGTATTTTGAAATTCAGCAACATTGTGCTTCGAACCTGGATTGTAGGCGAACGAGGCAACATATTGAAGCAAACTAAACGTTGAACTACTCATAATTACATTGATAATCAAACCTAATTGAAATATTCGGAATCCGTGACTATGAATTTTATCCGTTCAAAAAAAGTAAGGCTAACCATCACGATTTTTCGCAAAAAATTTAAAACTTTTTTTTGTTGAAATTCCGCTTCAAAATGATTATAGGTACAGTATACAACACGTTGAGCACAAACCTACCGGTAGGATGCTGAAGGAAAGCAGTGGTTGTTGGAAGTTTCGTATTTTGAAATTCGGCCACATTGTGTTTCGAACATGGATTGTAGGCGAACGAGGCAACATATTGAAGCAAACTAAACGTTGAACTACTCATAATTACATTGATAATCAAACCTAATTGAAACATTTGGAATCCGTGACTATGAATTTTATCCGTTCAAAAAAAGTAAGGCTAACCATCACGATTTTTCGCAAAAAATTTAAAACTTTTTTTTGTTGAAACTCCGCTTCAAAATGATTATAGGTACAGTATACAACACGTTGAGCACAAACCTACAGGTAGGATGCTGAAGGAAAGCAGTGGTTGTTGGAAGTTTCGTATTTTGAAATTCAGCCACATTGTGTTTCGAACATGGATTGTAGGCGAACGAGGCAACATATTGAAGCAAACTAAACGTTGAACTACTCATAATTACATTGATAATCAAACCTAATTGAAACATTCGGAATCCGTGACTATGCATTTTATCCGTTCAAAAAAAGTAAGGCAAGCCATCACGATTTTTCGCAAAAAATTGAAAACTTTTTTTTGTTGAAATTCCGCTTCAAAATGATTATAGGTACAGTATACAACACGTTGAGCACAAACCTACCGGTAGGATGCTGAAGGAAAGCAGTGGTTGTTGGAAGTTTCGTATTTTGAAATTCGGCCACATTGTGTTTCGAACATGGATTGTAGGCGAACGAGGCAACATATTGAAGCAAACTAAACGTTGAACTACTCATAATTACATTGATAATCAAACCTAATTGAAACATTCGGAATCCGTGACTATGGATTTTATCCGTTCAAAAAAAGTAAGGCTAACATCACGATTTTTCGCAAAAAATTGAAAACTTTTTTTTGTTGAAATTCCGCTTCAAAATGATTATAGGTACAGTATACAACACGTTGAGCACAAACCTACCGGTAGGATGCTGAAGGAAAGCAGTGGTTGTTGGAAGTTTCGTATTTTGAAATTCGGCCACATTGTGTTTCGAACATGGATTGTAGGCGAACGAGGCAACATATTGAAGCAAACTAAACGTTGAACTACTCATAATTACATTGATAATCAAACCTAATTGAAATATTCGGAATCCGTGACTATGAATTTTATCCGTTCAAAAAAAGTAAGGCGTTACCATCACGATTTTTCGCAAAAAATTTAAAACTTTTTTTTGTTGAAATTCCGCTTCAAAATGATTATAGGTACAGTATACAACACGTTGAGCACAAACCTACCGGTAGGATGCTGAAGGAAAGCAGTGATTGTTGGAAGTTTCGTATTTTGAAATTCAGCCACATTGTGCTTCGAACCTGGATTGTAGGCGAACGAGGCAATATATTGAAGCAAACTAAACGTTGAACTACTCATAATTACATTGATAATCAAACCTAATTGAAACATTCGGAATCCGTGACTATGAATTTTATCCGTTCAAAAAAAGTAAGGCTAACCATCACGATTTTTCGCAAAAAATTTAAAACTTTTTTTTTGTTGAAATTCCGCTTCAAAATGATTATAGGTACAGTATACAACACGTTGAGCACAAACCTACCGGTAGGATGCTGAAGGAAAGCAGTGATTGTTGGAAGTTTCGTATTTTGAAATTCAGCCACATTGTGCTTCGAACCTGGATTGTAGGCGAACGAGGCAATATATTGAAGCAAACTAAACGTTGAACTACTCATAATTACATTGATAATCAAACCTAATTGAAATATTCGGAATCCGTGATTATGAATTTTATCCGTTCAAAAAAAGTAAGGCTAGCCATCACGATTTTTCGCAAAAAATTTAAAACTTTTTTTTGTTGAAATTCCGCTTCAAAATGATTATAGGTACAGTATACAACACGTTGAGCACAAACCTACCGGTAGGACGCTGAAGGAAAGCAGTGGTTGTTGGAAGTTTCGTATTTTGAAATTCAGCCACATTGTGCTTCGAACCTGGATTGTAGGCGAACGAGGCAACATATTGAAGCAAACTAAACGTTGAACTACTCATAATTACATTGATAATCAAACCTAATTGAAATATTCGGAATCCGTGACTATGAATTTTATCCGTTCAAAAAAAGTAAGGCTAACCATCACGATTTTTCGCAAAAAATTTAAAACTTTTTTTTGTTGAAATTCCGCTTCAAAATGATTATAGGTACAGTATACAACACGTTGAGCACAAACCTACAGGTAGGATGCTGAAGGAAAGCAGTGGTTGTTGGAAGTTTCGTATTTTGAAATTCGGCCACATTATGCTTCGAACCTGGATTGTAGGCGAACAAGGCAACATATTGAAGCAAACTAAACGTTGAACTACTCATAATTACATTGATAATCAAACCTAATTGAAACATTCGGAATCCGTGACTATGAATTTTATCCGTTCAAAAAAAGTAAGGCTAACCATCACGATTTTTCGCAAAAAATTTAAAACTTTTTTTTGTTGAAATTCCGCTTTAAAATGATTATAGGTACAGTATACAACACGTTGAGCACAAACCTACCGGTAGGATGCTGAAGCAAAGCAGTGATTGTTGGAAGTTTCGTATTTTGAAATTCAGCCACATTGTGCTTCGAACCTGGATTGTAGGCGAACGAGGCAATATATTGAAGCAAACTAAACGTTGAACTACTCATAATTACATTGATAATCAAACCTAATTGAAACATTCGGAATCCGTGACTATGAATTTTATCCGTTCAAAAAAAGTAAGGCTAACCATCACGATTTTTCGCAAAAAATTTAAAACTTTTTTTTGTTGAAACTCCGCTTCAAAATGATTATAGGTACAGTATACAACACGTTGAGCACAAACCTACAGGTAGGATGCTGAAGGAAAGCAGTGATTGTTGGAAGTTTCGTATTTTGAAATCCAGCCACATTGTACTTCGAACCTGGATTGTAGGCGAACGAGGCAACATATTGAAGCAAACTAAACGTTGAGCTACTCATAATTACATTGATAATCAAACCTAATTGAAACATTCGGAATCCGTGACTATGAATTTTATCCGTTCAAAAAAAGTAAGGCTAACCATCACGATTTTTCGCAAAAAATTTAAAACTTTTTTTTGTTGAAACTCCGCTTCAAAATGATTATAGGTACAGTATACAACACGTTGAGCACAAACCTACAGGTAGGATGCTGAAGGAAAGCAGTGATTGTTGGAAGTTTCGTATTTGGAAATTCGGCCACATTGTACTTCGAACCTGGATTATAGGCGAACGAGGCAACATATTGAAGCAAACTAAACGTTGAGCTACTCATAATTACATTGATAATCAAACCTAATTGAAACATTTGGAATCCGTGACTATGAATTTTATCCGTTCAAAAAAAGTAAGGCTAACCATCACGATTTTTCGCAAAAAATTTAAAACTTTTTTTTGTTGAAATTCCGCTTTAAAATGATTATAGGTACAGTATACAACACGTTGAGCACAAACCTACCGGTAGGATGCTGAAGGAAAGCAGTGATTGTTGGAAGTTTCGTATTTGGAAATTCAGCCACATTGTACTTCGAACCTGGATTGTAGGCGAACGAGGCAACATATTGAAGCAAACTAAACGTTGAACTACTCATAATTACATTGATAATCAAACCTAATTGAAACATTCGGAATCCGTGACTATGAATTTTATCCGTTCAAAAAAAGTAAGGCTAACCATCACGATTTTTCGCAAAAAATTTAAAACTTTTTTTTGTTGAAATTCCGCTTCAAAATGATTATAGGTACAGTATACAACACGTTGAGCACAAACCTACCGGTAGGATGCTGAAGGAAAGCAGTGATTGTTGGAAGTTTCGTATTTTGAAATTCAGCCACATTGTGCTTCGAACCTGGATTGTAGGCGAACGAGGCAACATATTGAAGCAAACTAAACGTTGAACTACTCATAATTACATTGATAATCAAACCTAATTGAAACATTCGGAATCCGTGACTATGGATTTTATCCGTTCAAAAAAAGTAAGGCTAACCATCACGATTTTTCGCAAAAAATTGAAAACTTTTTTTTGTTGAAATTCCGCTTCAAAATGATTATAGGTACAGTATACAACACGTTGAGCACAAACCTACAGGTAGGATGCTGAAGGAAAGCAGTGGTTGTTGGAAGTTTCGTATTTTGAAATTCGGCCACATTATGCTTCGAACCTGGATTGTAGGCGAACAAGGCAACATATTGAAGCAAACTAAACGTTGAACTACTCATAATTACATTGATAATCAAACCTAATTGAAACATTCGGAATCCGTGACTATGAATTTTATCCGTTCAAAAAAAGTAAGGCTAACCATCACGATTTTTCGCAAAAAATTTAAAACTTTTTTTTGTTGAAAATCCGCTTTAAAATGATTATAGGTACAGTATACAACACGTTGAGCACAAACCTACCGGTAGGATGCTGAAGCAAAGCAGTGATTGTTGGAAGTTTCGTATTTTGAAATTCAGCCACATTGTGCTTCGAACCTGGATTGTAGGCGAACGAGGCAATATATTGAAGCAAACTAAACGTTGAACTACTCATAATTACATTGATAATCAAACCTAATTGAAACATTCGGAATCCGTGACTATGAATTTTATCCGTTCAAAAAAAGTAAGGCTAACCATCACGATTTTTCGCAAAAAATTTAAAACTTTTTTTTGTTGAAACTCCGCTTCAAAATGATTATAGGTACAGTATACAACACGTTGAGCACAAACCTACAGGTAGGATGCTGAAGGAAAGCAGTGATTGTTGGAAGTTTCGTATTTTGAAATCCAGCCACATTGTACTTCGAACCTGGATTGTAGGCGAACGAGGCAACATATTGAAGCAAACTAAACGTTGAGCTACTCATAATTACATTGATAATCAAACCTAATTGAAACATTCGGAATCCGTGACTATGAATTTTATCCGTTCAAAAAAAGTAAGGCTAACCATCACGATTTTTCGCAAAAAATTTAAAACTTTTTTTTGTTGAAACTCCGCTTCAAAATGATTATAGGTACAGTATACAACACGTTGAGCACAAACCTACAGGTAGGATGCTGAAGGAAAGCAGTGATTGTTGGAAGTTTCGTATTTGGAAATTCGGCCACATTGTACTTCGAACCTGGATTATAGGCGAACGAGGCAACATATTGAAGCAAACTAAACGTTGAGCTACTCATAATTACATTGATAATCAAACCTAATTGAAACATTTGGAATCCGTGACTATGAATTTTATCCGTTCAAAAAAAGTAAGGCTAACCATCACGATTTTTCGCAAAAAATTTAAAACTTTTTTTTGTTGAAATTCCGCTTCAAAATGATTATAGGTACAGTATACAACACGTTGAGCACAAACCTACCGGTAGGATGCTGAAGGAAAGCAGTGATTGTTGGAAGTTTCGTATTTTGAAATTCAGCCACATTGTGCTTCGAACCTGGATTGTAGGCGAACGAGGCAACATATTGAAGCAAACTAAACGTTGAACTACTCATAATTACATTGATAATCAAACCTAATTGAAACATTCGGAATCCGTGACTATGGATTTTATCCGTTCAAAAAAAGTAAGGCTAACCATCACGATTTTTCGCAAAAAATTTAAAACTTTTTTTTGTTGAAATTCCGCTTCAAAATGATTATAGGTACAGTATACAACACGTTGAGCACAAACCTACCGGTAGGATGCTGAAGGAAAGCAGTGGTTGTTGGAAGTTTCGTATTTTGAAATTCGGCCACATTGTGTTTCGAACATGGATTGTAGGCGAACGAGGCAACATATTGAAGCAAACTAAACGTTGAACTACTCATAATTACATTGATAATCAAACCTAATTGAAACATTCGGAATCCGTGACTATGGATTTTATCCGTTCAAAAAAAGTAAGGCTAACATCACGATTTTTCGCAAAAAATTGAAAACTTTTTTTTGTTGAAATTCCGCTTCAAAATGATTATAGGTACAGTATACAACACGTTGAGCACAAACCTACCGGTAGGATGCTGAAGGAAAGCAGTGGTTGTTGGAAGTTTCGTATTTTGAAATTCGGCCACATTGTGTTTCGAACATGGATTGTAGGCGAACGAGGCAACATATTGAAGCAAACTAAACGTTGAACTACTCATAATTACATTGATAATCAAACCTAATTGAAATATTCGGAATCCGTGACTATGAATTTTATCCGTTCAAAAAAAGTAAGGCGTTACCATCACGATTTTTCGCAAAAAATTTAAAACTTTTTTTTGTTGAAATTCCGCTTCAAAATGATTATAGGTACAGTATACAACACGTTGAGCACAAACCTACCGGTAGGATGCTGAAGGAAAGCAGTGATTGTTGGAAGTTTCGTATTTTGAAATTCAGCCACATTGTGCTTCGAACCTGGATTGTAGGCGAACGAGGCAATATATTGAAGCAAACTAAACGTTGAACTACTCATAATTACATTGATAATCAAACCTAATTGAAACATTCGGAATCCGTGACTATGAATTTTATCCGTTCAAAAAAAGTAAGGCTAACCATCACGATTTTTCGCAAAAAATTTAAAACTTTTTTTTTGTTGAAATTCCGCTTCAAAATGATTATAGGTACAGTATACAACACGTTGAGCACAAACCTACCGGTAGGATGCTGAAGGAAAGCAGTGGTTGTTGGAAGTTTCGTATTTTGAAATTCAGCCACATTGTGCTTCGAACCTGGATTGTAGGCGAACGAGGCAACATATTGAAGCAAACTAAACGTTGAACTATTCATAATTACATTAATAATCAAACCTAATTAAAATATTCGGAATCCGTGACTATGAATTTTATCCGTTCAAAAAAAGTAAGGCTAACCATCACGATTTTCCGCAAAAAATTTAAAACTTTTTTTTGTTGAAATTCCGCTTCAAAATGATTATAGGTACAGTATACAACACGTTGAGCACAAACCTACCGGTAGGACGCTGAAGGAAAGCAGTGGTTGTTGGAAGTTTCGTATTTTGAAATTCAGCCACATTGTGCTTCGAACCTGGATTGTAGGCGAACGAGGCAACATATTGAAGCAAACTAAACGTTGAACTACTCATAATTACATTGATAATCAAACCTAATTGAAATATTCGGAATCCGTGACTATGAATTTTATCCGTTCAAAAAAAGTAAGGCTAACCATCACGATTTTTCGCAAAAAATTTAAAACTTTTTTTTGTTGAAATTCCGCTTCAAAATGATTATAGGTACAGTATACAACACGTTGAGCACAAACCTACCGGTAGGATGCTGAAGGAAAGCAGTGGTTGTTGGAAGTTTCGTATTTTGAAATTCGGCCACATTATGCTTCGAACCTGGATTGTAGGCGAACAAGGCAACATATTGAAGCAAACTAAACGTTGAACTACTCATAATTACATTGATAATCAAACCTAATTGAAACATTCGGAATCCGTGACTATGAATTTTATCCGTTCAAAAAAAGTAAGGCTAACCATCACGATTTTTCGCAAAAAATTTAAAACTTTTTTTTGTTGAAATTCCGCTTTAAAATGATTATAGGTACAGTATACAACACGTTGAGCACAAACCTACCGGTAGGATGCTGAAGCAAAGCAGTGATTGTTGGAAGTTTCGTATTTTGAAATTCAGCCACATTGTGCTTCGAACCTGGATTGTAGGCGAACGAGGCAATATATTGAAGCAAACTAAACGTTGAACTACTCATAATTACATTGATAATCAAACCTAATTGAAACATTCGGAATCCGTGACTATGAATTTTATCCGTTCAAAAAAAGTAAGGCTAACCATCACGATTTTTCGCAAAAAATTTAAAACTTTTTTTTGTTGAAACTCCGCTTCAAAATGATTATAGGTACAGTATACAACACGTTGAGCACAAACCTACAGGTAGGATGCTGAAGGAAAGCAGTGATTGTTGGAAGTTTCGTATTTGGAAATTCGGCCACATTGTACTTCGAACCTGGATTATAGGCGAACGAGGCAACATATTGAAGCAAACTAAACGTTGAGCTACTCATAATTACATTGATAATCAAACCTAATTGAAACATTTGGAATCCGTGACTATGAATTTTATCCGTTCAAAAAAAGTAAGGCTAACCATCACGATTTTTCGCAAAAAATTTAAAACTTTTTTTTGTTGAAATTCCGCTTTAAAATGATTATAGGTACAGTATACAACACGTTGAGCACAAACCTACCGGTAGGATGCTGAAGGAAAGCAGTGATTGTTGGAAGTTTCGTATTTGGAAATTCAGCCACATTGTACTTCGAACCTGGATTGTAGGCGAACGAGGCAACATATTGAAGCAAACTAAACGTTGAACTACTCATAATTACATTGATAATCAAACCTAATTGAAACATTCGGAATCCGTGACTATGAATTGTATCCGTTCAAAAAAAGTAAGGCTAACCATCACGATTTTTCGCAAAAAATTTAAAACTTTTTTTTTGTTGAAATTCCGCTTGAAAATGATTATAGGTACAGTATACAACACGTTGAGCACAAACCTACAGGTAGGATGCTGAAGGAAAGCAGTGATTGTTGGAAGTTTCGTATTTTGAAATTCGGCCACATTGTGCTTCGAACCTGGATTGTAGGCGAACGAGGCAATATATTGAAGCAAACTAAACGTTGAACTACTCATAATTACATTGATAATCAAACCTAATTGAAACATTCGGAATCCGTGACTATGAATTTTATCCGTTCAAAAAAAGTAAGGCTAACCATCACGATTTTTCGCAAAAAATTTAAAACTTTTTTTTGTTGAAACTCCGCTTCAAAATGATTATAGGTACAGTATACAACACGTTGAGCACAAACCTACAGGTAGGATGCTGAAGGAAAGCAGTGATTGTTGGAAGTTTCGTATTTGGAAATTCGGCCACATTGTACTTCGAACCTGGATTGTAGGCGAACGAGGCAACATATTGAAGCAAACTAAACGTTGAGCTACTCATAATTACATTGATAATCAAACCTAATTGAAACATTTGGAATCCGTGACTATGAATTTTATCCGTTCAAAAAAAGTAAGGCTAACCATCACGATTTTTCGCAAAAAATTTAAAACTTTTTTTTGTTGAAACTCCGCTTCAAAATGATTATAGGTACAGTATACAACACGTTGAGCACAAACCTACCGGTAGGATGCTGAAGGAAAGCAGTGATTGTTGGAAGTTTCGTATTTTGAAATTCAGCCACATTGTGCTTCGAACCTGGATTGTAGGCGAACGAGGCAACATATTGAAGCAAACTAAACGTTGAACTACTCATAATTACATTGATAATCAAACCTAATTGAAACATTCGGAATCCGTGACTATGAATTTTATCCGTTCAAAAAAAGTAAGGCTAACCATCACGATTTTTCGCAAAAAATTTAAAACTTTTTTTTGTTGAAACTCCGCTTCAAAATGATTATAGGTACAGTATACAACACGTTGAGCACAAACCTACAGGTAGGATGCTGAAGGAAAGCAGTGATTGTTGGAAGTTTCGTATTTGGAAATTCAGCCACATTGTACTTCGAACCTGGATTGTAGGCGAACGAGGCAACATATTGAAGCAAACTAAACGTTGAACTACTCATAATTACATTGATAATCAAACCTAATTGAAATATTCGGAATCCGTGACTATGAATTTTATCCGTTCAAAAAAGTAAGGCTAACCATCACGATTTTTCGCAAAAAATTTAAAATTTTTTTTGTTGAAATTCCGCTTCAAAATGATTATAGGTACAGTATACAACACGTTGAGCACAAACCTACCGGTAGGATGCTGAAGGAAAGCAGTGGTTGTTGGAAGTTTCGTATTTTGAAATTCGGCCACATTGTGTTTCGAACATGGATTGTAGGCGAACGAGGCAACATATTGAAGCAAACTAAACGTTGAACTACTCATAATTACATTGATAATCAAACCTAATTGAAACATTCGGAATCCGTGACTATGAATTTTATCCGTTCAAAAAAGTAAGGCTAACCATCACGATTTTTCGCAAAAAATTTAAAACTTTTTTTTGTTGAAACTCCGCTTCAAAATGATTATAGGTACAGTATACAACACGTTGAGCACAAACCTACAGGTAGGATGCTGAAGGAAAGCAGTGATTGTTGGAAGTTTCGTATTTGGAAATTCAGCCACATTGTACTTCGAACCTGGATTGTAGGCGAACGAGGCAACATATTGAAGCAAACTAAACGTTGAGCTACTCATAATTACATTGATAATCAAACCTAATTGAAACATTCGGAATCCGTGACTATGGATTTTATCCGTTCAAAAAAAGTAAGGCTAACCATCACGATTTTTCGCAAAAAATTGAAAACTTTTTTTTGTTGAAATTCCGCTTCAAAATGATTATAGGTACAGTATACAACACGTTGAGCACAAACCTACCGGTAGGATGCTGAAGGAAAGCAGTGGTTGTTGGAAGTTTCGTATTTTGAAATTCGGCCACATTGTGCTTCGAACCTGGATTGTAGTCGAACGAGGCAACATATTGAAGCAAACTAAACGTTGAACTACTCATAATTACATTGATAATCAAACCTAATTGAAACATTCGGAATCCGTGACTATGAATTTTATCCGTTCAAAAAAAGTAAGGCTAACCATCACGATTTTTCGCAAAAAATTGAAAACTTTTTTTTGTTGAAATTCCGCTTCAAAATGATTATAGGTACAGTATACAACACGTTGAGCACAAACCTACCGGTAGGATGCTGAAGGAAAGCAGTGATTGTTGGAAGTTTCGTATTTTGAAATTCAGCCACATTGTGCTTCGAACCTGGATTGTAGGCGAACGAGGCAACATATTGAAGCAAACTAAACGTTGAACTACTCATAATTACATTGATAATCAAACCTAATTGAAACATTCGGAATCCGTGACTATGGATTTTATCCGTTCAAAAAAAGTAAGGCTAACCATCACGATTTTTCGCAAAAAATTGAAAACTTTTTTTTGTTGAAATTCCGCTTCAAAATGATTATAGGTACAGTATACAACACGTTGAGCACAAACCTACAGGTAGGATGCTGAAGGAAAGCAGTGATTGTTGGAAGTTTCGTATTTGGAAATTCGGCCACATTGTACTTCGAACCTGGATTGTAGGCGAACGAGGCAACATATTGAAGCAAACTAAACGTTGAACTACTCATAATTACATTGATAATCAAACCTAATTGAAACATTCGGAATCCGTGACTATGGATTTTATCCGTTCAAAAAAAGTAAGGCTAACCATCACGATTTTTCGCAAAAAATTGAAAACTTTTTTTTTGTTGAAATTCCGCTTCAAAATGATTATAGGTACAGTATACAACACGTTGAGCACAAACCTACAGGTAGGATGCTGAAGGAAAGCAGTGATTGTTGGAAGTTTCGTATTTTGAAATTCGGCCACATTGTGCTTCGAACCTGGATTGTAGGCGAACGAGGCAATATATTGAAGCAAACTAAACGTTGAACTACTCATAATTACATTGATAATCAAACCTAATTGAAACATTTGGAATCCGTGACTATGAATTGTATCCGTTCAAAAAAAGTAAGGCTAACCATCACGATTTTTCGCAAAAAATTTAAAACTTTTTTTTTGTTGAAATTCCGCTTCAAAATGATTATAGGTACAGTATACAACACGTTGAGCACAAACCTACAGGTAGGATGCTGAAGGAAAGCAGTGATTGTTGGAAGTTTCGTATTTTGAAATTCGGCCACATTGTGCTTCGAACCTGGATTGTAGGCGAACGAGGCAATATATTGAAGCAAACTAAACGTTGAACTACTCATAATTACATTGATAATCAAACCTAATTGAAACATTCGGAATCCGTGACTATGAATTTTATCCGTTCAAAAAAAGTAAGGCTAACCATCACGATTTTTCGCAAAAAATTTAAAACTTTTTTTTGTTGAAATTCCGCTTTAAAATGATTATAGGTACAGTATACAACACGTTGAGCACAAACCTACCGGTAGGATGCTGAAGGAAAGCAGTGATTGTTGGAAGTTTCGTATTTTGAAATTCAGCCACATTGTGCTTCGAACCTGGATTGTAGGCGAACGAGGCAATATATTGAAGCAAACTAAACGTTGAACTACTCATAATTACATTGATAATCAAACCTAATTGAAACATTCGGAATCCGTGACTATGGATTTTATCCGTTCAAAAAAAGTAAGGCTAACCATCACGATTTTTCGCAAAAAATTTAAAACTTTTTTTTGTTGAAACTCCGCTTCAAAATGATTATAGGTACAGTATACAACACGTTGAGCACAAACCTACAGGTAGGATGCTGAAGGAAAGCAGTGATTGTTGGAAGTTTCGTATTTGGAAATTCGGCCACATTGTACTTCGAACCTGGATTGTAGGCGAACGAGGCAACATATTGAAGCAAACTAAACGTTGAGCTACTCATAATTACATTGATAATCAAACCTAATTGAAACATTTGGAATCCGTGACTATGAATTTTATCCGTTCAAAAAAAGTAAGGCTAACCATCACGATTTTTCGCAAAAAATTTAAAACTTTTTTTTGTTGAAACTCCGCTTCAAAATGATTATAGGTACAGTATACAACACGTTGAGCACAAACCTACCGGTAGGATGCTGAAGGAAAGCAGTGATTGTTGGAAGTTTCGTATTTTGAAATTCAGCCACATTGTGCTTCGAACCTGGATTGTAGGCGAACGAGGCAATATATTGAAGCAAACTAAACGTTGAACTACTCATAATTACATTGATAATCAAACCTAATTGAAACATTCGGAATCCGTGACTATGAATTTTATCCGTTCAAAAAAAGTAAGGCTAACCATCACGATTTTTCGCAAAAAATTTAAAACTTTTTTTTGTTGAAACTCCGCTTCAAAATGATTATAGGTACAGTATACAACACGTTGAGCACAAACCTACAGGTAGGATGCTGAAGGAAAGCAGTGATTGTTGGAAGTTTCGTATTTGGAAATTCGGCCACATTGTACTTCGAACCTGGATTGTAGGCGAACGAGGCAACATATTGAAGCAAACTAAACGTTGAACTACTCATAATTACATTGATAATCAAACCTAATTGAAATATTCGGAATCCGTGATTATGAATTTTATCCGTTCAAAAAAAGTAAGGCTAACCATCACGATTTTTCGCAAAAAATTTAAAACTTTTTTTTGTTGAAATTCCGCTTTAAAATGATTATAGGTACAGTATACAACACGTTGAGCACAAACCTACCGGTAGGATGCTGAAGGAAAGCAGTGATTGTTGGAAGTTTCGTATTTTGAAATTCAGCCACATTGTGCTTCGAACCTGGATTGTAGGCGAACGAGGCAACATATTGAAGCAAACTAAACGTTGAACTACTCATAATTACATTGATAATCAAACCTAATTGAAACATTCGGAATCCGTGACTATGAATTTTATCCGTTCAAAAAAAGTAAGGCTAACCATCACGATTTTTCGCAAAAAATTTAAAACTTTTTTTTGTTGAAACTCCGCTTCAAAATGATTATAGGTACAGTATACAACACGTTGAGCACAAACCTACAGGTAGGATGCTGAAGGAAAGCAGTGATTGTTGGAAGTTTCGTATTTGGAAATTCAGCCACATTGTACTTCGAACCTGGATTGTAGGCGAACGAGGCAACATATTGAAGCAAACTAAACGTTGAACTACTCATAATTACATTGATAATCAAACCTAATTGAAACATTCGGAATCCGTGACTATGAATTTTATCCGTTCAAAAAAAGTAAGGCTAACATCACGATTTTTCGCAAAAAATTTAAAACTTTTTTTTGTTGAAATTCCGCTTTAAAATGATTATAGGTACAGTATACAACACGTTGAGCACAAACCTACCGGTAGGATGCTGAAGGAAAGCAGTGATTGTTGGAAGTTTCGTATTTTGAAATTCAGCCACATTGTGCTTCGAACCTGGATTGTAGGCGAACGAGGCAACATATTGAAGCAAACTAAACGTTGAACTACTCATAATTACATTGATAATCAAACCTAATTGAAACATTCGGAATCCGTGACTATGAATTTTATCCGTTCAAAAAAAGTAAGGCTAACCATCACGATTTTTCGCAAAAAATTTAAAACTTTTTTTTGTTGAAACTCTGCTTCAAAATGATTATAGGTACAGTATACAACACGTTGAGCACAAACCTACAGGTAGGATGCTGAAGGAAAGCAGTGATTGTTGGAAGTTTCGTATTTGGAAATTCAGCCACATTGTACTTCGAACCTGGATTGTAGGCGAACGAGGCAACATATTGAAGCAAACTAAACGTTGAACTACTCATAATTACATTGATAATCAAACCTAATTGAAATATTCGGAATCCGTGACTATGAATTTTATCCGTTCAAAAAAGTAAGGCTTACCATCACGATTTTTCGCAAAAAATTTAAAATTTTTTTTGTTGAAATTCCGCTTCAAAATGATTATAGGTACAGTATACAACACGTTGAGCACAAACCTACCGGTAGGATGCTGAAGGAAAGCAGTGGTTGTTGGAAGTTTCGTATTTTGAAATTCGGCCACATTGTGTTTCGAACATGGATTGTAGGCGAACGAGGCAACATATTGAAGCAAACTAAACGTTGAGCTACTCATAATTACATTGATAATCAAACCTAATTGAAACATTCGGAATCCGTGACTATGAATTTTATCCGTTCAAAAAAGTAAGGCTAACCATCACGATTTTTCGCAAAAAATTTAAAACTTTTTTTTGTTGAAATTCCGCTTTAAAATGATTATAGGTACAGTATACAACACGTTGAGCACAAACCTACAGGTAGGATGCTGAAGGAAAGCAGTGATTGTTGGAAGTTTCGTATTTTGAAATTCAGCCACATTGTGCTTCGAACCTGGATTGTAGGCGAACGAGGCAACATATTGAAGCAAACTAAACGTTGAACTACTCATAATTACATTGATAATCAAACCTAATTGAAACATTCGGAATCCGTGACTATGAATTTTATCCGTTCAAAAAAAGTAAGGCTAACCATCACGATTTTTCGCAAAAAATTTAAAACTTTTTTTTGTTGAAATTCCGCTTTAAAATGATTATAGGTACAGTATACAACACGTTGAGCACAAACCTACAGGTAGGATGCTGAAGGAAAGCAGTGATTGTTGGAAGTTTCGTATTTGGAAATTCAGCCACATTGTACTTCGAACCTGGATTGTAGGCGAACGAGGCAACATATTGAAGCAAACTAAACGTTGAACTACTCATAATTACATTGATAATCAAACCTAATTGAAATATTCGGAATCCGTGACTATGAATTTTATCCGTTCAAAAAAGTAAGGCTTACCATCACGATTTTTCGCAAAAAATTTAAAAATTTTTTTGTTGAAATTCCGCTTCAAAATGATTATAGGTACAGTATACAACACGTTGAGCACAAACCTACCGGTAGGATGCTGAAGGAAAGCAGTGGTTGTTGGAAGTTTCGTATTTTGAAATTCGGCCACATTGTGTTTCGAACATGGATTGTAGGCGAACGAGGCAACATATTGAAGCAAACTAAACGTTGAACTACTCATAATTACATTGATAATCAAACCTAATTGAAACATTCGGAATCCGTGACTATGAATTTTATCCGTTCAAAAAAAGTAAGGCTAACCATCACGATTTTTCGCAAAAAATTGAAAACTTTTTTTTGTTGAAATTCCGCTTCAAAATGATTATAGGTACAGTATACAACACGTTGAGCACAAACCTACAGGTAGGATGCTGAAGGAAAGCAGTGATTGTTGGAAGTTTCGTATTTGGAAATTCAGCCACATTGTACTTCGAACCTGGATTGTAGTCGAACGAGGCAACATATTGAAGCAAACTAAACGTTGAACTACTCATAATTACATTGATAATCAAACCTAATTGAAACATTCGGAATCCGTGACTATGAATTTTATCCGTTCAAAAAAAGTAAGGCTAACCATCACGATTTTTCGCAAAAAATTGAAAACTTTTTTTTGTTGAAATTCCGCTTCAAAATGATTATAGGTACAGTATACAACACGTTGAGCACAAACCTACCGGTAGGATGCTGAAGGAAAGCAGTGGTTGTTGGAAGTTTCGTATTTTGAAATTCGGCCACATTGTGCTTCGAACCTGGATTGTAGTCGAACGAGGCAACATATTGAAGCAAACTAAACGTTGAACTACTCATAATTACATTGATAATCAAACCTAATTGAAACATTCGGAATCCGTGACTATGAATTTTATCCGTTCAAAAAAAGTAAGGCTAACCATCACGATTTTTCGCAAAAAATTTAAAACTTTTTTTTGTTGAAATTCCGCTTCAAAATGATTATAGGTACAGTATACAACACGTTGAGCACAAACCTACAGGTAGGATGCTGAAGGAAAGCAGTGATTGTTGGAAGTTTCGTATTTGGAAATTCAGCCACATTGTACTTCGAACCTGGATTGTAGGCGAACGAGGCAACATATTGAAGCAAACTAAACGTTGAGCTACTCATAATTACATTGATAATCAAACCTAATTGAAACATTCGGAATCCGTGACTATGGATTTTATCCGTTCAAAAAAAGTAAGGCTAACCATCACGATTTTTCGCAAAAAATTGAAAACTTTTTTTTGTTGAAATTCCGCTTCAAAATGATTATAGGTACAGTATACAACACGTTGAGCACAAACCTACCGGTAGGATGCTGAAGGAAAGCAGTGGTTGTTGGAAGTTTCGTATTTTGAAATTCGGCCACATTGTGCTTCGAACCTGGATTGTAGTCGAACGAGGCAACATATTGAAGCAAACTAAACGTTGAACTACTCATAATTACATTGATAATCAAACCTAATTGAAACATTCGGAATCCGTGACTATGAATTTTATCCGTTCAAAAAAAGTAAGGCTAACCATCACGATTTTTCGCAAAAAATTGAAAACTTTTTTTTGTTGAAATTCCGCTTCAAAATGATTATAGGTACAGTATACAACACGTTGAGCACAAACCTACCGGTAGGATGCTGAAGGAAAGCAGTGATTGTTGGAAGTTTCGTATTTTGAAATTCAGCCACATTGTGCTTCGAACCTGGATTGTAGGCGAACGAGGCAACATATTGAAGCAAACTAAACGTTGAACTACTCATAATTACATTGATAATCAAACCTAATTGAAACATTCGGAATCCGTGACTATGGATTTTATCCGTTCAAAAAA
Organism: Nephrotoma appendiculata; assembly: GCA_947310385.1. Taxonomy (NCBI): domain Eukaryota; kingdom Metazoa; phylum Arthropoda; class Insecta; order Diptera; family Tipulidae; genus Nephrotoma; species Nephrotoma appendiculata. The sequence goes on from OX371223.1 coordinate 54,089,107, forward strand.
AGTAAGGCTAGCCATCACGATTTTTCGCAAAAAATTGAAAACTTTTTTTTGTTGAAATTCCGCTTCAAAATGATTATAGGTACAGTATACAACACGTTGAGCACAAACCTACCGGTAGGATGCTGAAGGAAAGCAGTGATTGTTGGAAGTTTCGTATTTTGAAATTCAGCCACATTGTGCTTCGAACCTGGATTGTAGGCGAACGAGGCAACATATTGAAGCAAACTAAACGTTGAACTACTCATAATTACATTGATAATCAAACCTAATTGAAACATTCGGAATCCGTGACTATGGATTTTATCCGTTCAAAAAAAGTAAGGCTAGCCATCACGATTTTTCGCAAAAAATTTAAAACTTTTTTTTGTTGAAACTCCGCTTCAAAATGATTATAGGTACAGTATACAACACGTTGAGCACAAACTTACCGGTAGGATGCTGAAGGAAAGCAGTGATTGTTGGAAGTTTCGTATTTTGAAATTCAGCCACATTGTGCTTCGAACCTGGATTGTAGGCGAACGAGGCAATATATTGAAGCAAACTAAACGTTGACCTACTCATAATTACATTGATAATCAAACCTAATTGAAACATTCGGAATCCGTGACTATGAATTTTATCCGTTCAAAAAAAGTAAGGCTAACCATCACGATTTTTCGCAAAAAATTTAAAACTTTTTTTTGTTGAAATTCCGCTTTAAAATGATTATAGGTACAGTATACAACACGTTGAGCACAAACCTACCGGTAGGATGCTGAAGGAAAGCAGTGATTGTTGGAAGTTTCGTATTTTGAAATTCAGCCACATTGTGCTTCGAACCTGGATTGTAGGCGAACGAGGCAATATATTGAAGCAAACTAAACGTTGAACTACTCATAATTACATTGATAATCAAACCTAATTGAAACATTTGGAATCCGTGACTATGAATTTTATCCGTTCAAAAAAAGTAAGGCTAACCATCACGATTTTTCGCAAAAAATTTAAAACTTTTTTTTGTTGAAACTCCGCTTCAAAATGATTATAGGTACAGTATACAACACGTTGAGCACAAACTTACCGGTAGGATGCTGAAGGAAAGCAGTGATTGTTGGAAGTTTCGTATTTTGAAATTCAGCCACATTGTGCTTCGAACCTGGATTGTAGGCGAACGAGGCAATATATTGAAGCAAACTAAACGTTGAACTACTCATAATTACATTGATAATCAAACCTAATTGAAACATTCGGAATCCGTGACTATGAATTTTATCCGTTCAAAAAAAGTAAGGCTAACCATCACGATTTTTCGCAAAAAATTTAAAACTTTTTTTTGTTGAAACTCCGCTTCAAAATGATTATAGGTACAGTATACAACACGTTGAGCACAAACCTACAGGTAGGATGCTGAAGGAAAGCAGTGATTGTTGGAAGTTTCGTATTTGGAAATTCGGCCACATTGTACTTCGAACCTGGATTGTAGGCGAACGAGGCAACATATTGAAGCAAACTAAACGTTGAACTACTCATAATTACATTGATAATCAAACCTAATTGAAACATTCGGAATCCGTGACTATGAATTTTATCCGTTCAAAAAAAGTAAGGCTAACCATCACGATTTTTCGCAAAAAATTTAAAACTTTTTTTTGTTGAAACTCCGCTTCAAAATGATTATAGGTACAGTATACAACACGTTGAGCACAAACCTACCGGTAGGATGCTGAAGGAAAGCAGTGATTGTTGGAAGTTTCGTATTTGGAAATTCGGCCACATTGTACTTCGAGCCTGGATTGTAGGCGAACGAGGCAACATATTGAAGCAAACTAAACGTTGAACTACTCATAATTACATTGATAATCAAACCTAATTGAAACATTCGGAATCCGTGACTATGAATTTTATCCGTTCAAAAAAAGTAAGGCTAACCATCACGATTTTTCGCAAAAAATTTAAAACTTTTTTTTGTTGAAACTCCGCTTCAAAATGATTATAGGTACAGTATACAACACGTTGAGCACAAACCTACAGGTAGGATGCTGAAGGAAAGCAGTGATTGTTGGAAGTTTCGTATTTGGAAATTCAGCCACATTGTACTTCGAACCTGGATTGTAGGCGAACGAGGCAACATATTGAAGCAAACTAAACGTTGAGCTACTCATAATTACATTGATAATCAAACCTAATTGAAACATTCGGAATCCGTGACTATGAATTTTATCCGTTCAAAAAAGTAAGGCTAACCATCACGATTTTTCGCAAAAAATTGAAAACTTTTTTTTGTTGAAATTCCGCTTCAAAATGATTATAGGTACAGTATACAATACGTTGAGCACAAACCAACCGGTAGGATGCTGAAGGAAAGCAGTGATTGTTGGAAGTTTCGTATTTGGAAATTCGGCCACATTGTACTTCGAACCTGGATTGTAGGCGAACGAGGCAACATATTGAAGCAAACTAAACGTTGAACTACTCATAATTACATTGATAATCAAACCTAATTGAAACATTCGGAATCCGTGACTATGAATTTTATCCGTTCAAAAAAAGTAAGGCTAACCATCACGATTTTTCGCAAAAAATTTAAAACTTTTTTTTGTTGAAACTCCGCTTCAAAATGATTATAGGTACAGTATACAACACGTTGAGCACAAACCTACAGGTAGGATGCTGAAGGAAAGCAGTGATTGTTGGAAGTTTCGTATTTGGAAATTCGGCCACATTGTACTTCGAGCCTGGATTGTAGGCGAACGAGGCAACATATTGAAGCAAACTAAACGTTGAACTACTCATAATTACATTGATAATCAAACCTAATTGAAACATTCGGAATCCGTGACTATGAATTTTATCCGTTCAAAAAAAGTAAGGCTAACCATCACGATTTTTCGCAAAAAATTTAAAACTTTTTTTTGTTGAAACTCCGCTTCAAAATGATTATAGGTACAGTATACAACACGTTGAGCACAAACCTACAGGTAGGATGCTGAAGGAAAGCAGTGATTGTTGGAAGTTTCGTATTTGGAAATTCGGCCACATTGTACTTCGAACCTGGATTGTAGGCGAACGAGGCAACATATTGAAGCAAACTAAACGTTGAACTACTCATAATTACATTGATAATCAAACCTAATTGAAACATTCGGAATCCGTGACTATGAATTTTATCCGTTCAAAAAAAGTAAGGCTAACCATCACGATTTTTCGCAAAAAATTTAAAACTTTTTTTTGTTGAAACTCCGCTTCAAAATGATTATAGGTACAGTATACAACACGTTGAGCACAAACCCACAGGTAGGATGCTGAAGGAAAGCAGTGATTGTTGGAAGTTTCGTATTTGGAAATTCGGCCACATTGTACTTCGAGCCTGGATTGTAGGCGAACGAGGCAACATATTGAAGCAAACTAAACGTTGAACTACTCATAATTACATTGATAATCAAACCTAATTGAAACATTCGGAATCCGTGACTATGAATTTTATCCGTTCAAAAAAAGTAAGGCTAACCATCACGATTTTTCGCAAAAAATTTAAAACTTTTTTTTGTTGAAACTCCGCTTCAAAATGATTATAGGTACAGTATACAACACGTTGAGCACAAACCCACAGGTAGGATGCTGAAGGAAAGCAGTGATTGTTGGAAGTTTCGTATTTGGAAATTCGGCCACATTGTACTTCGAGCCTGGATTGTAGGCGAACGAGGCAACATATTGAAGCAAACTAAACGTTGAACTACTCATAATTACATTGATAATCAAACCTAATTGAAACATTCGGAATCCGTGACTATGAATTTTATCCGTTCAAAAAAAGTAAGGCTAACCATCACGATTTTTCGCAAAAAATTTAAAACTTTTTTTTGTTGAAACTCCGCTTCAAAATGATTATAGGTACAGTATACAACACGTTGAGCACAAACCTACAGGTAGGATGCTGAAGGAAAGCAGTGATTGTTGGAAGTTTCGTATTTGGAAATTCGGCCACATTGTACTTCGAGCCTGGATTGTAGGCGAACGAGGCAACATATTGAAGCAAACTAAACGTTGAACTACTCATAATTACATTGATAATCAAACCTAATTGAAACATTCGGAATCCGTGACTATGAATTTTATCCGTTCAAAAAAAGTAAGGCTAACCATCACGATTTTTCGCAAAAAATTTAAAACTTTTTTTTGTTGAAACTCCGCTTCAAAATGATTATAGGTACAGTATACAACACGTTGAGCACAAACCTACAGGTAGGATGCTGAAGGAAAGCAGTGATTGTTGGAAGTTTCGTATTTGGAAATTCGGCCACATTGTACTTCGAACCTGGATTGTAGGCGAACGAGGCAACATATTGAAGCAAACTAAACGTTGAACTACTCATAATTACATTGATAATCAAACCTAATTGAAACATTCGGAATCCGTGACTATGAATTTTATCCGTTCAAAAAAAGTAAGGCTAACCATCACGATTTTTCGCAAAAAATTTAAAACTTTTTTTTGTTGAAACTCCGCTTCAAAATGATTATAGGTACAGTATACAACACGTTGAGCACAAACCTACAGGTAGGATGCTGAAGGAAAGCAGTGATTGTTGGAAGTTTCGTATTTGGAAATTCGGCCACATTGTACTTCGAACCTGGATTGTAGGCGAACGAGGCAACATATTGAAGCAAACTAAACGTTGAACTACTCATAATTACATTGATAATCAAACCTAATTGAAACATTCGGAATCCGTGACTATGAATTTTATCCGTTCAAAAAAAGTAAGGCTAACCATCACGATTTTTCGCAAAAAATTTAAAACTTTTTTTTGTTGAAACTCCGCTTCAAAATGATTATAGGTACAGTATACAACACGTTGAGCACAAACCCACAGGTAGGATGCTGAAGGAAAGCAGTGATTGTTGGAAGTTTCGTATTTGGAAATTCGGCCACATTGTACTTCGAGCCTGGATTGTAGGCGAACGAGGCAACATATTGAAGCAAACTAAACGTTGAACTACTCATAATTACATTGATAATCAAACCTAATTGAAACATTCGGAATCCGTGACTATGAATTTTATCCGTTCAAAAAAAGTAAGGCTTACCATCACGATTTTTCGCAAAAAATTTAAAACTTTTTTTTGTTGAAACTCCGCTTCAAAATGATTATAGGTACAGTATACAACACGTTGAGCACAAACCTACCGGTAGGATGCTGAAGGAAAGCAGTGATTGTTGGAAGTTTCGTATTTGGAAATTCGGCCACATTGTACTTCGAGCCTGGATTGTAGGCGAACGAGGCAACATATTGAAGCAAACTAAACGTTGAACTACTCATAATTACATTGATAATCAAACCTAATTGAAACATTCGGAATCCGTGACTATGAATTTTATCCGTTCAAAAAAAGTAAGGCTAACCATCACGATTTTTCGCAAAAAATTTAAAACTTTTTTTTGTTGAAACTCCGCTTCAAAATGATTATAGGTACAGTATACAACACGTTGAGCACAAACCTACAGGTAGGATGCTGAAGGAAAGCAGTGATTGTTGGAAGTTTCGTATTTGGAAATTCGGCCACATTGTACTTCGAGCCTGGATTGTAGGCGAACGAGGCAACATATTGAAGCAAACTAAACGTTGAACTACTCATAATTACATTGATAATCAAACCTAATTGAAACATTCGGAATCCGTGACTATGAATTTTATCCGTTCAAAAAAAGTAAGGCTTACCATCACGATTTTTCGCAAAAAATTTAAAACTTTTTTTTGTTGAAATTCCGCTTCAAAATGATTATAGGTACAGTATACAACACGTTGAGCACAAACCTACCGGTAGGATGCTGAAGGAAAGCAGTGGTTGTTGGAAGTTTCGTATTTTGAAATTCGGCCACATTGTGCTTCGAACCTGGATTGTAGGCGAACGAGGCAACATATTGAAGCAAACTAAACGTTGAACTACTCATAATTACATTGATAATCAAACCTAATTGAAACATTCGGAATCCGTGACTATGAATTTTATCCGTTCAAAAAAAGTAAGGCTTACCATCACGATTTTTCGCAAAAAATTTAAAACTTTTTTTTGTTGAAATTCCGCTTCAAAATGATTATAGGTACAGTATACAACACGTTGAGCACAAACCTACCGGTAGGATGCTGAAGGAAAGCAGTGGTTGTTGGAAGTTTCGTATTTTGAAATTCGGCCACATTGTGCTTCGAACCTGGATTGTAGGCGAACGAGGCAACATATTGAAGCAAACTAAACGTTGAACTACTCATAATTACATTGATAATCAAACCTAATTGAAATATTCGGAATCCGTGATTATGAATTTTATCCGTTCAAAAAAAGTAAGGCTAGCTATCACGATTTTTCGCAAAAAATTTAAAACTTTTTTTTGTTGAAATTCCGTTTCAAAATGATTATAGGTACAGTATACAACACGTTGAGCACAAACCTACAGGTAGGATGCTGAAGGAAAGCAGTGATTGTTGGAAGTTTCGTATTTTGAAATTCGGCCACATTGTGCTTCGAACCTGGATTGTAGGCGAACGAGGCAATATATTGAAGCAAACTAAACGTTGAACTACTCATAATTACATTGATAATCAAACCTAATTGAAATATTCGGAATCCGTGATTATGAATTTTATCCGTTCAAAAAAAGTAAGGCTAACTATCACGATTTTTCGCAAAAAATTTAAAACTTTTTTTTGTTGAAATTCCGTTTCAAAATGATTATAGGTACAGTATACAACACGTTGAGCACAAACCTACAGGTAGGATGCTGAAGGAAAGCAGTGATTGTTGGAAGTTTCGTATTTGGAAATTCGGCCACATTGTACTTCGAACCTGGATTGTAGGCGAACGAGGCAACATATTGAAGCAAACTAAACGTTGAACTACTCATAATTACATTGATAATCAAACCTAATTGAAACATTCGGAATCCGTGACTATGAATTTTATCCGTTCAAAAAAAGTAAGGCTAACCATCACGATTTTTCGCAAAAAATTTAAAACTTTTTTTTGTTGAAACTCCGCTTCAAAATGATTATAGGTACAGTATACAACACGTTGAGCACAAACCTACAGGTAGGATGCTGAAGGAAAGCAGTGATTGTTGGAAGTTTCGTATTTGGAAATTCGGCCACATTGTACTTCGAGCCTGGATTGTAGGCGAACGAGGCAACATATTGAAGCAAACTAAACGTTGAACTACTCATAATTACATTGATAATCAAACCTAATTGAAACATTCGGAATCCGTGACTATGAATTTTATCCGTTCAAAAAAAGTAAGGCTAACCATCACGATTTTTCGCAAAAAATTTAAAACTTTTTTTTGTTGAAACTCCGCTTCAAAATGATTATAGGTACAGTATACAACACGTTGAGCACAAACCTACAGGTAGGATGCTGAAGGAAAGCAGTGATTGTTGGAAGTTTCGTATTTGGAAATTCGGCCACATTGTACTTCGAACCTGGATTGTAGGCGAACGAGGCAACATATTGAAGCAAACTAAACGTTGAACTACTCATAATTACATTGATAATCAAACCTAATTGAAACATTCGGAATCCGTGACTATGAATTTTATCCGTTCAAAAAAAGTAAGGCTAACCATCACGATTTTTCGCAAAAAATTTAAAACTTTTTTTTGTTGAAACTCCGCTTCAAAATGATTATAGGTACAGTATACAACACGTTGAGCACAAACCCACAGGTAGGATGCTGAAGGAAAGCAGTGATTGTTGGAAGTTTCGTATTTGGAAATTCGGCCACATTGTACTTCGAGCCTGGATTGTAGGCGAACGAGGCAACATATTGAAGCAAACTAAACGTTGAACTACTCATAATTACATTGATAATCAAACCTAATTGAAACATTCGGAATCCGTGACTATGAATTTTATCCGTTCAAAAAAAGTAAGGCTAACCATCACGATTTTTCGCAAAAAATTTAAAACTTTTTTTTGTTGAAACTCCGCTTCAAAATGATTATAGGTACAGTATACAACACGTTGAGCACAAACCTACAGGTAGGATGCTGAAGGAAAGCAGTGATTGTTGGAAGTTTCGTATTTGGAAATTCGGCCACATTGTACTTCGAGCCTGGATTGTAGGCGAACGAGGCAACATATTGAAGCAAACTAAACGTTGAACTACTCATAATTACATTGATAATCAAACCTAATTGAAACATTCGGAATCCGTGACTATGAATTTTATCCGTTCAAAAAAAGTAAGGCTAACCATCACGATTTTTCGCAAAAAATTTAAAACTTTTTTTTGTTGAAACTCCGCTTCAAAATGATTATAGGTACAGTATACAACACGTTGAGCACAAACCTACAGGTAGGATGCTGAAGGAAAGCAGTGATTGTTGGAAGTTTCGTATTTGGAAATTCGGCCACATTGTACTTCGAGCCTGGATTGTAGGCGAACGAGGCAACATATTGAAGCAAACTAAACGTTGAACTACTCATAATTACATTGATAATCAAACCTAATTGAAACATTCGGAATCCGTGACTATGAATTTTATCCGTTCAAAAAAAGTAAGGCTAACCATCACGATTTTTCGCAAAAAATTTAAAACTTTTTTTTGTTGAAACTCCGCTTCAAAATGATTATAGGTACAGTATACAACACGTTGAGCACAAACCTACAGGTAGGATGCTGAAGGAAAGCAGTGATTGTTGGAAGTTTCGTATTTGGAAATTCGGCCACATTGTACTTCGAACCTGGATTGTAGGCGAACGAGGCAACATATTGAAGCAAACTAAACGTTGAACTACTCATAATTACATTGATAATCAAACCTAATTGAAACATTCGGAATCCGTGACTATGAATTTTATCCGTTCAAAAAAAGTAAGGCTAACCATCACGATTTTTCGCAAAAAATTTAAAACTTTTTTTTGTTGAAACTCCGCTTCAAAATGATTATAGGTACAGTATACAACACGTTGAGCACAAACCCACAGGTAGGATGCTGAAGGAAAGCAGTGATTGTTGGAAGTTTCGTATTTGGAAATTCGGCCACATTGTACTTCGAGCCTGGATTGTAGGCGAACGAGGCAACATATTGAAGCAAACTAAACGTTGAACTACTCATAATTACATTGATAATCAAACCTAATTGAAACATTCGGAATCCGTGACTATGAATTTTATCCGTTCAAAAAAAGTAAGGCTAACCATCACGATTTTTCGCAAAAAATTTAAAACTTTTTTTTGTTGAAACTCCGCTTCAAAATGATTATAGGTACAGTATACAACACGTTGAGCACAAACCTACAGGTAGGATGCTGAAGGAAAGCAGTGATTGTTGGAAGTTTCGTATTTGGAAATTCGGCCACATTGTACTTCGAACCTGGATTGTAGGCGAACGAGGCAACATATTGAAGCAAACTAAACGTTGAACTACTCATAATTACATTGATAATCAAACCTAATTGAAACATTCGGAATCCGTGACTATGAATTTTATCCGTTCAAAAAAAGTAAGGCTAACCATCACGATTTTTCGCAAAAAATTTAAAACTTTTTTTTGTTGAAACTCCGCTTCAAAATGATTATAGGTACAGTATACAACACGTTGAGCACAAACCTACAGGTAGGATGCTGAAGGAAAGCAGTGATTGTTGGAAGTTTCGTATTTGGAAATTCGGCCACATTGTACTTCGAGCCTGGATTGTAGGCGAACGAGGCAACATATTGAAGCAAACTAAACGTTGAACTACTCATAATTACATTGATAATCAAACCTAATTGAAACATTCGGAATCCGTGACTATGAATTTTATCCGTTCAAAAAAAGTAAGGCTAACCATCACGATTTTTCGCAAAAAATTTAAAACTTTTTTTTGTTGAAACTCCGCTTCAAAATGATTATAGGTACAGTATACAACACGTTGAGCACAAACCCACAGGTAGGATGCTGAAGGAAAGCAGTGATTGTTGGAAGTTTCGTATTTGGAAATTCGGCCACATTGTACTTCGAGCCTGGATTGTAGGCGAACGAGGCAACATATTGAAGCAAACTAAACGTTGAACTACTCATAATTACATTGATAATCAAACCTAATTGAAACATTCGGAATCCGTGACTATGAATTTTATCCGTTCAAAAAAAGTAAGGCTTACCATCACGATTTTTCGCAAAAAATTTAAAACTTTTTTTTGTTGAAACTCCGCTTCAAAATGATTATAGGTACAGTATACAACACGTTGAGCACAAACCTACCGGTAGGATGCTGAAGGAAAGCAGTGATTGTTGGAAGTTTCGTATTTGGAAATTCGGCCACATTGTACTTCGAGCCTGGATTGTAGGCGAACGAGGCAACATATTGAAGCAAACTAAACGTTGAACTACTCATAATTACATTGATAATCAAACCTAATTGAAACATTCGGAATCCGTGACTATGAATTTTATCCGTTCAAAAAAAGTAAGGCTAACCATCACGATTTTTCGCAAAAAATTTAAAACTTTTTTTTGTTGAAACTCCGCTTCAAAATGATTATAGGTACAGTGTACAACACGTTGAGCACAAACCTACCGGTAGGATGCTGAAGGAAAGCAGTGATTGTTGGAAGTTTCGTATTTGGAAATTCGGCCACATTGTACTTCGAGCCTGGATTGTAGGCGAACGAGGCAACATATTGAAGCAAACTAAACGTTGAACTACTCATAATTACATTGATAATCAAACCTAATTGAAACATTCGGAATCCGTGACTATGAATTTTATCCGTTCAAAAAAAGTAAGGCTAACCATCACGATTTTTCGCAAAAAATTTAAAACTTTTTTTTGTTGAAACTCCGCTTCAAAATGATTATAGGTACAGTATACAACACGTTGAGCACAAACCTACAGGTAGGATGCTGAAGGAAAGCAGTGATTGTTGGAAGTTTCGTATTTGGAAATTCGGCCACATTGTACTTCGAGCCTGGATTGTAGGCGAACGAGGCAACATATTGAAGCAAACTAAACGTTGAACTACTCATAATTACATTGATAATCAAACCTAATTGAAACATTCGGAATCCGTGACTATGAATTTTATCCGTTCAAAAAAAGTAAGGCTTACCATCACGATTTTTCGCAAAAAATTTAAAACTTTTTTTTGTTGAAATTCCGCTTCAAAATGATTATAGGTACAGTATACAACACGTTGAGCACAAACCTACCGGTAGGATGCTGAAGGAAAGCAGTGGTTGTTGGAAGTTTCGTATTTTGAAATTCGGCCACATTGTGCTTCGAACCTGGATTGTAGGCGAACGAGGCAACATATTGAAGCAAACTAAACGTTGAACTACTCATAATTACATTGATAATCAAACCTAATTGAAACATTCGGAATCCGTGACTATGGATTTTATCCGTTCAAAAAAAGTAAGGCTAACCATCACGATTTTTCGCAAAAAATTGAAAACTTTTTTTTGTTGAAATTCCGTTTCAAAATGATTATAGGTACAGTATACAACACGTTGAGCACAAACCTACAGGTAGGATGCTGAAGGAAAGCAGTGATTGTTGGAAGTTTCGTATTTTGAAATTCGGCCACATTGTGCTTCGAACCTGGATTGTAGGCGAACGAGGCAACATATTGAAGCAAACTAAACGTTGAACTACTCATAATTACATTGATAATCAAACCTAATTGAAACATTCGGAATCCGTGACTATGAATTTTATCCGTTCAAAAAAAGTAAGGCTAACCATCACGATTTTTCGCAAAAAATTGAAAACTTTTTTTTGTTGAAATTCCGCTTCAAAATGATTATAGGTACAGTATACAACACGTTGAGCATAAACCTACAGGTAGGATGCTGAAGGAAAGCAGTGATTGTTGGAAGTTTTGTATTTTGAAATTCAGCCACATTGTGCTTCGAACCTGGATTGTAGGCGAACGAGGCAATATATTCAAGCAAACTAAACGTTGAACTACTCATAATTACATTGATAATCAAACCTAATTGAAACATTCGGAATCCGTGACTATGAATTTTATCCGTTCAAAAAAAGTAAGGCTAACCATCACGATTTTTCGCAAAAAATTGAAAACTTTTTTTTGTTGAAATTCCGCTTCAAAATGATTATAGGTACAGTATACAACACGTTGAGCACAAACCTACCGGTAGGATGCTGAAGGAAAGCAGTGGTTGTTGGAAGTTTCGTATTTTGAAATTCGGCCACATTGTGCTTCGAACCTGGATTGTAGGCGAACGAGGCAACATATTGAAGCAAACTAAACGTTGAACTACTCATAATTACATTGATAATCAAACCTAATTGAAACATTCGGAATCCGTGACTATGGATTTTATCCGTTCAAAAAAAGTAAGGCTAACCATCACGATTTTTCGCAAAAAATTGAAAACTTTTTTTTGTTGAAATTCCGCTTCAAAATGATTATAGGTACAGTATACAACACGTTGAGCACAAACCTACCGGTAGGATGCTGAAGGAAAGCAGTGGTTGTTGGAAGTTTCGTATTTTGAAATTCGGCCACATTGTGCTTCGAACCTGGATTGTAGGCGAACGAGGCAACATATTGAAGCAAACTAAACGTTGAACTACTCATAATTACATTGATAATCAAACCTAATTGAAACATTCGGAATCCGTGACTATGGATTTTATCCGTTCAAAAAAAGTAAGGCTAACCATCACGATTTTTCGCAAAAAATTGAAAACTTTTTTTTGTTGAAATTCCGCTTCAAAATGATTATAGGTACAGTATACAACACGTTGAGCACAAACCTACCGGTAGGATGCTGAAGGAAAGCAGTGGTTGTTGGAAGTTTCGTATTTTGAAATTCGGCCACATTGTGCTTCGAACCTGGATTGTAGGCGAACGAGGCAACATATTGAAGCAAACTAAACGTTGAACTACTCATAATTACATTGATAATCAAACCTAATTGAAACATTCGGAATCCGTGACTATGGATTTTATCCGTTCAAAAAAAGTAAGGCTAACCATCACGATTTTTCGCAAAAAATTGAAAACTTTTTTTTGTTGAAATTCCGCTTCAAAATGATTATAGGTACAGTATACAACACGTTGAGCACAAACCTACAGGTAGGATGCTGAAGGAAAGCAGTGGTTGTTGGAAGTTTCGTATTTTGAAATTCGGCCACATTGTGCTTCGAACCTGGATTGTAGGCGAACGAGGCAACATATTGAAGCAAACTAAACGTTGAACTACTCATAATTACATTGATAATCAAACCTAATTGAAACATTCGGAATCCGTGACTATGAATTTGATCCGTTCAAAAAAAGTAAGGCTAACCATCACGATTTTTCGCAAAAAATTGAAAACTTTTTTTTGTTGAAATTCCGCTTCAAAATGATTATAGGTACAGTATACAACACGTTGAGCACAAACCTACCGGTAGGATGCTGAAGGAAAGCAGTGGTTGTTGGAAGTTTCGTATTTTGAAATTCGGCCACATTGTGCTTCGAACCTGGATTGTAGGCGAACGAGGCAACATATTGAAGCAAACTAAACGTTGAACTACTCATAATTACATTGATAATCAAACCTAATTGAAACATTCGGAATCCGTGACTATGGATTTTATCCGTTCAAAAAAAGTAAGGCTAGCCATCACGATTTTTCGCAAAAAATTGAAAACTTTTTTTTGTTGAAATTCCGCTTCAAAATGATTATAGGTACAGTATACAACACGTTGAGCACAAACCTACCGGTAGGATGCTGAAGGAAAGCAGTGATTGTTGGAAGTTTCGTATTTTGAAATTCAGCCACATTGTGCTTCGAACCTGGATTGTAGGCGAACGAGGCAACATATTGAAGCAAACTAAACGTTGAACTACTCATAATTACATTGATAATCAAACCTAATTGAAACATTCGGAATCCGTGACTATGAATTCAAAATGATTATAGGTACAGTATACAACACGTTGAGCTCAAACCTACCGGTAGGATGCTGAAGGAAAGCAGTGGTTGTTGGAAGTTTCGTATTTTGAAATTCGGCCACATTGTGCTTCGAACCTGGATTGTAGTCGAACGAGGCAACATATTGAAGCAAACTAAACGTTGAACTACTCATAATTACATTGATAATCAAACCTAATTGAAACATTCGGAATCCGTGACTATGAATTTTATCCGTTCAAAAAAAGTAAGGCTAACCATCACGATTTTTCGCAAAAAATTGAAAACTTTTTTTTGTTGAAATTCCGCTTCAAAATGATTATAGGTACAGTATACAATACGTTGAGCACAAACCAACCGGTAGGATGCTGAAGGAAAGCAGTGATTGTTGGAAGTTTCGTATTTGGAAATTCGGCCACATTGTACTTCGAACCTGGATTGTAGGCGAACGAGGCAACATATTGAAGCAAACTAAACGTTGAACTACTCATAATTACATTGATAATCAAACCTAATTGAAACATTCGGAATCCGTGACTATGAATTTTATCCGTTCAAAAAAAGTAAGGCTAACCATCACGATTTTTCGCAAAAAATTGAAAACTTTTTTTTGTTGAAATTCCGCTTCAAAATGATTATAGGTACAGTATACAACACGTTGAGCACAAACCTACCGGTAGGATGCTGAAGGAAAGCAGTGGTTGTTGGAAGTTTCGTATTTTGAAATTCGGCCACATTGTGCTTCGAACCTGGATTGTAGGCGAACGAGGCAACATATTGAAGCAAACTAAACGTTGAACTACTCATAATTACATTGATAATCAAACCTAATTGAAACATTCGGAATCCGTGACTATGGATTTTATCCGTTCAAAAAAAGTAAGGCTAACCATCACGATTTTTCGCAAAAAATTGAAAACTTTTTTTTGTTGAAATTCCGCTTCAAAATGATTATAGGTACAGTATACAATACGTTGAGCACAAACCAACCGGTAGGATGCTGAAGGAAAGCAGTGATTGTTGGAAGTTTCGTATTTGGAAATTCGGCCACATTGTACTTCGAACCTGGATCGTAGGCGAACGAGGCAACATATTGAAGCAAACTAAACGTTGAACTACTCATAATTACATTGATAATCAAACCTAATTGAAACATTCGGAATCCGTGACTATGAATTTTATCCGTTCAAAAAAAGTAAGGCTAACCATCACGATTTTTCGCAAAAAATTGAAAACTTTTTTTTGTTGAAATTCCGCTTCAAAATGATTATAGGTACAGTATACAACACGTTGAGCACAAACCTACCGGTAGGATGCTGAAGGAAAGCAGTGGTTGTTGGAAGTTTCGTATTTTGAAATTCGGCCACATTGTGCTTCGAACCTGGATTGTAGGCGAACGAGGCAACATATTGAAGCAAACTAAACGTTGAACTACTCATAATTACATTGATAATCAAACCTAATTGAAACATTCGGAATCCGTGACTATGGATTTTATCCGTTTAAAAAAAGTAAGGCTAACCATCACGATTTTTCGCAAAAAATTGAAAACTTTTTTTTGTTGAAATTCCGCTTCAAAATGATTATAGGTACAGTATACAATACGTTGAGCACAAACCAACCGGTAGGATGCTGAAGGAAAGCAGTGATTGTTGGAAGTTTCGTATTTGGAAATTCGGCCACATTGTACTTCGAACCTGGATTGTAGGCGAACGAGGCAACATATTGAAGCAAACTAAACGTTGAACTACTCATAATTACATTGATAATCAAACCTAATTGAAACATTCGGAATCCGTGACTATGAATTTTATCCGTTCAAAAAAAGTAAGGCTAACCATCACGATTTTTCGCAAAAAATTGAAAACTTTTTTTTGTTGAAATTCCGCTTCAAAATGATTATAGGTACAGTATACAACACGTTGAGCACAAACCTACCGGTAGGATGCTGAAGGAAAGCAGTGGTTGTTGGAAGTTTCGTATTTTGAAATTCGGCCACATTGTGCTTCGAACCTGGATTGTAGGCGAACGAGGCAACATATTGAAGCAAACTAAACGTTGAACTACTCATAATTACATTGATAATCAAACCTAATTGAAACATTCGGAATCCGTGACTATGGATTTTATCCGTTCAAAAAAAGTAAGGCTAGCCATCACGATTTTTCGCAAAAAATTGAAAACTTTTTTTTGTTGAAATTCCGCTTCAAAATGATTATAGGTACAGTATACAACACGTTGAGCACAAACCTACCGGTAGGATGCTGAAGGAAAGCAGTGGTTGTTGGAAGTTTCGTATTTTGAAATTCGGCCACATTGTGCTTCGAACCTGGATTGTAGGCGAACGAGGCAACATATTGAAGCAAACTAAACGTTGAACTACTCATAATTACATTGATAATCAAACCTAATTGAAACATTCGGAATCCGTGACTATGGATTTTATCCGCTCAAAAAAAGTAAGGCTAACCATCACGATTTTTCGCAAAAAATTGAAAACTTTTTTTTGTTGAAATTCCGCTTCAAAATGATTATAGGTACAGTATACAACACGTTGAGCACAAACCTACCGGTAGGATGCTGAAGGAAAGCAGTGGTTGTTGGAAGTTTCGTATTTTGAAATTCGGCCACATTGTGCTTCGAACCTGGATTGTAGTCGAACGAGGCAACATATTGAAGCAAACTAAACGTTGAACTACTCATAATTACATTGATAATCAAACCTAATTGAAACATTCGGAATCCGTGACTATGAATTTTATCCGTTCAAAAAAAGTAAGGCTAACCATCACGATTTTTCGCAAAAAATTGAAAACTTTTTTTTGTTGAAATTCCGCTTCAAAATGATTATAGGTACAGTATACAATACGTTGAGCACAAACCAACCGGTAGGATGCTGAAGGAAAGCAGTGATTGTTGGAAGTTTCGTATTTGGAAATTCGGCCACATTGTACTTCGAACCTGGATTGTAGGCGAACGAGGCAACATATTGAAGCAAACTAAACGTTGAACTACTCATAATTACATTGATAATCAAACCTAATTGAAACATTCGGAATCCGTGACTATGGATTTTATCCGTTCAAAAAAAGTAAGGCTAACCATCACGATTTTTCGCAAAAAATTGAAAACTTTTTTTTGTTGAAATTCCGCTTCAAAATGATTATAGGTACAGTATACAACACGTTGAGCACAAACCTACCGGTAGGATGCTGAAGGAAAGCAGTGGTTGTTGGAAGTTTCGTATTTTGAAATTCGGCCACATTGTGCTTCGAACCTGGATTGTAGGCGAACGAGGCAACATATTGAAGCAAACTAAACGTTGAACTACTCATAATTACATTGATAATCAAACCTAATTGAAACATTCGGAATCCGTGACTATGGATTTTATCCGTTCAAAAAAAGTAAGGCTAACCATCACGATTTTTCGCAAAAAATTGAAAACTTTTTTTTGTTGAAATTCCGCTTCAAAATGATTATAGGTACAGTATACAACACGTTGAGCACAAACCTACCGGTAGGATGCTGAAGGAAAGCAGTGGTTGTTGGAAGTTTCGTATTTTGAAATTCGGCCACATTGTGCTTCGAACCTGGATTGTAGGCGAACGAGGCAACATATTGAAGCAAACTAAACGTTGAACTACTCATAATTACATTGATAATCAAACCTAATTGAAACATTCGGAATCCGTGACTATGAATTTGATCCGTTCAAAAAAAGTAAGGCTAACATCACGATTTTTCGCAAAAAATTGAAAACTTTTTTTTGTTGAAATTCCGCTTCAAAATGATTATAGGTACAGTATACAATACGTTGAGCACAAACCAACCGGTAGGATGCTGAAGGAAAGCAGTGATTGTTGGAAGTTTCGTATTTGGAAATTCGGCCACATTGTGCTTCGAACCTGGATTGTAGGCGAACGAGGCAACATATTGAAGCAAACTAAACGTTGAACTACTCATAATTACATTGATAATCAAACCTAATTGAAACATTCGGAATCCGTGACTATGAATTTTATCCGTTCAAAAAAAGTAAGGCTAACCATCACGATTTTTCGCAAAAAATTGAAAACTTTTTTTTGTTGAAATTCCGCTTCAAAATGATTATAGGTACAGTATACAACACGTTGAGCACAAACCTACCGGTAGGATGCTGAAGGAAAGCAGTGGTTGTTGGAAGTTTCGTATTTTGAAATTCGGCCACATTGTGCTTCGAACCTGGATTGTAGGCGAACGAGGCAACATATTGAAGCAAACTAAACGTTGAACTACTCATAATTACATTGATAATCAAACCTAATTGAAACATTCGGAATCCGTGACTATGGATTTTATCCGTTCAAAAAAAGTAAGGCTAACCATCACGATTTTTCGCAAAAAATTGAAAACTTTTTTTTGTGGAAATTCCGCTTCAAAATGATTATAGGTACAGTATACAACACGTTGAGCACAAACCTACCGGTAGGATGCTGAAGGAAAGCAGTGGTTGTTGGAAGTTTCGTATTTTGAAATTCGGCCACATTGTGGTTCGAACCTGGATTGTAGGCGAACGAGGCAACATATTGAAGCAAACTAAACGTTGAACTACTCATAATTACATTGATAATCAAACCTAATTGAAACATTCGGAATCCGTGACTATGGATTTTATCCGTTCAAAAAAAGTAAGGCTAACCATCACGATTTTTCGCAAAAAATTGAAAACTTTTTTTTGTTGAAATTCCGCTTCAAAATGATTATAGGTACAGTATACAACACGTTGAGCACAAACCTACCGGTAGGATGCTGAAGGAAAGCAGTGGTTGTTGGAAGTTTCGTATTTTGAAATTCGGCCACATTGTGCTTCGAACCTGGATTGTAGGCGAACGAGGCAACATATTGAAGCAAACTAAACGTTGAACTACTCATAATTACATTGATAATCAAACCTAATTGAAACATTCGGAATCCGTGACTATGGATTTTATCCGTTCAAAAAAAGTAAGGCTAACCATCACGATTTTTCGCAAAAAATTTAAAACTTTTTTTTTGTTGAAATTCCGCTTCAAAATGATTATAGGTACAGTATACAATACGTTGAGCACAAACCAACCGGTAGGTTGCTGAAGGAAAGCAGTGATTGTTGGAAGTTTCGTATTTGGAAATTCGGCCACATTGTACTTCGAACCTGGATTGTAGGCGAACGAGGCAACATATTGAAGCAAACTAAACGTTGAACTACTCATAATTACATTGATAATCAAACCTAATTGAAACATTCGGAATCCGTGACTATGAATTTTATCCGTTCAAAAAAAGTAAGGCTAACCATCACGATTTTTCGCAAAAAATTGAAAACTTTTTTTTGTTGAAATTCCGCTTCAAAATGATTATAGGTACAGTATACAACACGTTGAGCACAAACCTACCGGTAGGATGCTGAAGGAAAGCAGTGGTTGTTGGAAGTTTCGTATTTTGAAATTCGGCCACATTGTGCTTCGAACCTGGATTGTAGGCGAACGAGGCAACATATTGAAGCAAACTAAACGTTGAACTACTCATAATTACATTGATAATCAAACCTAATTGAAACATTCGGAATCCGTGACTATGGATTTTATCCGTTCAAAAAAGTAAGGCTAACCATCACGATTTTTCGCAAAAAATTGAAAACTTTTTTTTGTTGAAATTCCGCTTCAAAATGATTATAGGTACAGTATACAACACGTTGAGCACAAACCTACAGGTAGGATGCTGAAGGAAAGCAGTGATTGTTGGAAGTTTCGTATTTTGAAATTCAGCCACATTGTGCTTCGAACCTGGATTGTAGGCGAACGAGGCAATATATTGAAGCAAACTAAACGTTGAACTACTCATAATTACATTGATAATCAAACCTAATTGAAACATTCGGAATCCGTGACTATGAATTTTATCCGTTCAAAAAAAGTAAGGCTTACCATCACGATTTTTCGCAAAAAATTGAAAACTTTTTTTTGTTGAAATTCCGCTTCAAAATGATTATAGGTACAGTATACAATACGTTGAGCACAAACCAACCGGTAGGATGCTGAAGGAAAGCAGTGATTGTTGGAAGTTTCGTATTTGGAAATTCGGCCACATTGTACTTCGAACCTGGATTGTAGGCGAACGAGGCAATATATTGAAGCAAACTAAACGTTGAACTACTCATAATTACATTGATAATCAAACCTAATTGAAACATTCGGAATCCGTGACTATGAATTTTATCCGTTCAAAAAAAGTAAGGCTAACCATCACGATTTTTCGCAAAAAATTGAAAACTTTTTTTTGTTGAAATTCCGCTTCAAAATGATTATAGGTACAGTATACAACACGTTGAGCACAAACCTACCGGTAGGATGCTGAAGGAAAGCAGTGGTTGTTGGAAGTTTCGTATTTTGAAATTCGGCCACATTGTGCTTCGAACCTGGATTGTAGGCGAACGAGGCAACATATTGAAGCAAACTAAACGTTGAACTACTCATAATTACATTGATAATCAAACCTAATTGAAACATTCGGAATCCGTGACTATGGATTTTATCCGTTCAAAAAAAGTAAGGCTAACCATCACGATTTTTCGCAAAAAATTGAAAACTTTTTTTTGTTGAAATTCCGCTTCAAAATGATTATAGGTACAGTATACAACACGTTGAGCACAAACCTACCGGTAGGATGCTGAAGGAAAGCAGTGGTTGTTGGAAGTTTCGTATTTTGAAATTCGGCCACATTGTGCTTCGAACCTGGATTGTAGGCGAACGAGGCAACATATTGAAGCAAACTAAACGTTGAACTACTCATAATTACATTGATAATCAAACCTAATTGAAACATTCGGAATCCGTGACTATGAATTTTATCCGTTCAAAAAAAGTAAGGCTAACCATCACGATTTTTCGCAAAAAATTGAAAACTTTTTTTTGTTGAAATTCCGCTTCAAAATGATTATAGGTACAGTATACAACACGTTGAGCACAAACCTACCGGTAGGATGCTGAAGGAAAGCAGTGGTTGTTGGAAGTTTCGTATTTTGAAATTCGGCCACATTGTGCTTCGAACCTGGATTGTAGGCGAACGAGGCAACATATTGAAGCAAACTAAACGTTGAACTACTCATAATTACATTGATAATCAAACCTAATTGAAACATTCGGAATCCGTGACTATGGATTTTATCCGTTCAAAAAAAGTAAGGCTAACCATCACGATTTTTCGCAAAAAATTGAAAACTTTTTTTTGTTGAAATTCCGCTTCAAAATGATTATAGGTACAGTATACAACACGTTGAGCACAAACCTACCGGTAGGATGCTGAAGGAAAGCAGTGGTTGTTGGAAGTTTCGTATTTTGAAATTCGGCCACATTGTGCTTCGAACCTGGATTGTAGGCGAACGAGGCAACATATTGAAGCAAACTAAACGTTGAACTACTCATAATTACATTGATAATCAAACCTAATTGAAACATTCGGAATCCGTGACTATGGATTTTATCCGTTCAAAAAAAGTAAGGCTAACCATCACGATTTTTCGCAAAAAATTGAAAACTTTTTTTTGTTGAAATTCCGCTTCAAAATGATTATAGGTACAGTATACAACACGTTGTACACAAACCTACCGGTAGGATGCTGAAGGAAAGCAGTGGTTGTTGGAAGTTTCGTATTTTGAAATTCGGCCACATTGTGCTGCGAACCTGGATTGTAGGCGAACGAGGCAACATATTGAAGCAAACTAAACGTTGAACTACTCATAATTACATTGATAATCAAACCTAATTGAAACATTCGGAATCCGTGACTATGAATTTGATCCGTTCAAAAAAAGTAAGGCTAACCATCACGATTTTTCGCAAAAAATTGAAAACTTTTTTTTGTTGAAATTCCGCTTCAAAATGATTATAGGTACAGTATACAATACGTTGAGCACAAACCAACCGGTAGGATGCTGAAGGAAAGCAGTGATTGTTGGAAGTTTCGTATTTGGAAATTCGGCCACATTGTACTTCGAACCTGGATTGTAGGCGAACGAGGCAACATATTGAAGCAAACTAAACGTTGAACTACTCATAATTACATTGATAATCAAACCTAATTGAAACATTCGGAATCCGTGACTATGAATTTTATCCGTTCAAAAAAAGTAAGGCTAACCATCACGATTTTTCGCAAAAAATTGAAAACTTTTTTTTGTTGAAATTCCGCTTCAAAATGATTATAGGTACAGTATACAATACGTTGAGCACAAACCAACCGGTAGGTTGCTGAAGGAAAGCAGTGATTGTTGGAAGTTTCGTATTTGGAAATTCGGCCACATTGTACTTCGAACCTGGATTGTAGGCGAACGAGGCAACATATTGAAGCAAATTAAACGTTGAACTACTCATAATTACATTGATAATCAAACCTAATTGAAACATTCGGAATCCGTGACTATGGATTTTATCCGTTCAAAAAAAGTAAGGCTAACCATCACGATTTTTCGCAAAAAATTGAAAACTTTTTTTTGTTGAAATTCCGCTTCAAAATGATTATAGGTACAGTATACAACACGTTGAGCACAAACCTACAGGTAGGATGCTGAAGGAAAGCAGTGATTGTTGGAAGTTTCGTATTTTGAAATTCAGCCACATTGTGCTTCGAACCTGGATTGTAGGCGAACGAGGCAATATATTGAAGCAAACTAAACGTTGAACTACTCATAATTACATTGATAATCAAACCTAATTGAAACATTCGGAATCCGTGACTATGAATTTTATCCGTTCAAAAAAAGTAAGGCTTACCATCACGATTTTTCGCAAAAAATTGAAAACTTTTTTTTGTTGAAATTCCGCTTCAAAATGATTATAGATAGGTACAGTATACAATACGTTGAGCACAAACCAACCGGTAGGATGCTGAAGGAAAGCAGTGATTGTTGGAAGTTTCGTATTTGGAAATTCGGCCACATTGTACTTCGAACCTGGATTGTAGGCGAACGAGGCAACATATTGAAGCAAACTAAACGTTGAACTACTCATAATTACATTGATAATCAAACCTAATTGAAACATTCGGAATCCGTGACTATGAATTTTATCCGTTCAAAAAAAGTAAGGCTAACCATCACGATTTTTCGCAAAAAATTGAAAACTTTTTTTTGTTGAAATTCCGCTTCAAAATGATTATAGGTACAGTATACAACACGTTGAGCACAAACCTACCGGTAGGATGCTGAAGGAAAGCAGTGGTTGTTGGAAGTTTCGTATTTTGAAATTCGGCCACATTGTGCTTCGAACCTGGATTGTAGGCGAACGAGGCAACATATTGAAGCAAACTAAACGTTGAACTACTCATAATTACATTGATAATCAAACCTAATTGAAACATTCGGAATCCGTGACTATGAATTTGATCCGTTCAAAAAAAGTAAGGCTAACCATCACGATTTTTCGCAAAAAATTGAAAACTTTTTTTTGTTGAAATTCCGCTTCAAAATGATTATAGGTACAGTATACAACACGTTGAGCACAAACCTACCGGTAGGATGCTGAAGGAAAGCAGTGGTTGTTGGAAGTTTCGTATTTTGAAATTCGGCCACATTGTGCTTCGAACCTGGATTGTAGGCGAACGAGGCAATATATTGAAGCAAACTAAACGTTGAACTACTCATAATTACATTGATAATCAAACCTAATTGAAACATTCGGAATCCGTGACTATGAATTTTATCCTTTCAAAAAAAGTAAGGCTTACCATCACGATTTTTCGCAAAAAATTGAAAACTTTTTTTTGTTGAAATTCCGCTTCAAAATGATTATAGATAGGTACAGTATACAATACGTTGAGCACAAACCAACCGGTAGGATGCTGAAGGAAAGCAGTGATTGTTGGAAGTTTCGTATTTGGAAATTCGGCCACATTGTACTTCGAACCTGGATTGTAGGCGAACGAGGCAACATATTGAAGCAAACTAAACGTTGAACTACTCATAATTACATTGATAATCAAACCTAATTGAAACATTCGGAATCCGTGACTATGAATTTTATCCGTTCAAAAAAAGTAAGGCTAACCATCACGATTTTTCGCAAAAAATTGAAAACTTTTTTTTGTTGAAATTCCGCTTCAAAATGATTATAGGTACAGTATACAATACGTTGAGCACAAACCAACCGGTAGGATGCTGAAGGAAAGCAGTGATTGTTGGAAGTTTCGTATTTGGAAATTCGGCCACATTGTGCTTCGAACCTGGATTGTAGGCGAACGAGGCAACATATTGAAGCAAACTAAACGTTGAACTACTCATAATTACATTGATAATCAAACCTAATTGAAACATTCGGAATCCGTGACTATGAATTTGATCCGTTCAAAAAAAGTAAGGCTAACCATCACGATTTTTCGCAAAAAATTGAAAACTTTTTTTTGTTGAAATTCCGCTTCAAAATGATTATAGGTACAGTATACAATACGTTGAGCACAAACCAACCGGTAGGATGCTGAAGGAAAGCAGTGATTGTTGGAAGTTTCGTATTTGGAAATTCGGCCACATTGTACTTCGAACCTGGATTGTAGGCGAACGAGGCAACATATTGAAGCAAACTAAACGTTGAACTACTCATAATTACATTGATAATCAAACCTAATTGAAACATTCGGAATCCGTGACTATGAATTTTATCCGTTCAAAAAAAGTAAGGCTAACCATCACGATTTTTCGCAAAAAATTGAAAACTTTTTTTTGTTGAAATTCCGCTTCAAAATGATTATAGGTACAGTATACAATACGTTGAGCACAAACCAACCGGTAGGTTGCTGAAGGAAAGCAGTGATTGTTGGAAGTTTCGTATTTGGAAATTCGGCCACATTGTACTTCGAACCTGGATTGTAGGCGAACGAGGCAACATATTGAAGCAAACTAAACGTTGAACTACTCATAACTACATTGATAATCAAACCTAATTGAAACATTCGGAATCCGTGACTATGAATTTTATCCGTTCAAAAAAAGTAAGGCTAACCATCACGATTTTTCGCAAAAAATTGAAAACTTTTTTTTGTTGAAATTCCGCTTCAAAATGATTATAGGTACAGTATACAACACGTTGAGCACAAACCTACCGGTAGGATGCTGAAGGAAAGCAGTGGTTGTTGGAAGTTTCGTATTTTGAAATTCGGCCACATTGTGCTTCGAACCTGGATTGTAGGCGAACGAGGCAACATATTGAAGCAAACTAAACGTTGAACTACTCATAATTACATTGATAATCAAACCTAATTGAAACATTCGGAATCCGTGACTATGAATTTTATCCGTTCAAAAAAAGTAAGGCTAACCATCACGATTTTTCGCAAAAAATTGAAAACTTTTTTTTGTTGAAATTCCGCTTCAAAATGATTATAGGTACAGTATACAACACGTTGAGCACAAACCTACCGGTAGGATGCTGAAGGAAAGCAGTGGTTGTTGGAAGTTTCGTATTTTGAAATTCGGCCACATTGTGCTTCGAACCTGGATTGTAGGCGAACGAGGCAACATATTGAAGCAAACTAAACGTTGAACTACTCATAATTACATTGATAATCAAACCTAATTGAAACATTCGGAATCCGTGACTATGAATTTGATCCGTTCAAAAAAAGTAAGGCTAACCATCACGATTTTTCGCAAAAAATTGAAAACTTTTTTTTGTTGAAATTCCGCTTCAAAATGATTATAGGTACAGTATACAACACGTTGAGCACAAACCTACCGGTAGGATGCTGAAGGAAAGCAGTGGTTGTTGGAAGTTTCGTATTTTGAAATTCGGCCACATTGTGCTTCGAACCTGGATTGTAGGCGAACGAGGCAACATATTGAAGCAAACTAAACGTTGAACTACTCATAATTACATTGATAATCAAACCTAATTGAAACATTCGGAATCCGTGACTATGAATTTTATCCGTTCAAAAAAAGTAAGGCTAACATCACGATTTTTCGCAAAAAATTGAAAACTTTTTTTTGTTGAAATTCCGCTTCAAAATGATTATAGGTACAGTATACAACACGTTGAGCACAAACCTACCGGTAGGATGCTGAAGGAAAGCAGTGATTGTTGGAAGTTTCGTATTTTGAAATTCAGCCACATTGTGCTTCGAACCTGGATTGTAGGCGAACGAGGCAATATATTGAAGCAAACTAAACGTTGAACTACTCATAATTACATTGATAATCAAACCTAATTGAAACATTCGGAATCCGTGACTATGAATTTTATCCGTTCAAAAAAAGTAAGGCTAACCATCACGATTTTTCGCAAAAAATTGAAAACTTTTTTTTGTTGAAATTCCGCTTCAAAATGATTATAGGTACAGTATACAACACGTTGAGCACAAACCTACCGGTAGGATGCTGAAGGAAAGCAGTGGTTGTTGGAAGTTTCGTATTTTGAAATTCGGCCACATTGTGCTTCGAACCTGGATTGTAGGCGAACGAGGCAACATATTGAAGCAAACTAAACGTTGAACTACTCATAATTACATTGATAATCAAACCTAATTGAAACATTCGGAATCCGTGACTATGAATTTTATCCGTTCAAAAAAAGTAAGGCCAACCATCACGATTTTTCGCAAAAAATTGAAAACTTTTTTTTGTTGAAATTCCGCTTCAAAATGATTATAGGTACAGTATACAACACGTTGAGCACAAACCTACCGGTAGGATGCTGAAGGAAAGCAGTGGTTGTTGGAAGTTTCGTATTTTGAAATTCGGCCACATTGTGCTTCGAACCTGGATTGTAGGCGAACGAGGCAACATATTGAAGCAAACTAAACGTTGAACTACTCATAATTACATTGATAATCAAACCTAATTGAAACATTCGGAATCCGTGACTATGGATTTTATCCGTTCAAAAAAAGTAAGGCTAACCATCACGATTTTTCGCAAAAAATTGAAAACTTTTTTTTGTTGAAATTTCGCTTCAAAATGATTATAGGTACAGTATACAACACGTTGAGCACAAACCTACCGGTAGGATGCTGAAGGAAAGCAGTGATTGTTGGAAGTTTCGTATTTTGAAATTCAGCCACATTGTGCTTCGAACCTGGATTGTAGGCGAACGAGGCAATATATTGAAGCAAACTAAACGTTGAACTACTCATAATTACATTGATAATCAAACCTAATTGAAACATTCGGAATCCGTGACTATGGATTTTATCCGTTCAAAAAAAGTAAGGCTAACCATCACGATTTTTCGCAAAAAATTGAAAACTTTTTTTTGTTGAAATTCCGCTTCAAAATGATTATAGGTACAGTATACAACACGTTGAGCACAAACCTACAGGTAGGATGCTGAAGGAAAGCAGTGGTTGTTGGAAGTTTCGTATTTTGAATTTCAGCCACATTGTGCTTCGAACCTGGATTGTAGGCAAACGAGGCAACATATTGAAGCAAACTAAACGTTGAACTACTCATAATTACATTGATAATCAAACCTAATTGAAATATTCGGAATCCGTGACTATGAATTTTATCCGTTCAAAAAAAGTAAGGCTAACCATCACGATTTTTCGCAAAAAATTGAAAACTTTTTTTTGTTGAAATTCCGCTTCAAAATGATTATAGGTACAGTATACAACACGTTGAGCACAAACCTACCGGTAGGATGCTGAAGGAAAGCAGTGGTTGTTGGAAGTTTCGTATTTTGAAATTCGGCCACATTGTGCTTCGAACCTGGATTGTAGGCGAACGAGGCAACATATTGAAGCAAACTAAACGTTGAACTACTCATAATTACATTGATAATCAAACCTAATTGAAACATTCGGAATCCGTGACTATGAATTTTATCCGTTCAAAAAAAGTAAGGCAAGCCATCACGATTTTTCGCAAAAAATTGAAAACTTTTTTTTGTTGAAATTCCGCTTCAAAATGATTATAGGTACAGTATACAACACGTTGAGCACAAACCTACCGGTAGGATGCTGAAGGAAAGCAGTGATTGTTGGAAGTTTCGTATTTTGAAATTCAGCCACATTGTGCTTCGAACCTGGATTGTAGGCGAACGAGGCAACATATTGAAGCAAACTAAACGTTGAACTACTCATAATTACATTGATAATCAAACCTAATTGAAACATTCGGAATCCGTGACTATGAATTTTATCCGTTCAAAAAAAGTAAGGCTAACCATCACGATTTTTCGCAAAAAATTGAAAACTTTTTTTTGTTGAAATTCCGCTTCAAAATGATTATAGGTACAGTATACAACACGTTGAGCACAAACCTACCGGTAGGATGCTGAAGGAAAGCAGTGGTTGTTGGAAGTTTCGTATTTTGAAATTCGGCCACATTGTGCTTCGAACCTGGATTGTAGGCGAACGAGGCAACATATTGAAGCAAACTAAACGTTGAACTACTCATAATTACATTGATAATCAAACCTAATTGAAACATTCGGAATCCGTGACTATGAATTTTATCCGTTCAAAAAAAGTAAGGCCAACCATCACGATTTTTCGCAAAAAATTGAAAACTTTTTTTTGTTGAAATTCCGCTTCAAAATGATTATAGGTACAGTATACAACACGTTGAGCACAAACCTACCGGTAGGATGCTGAAGGAAAGCAGTGATTGTTGGAAGTTTCGTATTTTGAAATTCAGCCACATTGTGCTTCGAACCTGGATTGTAGGCGAACGAGGCAATATATTGAAGCAAACTAAACGTTGAACTACTCATAATTACATTGATAATCAAACCTAATTGAAACATTCGGAATCCGTGACTATGGATTTTATCCGTTCAAAAAAAGTAAGGCTAACCATCACGAATTTTCGCAAAAAATTGAAAACTTTTTTTTGTTGAAATTCCGCTTCAAAATGATTATAGGTACAGTATACAACACGTTGAGCACAAACCTACCGGTAGGATGCTGAAGGAAAGCAGTGATTGTTGGAAGTTTCGTATTTTGAAATTCAGCCACATTGTGCTTCGAACCTGGATTGTAGGCGAACGAGGCAATATATTGAAGCAAACTAAACGTTGAACTACTCATAATTACATTGATAATCAAACCTAATTGAAACATTCGGAATCCGTGACTATGGATTTTATCCGTTCAAAAAAAGTAAGGCTAACCATCACGATTTTTCGCAAAAAATTGAAAACTTTTTTTTGTTGAAATTCCGCTTCAAAATGATTATAGGTACAGTATACAACACGTTGAGCACAAACCTACCGGTAGGATGCTGAAGGAAAGCAGTGGTTGTTGGAAGTTTCGTATTTTGAAATTCGGCCACATTGTGCTTCGAACCTGGATTGTAGGCGAACGAGGCAACATATTGAAGCAAACTAAACGTTGAACTACTCATAATTACATTGATAATCAAACCTAATTGAAACATTCGGAATCCGTGACTATGGATTTTATCCGTTCAAAAAAAGTAAGGCTAACCATCACGATTTTTCGCAAAAAATTGAAAACTTTTTTTTGTTGAAATTCCGCTTCAAAATGATTATAGGTACAGTATACAACACGTTGAGCACAAACCTACCGGTAGGATGCTGAAGGAAAGCAGTGATTGTTGGAAGTTTTGTATTTTGAAATTCAGCCACATTGTGCTTCTAACCTGGATTGTAGGCGAACGAGGCAATATATTGAAGCAAACTAAACGTTGAACTACTCATAATTACATTGATAATCAAACCTAATTGAAACATTCGGAATCCGTGACTATGAATTTTATCCGTTCAAAAAAAGTAAGGCTAGCCATCACGATTTTTCGCAAAAAATTGAAAACTTTTTTTTGTTGAAATTCCGCTTCAAAATGATTATAGGTACAG
This sequence comes from Nephrotoma appendiculata, assembly GCA_947310385.1. Classification (NCBI taxonomy): domain Eukaryota; kingdom Metazoa; phylum Arthropoda; class Insecta; order Diptera; family Tipulidae; genus Nephrotoma; species Nephrotoma appendiculata. The sequence continues at coordinate 54,118,820 of OX371223.1, forward strand.
TATACAACACGTTGAGCACAAACCTACCGGTAGGATGCTGAAGGAAAGCAGTGGTTGTTGGAAGTTTCGTATTTTGAAATTCAGCCACATTGTGCTTCGAACCTGGATTGTAGGCGAACGAGGCAACATATTGAAGCAAACTAAACGTTGAACTACTCATAATTACATTGATAATCAAACCTAATTGAAACATTCGGAATCCGTGACTATGAATTTTATCCGTTCAAAAAAAGTAAGGCTAACATCACGATTTTTCGCAAAAAATTTAAAACTTTTTTTTGTTGAAATTCCGCTTCAAAATGATTATAGGTACAGTATACAACACGTTGAGCACAAACCTACCGGTAGGATGCTGAAGGAAAGCAGTGATTGTTGGAAGTTTCGTATTTTGAAATTCAGCCACATTGTGCTTCGAACCTGGATTGTAGGCGAACGAGGCAATATATTGAAGCAAACTAAACGTTGAACTACTCATAATTACATTGATAATCAAACCTAATTGAAACATTCGGAATCCGTGACTATGAATTTTATCCGTTCAAAAAAAGTAAGGCTAACCATCACGATTTTTCGCAAAAAATTGAAAACTTTTTTTTGTTGAAATTCCGCTTCAAAATGATTATAGGTACAGTATACAACACGTTGAGCACAAACCTACCGGTAGGATGCTGAAGGAAAGCAGTGGTTGTTGGAAGTTTCGTATTTTGAAATTCGGCCACATTGTGCTTCGAACCTGGATTGTAGGCGAACGAGGCAACATATTGAAGCAAACTAAACGTTGAACTACTCATAATTACATTGATAATCAAACCTAATTGAAACATTCGGAATCCGTGACTATGGATTTTATCCGTTCAAAAAAAGTAAGGCTAACCATCACGATTTTTCGCAAAAAATTGAAAACTTTTTTTTGTTGAAATTCCGCTTCAAAATGATTATAGGTACAGTATACAACACGTTGAGCACAAACCTACCGGTAGGATGCTGAAGGAAAGCAGTGATTGTTGGAAGTTTTGTATTTTGAAATTCAGCCACATTGTGCTTCGAACCTGGATTGTAGGCGAACGAGGCAATATATTGAAGCAAACTAAACGTTGAACTACTCATAATTACATTGATAATCAAACCTAATTGAAACATTCGGAATCCGTGACTATGAATTTTATCCGTTCAAAAAAAGTAAGGCTAGCCATCACGATTTTTCGCAAAAAATTGAAAACTTTTTTTTGTTGAAATTCCGCTTCAAAATGATTATAGGTACAGTATACAACACGTTGAGCACAAACCTACCGGTAGGATGCTGAAGGAAAGCAGTGGTTGTTGGAAGTTTCGTATTTTGAAATTCAGCCACATTGTGCTTCGAACCTGGATTGTAGGCGAACGAGGCAACATATTGAAGCAAACTAAACGTTGAACTACTCATAATTACATTGATAATCAAACCTAATTGAAACATTCGGAATCCGTGACTATGAATTTTATCCGTTCAAAAAAAGTAAGGCCAACCATCACGATTTTTCGCAAAAAATTGAAAACTTTTTTTTGTTGAAATTCCGCTTCAAAATGATTATAGGTACAGTATACAACACGTTGAGCACAAACCTACCGGTAGGATGCTGAAGGAAAGCAGTGATTGTTGGAAGTTTCGTATTTTGAAATTCAGCCACATTGTGCTTCGAACCTGGATTGTAGGCGAACGAGGCAATATATTGAAGCAAACTAAACGTTGAACTACTCATAATTACATTGATAATCAAACCTAATTGAAACATTCGGAATCCGTGACTATGAATTTTATCCGTTCAAAAAAAGTAAGGCCAACCATCACGATTTTTCGCAAAAAATTGAAAACTTTTTTTTGTTGAAATTCCGCTTCAAAATGATTATAGGTACAGTATACAACACGTTGAGCACAAACCTACCGGTAGGATGCTGAAGGAAAGCAGTGGTTGTTGGAAGTTTCGTATTTTGAAATTCGGCCACATTGTGCTTCGAACCTGGATTGTAGGCGAACGAGGCAACATATTGAAGCAAACTAAACGTTGAACTACTCATAATTACATTGATAATCAAACCTAATTGAAACATTCGGAATCCGTGACTATGGATTTTATCCGTTCAAAAAAAGTAAGGCTAACCATCACGATTTTTCGCAAAAAATTGAAAACTTTTTTTTGTTGAAATTCCGCTTCAAAATGATTATAGGTACAGTATACAACACGTTGAGCACAAACCTACCGGTAGGATGCTGAAGGAAAGCAGTGGTTGTTGGAAGTTTCGTATTTTGAAATTCGGCCACATTGTGCTTCGAACCTGGATTGTAGGCGAACGAGGCAACATATTGAAGCAAACTAAACGTTGAACTACTCATAATTACATTGATAATCAAACCTAATTGAAACATTCGGAATCCGTGACTATGGATTTTATCCGTTCAAAAAAAGTAAGGCTAACCATCACGATTTTTCGCAAAAAATTTAACCTTTTTTTTGTTGAAATTCCGCTTCAAAATGATTATAGGTACAGTATACAACACGTTGAGCACAAACCTACCGGTAGGATGCTGAAGGAAAGCAGTGATTGTTGGAAGTTTTGTATTTTGAAATTCAGCCACATTGTGCTTCGAACCTGGATTGTAGGCGAACGAGGCAATATATTGAAGCAAACTAAACGTTGAACTACTCATAATTACATTGATAATCAAACCTAATTGAAACATTCGGAATCCGTGACTATGAATTTTATCCGTTCAAAAAAAGTAAGGCTACCTAGCCATCACGATTTTTCGCAAAAAATTGAAAACTTTTTTTTGTTGAAATTCCGCTTCAAAATGATTATAGGTACAGTATACAACACGTTGAGCACAAACCTACCGGTAGGATGCTGAAGGAAAGCAGTGGTTGTTGGAAGTTTCGTATTTTGAAATTCAGCCACATTGTGCTTCGAACCTGGATTGTAGGCGAACGAGGCAACATATTGAAGCAAACTAAACGTTGAACTACTCATAATTACATTGATAATCAAACCTAATTGAAATATTCGGAATACGTGACTATGAATTTTATCCGTTCAAAAAAAGTAAGGCTAACCATCACGATTTTTCGCAAAAAATTGAAAACTTTTTTTTGTTGAAATTCCGCTTCAAAATGATTATAGGTACAGTATACAACACGTTGAGCACAAACCTACCGGTAGGATGCTGAAGGAAAGCAGTGGTTGTTGGAAGTTTCGTATTTTGAAATTCGGCCACATTGTGCTTCGAACCTGGATTGTAGGCGAACGAGGCAACATATTGAAGCAAACTAAACGTTGAACTACTCATAATTACATTGATAATCAAACCTAATTGAAACATTCGGAATCCGTGACTATGAATTTGATCCGTTCAAAAAAAGTAAGGCTAACCATCACGATTTTTCGCAAAAAATTGAAAACTTTTTTTTGTTGAAATTCCGCTTCAAAATGATTATAGGTACAGTATACAACACGTTGAGCACAAACCTACCGGTAGGATGCTGAAGGAAAGCAGTGGTTGTTGGAAGTTTCGTATTTTGAAATTCGGCCACATTGTGCTTCGAACCTGGATTGTAGGCGAACGAGGCAACATATTGAAGCAAACTAAACGTTGAACTACTCATAATTACATTGATAATCAAACCTAATTGAAACATTCGGAATCCGTGACTATGAATTTTATCCGTTCAAAAAAAGTAAGGCTAACATCACGATTTTTCGCAAAAAATTTAAAACTTTTTTTTGTTGAAATTCCGCTTCAAAATGATTATAGGTACAGTATACAACACGTTGAGCACAAACCTACCGGTAGGATGCTGAAGGAAAGCAGTGATTGTTGGAAGTTTCGTATTTTGAAATTCAGCCACATTGTGCTTCGAACTTGGATTGTAGGCGAACGAGGCAATATATTGAAGCAAACTAAACGTTGAACTACTCATAATTACATTGATAATCAAACCTAATTGAAACATTCGGAATCCGTGACTATGAATTTTATCCGTTCAAAAAAAGTAAGGCTAACCATCACGATTTGTCGCAAAAAATTGAAAACTTTTTTTTGTTGAAATTCCGCTTCAAAATGATTATAGGTACAGTATACAACACGTTGAGCACAAACCTACCGGTAGGATGCTGAAGGAAAGCAGTGGTTGTTGGAAGTTTCGTATTTTGAAATTCGGCCACATTGTGCTTCGAACCTGGATTGTAGGCGAACGAGGCAACATATTGAAGCAAACTAAACGTTGAACTACTCATAATTACATTGATAATCAAACCTAATTGAAACATTCGGAATCCGTGACTATGAATTTTATCCGTTCAAAAAAAGTAAGGCCAACCATCACGATTTTTCGCAAAAAATTGAAAATTTTTTTTTGTTGAAATTCCGCTTCAAAATGATTATAGGTACAGTATACAACACGTTGAGCACAAACCTACCAGTAGGATGCTGAAGGAAAGCAGTGGTTGTTGGAAGTTTCGTATTTTGAAATTCGGCCACATTGTGCTTCGAACCTGGATTGTAGGCGAACGAGGCAACATATTGAAGCAAACTAAACGTGGAACTACTCATAATTACATTGATAATCAAACCTAATTGAAACATTCGGAATCCGTGACTATGGATTTTATCCGTTCAAAAAAAGTAAGGCTAACCATCACGATTTTTCGCAAAAAATTGAAAACTTTTTTTTGTTGAAATTCCGCTTCAAAATGATTATAGGTACAGTATACAACACGTTGAGCACAAACCTACAGGTAGGATGCTGAAGGAAAGCAGTGGTTGTTGGAAGTTTCGTATTTTGAATTTCAGCCACATTGTGCTTCGAACCTGGATTGTAGGCGAACGAGGCAACATATTGAAGCAAACTAAACGTTGAACTACTCATAATTACATTGATAATCAAACCTAATTGAAACATTCGGAATCCGTGACTATGGATTTTATCCGTTCAAAAAAAGTAAGGCTAACCATCACGATTTTTCGCAAAAAATTTAACCTTTTTTTTGTTGAAATTCCGCTTCAAAATGATTATAGGTACAGTATACAACACGTTGAGCACAAACCTACCGGTAGGATGCTGAAGGAAAGCAGTGATTGTTGGAAGTTTCGTATTTTGAAATTCAGCCACATTGTGCTTCGAACCTGGATTGTAGGCGAACGAGGCAACATATTGAAGCAAACTAAACGTTGAACTACTCATAATTACATTGATAATCAAACCTAATTGAAACATTCGGAATCCGTGACTATGAATTTTATCCGTTCAAAAAAAGTAAGGCCAACCATCACGATTTTTCGCAAAAAATTGAAAACTTTTTTTTGTTGAAATTCCGCTTCAAAATGATTATAGGTACAGTATACAACACGTTGAGCACAAACCTACCGGTAGGATGCTGAAGGAAAGCAGTGATTGTTGGAAGTTTCGTATTTTGAAATTCAGCCACATTGTGCTTCGAACCTGGATTGTAGGCGAACGAGGCAATATATTGAAGCAAACTAAACGTTGAACTACTCATAATTACATTGATAATCAAACCTAATTGAAATATTCGGAATACGTGACTATGAATTTTATCCGTTCAAAAAAAGTAAGGCTAACCATCACGATTTTTCGCAAAAAATTGAAAACTTTTTTTTGTTGAAATTCCGCTTCAAAATGATTATAGGTACAGTATACAACACGTTGAGCACAAACCTACCGGTAGGATGCTGAAGGAAAGCAGTGGTTGTTGGAAGTTTCGTATTTTGAAATTCGGCCACATTGTGCTTCGAACCTGGATTGTAGGCGAACGAGGCAACATATTGAAGCAAACTAAACGTTGAACTACTCATAATTACATTGATAATCAAACCTAATTGAAACATTCGGAATCCGTGACTATGAATTTTATCCGTTCAAAAAAAGTAAGGCTAACCATCACGATTTTTCGCAAAAAATTGAAAACTTTTTTTTGTTGAAATTCCGCTTCAAAATGATTATAGGTACAGTATACAACACGTTGAGCACAAACCTACCGGTAGGATGCTGAAGGAAAGCAGTGATTGTTGGAAGTTTCGTATTTTGAAATTCAGCCACATTGTGCTTCGAACCTGGATTGTAGGCGAACGAGGCAATATATTGAAGCAAACTAAACGTTGAACTACTCATAATTACATTGATAATCAAACCTAATTGAAACATTCGGAATCCGTGACTATGGATTTTATCCGTTCAAAAAAAGTAAGGCTAACCATCACGATTTTTCGCAAAAAATTGAAAACTTTTTTTTGTTGAAATTCCGCTTCAAAATGATTATAGGTACAGTATACAACACGTTGAGCACAAACCTACCGGTAGGATGCTGAAGGAAAGCAGTGATTGTTGGAAGTTTCGTATTTTGAAATTCAGCCACATTGTGCTTCGAACCTGGATTGTAGGCGAACGAGGCAATATATTGAAGCAAACTAAACGTTGAACTACTCATAATTACATTGATAATCAAACCTAATTGAAACATTCGGAATCCGTGACTATGGATTTTATCCGTTCAAAAAAAGTAAGGCTAACCATCACGATTTTTCGCAAAAAATTGAAAACTTTTTTTTGTTGAAATTCCGCTTCAAAATGATTATAGGTACAGTATACAACACGTTGAGCACAAACCTACCGGTAGGATGCTGAAGGAAAGCAGTGATTGTTGGAAGTTTCGTATTTTGAAATTCAGCCACATTGTGCTTCGAACCTGGATTGTAGGCGAACGAGGCAATATATTGAAGCAAACTAAACGTTGAACTACTCATAATTACATTGATAATCAAACCTAATTGAAACATTCGGAATCCGTGACTATGGATTTTATCCGTTCAAAAAAAGTAAGGCTAACCATCACGATTTTTCGCAAAAAATTGAAAACTTTTTTTTGTTGAAATTCCGCTTCAAAATGATTATAGGTACAGTATACAACACGTTGAGCACAAACCTACCGGTAGGATGCTGAAGGAAAGCAGTGATTGTTGGAAGTTTCGTATTTTGAAATTCAGCCACATTGTGCTTCGAACCTGGATTGTAGGCGAACGAGGCAATATATTGAAGCAAACTAAACGTTGAACTACTCATAATTACATTGATAATCAAACCTAATTGAAACATTCGGAATCCGTGACTATGGATTTTATCCGTTCAAAAAAAGTAAGGCTAACCATCACGATTTTTCGCAAAAAATTGAAAACTTTTTTTTGTTGAAATTCCGCTTCAAAATGATTATAGGTACAGTATACAACACGTTGAGCACAAACCTACCGGTAGGATGCTGAAGGAAAGCAGTGGTTGTTGGAAGTTTCGTATTTTGAAATTCGGCCACATTGTGCTTCGAACCTGGATTGTAGGCGAACGAGGCAACATATTGAAGCAAACTAAACGTTGAACTACTCATAATAACATTGATAATCAAACCTAATTGAAATATTCGGAATCCGTGATTATGAATTTTATCCGTTCAAAAAAAGTAAGGCTAACTATCACGATTTTTCGCAAAAAATTTAAAACTTTTTTTTGTTGAAATTCCGTTTCAAAATGATTATAGGTACAGTATACAACACGTTGAGCACAAACCTACCGGTAGGATGCTGAAGGAAAGCAGTGGTTGTTGGAAGTTTCGTATTTTGAAATTCGGCCACATTGTGCTTCGAACCTGGATTGTAGGCGAACGAGGCAACATATTGAAGCAAACTAAACGTTGAACTACTCATAATTACATTGATAATCAAACCTAATTGAAACATTCGGAATCCGTGACTATGAATTTTATCCGTTCAAAAAAAGTAAGGCTAACCATCACGATTTTTCGCAAAAAATTGAAAACTTTTTTTTGTTGAAATTCCGCTTCAAAATGATTATAGGTACAGTATACAACACGTTGAGCACAAACCTACCGGTAGGATGCTGAAGGAAAGCAGTGGTTGTTGGAAGTTTCGTATTTTGAAATTCGGCCACATTGTGCTTCGAACCTGGATTGTAGGCGAACGAGGCAACATATTGAAGCAAACTAAACGTTGAACTACTCATAATTACATTGATAATCAAACCTAATTGAAACATTCGGAATCCGTGACTATGGATTTTATCCGTTCAAAAAAAGTAAGGCTAACCATCACGATTTTTCGCAAAAAATTTAAAACTTTTTTTTTGTTGAAATTCCGCTTCAAAATGATTATAGGTACAGTATACAACACGTTGAGCACAAACCTACCGGTAGGATGCTGAAGGAAAGCAGTGGTTGTTGGAAGTTTCGTATTTTGAAATTCGGCCACATTGTGCTTCGAACCTGGATTGTAGGCGAACGAGGCAACATATTGAAGCAAACTAAACGTTGAACTACTCATAATTACATTGATAATCAAACCTAATTGAAACATTCGGAATCCGTGACTATGAATTGTATCCGTTCAAAAAAAGTAAGGCTAACCATCACGATTTTTCGCAAAAAATTGAAAACTTTTTTTTGTTGAAATTCCGCTTCAAAATGATTATAGGTACAGTATACAACACGTTGAGCACAAACCTACCGGTAGGATGCTGAAGGAAAGCAGTGATTGTTGGAAGTTTCGTATTTTGAAATTCGGCCACATTGTGCTTCGAACCTGGATTGTAGGCGAACGAGGCAACATATTGAAGCAAACTAAACGTTGAACTACTCATAATTACATTGATAATCAAACCTAATTGAAACATTCGGAATCCGTGACTATGAATTTTATCCGTTCAAAAAAAGTAAGGCTAACCATCACGATTTTTCGCAAAAAATTGAAAACTTTTTTTTGTTGAAATTCCGCTTCAAAATGATTATAGGTACAGTATACAACACGTTGAGCACAAACCTACCGGTAGGATGCTGAAGGAAAGCAGTGATTGTTGGAAGTTTCGTATTTTGAAATTCAGCCACATTGTGCTTCGAACCTGGATTGTAGGCGAACGAGGCAATATATTGAAGCAAACTAAACGTTGAACTACTCATAATTACATTGATAATCAAACTTAATTGAAACATTCGGAATCCGTGACTATGAATTTTATCCGTTCAAAAAAAGTAAGGCTAACCATCACGATTTTTCGCAAAAAATTTAAAACTTTTTTTTTGTTGAAATTCCGCTTCAAAATGATTATAGGTACAGTATACAACACGTTGAGCACAAACCTACCGGTAGGATGCTGAAGGAAAGCAGTGGTTGTTGGAAGTTTCGTATTTTGAAATTCGGCCACATTGTGCTTCGAACCTGGATTGTAGGCGAACGAGGCAACATATTGAAGCAAACTAAACGTTGAACTACTCATAATTACATTGATAATCAAACCTAATTGAAACATTCGGAATCCGTGACTATGAATTGTATCCGTTCAAAAAAAGTAAGGCTAACCATCACGATTTTTCGCAAAAAATTGAAAACTTTTTTTTGTTGAAATTCCGCTTCAAAATGATTATAGGTACAGTATACAACACGTTGAGCACAAACCTACCGGTAGGATGCTGAAGGAAAGCAGTGGTTGTTGGAAGTTTCGTATTTTGAAATTCGGCCACATTGTGCTTCGAACCTGGATTGTAGGCGAACGAGGCAACATATTGAAGCAAACTAAACGTTGAACTACTCATAATTACATTGATAATCAAACCTAATTGAAACATTCGGAATCCGTGACTATGAATTGTATCCGTTCAAAAAAAGTAAGGCTAACCATCACGATTTTTCGCAAAAAATTGAAAACTTTTTTTTGTTGAAATTCCGCTTCAAAATGATTATAGGTACAGTATACAACACGTTGAGCACAAACCTACCGGTAGGATGCTGAAGGAAAGCAGTGATTGTTGGAAGTTTCGTATTTTGAAATTCGGCCACATTGTGCTTCGAACCTGGATTGTAGGCGAACGAGGCAACATATTGAAGCAAACTAAACGTTGAACTACTCATAATTACATTGATAATCAAACCTAATTGAAACATTCGGAATCCGTGACTATGAATTTTATCCGTTCAAAAAAAGTAAGGCTAACCATCACGATTTTTCGCAAAAAATTGAAAACTTTTTTTTGTTGAAATTCCGCTTCAAAATGATTATAGGTACAGTATACAACACGTTGAGCACAAACCTACCGGTAGGATGCTGAAGGAAAGCAGTGATTGTTGGAAGTTTCGTATTTTGAAATTCAGCCACATTGTGCTTCGAACCTGGATTGTAGGCGAACGAGGCAACATATTGAAGCAAACTAAACGTTGAACTACTCATAATTACATTGATAATCAAACCTAATTGAAACATTCGGAATCCGTGACTATGAATTGTATCCGTTCAAAAAAAGTAAGGCTAACCATCACGATTTTTCGCAAAAAATTGAAAACTTTTTTTTGTTGAAATTCCGCTTCAAAATGATTATAGGTACAGTATACAACACGTTGAGCACAAACCTACCGGTAGGATGCTGAAGGAAAGCAGTGATTGTTGGAAGTTTCGTATTTTGAAATTCGGCCACATTGTGCTTCGAACCTGGATTGTAGGCGAACGAGGCAACATATTGAAGCAAACTAAACGTTGAACTACTCATAATTACATTGATAATCAAACCTAATTGAAACATTCGGAATCCGTGACTATGAATTTTATCCGTTCAAAAAAAGTAAGGCTAACCATCACGATTTTTCGCAAAAAATTGAAAACTTTTTTTTGTTGAAATTCCGCTTCAAAATGATTATAGGTACAGTATACAACACGTTGAGCACAAACCTACCGGTAGGATGCTGAAGGAAAGCAGTGATTGTTGGAAGTTTCGTATTTTGAAATTCAGCCACATTGTGCTTCGAACCTGGATTGTAGGCGAACGAGGCAATATATTGAAGCAAACTAAACGTTGAACTACTCATAATTACATTGATAATCAAACTTAATTGAAACATTCGGAATCCGTGACTATGAATTTTATCCGTTCAAAAAAAGTAAGGCTAACCATCACGATTTTTCGCAAAAAATTTAAAACTTTTTTTTTGTTGAAATTCCGCTTCAAAATGATTATAGGTACAGTATACAACACGTTGAGCACAAACCTACCGGTAGGATGCTGAAGGAAAGCAGTGGTTGTTGGAAGTTTCGTATTTTGAAATTCGGCCACATTGTGCTTCGAACCTGGATTGTAGGCGAACGAGGCAACATATTGAAGCAAACTAAACGTTGAACTACTCATAATTACATTGATAATCAAACCTAATTGAAACATTCGGAATCCGTGACTATGGATTTTATCCGTTCAAAAAAAGTAAGGCTAACCATCACGATTTTTCGCAAAAAATTGAAAACTTTTTTTTTGTTGAAATTCCGCTTCAAAATGATTATAGGTACAGTATACAACACGTTGAGCACAAACCTACCGGTAGGATGCTGAAGGAAAGCAGTGGTTGTTGGAAGTTTCGTATTTTGAAATTCGGCCACATTGTGCTTCGAACCTGGATTGTAGGCGAACGAGGCAACATATTGAAGCAAACTAAACGTTGAACTACTCATAATTACATTGATAATCAAACCTAATTGAAACATTCGGAATCCGTGACTATGAATTGTATCCGTTCAAAAAAAGTAAGGCTAACCATCACGATTTTTCGCAAAAAATTGAAAACTTTTTTTTGTTGAAATTCCGCTTCAAAATGATTATAGGTACAGTATACAACACGTTGAGCACAAACCTACCGGTAGGATGCTGAAGGAAAGCAGTGATTGTTGGAAGTTTCGTATTTTGAAATTCGGCCACATTGTGCTTCGAACCTGGATTGTAGGCGAACGAGGCAACATATTGAAGCAAACTAAACGTTGAACTACTCATAATTACATTGATAATCAAACCTAATTGAAACATTCGGAATCCGTGACTATGAATTTTATCCGTTCAAAAAAAGTAAGGCTAACCATCACGATTTTTCGCAAAAAATTGAAAACTTTTTTTTGTTGAAATTCCGCTTCAAAATGATTATAGGTACAGTATACAACACGTTGAGCACAAACCTACCGGTAGGATGCTGAAGGAAAGCAGTGATTGTTGGAAGTTTCGTATTTTGAAATTCGGCCACATTGTGCTTCGAACCTGGATTGTAGGCGAACGAGGCAACATATTGAAGCAAACTAAACGTTGAACTACTCATAATTACATTGATAATCAAACCTAATTGAAACATTCGGAATCCGTGACTATGAATTTTATCCGTTCAAAAAAAGTAAGGCTAACCATCACGATTTTTCGCAAAAAATTTAAAACTTTTTTTTGTTGAAATTCCGCTTCAAAATGATTATAGGTACAGTATACAACACGTTGAGCACAAACCTACCGGTAGGATGCTGAAGGAAAGCAGTGATTGTTGGAAGTTTCGTATTTTGAAATTCAGCCACATTGTGCTTCGAACCTGGATTGTAGGCGAACGAGGCAACATATTGAAGCAAACTAAACGTTGAACTACTCATAATTACATTGATAATCAAACCTAATTGAAACATTCGGAATCCGTGACTATGAATTGTATCCGTTCAAAAAAAGTAAGGCTAACCATCACGATTTTTCGCAAAAAATTGAAAACTTTTTTTTGTTGAAATTCCGCTTCAAAATGATTATAGGTACAGTATACAACACGTTGAGCACAAACCTACCGGTAGGATGCTGAAGGAAAGCAGTGATTGTTGGAAGTTTCGTATTTTGAAATTCGGCCACATTGTGCTTCGAACCTGGATTGTAGGCGAACGAGGCAACATATTGAAGCAAACTAAACGTTGAACTACTCATAATTACATTGATAATCAAACCTAATTGAAACATTCGGAATCCGTGACTATGAATTTTATCCGTTCAAAAAAAGTAAGGCTAACCATCACGATTTTTCGCAAAAAATTGAAAACTTTTTTTTGTTGAAATTCCGCTTCAAAATGATTATAGGTACAGTATACAACACGTTGAGCACAAACCTACCGGTAGGATGCTGAAGGAAAGCAGTGATTGTTGGAAGTTTCGTATTTTGAAATTCAGCCACATTGTGCTTCGAACCTGGATTGTAGGCGAACGAGGCAATATATTGAAGCAAACTAAACGTTGAACTACTCATAATTACATTGATAATCAAACCTAATTGAAACATTCGGAATCCGTGACTATGGATTTTATCCGTTCAAAAAAAGTAAGGCTAACCATCACGATTTTTCGCAAAAAATTTAAAACTTTTTTTTTGTTGAAATTCCGCTTCAAAATGATTATAGGTACAGTATACAACACGTTGAGCACAAACCTACCGGTAGGATGCTGAAGGAAAGCAGTGGTTGTTGGAAGTTTCGTATTTTGAAATTCGGCCACATTGTGCTTCGAACCTGGATTGTAGGCGAACGAGGCAACATATTGAAGCAAACTAAACGTTGAACTACTCATAATTACATTGATAATCAAACCTAATTGAAACATTCGGAATCCGTGACTATGAATTGTATCCGTTCAAAAAAAGTAAGGCTAACCATCACGATTTTTCGCAAAAAATTGAAAACTTTTTTTTGTTGAAATTCCGCTTCAAAATGATTATAGGTACAGTATACAACACGTTGAGCACAAACCTACCGGTAGGATGCTGAAGGAAAGCAGTGATTGTTGGAAGTTTCGTATTTTGAAATTCGGCCACATTGTGCTTCGAACCTGGATTGTAGGCGAACGAGGCAACATATTGAAGCAAACTAAACGTTGAACTACTCATAATTACATTGATAATCAAACCTAATTGAAACATTCGTAATCCGTGACTATGAATTTTATCCGTTCAAAAAAAGTAAGGCTAACCATCACGATTTTTCGCAAAAAATTGAAAACTTTTTTTTGTTGAAATTCCGCTTCAAAATGATTATAGGTACAGTATACAACACGTTGAGCACAAACCTACCGGTAGGATGCTGAAGGAAAGCAGTGATTGTTGGAAGTTTCGTATTTTGAAATTCAGCCACATTGTGCTTCGAACCTGGATTGTAGGCGAACGAGGCAACATATTGAAGCAAACTAAACGTTGAACTACTCATAATTACATTGATAATCAAACCTAATTGAAACATTCGGAATCCGTGACTATGAATTGTATCCGTTCAAAAAAAGTAAGGCTAACCATCACGATTTTTCGCAAAAAATTGAAAACTTTTTTTTGTTGAAATTCCGCTTCAAAATGATTATAGGTACAGTATACAACACGTTGAGCACAAACCTACCGGTAGGATGCTGAAGGAAAGCAGTGATTGTTGGAAGTTTCGTATTTTGAAATTCAGCCACATTGTGCTTCGAACCTGGATTGTAGGCGAACGAGGCAACATATTGAAGCAAACTAAACGTTGAACTACTCATAATTACATTGATAATCAAACTTAATTGAAACATTCGGAATCCGTGACTATGAATTTTATCCGTTCAAAAAAAGTAAGGCTAACCATCACGATTTTTCGCAAAAAATTTAAAACTTTTTTTTTGTTGAAATTCCGCTTCAAAATGATTATAGGTACAGTATACAACACGTTGAGCACAAACCTACCGGTAGGATGCTGAAGGAAAGCAGTGGTTGTTGGAAGTTTCGTATTTTGAAATTCGGCCACATTGTGCTTCGAACCTGGATTGTAGGCGAACGAGGCAACATATTGAAGCAAACTAAACGTTGAACTACTCATAATTACATTGATAATCAAACCTAATTGAAACATTCGGAATCCGTGACTATGGATTTTATCCGTTCAAAAAAAGTAAGGCTAACCATCACGATTTTTCGCAAAAAATTTAAAACTTTTTTTTTGTTGAAATTCCGTTTCAAAATGATTATAGGTACAGTATACAACACGTTGAGCACAAACCTACCGGTAGGATGCTGAAGGAAAGCAGTGGTTGTTGGAAGTTTCGTATTTTGAAATTCGGCCACATTGTGCTTCGAACCTGGATTGTAGGCGAACGAGGCAACATATTGAAGCAAACTAAACGTTGAACTACTCATAATTACATTGATAATCAAACCTAATTGAAACATTCGGAATCCGTGACTATGAATTGTATCCGTTCAAAAAAAGTAAGGCTAACCATCACGATTTTTCGCAAAAAATTGAAAACTTTTTTTTGTTGAAATTCCGCTTCAAAATGATTATAGGTACAGTATACAACACGTTGAGCACAAACCTACCGGTAGGATGCTGAAGGAAAGCAGTGATTGTTGGAAGTTTCGTATTTTGAAATTCGGCCACATTGTGCTTCGAACCTGGATTGTAGGCGAACGAGGCAACATATTGAAGCAAACTAAACGTTGAACTACTCATAATTACATTGATAATCAAACCTAATTGAAACATTCGGAATCCGTGACTATGAATTTTATCCGTTCAAAAAAAGTAAGGCTAACCATCACGATTTTTCGCAAAAAATTGAAAACTTTTTTTTGTTGAAATTCCGCTTCAAAATGATTATAGGTACAGTATACAACACGTTGAGCACAAACCTACCGGTAGGATGCTGAAGGAAAGCAGTGGTTGTTGGAAGTTTCGTATTTTGAAATTCGGCCACATTGTGCTTCGAACCTGGATTGTAGGCGAACGAGGCAACATATTGAAGCAAACTAAACGTTGAACTACTCATAATTACATTGATAATCAAACCTAATTGAAACATTCGGAATCCGTGACTATGAATTGTATCCGTTCAAAAAAAGTAAGGCTAACCATCACGATTTTTCGCAAAAAATTGAAAACTTTTTTTTGTTGAAATTCCGCTTCAAAATGATTATAGGTACAGTATACAACACGTTGAGCACAAACCTACCGGTAGGATGCTGAAGGAAAGCAGTGATTGTTGGAAGTTTCGTATTTTGAAATTCGGCCACATTGTGCTTCGAACCTGGATTGTAGGCGAACGAGGCAACATATTGAAGCAAACTAAACGTTGAACTACTCATAATTACATTGATAATCAAACCTAATTGAAACATTCGGAATCCGTGACTATGAATTTTATCCGTTCAAAAAAAGTAAGGCTAACCATCACGATTTTTCGCAAAAAATTTAAAACTTTTTTTTGTTGAAATTCCGCTTCAAAATGATTATAGGTACAGTATACAACACGTTGAGCACAAACCTACCGGTAGGATGCTGAAGGAAAGCAGTGATTGTTGGAAGTTTCGTATTTTGAAATTCGGCCACATTGTGCTTCGAACCTGGATTGTAGGCGAACGAGGCAATATATTGAAGCAAACTAAACGTTGAACTACTCATAATTACATTGATAATCAAACCTAATTGAAACATTCGGAATCCGTGACTATGGATTTTATCCGTTCAAAAAAAGTAAGGCTAACCATCACGATTTTTCGCAAAAAATTTAAAACTTTTTTTTTGTTGAAATTCCGCTTCAAAATGATTATAGGTACAGTATACAACACGTTGAGCACAAACCTACCGGTAGGATGCTGAAGGAAAGCAGTGGTTGTTGGAAGTTTCGTATTTTGAAATTCGGCCACATTGTGCTTCGAACCTGGATTGTAGGCGAACGAGGCAACATATTGAAGCAAACTAAACGTTGAACTACTCATAATTACATTGATAATCAAACCTAATTGAAACATTCGGAATCCGTGACTATAAATTTTATCCGTTCAAAAAAAGTAAGGCTAACTATCACGATTTTTCGCAAAAAATTGAAAACTTTTTTTTGTTGAAATTCCGCTTCAAAATGATTATAGGTACAGTATACAACTCGCTGAGCTCCAAACTACCGGTAGGATGCTTAAGGAAAGCAGTGGTTATTGAAAGTTTCGTATTTTGAAATTCGGCCACATTGTGCTTCGAACCTGGATTGTAGGCGAACGAGGCAACATATTGAAGCAAACTAAACGTTGAACTACTCATAATTACATTGATAATCAAACCTAATTGAAACATTCGGAATCCGTGACTATAAATTTTATCCGTTCAAAAAAAGTAAGGCTAACTATCACGATTTTTCGCAAAAAATTGAAAACTTTTTTTTGTTGAAATTCCGCTTCAAAATGATTATAGGTACAGTATACAACACGTTGAGCACAAACCTACCGGTAGGATGCTGAAGGAAAGCAGTGATTGTTGGAAGTTTCGTATTTTGAAATTCAGCCACATTGTGCTTCGAACCTGGATTGTAGGCGAACGAGGCAATATATTGAAGCAAACTAAACGTTGAACTACTCATAATTACATTGATAATCAAACCTAATTGAAACATTCGGAATCCGTGACTATGAATTTTATCCGTTCAAAAAAAGTAAGGCTAACTAACCATCACGATTTTTCGCAAAAAATTTAAAACTTTTTTTTTGTTGAAATTCCGCTTCAAAATGATTATAGGTACAGTATACAACACGTTGAGCACAAACCTACCGGTAGGATGCTGAAGGAAAGCAGTGGTTGTTGGAAGTTTCGTATTTTGAAATTCGGCCACATTGTGCTTCGAACCTGGATTGTAGGCGAACGAGGCAACATATTGAAGCAAACTAAACGTTGAACTACTCATAATTACATTGATAATCAAACCTAATTGAAATATTCGGAATCCGTGACTATGAATTTTATCCGTTCAAAAAAAGTAAGGCTAGCCATCACGATTTTTCGCAAAAAATTTAAAACTTTTTTTTTGTTGAAATTCCGCTTCAAAATGATTATAGGTACAGTATACAACACGTTGAGCACAAACCTACAGGTAGGATGCTGAAGGAAAGCAGTGGTTGTTGGAAGTTTCGTATTTTGAAATTCGGCCACATTGTGTTTCGAACCTGGATTGTAGGCGAACGAGGCAACATATTGAAGCAAACTAAACGTTGAACTACTCATAATTACATTGATAATCAAACCTAATTGAAACATTTGGAATCCGTGACTATGAATTTTATCCGTTCAAAAAAAGTAAGGCTAACCATCACGATTTTTCGCAAAAAATTTAAAACATTTTTTTGTTGAAATTCCGCTTCAAAATGATTATAGGTACAGTATACAACACGTTGAGCACAAACCTACCGGTAAGATGCTGAAGGAAAGCAGTGGTTGTTGGAAGTTTCGTATTTTGAAATTCGGCCACATTGTGCTTCGAACCTGGATTGTAGGCGAACGAGGCAAAATATTGAAGCAAACTAAACGTTGAACTACTCATAATTACATTGATAATCAAACCTAATTGAAACATTCGGAATCCGTGACTATGAATTTTATCCGTTCAAAAAAAGTAAGGCTAACTATCACGATTTTTCGCAAAAAATTGAAAACTTTTTTTTGTTGAAATTCCGCTTCAAAATGATTATAGGTACAGTATACAACACGTTGAGCACAAACCTACCGGTAGGATGCTGAAGGAAAGCAGTGATTGTTGGAAGTTTCGTATTTTGAAATTCAGCCACATTGTGCTTCGAACCTGGATTGTAGGCGAACGAGGCAACATATTGAAGCAAACTAAACGTTGAACTACTCATAATTACATTGATAATCAAACCTAATTGAAACATTCGGAATCCGTGACTATGAATTTTATCCGTTCAAAAAAAGTAAGGCTAACTATCACGATTTTTCGCAAAAAATTGAAAACTTTTTTTTGTTGAAATTCCGCTTCAAAATGATTATAGGTACAGTATACAACACGTTGAGCACAAACCTACCGGTAGGATGCTGAAGGAAAGCAGTGATTGTTGGAAGTTTCGTATTTTGAAATTCAGCCACATTGTGCTTCGAACCTGGATTGTAGGCGAACGAGGCAATATATTGAAGCAAACTAAACGTTGAACTACTCATAATTACATTGATAATCAAACCTAATTGAAACATTCGGAATCCGTGACTATGAATTTTATCCGTTCAAAAAAAGTAAGGCTAACCATCACGATTTTTCGCAAAAAATTTAAAACTTTTTTTTTGTTGAAATTCCGCTTCAAAATGATTATAGGTACAGTATACAACACGTTGAGCACAAACCTACAGGTAGGATGCTGAAGGAAAGCAGTGGTTGTTGGAAGTTTCGTATTTTGAAATTCGGCCACATTGTGTTTCGAACCTGGATTGTAGGCGAACGAGGCAACATATTGAAGCAAACTAAACGTTGAACTACTCATTATTACATTGATAATCAAACCTAATTGAAACATTTGGAATCCGTGACTATGAATTTTATCCGTTCAAAAAAAGTAAGGCTAACATCACGATTTTTCGCAAAAAATTTAAAACATTTTTTTGTTGAAATTCCGCTTCAAAATGATTATAGGTACAGTATACAACACGTTGAGCACAAACCTACCGGTAGGATGCTGAAGGAAAGCAGTGGTTGTTGGAAGTTTCGTATTTTGAAATTCGGCCACATTGTGCTTCGAACCTGGATTGTAGGCGAACGAGGCAACATATTGAAGCAAACTAACAGCATGGGGTAACCCCTTGCGAAATTTGTGAAAAAAATTATTTTTTTTTACTGTAATTGAATGGCATGACTTTCGGTGCTTAGACTGCTAACATGACTTACAAATAGTGGGGTAATTATATATGGGGATGCTGCGTTAAGTTTGATAAGGAAGATTTATCAAAATTGAATTCATCGATTCTATGAATATTTGTCAATGTTTCGATTCAATTCAAACGTCGATTCATTCAAAATTGACTTACCTACCATAATTGCGCAAAAAATCCAATGATTGCGATTCTCATACATTTTTTGGTGAAATCCGTATAAAAAACAGCAAGCGGTGTACCCCTTACTAATTTTTTTTTTTTTTTTTTTTTTTGCCGGAATTAGATGATATAACTAGACGACATCCGGTCCGTAGACTAACAATCGGATTAACGATTAATAAGGTAATTATTTATGTGGAATGTGTATGGGAAATTATTGATGCTTTTCATTCGATTGCTGTATATGTTTCCTGCTGTATATGTTGTTAGAATAATAATTACAGCTCCCCTAAACAATCTTTTTATTTTCCTAATTGTCTCCAATCTTTATAATTATAACTTATAGTATATAAATGCGTATGGTAGTACAATAAATATTTCATGCATCATATGATAGATGTCTCTTCCACTACTTATTTGAAATTATATAACATGAAATATATTTCAAATCGCAAAAAATGATGCACAACAGTTTACAATAAAACTAATTTGATCTACGACATCGACATAAAGTTTTTTTCTTGGGCTGGCGGTAAAAAATAAGCGACAATTAAATAAATTAAATATTTAAAATTAAATTAAATTTAAAATACTTACGTTAGGCAATTTCTCTAAATTAAAATAAATAAGAACAACAATTTTTATCGTTCGTTTTGTTATTTTTTTAGGTTTTATTTATTTATTTAAATTATTATCAATATATTTATAATTAATTAATATTTTTCATATATGCGGTATTTACATTTACAAGTTTTTTATTTAGTTTAGTTGTTTTAATTAATTACAATTAATAATTAATTTATGACGTGATAATATATTATATATATATATGTATATTACTGTATATAATTTTTGTTTATAACGGTATTTTTTGTACACTTTTATTTATTATAATTTAAATATTAATTAATTATATTATACACATTTTATTTATTTTTTTTTTTGAATATTTTATTTCCATTTTTTCGTTTATAAATATATAGTTCTTTGGCCATACTTATTAATAATAATTTAATAGAAATAATTTTCTTTTTTAAATTATTTTAAACAAAACATTTTTTTTATTATTTTTTAAAAACAATATTTAATGTTAGTATACAAAAAAAAAGTAATTTAAAATTAAATAAAAACAAAATAATTTTTGGTGTGTTTGTGTGTAACTTAAATATCAAAATAGTTTATTTTTAATAAAATCAAAATATTCGAAAAATTAATAGCAAATTTATAATAAAAATTTAATAATATTATTTTTTTAAGTGACAAGCATTTTATTAATTTATTCGTAATTTTTTTGTTTTTGGATGTTTTATATATTTCTGTAATTCGGTTTATTTGTTGGTTGCTGGTGTCTGTGCGGTGCCTGGTTTGTTGGTTGTTTTTTGGTCATTGGAAATTTATTAATGTAAATTAAAAATAATAAAATTTTATTAATTATTTACAATATTCATTTAGAGGTTTGATTTTATTGTTTATTATTTTATATAATTTTTTTTTTATAAAACAACGACAATTAATAATTTTTATTTCATTAATATATTAGTTTTTTTTCGATTTTTTATTTAATTTATTTTATGTATTTACAAATTAAGTATTTTGGTTTCAAATATAATTAATATTTTTCTTTTATATAGTAAAATTATTTATAGACTAGAAATAAAAATTAATAATAAAATCAAATAGTTTCAATTATTTATATTTTTATTATTTTTGGTTTTGTTAAAAAAGCAGATTTCTCTTTTAGTCGTAATTGATAAAACAAAAATAAAAAATTTTGTCAAACAAAAATAATTTGGTTTTATAAATTTATTTATTAATTAATTATGTATTTTTTTTATTAAAAAGGCACAAAAGTATGATTTTTTAATTAATTTATTTAATTTTTTTTTTTTACTTTTTCGGTTTGGTTTTTACAAAAATCAAAATCATTAAAAATAAATTAATTTATTAATTATATATATTAATTTTTTTTATTTTGGTTTGACCAAATTTTGGTATTTTTTATATGTATTTACTTAAATACATATTATTAATATATTATATAATTTATTTATATCATTTTTTGGTTGTTAAACAAAATTATAAAATTATATAATACAAAAAAAAATTATAATTAAAAAGGTCTAATTAAACAAACACAGTTCTAAACCAACAGGATAGCACCATAAGAAGTGTTGCAAGAACGATTGGAACCGTTTTAGATGGGGCATATGAATTATCTGTATAGGAAACATAATAAAAGTTATTACTTTATAATATTTGTATATAAAATTAAATTAAATATTTATAATAATATCAAAAAAGAGATTAAATAAAAATAAATAAACAGAAAACTAAAAAAAAAATTCTAGAAAGTGCACAAATTTAATTTAACGAGTTGGTTGCACCCCAAGTATGAATTTGAATATATTTATATTTTATTATAAAAAAATTAATAATTATTATGCATAAATTAAATAATGATAAATTATACACAAAAATATTAGATTATTATCTTCCTGATTTTCAACAAGCAATTTTTTAATATATTTTTTATAGTTTTAAGCAAATCGGTAGCAACCAGCGTGTTAATTAAAAATATTAAGAAATTATTTTAAAATAAAATTTAGAAATAACGTTAGTGATTAAAAATTAAATTTGATTCGGCTTTTCGAGTTTATTTAGCTGTTATGAAAGTATTTTAGGTTAGAAAATTAGTACTGATGAAAATATTTGATATTCCGAACCATTTTTAGGTTCATTATCTATGCAGAAACTCACAGCAAACATTTAATTCGAGTTCATGGTAATAGTATCGAAAAACGAAAAATCTCAACTTCCAGAGAAGAGAGAAAAAACTACAATAATATACAGGGTGAGTTTTTAAAAAAATATCAGGATTTTATTACGAGAACGGTGCTAGATAGGAGAAAATTACTTACAATGAAACTTGTTAAGGGTCGAGTGGAACATCTATAGACAAAAGTCTGATTTTAAAAAATGGTGTCGACAATAAAGGGAACGTCGAAAATTATTGTTGCTGTTAACAATCATTAAAATTCTATGATTTCTTTTCTTAATGCTTCCATTGATCCCAAATTTTTATATGGTTAAGAAGCACATTCAATATCCGGAATTAAAATTTTTTTAAATCTTTTACACGATTAAAACCCGATTGTAAATTTGGCTTATGCTACGGGCATGTTAGCTGATCCCTTCAACTAAATATCCGTAGCATTGTTTATTCAGCTTGGCAAGATTATGTGACAGTTATGGAGTAGGTTAACCAGTTTAATTCCTATTGATGGTAGTAAAACTTTGGATCGTAGTACTACCATGATAGTAAAACCACCAACCAGGAATATACAAGAAACATCTATTTTTTTCAATCACCTCCCGAAAGGAGGTGCCTATATTCGCGAAATGGTTCACCATTCGCATAACCAAAAAAACTAAAATCTCATTCATCGAAAATTTTGTAGTAACTATATTTCACAACCGGATGTAAAATTAGTAACGAAAAATTTGTTTCGAAAATTACCATTGCAGACGGTACATATAGCCAGACCTATAGCCGGATTAATGTAACTTTATTTTAAGAAGAATGAAAATAAATAATTTCTTAAAATTCTTTCAATTTCCCATTTTCCAGATTCCTTGTCGAAAGACTACGTCGTCGATTGTATAGCATGGATACGTCAAATCATTAAATGTTAAAGGATCTTCTAAACGCCTTGTATGAAAAATATGGGAACTACCAGTGCACGGTAATTTACTGAGTGGTAATTGGAGCTCCACCGAGTGCGTGAAAGCTTACGTTGACCCAAATATTGCGAAAGCATTACCAGCTATTCGTAATATAATTAATTTCATTGATCCTAGATATGAAAAATAATTTGATTACAATCCACGAATAAAAATAGGATCGCTTATGGTTTTACCAATATCGAAACGGATATACGTGAGCAATATTTTTCACTTTTAAATTATTATACTACCCATGGCTAGTGGAAAAAGAAAATGTTCTGAAGAAATTCTGAACGATATTGTAGCAGCAGCTCGATAAAATTTAAATCAAATCAACTGCGACCATTTCAGCTTGTTGCACTTTCACAATCCATCCAATTTGCCTAAACAGTAGTGCAAAGGAAAATTTCAAAAAGTATTTTGTAAATTCGAATTCGAAAATAAATGTTTACTGGAAGCCATGCCACTCATAATCAACTATCCTAATTAAAGGATTAAACAAATAAGGAAATGTCTAAAGTTCAAGCCACATCTAAGCCGATAGCCGAGTTGTTATATTTTACTGAATTATGAACATAAAAATCTGTACATTGACTATCGATTAAAATCCAATTATCAGGGCATTTCACCTAGGGCATTTCAATTATCAGGGCATTTCACCTACTTAGAGATTTTCTTTACCGAAGAAGCACAAACCAAAGGAATCAGCCAAAGCTGCAGTATCACACGAACCACACACATCAACACGAAATTTTGCACGAGATAGAAGAATATCTCAAACCGTGTCTCGCGTTTTGAGAAAACAAAAACGTGGCAACGTTTAAGAATGACGGTAATATGAATTGGCATAAATTACGTTATTGGAGTAACGTGAATCTACATTGAATGAGTACCGTTGACCAACTACATCGTTGAAGTGAAAATCTTTGGGCTGGAATATTTCTTCCTCGCCTAATCAGACGTTTTTTTGATTTAACACTAACAAGCGAAAATTTATGAAATTTTATTAGAAGAATATCCCAATTTATTAGAAGACATTCCAATGCAGGAAGGACAAAAAAATAAAACCAGTAGGAGGATGCATGTCCCACGGTTTGCCGACAACAAGTAATATTAATGTTTCAGAACAAATGGATTGGAAATGGCGAAGAGTCTGGAACATTTATTAAATTAATAACCGTTTTTATGGAACAATTTTTTCTCAGTTTCTTAAATTTTTGGTTAATACTGTAGATTTAGTGAAAACTCGTTTGATTTAGTGAATAGCAATTTTTGGTCATATCGCTGAAATCACTTTACAAAAATTTTGTGTGAGCCAAATGTATTTACTTTTAATTTACTAAAAAAATTCAAAAGTATAGGTACTAATTTAAAAAGGCCTAAACTAATGAGTTTTAAGGTCATTCAAGATCACCAATAGCTGTCCCACTAGACTCTTAACAAATTTTTTTTATAATTAAATTTCGTCCGTTCTCCAGATAAAAGCATGGCAGTTTTCAAAAAAATCACCCTGTATATGCAATTTGTTCTAGGAAGAAACCTGTAACACGCAGTGCCAGCTATATCACAATATGTCTTACTGATATCGACCAATCGATATATCCCCCCACCATCCCCCACCATCCATCGGTCTCAATGTCTCAAGTACCAAATCATATAAAAGCACAAATATTATTGTGAACATTTTGATGATTTAGGGATCGTCTGATACTAATCCAACAACAAAAGTTAATAGAAAAAATATATTTCCATGATTGAGGGAGTTTTGATGTCAAATCCCACCCAAATTAAAATATGATGATTGCCAAAATAATCGAAAAAAAATTGCTGATTATGGGCCAATATAGCTACTATTCGTCAGGAGACACATTCAAATTATCTGTCACGATTTGGTTCGACCCTAACTGATGGCCCAGATTTGGGTAGTTCCCCGTGACTTACGGTAAAAATTATATTCTAAGTAATTTTGCTCAGCATGAAACATACAGAATCTGTGACAATAAGTTTTATTGGTTAAAAATATTATGTAAGACTAACCTTCAGGGATTTTCTCAAAAAATTGAGAATATTTAATTGTTAAAACTCTGGTTCAAAATGATTATAGGTAATGAGAATAATTCATACAGGAAGAAACTAACGGTAGGTTACATATGAAAATCGAGGATTTTTTTCGTGTTTTGAAAGCTGGTTAAATTTTGAAATCAAATTTGGATTGCAGGCCCCAGTTGCGAATAAATTTATCTTCACTTGCTCCGCATTCATTAGCAAATTAAAAAAAATAGAAACACGATTCGACCTGTGCCACAGGCACAGCAAGTGTTCAAATATTGATCCGCATTCATAGATACATAACGTGGTTATATGATACATTCCTTAAATGTGTCAAGAATAAAAAACAACCATAATCTTCTACCATTCCTAAAACTTTTGAATCTCCTAACAAATCTAAAATCTGTGTTAAAGTTCCAACGTCAAGTCTTTTCAGTTTTACTATGAAAACATAGACTAAAGTTCAGCCTACGTGCCAGCAGTTAATACGTACATGAACTACAAACACGAAGCTAGAGTTTGCTTCAGGAACAAAATTTTTTATCATTCCAAACACAAAATATTTATTAATGCAACTTCAAATGTAATTTAGTATCATACTTTAACGCAATGGTGTAATGAGTCATTTTGAGATATCGAGCAATTATTTAAAATATTTAAAACAAGTATGGAGAGAAACCGACAGGTTCTGCTCGATTCATTACATAAATTATATAAACGCTAAATTGTTGGGGGGGTGCATATCCGAGTCTCTTAAGTTGATGCAACATTGTAATACTGCCAATTTGACCAAAAGACTTTTAATGTAAGACTAAAATTTTAGTAAAGCGTACAAATTTAACAGAGTAAAGTTTATGGTATAGTAACAAATCATAAAGGTCTCAAAAAAAATTTAAAAAAAATATTTAAAAATTGACGATTCTTAAGAATATTTCAAAATTTGTAAATAACACAAAATTAGGAAAAGTATCGAGTGAAAATTACAAATATATGCGAATAGCACACACCAAGTGATTCTGCTTTAGCATTTGATGAAGAATTAATTCTTGATTAGCCACATGCTCTCAGTATACCACAAAATTCTTAAACATTTCAAAATATTTATCTTGGTCACTACGGATCGCTCAGAGTAGTCATGAATTATTGTTTGGCATAGTATGACAGATTTCTTACATAAACTTCAGAATCCGATCCAGATGAGACAACATACATAAATAGTTTCAAATGATTCATTTTAAATTACACTCAATAAAATTCTCTCTCGAGCAACAAAAATCTCAGAACATTTCAAACAAATACGTTCGTAAAATTCTAAATTATTTTACAGCAATATCAGTCCACATCAGTTTTCTAAAATTTAAGAGAAATTATTGACATAGACAATTGATTTTTAACCTCCATACTTAACATTTTTCCATAAATTATGTCCCATGAATAGTTGGCCGAAATCGGTTCATCGGAAGTGGTAATCTCCATAGAACATTTTCCGTTTCTTTACCAGCAATAACAAGAATAAAAACAACTTTATTTCACCAAAATTCGCTATCGTTTTAGTCTAGACGGATTCACTTTATTTTGAATATAATTTCATACTTAAGCTTTTCTATATATTAGGAGATTCTTACGAAATTCTGTGGAAATTAGTGTACCGAAAGTGGATGCTGCTATAGCTTTTTAAATTTTTGCAATGATGTTGAAAAGCCTATTTTTTTCAATAAACGACAAAGAATTAAAAAATTCAAATAAATTTTGAGATTTAATTTTAACAATGGTGGCCTGAGGCCCTATTCTGGTAATTCCCGGAGAATGAAAATTTTAAATTTTATAGCAGTTTTATTAGCTTTCTTCCAAAGTGTATTCTAACTTTTGCGAAAAAGTTATTCCCCGTTATAGCAGTTTTTACGTTTATAATTCCATACTTATTTTAGAAAAGAGTTAACTGGGAATATTTTTAAATGGAAATGTAATGGATTTAGTTATAGCAATATTATGGCGGTAAACTTATACGGAAAACTGTTATTATCAATATACAATTTTTCACTTTAATAAATAAAATTTATTTCTTAAGTAAAGTTCGATTAAAATATAAACAAAAACCAATTAAACGTAGTAAATTATTTTTAGACATTCGTCTTCGTATTTTATTGCGATCTTCTGTCCGCCGCGAATAATTAAATTATTTTCCCTTAAATTTATGCCACAATCGCCAGAATTAACTTTTGGGAAACGGGGAATTGTGCAAAATGTCTGGGAGTAGCTGCCACAAAAAACAACTATTCCCTATTCCCGGGGAATTGTCAGAATTGGGCCACTGTGGACCCTATTCTGGTTTTCCCGAGGAATTAGGAAATGGGAAAATGTTTTGCTGTAATTACAAATTGCTTTAATTCCCAATTATTTATATCCCGTTCCCAAATGTATATTCTGGCAGACAGGGAATACTTTTTTGGGGAATTTTTTTTATGTAGATATTTATAAACTAAAACACATACTGCAACCTTATTACAAATTTAATTTAATTTTCAATATACATTTATTAGAAAAAATAATGTTTAATAAGTTAAACATGTACGAATCACAATTCCCCCAAAAAATAATGGAGGAAAATAAACGTCAAAACTGCTATAAAATGGAACTATTTTCCCCAAAAAAAAAAAATTCCCCAACGCCAGAATACACTTTAGGGAATAAATATTTCCAACTGCTAGAAAACCGTCACTAATTCCTTATTCCCTATTCCTGGGGAAAACCAGAATAGAGTCACTGGTTGGTTTTCTAATATTTAAGCAGCAAAATTATTATTGATTAATCAAGACAGTTTTTACCAAAAGTCCGGTTGGTTTAATTTTTCGCTTTAGAAATCAAGTTTAGTGTGTTCAAGTGTATGTGATACAAAAAGTCGGATTCTACCTACAATATAATTATCCACCGTTTTTGCAGTATAAAAACCGATGTCGATTCCAATTTGTTAAAAACTGTTTAGTAATAACTTAGTTTCGTCATTCAATCCTAATTAATCAAAAGGCCGACAATAGGTTTTACTTTATTCAAATTTTGCAGTTTTTCAAGACTCCCAAGCCGCATATAAAATCATTTTGGAATTCTTTATGAATCATAAAAGTCTGAAAACGGCAAAGTAACTAAAATCAACGAAAATACAAAAATAAAAAAAATTGAAAAAGTAGCCTAAACGATAACTCGTCGCAATCGCGGTCTGGTACTCTCAAATACCTCTCCTATTTCTTTATTTAAATAAAATTTGAGATCAGTACTCCTTTTATGAAATAATTAATTTGTTAGCCTTTCGTGCACAAAAATAACATTATGAAAAGGCCTATATTGTAATTGACGCTTCTGGTGGACCAATTTCAAAACATCAACATCAAAATAGTTGCAAAAACCTGAAAGAGGTTCTATAAAAGCTCCCACTTCCGGTGAGGCGGAAAAATTATGCAAACAAAGAATATTGTGTTTGATTAAGAATGTTGTGTTGTGTCGCACAGATATTTAGAAAGGCATTAAATACACACATACACACCCACACCCACTCACACGAATATTTTAAATTTATTTACTTTTTACTTCGGTGATGTACGAGTTATAAATCTTCAAAAATCTCAAGGACTAAAATTTAATGATTATTGCTAAACTTTATTTTACTACGCTAAAAAACTTAAGCATTAGAACGTGCGTGGATTAATAAGACAAATAGAAATGTTTGAAGTGAAATTCTCACAATGACTACTTTGTATCTATACTACAACAATAAAATTTATGTTTAAGTTTTAATGAGTTTAATTTGCATACCAAATCATGAGGCTCTTGCATTTTCGTATGAACCCATAGAAAATAATAGGTCTCAGCCATATGGATGAAAGTTGCGTTCTCTTAAATTCAATTTATTCAAATTGGGTGTACTACTAAGTCCCGGTTTTCAAAATCCTGCTTTCAAAATCCCAGTTTTAAAAATCCCGCTTTCAAAATTCCGGTTTTAATAATCCCTGTTTTCAAAATCCTGGTTTTCAAAAACCCGGTTTTTTTTGGTCCATTTCTAAAGTCTTAATTTTGCAAAAAATATTTTTAGACTAATAATATTTTTACATAAACAAAGATATCTTGAAAAAACCAAGGCTGCAGCATTTTGAAATGCAATAGTTGTAGAATTTATAATGGTTTACCAACTTCTAAAATAATTCGCTAAGTCATTATGTAATTATTTTGTTTATAAGCACACAGAATATAGTGGTTTGTATGTTTAGAGTCGGACAGTACCGTCTGATAAACATTATGATTTTTTTCGGTTTTTTGTTACGGTGTTTTTGAAACCAAGAACCAATAGGTTTATCACCGCTTCAAAGAAACTTAAAAGTAGTTGTAATACAAATATTTGAAATCATTTAAAACCATTTCAAAAAATCTGGGTTTTTTAAAACCGTTTATAAACGGATGAGATGGAATCAAAAACCCCGGCCAAAAACAGTATCTGCTAAGGCTTCGTAACGTGTCGGAAACGTGTCTGAAACCATTTAAAAAACTTTTTAGTTTTAAAGCCAAAGTTCGTATTGGTTATAAATCCTAATTGAAACCAAAAATTGCTACTTGGGTATTAGTCACACCAACTAAAAAGAAAAATAATTGCACCATCTTGTTATGCAAGATTTTGTTATTGCAAGATTTTGTAGTTGTAAGATTTTGTACTTACATCATTTTAGAAATGCATTTCCATCGCACGTGTAGAATTTCGACAAAATCGGCTTCGAAATCGTCTAGTTCCAACTCTATTGACCACATTAACGAAAAATCATTATAGAATCCCATTTCCATCGCACGTATCGAATTTCAACAAAATCTGTTAAGAAATGGCCAAATTCCATCCCTATTAGCCATTTTCTAGAACTTTATCGCAAACTCATTTTTGAATTTGTCAAAAAATCATTCGAGTCCCATTTTCCCACATTTAAAAATTTAAACTGGGATTTCCTAAAAACCTGGATTTTGAAAACCAGGATTATAAAACCCGAATTTTGAAAACCACGATTTTGAACCCCAGGATTTATAAAAAACCGGGATCTTGAAAACCCGGATTTGGAAAACCGGGATTGCGTTACACACCCAATCAAATTATTTTCTTTTTTCATGCCTCTTGTATTAACTGATTTTTTATTCTTTATTTTGACCTAATTTTCAAGTATGTGATATATTTGGGTTGTCCCCATTAGTTTCTCCTAAATTGTATCTACTTGTTCTGTTTTGCGCCGGCCATAAATTAACTGAACGGTTTTACTCGTTTCAGCGTTCAAGGTCCTTATGGTGGTTGCTATTACATACGTGACATGGAGCATTATCAATATAGCTCAGTACTAATACCATACGTCTATATAGAATTTAATATTTGCTTAAATAGCATCAGTGTTTTTTAGGTGCTGACTATTGAGAGTTCCTGCCCAAAAGTCAGTACATTTTTCTGCATATGAGTTTGAGCTCTTCACATTTCTTTTTCGCAAGCATCTCCCATCGCAGTCTAGCCTCTAGATTCATACCTAAATATTTTGATACTGTTTAAGTTACCTGAAAGTATTTAGTCGAAAAATGTCGATAATAAGCAGCATAAAATGATGAAAATAAGTAGAATTTGATTATATGTTTAGAGTGGGTGTTTGATGAAATTAATGTTAATTTTTCCGTTGTTTTGTCAATAAAACAGTCCACCATTTGAGAATTTGCAAGAAAATCGTTTTAAAGCTGAAGAAGAAAAGCAAAAGTGTTGACAATATGACCTATCAGACCCACCCAAAATTATAATCACAGTCTATAAACAAAACTTGACGAAAATCAAAATTTTTACCCATCAAGCTCACCCCGAACCTACAATAAAATTCTACCTATGGTAATGTACTATCCCTTATCATATTACTATATTACCCTCATAATCTCACTAGAGCCACCCAAACACCTATACTCAAAATTTATCTATGGTCAAGAGCAATCGAATTGGTATAGTCAGATTGGAGTCTATCTGGGAAAATCTGGAATGAGGAACAATTTTATCGACAAATCATAGGGAAAATCAAAATTTCACCTCTATACCGACATCAGACCCATCCAAACCTAAAAACAAAATCTATACCTATGGTCATGGGTCGAATTGGCACAGTCAGATCTGTCTGGCATAATTGTGAATTTCAAACCATTTTAACGACAAATACAAACCGTTCAGTGCTCCATAGTCATTAAACTTCTTTATCGACAATTTTCGGCTATATGAATCATTATCCTCATTTTCAAGTTATTATTCAAAATAATATTCTGAATGCAGCTCATAATTGCTTTTCAACTTCTGCTCAGTAAAATATATACATCTATTAAAATTTATGCAATGCTCATGGTTGAAAAAAATCTTAAAATATAAGAAATAGGTCATTGATGAAATATCGTTATATTACAGAAATACATTCCGTAACCATTTGAAATTCACATAGCCCATAACATCATAAGAACCACGCCAAACTTATTTCATTCTTTTCAGGATTCGTAAACTCCCAACAAGAAGGCCAAATCACTCCCTGCACTACCGCGGTTCATTTTCCCGTCCTATTTTAAGCAGTTACTACCAAATCGAAGATGTACGACTAGAGGTTTAAATTACCATCTGCGCATTGCATAGCTCCATGCCAGCCTTTAGTACTGGATATGGAAGATAGGTCGGCCATTTGGTCAGTAACATGAAAGTTGACTTGGAAAATTTTTCAATGGTAACCATCGAAGGACCAGTTCAAATGAGACCTTTCAAAGGTCAAATGAGATTTGTTATCTTTTATGACACATATGTTTTCGCCTGATTTCTTAGGTTACGTACTTTCGGCTGAGATATTTCAGTTTTATATTTAATTTTTTTGTGCCGCCCCGGTGGCAAAGTGGTTAGCATGCTTGCTCCAGCGACCGGAGGTCCCGGGTTCAATTCCCGGTAGTGACAAGGAAAAATTTCACGGCTGGTTCAGGATCAATGAATTAATCACGCATTATCCGAAATGAAAATATGATTATGAAACCTCATTTGAGGCGGCCAAATCCCTTGATGGGATGTATAGTGCCAGAGA
Organism: Nephrotoma appendiculata; assembly: GCA_947310385.1. Lineage (NCBI taxonomy): Eukaryota > Metazoa > Arthropoda > Insecta > Diptera > Tipulidae > Nephrotoma > Nephrotoma appendiculata. Next base: position 54,151,371 of record OX371223.1, read on the forward strand.
GAGATTTAATTTTTTTAACTGTTGGTGAAGCTAACTGCATTATCGATTATGTCACATTTTATTCAAGCAAAATGGATCACAATTTTTAAGTTGCCACTTGGAACCTATTGAAAAAATGCCCGAATATCGTAAATAACATGCAGAGTTGGGAGACATATTTTAAATTTGAAAAGGATCCAACCCGAATGAATGAGTAGCGCGATGCAGAAAGGGAGACAGAAAGAAATTACTTAAAGCGGATGCAGCAAGCAAAACAAATAAAAGCGCGCGAACCTCGAAGTACACATCTCCTATAATAAACCATGAATCTGCTTCTACGTCTACCTAAAATAGGTGTGTGGTATTAAGAAAGTGTTAGAAAAAAAAATAAGTAGAAAGAGTGCCAGAGCCAGAAGGTTTGTATACAACAATTAGAAAAAAGGAAAAAATTATAAAGGAATGAAAATCGTGTGTACGTATGTGTTTGTACAAAAAGAAATAAAACAAAAAAATAATTTTAAAAAATTGAACAAAAAACAAATTAAACAAAAAATAAAAAAAGGTTACACAGAAATAACGAAAAAAAATTATAAGTAATTAAATAATTATTGTGTTTTGTTTGATTAAATTAATTGTTCTTAGAATTTTTATTAGTCTTACCAGAGTATGTTGTGTCAGTCGCTTCCAAACGTGACAATTCACTAGTATTTGCTCCAACATTCACAATTGGTATTCCGGTTGTTGTGGTTGGCAAAATTTCTAATTATACGATTTCGTGATTTTTAAATTAATTTTTTTTTTTTTTTTGTAACGTATTAGGATTTTAATTTAATTTATATAAATAATTATGTATATACGATTTTATGTTCGACGGTGGGAAGCGGTTTAAAAATATTTTTAAATATTGTAAAAAAAAAATATATTAAAAAATAAAAAATATTTTATAATATTTATTATATAGATTATTTATTATTATGTATGCCGCGTATCGTAATTTAGAAAAAAAAAAACATTATAAATGTATATTATATTATTTATATAAATATAATTAAAATTAAAGTTAATAATAAACCAATTTATCATGCATATAATTTTATCCTTATTAAATTAAATAAATAAAAATAATAATAAAACAAACTAGATTTGTAAGTGGTATTAAAACCGCAACCGTGATAATTATTACACAAATTAATTATTATTAATAATAATAATAATAAAAAAGTTCATGATAAACATTAATTAATAATCATATAATTTAATGTAATTTTATATTATTAATAATAATAATAATAATAATAAACACAAGAGCAGATATTTTTATGAAAAAATTAAACAAAAAATGTATTTATTTATTGTTCTTGTTTGGGGGGAGGGAAGGGGTTTCCATATATATATTTTTAAAGGATTTATAAATAATTAAAATTGTTTTGGATTAAGGACGATTTGTTAAATGAGGTGAAAACTCATTAATTGAAAATGTGTACACGATTTTGTTTTTTTTTTTAATTGTTTGTGCGTTTTACATGGATTTTAATGGGTTTAGGGTTTCCATTATGCGAGATTACAATGGGCGATTGTTCGGCTAATCGCTAAATTTGTTAATTTATTATTGGGATATTAATTAATAATAATTTGAATACAAGAAAATTAATAAAGGGATTTGTCATATAAATCAACAACTCACTACAAAATTGTTATACAGAATACAGAACCGTTGGTTTTTTTAAAATTCGTATCGTGTTCATCAATAATATTTTCATCGTTTTCATTTGTTTGTCCTTTAAGAACAAAGGAATAAAACGTAGATAAGTTTTACGTATTACAAAGAAAATGAGGATTAAGAGAAAAATCATTAATTTTGTCCAATACCTCTATTTGCCTTCGTATAAGCACTTAACAGTGTAATGTACAAATTAGATAACGCAGCTTCGAGTGGAGTCTAAAAAATCGAGTTAAAGATTTTGTTACACTATAACCAAAAAGCCATCAAAGATGTTAACAAGTTGGTATGCCTTGATTTGTAGCACAATAGGTGTAACTGAAATTTAGAGTCATGAATACAGTAAGCTGGTCAAATATATTTACATATATATAAGCGCGATAAAATGCTGTTTATTTGTTAAAGTTCGACATTCAATCAAAACTGGAAATTACATTGAAACTTATTGATCTAACAAAAACTCATTTGAATGTCAACTACATCAATCCAAAAAATAATCTAGCGGTGTTCGTTACCAATTCCAAAATGGATTGTGATGCCATTATTATCTGTTAAGTTATGAATATTACACTCTTTAAAATTTATTTTGCCCAAAACGATAAGGATCAAACAGTCCCAGTGCTAGCCAAAAATGTAAGTGCCGCAAAATGACCTCTAAAACGACGATACCATATTTGTAACTTTCGTTCTATTGAAAACGGTTACCGAAAAATAATAAATAAGAAAAATAATATATTTAACAAGATCTTTATAATTTCGTTACGCTGGCTTCTCGATGCTCTGGTCTCAATAGATGGCCATTTGGTACTCATCTTATACACACGACCACTGACCATCCGCAAGCGAGCGGCGATTGATTTCATAGTCAGCTTTCTCAGAGTTCGAGGTAAATCAATATATTTTAGTTCAATTTCAATCGATATAGAAGCCGAGCTTAAGTGCTCACTATTCTCACCTCAAATGGTGCATGAATAAATTATCAAGCTTGAAATAAAAAGAAAATAGAAATAAAAATTCACCTCGAAAACTCGCACAGTCATCGGTCAGTTACGCATCGTTAAAACGACGGTCCCTCGACAATTTACTAAAAAATAGGAGTTCCGAGGCGCTTTTTATTTACATTTTGGAGGACGCAGAAGTGGAGATAGATAAACATAAGCCAAATTCACTAATTGGAAGTGTTCAGTTAAGTACAATATTTTCAATTTTTAGATTTTTCTTTTCAGTATTTTTTAGATTCAAGATTTTTAGTTTTCTCCGTCTTCTGCGTTAAAGGTTTTGATTTTTCAGTACGATCTCATTATTAACCCATTCCCGCAAATGACGGCTATATACGTCATATTTTTGGTGATATTTAGGCAAATGACGGCTATAGCCGTCCTGCATATTTTAATTAATAACAAAAGGCACATCATTCTAATGAAGTGTACTAATGCATTATTTTGTTAATTATTCAGTAATACATCAAAGAAAAAAAGATGTAACATGCCAGATAACATATCAATTGTTTTTTGTGTGTTTTTTCATGAATAGCAATTCGATATATTTCCGCCTACAGAAACATATGACGGCTATAGCCGTCCTATTATGTTCGCGCAAATGACGGCTATAGCCGTTAATTGTCTATATATCACCAAAAAATAGGACGGCTATAGCCGTCATTTGTTTCTGTAGGCGGAAATAATATAGAAAAAATGATGTGATGAGCAAATGACGGCTATAGCCGTCGAGAGTTTTCATGGGAAAACTGTGAGAAAATGTGATAATTTTCACTTCCAAACATATAAATGACGCTCAATTTCATATGGCAGTCATAAACAATTGAAAAACAAAAAGTGTGTTTCTGAGCACGGTCGTCAATTAAAAAGTGTGCGGCAATGGGTTAAAGCGAATAATTTCCAATAATAAAAGTGATTTTTTACTGTTTAAATGGATTAGTAAAAGACAGTTAAATTTCGTCTTTTAAACCATCAATGGAAGGTTGTATAAAGCAACAGTCGTTTTCGATGAATTTTTGTTTTTCGTGACTGTCTTAGAATTGTCACTTTCGGCTAAGTGTTGTAAGACAATTTAGTGAAAGTGATAATTTGCTGAAAGTAACAATTCTCCGAAAACGACAGTTTGCCGAAAACAAAATTTTACAAAAAACGACCATTCACCGAAAATGACAATTCACCGATAATATGTTAGACGAATATTACTTTTGGTTTGCATTTTTAATCATATTTTTGTAGAGTGATTGAGAGATTGAGATAAAATTGGGTTAGCCGTTCGAGAAGTCCTAATTTCTTTAAAAGTCCTAATTTCTTTAAAATTCGTTTTCTTCTCGTATATCTGGCTTAACGAGCATCTCATTGGAGTGTACTGCGAGTGTACTAAATTTTAACTTTAATTCGTTTTGAGAGCTTTAATAGTACTAAGTAAAAAACTTCTGGTTGCAAAATTCTCAAAAGCGTGTTCTCCATTTAGTAACAGTATCGTTACTGAAATAAATAGGCCATCCTGCATCGTCATAACAATTCTTCGGGATTCGAGTACTACTTGAGCAAACTATAGTATGCTTACCGAAATCACATTTCCATACTATACATATACCCAATTTCTTCATGATCGGTTATGAAGTCTAGATCAGTTCCAACTTCGGGAGTGTTTTTAAAATAGTCAGGTTTAGTTGACCGAATCGATAAATATAGAACTGAATTGAAGGAAGCTAGGGTTTTAAGCAACAACAAATACCCTAAATTGTCGTTTTCCCTAATTGGTAGTTTTCGGTGAATTGTCAATTTCGATCAATTGTCGTGTTCATTTCATCGTCATTTCAATTTCATTTCGGTACATTGTCGATTTGGATTCATTGATAATTTTATTGGATTTTTAATTTCGGTGAATTGTCGTTTTCGGTGAATTGTCCTTTTTGGTAAGCTATCGTTTTTAGTTAATTACTGTTTCGTTGATTTTTTTTTCAATAGATTGTCATTTTTAGTGAATGGCTTTTCGGTGAATTGTCGTTTTCGGCGTATTATCATGCTACATGTAATTTCACTTTAAATGGAATTTTTACCTCATTTCAAGTTATTTCATGGAGATACTTTGTTTTTTTAGATAAAAATTAAACACAACCAGTATAAAATGGCCGATTAAAGTTGGATGGCGGAAATCGTTATCCTTGGGGAAATTTGTTAAAAGAGGTAGCAGTTCAATTTTTAGAGAATGAGAATGAGTTTGGGATTATTGTTGAGAAAGGTAATGTCCGTTGATAAAAAGCAATGACCTTAAGAATTCAAATATTTTAGTATCTTCTGTCTGTACAGCTTTATAGAAGGTAAAATTGAAACTGGTAAGCTTCTAAAGTTTCAATTCAGTTTTTATGAATGTGACATGGTTTAAGCCTAATGATTTCAGCGAGGCAAAATTGCAAATACTGATTATGTTGATTTTATCATATCTAAAATGCTAAAAATACATTTTCTGAAGGAATTAATGTACCAGAATCCACAGGCATTAATAAGTCAAGCAAACATTCTATGTGTTAGTACAAAATTTGGAGTCCTCGTGGGTTTGGAAAAACTGGAGTGTTTGTGTAAACTGATTGAGGCGACCAAATCCGTTCATGGGATGTAGTGTATATGGGTTATCTAAATACTCCAAATTTATGAACCGAGCACAGTTTTGACTAGACAAGAGAAAATCCCAATTCAATTTACAGTAGCGACCAAAACTGGATACATAATGAAAATTTTTTAAGTTTTTTAAGTAAATTTTAAGGTAAGAAAATAACAATAATTTAATTAATTAAAAAGATATATTATTATATTGTTTAGGTCATTGTTTATATGCACGTTTTAAAATTTGACATTTTTAATATTTGGTCCAACTCCCTTATTGTCAATAACTGATTTTATATGTCGGGACATGCACCCAGCAAGCCCTTGTATAGAGTCATGGGGAATATTATTCCATTCCGGTTCAACTTGCCGCCATAATTCGTCTACTGTTTGGGTGCCTCACCATATTCGTTTAATCGACGCTTGAAGAAGGCCCAGAAATGCTCTATGGGATTCATATCCGGAGTTTCACCAGACCACATCACAGTTTGGAATGTCTCATCTTTTAGCTATTTTTGCACTGTTTACGCTGCGTGTATGGGATCTCCATCTTGCTGAAAAACGATTTGTTCCTCGGGATAAGCACATTCATCCACAAACTCCATTAGATTTTCTTTAAGAATATTTAAATATTCTTTCTTTCGCATAATGCCCTTGATCTTCACTAATGGGCCAACGTTCCACCAGGTGCACCATCCCCAGACCATAACCGATACAAAACCGCTCTTCATCGTTTCCGTAATATGATGTTACTTTATTTTTTGATCTGGCCGTTTCCAGTAGTAGCACTTCCCTTCTGACTGATATCGATTTATTTTCATTCCGTCAGACCAAACCACCCGTTTCCAATCGTCAATAGACCAATTTTTATGAAATTTTGCGAATTCAGGGCGCGCTTTGGTATTTTTGCTGGAGAAGGTTGATTTTTTTTCTTTACGTTAGAATGCAACCCTATTTTTTGCAACGCCCACCTAGCTGTCGACTCCCTAACATTCTTACCCAACTCCTTAGCAGCTTTGTGCGGTGTATTTATAAGTTGGTTGTTGTGGTTTGTTTTTTTCTTTTAAAGTCGCTCAATTACACGAGAAATCTTATTATTTAAATATTTTGGACGTCCTTTACAACGATTTGATTTACCCAAATTGTTCCTGTTTTTTACAATGCGAACTGTTCTATGACAGACATATAATTGCGTGACATTTTTTTTCAGATAATATCCTTTTCGTAAAGAGAGAGAAATGATATTTTGTTCAAACTGAGCTGATATTTTTTAAATTTTTTAATTAAAATACAACAACAATTTAAATTTTGAATAAAACTTGGAGAAAGAACAGATTATCGTTGAAACGCAATTTTACTTTATCAATAGTTGTGTAAACATAAAAAAAAAATTAATCTAGAGGGTACGCTAATACGGGCATATTTGGATACATATGACCTAAACGGGAAGGTCGCTGGATTCATTTTGAATCAAACATCAACACTTTAATCTGGCGAATTGTGTATAAAACCCGGTAAATATGTTTTAACCATTGGTAGTCTCGAATTTTATTGAATTTGACACTTAGGGTTATTCCTAATTAAACTAGCTAGATTATATTTAGCACGAGGAGGTGACATTTCACTACTGCAGTCTAATGAGAAAACCATTTTTTCATTGAAAAATTCTAATTCTCCTCCTTTCTTCTAATTTCATTGAGAAATTCTAACACTTTAACCCTTTCCCGTATTTAACCCACCCGTGGAACAAAGGGTTTAAATTCGTTTTCAGCAAATATAATTTATTTCCAGCCTTTCTTTTTATGTTTCTAAGTGCGATCTAGCTTCATTCTATTACATTCTATTCATTTTTCATTTGCTTTCTAAAATTGTATTCAGCAGTTGACATTTAAACTCGAAGTGAAAAGTACACATTTTGCTCAGCGGTAAATAATTTTTTTTTCCAGTAACATAATAAAAAAAAATCGAAATGACTGTTGATTTTTATTGAAGATTTATACATTATTTTTCATTTAAAATAATATTTTCCAGAAGTTAAATTAAAATTATATTTTGTTATTCGTGTTTCCACCGGTGGAACAAAATACTTATAAAGAAATAATGAAAATGTTCAAAAAATTACTGTTCGTGTATTTTTTTCCACGTAAGGAACAAATTTAGAATACAAACTAAAATGATTTCTATGACATATATATATAGTGGAAAACGGACGAAGATTACTCGTATTAGAAGATGATGCTATGCAGAAGAAAATCAAGTCTTTATAGAAAACGATTTGAATGTTATTCAAACGGGTGAAATTTTTTATTGAAAATGCCATATCTGAAAATAATAATGTTAGTGGTAATTTTGTTCCCAATCCGGTTGACAATGTCATCAGACATTGGAAATTCAAACAACAGAATTTATTGATAATGAAAAAACAGGTAATATTTACGGATTTGATTGAGCATCAGAATATGTAGCTAAAAATTTTGAATGTGAGGATAAAATAGAAATTTTTAAGCCGGCTTTATAGGTATGAATTTTATAATGCGTTATGACGAAATACCAGCAATTTGTGACCATTGGTCAATACAACCCGATTTAAATGTACTAATAATTAATAATGTTATGGATTTGCAACGGGTTGAGGAAATAAGGTCGGCGCTTCATTTTTGTTACAATACAAAAGCACTTCAAAAATCTCATGCAATGTACGGTCGTGCCTGAAAAGTAAGACCTCTCATTGACCGTTTTAACAACACCTTTCTAACTGCCATCAGTAATTCCGAATGCGAAGCTATAGACAAACAAACATATGAATAAGTTTGACGGCCATAATATTATGAAACAATACGTTAAAGGTAAATTTTCATTGAGGTATACATATAGTGTAGCACATTTTGACTATAACAGCACATATGATTTTATTTACATGAAAGCCAATGAGATATCGATTTAAAATGTGAATTTGAATGTGGAATTGAGCCTAAGAGGAATAAAATCTTGATACTAAGGTAAAATTAGATCGCGATTGTATAGATTTTTACTGTTCTGACAAGAAGAAGAGGACAAGAAAGAAGTGTAACTATGCGCCAACTTTATTTCCCCAACTAACACATCAATAGCAAAAATGTTCAGTTCTTGAAGTCACTCAACGTGATGCTATATCACTCAAAAAATGTATCCATAACATGCCGAGTTTTAAAAATATTACTGATCAAATATTTTTCCTTCGGAAAGCCTTGAAAAGGTACATTTGTACCTCAGTTATTTTAAACATGAATTCTTCACTTATTTCAAATAATATGTAATAAAAAAAAATAATTTATACAAAAAGTTATGGTGAACAATTATAACACTTTAAGATTGTTTGAGTGTGCTCATCTCATCGTCGATAGCAAGCAACAATTTTTTCTGGTTTATGAGCCATGGTTCGACATAAATAACAGGGACCAACGACTTTTGCTCGTTCACTGGTTATTGCTGATTTAATTGGAATTATTGAGTGACCGAGAACCAATTCTATTATTAACTTTGTTGAAAAGTCCTTTGTAATTTTGGAATTTTTAGATCTCGTTTCTATTGATGGCATTGCTAGGGATCGTCCCAAATTCTGAAGAAATTTCGTACGGCTGTTTAATCGTTTAGCAAACGAAGGATTATTTATTTTATAAATAAGATAGCTGGCTAAAGATGCCACGTCCAACATGTGGCAAACTATAGCCAATAGTTCTTCAAAATTTTTCCATGATGTCAACTCCGCCTTTGGTCTTATTATAGAAATGGATTATTTCAGGCTTAACTTTTGACCCACTCATACTAATATCCGAGTGTAAAGTTGGGAATATAATTACATTTCAGTTTTTTTTTGGGAACATAGGAACAAATGGTAATTTTATTATATTTTGAAAATCCAAATATGGAAGACAGAGGTTTTCGATTTCTGGTCGCCAACATCTCCAACGATATATATGTTTTATTTTTTTAACGTACCCACTACTGACAAATCCCAAGACATCAACAAACGTGCGACTGGTAGCGTAGTAAACAAATTATCCATCGTGATATTGCGCCCATGCTAAATCTTGAACAATTTGTTCACCTTGGTTCTTTCTCTTCCATTCGTTGGTTTTTCAGTATATATTTAACCGGTAAGTGGATAAGCATTTGCTGCATCACAGATCCACCAAATTTTTATGCCATATTTAGCATGTTTGGAAGGCATATATATACTGTGTGAATCTAGGCCTTCCACGGTAAGGAAACAATTGCTCGTCTATAACTAGATTTTGTGATGGCACGTATATGTTTTACGTAACTTTTCATTTAGCATTAGCTAAATATCTGAAATCTGCGCTGCTTTATCTGTAATTATAACCTTCCGATCTGGTATTATTATTATTCAATCTGAGAAAGCGTGTTATCTCCTAAAATCTGTCGCGGGGCATCGTTGCAAAGAGGATGATCGTCGTCTGTCCAGAGTTTTGTAAAGGGTTATTTTATTTTCAGTTTATTTACAGTTATTTACATATGGTAGTGTACAGTAGAGTAGAACAATTGGTTACTTTTTTTTCGAAAATAGACATATAAAGGCAAATTATTCTTTACACACCACTGTATTTCACTTTTATAAATAAAAAATGCAATGGGATTTATTTTGTGTGAGATTATTTCCATTTCCAACGAATCAATGTTTTTAAGACAAGCTACATTTTTAAAATGCATTACTTAACTCCTTATTTAGGTCCACATGTTTATATGGAGCCGCTATCGGGAGCTCGTTTCTACTTGCTGGGAAATTGTTGTTTATAACATCAAATCAAATAAAATGTCAATTAAGATATTTCAGATCATAAACAATTGGAATTGGAATTGAATTGGAAGTTTTTGGGGACTTTTCCCAATCTATAGAAAACATGTAGATGACATACAATTCTTTGGATGAGATTTTACTTATAAAAAAAACAGCTACACATCTTATTGATAGAGCTCTTCTTGTTGACGATTCGAAACGTCAGGTTGATAGGCATAAAAGTCTAGTTGACAATTCCCAATGCCACAAAATCAAGTAAATCTATAGATACAGTTGCTTATAAACTCATTAGTAAAGCGGTGATATGGGTAATAGATAAAGGTTGAATAGATAATTTTCCACTCAGCTCTCAGCAACCTGCTCCGCATTATGAACAATTTCTACCTGTGGTTTATGAAGAGAATTTGATATGAGAAAAATATTCAAGAATAATAGTTTATTCCGCCCGCCCGATCTCATAATTCCCACTATAGTTGTATTTTTCAGATGTGATATTTTTGAAAAATACTACACAACCACCTCGTCATATTTAAATACACAATAATAATTTTTGGTGCTTTAACTTTATATGATACTACACAGCACCGATTAACAAACACTTTAGTTTTAACAAAGTATATTTTAGAGCTCAGCTCTGATTACTATTGGGTAGGAGGGTTCAACAGCTTGGTTGAATATCCCAGACTATGCAAATCAGACACCAATTATTTGATTTAACATTCACATTTTTGGAAATTAGAAACTAAAAACGCAACTTTAAGCAAATTTTTCGATTCTAATGCTGCGAATTTCTCGTTAAGCAAAACCAACACAAATATAGCGACAACACATAATTTTATATTTCGGCTGCGAAGAAAATTCATTCCAACCATTATACGGTGCTGGATAAAATATCGATATACAATTTGATTAATTATAAACAATTTTTTAAATCTCTACCATACTGTGGTGTCGCTTTATAGTGCGATATAAAATCGAAATAAATCAATTATTAAGCAATTACGGTAATTACTGAATTTTTAATAAGACTATCTTCATCATTAGTTCCTATATCCATTTCCATTCGATTCGTAAATTATAAAATCCACTGTGCTCGTCGTATATCCAGTTCACACCTGCTATACGAATATAATTTACATTTTTCGTTGTTGTATATCAAAATAGATAAAACCTAATTGAAAATCAATCTCCTGTTCATATAAAATTTACATAAAATACATAAATCATTAAAGCAAATATATGGTTATATGTTGTATCGAAATTTAAAAAGCAATAAATCAAGCCAAAAACAACAAGCCCAAATATTTAAATGTATTATTTTTATTATTTTTAAGCATCTACGCGTATGCATCAGTTTCTAATTCCATCACTTGCAATGCGATGGTTATATGGCACACAACCCAATTTCACGCACACACACACACAAACACACCAAACTTATCTAGATACGTTATAAAAGTGGCGTTTGATGTTACAAAAATTAACAGAGGCGAACATAAACAAAATAATTTATCACCCTTATCTGTATACCGGAAAAAACAAACACTTTATATTACGTATGGTAATCTTGAATGATTAGAATCTTGAATCCAATCTTGATTAATGACAATATAAAGTCTTATACATTAATCTAAATATTGCGTGATTTTATGCTTAAAAATGCGTATGTGAAATATAAACAACGGCGTTATTGACGTACGATAATAATCGAGAATTTTCCCAGTTTTAGATTACGTACTACTTGTACCGACATAAACACAATATAATACAGCAGACTTTATATGTGTGGGTAGATAAATCTTTGTTATTTATGTGCTTTTAGATTATGGAAATACAGGGTAGTTACTTGTGATATGGGAATGCTGGAAAATATCAGCTTCAAAAATATCATGATCCTTTGGTTTGTATTAGTGAAATTAACACAAGATAAAATTTTCCGAAACAAAGTGTGTTTTTAAACAAAAGGTTGAATAACCGTTTAACTTTTCGCCGTTTAACTTTTCTAAACAACGATTTTAACTCATATAGATAAAGTTAACGCTAAAACGAAAAACCTGAAAAACGGTACACGCTAAACTGTGGGTACCTAAAATACGGCATGAATAAAATGTCCTATAGAAGGCCACCGATTTGAGCACTTCATACAGAAACAAGTGATTTCAAGATAAAGTACAATGTTTTGGATTCCAAGATTTTGTTTAGTCTCTGCAGATTAACTAGAAAATAGCAATAGCTTTTAGAACCATCGGAGTGAAGTTTATGCCAAAATACCAAAATATACACTGTGACCTATGAAGTATTTACAATTGAAAAAACACTCAAAAGTTGAACTTTTATAATAACATTTTAAAATTTTTAATAAATATGAATATTTCTACAGTATAAGCAGAAAACTTTTAGTTTTTGTGAATAGTTTTGAGTGAATTTTATAAAATGAATTTTTTTAAAACGAAACACACGTCGAACGCACAGAAGTGATCGAAGTGGTTCTAGACTAGTGTTTGATGTAAAAAACAAATGTTATATATCCACCTGCTCGGAAGTCTCTGAGATTGTTGTTATTTGAGAGAGAACATCATTGAGAGTAATACGAAAATACTTTTTCAAAAAGAAACATTTGAAATTATTTAACTCGGCCCCTACGGATCGACCAGAGGTGATCACTTGTTTTAAATCAGTATTTAATGTAAGAACCTAACCATGCTCCTCCAAATGATCGGAAATCTCTGACTGTTGTGAAGTTTGTCCAAAAAAAAATCTCGTGTACATATACTATATACAAATCCAATAAAAATTTTTTAATGCAGAACAAATATTAGTAGTTACACTGTTAAACTACAGTAAAAAATAATCTTGAGAAGACAAAATAAAACACATTGTCATTTAAATGAGTTCAATAAATTAATTTAAAACTATTTACAATTTAAACATTATGTTTAAACTAAACATTATTTACTATATACATAGATATTTTTAAAAAATTTACTAAAAATGAAACATGAAAAAGTAAACAAATAAATCCTTGTAAGAATACAAAGTATAACTCAGAACAGGAGCTGAGGTGTGTGTGTGTGTGTGTGTGTGTGGATTTCATTCATATACATATTTTAGAAAATAAATCGTAGTCTGTCGGAAAATTCGACAACGATGAAATGATAGCCTTAGGGTAAGAGTCAAGCCCCTTTTCCAAACGAAAGTAGTGAGATTATTTTTCGATCTCGTAATTCAAATCGATTTTTATGCGGTTTGAGTGTTTTCGTTTAGATAAATTCTGGATATCGAAGAGTTTGTCTGAAAATTTCACTATGTGCAAATCTTGCTGTTAACTTGCATATAGCGCTTGTCTGTTATCCTAAAGCTTTCATTTCCACGTAATGAAATTTTCTGAAACTCTACGATATTCAGAATTGATCGATATTAAAACTACTCAAAGCTATAAAATAAATTAGATTTGCGAGAGCGAAAAATGACACCTATCCCCTACCTATACATGGAAATGGCTCTGAATTTATTTGATTGTCTCAACCTGAAGCTGACATTTGGACATAGTGGAATTTTCCGACAAACTCTACGAAAACCAAAATTTATTTTAAGAAGAATTACGCAAACTAATAAAATCGACTAAATTTAGCAGAACTAAAAAGGATATTTGGAATGATTTTAGTAATATATTTAAACTAAAACTACTCATACCTAACGAATTTACTTAATTTACCAGAACAAACTTCAGAAGTATCCCGTTTTTTGGAAATGTCCTTTGGCTCACTTGATTGTCTGCTCTGACTCGATATCCTCTTATCGTGTAATTTCCACATAGTGGCTTTGTACACAAATTTTGTTTACCGGCATTTAGTTATATCGAAATAATATCTTTTGTAAAACTACTTACATATGAGGAAAAATGGAAATAATTTTCCGGGCTTATTATGAAGAAAGCAAAATAATTTTTTTGAGTTTATTTTCTAGTTTTCACTCAAAATTCTTACAAGAATTTTTTTACAGTTTATTTACTAATACAGGTTGATTTTTGTTATTTGAGACATACTTCACTAATCTCTGATTATTTTGACAATTGTGAGAGAATATCATTGAGTGTAACAAGAAAATTCCTAAACATTTTAAATTATTTAACTACACGCCTATGGATCGCAGAGCTGATCGAAGTAGTTTTTGAATTAGAATTTGATGTAGTATTAGTATTTGAAACATTGGAAATTATTTAACTCTACCCCTACGGATCGCACATAGATGATCGAAGTAGTTTTGAGTTAGTATTTGAAGTAAGAGTCTTATTTATCCACATGCTCGGAAATCTCTGAGATTTTTTTATTCGAGAGAGAATATCACCGAGTGTAATATGAAATTCCTTAATATTTGGAATTATTATTTAATTACTTCGATCACCTCTTAGGTTAAGGAATAAAAAATTCCAATTTATTACAGGTTGTCACTTTGATGTGGTTAGGGTGTGGTAGAGGTCAAGGAAATTATTATTCGAGGAAATAATTTCAAATGTTTAAGAATCTTCGTGTTACACTCAATGATATTCTCTCTAATTGTCAAAATAGCCAGTGATTTCCGAGCATGTGGTAAAGTATGATTATTTTCTTACATTAATCACCAATTTAAAACCACTTCGATTACCTATGTACAGGCCGAGTTTTTTTAAATGATTAAGAATTTTAGTATTGCACTCAATAACTGTCTTTCTCAAATAACAAAAATCTCAGAGATTTCCAAGCATGCGGATAAAAAAAATTTGTTTCTTACATCAAATGCTAACTCAAAACTATACTTCGATCATCTATGTGCAATCCGTAGGGGTGGAGTTAAATAATTTACAATGTTTAAGAATTACACTCAATGATGTTCTCTCACAAATAATAACTATTTCAGAGATATCTGAACACGTAGCAAAATTAGATTAGTTTCTTACATCAAATACTAGTTCAGAAACACTTCGATTACCTCTGGCCAAGTTAAATAATTTCAAATGTTAAGAATTTCTGTATTACACACAATTACGTTCTATCTCATATAACAAATATCTAGGAGATTTCCGAGCATGTGGGTAAATAAGATTTGTTTGTTATTTCAAATACTAGATGAGAACCATTTCGACCACCTCTCTGCGTTCGATGTGTGTTTTGTTTAAAAAAATTTCAATTTATAAAATTCACTCAAAAATATTCTCAAAAATTAAATGTTTTCTACTTATAGTGTAGAAATATTAAAAAAATTTCAAATATTATTATGAAAGTTCAATTTGTGATTTTTTTTTTTCAATTCTTAGTATACTTATATGTGCAATATATATTTTGTTATTTTGGCATAAGCTCACACCGATTTTAGTACTTTGTGCTCTATATCTAGATTCCCAGATTACTCAGAATCCAAAATAATTTCCAAATAATGGTTACCAACTTATTGAACTGCTGAACAAACTTTCAAATAGATTAGAAATAAAAAAGCCAAGTTCAACCAATTCAATTTAACAATGCTCGAAGAAAAATAAATCGATTTACTGTGAAATTTGTGAGAGACAATTATGATAGTGGTACAGGAAATATTGCTGTGATATTTGCTCCCCTTACTCAAGTTGAATGAAGCGCTGGTTCACAGAATTTGCCTCAATTTTAAACATGTCTCACATAAGTAAAGTAAGACGAGGTCAACATGTCAACCGGACTATTACAAATTATATGTTTGAGAAGGGCTTAAACGGTCGCCATATTGATTCAAACAATTTCCATCATTAACGACTTAATGTAACTATAATCGCCCCTCTGCCTATTTAGGATTGTTTAAATAATCTGAATTTCTCGCACCCACTAATGACTTTATTTCCAGTAACATAATTTTATGATTCTGGCTGCTTCTGTAAAATTTGCTTAATCATTTATAAATGAGTCAAAAAAATGCCCTATGTCAACCTTGAATTATAATATTCAATTATTCCGTTCTAGAAACAACTTTACATTATTCTTGGTCCATTCAACATGAATGCACAGTTTGTAGAAATTCTCCTTTAATTAATAAGTGAAATAATACAAAAACTACTCCAGCTCATCCGTTGGAGGCCATTATTTGAATATTTCCGTTCCAGAAACCATTATAGACTCTTGGCAGAGCCACCTTAATATAAGAGCCGTAAGATTTCGCCATTTTTTTTCATGAGCTTTCCATAGAGGGGAAGCTTTTTGTTCTTTTTCATACCAATCAGTGTATTTTAATATTTTTTTGGACGCTTTTTTGTATATAAGAACATTAATGCTTCGTTTCAATTTTTAATTTGAATGGTTAGTTCAATATTCAGGAAAAGCATATTTAAAAATTGAGTCATATTATGTCGAATTAACGCAAAAATATTCAAATTAGTCTACCACAAAATTTTTTTTTATTGTAGAAATAAGAATTTGTTTATATGTGTATGTATTGTAAGAAATTAGTATAGAGCGTTTCATCAAAAATTTCAGCATTTCTTTCCCAAAACAAACGTTCGTTAAAAAATGCTTTTTGAGTAGCTATGTAATATGGGGGTTATTGTGTTCTGCATTCTATTACAGCCACTGATATGAATACATGGATACGACATAGGGAAAAATTCGTGATAGAAGCAAAAAAACGAAGAAGAAGAAAAAAGTTTGCTTCTGTGTGACAGTGAAAGAAAATATTGGTTTTCCTTGTCTTGGATTTTTGAATTTTCGGAAATGGAATTTTATAAACCTAACCTACGTAGGCCGTTATAAATAGATGTCATATATATGTAATATATATAGTCAATTTTACTAAAAATTAATTAACATCTATATTATTCATTGTTATTGTATTAAATTAATAAATTTTTTATTGATAAACAATTATTTTGTGGTTTTGAATAGTTATTTATTATTACAAGAGAGAATCCTCATTTTCCGATGCATATATAAATTCGTTTTCTTGACATGACTTTTCGTTGTCTCAACATCGATTGGAATTTTTTTGTATTAAAATGGGATTGCATGTGTGCCGTTACAGCTGGTTTATTGACACATTTTTTACCGCAATATGAACAAGTATTGGCCCCTTCTGATGAAAATTTCCAAGTGATATGCTTTTTCAAATTAATGGTAGATACTAATTTTCCACAAAATTCGCAAGAGAAGCGTACACTAATTTCATTGTGGCACAGTAAGTGTGAGTGGTTTTTTCATTGTGGCACAGTAAGTGTGAGTTTAGTCTCTTCATGTGGCATTTATTATTTATTTATTTATGAGTTGGCGAAACCACCAAATTGCTCTTAAACTAATACAAAATGACATTTCACAACAAGTTTGTTTATGTTCGAAATTTGACGTTTCAATAGAATTTTTTTTTGTTTTGATTTATTTTACAGATGTGTATTAAAAATTTCAAGGAAATAGAGTAACAAAAATTTTAAATATTTTCCGAAAATAAGTAGTGCATTGTTTGAATAGTTCAAATTATGCCGGTCTCAAAATCTTTGTACGGTTAATGAGTTTAACTCAAATTTGATGTTAAGAAAATTATTTTCGAATCAAGTACACCTCTTTTTCGGAATTAACTTTTTAGAGTGTGTGGCATTTATAAAATGAGCGGTACAACTAGAAAAAAAAGATGTACCATTCGTTTGCCCTGTTTATCATGAAAAATATTTTGCATGTCGTATCCATGTATTCATATTAGTGATTACAGCATTGTTGATGAACAATCTTCGAAAACTGTAATTTCGTTATTTGTTAAAAATTGCATCGCAACAAATTCGCAGGCTATACTGTTTCATCCTGTAGTATAAACAAATCGGAGCAAATGAATAAAAACATTTTATTATAGAGCATTTCGCAATTAATAAACCAATCAAAAGATGTCGCTAAGTATAAATTAAAGCTAAATATTAAAACCTAAATGTTTGTTAACTAAAATTTAACAATTTATTATGTATACTGCCTAGTTCAATAGATTATTAAGATCTCCTGGAACTGAAAATAACCGAATACGAATTGAAATACGAAAAGAAAAAGTTTGGAAAAAATGTGACAGTTTTTAATATTGTTTTTCAGCGCGCAGCAACTACGATGATAAATATTTTGCGACGAAAAGCTTTATTTACTCCAACCGAACAATAAATAAAATTTATAATTGTTTTGAGTTTTATTAATTATGTTAAATTATTATATTAAAGAATTCGCGCTTAGCTTACAATAATAATGGTTTATTTTCGTAAATAGTTATTTAATTATTTTACGCTTTTCTGTAATTTCAAGTAAATTTATTACAGAGACGTCTGTAAACGGATTTTCAAATTACAGAAAGCTCGGTTTTGCAATCGGATAAAATTGAAGTTTATTACGTTTTTTTCTGTTTTGTAATAATATTTAATTAAGAAAATCATGACGTCGTTGCTCAAAAATAATTTTCGTAAATAGATTTTGATGTAAAAATTTTATTATATGAATAATATTATTGTTTCTACATGGTGATTGATAAAATTTCGTTTCAGTTCACGTTTTTTCTTTAATTTTGTTATAAATGGGTAATGTTTAGATTGCTATTAAGTGCATCGTTCATCTCAAAAATTCTGATGTGCATGTGACCAGAATTTACCAAATAAGTTAAATTTTTATAAAACTAAATTTAAAATTGGATGTTAGAGGAATACGCGGCAGCACCCTTTATTATCTTACTTTATAAACCTACACAACTAAACGGAAAGCTCATTTTTATAGAAAATTAATAAATTTATGCTCCGCTTTAGTTTAAATTTACAAAATAAATACTACATTATGATGGGTGATTTTCAAATATGTGTTCTTTGAATAGTTTATTAAAAATATAAAATTAAAATTTAGATGATTTGTTTAATTTTTTATTCATAAATTCATGTTCAAAAATTTTCCAATTACCACGGTTTCTTATAGTAATTCAATAAAAGCTTCTCCTCTACTGAAAGCTCTCCTTTTAATATTACGGCTCTTCAAAATCATAGATGGCTCTGCTCTTGGTCATAGAGGAGACTATTATTTTTAGATCATGATTAGACCATTCACGATGCACACTTTCTTTTTTGATTTATCTCCGATTTAGGAGCATAGGGCGTCTACAAGACTGGAACATCTTACTCTATTCTTGAACTTTGTAGTTCGAGACTGGAGGGACGCATTCCAAATCTTGTGTAGCATATCGAATGTATTTCTTGTTTTGTTAGGCAGTTAAGTTAGGCAGTCTAATATTTTAATATTTCGATTAAGTTGGTTCTGTATTCCAAATTAATAAAAATCGTAAAAATAAAATAAAGAATTAAGGGGAAATTAAAATTTTTCCAACGGCGAACCCTAAACCCTAAACCCATGATTATCTTTACGAGATTTTCAGCATTTAAATATTGAAATTATCAAAATTTTGGGATTTTTTTAAACTGTTTTGCGGCCACACGATTTAAAAAACTAAAATGTGACCAACGTAATGAGAAAACCCACAAAAAAACAAAATTTGTCCCGCACTGCAATCAAATGTTTGATATACAGTAAACCGCAAACTAAAAGGAATAATCAACCTGTACCCGGTTACATCAATAAATCTTCATTAGCTAAAACATGTTTTATGTTTAATGTAATACATCTCGTATATAGAATACATTAGGTGCAGGAACAACAAACAACTCTACACAAAAATAAATAAGAAAAGAAAATGGATTCTGTTTACACAAAAACAAGAAAAACTAATTTTACAACAACTATAAGTTTTTGTTTTTGGCTGTTATTATTATTATTAATCACGATTAATTAATAAAAATAAACATAAACATAAATTAAATAAAAATAAAAAAATAAATAAAAACTAAACAAAATAAATAAAAATCTGCTCGTTGTGCACTTTCTAAGAAACGTATTAAGGTAATTAACGAATTTCGTTTAATGGTTTTTGGTTTGGTATACAAGTTTTTGTTCCTAAAAATTAATTTACTAAATATATTATGTACACATTAAAAACCAAATTAATATTTATCGTTACTTAATATTAGGTTAATCAAAATAAAATAACTTATATACACAAAATATTAATTAAAATAAGACACGAACAAAGAAAATAAAAAAGTTTCTCTTAAACGTTACACAACTTACCGTATAGCGCCGTCTTTTTACTACTGTAGCCGGTGTCGGGTATATCGATGATACATGTAATCGATGTTGGTAGTGTCAACTCATCTTTATGTACTTTCGCATGCACGATAACGTCGTACAATCCGTTTTCACTAACTTTTTCGCGATCCGACACGTCCAGTAATTGATCTTCGCTCAGTGTAATTTTTAGTTTTGGTTTTGGTGCAATTCCGGAAGCAGTGCATTTAATATTTAGGTTACCTTGTTCGTCGAGAGTGTGATGTAGCTGAAAATCGGATTCAGGTACAACGACTAGGAGATCGGCACTGCGGCGTGTTGATCCGCCCTCGTATGTAGCCGTTTGGCATGTGTATGTGCCTGACATGGCCATTGTTGGTTTGTTGATCATCATGGCACGATGTTTTTTTTGGTCATCGTTGGACGCGATATAATTTAGGTCTACGTGATTTTTAAAATGTGCCTGCGAAAAAATAAAATAAAAATATTGTTTAGTTTCATAGACAATGGTATACTTTAATTTAATTATTACAGAAGGGTATTTCATGTAAAAGTATGAAAAAAAATGCAAGGGTTAATTGTCAGCACAGGGCCCAGAACCTATTAATAATATTCTAAAAAGGAATCGCGGAAAGAATGAACCGATGTATGCTACTCGAATCAACTTTACCATAAAGTTTTTGGGCCGAAGCAATTAGTACCGCAGCGTATATACGGAATAGATCTCCAACAGCAATTTTAAGCAAATCTCCGTATGAAGTCTGGATGAATATGAAACCTAGCATCACGCATTTGTAAATATTCGACCAAAAAGTATTTGCTCTAAATAAAGCGCCTGGAGTAGGCAATTTTTCAGAAAATCAATAGAATGTATTTTCTTGGGGTATTCGGCAGAATGTAAAGCATATAGTTTGTGGAATATTAAGGATAAAAAAATAATTGAACGCCGTGAAGTCGAATTTATAAATCCTATACTACCATCCATAATTCCAAACCAAGAAATAGCTATTTAAGAAAATCCAAATATGGACTCTGAAAATTTGAATGATCCACAGATAAATGAATCAAATTCTCCTGATAAAGCAAAGGGACCGATTATTGAAAATAATCCAGAACCAAATATTACCAAAAAAAATTTGAGACATTATGTTGAAAGATCTTTCAATACCAACGTATGTAGATGAATGGACAAATGAAATGAAAGTTGAATTCGATTCTCTTGTTAAATGCAAGACATGGGTGGGAAAAAGTAACTCGACCGGTGGATAAAAACATTATAGGCTGTAAATGGGTTTTGAGAACTAAATACAATCCTGATGGAACAGTGGAGAAGAGAAAACCTCGTTTAGGGTTATACACAAATACCTGGAATAAATTACGAACAAACGTTTGCACCAGTAGCAAGACTTGGAACTATTAGACTGATAATAAGTAATGCTGCAAAAGAAAAACTTAAACTTCATCAACTTGATGTTGTGATGGCATACATCAATGGAGATTTAAATGAACAAATTTATATGGAACAGCCAACAGAATTTGTAACAGATGAGGAAAATTTGGTATGTTTACTTAAAAAATCACTATATGGACTAAAACAATCAGACAGACAATGGTCAAAAGCAGCGAAGGAGTTCTTATTGTTTATGTCGATGATTTAATAATCGCAACAAATAATGATTCAATGTTATCTCAGATCAAAGAAAACTTAAACTCAGAATTTAGCATGAAAAATCTAGGGAAATTAAATTGTTGTCTTGGAATACAATTTTCTCAAAATTCGATTGATAAAATAATTACAATGTCACAACAAAAATACATTGACGATATATATTAACAAAGTATAAAATGACTAACGCAAATTCAGTAAAAACCTCTTTAGAACCCAAGATCCAGTTACAAAAGACTGATTCGAGTGAAGAAGAAGAAAGCGATAAATCAGAAAAAAATTTATATCAATCACTTATTGGATTATTAATATATTTAGCTGTCTGTACAAGACCTGATTTAGCGTATACTGTGAATACATTGCGTCAATTCAATCAAAATCCGAGTCAAGTTCATTGGAGTTCTGCAAAAAAAATTTTACGTTATTTGATTGCAACAAAAAATTATGGTCTCACATTTACCAATACTACTGAATCACTTCATGGATATGTTGATTCTGATTGGGGAAGCAATATAAATGATCGTATATCCCACTATGGATATATATTTAAATTAGGCGAATCGTCAATAATTTGGGAAACCAGGAAACAAAGATGTGTGGCGTTATTCAGCACAGAAGCTGAGTATGTTGCTCTCAGTGAAGCAGCAAAAGAAGCAGTTTATTTAAACATTTTTTTAAACAGAAATAGGGTACATGATACCGGAAGAACAGATTATTATCTATTACGATAACCAAGGAGCTCAGAAGTTACCAAAAAAAGTATTTATCATTCCCGTACAAAACATATCGATATAAAATACCATTTCATAAGGGAAATCTATGAAAAAGGCGCAATCGACGTGAAATATATACCAACCAATCAAATGCCAGTAGATGTTTCAACGAAAAGCTTACCTATACCAAATCATGAAAAGTGTTTAATAGGACTTGGTATTAACCGTTTATAATTGAAGAGAATATATTGAAACACACGATGAGAGGGCATGTCGAATTAATTTCATCAAAATAGAAAAATAGAAAAGAAATGGAAAAGTCGGCTATGTCGCCTAAACATTTATGGTGTGCTATACCAAAGTATGCGACATTCTTTTGTTTTGCCCGTATTAACATTATGATGCGATTATGGTAATTTTAGTATATTTTGAGAGTTCTTAAAAATGCACTTGTTGCGTTTCTGTTTCATAAATTCTTTGATTTTTCCAAAAAACTTTCTGCTGAGGATTATTGATTTGCTTAAAAACTTCAAAAAATTTCTGTTGGTTTCAAAAATTATTAGCCGAAAATTTTTTGTTTTTGTGACAGTGATGCCTCTATAGGGGTGAATAGCAAAAACACATTTTTTTTCTGGAAATGTTCTGCTATCTTATAAAAAAAACAGTGTTTGTCAAGATCAACCTTTCTGTCTAAATTATAGAAATTAATCTGTAGCGATATTGTTAAAAATTTCATTAAGAATCTTTTTCTCATAGTTGAGGTAATTTTCAAAATATTTGCAAAAAATGAAAAAGCTCCTCTGGAAGGTGCCACTTCCGGTGGACCGATTTTAGCCTAATGTCACTAAAATTTCCTTTATGAAAAAAAAAAGAAAACACATAAATATGAAGTTTCATGCCGATCAATCAATCCATCAGGAATGTATACGGCCCGAATTTTTGTATGGACGTTTCAAAAGTTTTTGCAGAAACCGAGAAGGTTCTACCACAGCTGCCACTTACGGCGGACCGATTTCGACCAAAACTCATTTGGACTCCCACTTTGCAGTAAAAGCGTAAGCATCAAGATCTATTAATCCGTCTGGACTGTTCAGGGCCGAATTTTTGTTGAAAAACCTTTTTCACCCAAAAACCGCCATTTTTGGTTGAATTTTCAAAATATTTTTTGGGCAGATATTGTTGTAAATTTAATTTTAATTCTTTTAGTTCATAATTGTTTTTCTCACAAATTAGCATTTCCAAAGTTTTACAAAAAACGAAAAAGCCCCTTACAATCTGCCACTTCTTGTGCGAGTTCCACTGGGTTCTCCAAATTTATGAAAAAGCTACATATAAGGTTTTAATTTAATCAGTCAGTCCCGTCTAGGCGGTAAAGGGGATACAACATCTGCACGACAATACATACGCACGCACACACACACAGTGATTTTTTTTATAAACAACCATATACTGTACTTTATTTTAAGGTGATCCAAAAATTCAGTACTCTATAACTGAGTGTATGTTTTGAAATATGATAAGGAGATGCTTTTCAGTTGAGTTGTAGGGAATTCGATATTATCAAATGCGTGCGTCTAGCAGACAATAAGCCAAGTGGGCATTTCATCAAAATGCTGTTCATATAGCATATCGCTTGCAAATTTTGACACGAGGCTATTGTGCACATGAAGATTGCCATATTTTCTCGCATTCATACAAAATCCGCGCCATGATGTAGTTTCAATCAAATGTTCGGCGATATTTCAAAGCATAGTTATAATCATAGATGAACCATTGATCCACTGACCACACATGAAAAGGCGGAGCATGATATTGATGGCTATTTTAATGAGGCCTCCGGTTCTGACTTTAAACAGAGACTGAATGCTATTTAACAACGTGCATCGAATTTAAAGGAGACTACGTTTAGAAATAAATTCTTTTTTTCACAATTTTATTTTTGTTTCTTTGTCAGGTCAGGTAATGTCTAGGACTTCCCTCATAGCCCTCATAGCTGATGCTTTGTGAAGGTGAAATATTTAAACTGCGTAAGCATTTTCTTATTTTAGTGTATATTTGAATACAACCAAAAACAACAAGTAAAACGATAACAACTAATAGTATATGAAACTCCATCGTATTGGCGGTACGAAATGGTGAAATTTCTTCTAACAAAAATCTGAACTTAGTTAAAAATGATTATGGGTAGATTCCATAAAGTTCAAAAAAGTTCAGAATTTTTTCCAAAAATTATATTGGAGCCACAATCCAGTTTTAATAACAAATTTATCAAGAAATAGCCGAGTTTGTTAAAAATAAAACTGGACTAGATTCCTCAATGTTTTGAAAAACTCAAGTTAAATCTCAAATAATGCCAAACAAACAAAATTTCATCCTAACTGGTTAAGATACTGAGCCATTACTGTCTGACATGGAAAGATTCCAGGACATTGTCCAAAAGCGCATGTCCAATTCATTAGGACTCAATCAAATCGTATAAACTATATTTAATCGTAAACGGCTTAGGAATGACTGAGTTCCATATAGATTTTAGAATACCAATCAACCACGAAGCCCAGACATTCCTTCAATATCCACTGAAATGTTTCCTAACGTATAAATGGATGGTGTATATGTTGCGGCCAACATTTTACTTTCTATTACCGGGAATGTAGATAAATCTAAAATACATTTGACTTGAAGCAATCTTGTTTAACCAAAAATCGTAATTTAGGTGATATTTTCCGAATAAGGAATTTTGAAAAATCTTATTGAACATTATACCTGTAAACGTATTACAATTTTTTAATTTTGACCTTTTTTCGTAAATACGATACATGTCGACATCAATGCAATCAAAGATTTAAGATTTAGTAAAGAGGCTTAAACCTCATGAGGTAATCAGAACTTCAGTCCAAAATTTTACTAATTATGAAAAATGAGATCCACAGTTTGGCGGATAATTTAAACCATTCAGCGGTGGAACCCTGAACGCCGCACGTAAAATTTCCGTATCGGTAGAGACATTTTTTATGGAAAAGCAGAAACAATTCCACCGGTTTTATTTTGGTGTTAAAAATACTTAAATACTATAAAGCTGACGAATGAACTCAATTTTTTATGGCTTGCTATACTTACATATATTATTTTGCCAAATAATTTAAGAAAACCGGTAAAATTGTTGCTATTTTCCATATAAAATTTCACTAGATTCTGCGCCAGGATTCGAATATTGTAACGTTAATTTTTAATTGTATTTGCTCTAACTCGAAAAAGTTACGAACATAGCAGAAAAATCAAGAATCTCCCCTTAAAAAAAATAAAAAATCGGAAAAAAAAAAATTACCGCAGCCTTTTGGGTTACTGGCTTACCACTGCTTAGCACATAACCATTTAAAGAAGTATTGCAAAAACCACCCCTTTCCCCCCCCCCTCCCCCCCCCCGTCCTTCTTAATTTGACCCAAACGTATATGTGCTTACCAGAATAAACGCGTGATATTGATGGCTTGGGCGGTGGAAAAAAAAGGAAATTTAGCATAACCGTGAACCTCTTATGGCTGGTTACACAGAAAAAGGACTAACGGCCGGTTAGTTGTGCGTCAGATAAATTTTTTATATGAAATCTGGTTTTGCAGTAAAAAAAAATCAACGCAAACTTGGTTAAATATATTTTATTCCGTGAAAATATTTAGCTTGCGTATAAATATTTGAATGGCCAATTTTTATTGAATGACTTTTTAACTAATCGTTAAATATTTCCATGGAATAAAATATATTTAACCAAGTTTGCGTTGATTTTTTTCTCACTGCAAAACCAGATTTCATATAAAAAATTTATCTGACACACAACTAACCGGTCGTTAGTCATTTTTCTGTGCAACCGGCCATTAGAGAAGTAAAATGTAGGGTAGATAATCCCTACTAGACGATTTTGAATTTTAGTACAGGTAACCTTCCAAGAACACGGTATTTGAAGAACACGATTTCGAAGAACACGGATACCTATTTTTTCAAATTACCCGGTTTCAAACAACACGATTTTCGTTGTTCTCTTTTATTTTGGTTTTTGTATATATGTAATAACAAAAAATAAAAGATAAAACGTAACGTTTTTTTTACTTCTTTTTTGTAGTCCCGAACAATACGGTTTGAAAGTACACGGAACGAATAAATCGTGTTATTGGAGGGTTTCCTTTATAATAAAACACCTTATTCGAATTTAATCCATGTTTAGTCAAATGGTTGGCCATCTTTTAAAATAAAAAGACGAATTTTTACGAACACACAACTGACAAATGCGAATGCTCAATAGTAGTGTGCGTTTAGGATGCAAAAATTCATGACTCAAAAGATGTTCCAACAATTGACAAAAACAATTTGGGAATCTGGGAATTGGGAAAAATAACATTCTTCGTAGTATTTTTTTTTCTAAATTGTATGTTTTTATCCAACTGACAAAAATAAAATTTGGACAAAATGATACGAAAATATTTGTCCTAATTCCCTATTCCCAGAAAAAGCCAAAATAGTGCCAAAAGGCTCTTCATATTTTACAGTATTCCTCAATTAAATAGCAGACGGGTTCTACTATTACATTTTTTTTTTAAATTAAATTTCATTGTTTTTAGGTTAAAAGGTAATTGGGAACTAAATTTGGGTAGCTTTTAACCTAATACAGTTTTTCTGGCCTATACTAAGGAAAGAAGTTTGATTAAAATCTTTATAAATTGGGAAAAGTGTTTGCATATCGAAACTGACTGGGGTAATTATTACCAATTTAAATTTAGTTCCATAAACTTACTACTAACTTTTTACTAAGTATACTAGAAAAAAATAATAATTTAATGCTGTGTACCTCAGGTCAATTTTTTTGTCTAAATTATGCACAAAACTTTTTTGAGGTGACCTTATGCTATTTGCCGCCAAGTTAGTAGCATTTCGTAGTTTATATTAGCATTTGCAAATAATGGAACTTCCATATTACTTTCCATTATTTTATTTTAAGTTAATATTTCGTTAATACACGAACCGTCGAAAATTTAGTAGTTCGAATAGTCAGGAACTGCTTGATTTGTTGCTGGTACTGCCACCTATGGATGTTTATGAATTAATGAGCAATTTAGTGTAGTTCATAGTTTAGTCGAAAAAATCGACCTGAGGCACACAGCATAAATATAATATATTATACTATATTTCTCGCAATTCCGTAATCCCAGGGAACTCCCAGAATCGTGCCACTGTTGTATATGGAAAACTTTGTAATTTATTAAAAATTTAATTTGTTTAAAGATGATGATGGGCCGTGTTCGATTCCTGGCCGATACAACTTCTTTTATTTTATTTTATAAAACGAAATGTAAACTTCTAAAACAACTTCGAGAATCGGGGCGGAAAAGTAGCATAACATCTCTTAAGTTCCTAGAATAAAATTATTACCGCTTTCACTTGTGCAAGTATGCTGGGTATATATAAAAAACGGTAGCCACTCAACAGAAGTCGCTATTGAGATTGAGATTGTTATCCTGCTATACAAATTTAGTTTCAGCCATCAATTTTCTCCCCCTTTTTCCCACATAATAATTTCACAATGTATGACAGTTTTTAAGGCAATGTGCCTCTGACGTCGATTTTTTTATGTGAAACTGCCAGATAAGTTAATTGGTGATGAGTTCATACTAGTCAATGATACATGTCTCTAGTATTCATAAATCAAAATGTTTTATATTCAGTTCTAAACAGTATCATTAGTTCAATCAAATATTAAAAATGTTTTAGAGATATATAAATAATTTAAAAAATTCCGGTTTGCATTTCTAAACATGAGCGTATAACATAAAAATAAATGCTAATAAAATCTAACCATATTTATTTTGCGGACATCTAGATTTCTTCCTTAAATATACTGAGCTAATTAAAGTGAACCAGGTACATTCGGGGTGGGATCGAATTGGATGAAGGAAATGGAAAACAAATGCAGCATATGTGACAGATGGAAAATATATGAATTCATCGCTGCTCAATGCTGTGGTTGGTTTTCATTTTTGACGGAATTTTAAGTGTGTTCACCATAATATCCATGCACGATGACGATGTTTTCCAGGTTAACCATGTAATCACTATAACGACACGTTTAACAATGACTGTTGTAAAATTGCGTTCTTTTATATCCATTGATGATTAGATTAAGTTAAGTGGGTAGGTCAGCGAATAAAACATGTATAGTTGAGTTCAACTTCATATTTTTATAGAGATGACTTTGTAAATTCTTAATTATGGTTTTCACGCGAACATTTATATTTTAATGCTTTGACAGTGCTGCCAGCTATTATTTTCAATAAGTGGCAAATTAAACAAAACAATGACAAAACACTTTTTGTATACAGGGTTTAAATTGTTTGATTCTACACGAGCATACAAGTTTGATACATAAGCGATGCGAGTAGTGCAAACAAATTTTTATGTTACCTCAAATTTTTTTTTCTAATAACTAAATATTTCCATAATAAATTGAAATTTGTATTTCTAATGATATGTCTAATGTTTATGATACCATCAAAGGTATCGAGATTATCGATAACTATTCTATTTTACTTTTCTTTCATTGGGCGCTTTCTATCCGTCAACAACATGTTTAGTAGAATCATGGCCAAACCATTACCACGGCCATGAACCGCGAATGAACTTACCACGAAGCCTATTGTGTTGGTTTATATATATTTTAATGGGTTTATATAGTATTGTAATGTATATTTTATATTTGAATGATGAAATATTATGGAATTTGTATAAGTGGATTTTAAAGTATTATAAAAGATTGAATTTGGGGATGAATTGTGGCATGTTTTGTGTTGACGGTATTTGCTGATTTGATGTTGTATCTTGATATTGTTGGTATGCGTCTTGTGGTTGGGTTATTTTGCTATATTGTTCCTGCTTGGGTGCATTGTAGTGTATGTTTGGCGGTTGTCTAGCCGTGTTGTAGTTTCTCTGGTAATTCATATTTTGTGTGTAATATTGTTGTGACCTGTTTGTTCTTTCGTGGTTCAATCTCGTGCGGCATACATCCCAGGTGTGGTTCATTTTTTGGCAATAGTTACAGATGATCAGTGGTCTTCCGTATGTGTTCTGTTGTTGATTTGTTGGCGTGAAAGGTGTAAGTGCTTGTTTCGTTGTATCCGGCGTCATCTCTGTTGTGCATGTTAGCATTTTCTCAATGATTTCTGCTTCATCTATTATCTGGTTGACGTTTGTGGCTTTTTTCGTGGCAATTTTTTCTTTTAGGATTAAATTGTTTAGACCTCATTTAAATAGTTGCACTGATGTTGTGTCTAGATGTTGAGAATAAGTGTTGTCAATGTTGTTGGTGTTATATTTAGTCTTGTACCCGTTTTTGTACTGTTCTAGCACTTGTAGAAGTCTGTACCCGTATAGTTTCTTATGCTTTCGCCGTATGTTTGTTTTATGTTGCTGAATCTTCTTTCCAGTTCGTCCAACGAATGTAGTTCTGTGTACATGTTGCTTAGTACTTCTTTTATTTCTGTATAGGTTTGTATGTTTCGGTGAGTGATTCTCATGTAGGCGTCTCCTGTTAATCTTAGCTTGATTAGTCTGTCGAATGTTTTCTTTTTCTGTTCTATGGTAAGTGTTTCGAATATACTGTCGGCAGTGTCGAGGAATCTTGCTAGGTTGTGCGCCTGGTGTTTTGTTTCTTCTCCGTTGAATTCTGGTACGAAACTTGCAATGCTCTGTTGAATTTTTTGTTGATCCATTTTTGTGTTTGTTGTGTGTTTGCCTGTGCCTTCGAAATCTGTGATTTGGGGCTTCTGTGTTGTCTGGGTGTCCTTTTCGATTGGTTTTTCTGCTGGAGTTTTAACTTGTTCGCTTATGGTTTGTGGTGTTTGAATTTTTTCTTTGTTGACGGGAATACTTGAGTGATTTGTGATGCTCGAGTGTAGCTCGTTAGGCTCTGATTTTATTCTGAGCCTCTCGCTTGCTCGAATCGGTGATCTTGAAGTTTTTCCTGATTTCTTTTCGAATGGCGAGGGTTTGTTATTGCTCATAAAATGATTTGTTTTCTATTTGCACTTCACTTTAATAAGAAAAAATTTGTTTTGTTGGATATAAATTTAATTGTTGTTTGGTAGAGAACGGCCCTTTTGGGTATTAAAATACGTTTGAACTTCCGACCTTGGGATTTCTTTATTAAAATTTGTGGACTGGGGATCAATCAGTGAAAAACATCTAAAGTGTCACCTAGTAAAAATAATCAGTTAGTAAAATTAAATTATATTCAATGTGTGTAATAATAAATAAATTCAACTCATATGTTAATAATTACTAGTGAAATCATAATAAACGTGTAATTTTAAACAAATTCTATCTTTTATAATACTTTAAAATCCACTTATACAAATTCCATAATATTTCATCATTCAAATATAATATATATACATTACAATAAATATATAAACCATTACAATAAACCAACAGTTGAGGAACATGAAAGTACCCATTTCATCATATATATTAACAGGCATTATTAACAGGTATAATAATTTTAAATTTTATTTTCACTTGTAAGGGCTTGTTAAGTTACTTAAAGAAATAAACATTTTTTTTAATGTCAAGTTATTGAAAGTGCTAAAATTAGTGCCAAAAATGTTCGAACAGTGTCAGGTAGCAGAACTGATTCTTATGGTACTAAAAATAATCGAAAGTTCTAGTGTTATGCGTGATCGGAATAAAATAATTAAATGTTTCACCGGTTTTGTTTTATACGTCTTTATTTGTTAACTGTATTTTTAAATCTAACTTTTAAGAGATACAATTTTATTCTTATGATCTTGCGATCATACTTTGTTTCTTTGTTTTCGCAATTTCTCTCATACGTTGCATTTTAATTCTACGGAATACTTTTATCTTTCTTTATGCTTATGTTTTAATTTTAAGTGCAATGTGATATTTAATTACTTATTGGGAAATTATACTTTATGTGTGGTAAGTATTTGTTTTGACTAACTTAAAAATTCTTATAACTCAATTACATTGTATTTAAATATTTAATTATTCTTATCAATCTATAACACCTCCCATCTTATTAAAATAAATGTTGATTTTCTTTTACAGAATTTTAAGAGAATCATAATTTATTTTAATGTAAAAAGCCTTCATTTTCATAGCCCGGTTTAATTGATGGCCTTCGCCTAATTGAAATTTTGTCCAATTCTATCTCTTCATTATCTTCACTTTGTTTCTCATCAGTATATTTTTTACTATAGGTTATTTGTTGGCAGATTGGTTTTTTTGCTTTTTTATTAAAACATTTATTAAATAGATTAAAAGTGTTACTACCTTTAGCACATTTACAAGATATGTATATAATTACAATTATTAAAATTATTCCTATTATTCCGAAAATGCTATACTTAGTATGAAGAGAAATGCGCTTAAGATTTCGAGATACGTAACTATCTTGATTATTTAGTTCAATAGATAAGTCTTTTAACTTATCTAATTCCTTATTTTTAATTTTATCAATTTTCTGTATAGGTATTACTTCTTCTACTTTAATATTCAAGCAACAATTATCTAGCCCAAAATGGTATATATCATTATTATTGTTACTTTCATTAATATTTTTATTAGTTTCGATTTCTATATCCACAGTGCTAAATTTACAATTATTTTTTAATGAGATAATACCTATATTATTTAAAAATCCTTCTTCCTCAATATTGTCACATTTACATTTATATTTTATTTTTTCTGAGGTTACAAATATATATTTTAAATCATTTAATTTATAGAAAATTTCAAGTTCATTTGTTATTAATTTTAAATTACAATATTTATTACTTCTTTTCATAAACACATTTACTTCACAAATTTCGTGTTTAGGAGTTTTTTCTAATACTAATTCAGAACAAATAAAATATACCTTGTCATTATTACTTATTTTATTACATTCGTTCAAATTATTTTTTAAAATAAAGTTTTCTTTATTTTTACTTATCAATGATATTTTATTTTCGCTGTCAAATTCCAATATTGACCGTTGATTGTCATTTACTTTAAATGGTAATGTTAAAATTTCATATGCTTCTATATTTATTTCATTTAATATTGGTACAGATAATATGATATTAATTATGCCATTCTTTTCAAAAGCTTTAATTTTAACGTCCTTTATTAAAACATGATAACTTTCTAAATTTGGAGTATACAATAATTTTTCTTGATTCTTGCTATCTTTTAAAACTTCAATAAATTTTTCTGGGGTTATAACAATTGGGTGAATAGTTCCCGCTTGGAGAAACAATATTGCATCTACTACTTTTTCTAGTTCTAGTTCAAATTGAAATAATTTATTAAATATTGAAAATTGTAAACTTCTTAAATAATTTATAATACCCTGTTTCCTATTATTTTCATCAATTCTAAGTATTATTCCATTCATTTTTGTTATAATTTCTTCATTTTTAGTTTCTAATATATGATAATTATTTTTTAAAATTTGATTTTGTTCATTTAAGCTTTTCATTATTTTTACTTCTTCCTTTAATCCATTTTGAATAAACTCCTGATTTTCTATAACCGTACTTATAACGTTATCATAATATACCGCATCAACATTATCCATTGTACCGAATAACCCTTTAAGGCCTGAAACGATTATATTTATTAATCCACGTTTTACTCTATATTTGTGTGTACCTAATAATGAATGTATTATATCTACTTTACTTATTAATTTCCTATAATTAACATGTGAATTTTCGACGAACTCACTACATTCTTTAATGTATTTTATACATACACCGTTGACGTTGTTTAACTGAATTTCTACCACATTAACGGATTCCTCAATTTCATCAATATTTATATGATTTATTATCGAAATATGCCCATCTAAAATTTTGGATATTCCCAAATATTTGTAATATAGCCCATTATGATTTTCTATGTTTTCGATGTTGATGGAACATTCTGTCCTTGACCTACAAATGGTTTTATATGAGATTTATTATATTTAACTCTTTTATTATTCTTTAAAACTAAAACATGATATTTATCTACAAACACTACTTTATAAGGACCACGATATACGCTATCTAGTTTTTCTTTAAACTCATTTCTTACTAGCACAAAATCTCCTATTAAATAATTATGTTGCTTTCCTAAATTTTTATCATAACGTATTTTTGATTTTTCTTTATGGAATTGCAAACGATTTCTTGCTTTAATTTCCATACTTACTAAATTTTTCTGTAACTCTTCAGCATAACCATTAACTGTCTCTAATATTTCGAAATCTATTTCACTTGGTTTATTAACTTTCCTACCGAATAATAGTTCATAAGGGGTAAACCCTGTTCAATTATGTATAGTAATGTTATAACAAAAGCTTGCATATTTCATATGCTCATCCCATTTTTTATCATTTTCTAACGTTTTCCCTACTAATTTTAAATATTCATTTAATCTAGCATGTGCTCTTTCTACACTGCCATTTGATTGTGGATGTGCTACACTGGTAGTCACATGATTAAATCCAAATAGTTGCGAAATTTCTTTCATTAATGAGTTGCAAAATTCTGAACCATTGTCAGATAAAATGATTTTTGGAAGTCCAAAATTCAATATCCAACCTTCAACTAAATTTCTAGCTATTGTTTCCATTGATTTATTTTGAATAGGAATAAATTTTATAAATTTAGATAGATCATCCTGAATTGTGAAACCATATACATTTTTATTTTTTGTTTCCTTGTAAGGCCCTACTACATCAATTGCAATTTTCTCTAAACAATGTTTAGCATTACTAACTATTCTCATTGGATTCCTATGGGCATGTCTATTTATTTTTTCTGTTTGACATGCTTCGCATTTACTAATAAATTCTATAACATCTCTATTTAAACTTTTCCATGTATATTTTTGTCTAATTCTACTGATGGTTCCTTTTTGACCTGAATGTCCACCTAATAATCCGTTATGATTTTCTTCTATGATCTTTTTCCTAAGTTCTAAATTTTCTATTTCTTTTATTTCTTTATCTTCAAAATTTTCTTCATCTGTTTTATTTAAAACTTCAAAATTATCTTCATTTTCTTCTGTTTCGTCTTCACCGAAAATTCCCCTTAAATTTTCTTCTAATTCTTTATTTTCTAATCAGTAATATAAAAATTGCTACTTAATTCATCGGCCACTTTATTATCTTTACCCTTTTTATATTCTATTTTATAATTATACTCCTCCAATTTTAAACGCCAGCGAACTAATCGTGAACCTGGGTCTTTAACATTAAATAACCACTGTAAAGGTCTATGATCCGTCCTAATAATAAATTGCCTACCATAAACATAGGGACGAAATTGTTTAACCGCCCATACTATTCCTAAACATTCCTTTTCCGTAGTCGAATAATTTTTCTCTGCTTCGTTTAGTGTTCTACTCACAAATTGAATTGGAAGGTCTCTTCCTTCGATATTTTGACTTAACACAGCCATTTCATTATTACTAGCATCGGTGGTGGTTATAAAACCTTTTTCATAATCTGGATACTGTAAGATAGTGAAATTAATTAATTGTTCCTTTAATTTTTCAAACGCTTCTTGATGTTCTTTATCCCATTTAAATATTACATTTTTCTTTAGTAATTTATTTAATGGACTCGCTATAATACTAAAATTTCTAATAAACTTTCTATAATAAAAAAACATCACAGAATTATTTTTTTTTTTAAACTGTAGTTCTATTTCTTCAACTACGCTCTCTAAAGAGTCGCATTGGTAATTTTCACTGAAGTGATTTTCACGCAGGAAATCGCTTCCAATTATTCCATCATAGAAATCCAGGCTATTTTCATGAATCACATGAAAATTTATTCTGTGGTAAACTTTATTACGCTAACTATTATTCATGAAATTTATTCGAATAGCACAACTGCCAAGGCTAACTACGTCTTGTGCTACGACCAATTCCTTGAAAATTAATAATCCCACTTTTATCTAAATCTTCTTCATAAATGCAACTACTTTTTAATAAACATACAGACGCACCTGTATCAACTAACATTTTACAAATCTTATTTTTATAATTTATTAACACATAGGGAATTTCATGACTAGAAGGATCAGATACCCTATAAAGTTCTAATCCTTTTCCCGAAAATTTATTTTATCCATAGATTTTTGTATTTGATCTACTTTTTTATTTTCCATTTTTTCACTATTTTCATCGGTTTTCACATTATTTTGATATTTTCTAAAATTCCGATTATTAAAATTTCGATTTTGATTTTTATTAAAGTAACAAACGTTAGACTTGTGTCCATGTTTCCCACAAGTAAAACATTTTATTTTAACTACGTTTATTTTTACTGTATTGCGATTTGAATAGTCTTTTCAACTATTAAAGTTTTGAGAATTAAATTGACCTATTCTACTTTCTTCATCTATAGCAAAACTACTTGCTTCGCTTAAATTTGTTGGTCTTAATGTGTTGCAATGAGAACTCATTTTCTCATGCAACCCATTTATAAACGCACTTAATATGTTACTTTTTAAATATGAACTTTTGCCATTCCAATCTTCGTCTTTTGTTTCCGTTTTGGTATTTTGCAACATTCTGCGTTGCAATGTCTCGCACCTTTGTGTAAATTGAATTACACTTTCCACATGCTTCTATCTTAGCGAGATCATTTCCCTATGGAGTTGAAGATCAGAGTATTTTCCCCTAAATATTAAATTTAACTTTTTTTAATTTACCCAAGTGGTAATTGTTTTATTCATCAAGATTGTGGATGCATTTCCACTAATTCTAGATTTTATAAATGCCAATAAGATCGGTCGTTGATCTTTTGTGGCTAAATCTACTGCACTTTGGCAATTTTGGATGAAAGTGAAAGCTTCTTCAGCTTCACTTTTAAAATGTGGTATGAATTGGAATAGAGTTTTAATATCGGCTTGTTCAGCCATGGACAAAATCGGCTTGTTCAGCCAAGAATGGAAATTTTAGAGGTTTTACGCGAGAACTTTTTTTAAGATACACTTATTATATACTTATTTATATATATATATATATATTTTTTTTCTGTGTATCCCTCCTGGTGCTGCCACCATTTAAAATGTTATGCGTGATCGGAATAAAATAAATCAAATAAAAAACTTCTTAACGAGGTAAATGTTCGAGTGACGAAAGCCGAATTCAATTCACAAAATTTCTGATATCAAATTTGTGCCGAAAAAAACAATTGCATTCGATTTGTCAACGATTTTTCGGAATGTTAGTGCATTCAGCGCGTTGTTGTTGAACATTCCGAAAAATCGTTGGCAAGTTGTTGTTTTTGACAGCTAGAAAGAAAAATGTAAACAATCACGCAGAATGCACTAACATTCCGAAAAATCGTTGACAAATCGAATGCAATTGTTTTTTTCGGCACAAATTTGATATCAGAAATTTTGTGAATTGAATTCGGTTTTCGTCACTCGAACATTTACCTCGTTAAGAAGTTTTTTATTTGATATCAATGATTTTGGCACGGCAAATTGAAAATGAATTGAATTGCGATTCGTTTTATTGTTTGTCAGTCAAAACAGTTCATACACACTCGATAGCACACAAGTGGCCGCTACGTGTTATTGTGCCTTAAGTCGTATTCATACGACGGATAAAAATCCGGGATTTTTCTATTCCATCGTTTTAACCAATTACATCACGTAAATTATACAACAGACACGCTTTTTTCATACAAAAAAGTTGAAAAAAAATCTGGGATAGAAAAATCCTAGATTTTTATCCGTCGTATGAATACGACTTCATACACAGACGCGTGGCATTGAAATTACGAATAGCGAGAGGCGAAGAACTAATTACGCATACTTTCAGACAGCTGTCGGCTGTGTGTTACGGAGTGTGCATGATTCGTTCTTCTTCTCTCGATATTCGTCACTCCAGTGGCGTGCGTCTGTGTATGAGGCACAATGCTCTATTCCACACTTGATCTCACAGAAATTATAACTTTCTTCTATTCTTTCCCCGTTTACCTATGATACTGGTTTTAATTGCGACTGAAACAAATTTTCAGTGAAATCACACTAACACAAACATAAATGAAATAAAAAAAAACGGGAAAGGTTCGGAACCGAACTTTATAAGCATTTTTGTTGCCTATATAGTATTAACAGTATTATTATTCCGTGTCTAAGAAAAAGAGGTTCTATGCAGTGTGGTTTGTGTATTTCAAATATCACAAACACCCATATCCATCCACACCCACCTAACTCCATCTACACCCAGCCCAACCGACCCCAATCAATCGCAAATCATGCCTCCTAAACATTACTACCTTCCCGACCCACTATCTAATTTAAACACTTAAAACCCATCTCACCCGCACCATCCTACACCGCACTACCCATGTTGAAAAGTAGTAGGATCAGGTCTCATCATTAGGTTCAGATATGTATTTTTTCATTATGTTCAGGACGATAGCCTACGATCTGGTGTACTGTTTCTGGTGTGTGGTAGACGATTCTATTTCTTTATTTTGCATGCATTTTTTCAATCTTCACTTTGTAGTATTTTAGTAGATTTTATTTCAGAATCCTTTACCACATGCCACAAACAGGTCATGCCGGGTGTGATCTTATTACACACCCAATTCTCGTAGGCTATCGGCTGAACATTTGTAGTCTAGTTTTTAGTGCATGTTACAGAGTAGTAAAAATTTAGATCAGATGCATGTGTTTTTGGTAGAAATTCGATTGAGTAATTCAACAATTTTTTTGCATGTTTCTTGCTGTTTTGTCACTAACCGCATGCAGCTACCATTCATTTTTGATTCCTTAAACAATACAATAAAATATTCTTATTTTAATGTGTTAGTTGGAAACAAAAATTAATGGTAGCTACCCTCTCGCTGATATTCCATCTTCATGCGATGGGAGGTTAGATAAGATCTGTTTTTTTAAAGAAATCATCATAAAGATTAAAAAAGTATCGATTTAATGCAAGGAGACTGTGAAATGTTCAATGTTTTTAGTGATTTTTTCGATCACATCAATTTGTCAGTTTTTTAATTTTTTTGTTATGAAAACAGGGTCACTGGTAAAAATTCTCTTAGCAATGATAATAATATGATGTATTTATATTTGTATCAGTGTAATACGTTGATTCACTATCATTATGAACCGCAACGGACCGATATTAGGGTGCATTTGAGCCAAAAAATGAAATTTTGCAAAAAATTAGGGTGGCTTTTAAGTTATGGGGGCCAATATCTAAAACATGCGAGTTTTCTGGGACAAACGGTTGATGTCATATTGTAGGTGAGGTTTGTGGCTAATAATCCTGAAAATATGAACCAAAAGTCTTGGGCTCATTTTTTAGCAATTTGGCCGAATGTGGCCGGCCGATTTCACATTTTTCAGTTTTTTGGCCTGACCCTCCATCCAAAATGACCCTCCACCCTAATTTTTTGAATTTTTTTTTATGCTATTTGATAGCTGGCGTATATACCTTTCCAACGATATGCATATGTCCAGGGTCTGTCGAATAGGTTCAGCGCTGTGGGCGTGACAAAATGGCCAAAAATGGCCGTTCAGAGGCTGGCCGCGGCCAACATGGCAGTCAAATCAAAAAGTTGTAGAACAGAAGTTGCTTATTTTTTCAAGTACTACAAACCCTGAAAATATGAGATCAAATGAAAGAGGTACGGACAAACAAACAAACATATATACCAAAGCAAGATTAAATGGTGACGTCATAGAAAAATTTAAAAATGTCATAACTTTGGTTAAAATCATCCGTTTACGACGTTTGAGGTGTCGTTGAATTGGTAGTGAGGTCTACAATCATAATTTGCTAGTTAAAAAATAATTGGGGCACTTTTTGGGGCAGTTATACCCGAAAAACTGATTTTTTGGGGCAATTTTCGGAAGGTCATATCTCCACTCAATGTTGGAAGAAATTTATGTTTTTATACATTATTTGGGTTTATTTTTCAAGACCTTTCCAATGGTATATAACATGACCCTGGCGGCCTCAAAGGGAAAAAGTTCGAAACTTGCTGTATATATACTTCGTTCGACTTCCAGCACAGTAGGTGCTTTCGTCACTCGTTTGGACTGCCGTCCAAAGTGATCAATGTTTCGTAATTTTATTCTTCTGATCTTGCGATCATACTTTGTTTCTTTGTTTTCGCAATTTCTCTCATACGTTGCATTTTAATTTTACGGAATACTTTTATCTTTCTTTATGCTTATGTTTTAATTTTAAGTGCAATGTGATATTTAATTAATTATTGGGAAATTATAGTTTATGTGTGGTAAGTATTTGTTTTGACTATCTTAAAAATTCTTATAACTCTATTACAGTTTATTTAAATATTTAATTATTCTTATGAATCTATAACACTAGATCTAACACAGAAAATGCTAGCTTGGCAACACTGTGCTTTGCGGATATGGTTAGAAACAATTGGTATTCCATGTTAATTCATACCAGTTGTTAAGATGGCGTTACATGTATTGCACTAAATTTTTATTCTGTAAATTTTTCGGTAAATTCATTTATTTTTCAAAAACTCTATGGCAAACTGATCGAAAAATCTGTTCTAAATCCAAGTTTTACCATGGTAAACGATTTACACGACTATTGGCCCGCAGCCTTTGTTGTGTTAATGTAGTAACATAAGCTGCGGGCCAATAGTCAGGAAAATCGTTTACTTCGGTAAAAATCGGATTTAGAACAGATTTTTCGATCAGTATGTCATAGAGTTTTTGAAAAATAAATGAATTTACCGAAAAATTTACGTAAAATTGACTTTTACCCGACTATTGGCCCGCAGCCATAATTGATGATTAGTTCATACTAGTCGTTAAATGGCACAAAATTAGCCGTGTCTGACATTTTAATAAAATTTATTAACTGAATTAAAGATGTCTCAATTTTTACAATATTTTTAATTGGCACTTATGACAATACTGAACTAAGTTTTCACTTTAGATAAAAAATATTAAGCATTTCTTGATTTAATAACATGTTACATCGTCCAAACGGCACAGTCGCTAAAGCTTTGGCATTTGGATTGGGAGGTACCGAGTTCGAACCTTGATAGGAACAGAATGCTAAAGATATTTCCAGTCATCTGATTTCGTGACCTGTCGGAGTACAAAACCCATGGGCCGACCCATCTTCCTTACCGGTATTATACGGTGTATACCGGTGTGAATTAATTTAGTTTATTGGAAGGTTGTGTACTTTAGACGAAAAAATGAGGAGAGGTACACTACACAGTACAAGTTATTTGATAATTAGCTAAATCTCCGGAAACAGAAGTTAAAAATATGTTGATCATATACAGGCGGAATTAGTAGTAGTAAAAATTAGTAGGTGACGCGTAAACGCCCATCTCTGGTTCCTCTAATAAAATTACACAAACACAAACTTACCAATGCGTGTGGCTGGAAACCCGGTATCCATTGATATATCACAACTTGGTTATGGCTCCATTTCAACACTAGGCCCGTTTCGTTTTTTTCAATATCATAAATACAATCCAATAGTAATGGATCTGGACGCTCTTTATTTTTTAGTATATAAACTTCCGGCACTCGAATTTCGGAAATTTTTATCGAATTCGTTACTGCAATGAAAAACAAAAAAAAATCATATTAAATTTTAATTAATAAAATCCTCATTAAAAATATAATTAATTGATTTGGTCAAAAACTCGATATGTATTTCCCCCCAAAAAAAAACTCAATCAATGTTGAAAATCATAAAAATTAATTTAATTAATTATGTGTGTGTGTATATATAAGTATGTGTTTTATGTGAAATAAAATTTCGATTTTTCCGATGTGTGTAAAAACACCAATTTTGTACCAGAAACACATTATAATTAAAATCAACATTTTTAGAGGCATAATAAATTTTCATTATAACTTTGTGAAAATCATTTGTCATGTCAAACATTTTTCCGTTAAAAAAACATTTGTTTTTCTTGTTTTGTTATTATTATTACATATTATAGTTTTTAACATTTTGGATGACATAGTGGAATTTTCTCGATGTGTATACGTATATGGATATGAATGAACAGCATATTTTTTTTGGTGGCGGTGGCGAAAATAAATTTGGGGATGTGACTGGGTCGAGCGTGACACGCGAAATAGAAAGTATGAGAAAATGGAAAATTAAAATTTAATGATGATTGTGATTTAAATATCATTTTTTATTGTAATTAATGTTGATGAACATAATTATTATAGGTTATGTGACTTTTTTTATGTTTTCGGCGATGTATAGTTTGTTTATGGTGTGACACGGAGGACAATTGATATTGTGTGCCGGTTGGTTTTCCGCTGGTGTTTTGTTTAAGGCTTTTGTCCACTGTATATATGCAAATTATATGGTTATTTTTTGTCGGTCTGATGGTCATAAAATTTACATGGCGAAATGTGTTTTTGGGACGCACTTAAAATATTATATCCGTAATGTGAGATGGTATATTATAAATGACGGTGAATTTTTTATGATGGATGACCATGAAAGGAAGACATTCACATTTATTCTAGCTAATTTGATTTGTGATAAGAATTTTTAGGCTAACGATGTACCATTCGATATAACCTCCATTGAAAAATTGACACATTCTTGTCCACAAGAAACGATAGCAGCGCGATTTATTGCTACTTTTGTATTTCGTATGTGCCTTTGTTCCTGGTAATATAAAATTCGCGAATGGGTGAATAGGATGCAGAATCAGTTTTTAAATACAAACATACTTCAAAAATGAGCTGACTTTGTCACTATAAAACCCCAATTAAATAATTACAAATCTTCGTAAATAGTCAATTTCATAGCGTTCATTGTAATTGTGTAAGGACAATAGTTTTTTAATGTTCGCAATGTCAAACGACATGATTGTGGGATAATATCAACTGCCAAAATCAAAATATAAGATTTGTTCCCAAAATTCTTTCAATTTACACGGATTAGAAGACCTCAGGAAAGTTTATATCTGCTTTTCGTAATGCACAACCCATTGCATTTTCTACCATAACGAGGTAAAATTTTCTTCTTCTATGAGGGTTTAATTTATCATTTTTCTGAAGTCGTTGTAAATACCCAAGTTAAGGTAGATTGTGAACGCCATTTAAATTTTATAACTAAATAAATTATGTCGGAATTTGCTATTATTCTTCCAAAGTGGCAAGCGTGGTTGATTTTAGATAATAATTAAAAATTATAATTTTTGCG
This sequence comes from Nephrotoma appendiculata, assembly GCA_947310385.1. Lineage (NCBI taxonomy): Eukaryota > Metazoa > Arthropoda > Insecta > Diptera > Tipulidae > Nephrotoma > Nephrotoma appendiculata. The sequence goes on from OX371223.1 coordinate 54,194,218, forward strand.
AATTTGATTCTTTAAAGTAAGAAGACTTCCAGTGGACCGTTTTCGACCAAAATTTACAAATCACTATTCACGGCCCATATAACATTATGTGTAAATTTTTATTTAATCGATGCAGTAGCTATTTCAACTATTTTCAGCTAAGAACCATTTTCATGACCCAAGTCGGCTCGCTTATTTTTAGACACTATATACAGTGATAAATATTCGCATAAGAACAAGTAAAGTCGTTCAAAAATTTATGATTAAGACAAAAACTATGTCCACTATTAAAACTAAAAGTATACTATATTGTCACCCTGTGTTCGAACATTATGTTCGTAAACAGGGATCAACTAACGGTACTGTATTGGAAAGAAGAAAAATCATTTAATACAATTTAGAGTAATTTAGTTAAACATTCGTATAAGAACAGCTGACAAAAACGTATTTTTACGCCCTTAATAAATATATATTTGTTTTAAATTTTTGATATTCGATCTTATTCAGTAAGTATATTACGATACAAATGGAATTTTATTTAAATTATTATTTATTGTATTAATAAATTATTATTTATTGTATTATTTATTGTATTAATATTAATATTTTATTATAGTGATGCCAAAGGGAACGTTATTCAATGAAGAAGAAAAGAATTTTTAAAGACCAAAGATTGACTATGCGCGAATCCTGTACTAGAAGTAGTCGATCTTCAACTGTGGTTCACGATTTCCTAAAAAAAGCTCCAAGTTGTGGTTTAAAAAAGAAAACAAAAGGAATAGTAAGTTACCCAAATGGACAAAATAAGAAAGAAAACAACTCGTAACAAGTTACCCGGCAATAAAATTAAAACAAAATTTGGCTTACCTGTTACAAAACAACATATTTCTTTTAACACTCGAACACCAAAAAATATTAAATGGTCGAAATTGCAAAGTAAGACTAATTCTTCCTAGAAACATATTGAAACGCGGCTACTGTAGGCTAAGCGACACCTGCATTGGAAAGATAAATAGCAAAAAGTGATTTTCTCGGATGAGAAAAAATTCAACAAAGACGGCCCAGTGCAGTACTTGTTACTGGCACAATATCTGTGATGAAAATATATAACAGTCTAAAAGAAATTTCGGTTGAGGTACAGTTATGGTGTGGGGAGCTTTTCACTATGGCGGGAAGCTACCAATTTCAGACATTTACAATGATTTGCTAGAAAACGAGTTGATAACTTTTCTTGAGGACTACAACGACAATGATTTGATTTTTAACGAAACAATGCTTTCATCCATGCATCAAAGCAAACAATAGAGTGGTTTTGTCAAAATCAAATGAATGTTCTTGATTGGCTTGCATGTAGTCCCAGTTGAATTCGTTAAAGAATTTATGAGATATACTTGCGGCGAAGGTTTAAGCGAATGGTCGGCAATTTAAAACGGGCATTCTATACGAAATATAAATTTAAAATTTTCTTTATTATTATGAAGCTTATGAGCTTATTATGAGCACCGGACAAGTGGTGCAGTGGTTAAAGCTTCGGCACTTGGACCGGGAGGTACTGGGTTCGAATCCCATCAGAGGCTAGATGCAAATCGAATTTTCATCATCGATTACGATCAATGATGTTAATAAACACAACTAAGACCCTCTGATGGAGTGCAGAATTCAGCGCCGACCCACCGTCCATGTCAATGTACAGGTTGACATGGAGCTTGCAATGTGCAGGTGGTAATACTGTAGTTGTGTGAATAGGTGAATAGGTGAACGGGTTAATGATGTAGCGTGAATGCGTGGTATCACAATGGGCCAAAAATGGCCTAAGTGACAACCACTGAAACCTATATTTCTATCTACCTTATATTTAAGCAATTTGGAGTATTTTTTTAAACTGATTTAATATTTGAAGTATCTTAATTTTTTGCTTTGTTGAAATACCAATTAAATTTAGCGTAATGGCCCTATTCCATTCAAAAATACGAGATTTTGTACAAAATTAAAAAGAGACAAGAATAAAATATCTTCATGAGAGTGACTGAGACACATTTTTTTTATAGTAGAACATGTAGATAAATTTTTTGACTACGATACAAACATAACCTAAAAATTATTTAAATACAATGAAAAATCGTAGTTTTAATAATTAACGACGTAACCACTCTATAAAATATCGGATCCGCTCGAAACGCGATATTTTAAAACGCGATATTTTAAAACGCGATATTCCGAAACGAGATATGACAAAACGCGATATGGTACAAAACGCGATATTTCAAAACGCGTTATGGTACAGAATGTACATTACGAAGCGACGGGAGCGTAGCGACCCGATTTATACCGATCCTATAGACTCTCGCTCCTATATCGATTTTTAAATTCCTATAAACTGAAATTAAATTTCCCTTTCACCCGACTGATATAACCCGATCCTAAATTCCCGTTTTGTAACATATCGCGTTTTGTACCATATCGCGTTTTGTACCGTATCACGTTTTGAAATATCACGTTTTGAAATATCGCGTTTTGTACCATATCGCGTTTTGTACTCTATCGTGTTTTGAAATATCGCATTTATTATTTTATTCACGCGATATTTTATCGTTTTGATAATTCGAGTTTTAAAATATCTCGTTTCAAATGGGACCCATAAATTACAATTACAATTACAATTAAAAAATCAAAAAATTTGTGAATAATAAACCAAAATGTCTACAATAGATAAACCTAAAGTGAAGATAATTTTTTTTAAATAAAACGTGTTTATTAATAATCATTAACTAAATATTTGTGTAATTTATAATATAGTTGATTTGTTACCGTTTTAACAGTAAATATAAATTAAAATTAAGTGTAAATATTGCTCTTAACAATTTTCGATTAACAATTTTCGATTACGTTTTAATTTCTTAAGAAATATTCAAAAAGTCGAGTAATGATTAGGAATTTATTAGCTGAATTGGAAACTGTACACAATAATATTTAAGCTGAATGAAAGCTCATTGCGCAAAGTTAAAAGTTCATATCGGCACTGGGTCGACCTCCTGTAGTTGTGGTGCAAGGTTTAATGCAAGTTATAAATACACGTAAGTTCCCGCAGAGTTATAATTCTGAATTACATTTCTATTTCAATGTATTTTTTTGTCCTTTCTGTATTCAATTTAAATACAACGTTTATTTATTTTAATTCTAGATTATTATATTTTGATGAAGAGGCATTAGCGATTCTTCGAATTTACGGCTTAATTGAGAAAACATGCACTTCACATTGAAGAAACATAAAAAGCTCCTAACACAATGTCAAGAATTTCGAAATATTAATTCTTCAACGGCAATAGCGATTAACACATCGAATGATGAACCAATTTTCGAACCGCCGTGTAATTGCGTTGCTCGATTTCAATACTTTTCTATTTTAATCGGATAAAACATTTTGGAAAAATTTAAAGAATTGGCAAACGAAATTAATTAGTTTACATATAAGTGTGGCAACATGGCAAGATCATATGTTTTTGCTGTTTCATATGCATACTTAGATCTCCGAGAGGAACACCTACCTGCATGCCATCTATGAGTTAAATTCCAGATTTATTTACAGACCTCAGAATACCTTTTTCGAGTGATCTTTCTTACCAATTAAAAGGTGTTATGAATTTGTGAAACAGCTAAAGGATTCGGATGGCGAAGAAGGCATTACAACAAATAGTGAATATATAGGAGTAGGACCTAAGCAGCATTACATAATGAAATTCCATTTGAAAATTTAATGCACATATTAATGCAAGCCACAATAAAAAATTCTGAATACTATATCGAAGAAAAACTTTTCTTCACAGCGTAACTTATTAAAGTTGTTTGCATTTTCTACGAGTTTAGTTAAAATTTTGAGCAAAGGTCTGTTGACCTACAACACAGAAAGATAACGCATTTTACAAAACGTTTGGGAGCGATTTGTTGTTTTATACAAAACCGATACCCACGAATTTCACGTAAGTGTCACGAATTTATTCTGATTTGGCCTACAAATAAAACATTAATTTCGTTTAATTTCATATACCAGCCGAATAAGATGAATGATGTGGGACTGGGAACTTGTATATTGAATTCAAATTCAATATATCTCGTTTATATTTCGAACTTGCGACTATGTGTACAATTCTTGATACATGGCAATATTTAGTCGATTCACCATTTTCTACTTTAGATAAGCGCACATTATGAATTTTATGCTATTGCTTGATTGGGTTTCGTAACAATTTCGTTGCAAACATTTTGTAATATGATTTTATCGAGAGAACAGTCTGACCGAAAATTCGTCCTTATGTATCAAAAATATATTTGGGATAGAAATTTAAATTGCTTCTTAGTTCCTTCCTATTCCTACTAATTAAATTTTCTATTATTTTTTTCTTAGATTGGATTCATTAATCAGCCGAATATCAGCCAAAGATATATATGTTTTAAAATAGTTCGTGATCTCCCTTATAATATTTCAGATAAGTATCCTGAATTGATGTGCAACATTTTATGGCGTTTTAAAGTATCCTTTGCCGAGATTAAATCATTAGCAGCTTTTTATTTAAATCGCTTCCGCTGCACCGGGGGAAGCCATCACTTGTTGATTTTGAAATTTTATTAGCGTGTCTTCTAAATTTTAATATTGATTCAAATGAAAGCTCAACAGCTCGAGTTGTTATAAGTCATATAAATAGGAGATTTGATGAATATTATTTTGTTAAATATTTTGTTAATCTATGGAATGTTTGAATGAATTTTAATAAAATATGTATCTGTCGATTGTGTAATATTTTGTTTAAAGCGCAATGTGAACTGGGGTAGGGTGTTTCTTTGTAGTCAACTACTTAAAGCAACGATGTCACGATGTCACCATAAAAGTAATAATTTTCAATTTGAAATTTTTTTTAAATTTAAAATTGAGGAAATTTTAACGGAAACGTACAACAGGTATTACAAAATCGAAATGGCACTTTTTTCATTTCTACACTCACTAATCCTAATTTGAAAAGTATTAATCTGACATGATTAATACATTTTTTTAAAACGTTTAACTTTTCCGGTCTAGTCTATGATACCGCCCCAGAGAAAACACCGTTTTATTAATTTTATTATTATTTAATAAAACTTTAAATCGAATTTATTTTTATATTTAACCACAGTAAAATTCAACACCAAACGAATCTATTTATTAAAGTTATTTTCTAAAATTACGGCATCATAAAAAATTGAAGTTCTAAAGTCACGTCGTCGTATATCTGAACACCATAAAAATTTAAAAAAAAATAAATTAAAAAGCGACTGAGGGATTTTTATTTTTGATTTTTATATTTGGTGCCATAAAAATACTCAGCTTGATATTTTTGAAGGAAAAATTATAGCAACTTGTTGCAATTTGATATTGCCACTTACTTGTTCGTAGTTCAAAAATTTTTAAATCCCGTTTTCAGTTTCAATTAATTTCTTTAAAATTGAGTTAGCGAAGCTCTTTTCGTTGGGGTTTTTGTTTTGGGAATTTTTTCGAGAGTTGGAATATATATTTGATTGTAGCTGAATGTGCAAAATTTATATAAGTGGAATAAATATTAGTTACAAACACTATAAAAATTGAATATACCCGTTAATAATAATAGTGAATAAATAAAATACGTAAATTATATGTATATGTTTTGAATATGGTTAATATTAATAAATATTATGTTACGTAGATCAAATAAAAATGACAATATGTATATAATGATGTTAATCAAATTATATAAAAAAAATTGTTATCTTAAATATTATAAATAAAACTGTATAAAAAATATGATATAAATTGGTGAAGCATTTGAACAAAAGAAAAATTTATTTGAGAAACGTGTATGGGTGTGTGAGCAGTTTTGTTCCCTTGGAATTAGATTTGAAAATTTTTTGAAGCAGAGAATCGTTTGGCAGAATTTGGGAATTAACAGGATTTGGAAATTCAGCTCATTTCATTTTATTTTAATTTTTTTATGTATTTTGTAAATATTTCCTAATTTTTTATTCATGTACATGTAAAAATTGTATAGTTTGGTAAGTCTGATAATGATGGTTATTCCTAGGCACTATTGTTGCATTAAAAATATAGTGTATAAATTCAATCCCACGCAATAGACACCTCTCGAACTGAGCTACCGGTGTCACGCACACTATGAAGGTAACAATATGGCGCCCAAAACTATAAGATTTTTTTTATATGAAAATTTAATTTAGTTTTGATTTGTTTCGATAGCGTTAATGTTTTCCGGGTTTGGAAATTTGTATTTCTCCTACCGGATTTAAATTTTATTTAATATAACCAAATGCGGACAATTTCCATACTTCATTGCAGGTCAAACACAGCTGAATTTATTTAAATACTAGAATTTTCATATTTCATTCTCATTTTACTAAATTTTTTTTTGTTTTCTTTTAAAATGAACCTGTTTCTGATATTTAAATTTGTTACTAACTCTTATTTTGATAATAGATGTCAGTATTTACGGTTTTGATTATTGAAGACTGCTTCAGGGGAAAACAAAATAAAACTTATTTTTTATCGAATTTCAACAGAATATTTTATAAATAATTTGAGTACTTTGAATTTTTTTTAATTGATTGCTTAAAGTTTGTTCTGTAATTTTTTTTTTTTTGTTGATTCGATCTCTAATTCATGTGTAGTAACATTAAGCCTCTTTGCTAGCGAATTGCTATGATACATATGCTAATAAGTTGCAACACAAATTTAATAAATTTTTAAAATAGTTTCACCCGTCTCAAAACTTTTGTATTTTCCATTTATGTAGTTTCTGTTTTTGTGCCTGGGAATAGCCATCATTGGATGATTTTACGATAACTTAATAATACCATAGAAAAATAAGTTTACCATAGATTTCTCATTTTGATAAATCGACAGATAAAAATGAATTGAGTAAAAAAGTTCTAACAATTCCAATGTCATGATTGTATTTGTGACTTTATGTTGCGCGCAATGTAAAGTCACAAATACAATCATGACATTGGAATTATCAGAACTTTTTTACTCAACTCATTTTTGTTTCTGAATTTATAAAAATGAGAAATCTATGGTAAACTGATTTTTTCTATGATAATACTTTTCAATTTACTGACATATTACATTACATATATAATTAAAAGTATTACATATATTGTGCGCAGCATAATAATCTATTTAATTTTTTTTCTCAAAACTGTGTTAATTTGATAATAGTTTTTTTAATGGTTGTTTTAATGTTTGTCATTATTGAATATTGAGTTATTTTTTTGTCGTTTGTTCAACTTAAAAGAATAACATCATAAATTTTTGGAGTTAAGAATTTTATCATATTTCGTTTATTTGGTTTTGCATATTGAGCTTAGACGAGATAGCTTTATTGGGTTACGATTTTACAATCAATCAAACACGTTCAAGTTACGCTTAAGCCTGCGAAAATAGCTTTCATTTTGTAAATATTACGTTATTATATATTGTACATATTATTTTATGTGTTTTTAATATCATATTTACTTGTTGTTATTGTTTACAATGGACTCAATTAGTTTAAAATATTTAATGCCTGACGAGTTTATAGTTGAATGTTTAGTTAGGAAAATAGATGGTAATCCGTCGGCTAAATTTGACATTCTTAAGAATTTGGTGACTGAAGAAATGAATAATCCGGCTCTTAAACCTTTCAAACCACATAAAGCAGCTTCTAAAAATCCAGATAGGGAAATTCGAAAATACCTTTTAAAAATATCAGATTTCCGAGATTGGTTTGTAAATCTAAAGGATGGAGACCAGGATGATAATAAATTTCTTCCTGTTAAGTCAAGGATTAATCATGTAATTATGAGGTTAGAAAGATTATCTAAATCAACTAAGCGTTACAAATCAAACTGTCTTAGCGCGCTTAAAGAGGTCCAGTTATTACAGACACATATAGACAATTATATTGATAATAGTGGCTCTCTTGATGATTCAATCAAGTTTGTTGAGGAAAACATAAATATTAAAGTCGAAGATTTATCATCTTCGGAGGATGATTTTTCTGATGTAGATTCTATTTCTTCTCAACAAACCATACGTTCTACACCTCGAAAAACCAACAACAATATGACATCTATTAATAGTAATGATAATTTAATAAAGAATGGGTTGTTAGATAAATTTTCAAATTTGAACCTCGATAACCCACCTCCAAATTTTCAACAAATTCATTATACTGGGCAACAGTCCAGGAATAACATTGTACCCCGTTCTTTTCCAAATTCCAATAAACATCAACAATTTGACCAATCTCAATCACTTCCTGTGTTTTCAACACAACCTACCAATTCGTTTGTTACTGACGGAAAACATCAATTATCAAAGTGGAAAATTGATTTTAATGGCACTACATGTAGAGCAGATCACATGTATCTGCAGATGGAGTTGCAATTGAACGATTCCTTTTTAGAGTAGAACATTTAGCACGTACTTATCGGGTTCCTGATAATACCGTGAAAGATCAATTTGGTGTTCTCCTAAAAGGAGTTGCTTCTAATTGGTACTGGTGTTATCTTGAACGGAATCCTAATGCAACTTGGTTCCAACTAAAAGCTGCAATTATTGAACGATTTCAAGATCGTCGCACGGACGATGCCGGAATTTTGACAGCGGAAAATAAGAGATTGCGCTACTCGCCGCAAGTGGCAGCACTATCACTAAAGAGAAATAATTTTGTTATGTAATTACCAGCGGAAATTTTTCATTCATTATGTACCACTTTTTTCACTAAATAAAATATCCCAGCGGAATAAAATATTAAAAGTGATCCTTAAAATGGCAAATTAATTGATCTCCGAAGTAAAGAAACTCGGTATATGAAATCTTGAAATTTAACAACAATCCGTCTATCCGCCATTTCTTCCAATAGTAACCAATACTTTCGGTTGTTTTTCTAGTAGCCTAGGTCATACTGAGATTATATGGAAAGATTGGGAAAAATTCATAGACCAGAATTTCCACTAGAATTTTTTGATTTTCTGCGGCCATATGTGATTTTCTGTTTTTGACCAATATCTCAAAAACTTCCCCTAGTAACCAATACTTTCAGTTGTTTTTCTAGTAGCTTAGCCCACTTTTCAATGACTCATCAAGGTTACCGGCAATATTAATACACTTGAGATGAAAGTATTTTTTACATGAGCCGATGCATTGTACGCCTCGAAACCTTGTACCAGTAATTTTTTTGGAGCAATGAAAACACGTATTCGACATTTCCGGAAAAATCACAGTTAATTGATATTTTAATAGCACTATAATGTTAATTTAATAATCACAAATTTTTACTTTATAAGATGGCGCCAAAGTTGACAGCAGAAACTGGGATGTACACACCAACTCAAATATGATTTATTCAATTGTACTATTTTTTTTACTTTTATATTTAATTTAGTAAATTGAATTTAATAAAAACTATTTAATAACTAGTCAATACTAATTAATCAATTTAACTTTATGTATTTTGATGAATATTTACTTTAATCTAATTTAATTTTTCCACTGATATAGGACATTAACAATAAAAAAAATAAAAACATTTTCCCAGACGAAAAAAAATTAGGAACCAAATAGCAACGCAAAGCGGGACCTTCGTGTAATTATTACAATAACATTTCATGGTTTATATAAAATATCACATATAATGCAGATTCGTGATAGTATTTACTTTATTTAGCTTTTACATTTAACTGAACACAAATGGTGCTTTGCGAATAATAATTCAGTAACTGCATCGAATTTTACGGAAAATTTAAGACCTAGTCCTGCCATTTTATAATTAAGAAAACAAGGCCGATGCATATGCATTAGTTTTAAGTGGACATTATCTTAGTCCATGGCTCTTAGATGTTACAAAAGAGATATAGAGCTGTGATATTCAATTTGCAGAAAATCAAAAATTCTAGTACATGAGTTTTCTCCAAATTTTCCATATAGTCTCAGTATGACCTAGGCTATTAGAAAAACAACCGAAAGTAATGGTTACTAGTGGAAGTTTTTTGAGATATTGGTCAAAAACTGAAAATCTCTTATTTGGTCGCAGAATATCAAAAAATTTTACTGAAAATTCTGGTATATAAATTTTTCCCAAACTTTCCATATAGTCTCAGTATGACCTAAGCTACTAGAAAAACAACCAAAAGTATTGGTTACTAGTGGAAGTTTTTGAGATTTTGGTCAAAAACTGAAAATCACATTTGGCCGCAGAAAATCAAAAAATTTTACTGAAAAATCTAGTACATGAATTTTCCTCAAATTTTCCATATAGTCTCAGTATGACCTAGGCTACTAGAAAAACAACCGAAAAAATTGGTTACTAGTGGAAGTTTTTTGAGATATTGGTCAAAAACTGAAAATCTCTTATTTGGCCTCAGAAAATCAAAAAATTATACTGAAAATTCTGGTCTATGAATTTTCCCCAAACTTTCCATATAGTCTCAGTATGACCTAGACTACTAGAAAAACAACCGAAAGTATTGGTTACTATTGGAAAAAATGGCGGATAGACGGATTGTTGTTAAATTTCAAGATTTCATATACCGAGTTCCTTTACTTCGGAGATCAATTAATTTGCCATTTTAAGGTTCACTTTTAATATTTTATTCCGCTGGAATATTTTATTTAGTGAAAGAAGTGGTACATAATGAATGAAAAATTTCCGCTGGTAATTACATAACAAAATTATTTCTCTTTAGTGATAGTGCTGCCACTTGCGGCGAGTAGCGCAATCTCTTATTTTCCGCTGTCAAAATTCCGCTATCTTATCATAGACAAATAAATGAATAAAGATCCCTAAACCAATGGAAAATTTATGTTTAAATCCAATTCTCGATGTCGTTACAAATGGAAAAAAATTTCTAGCGGCTGTTAGTAGAAATATTAGTTAATACTCAAACCCTATTTTGGTCTACATTATGAGCGCAATACATATTTCTCGCTCAATATATTTTTTCAATACGCGCGCGACAAATAAAAAATTTTATATTTGTGTATGCAGTAAAAAAGAAACAAACGGAAAAATAACAAATTCAACTTATTTTTTATTTTCGTTTGAAAGTATCCTTTCTCTTATTCTAATATATATGTATGATTTATATTTTAATAAAACAGAATGAAATGAAACTAAAACGCACGTATTATGTATATACATACTCGTATATACATATGTACTATTTAAAATAATGTTTATGCACGATCGATAATTTCTTGTTTAGATATATAGAATTTAAACACGTGGTGACCATGAAAAGGAAGAGGATCTATTTTAGATGTAAGTATGTAGCTACGATGATTGTTTTGGTGTGCTGCATGAAATATAATTTAAAAAACAAATATTTTGAGGAGATGATAAGAAACACCAAAAATTTATGAACGAAAGGGAAAAATATTATAATTAAATGGTTTTTTAATGATCGCAGAAAACAATTACATATACATATGTATTACATATTTGTGTTTGGTTACATTATGTATATTTTATATGCCTATCTATACTGGTTTGTCCAAATTAAATACATTCATGATTTAATTTTCCCTAAGTGTACTATTAAGGATGATGCATGATTTAAATTCAATAATTTTAAAATACCTAATAATTTTATAAATGATTTTATTTTTGAGAAAATGAATAAAATCAGCTTGCACCGGAAAGATGTCTTTGGGAAAATGTACTAAGTATTTGGATTTATCTCCAAAAAATTGGTCAAGCATACAAATTTTTGTTAACGTTTTCCCCTTATTCCAAATTATCTGAAGCATGGTAGGACTTGGTTTGTTTTAACTAGCTTTTGCAAATATTTTAAGACGTCGAAAATAAAAGCTAGTTTTTGATTTTAACTAAATTTGCAAAAACATTAATATTTCGATGGCGGTTGTGGTATATACATATTTAATTATGAGTATACACAATATCCGTGCAATAATTCTATTTTTAATCTGCTAACCCCAAATTAAAATCATCCTAAGGTTTTAAAATGACAATATATAAATATTTCGTTGTTCGTTGTTGTCAATTGATTTACAAGCTCACATTAAAAGTTCACTGCAATTTTCCAGATACCAACCACCCCTTATCATGAAAACTACCCCAAATTTCTCTAGAATAAATGACCACTTCTTTGAAAATTTCAAAAATAGACTATTCAATATCGGATAATGGGTATCGCTTTATAATCCTCATGAGAAATGCAATTCGATGTTTAAGTTGTAACTTTAAATCATGGACACAAATTTATTAGCCACCCACTTTATTTATTAGGTGTATAACAATTTCTACAGATTTTTTCTTCGAGCTTAAAATTATATTTAAAATAGAAATATTTTCACGGTATTTTGTGATTTTTACAGGATCGTGAGTTACATAACCTCTCAGAATAGCAGAGTTTACAATGGCAACTGATAAACAGCACATTCGGCACTGCATTCTATACGAATTCCAATAAGGAAAAAAGCTTCTAAAGCTCGGGAATCAATTTGTAGTGTTCTTGGTGCCGACCTTGTGTCTTATGTAATTATTGGTACAAACATTTTAGAAGTGGTGATTTCGATCTTAGCGACAGCCTCGAAAGTTTGAAGATGTTCGAGCTAACCTGGAAACTACAACAGCAACAGGCATAACTCAGAAAAAACCTAATACCTAAATAAAATAATGTGTAATAATTGGATTCACATTAGTTTTCAATTCCTATAAAAATGATAAACATTTGATAGTTTAAATTCTCCTAAACTTCTGAAAATTTAAATGAATTGTAAGAAATATGTACTATGGACTTGAAAGATATAAAAATTAACTAAATAGAGTAAAATATTTTCTGGACAGTTATTTTTCTGTAATTATCTTCTCCTGTACTAAATATTAATTTATTGCATTAATATGCCCAGTACCAAGTGAATTTTCTAAAACTGGTTATGTAAATGTATTTAATTAATGTGTAGTAATCCATCATCATTAGTCATACATTCTTTAATCGTATATAGTCCAATGAGTTGTCACAGATTTTAGTGAGGCCTCATTAAACCTTATATGAAACATGTCTTTGTTTTCGGTAAGACTTCAGTGGGCTGAACTTGCTCGACATGTTTAAAGAGTTCGTAGTGGAAAGGACTTCGGCCTGATGACCTAAATCAAGGACAGGATCACGAACGCTGCACGGAAGTCCCAGAAAATATTCGAACCCAATTCAAACAAGATTTATTATAATATTGCATAGTCTATTTTTGAAATTTTCAAAGAAGTGGTCAATTATTCTAGAGAAATTTGGGGTAGTTTCCATGATAAGGGGTGGTTGGTATCTGAAAAATTGCAGTGTACTTTTAATGTGAGCTTGTAAATCAATTGACAACAACGAACAACGAAATATTTATATATTGTCATTTTAAAACCTTAGGGTGATTTTAATTTGGGGTTAGCAGATCCAAAATGGAATTGCACGGATATTGTGTATACTCATAATTCTATATATGTATATACCACAACCGCCATCGAAATATTAATGTTTTTGCAAATTTAGTTAAAATCAAAAACTAGCTTTTATTTTCGACGTCTTAAAATGTTTGCAAAAGCTAGTTGAAACAAATCAAGTCCTACCATGCTTCAGATAATTTGGAATAAGGGGAAAACGTTAACAAACATTTGTATGCTTGACCAATTTTTTGGAGACAAATCCAAATACTTAGTACATTTTCCCAAAGACATCTTTCCGGTGTAAGCTGATTTTATTCATTTTCTCAAAAATAAAATCATTTATAAAATTATTAGGTATTTTAAAATTATTGAATTTAAATCATGCATCATCCTTAATAGTACACTTAGGGAAAATTAAATCATGAATGTATTTAATTTGGACAAACCAGTATAGATAGGCATATAAAATATACATAATGTAACCAAACACAAATATGTAATACATATGTATATGTAATTGTTTTCTGCGATCATTAAAAAACCATTTAATTATAATATTTTTCCCTTTCGTTCATAAATTTTTGGTGTTTCTTATCATCTCCTCAAAATATTTGTTTTTTAAATTATATTTCATGCAGCACACCAAAACAATCATCGTAGCTACATACTTACATCTAAAATAGATCCTCTTCTGTAACGAGAACGCGGTTTGGGTTTCGGTTATTATTACTGTAAGTAACTTTTAACGTTACAATTTCGATGATACGACATCCAAACCACATGGTTTTAGGAATGAGATCCGGAACGAATTCTGGATCCAGGTTTAAACCTTCTCGTTATAGAAAATTATTTATCTATCAAGCTAACTACCACGGTCTATTGCTCCAGCTTGGCTCGACGGATTGGGGTGGGTGTAGGTAGCGCTTATATATAGATCTTGCTAGACCGTATCAAAAAAAAAAAAAAAATAAGAATTATAGAAAGGAAAAGGGAAGGACACAGACTATCACTTCATCCAAAAAAAATCAGTTAGATCTCATCCTCATGCAACAAAAATAATTAATTAACGCTTCATTTTAAAAACACACGAAATTGGCCAGAATATTCATGAATGCTTAAATATAATAGTAGTAATTAAAATGTTAACTTTATCTGTGAAAATTTTAATTTTGGTTACTTAAATTAAAACCAAGAGAAAAAAAAAATATGGACCACTAATTTATGCAACTACAATATTTATACCAAAAAAAAATTCATTAAACACAGTACTATTGGTATAACAAAATTTACGATTCTAAATTTAAATGCATAAAACTAATCACTAGTAATATTTGAATTAAATATGAAATAATATTAATCAAAGAAAAATAAAAGAGAATAAATTATTAACAACCTAACATTAATGTTTCATGCAATGGGATAGTGCATCCCTGATCATCCGTAGTATCCAAACAGGTGGTAAGCCAATTCATTAACATAAGTACATTGATGATTCTAGTTATTCATTCGGGTTGTACTTGTATGTAGATAAGAGAAGAACTGTTTAGCTTTGGTTTTATTTTGTTTTTCCTTTGGTATGCAATTTACGTAGATTCGATGAATAATAGTGGTTGTAGGTGTAGGGGTGTGACGTAGGTATGTTGTAAATAGTATTCGATTATGCCTTTATACTTTAATTCGTAGCCTTGACACAATATACAACCAAAATTGGATTTACCAACAATTCCCGTATATGATGACGAAGTGGTAAATATTATTTTTATCTTCGGAACGGGATAGTTTGTACAATTTAAAATCGGTGAATGACTTACGTGAACTTCGATGTCTCCTCCACTAACGTATTTATATTCACCTTCCACAATCTGTTTAGTTTTAGTTAGCACTATTTTTATTCCGGTACAATCACATACACTGGTTATAAAATCTTGTCACATCTAATGTTTATTTAAATTAGTTGAATTAATTATATTAGATATTCGGATTTCATTAGAACTTTAGTATTTTCGTTCTTTATTTAATCAGTTAAGTATAATATATAGTATACATTTATTTAGTTTTAGTTATATTTATTAATTATATTGGTAGCACTTTGACAACAGGAAAAAAAAAAAAATCGAACCACAGAAGAAAAGATGGTTTGTAGAAATTGAAACAGCTTTTACAGGTCTTTCATATTTCTAAATTAACTACTTTATTTATAATTCAACAAAATTTTGTTTTGTTTGTTTTTATTTTTATATTTTTTTTTTATACAAACAAAACTTAATACAAAATTGTCACTTAAATTATTTAATTTAACATTAAGGTTGACCATGCAACCATTTTGATATACAACCGATCATTACACAATCGATCATTACACATTTACAATATAAATGCCGGTTTTTTTTTTTTTCACTTAAATTCTAAATTTTTCGTTTGATTTGTTCTTTATTAATTTTATTAATTTTGAATGTTCGACTTGTCACTACTTTTTAGTCTTTTTATATAATTTTTATATTTTTTTTTTTTATTAAAGAACAAAACGAAATTTTTGCGACACAAAATCAACTAAATATTATTATTTTTTCTGTCCCCTTCTGAAGGTGACGATCCTCTATTTATACGATTTTTTCCGAAGGGGCATGCAATTCAGCACTACTACACATTTACAAAATTTTCGGTTTCGAATATTTTTTTTTTCCATACTTAATGAAACTTACTACAATTGAATTTATTAACACCATGGAGGTCAGTGACCTTATAAATTGATTCCGAAAACAACAACTGATAATGAGAAAAAAAAACTGGTACACCCAGCGGCATGCAATTCAGCACTACTACACATTTACAAAATTTTCGGTTTCGAATATTTTTTTTTTCCATACTTAATGAAACTTACTACAATTGAATTTATTAACACCATGGAGGTCAGTGACCTTATAAATTGATTCCGAAAACAACAACTGATAATGAGAAAAAAAAACTGGTACACCCAGCGGGTTGCACAATTAATTATTTTTGTTGCATGAGGATGAGATCTAACTGATTTTTTTTTGGATGAAGTGATAGTCTGTGTCCTTCCCTTTTCCTTTCTATAATTCTTTTCATGGTCACCACGTGTTTTAAATTCTATATATCTAAACAAGAAATTATCGATCGTGCACAAACCTTATTTTAAATGGTACATATGTATATACGAGTATGTATATACATAATACGTGCGTTTTAGTTTCATTTCATTCTGTTTTATTAAAATAAAAGAGAAAGGATACTTTCAAACGAAAATAAAAAATAAGTTGGAATTTGTTATTTTTCGTTTGTTTCTTTTTTACTGTATACACAAATATAAAATTTTTTATTTGTCGCGCGCGTATTGAAAAACTATATTGAGCGAGAAATATGTATTGCGCTCATAATGTAGACCAAAATAGGGTTTGAGTATTAACTAATATTTCTACTAACAGCCGCTAGAAATATTTTTCCATTTGTAACGACATCGAGAATTTGATTTAAACATAAATTTTCCATTGGTTTTTAAGTCTTTATTCATTTATTTGTCTATGATCTTATACAGCATACACGGATGACGACATTCGTCGGTTGATTGATTCTCGGAAACAGAAGACATGTAAATCATTTTTCGAATTTAACAATGAAAAGCTTGCGTTAACTCTTCGATTTCGCAATCCTATTCCTGATTCGGACATTTTGCGGATTCTACGATGCAACATGAATATTGGTCTTCAATACCTTCTTGCTGATCAGGAGATTGATTCAATCAATACTTTGGTTAGGAGATGTGTTGCGCTTGAGGATATGTGGAAACGACATAATTTTGTACCGGAGAAATTCGGCAGAATCCAAAATGTCAGTGAAGTTTTTGGTTCTGTTGAGATTCAATCCAATATGCCATCTGTTACACCTGTTACGTTAAAATCAAATTTATTATCGGATATTAATTCCAATTTTTCTATTCCAAATTCAACAAATCAAAGTTCTAACAATTGTATAAGCCCTGATTTGCATCAATTTAATAATTTAATTTCCTCTAATCAAATTGATGCTTTTAATCAAAATTTTAATTCAAACCAACCAAATTATTTTGTATGTTGGAATTATCGTGACGTGGGCCACACTTTTTTGAATTGCTCAGCGCCACGTAAATTATTTTGCCATGGGTGTGGTACAGATGGATTTACCAAAATTAATTATCCAAAGTGTAGTCATATGGGAAACGTAAATTCGAGGACTCAATCAGCTGCACTGAACACTCCTCGAAACGCCCAGCAGCAACGAACCACACAATCGACTACAATTCTCAGGAGCAATTTTCAACAAAATTAAATTTAGTAATTTCAAATAAGATTAATGAAATAAATCATAATTTTTCAAAATTCAAAATCAAAACTAAAATTTTGTAATCTTTTTCTAATTTCACGATATCTGATGGCAAGATTCCTGTAAATACTTCTGCTAATAAGAATCGTTCTTTGACTTTGACTGATTTGAGTAATTGGAAATTATACATTCCTAATGATCTAATTAGTTACGTTATCAGTCAAGCACATAACCCTCCGACGTCAGCAAATGTTGGTGCTGCGAAAATGCTTGATCGTATTCAGAGATATTGTTACTGGCCGAAAATGGCAAATGATGTGAAGAATTACGTCAGTAATTGTAATAAATGTAAAGAAATTAAGCCAGTTAATTATTCCACCAGAACAGACATGGGCAAGCAGAGGTTAGTTGTTCGTCCAATGCAACGCTTATTTGTAGATTTTTTAGGTCCATATCCTAAATCCAAAAATGGTAATACATACTTGTTCATTGTTTTTGATCATTATTCAAAATTTATTTTCCTAATACCTTTTCGAAAGGCTCTTTCCACGGATATCGTGAAATTTTTAGAAAAAGACATCTTTCTTACATTTGGGGTTCCTGAGTATATTGTTTCTGATAACGGAGCACAATTTACTTCAAAATTATTTCAAAATTTCCTATCAAAATTTAATGTTAAGCATTCTTTTGTTCGCCGCTATTGTCCTCAGGCGAATGCGTCGGAGCGTGTGAATCGTTCAATACTTGTAGCTATACGAGCATATGTTGGGGAAAATCATGCAACATGGGACCAACATATACCGGAAATTACTTGCGCACTCAGAAATGTTGGACATGATTCTACGAAATATTCACCTCATTTTTTAATGTTCGGACAGCATATGATCACCAACGGAAAGGGATATGCATTGTTAAAATTGTTAAATCTAGAGAATGAGGGCATTATTTCTACCGAATCTAAAGCAAATTGTCTGCTAAAACATTTAGAAGATGCGTATAAAAGATCCTGTCATAATTACAACTTACTTATTTACCGGACAAGTGGTGGAGTGGTTAAAGCTTCGGCACTTGGACCGGGAGGTACTGGGTTCGAATCCCATCAGAGGCTGGATGCAAAGCGAATTTTCGTCATCGATTACGATCGGTAATGTTAATAAACACAACTAAGACCCTCTGGTGGAGTGCAGAATTCAGCGCCGACCCACCGTCCATGTCAGTGTACAGGTTGACATGGAGCTTGCAATGTGCAGGTGGTATACTGTAATTGGTGATTGGGTGGTCTGTGCGTGAATGAAAGGGGGGTATTAATGGACCTTCAAAGGACATTAAATCCACTGGACAATTAATACTTCCTTATATTAAAATAAAAAAAATAAAAAAAAGGAGTAAAAAACAAATTCTAGAAGTAAGTCAAGATGTTTTCGTAAAAAATTATGTTCAAAGTAGTGCAGTGAATAAGTTTTCGGCTAAACTTGCCCCTAAATACGTTAAATGTGTAGTTGTTAGGATATTAGGAAATATGCGTATGAACTGGCGATTGGCGAATGATGATGGTAAGAATCTCGGAGTTTACCATATTAAAGACATTCGAACATGAACAATATGTATGAATAAAGCGTTTTTGTTTTTGTTTATTTGCCCGGCTTGATGAGAATCAGGTTGTGTGGTACGTCCACACGAATGTTGCAATTTGATATTGCCATTTACTTGTTCGTAGTTCAAAAATTTTTAAATCACGTTTTCGGTTTCAATTTTCATGATTTATACAGTAATTTTTTCTAAATTCAAATTTTTTTTTAAAGAACTATTTTCATGATTTTTGTCAAAACCGGTACAGCGGTTCTTAAACTTTAATGTTACAAACAAACACGTCATTTTTATTGGTCGAAACTTATTTCCTTATTTTTAGACACTATATAGTTTTGGGCCTAAATGTTGCAAAGTTGTTTATGGCCCGATATTAATTATAGCTTGTACTGTACTGATCTATAGAGTAAACGAGGTATACCAAACATAACATTCAGGCGGTTTTTACGTTAGTATTTTAGGCAAATTGTGTACACATCTTAAATTTTTTTTTTACAGTTTTTTTGTCTTTGCAAAATTATACAAGACGCCGCCTTTTAAATGTGAAATGAAGACATCTAGTTTTTTTGTTGTGTTCTTCGCAGCATCGCATATAATATGAAAGCTGTTTTATTTTTATTTTTATGTATGTACGTACGTACAAGGGAAATCTGTAATTGAAAAGTATATGTACGCGATAAAACCATATATTGTTAACAATTTATTTGTGTTTACTTGCGAACACAAAAAACAAGCAATATGTGCGGGAAATATCGTTTCGAGCGAGGTACATCGAGTTGAGTAAATATTATAAAACAGTGCGACGTCTTTGTGTATTGTATACTCTACGTAGTATAGTTAGGTTTTCCGATTTTATGCTGCTGTTGTTTTTATTTTATTTTATTAGGTGATACCACACCATACCACCCCCTATTGTTACACAAAATTTAATTTTAGTTTTATTATTGCTTGTGTAAAATAATTAAAGCGAATAGATTACCATTCACTACCCGCACATAATATTTGAGTTTAACATATTCGAGATTTTTAAAGGTGGCATAATTTCGCGCCATACTTTCTTTGTCCATTAAATAGTAATCAAATAGTAATTAAAATGTTCGATAATAGGTGGCCATCATCGGGCACATAATTTTTTATCAAAAAAAGCCAACTAACGATAATTTAATAAGTACGTGTCATATAAACAACTTTCTAAACTAAATATGTAATTAAGTAAAATTTAGCAAGTTTTCTATATCCGGCCAATGAATTACCCTTGGAACACCATAGTACATATTTTTTGGTGAGGTCAACTGCGACCGGTGGGTATAGACATTAATTATAAAAATATTGCTTGGTAAAGTCGTCGATACACCTTGGGAATATACCGCACCGTAACAGAAACAAAAATATTATGCTAAAAAATGTCCTTATAGCCATCGATCCGTGAAATACCAGCAAAAACAGTCAAATTTTTTTTTTTTTTTTTTTTGGTAAACGTAGAGCAACGGTGTGCTTGGAGGATATTATTTTGGTGGCGAACAGATGTTGTTGAAATGTTGAAATATTCTTATAATTTTTTTATTTTATTTCTCTCTGTTGTGTTTAACAATAAATTAATCAAAATTATTATATTTTATGTAGACGATATACCAAGCCCGAACTATGAGAAGTAAAAAACACAATTTTGTGCTATGTAGGGATATTATTTGTTCAATGTACTTTGAATAAAAAATGCTTTTGCTCTTGCCATCGTGTATTTACCTTATTTTTTTGATGTTTTCAAATTAATATTCCGCAATTTTTGTTTTTTTTTTTGGTGAAACTTTTTTTTGGTATTGTGTGTTTGTAATAGGCATACACCGGAAAATATAATGTGGTATTATTTAAAATATGAGGCCTATTTGAATATATACGATTTACAACGAGATGTAAAATAAAGGTGATGCTACTTTCTAGGAACTAGGTAACTTTGGAAATTTTTCTTTCCACCTTTAACAGTGCTTTAAAAAATGTTGTGCGGTGTTATTGACAGGAAATGAAGCTGAGATTTATTGGTTTCAATTCAATTGTATTACATTAACTACTATTCGTCCAAACTATTCGATCGATTTAAGATATAGCCACAATATTTACATCTGTGGTGTGGTCCTGAAGTCGTTTGAGGAATACACTGGTTGTCTGTCTGCCCAATGTATTTGCTGTCGCATTCCGTGATATTGAATTGTACGCGGTGATAAATGATCCACGATTAGTGCTTTTCGTGAATAATTAAATTTTTTTTTTTTTAATTTATTCTGCATTTTGTTGGTGATAGATATGAAGGTAATTTGCAATGAACCATTGAATGGAAAGCAGTTTTTTTATCAACTCCGCTTTGGTGTCAATCTGATGTGATACACCTTCTCGAGGTTCTGATTACATTAACGCCTAAGTAAAGTAAGATTGGGTTTATTTCTTCTTCATTTCTAAACTTGATTGTATTGTATTGCGAATTCAACAGATTTAGTGTTTGGTTAAGATCAACAGACTTTTCAACGATTGCAACCACCGACCAAATGACACAGAGTTAAATCTTTGACGTTTGGATCGGGAGGTACCGGATTCGAATCCCGATAAGGGCAGGATGCAAAGGAAATTTTCATCAACAGATTACGATTTGTGATGAAATGGAACACATCTATGTTCGCCTGTCGGAGTGTAAAACTCATAGGCCAAACCATCTTTCGTGCCAGTGAAGTTTGGCGAAAAATCCCAAGAAAAAATTTGTTATTCAACAAGCAAAATAAAAACATTAAATTATGAAAATAATTTCAGCACACTTTATAAAAATATTGGTTGCGGATTTAAACTAAAATTTTGTTGGTCATAAATACTGTTCTATCTATAAGAAGCTTACATGTGAATATTATTTGGTGGTCAGTTAGTAAATCACCCATTGCTGACAATTTCTTTCTTTCGTTGACAGTACATAAGAAGGACTATCTAACTTCGTCACAAGTTCCAGTTGCTAAAGAATGTTTTGTGGGGTAAGCAGCATAATCTAGCGTGTCACGACTCATTGGTCATAACGTTGATTTACTTACAGTTATAACACTTAGCTATTTCTATTATACATAAAAGCGAGACAACGCTCAATATTTTTTGGATAGCAGTTTTGGTGGACGTCGCCCAACAAGTTTGATGGTGAGTGGCCAGTTGAGGTCACTTCATTTCCAACGCTAAAGACGGAAGACGCCCAACAATACAGGTGGCCAACCGGCCATTTGTAAAATTTCTTAAAGCCGAAAGACGCCTAACAATATCTTCGGTGCAAAGGCGGGAGGACGCTCAACGGTATGTTTTACATAAAAGCCAGCCGTTATGTAAAGACGGGGAGACGCCTAACCTGTTTCAGCGAAAGGCATCGCAACCCAAGGTCGACCTCCATGAGGCCCTAAGGTACATTTTTTTTTATTTTCATTTTTCTTAAATTTCAATTTAATTTCAAAGTTTCAATTTTTCCAACTTTTATTTAAAATACATTTTTGTAATCGAGCACCAATTATCGGTTGCGGGGCACGCGTCCGGAGTGTAGGTTGGTTTCGCTTCATAGTTTAACCAAGTTCAGCGACCATTTTTTTCTAACTCGATTTTTTCGTTTCTTCTCTTCTCTCTTGCCTTTCTTCCTCCTCTTCTTTATGTTAAAAATTATTTAAATAAAAAAAAGTACGATGATTCGTGGCATTCTCTTTTTTTTTGATTTCTTCTTTCATCGGCCTCAATTTACTTTGTTCCGTTATTATCCTGGTTCATTTTTTTTGCTACCTATTTTTGTTATTTTTATAGAATGAAGTACTAAATATCTTTTCGGGTCGGTATGCTGGAAGGTATTCGGTATTTTTCATTTCGTGTTGGTACCATATTTGCAGGTTAGGCTTGTCACCACTCATCATCATCTCCTTGGCAAGACGTCCATAGGGTCCACAGTTGTTATTAAATTGATTCACGTTCCTCAAGTTTCAAGATTGCTTTTGATTTTTATTTTATTCTGTTCATGGTTTTGGCCAGGAACAAGCAAGCCTCGACTTCGTTACGACCCAAAACCCGCCAACAGTCAGGAAAAATCACTGTGAGAGAGACCTCTTCGTGTTTAAATGAAATCTGCGGAATACCATATTGTAACAAGCAGCACACGGTCAACGCATTTATTAAAACTTTTTTGGAGCTACCTCATGTTAGTCTGGTAGCGCAGCATTAGTCCGAAAGCTTGTGGGGCTCAACATTCTGCAGAAAAGGATTTTCCTATGTTAAAGGAGCTTTCTGAATTTTTGGAAAAAAGAACTGATGCATTGGAATCCGGTAGCAGAAGCATTGTGAATAAATCAAATATTTTTCAAAATTTAAAGCCTAACAGTTCCAAATCATTTGTAACAATTAATAAGCCCACTTGTCCAATTTTCAATCCAGATGACCATAAACTTGAATGTGCTAATTTCAAGGAAATGGATATTAATAAAAGATGGGATTGCCACAATCTTCATAAATCTCGAGGTCGCTGTCATAAATAGAACAAGAAACACTGTACTCTTCTATATGCAGCAACCTATAAATAAGCCTAAGCACAACCTGATCAATCTACATCCAGCACGTTAAACGAATCCAAGATTATGCAAGTCTCCTCCGGACAAGTGGTTTTACCAATGGCAATGGTAAGAATAAAGGTTATCCGGGGGCCGATTCGGGGGCTTCCAAGCATGTCGAGCAACTATAGATTCAACATCGCAGAACTCATTCATTACCGAAGATTGTGTTCAAAATCTGGATCTGCCTCGCAGTTATAGGCAGTTCAAAGGGAAAGGTAGAAATATCTTTAAGAACGGGCGACGGAGAATACTAGAAAGCATGGACATTCGTAATTCCTAAAATTTCAGCCAAGCTCCCATCATACGAATTCGAAAAGCTGACTGCACGAAATAAGAAAAAATGTCTCATTCTGATCCTAAATTTAGTCAAGCGCAGTGCGATCGATGTATTTATTACTTGGTACTGAAATCTACTATATCAAGTTACTTAATCCGACAAAAAAAATTTGAGAGATCGCCTTGTCGCCTTGCCGCCAACTTCATTGGGCTGAATTGTGACGGGTAGAAGCCATGAGATAGCGAATAGCAAACAATCAGCTTGCTTCAGAATACTAACGAACGTTGACAGTAGCCGAAAGAAGTTCTAGGAAATTGGGTCAGTAGGAACAGCATCAAGCCTTACAACAGCAGAGATAAAATGCGAGGAACTATTCGTGGCCACAACCAAGAGGACTAATGATGGCAAATTCGTAGTAAAACTACCATTTCGAGAACCCGAGGGCCAATTGGGTTTCACATACCATTCGGCAATGTCCAGATTATTTTCCATGATGAAAATATGCGAGCGAGATTCAATCTTTCATAAACTTTATAGCAAATTTATGGCAGGACTATGATAGGTTGGGGCACATGTCCGAAACTCCCACTGATGACAGCTCGTACTACCGCATGAAATTAGCCAGCATCACCACAAAACTTTGCGAGGTATTCGATGCATCTGTAACATAGGATCGACCATTCGAAAAACCCTGTCATATGGTACACAGCTCGAATCATTTTTAGCAACCCGATGCATAAATTAATTAGCAATACAGGCTAAAGAACGATCACCAACCGCAGCAGAAGCAATCCTGAGCGATATGTATGTGGACGACGCCATGACCGGGGCAAACACCGAAGCTAAATTATTTCGTCTGAAAGATGAAATAGTGGCCATCCTAGATACTGCGGGCTTCCACGCAAGTTAAGAGAGAGGCGATAGAGACTGTATGCAGCAGCGGTTATAAGCAGAGTGAAAACCGAATATGTAATTGTAGTCCACCTAACGATGGCTAAAACGATGGTAGCACCACTGAAAACGATAAGCGTTCCAAGATTAGAGCTCATAGGTGCTGTGCAATTGGCAAATTTAATGTACGCTCAGCACTTTATCAAAACATAGAACGATAATACTATGGACCGACTCCAAATTCGTGTTAGATTGATTCACCGCGCATCCTCAGCGGTGGTCTACATTTTTGCCAATCGAACATCCGAAATATTAAGTTCATACAGCACGGAGAAATAAAGGCATGACTCGTCAGCCGAGTGCGTTCAGAGATATAGCTGCTGGGGAGTTGCTCAAATTCTAGTTGTGGTTTCATGGGTCCAAAAAGCTAGTAGAACCGAAGACGGAGTGGCCACATCAAGAAGCTTCATTTGGCACAAACGAAGAGGCTAGACATAGTGAATTATCATATAAAATCAGTGTCAGCAGAGATATATGTAAGGAGCTCGTAACAAAATATTTCAGTTTCCAAAAGATGAAAAGAATTATAATTCATATTATCCGTTTCATTCAAAATAGCCTCTGGGTCGATATGATATGAGTTTGGCGGCCGTATACTATTAATTCAATATACTCAACATAAACATTTTTATGAAGAAGTTAAATGCTTGAAATCGCAAACGGCTTTGCCTAAAAGCATTGAAACCTTCCATTTATAGTGATGGAATAATTCCATAGCGACATCGATCAAGTTATCCATGCTATTACTACGCAAATCCAAAGTCACAATCGCGATTCTGCAAGACATGCCTGTGTGCTGAATTTCTTGTGTCGGCAGTTTTGGATGATTCGCACACGTATAAAGTATTTCAAGCAGAACCCATTAAAACAGCAGCAATTAATGGGCGATTTACTTTCAGCAAGGGCCATTTAAATTGAAAATTACTGGAAGAAGAGAACAGATTCCAGTCAAAATGTAGATATGAATCTTCGTGTGCCCTAGCACTAAAGCAATCCGTATGTTGTATGTGTCGTCAATCTAACAACATACTGTTAAACTTAGGTGACTCGCTCTAGCAGAAAAGGTGTCGATAATGCAGATTATGTTATAACAATTGAAATGTAGCAGCCGAAAAATGTCCATAATGCAAATTCAAACACAACCTATAGTATTCGCCTGTAAACGTCGGTAAGGCAGGTTCATATAAGCCATCCAAAAAATGTCGATAAATCAGATAAATAATTTTAGTGTTAAGCAGTAATTTCTTTTTGCATTATTAAAAATTATACTTTTTTAAAAAAAGCATTAACACTATAATAAAAAACAATTATAATACTTAGAAAACTCAATGGCATATATCAAGCAAAACTTCAAAAATTTCAGGTCAATTTTCATGTGAAGAGTCCGAAAATTTGTATAAATAGATCGCACCCCCAAAATTTGAAAAATTCTAAAAATTGACCGTTTAGAGTGTCATGCCTGGAAATAGATTCAAATGAAAAATCTAAAAAAAATATTTCCTCGACATAAAATTCGCATCTGCATTATCGACATTATTCGGCTATCACTTAATTTTTTATGTTTAATCTGCATTATCGGCATTTTTCGGCTGAGTATTTTTATGCATTTTTTAACCATTTTATGTGTTTGACTCAACCAAATTTTTGCAGACTTACCACATGAAAATTGACCGCGGCATAAAATTTGTACCTGCATTATCGACATTTTTCGGCTGGGAAGTTACCGACAAAAGTCGGCTGGCATTTTTGTGTGATTAGTTTTCTGACAAAGAATTTTCTTGGCGAATTATCCCGATTCACCGATCGAAATGGATTTTGTAGCTTAATTTATTGCGATAACGGCACCAACTGGCACCACTTATTGCGATAACGGCACCAACCAAAAAAAAAAAAAAAAAAAACTTTATCTGCACCATAGTCAAGTAATCAGAGTTTTCAATTTTTTTAGAACCAATTTTTTTAGAACCAACCAAGCTACACAGCTACTCTCTACCTGCATAGAAGCGATCCTGAACTCCCGTCCACTATATGCAACAAGTTACAAAGAAATTGAAGTGATCCATCCCGGGCATTTCTAATTTCTAAATTGGGCGGCTTTTATTCACACTACCCAAATGCTTTATACCAGATAATAATTGTTTACAAAACGTTGGGATACGGTAAAGCGTATCAAGCAGCATTTCTGGCATCATTTTTTTTTTTTTTTTTTTTTTTTTTTTTTTTTTTTTTTTTTAAATATCATTGGAACCCTGATTATCTTACAACGTTGTAAATACGAAATAAATGGCAGGTTAAATCACGAAATGAACAAATCAATGAGGTTATGCTTTTCCGAGATGAGTGATTGCCCCAAACTCAATGGACTTTAGGCAGAGTCGTTCAAACACATCCAGGCAATGATGGTTATACTCGAGTGGTCTGTATCAAGAGTTCATCTGGCAAAGGGCACGTCAGCAAATTGTGCAAATTTCCGATTATTTGAATCTATTGATTCAAGGCGGGCCAGATGCTTGTGATAATTTACTTTAGATGTCGCTTTTTGTGGAACTTAATTATAATCAATTGTCAAAAAATACAAAAAAAAAATATTTGTTATTATTACGCTCAGTCAGCATTCAGTTTTATTCGACAATCCAGCGAATGTTACGTCCAGTGTTTCAAATGTGCTTAACTGTTTTAATCAGGACAATTCATCCACTTTTAGAAAATATATGCCCACACTTGATAACATGTCTGAGTTTTCTGGAATCAGCCATAATGTAGAGGAGCTTTTAGGAATATTAGAATATTCATACAATTTATGTCACAAATCCGGTAGGTTCAATTTCTATTCCACACTGAAAAAATTACTATGGAATATTGATGTCCCGCAGACTACAATTTACATAACACTGCATAACTAAGATGATTTTGTGTTGTTTTTCTTCAAACAATTTTTTAAGTTGGGGTGTATTGTGTTTGACATTTTTATGATATTGTTAAGTGTTTTTATATTCGAAAGTATACGGAAAAAATAAATTTAATCGAAAAATTTGTTGATTTGAATATTTGGTTTGGTTCCTATAAACAACGTATACCAGCTACTTACAAAAAGTCTTGAGGGTAATTTGCGGGGGCGAACACAATTTCTAAAGAAAATATTTTGTTTTATTCTTCCGCCATCCACTCACCACCCCCTCAAGAAAAAAATAAATAAAAGGAAATACAATTTTATCTTTCGTTCGTTTGGTTTATAATTTTTATTTCGATTAGAGGCGCCTGCAAAAGAATCACATTTCTTGTTGATTTTTAAAACATCCATCTCCATATATTTACTTATGGCTGTTATAATACGAGTATCTTGCTATATTTTGTATATGAAGGAATATGTACAAAGAAGATCCTAAAACTTAGTTTGCAACACAATATTTATTTATTTTTTTTTTCTCACGAGACAAATTTCAGTAATTTTCATTTTAAATTTCTTATTGATGGAGTAAAACTTTTCTTTGTAATTTATGTTACTTTGGTGCTCTTGTTGTTGTTGTTGCTGTTGTTTCGAAGAAGTAAATTTTAAAATAGAAAACTTTATGACTTTGCGTCTTATGTTGTGTGTGGTGTGAATATGGGTTAGGAAGGATGGGTTCTTTGGTGGGACGAGTGCAAATGTTCAACTTTCTTTATATTGATTGAAATGAATTGGTGTATCTGCTTCTTATTTCTAAACTTTATGTTAAGATAACTTTTATATTTATACAGAATCATAAAACAAGAACATAAAATGTTGAAATATGTTTTGGGTTTAGTTTTATTTTATGCAGTATATGAAGTCGAAAAAGGATACAACTATAAACTATTATTTCTTTATTTTAGTAGAATTGATGAATAAATCCTTGTGGACAATTTTTGAAAATTGGGTAATTTTTGTCAGACATTTGTTTTCATTTTAGCATTTTTATTTTTTTGTTGGTAAATATTCATTTGGGTATTTTGCACTTGTCGGAAAAATGAGCAAGTTTGACATTAGCACACTAACTATTTATGTAGCTAGAAGAATATCGAATCTTCTACATATAGAGACAATTTAGACAAAAAAATACTTATCGTACATCACTACAAAACCCACATACATACGTCTAAGATATATTGCCAAGATATACCAGCAGAAAAAAAATTACGTTTTTAACTAGAACCCAATGTGCAAAAATAAAAAAAAACGTCTTAAGGAGCGAGGAAACGAAAACAAAAAGCTATGAACGTATAGCTAAACCAAAATAAAATAAAAATAAGATTGATGACGTTATGATAAAACATGCCTTTTGGATATGTAAATTCGTGTACGAGCGTAAGACGAAAAATCCTACGATGGGAAAATTTGATTTTCCTCCTCATATATACACACACATCTATATACATTATATATTTAAACACAGATACGAGCAGAAACATCCATATTATGTACAAAAATTTTGTTGTTTCTACTGATTATCGTTAATATTATTATTATTTTGGGAACAGTATAAGAAGCAGCAGCTAGATATACTCTCTCTCGTATCTATCGTGTATGTATATACGAGTACGAAATGACTTTTCCGATAAGCTAAATTGCTCGTTTATTTAAGATTTTAAATTGTTTCGGAAATAAACAATGCGGAAAATCAGAATTTATTTTTTTTTCTACGATGTATAGGCAAAGATGTGAACGACGATGAAGCAAAAATTATTGACATTATTTAGTGATGATGATGATGATGATGATGATTATGATAGTGAATGTGTTTAATGTGTGTGCTTGTGTGTGTGTATGTAGAGATTTGTATTGATAATTTTTTTGATGATTGTTTCGAAGACATGATAATTAACACCATGGTTTCAGGTAAAAATGATAAGGGTGATTATATTAGTAAGGATTCAGTGGAAAAGGGTGAATACACAGATTGATTTATTAGGGTTAGAAGGATTAAAGTCTTATAAAGTATTTTATTGAATTTCGGGTAATTGTTGATAGATTTAAATCAATAATTAAAGTATTTATAAATTTTACGCGTTAAATAAATATTAGGAAATTTAAACTACAGTGGCAGTGAGGTGTTGTGGAGTTCCCATACATTGAGTGTAGGGGGGTCAATGAAAATTTTGATTAACTTAAAAACTAGACTTGAACTAGTCTTTGGCGAAATATTCCAAATATTCGGTGACTAGCCCCAATTTTTGGTGCAACTGAGCCATCGCTTCGGCTTAGTCGAGTTTCATCGCAAAACTTACCACACACCAAGTTGCAACAGAACCTGCGGATTTAAATTGGTGTTTCTCTCAAAATCTCAGTTAAAATGAATTCTTCGAGTGGACTTAGAAAATAATGACTTCAAGGTCAAAATTTAGTACATTCGAAATTTGGGTGTTATGCATCGCATAGGGTTAAACTTCAGTGGTCAAATAGATAATATTTTATTGCAACTGCCAATTTTCCTCTCTCTTACGATATAGGGTATCATCATATCTCTGTGTTACCTACGTCATATTATTTTTTATTATAAAATTTGATTTCATATTTACGATAATTTAGTTTGATTTCAGTTATCTTATACTTAAAATGTTCACTTCCCGATTTCATTTATTAGTTCAGCAACTTGATATACTTGCTTAGTTATCTGAATTACCTCCAAAAGCACGATCAAACAACTTGTTCCTTCTCATATATGCAAAAACCAAAAATGTTCCTAAAAACTAAGTTTTCTGTTACTCCAATTATTTTCCGTTACATAACTTTATAACCGTAAGCACTCTTGCAATTAAAAATTTCAGCATCTAAACTTTATCATGGAAGAGATTTTAATTTCAGATCCATCTTCAAGAAATGTCAACATTGGAAGAATTCTTCAGTTTCACTAAACGCCGGTTCGACGCCTTCGACACAATGAAATTAAAAATTAAAATTCGTAAGGCTGGCACACCTTTACCACACCGGAAAAGTTTAAATCATTTCACAAACAAACTTTACACTGAAAAAAATAGCGCGGAGATATTTACACATTTTGCTGTGTAAACTCAAATTTGCAATTATTACCAATAATGTCTTAATTAAGTACGAGCCTTGTAAAATTTGCAGTGCAATATTTACAGTGCATTTTTAAATATTAAAATTATTGCTGAGCATCGTCTGATGACAAATTAAATTAATGATATTGCAATGCTGCTAAGCAAAATTTGAGCTGCGCAATTTGAATATATCATTTTCAATGCAAACATATTAAAAATGAAAAAAATTTGTTTTTTTCGTTGAGAATAAATTGCAAAGTGTTTTTAAAATGTTCAAATACTTTTCAAAATTTACTTTGCACTTTGTAAAACAATTTTTGCGGGGAGATTATAACCAATCAAATCATTTATTCTACCCGACTTTGCATTTTGTTCTCCAAATTTTATTGAAAAATTTCAAACAAAAATTAGTCTTGAAGTGAATTTAAAGCAGTACACAAATTGCCACAAAAATCCCAGTTCGTCTAGTTTCCAGATTTGTTGCGAAAAATGGTAATTATTTAAAAATAAAATAAAATTTAAATTATATTTATTTTTATCCTTCATTTGCAGTTTTTTTATAACCTTACTTCGCGTCGCAAGAAATGACCGCTAAAACTTCACTATTAAACCACAGAAGTGCTGAAACGATATATGGTAAATCCAAATTAAATTTACAATACTTTATGTGACTTTAATTATATTTGTTGCTTTCTTGTTTTAATTTCAGGATTTTATAAAGCATCTTTAGAGGACCGGACCAACTCAGTTCTCTGAACATTAAATGGTTCCTCATATGAGGAGAATTTAATTATTAGCAATATTACAACAATTCCATATCTTTTAAGGCTGCATAAAGGAAAAATATGTTTGATTAAAATTTAGACGTAAGTTTATTGTCGATCCGGAGATGTAATTAATTATCATCTTTATTTTAAGAAAAATCGTTGGCCTTTTGTGAAAAGTGAATAAAAAAGATTAATTACAAAGAATGTGTTTCATTAAAATTGGTTTTTAATATGTTAAATATTAAATTCTGTCTCATCCCATCTAGAAGTTTCGAGTGTTTGCTTCTGTGCAGAGTAAATATTAAGGCGCTACAATTTTCTCAACCCGCAAATGTTAAAATGCATTGTAAACCATTATCCACATTGCTGTCGTTATTTACCATGCGCTCTGTAAAAAATTTCTAACTTATTTTACAAACTGCGAAGTAAATAAATCAAAGCAATAGCAAATATTGCTTATCCACCGTGAAATAAAAATAATAAAATTTACTCAGCAAGTTGTAATAATTGATTTGCTAAAATCGCAATAAATACAAAGCGCTTGTGTGGCTGAATTTTTAATCATTTTTCATTAAATATTACTCCGCTTTTTTGTGAATATCACCGATTATTTTTTTCAGTGTAAAGACTTGTTTTTATTTATTTATTTAATATTCCATTTTGACATGACAACTAGGACATTTAATGTAATTACAATGTAATTACATTGTATAAATTGCATCAGGTCCTCTTAAGCTGCATTAGCCTATACCACAAATCAACAATAAAAGAACAAAAATATATGAAAAATAATCAATATATGAAAAAATAAACTAAAATTAAAATTAAAACTAAAACTAAGTCTTCAAATTTATAACTAATAAGCAGCTATAAAATTATACTTAATATTCAGAAATTACTACATCACAATAAAAAAATTTACTTAGAATTAAAGATTTAGCTAGTAGCATCCTCACTTTAATTGACAACTCTAAAAATTGACAACTCTAGAAAAAAGACGCGAATACTAGGCCTAATGGACGCACCAGATGTGCTAAAGTCAAATAAAATAAAGGTTCCTGGTAGACAACAAGGTCATGAGTTCCTCCACCTAGATAGACACAGAACCAACTATGGCGACAGTGAATTGCCGAAATATTGCCACATTACACCGCTGTATCCTTATCAGAATTTCTTCACAATCGAGCTGAAGTTGACTAACATTATGGCCTATCAAATGGTCATAATGGCATCAACGATAAATCATGTAAATCTGTAACTCCAGGCCCGTCAATGCAATTTAAATATCTTTCAATATAAACTGATGTCTTCTCTTTTAGTTACTACATTAAAAAAAAATTAACAAATTATTAACCCCTAATAGATTAGAAAAATTAGTTAATTTATCCGTGTAAACCAATTAAATTAATTTCACAATTACAATTTTAACAACACTGCTTATAATTTTCGCTACTAATTTACATCACAATTTATTATTTTTGTCGAATAACCAGATTTGAACCATGCGTGTGAAGTTTTTCACACTTTATTTCACACATCATTATTAATGTGTTAGTGCATGTGTA
The DNA here is from genome assembly GCA_947310385.1 of Nephrotoma appendiculata. Taxonomy (NCBI): domain Eukaryota; kingdom Metazoa; phylum Arthropoda; class Insecta; order Diptera; family Tipulidae; genus Nephrotoma; species Nephrotoma appendiculata. The sequence goes on from OX371223.1 coordinate 54,227,737, forward strand.
CACTGTTATGAAATGAATTATTTTTTCAGGAAAAATGTCATTAAAATTAACTATGGATTTTTAAGTAAAATTTAAATATAAATTTACTTAGAATTTGGTAGTGTTTGATATTGTGATTATTTTAATTTAACATAACATGAATATATTTTTTATATGTGTGTTGATTAAATAAAAATTCTCGTTAATCCATATTTTCCTCATGGTTCGATAGATGTCTAGTCAATTTTTTTTTTGTTCACATTTTCTTATACGCATTTTGCAGCTGCAACAAAATTATTGAAAGTAGCAACGAGGAAAATTTATCGTGAGCAACATAACTTTTCAAAGAAACATTCTTGATGTTACGTCAAAAGTTCGTTCATGGCTTTTTTAATTAGTTTAAGTAAATTGATAACATTTACTAAAATAAAATATAAAAATTTAAAATATTAGTACATAAACCAAAGGCACAAACCATAAAAGCCAAGTACTTTGTTTAGTACTAAAACCGTTAACTCTAATTAGATTTCGAATTTGATTTTATTATCGAAATATAAGTATGTGTCTGGAGGGTGATAGTAACATTGTAAGCAACAAATTTAAATATTTTCGAAAAAAATCGTGAACACTTTGAGACTGGGGTTGGGGGATCATATATAGGCTCATCAGATGAGGAATTTAATTATCTATTAGACGCACTATTGGAACCTGAGTCAACATCTTTGGTAAGGGGTGTTAATGGCCATTTTCAGTTCCAAGATAAATTTAAATATTTTCGAAAAAAAATCGTGAACACTTTGGAACTGGGGTTGGGGGATCATATAAAGGCTCATCCAATGAGAAATATAATTATCTATTCGACACACTATTGGAACCTGAGCCAACATCTCTGGTAAGGAGTGTTAATGGCCATTTTCAGTTCCAAGACAAATTTAAATATTTTCGAGAAAAAAATCGTGAACACTTTGAGACTGGGGTTGGGGAATCATATATAGACTCATCCGATGAAGAATTTAATTATCTATTAGACGCACTATTGGAACCTGAGTCAACATCTCTGGTAAGGAGTGCTAATGGCCATTTTCAGTTCCAAGACAAATTTAAATATTTTTTCGAAATCGTGAACACTTTGGAACTGGGGTTGGGGGATCATATATAGGCTCATCAGATGAGCAATTTAATTATCTAGTAGACGCACTATTGGAACCTGAGTCAACATCTCTAAACGACCAGTCTGAGCGACGGTGGCGCCACTTTGATCAAACGTGGATTTTATTATAACTAAACATGTATTATCTTAGCATTGTGAACCTTACGCTACCTATTGGAATAAAAATGAACTAAAATTAAAAAAATACGTTAAACCGTGATAAAAAATTTTAAATAAAAAAATATTAAATCTCATTTAAAAATAAATGAAATTTAATATTATTTTATGAATATATTAAATATATAAAAATATATAAAATATATAAAAATTAAAAATCTCCGGCCGTAATTTTGAAATGCAGTAATTGTGGAGGCTAATGGCTTCCATAATTCTCACGGGCACGCGGGACGTCGCTGCGCTCCCCCCCCCCCTCCCCCGCTGAGCCCTCCGAGGGGCTTTAGATTTGAATTTCGGGGGACGTAGAAGCCGGGATCTTCAAACATGTCGCACTGCGTGCCGCATGTAGTAGCGGATTATATAGAATCTATTAAATACACCTATATGGCGTTTTTTTTATCTTAAAAAACAAAATGTAATGTATAATATTTTTTTAAAAATCTCGACTTTTGTCTAAAAATCATCATTATTTATTATTTTTTAACTTGTCATCTACACTTTAGCCAAAATAGTTCATATGTACAAATTCAAATTTATTTTATTTATAAAAATATCTCTAAGATGGCAGTCAATCAAACTAACAATTTTTTAGTTAAAATTATAACCACCTAAAAAAAATTAAAGAAAAATTTAATACAAAAGCGGAAAAAATTATAAATAATATATAAAAAATTGAAATTTATCTAACATGGCGTCTACCTAGTATGTTTACATTTTTAATTAAAATTATGACCATTTAAAAAAAATGTCGCGACAGTCAATTTTGACTGCGATACTAAAGGCTACTTAGCCGAAAATAGAATTCAGGTTGTAACAAAAGTGTTTCTATATCGCTTATCCGGCCAAAAACTTAATATTTCTTAATTAAATTCTTATTTACCTGCTAAAATTTGTAGAAGAAAACAATTTTCTATATGTAAATGCCCCATTATAGTATACATTCAAAAAAATTCGGTATCGGTATAGGGGGCTTTTCAGACCCTGTTACGTTTTTATTCTCTTTGTCACTCGACTTACGAATAAACATGAATCGAATGACATGCAAACATATTTATTTACCCCAGCGTCATCACCCCGCAGCATTGTTGCCGACTATCGCTCAGTCCGTCGTGGATTCTGTTGGGTGATGTCCATCCGAGGTCGAGAGAGCTGCAATTACCTACCATACTTGACAAGCTTAATCATCGCCCCTTCCCCACCAATATTCACACTCATCTCCCGCACTGACTAAATTACAATGAAAACATTCTTTTGAATAATAATCTTAACTGAAACATATTTTATTGCTTTATCATTTACTTTCAATTATCTACATTAATACATTTGTACGAGCTCAAAAGCACAACTACGTTAAAGGATACAATACAATTGGGAACGACCCGAAAACTACGGAGCTCTATAAATTTCTTTTCTCGTAACCGTTTCGCAACCCGCGTCACGATTACCCACTCCGAAATTGGACTCAAATTACCCCACTTTTCACTTGTAAATCCGACGTCCTGTAATGGTGCACGAGGAGCTCGACGTACCCACCTAGGATCTGTAAATAAATATCTATACCAACAAAAAAATAGAATCACGGATTCTGCGGAACAAAATGGTTACGAATTGCCTTAGTTTTTGTAATTTACAATCCTACTCAAAAATACAACAATTACTAACTCACACGTTTCAGTTAAAGATCGGATTAACAAAAAAACAATTATATTTACTAACTATTTGGTGATAAAAAGGATACTCTCACGTGTCACGATTCAACCCGTTAATCAGCTACAGCATGCGTTCTCCTTCCGTACGATAAAATCTGCACTCGTTCGATCACTTTGTTTAAACTGTCCCTTTTCCTTAGGCAGCCGAATTTTCTCTCGATGAATTTTGTATTTGCACGTACTGGGCGGTTATCACTTTTTCCTTTTCCTTTAGTACAACCGAAAACGGGATCGTTATTCGTTATTAGAAATGGAGCATCGACCGTATTTCGCGAACCACACTGACACATGAACCACGCAAGTATAAATAGGTGGAATAACTTCGGGTATACTATCGACCTTTCCAATTAGTAATCAGCCGACTCTTTTCTTTTTTTATTTTTGCCACACTCACTTAAAGCCCGAAAAAGAATCACGACAGATTTCTTTGGCTGCTGGGGCTTGGGTAACACACTCACTACCGAAAAGTATAATATTTCTATTGAGCCTTTTTTTCCGCGCACTTATACCCGAGTTCTTCGTTTTGTGGTTTTCCTATATTTCTGTATTTCCGATGTATTTCCTATAACGTGTTGGGTCGCTAGAATGTTGTAGACGGGGTACGTGCTCTCCACTTCACAGCTCGATCTAAAAAGAAATTTTGTTTTTTTCATTTCTCATAAAACAGACATCGCCTCGTTTGACGTTTAATGCTACGTATTTTTTTTTTTTTATTTTTTTTTCCTCTCACTGTATCTTGTCCATCTACAGGTGAACACGAAACATCGAATAATTTAGCGAAGACGCAACTCCGAACTTAACCGCAACACAATTTCGGAAATGTAACCGGTTACATCTTAACGAACCTTTTCTGGCCAGAGTTTTTCTTAAGTTTAAGTCCACCACTCACAAATGTGTATGTAAAAAATGGCGGTTTGTAAAGTATTCCGGATTTTAATGGATCTCAGTTAAATCTGAATTATTTTTGAAAAAAAAACAATATAATTTGATTTGACATTTGGCGTTTGTACTCGTATTCAAATTACATATATCACGTTTATACCAATAGAATAAAAGTATCTAAAAAGTGTCAATTTATATGGTATAGAAAGAGCAAAGCAAACTAAACTAATATGATATGTCATTGCCGCTATATAAATGAGGTATGCTACACGAGATTGTAGTTTCTGTTTTCAAACTATGTCCCAAAGTGATCACGATTTTTTTTCGAAAATAATTACATTTGTCTTGTAGCAGAAAAAGACCATTAAAAAATTCTCTACCAAAGATGTTGATTCAGGTTCCGATAATGTGTCTAATACCTAATCAAATTCCTCATCCGATGAGCCAATATATGATCCCCAACCCCAGTTCCAATATGTTCACGATTTTTTTCTCAAACATATTTAAATTTAATGTAATTATTAGGCTGTATATAATATTTTAGAATTATATTAACTGGAATAAAGCCTATGTTAATGAAAAAAAAAATATTTTTGCCGACCGATATTTATGCCGACGTTTCGAACAACATTCTTGTTCGTCTTCAGGGCGATATATTTCTATAATTTTTTACAAATAATAAAATTTACAATTATGAATTAAAATTTAACATAAAGAAAATTTACAGAATATAAATTAATTAGAAACAGTTGTATATAAAAAGATATAATTATCACACAAAAAAAAAAAAAAAGCACAACAAAAAAGAAAAATGACTTGACCATTTTTTATAAAACAGAAAACCAAAGAAACAATATTTTAAATATACAAAAGCAGTATTGATATAACTAAGGCTAAAAATCGTAGAAATTGTATGTATAAAATGCATATAAAAATTAACAACACGTATATGCAAACCATAAATTGTAGATGTATCCAAAAACGTAGATATAAAAAACATAAAAAGATACAGATTTATAATAAAATAAATTTGTTAAAATAACATCAATCTCAAAATTATACGAAATGATTGTACGTGTTTTGTAAATAAGTACAATCAGATTGTTTGTTGATGTTATTTGCCGTACCCTTTATATATATCATTTCTAAGACACGTCTAATAGAACAATTAGACTCGTTTTCCAAAATTTGAACATTGTCCAGAAACACATTATGGTTAGTTTCAAACAAATGAACCGATAAAGCACTGGTACTTTCGCGATTAACTTTTTTGAGTTTAAGTTTTTGGGCATCGTTTTTATGTTGTTTAAATCTACTACTCACCAATTGTGTAGTTTGCCCTATATAAATTTTATCACATTCACAAATTACTTTATAAACGACGTTTCTTTTATCACTTAAGGCTGTTTTATCTTTTAAAGGTGAAAAAATAGAAGTTCCAAGATTCTTATATGATTTTCCAACAATTTTGAAATTAAATTTATTTAAACAATAACTGATATTTTCAAACAGGGATTTAACGAAATATATTTTTTGGTTGTATTATTTAATGCTGGTAGATTTTCGTCAGATTGGCCAAAATTTATTTGTGAATTTGGATAAACAGAATTTATTATAGGTTTAATGAATGAATTTGGATAGTTATTTTTGATAAGAACATTTTTTAAAAGTCTAAAATTGTCAAAATGAAAAATTGCGTCAGACAGTTGCATAATTTTCTGAGATAATAATTTAACCGTATTACGTTTGTATGCCAAAGGAAGATGCGAATTAAAATTTAGATATCTGCTTGACCAAGTTTTTTTATGATACCAATCTGTCGAAAGGGAACCATCATTGTTGTGTATTACAAGTAAATCTAAAAAAGGTAAACTATTATTAGATTCTAATTCCATTGTAAATTTAATTTTGTCATTAAATGAATTAAATGCAACAAAAAAATTGTTAATTTGATCAACTGGAACAGCAGTTATAATGTCATCAACATATCTGAAGAAAAATGCAGGTGTGAAATTAAGAGCATCCAAAACACTACTCTCAATATATTCCATAACTACACTGAGAAAAATTTTGGTTTGTAAAATTAAAAAACGAAGTTTTTAATTTCTCAAAGTTATAAATTTTTTTGAATTTCAAAAGTATTTTTTTGAAATTAAATGAAATTTCTGCAAACTAATAAAAAGCTTTTTTATTTTAAAAACATATTTTATAAAATGATTTATAAAATACTTTTTAAATTTAAAAAGTTTATTTATTTAAACTTAATAATTTATTTCAAAAGAAGTGTTTTAGCATTTATAAACAATTCTTTTGATAATAATGACAACTTACGAAAATGTTTATATTTATTGTTTTGCCAGAAATCCCGTTGTATTATTTTTCAATTCGTTTATATTTTTTTTTATAGTTTTTTCGGCTATTTATATAATTCGCCAAATCGATATGTTTTTGTGTTATACTAAAGGTATGTAGGTTTAAATTTTTGCAGCTTGGTCGTTGGAACTTAATGAGTACTAACTGAGTAGAACAACCTTTTATCAGTGCGAAATGAAATCAAGCTGCCAAGAAAGAACTTGAGGAGTCTCATTATATTTTTTAAGGGTTGTATTTTTACACAATGGCCCTGGGGGTTAAAAATTGGGGAGGAGGAGGTAATTTTCTATTTAACGTGGTAGATATGTTATGTTCTTATAAATAGATGACCCTTTGGTTTTGCTAGTTGGAACAGTCGCAAACATTGATTTAAAAATATTGTGACATTTGTTAAAAAATAATTATTTAAAAATTAAAATAAATCTTTTAAAACTAGCCAATGGTTTTTTTATTCTTAAAAAACAATCTCTTAAAATTTAAGAAAACTACTTGATATAAGTAAGGAAAGTATTTTTGAAAATAAAAACAATTTTTTTATTTTTATAAACAAATTTGGCGAAAAAATTTATTTTAAAAATAAAAAGATTATCATTTTGATTTTAAAAACGAGACTTTTCGATTCAAAAATATGTGTATATTTTTTTGATTTTATATGTATATTTTTTTATTTTTACTGGTTTTTTTTCTCAGTGTAGGTCCGCTACAGCAGGACTAGTTGGAGATCCCATCGGAGAACCAAAAAGTTGTCTAAATATTTTATTATCAAAACAAAATTCACAGTTATTTAAAACCAATTTCATAGCTGTAATATACTCGGCTTTGTTCAGTTTAGTATTAGAATTCTCTTGAATTTCAAGCCACCTGTCATTTATCAGTTTAATAACTAAAACACTATCCACATTGGTAAATAAAGAAACCACATCTAACGATAAAATTTTGTAGCCATTAGGAAGTATAATATTTTTAATTTTATCTTTAAAAGAAATTGAATTTTTTACAGCAGTACATGACTTCCCTACAGTTTTATTAAGAATTTTTGAGAGAAAACGTGAAAGATTGTATAACGGAGTACCAATAGAACTAACTATTGGTCTATAAAAAAAATCACTCAACAATCGTACAATCATGGCGCATAATTTTTTCCAAAAAATGAAAATAAGATATGGAGAATTTTTAGTTAACAATATGAAGAAGCTTTTCAAATTTCAGTTAAAGTTGGCAAAAGCCCTTAATAGAAAAATGTTTCTTTTGAGATGCCGTAAACAAAAAGTTTATCCGAATAACAGAAAACTTAAAAATGTGTACAACATCAATCAAAATGTGTTTAAACGCCTTGAAAATCGGTTTATTTTTGCTGTCATAAACCAAGAAATTGCAGAAACCTTTTTGAGAATAAATAAGTTCAGCAAAATTATTGACCAGCAATTGCAGATCATCAAAAACATCATGTCGGCATATTTTTTCAAAAAATTCAAAATTAATTTAGAAAAAAGTTTCAAAATCAGGTAAGATAAAATTAAGGCTTTGAACATTAAAAAATTTAATAAAATTATATATGTATTAGATTTCGATAACCGTATTGACCATATAAATGTAGATAGTAATGTTGATAATTTTGAAAATAGTCATTTGGAGTGTGACAATAAATGGTTGGTCAATTTAACTGATGTGGAAATTCCTAATAGAGCAGTTGAAGTTCTAAAATTAGGTGAAAAATTTTGTCCACCAATAAACAATACATTGGTTCCTTTCAAACAAATTATAGCCAACGTAGAAGGTGCTTTGTTAGTAACTTCTGATGAAATTATTGATAAATCACGGTTACGAAATGAGTTAGTGAATATCTTAACTAATTTTAAAAATCGCAATCATCACAGGAAGTTTACAATAACAGAGACACAATTTCTTAAAGATTTTTCATTTACAAAAAGTTTCATAAAAGATCACCCTGAATTAATAATAACAAGAGCTGATAAGGGCAATACAACTGTTATAGAGTATAAAAGCAAATACATTAACAAGATTTCGTCAATGTTAGAAGATAATAGTACATATCAAGTAATTTTAAAAGATACAACTTCTTCAGTTCAAAGAAAGTTGAATGAAATGGTTTGTTCGTGGCAAAAATACAATTTAGTAACAGTTAATGAGGGAAAATCTTTAATGAGTTATCACAGCATACCGGCTAAATTGTATGGTTTGCCTAAAATACATAAAGAAGGGGTTCCTTATAGACCAATAGTTAGTTCTATTGGTACACCGTTATACAATCTTTCAGGTTTTCTCTCAAAAATTCTTAATAAAACTGTAGGGAAGTCATGTACTGCTGTAAAAAATTCAATTTCTTTTAAAGATAAAATTAAAAATATTATACTTCCTAATGGCTACAAAATTTTATCGTTAGATGTGGTTTCTTTGTTTTGATAATAAAATATATAGACAACTTTTTGGTTCTCCGATGGGATCTCCAACTAGTCCTGCTGTAGCGGACCTACACTGAAAAAAAAACAGTAAAAATAAAAAAAATATACATATAAAATCAAAAAAATATACATATATTTTTGAATCGAAAAGTCTCGTTTTTAAAATCAAAATGATAATCTTTTTATTTTTAAAATAAATTTTTTCGCCAAATTTGTTTATAAAAATAAAAAAATTGTTTTTATTTTCAAAAATACTTTCCTTACTTATATCAAGTAGTTTTCTTAAATTTTAAGAGATTGTTTTTTAAGAATAAAAAAACTATTGGCTAGTTTTAGAAGATTTATTTTAATTTTTAAATAATTATTTTTTAACAAATGTCACAATATTTTTAAATCAATGTTTGCGACTGTTCCAACTAGCAAAACCAAAGGGTCATCTATTTATAAGAACATAACATATCTACCACGTTAAATAGAAAATTACCTCCTCCTCCCCAATTTTTAACCCCCAGGGCCATTGTGTAAAAATACAACCCTTAAAAAATATAATGAGACTCCTCAAGTTCTTTCTTGGCAGCTTGATTTCATTTCGCACTGATAAAAGGTTGTTCTACTCAGTTAGTACTCATTAAGTTCCAACGACCAAGCTGCAAAAATTTAAACCCTACATACCTTTAGTATAACACAAAAACATATCGATTTGGCGAATTATATAAATAGCCGAAAAAACTTTAAAAAAAAAATATAAACGAATTGAAAAATAATACAACGGGATTTCTGGCAAAACAATAAATATAAACATTTTCGTAAGTTGTCATTATTATCAAAAGAATTGTTTATAAATGCTAAAACACTTCTTTTGAAATAAATTATTAAGTTTAAATAAATAAACTTTTTAAATTTAAAAAGTATTTTATAAATCATTTTATAAAATATGTTTTTATAATAAAAAAGCTTTTTATTAGTTTGCAGAAATTTCATTTAATTTCAAAAAAATACTTTTGAAATTCAAAAAAATTTATAACTTTGAGAAATTAAAAACTTCGTTTTTTAATTTTACAAACCAAAATTTTTCTCAGTGTAGTTATGGAATATATTGAGAGTAGTGTTTTGGGTTCTCTTAATTTCACACCTGCATTTTTCTTCAGATATGTTGATGACATTATAACTGCTGTTCCAGTTGATCAAATTAACAATTTTTTTGTTGCATTTAATTCATTTAATGACAAAATTAAATTTACAATGGAATTAGAATCTAATAATAGTTTACCTTTTTTAGATTTACTTGTAATACACAACAATGATGGTTCCCTTTCGACAGATTGGTATCATAAAAAAACTTGGTCAAGCAGATATCTAAATTTTAATTCGCATCTTCCTTTGGCATACAAACGTAATACGGTTAAATTATTATCTCAGAAAATTATGCAACTGTCTGACGCAATTTTTCATTTTGACAATTTTAGACTTTTAAAAATTGTTCTTATCAAAAATAACTATCCAAATTCATTCATTAAACCTATAATAAATTCTGTTTATCCAAATTCACAAATAAATTTTGGCCAATCTGACGATAATCTACCAGCATTAAATAATACATCCAAAAAATATATTTCGATTCCGTAATGTTAAATCCCTGTTTGAAAATATCAGTTATTGTTTAAATAAATTTAATTTTAAAATTGTTGGAAAATCATATAAGAATCTTGGAACTTCTATTTTTTCACCTTTAAAAGATAAAACAGCCTTAAGTGATAAAAGAAACGTCGTTTATAAAGTAATTTGTGAATGTGATAAAATTTATATTGGGCAAACTACACAATTGGTGAGTAGTAGATTTAAACAACATAAAAACGATGCCCAAAAACTTAAACTCAAAAAAGTTAATCGCGAAAGTACCAGTGCTTTATCGGTTCATTTGTTTGAAATTAACCATAATGTGTTTCTGGACAATGTTCAAATTTTGGAAAACGAGTCTAATTGTTCTATTAGACGTGTCTTAGAAATGATACATATAAAGGGTACGTCAAATAACATCAACAAACAATCTGATTGTACTCATTTACAAAACACGTACAATCATTTCGTATAATTTTGAGATTGATGTTATTTTAACAAATTTATTTTATTATAAATCTGTATTTTTTTATGTTTTTTGGTTTTTTTTTGAATTATCTACATCATCTTTTTACCTATATCTACGTTTTTGGATACATCTACAATTTATGGTTTAAATATACGTGTTGTAAATTTTTATATGCATTTTATACATACAATTTCTACGATTTTTAGCCTTAATTATATCAATACTGCTTTTGTATATTTAAAATATTGTTTCTTTGGTTTTCTGTTTTATAAAAAACGGTCAAGTCATTTTTCTTTTTTGTTGTGCTTTTTTTTTTTTGTGTGATAATTATATCTTTTTATATACAACTGTTTCTAATTAATTTATATTCTGTAAGTTTTCTTTATGTTCAATTTTAATTCATAATTGTAAATTTTATTATTTGTAAAAAATTATAGAAATATATCGACCTGAAGACGAACAAGAATGTTGTTCGAAACGTCGGCATAGAAAAATAATTTTTTTTTCATTAACATAGGCTTTATTCCAGTTAATATAATTCTAAAATATTTAAATTTGTCTTGGAACTGATAATGGCCATTAACACTCCTTACCAGAGATGTTGACTCAGGTTTCGATAGTGCTTCTAATAGCTAATCAAATTCCTCATCTGATGAGTCTATATATGATTCCCTAACCCCAGTTCCAAAGTGTTCACGATTTTTTTTTTTCAAAAATATATAAATTTGTCTTGGAACTGAAAATGGCCATTAACACTCCTTACCAGAGATGTTGATTCAGGTTCCGATAATGCGTATAATAGCTAATCAAATTCATATATGATCCCCCAACTCCAGTTCCAAAGTGTCCACGATTTTTTTTTCAAAAATATTTAAATTTGTCTTGGAACTGAAAATGGCCATTAGCACTCCTTACCAGAGATGTTGACTCAGGTTCCGATAATGCGTCTAATAGATAATTAAATTCCTCATTGGATGAGCCTATATATGATCCCCAACTCTAGTTCCAAAGTGTTCACGATTTTTTTTTCAAAAATATTTAAATTTGTCTTGGAACTGAAAATGGCCATTAGCACTCCTTACCAGAGATGTTGACTCAGGTTCCGATAATGCGTCTAATAGATAATTAAATTCCTCATTGGATGAGCCTATATATGATCCCCAACCCCAGTTCCAATGTGTTCACGATTTTTTTTTCGAAAATATTTAAATTTGTCTTGGAACTGAAAACGGCCATTAACACTCCTTACCAGAGATGTTGACTCAGGTTCCAAAAATGCTTCTAATAGCTAATCAAATTCCTCATTCGATGAGCCTATATATGATCCCCCAACCCCAGTTCCAAAGTGTTCACGATTTTTTTTCGAAAATATTTAAATTTGTCTTGGAACTAAATTGAAGTATTTAAAATTTTGCTTAAAATACAAACTATAACGAAACAAAATATGATTTTAAATTGTCCAATAAAGGGATGAAACAATAGACAAAAGTTTAGTTTAGTTTATTTTGCTAAATTTCACTGAATCGCTATAATTTTCTTTATTTTTATATTTTATTATATTACATTCAATTGGATAACATTTTAGTACACACTGATGTAATTGGTTTTAGTACTAGTTTTCGTATAGGAACAGTTATGTTTTCTAATTAGATTTTAATTTAACAGTGTTACACTAATGCAATTATAAAAGTGTGAATTTGTGAAGAACTTCACACGCATATTTGAACCAGATTCAATTTTAGCAAAATACCAGATTGTTCGGATAGTAATTTCATTTTTTTGGTGAAAATGAAAGGCGATTTTTGTATAGTATTTAAAGATTTTATTTAATTAAATATTCTCTATTTTGACTGAATACCTTTTGCCATCTTTCTGGCAGTAGCGTAATTCCACGTTCTTAAAACATCTGATCTGTGCTGGAAAAAAAACTGATCCAATGCTTTTTTGACGTCCTCTTTTGAAGAAAAAGTTTTTTATCCTATACAAGCTTCAATAGCATTTGGCGTGCTAGAAAAATTGTATGGGGTCTCGCATTATCTTGGCGGAACACTATACCACTTCTATTGACCAATCCTGGCCTATTCTGTTTGAGAAAATAATTCAATTTGTCCAGTTGATGACAGAACATTTCAGAATTTATCGTGGTATTGTTCGGTAAAATCTACAAAAAAACGATTTCCACCAATACAATTCCACCAAACAGGCAGAATCACATTTTTTTGATGAATATCGGCTTTCGAAGTGCTTTGCGCTGGTTCATCTTGTTTACTCCATGATCACATCAGTTTAACATTGTTAAAGATCGTCCCCGGTTATAATTCGCTTCAAAAATGTATCATTTTCTTTACGTTTGAGAAGCTAACCACAGAAGTAAATGCGACGGAGCAAATTTAATTCTGTAAGAACATGTGGAACCCATATGTCGAGTTTTGAAACTAAACCAAGGCGTTTTATGTGATCATAAACGGTTGAATTCGATAAATGTAATCATTCAGCGATCTCACGAGTTGCTAGTCGGCAGTTTGCATCAATCAATGCATTTATTTTGTCTTCCTCAGTTTCAACTGGCCTTCAAGAACATGATGCATCTTCATCATCAAAATTGCCAGAGTGAAATTTTGAAAACCAGTTTTGAGACTGACGTTCTGCCACTACATCTTCTCCATACACATCACACAACTTTCCATATTTAATATTACACCAAACCCAAACTATTGGGCAGAATCAGACAAATTTGTGCTAATAACCCAATATAAAAATGGATTAGTATTTCTTGTTAGATGTAAATTTTTTGGCTGAATAATTTCAGCTGATTTTTTTCGGTTGACGGGCATCAATCAAAATTTCCAACATGTTTAAGACACTGATAATATGGACAATTTTTTTTTTACTTTCGGCTGGAATCTTTCGGTTAACTTTACGGAAGTTCTTACTAAATGGAAGAAACAGAGCTTATTATTATTAAATATTATATTCACTTATCGTAGGAGCTACTTTTTATAGCTTGGATTGAATACCTTTGTGCAAATGAACATAAAGACTGCAGCCAACTAGAGAGTAGATGTAATCGACATTAATCAGAGGATCATTTAGTATCACAGCTACGATGCGGGATGGAACATATATAGCGAGTGGATTGTTGCGGTTCGATTTATCTTACTAAATAAACCTCTAGTAGTCCAACTTGCGGACGATTGAAGATTATGAAGGTTTGTAACAGTAAGTTTAAGACTGTCGTCTGCAGCCAGCAGGTCATAGAACAAAAACAGTGAGTCATAGAAAGATTGATTCAAATTGAATTGAAACACTCCTAGAAAATTCTTTTTAAACTCCGATTTTTATTTAAACATGACGTCAGAAATATAGAACTGGCACATGTTTGCCAATTTCATTGACGAATAATGACTATGTTTTGATATTATGAGCTAAGGATTTTATTATTATTAAGTTTCGAGATTTTCTGATTTAGCTGTCCGAATTACGAAATTATGTTCCAAGATTTTAAACCGTGAGACTCATTATTTTTTTGGTGTCTTAATTTAAGTTCGTTGTTACCCCAACACCGTAATTTCTATTTTTATGCACTATGCAAAGAATTTGTAAGGACAGTATTTTGTCGATTATGTTAAATCGCCTACACCTTAAATTGATTTATGACTAAAATCATTTCTTATATGTCAGTTATACAAATCTGAAATACTTAATGTAAAATATCATAGACATTTTGAGCATATCAGATATATCAAACGTCCACACACATAATTTTGTATATAAAACATTTCTTAGACACAAAATATTATACGCGAGTGATGACATGCGATAAAATTCACATCAAAATGTTACACAATATTTGTTATCATCAATTTCACCAACAACAAAAAAATGATTGCAAAACACATGTATACCACCATAGGCAATTTAGGCGAGAGATGCCATATATTATGACAACGCAGTGTCGCACACAATGAAGCGCGCAACACACAAGAAAAGAAAACTTTTTTTATTTGGTTGCGCTGCTTCCAAACCCAGAAACATAAATTATTTTTATGATTTTCAATTTCATCAATCACTTTTGATTGTTAAATATGACCTCCTTCGAACGTTCGCAAGCCCAATTCCCATGGCAGCACCAAACAAAAAAAAAGAAGCTGCTAAAAATATTATTATTTGTCTCTAAGGAGTATGCATCGTACGTAATAACATTTATGAAGAGATACGGAAGAGATATGAGTTGTTTTTTTGTTACTCGTGTATGATTGGAATGGATCTATAAAGGAATCCGGCTTGGGCAGCATCAATAACACGAAACTAGTATCATATATATATACGTAATAATATAATAAAATAAATGATTTAGAAAATTGATGGGAAAACATGAAAATAAATTTTCCTTATTTGTGCATTTTTTGCCTTGGTTTCTGTTGCCTATTTTTTTCCGCCGATATCGCGATTTTCCAATTTTTTTTTTTTATTTTCCGTTGGTGTTTGCTGCCTTTCATTTTGATTCCATACTAGCTGTTGTTATTTAACATTTCGTTATTTTTATTTATTCCAATTTTACGCGACAATATTATATATGGATTTTCCATTTTTCCAATATACCATGCGGGTATAAGAAAATAGATATATACAGTAACACCCTGTGTGCCATACAATGATTTATGATGGTAAATAGATTTTTTTTTATTATTGAATGTCAATGAAATATAATGTACGACTACAAAATATGACATGTGAACACGAAGAAGAAATATATACACGATTGTTAAATCGATCTACGGGTGGGGTGCACGCCGGGGGACGATGTGTACAAAATAAGACAGAGATAAAATATGTTGGTGTAGTATTCTTGGTAGATTTTTGTATGGCATTGTTAAATCAATATATTCTGCTATTTACGTGGTATCAAAATCGCATTTCCGGAGCCGTAAGCCATCCCTATGTAAACGTACATATTTAATATTTTATCTACTTGCTCTTTTATGGACAACTCAAACCCGAAAACTTCTTATGCATGATTGATGTTATTTTGAAAACGATTCAAATTCCCTAAAAAATGTTACTTCAGGTTTTTGTTATTGGAGGGGGTATAGGAAAATTTAAAATAGATTTACTTCTTTGTACACGTTTATCCATATAGGTATTGCTATAAAGATATATTTGAATGAATGGAAATACCACATTTCTTTTTTGTTCGGTTTCATAAAACCATGAATCAAGATTGAGTTGATACACGTATAAATGTTAAATGATAAAAATCAAAGAATGAAGGCAAATCATGGTGGAAAATGAGGGACGGAAAAGTTTTTCTCGTTAACAAAAAATTGCTTAATGTACGGTGTAGTGTAGTTTGAAAGTATGTGATCCGATTGTAAACAGTTAAGCGGAAATAATGGACACACGTTTAAGGAGTTTTACACACATGACGGCAAGGTGATTGATTGATAAATTATTCAGTGGTTTTAATTTGCTTCGGCTTTGTTTTTTCGCATATTCGTTAGGTATTCTTGTAAATCGTCGGTATCGGTGTAAAGTATCATCCGTATCTTAAGTGTTCACACAGTTTAATTGTCCAGAAATTGCATAAGCGCCGATAAGCGAAAATATTCCGCAAGCATCACTTCAATGTAATATGATGAGCTTACCAAATTGGAATGTTTGAAAATCTTCTGGACAACGACAATCTGCTAAGAGTATTCATTTGAGTGATATTATGTTTCAGTTAGAAAATCTGGCTGTTCTAGTCATTATCCCGTCAATCAACAACATCGAATCATATGTAATTATGCAAAAGGCCAAGCTCTCTATATCCCAATCATTTTGAAGATTACATTTTTGGAGTTTTCTAGCAGTCTTCCTAAACGTTTTAAGATCAGATTACTTAAAAGGTTGGGGAATGTTTTACTTGGCAATAAGAGGAGGAGATTTTTCAAAAGCAAATGTGATTGCGTCCGCCAAAGACGAAGATAGCAGCGTTCAATGTCGCAAATCGAACGACTCATCGTCTAATGAAACTTGCAAAAATCCCCGCTACTTAGTTTCTTATTACGGTAATTTTTAAGAGTAGGTTTTTTCAGGTTTATATTGAAAGTGATGCACAAACCACTAATCACTCTCTTCCTTGTGAAATTGATAAACGTTGGTTCTCAGACCTCTGTTGCAAGATCTAATGGTGGTCCTTGAATTAGACATATGTGTATCTGTAATGCAAAAAGCAGCAACATGAGCTCAAAAAATCCAGCTTTGCTATGATGTAAGTTAATTTGTTTCAGTTCATGCAAGAAAGTCGTAAGAATACAAGCTATCCAAATTATCCAAAGAAAATAGCGAAGTCCGATAATTTCCGCAGAAGCCCATGCCCGCGCTATTTTTATTCAATACAGAAACAGCACCATCAAGAAGGTATGGTTCCTGAATTAGGTAAATATCGGTTCCACAAACCAACTTCCTTAGCCTCAACAGAAGCTGTCTTACTGGCACTGCGAAGCAGATTAATTTTTTTTATATTAAATATATAGTTCATAAAAAGAACCAGCAGATTCTTGGTCATTATTTATTTGATTTCCATTTTCTTTGATTTAAATGATAACTTGGACTTATTGTGGTACAAGACACAACATACCGACTATATCTCTATACAAAGTTCCCAACATCGTAATCCATTGCAATCATTTCCTGCAATTCGATAATAGTCTGTCTAAAAATTTTCATCAAAAACGTTAAAGCCGACCTATTTTTAAATAGAGACCAGAATCCCATTTACCCCGGATCCCTCTAAACCAATTTTCAAGGATTACTAAACTGACCGTTTTTATTAAAAATAGTTGAACTCGAAAAACCCTGAATTAATTTTCCCAAAATTAGAACTGGCAAGCCCCTATGAAGGACATCCTAAAGGGAATTTCCCGAAATTAGAGAGAAAAAAGTTATCGCAGATTTTCATCCCATAAAATTCACATATATGCTTGAGGCAATACTAACAAAACTATCCTGATATTAAACCGAAATACAGTCAAACCTGTTTTGTGCGATTTTTTCTGTGAGCTCTTTTTTGTGCGATTTTTTTATGCGATATGAAAACAATTTATTCAGGACATTCTACTTAATTTCTTTCAAAATTTCAACAAAATTAGAACATCATTAAGCGATTTCAGCGACGGTTTCAGCGATTAAGCCAATTAGCCAACTGAAGTTGAACATTTTGGTTTTTCGAATTTTGATATTTCATCACATTGCGTAATGAAAGTAAATATTGCGTCAGGTTGCGTTATGTGTTGAGCTTTTTTTCTACATGAAACTTTATGCGGTTTTTAAATATGTTGCGAAAACTATTTTTATACTTACTCGTGAAGTTTCGGAAGATTTCTTTTATGCGTTTTTTTATACGGTCCCTATTACCATACAAAAACAGGTTTCACTGTATTTCAATATAATAATTTCACCAAAAGTTTATTGGCCTAAGTGATGTAATTAAATATAAAGTTTCGAAAATCAATAAATTACTCAATCTCTAGATGCTCAATCCATCCCACAGAACATTCTATAAAAGTGTCGGATTAGGACGAGTGTTTTTTAGATGCATCAAACTAAATTCTTCATACATGATCAGTTTCATAGAACTTCTATGCATCCAAGAGGCGTAATTAAATTTTAAATTCTGAAAATCATTAAATTACTCAAACTTTTGATACTAAATCGATCAAACCTCCCATGCTATAAAAGTTGCGGATTAGAACGAATGCTTTTTTAATGTGGCACACTCGGAAAACACTCGTCCTAATCCGCCACTTTTATAGAATGAGCGGTCGATTGAGCATCAAAAGATTGAGTAATTTAATGATTTTCGGAATTTAAAATTTAATTGCGCCAGTTGGACGCATATAAGTTTCAAGGAACCGATTCTGTATGAAGATGATAATATGCATCTAAAAAGTATTCTCCTAATCCGACACTTTTATAGAATGGGATGTTTAAGCAGATATGTAGAATTAGTTCGTTTTATTTAATAATTTTTTTTATTAAATCCTATGATTTCTGTCGTCCCATTAATATAATTAGTATAATATTATAGTGCTTTAGTTATTATGTAGTTGCTATAATTTTTACGGAATGGGTGTAAATTCCGGGCTGATAGTGATCGGATGGTGAACTTCGCTATAGTGATAGCTCAGCTAACTTTATTTTCTAGGATGATAGTTTTCTCTCATTATTATTTTCCTGGGATGAAATATTCTGGGATGGTAAAATTTCTGGGCTCAAAGTAATATCCTGGGATAGAAAACTGTCATGGTAGTTTAGTGTTGCAATTGTCATTTTACGGGATGAATCCTGGGCTAACTTTCTATACATGAAATTAGCACCCATTAAAATCATATCATGGCATTTGATTCCCTGCCATTCCCTTCACGAAATTTTTATCAAAATCGTGCTAGTGAAAATCAAAAAATAAAGAAACCCAGGCCGTACCAGAATACCTTAAAATCGTTTTGGGCGGAAAAAATGTGAAAAAGGGACGAAAGTCAAAACATTATATGTAGTTAGATAGCGAATGCTACAAGTCAATATTGTTACTCATATTAACCAACATTTTAAAAAAGACGCAATATGATGATACATGACGCAACGTCGTACAAAATCGTGCACCACCAAGGAACATAGTACACATAACGCAACAAGGAGCTATATCTAGCAACATGCCACAACATGATGCAACATTAAGAAACATCACGCAAAACGTTGTAATATGACGAAATATGATGAACATCAATTCATGATGTTGCACTATATGCATCTTGGTGAAACATTAGAGAGAACTCCTATAAAAGAATTATCGAGAAATTGGAACTCCTTGTAATCATTTTGTCCCACCAATTTTAACAAATATTTTCAAGTGAAATAAAATATTAAAACAAAGTTCCAACCCAATATGACCTAGCATAGAAGAAAATTACATAACCTCACTCAACAAGGTACAATATCGAGCAACATGGTGCCATATGAACAAACGTGATGCAACATCTTACAATATAGAACAACATCCTACAACATGATGCAGAATAACACAACATCACACACACGTCATTCAACACCATGCAATATGGCGCAACATTACACGAGATGGTGCAGTGCAACATGACGGCCTATCCGGGAATCCTAAATGAATTATTCAGAAATCAGAACTCCTTGTAATTATTACGTCCTAGCATTCAAAAACCCTGACCCACTAAATTTTTCAAGATTTAAAAAAATGTTAAAAACGGCTCAAAATCAGTAAATTTTTCTAAAAATCGTGCGAGCCGAATCAAATTAAAGAAGGGACCCGAGCTCTACCGGACGATTCTTTGAACAGATTTTCCCGAAAATAGTACTCATCGTAACGGTTTCTGGCACTCGAAACCCCTCTACCACTAATTTTTATAAAAATCGTGTGAGCCAAAAAAAATTAAAGTAAGAGACAAATGGCTGACTCTGTGACGGGATTTTCCAGAAACTAGAATCCACTGTAATCGATTCCTGGCACTACAAAAAAAAAAATCTCTCACCAATTTTTATAATAATCGTGCAAGCCGAAAACAATGAGATAAAGGGATCCGAGGCGTATCGTTCAACCCTCCGAACGAATTTTCCCCAAATCTGCATCAATCATAGCTGATTTCTGGCAAATAAAAACCCTTGGAATCTGGGAACAATCCAATCACTCCCAAAACCAATTCCTACAAAATCAGGACCAACAGCAACCTAGGCACCACTGAAGGGCGCCACTGTTTAAACATTTCCCTGAAACCAAAACCAATCACAATAAGTTAATGATACTTTGAAAACCGCCTGTTCGAAAACCGCATAATTGTCGATGAAAATCGGTCAAAATATCTGTACTGCACAAGGCAAAATCGCCTAAGTCGAGATAAGCGAAAAATTAATTTATGTAGCAAACATATTTGAAATCAAACTTTTTTTTTCTGGTAAGCGTCAAAACAACAAAAAAGTGGTGGAATAACAAATTACGTCGAGTTCGGCGATTAATGAGTTAAATTAATTTTTAATTCCGAATTGTACTCCTTCTAGAAAAGGAAAAGTAGCTAATGTAGACATAAGCGATTATTGTTTATTTTAAATAGTTTGGTGCGTTCGTTTATAGTGAGTTAAACGTTTATAACTAATAGTCAAGGATGATGAAATTCAAACTTCATTCGACATGGGAAATTGAAAACTAACCGCCACCTAAAAAGCGACATGTAAGAAATTTTTCTTAAATTCAACGTAATCAAGAGTACAAAACAACTGGAAAATAAATTACGGAGAGAACTTGTCAAACCAAAATTTCGTTCGAAAAATAAAAATTAATTAAATTTGTAACCAATATTGGGCTTTAGGCTCATATAACCAAGGAATTCGTTTTATCTCTGGCCTTCTAAAAGTGAAAGACAAAAATTCTCAAAGAATGATGAAAAGTACAACCGCGCCAGAAAACCGTATCCACTCAATCTATTATCATTTTGAATTAGACAAAAAATTGTCAGAAATGTTTTCGGTCTTATTTTGAACGAAATGGAAAGTTTTGTGAAAAGCGTCGTTAAGAAAAATCTAAATTAACCAGAAATATTTTAAGTGTAATTATTGTTTTATCATGAAAGCTAAAATCGACATATCGAGGGATGAAAATGAAAAAGATGCCTTGAAGTTGGAACAATCAATACATCACATGTAAGCTGATGATACTTTCGACCTTCAGCAGTGCCTACCAACCCCTCATCTATAGACATCCATGTCATTTTACAAGAGCCAATTGTGGACATTAAATCTGGTACCACTAATATACCATGTTGCTTTATGTGGTACGAAGTAACAGGAGCCTACGTTGAAAATGTCATGCACTAATTCAACCATCCAATAAGTAAAAACCGTTACTTTCTATAGTGACAATGGTATGTGCTATCCGTATCACATTCCAAGCCATACTCACATGAAATGCGATACGGATCATTCTGTTATAGAACGAAAAAAGAAGAAAAATAACGTCAATATCCATCATCGACGAAACTGGTCCCAGTTCATCAGAATTTGTGACACCTCGAAAGCGTTTATATATGTAATTGAAATGGCCAACACAACTTTTATGGCGTTTCTGTTGCGATTAAAACAAGTTTATGTGGATAAACATAACCCAGTAGAAAACCACATTGAAAAGTTAAATTAACACCGCAAAGGAAAAACAACAGATTTGGAATTCGCTCCTTTTAGACTTGCTACCATTAATAGATCGTAATTTTCACGAGTTGCACAGGGCGTGCAAAATGTACATTCTGACCTGTTTGAGGACGAAAAAGACATCATACCATAATAATGTATTATTGAATGCTTCATTCCTCATTATAGCAAATAATTGTATTATGCATTGTTATAAAATTTATTATAATTTGTTCTATAAAGTTGAAAAGTAACTGTTTTTGAAAATTGTAATAAAGGACATTATGCTAGATAATAATATATTTTTTTATATGTTCAGTTTGAAAAATTTAATCCTGAAGCCGTTTTGAATGTCAATCTAATAGGAAATTGAACGCTGTTGAATTCAATAGACACGTCTGTGAGAATCATTGGAATTCGAGGCAGTAAACCATTTTCGGCTCAGAATTTGCCATTCAAAATGGTGGCTTCGATAATATTTTACAATTTTTTAATGGCCAATCGCGTGCCATTCCACAGCCGTGGTGGGTTCAAAGCTGAGGTAAAATAACCGTAGATCCAATTTTCAGTCGTAGAAGGTATGGTGGCATACCTGGCAAATCCAGTGAGTTCAAAAATTATTTTCGCTAATTAACAGCTTCGTTGGAATCGCAAACTGTGTTGATTGATTTGTACAATACCAAATCTCCTGGTAACGACTGCAATATCTTGAAGTTTAAGTCGTCGACATCCACATTTTTGATGCTAAAATGAATTTTTCTGCCAGCCACACATGATTTATTTTATTGTCAACGCAAAGATCCTCGATAGCAATCAATGTTTCGTTGTAGATAGCGTCGCTGAATGTAATCGGAAGTATGAATTGAATGTGTGAATGGACTTCAGGAAAAGGTATGTATCTGGGTCCGTGCCGATGAGCAAGCCGTTCAATGGTTCTGGTGGTGTCTCAATTTCTGGTAGTTGCATTTTTCCTGATGCGCCACACATCCCGGCTGACTCATGTTTGAATTTATTTTAACTTATAAATTAAAATAAATCATACAAAATTGTGCACCCACTGCGTTGTGATACATAAAAAATGCAGAATGAAATGTAAAAATGACGCAACGGTTCTCGTGAATGACTTGCGTGTATATCGATGTGGATGAAAGTTCGATAAGGCGGACTTAGCGCCATCTGTCATTCAACAACATAAATAATTTCGTTCTGTTTGAAATACGAAAGACGGTTAAAATATTTGGATATTGTTCATTCAAAAATACTATAATCACGATTAAAAAACGGGAGGGTGGAGGTACGGAGAAAAACTTTTTCTGGATAGGGACACCCTAATCACCTAGCGGTATGAAATATACGTACATTACGATCTATTCTCATACCAATACAGTAAAACTTCAAATTATTATTTCTGCCTGCAAATACTACTTTGACTTACAAACAACTTGATCGGCGCAGAATGCTGACTTCTTAAATCGCGAAGATGGATACTGTCGACAATGTTGACGAATTAATAAAATAAATTACTTTGGCTGATGTTGTTGAATATGGAAACGAAGCGTGAAATAATGTCTCCCGATCACCAATAAAAAATATTTTTCGAAATATGGATTGATACTGCCAAGTTCTCATACTGCCAAAACCATTTCTCAAAATGTGGATATTCAAAATGACATAATTTCTTTAGAAAACTTTGTCAATTTAGAACTCGACTTCGATGCCAATTTTGACTTGGATGATGTATCCTAGAGGACCTTGAGACAATGTCGAATGGGAAACCGAGTTGTTGAATTCAAACGTGGCCAGTTTTTACAAAACCTTGGAAGCATTAACCGGTTTAAAAAATTTGTCTTTAAATTTAGAAAATAATGAGTTAATGACTGAATTTTATGAATGCGATCGATTACTGGGAAACGAAATCATTCAGCAGAAGGCCAAATCATCGAAACAAAAAACCATAATTGATTATTTCACGCCAAAATAATACAAAAATATATTAAAAAAAATTTAATTTAATTAAATTTAGTTAAGTATGAATTGAAATTTGTTCCTGAAATTATAATTTCTTTATAATTTATTTTTGAGATTATGTCCCGTATGGTGTGAAATAAAATAAATACATATGAATGGTTGTTATATTTTTGAATTTTTTGAATTTATTCCCTAATACGCCCACCTCTTAAAACGACCATTTTTCCTCTGGTACGCAAGGTGGTCGTTTTACAGAAGTTTCACTGAGTACATAAAAAAAAATTCCTATATATAAAGATTAGTGGGATGGTGAAATTTTGGGGCGATGTGTTCTGATATGTGAAAAATACAAAAAAAGAAAAAGAAAAAGATTTCACTACAAAACAAAAAACATGCCTACAAACTGATTGCAGTGACACCTAACGGGTCCAATTGTGAATCTTAACCATTCATTGCCCACTGAAACACACACACACACACACACAAAGTTTCGTTAAAATAAGTCAAGCCGTTTAGGAGGAGTTGAGTAACATAAACACGTACAGAAAATTTGGGGGTGGTGGACGTGGTAAAAATGTTTTAATATGTGAAAAATCATAAAAAATTAAGTGCCACCACCTACCGAGTCCAACTATGAATCTAAACCATCCAGGAATCCACCAAAACACACACATAAAATTTCAATAAAATCGGTTCAGCCCTTTAGGAGGAGTTCAATTACAAAAAATAGTACATAAGGATTATATCTATAAAGATTGAAGAGAGGAAGGAGGAAAGAGCGATGGTGGGTGATGACAGTGGTTAAGCTTTGGGGTTATATGTTCTGATGTGTGAAAAATACAAAAAAAACAAATAAAAAAAAGATTTCGTCAAAAAACAAAAAAAAAATCCTGCAACCCGATCGCAGTGCCACCTACCGGGTCTAAATGGAAATCTGAACTATGGGGTGGGTCAATCACTCGAAAACACACATAAAATTTCACTGAAATCGGTCCAACCGTTTAGGAGGAGTTCAGTCACACACAAATGCAGAAACTTTTGGGGTGGTGGGGGTGGTGAAATTTTGAAGTTATATGTTTTAATATTCGAAAAATCTTAAAAAATAAAAAAAAAATTTGTAAAAAGAAAAAAATTAAAATCCTAGAACGTAATCGCAGTGCCACCTACCGGATTCAATTGTAGATCTAAACCATCCAGGGATATACCCAAACACACACAAAATTTCATTAAAATCATTTCAGCCGTTTAGGAGGAGTTCAGTTACATACACACGTACAGAAGACTTATATTATATAAGGATATATATAGGGTGTCCCAAAATTCGCGTATCAAATGAAGCAGGGTGGTATGGGAGCTCATTTTCAAATAAAACAGCCAGGTAAAGTTTTTTCGAATTGTTGATGGTGCACAAGTTATTCCGCTTTTTGTGTTTTCTAGTAAAATCGCATGCGCGCGCCCACTAAAAAATTAATTTAAAAGAAACCAACAATTTTTTGTTTATTTTTCTTTTTTAAGACGATCTAGAAGAGTGTACCTTTCTAATAAAATCATTTTTATAACTTGTATTATCTTCTGCCAAGTGAGTTTTGTAAACTTTTTTTGGTTCTCAAAATTTTTGTTTTGTTGGTGTTTAAGTGACGCCAGCGGGAAAAGAACGTACTATAGAAAGTTGATCCACTATCAGAAAAATATGCGACACTGATGCATATTTTAAAATTAAATCACACACCGGGCTATTCACAATAGAATGTTTATTATCATTTTTTTTTAAAAGTCAGTCGCGTTTATTAAAAAACGCTCTTAACAAAATTTCGAGTTCTAAAATAGATGCTTTGTCAGAAATAAAACAAAAAAAATTAAATAATTTTTCTTTTTATTAATTTTAAATATTATTCCAAGATTTCCCTCGAATTTTCCGGATTTTC
The DNA here is from genome assembly GCA_947310385.1 of Nephrotoma appendiculata. Lineage (NCBI taxonomy): Eukaryota > Metazoa > Arthropoda > Insecta > Diptera > Tipulidae > Nephrotoma > Nephrotoma appendiculata. Next base: position 54,253,596 of record OX371223.1, read on the forward strand.
CCCGGATATGGATTTCCCTGGGATTTCTACTGGATTTTCACCGGGTTCCCTCGGAATCCGGGAAATCCGAAAGAAAACCGGGAAATCCATGAAATCTGTGGGAATTCCGGAGGAAATCCGGAAAGAACCTGAGAAAACCGGGGGAATCCTGGGAAATTTGGTGGAAATTTGGGAAATTCGGGAAATCTGGAACAATCCGGGAAACCTTGTGAAAATCCGGGAAAAGTCCGGAAAATTCGAAGGAAATCCGTATAATAATATTTAAAATTAATAAACAAAAATTATTTTATTCATTTTATTTTATTTCTGCCAAAGCATCTATTTTAGAACTCGAAATTTTGTTAAGTGAATTTTTAATTAACAGTCGTGTAAAAAAAATGATAAAAACATTCTATTGTGAATAGACCGGTGTGTGATTTCATTTTAAAATATGCATCAGTGTCGCATATTTTTATGATAGTGGGTCAGCTTTCTATAGTACATTCTTTTCCCGCTGGCGTCACTTAAACATCAACAAAAAATTTTGAGAAACAAAAAAGTCAACAAAAACAAAGTTTTCATTTGACAGAAATAATGCAGCTTATAAAAATGATTTTATTGGAAAGGCACACACACTCTTCTAGATCGTCTTAAAAAATAAAGTTGAAAAAAAAGCTCTTGGTTTCTTTTAAATTAATTTTTTTGTGGGCGAGCGCATGCGATTTTACTTAAAAACACAAAAAGTGGAATAACACTTGCACCATTAACAATTCGAAAAAATTGTACTTGTCTGTTTTTGTTGCAAATAGCCCCTTACCACCCTGCTTCGTTTGATACTCGAATTTTGGGACACCCTGTATATTTATATAATTTTCCTCGTATAACATAATGAATATTAATGTTAGACAAAAGAAAATTATATTTGTTTAATTATCCAAACAAACATCATGATATGGACGAGAACATTCTTTGAATTTCGAACACAAAACATCAGATCAATAAACTGAAAATTTATAAATTTGCGCCAGTGTTATATTTCGAACAGATGTATAAAGCTACTCATATAATGCAAAACGAGTAAAATTATATCTGGATAATGTCGCAATGGTAACACAGTGAATGAATTTTATTTTCGTATATCGTCTTAACAATAAAACAAGAAAGAAAAACTTTTTGCTCCGGATGGTTTACTCCGCATATACATAAGTTGTGTTCGACTTTGGCTTTGATTCACATACGTAATCATTTAATATGACATAATAATATTTATAGATTTCCATTTATGCTTTTTGTGCGTGTGTGTGTGTGCGTGTGTATCTTTATGTGTGTATATGAATATTATAAAGATATCAAAATGCTGTATATAGAGGAATTTATTTCTTACGGAATAAGTGCCACGCGGGGATAACATCCATCATGTATATGTTATGTTATGGTATATAGCTACGATTATATGTACATCGATATGCGTATGTGTGATACATGCGATTTGTATTTATGTACAAGTTCAGGATAATATACGAAATGTCATCAGTATTAAAACGGATAAATCGTAGGCTATAAATTGCCATGTGCTAAAGCAATATTCTTATGGTATTATACGTACTCGATATATCGCATTATAGACCAAAAGAATTTATTGGTTTCTTATATACATATACGAGTAAGTTATGTAACATCCGATACCATTAAGCTGGATAAATCGATATAATTTAATTACTAAATATGTTTAGTTATGGATGATGACCTATAAATTTGACACTCCATTACCGATTTATTATAAATGGACAGATTTTTTTTTATGGTTTGTGTGTGGTGTCAATGTGGTTGAAATAAAATATTGTGGGGGCTGTAATACAATATGTGTTTTATTATGCCTAGCATTTAAACGGTTCATGATATCTAAATGATGACTATTAATGGAATAACCTTTCCGTTGCTGCTATTTATTAAAGGGTTTTTGAAGACGTTACAACCTACAATGCTGAAATAAAATTCTTTGTGTTTTAACAAAGTTGGTGAAATTAGAAGGATTTTGTGACATCATGTATATAACTATGTGTGCACAAATTAAAAAGCACAATTGCAAACTACTTAAGAAACTGAAATGTACTAGTATTTACAAACCCAGTTTAATCTAGAATTGGCTTAGAGATTCTATTGAAATTGCTAATTTTTTTATTCTAATTAATCTTAATACGAGTACATTACCATATTAAAAGTTTATTATGATAGCCTAATATAATTTTTTAAACTCCGGTCCGTTTCAATTATGCCGTATTCCTGAATCACCAAATTATCTCAAGAGAGACTCTCATTTTCATCGTATAAATGGAGTTTCAACAGAATCGTTTAAAATATTGTTCTCCGTTCAAATTCACCGTTGTTGGGTTTTACAAAAGCATTCCATTTTATTTTTATTACATAAACGGATTCTTAACAATCAATTAAAAAAAACATTAATATTATCATTATTAAAAATTGGCTGCAACCCCAAAAGTTTAACATTCAATGCTACACAGGATCCTTGCTATGCAAACCACGATTTCTAAACTAATCCACTACCTGTGGGTTAAAGCATCTTGCTTTACGATAAATAAGGGGAATGAGCCTTTTCATCATTTAAACAAATTGTTTAATAGCTTCTTATTTCATTTCAAAGTCAAAGGGACCACTTGTTCAGCCTCAATAAGCTGCAAGCTTGAATCTAATTTAGCAAGATAAATAGCGGAAACCAACGCACATAATCGATGTTTTTTTGCCAATCTATTGCTGTAACCATGATGGAATTTGAGAGTAGGCTGCCACTCATATTATCTGTACAATGAATAATGCTTCTATTTGAACGGTCAATATTGAAGTGTCGATTCTGTTCATTCGAAAGAAGAAAGTGACTAGGATTGGATTATGATCAAAATTTACTATTTACGTTCCATGAAAATGTGGCTCGCGTACCTCCGTACTCAACAAGATGAATGGATTACAAAATAAGCACCCTTGAAACTAGACGACTTAGGCGCGGCTTTTATTGGTAACGTTTTGCTTGGTCACATTGATTTAGCATTCATTTTGGAAAACATATCAGTTCATGTTCCATGCAGAACATTTCGAAACCATGAGTTTTTATAGCACTTGAATACCATTCTACAAACTAAGGAATAAACAACCCCAATAATAGGTTGTCTAAATGATTTAACATCATCGATGCTAACATATTTGACTTTAATTTATCAAAGGATAACTTCAAAAAAATTCTGAAGAAATATTTTTAAAATTTTTAATGTTTAATTAAAATTTAATTTCTCTTTTTTGTTTAAATTTTTTTCCAAAGCCCAAAATGCAGCACATACATATTTACTCGAACTTATGATCTTCCTGCGAGAATAAAAAGCCTCTACCTGAAATGCTGTATAAGATAGCGCAATTTTGATAGCGGAAAATAAGAGATAACGCTACTCGCCACAAGTAGCAGCACTATCACTAAAGAGAATTTATTTTGTTATGTATAATTACCAGCGGAAATTTTTCATTCATTACGTACCACTTTTTTCACTAAATAAAATATTTCAGCGGAATAAAATATTAAAAGTGATCCTTAAAATGGCAAATTGATTGATCTCCGATGTAAAGGAACTTGTTATATGAAATCTTGAAATTTAACAATAATCCGTCTATCCGCCATTTCTTCCACTAGTAACCAATACTTTCGGTTATTTTTCTAGTAGTCTAGGTCATACTGAGACTATATGGAAAATTTGGGGAAAATTCATGGACTAGAATTTTCACTAGGATTTTTGATTTTCTGCGGCCGTATAGTGATTTTCATTTTTTGACCAATATCTCAAAAACTTCCACTAGTAACCAATACTTTCGGTTATTTTTCTAGTAGCCTAGGTCATACTGAGACTATATGGAAAATTTGGGGAAAATTCATGGACTTGAATTTTCACTAGAATTTATTAAGTGATTTTCAGTTTTTGACCAATATCTCAAAAACTTCCACTAGTAACCAATACTTTCGGTTATTTTTCTAGTAGCCTAGGTCATACTGAGACTATATGGAAAATTTGGAAAAAATTCATGGACTTGAATTTTCACTAGAATTTATTAAGTGATTTTCAGTTTTTGACCAATATCTCAAAAACTTCCACTAGTAACCAATACTTTCGGTTATTTTTCTAGTAGTCTAGGTCATACTGAGACTATATGGAAAATTTGGGAAAAATTCATGGACTAGAATTTTCACTAGGATTTTTGATTTTCTGCGGCCGTATAGTGATTTTCATTTTTTGACCAATATCTCAAAAACTTCCACTAGTAACCAATACTTTCGGTTATTTTTCTTGTAGCCTAGGTCATACTGAGACTATATGGAAAATTTGGGGAAAATTTATGTAATAGAATTTTCACTAGAATTTTTTGATTTTCTGCGGTCATATAAGTGATTTTCAGTTTTTGACCAATATCTCAAAAACTTCCACTAGTAACCAATACTTTCGGCTATTTTTCTAGTAGCCTATGTCATACTGAGACTATATGGAAAATTTGGGGAAAATTCATGTACTAGAATTTTCACTAGAATTTTTTGATTTTCTGCGGTCATATAAGCGATTTTCAGTTTTTGAGCAATATCTCAAAAACTTTCACTAGTAACCAATACTTTCGGTTATTTTTCTAGTAGCCTAGGTTATACTGAGACTATATGGAAAATTTGGGGAAAATTCATGGACTAGAATTTTTACTAGAATTTATTGATTTTTTGCGGTCATATAAGTGATTTTCAGTTTTTGACCAATATCTCAAAAACTTCCACTAGTAATCAATATTTTCGGTTGTTTTACTAGTAGCTTAGGTCATACTGAGACTATATGGAAAATTTGGGAAAAATTCATGGACAAGAATTTTCACTAGGATTTTTGATTTTCTGCGGCCGTATAGTGATTTTCAGTTTTTGACCAATATCTCAAAAACTTCCACTAGTAACCAATACTTTCGGTTATTTTTCTAGTAGCCTAGGTCATACTGAGACTATATGGAAAATTTGGGAAAAATTCATGGACAAGAATTTTCACTAGGATTTTTGATTTTCTGCGGCCGTATAGTGATTTTCAGTTTTTGACCAATATCTCAAAAACTTCCACTAGTAACCAATACTTTCGGCTATTTTTCTAGTAGCCTATGTCATACTGAGACTATATGGAAAATTTGGCGAAAATTCATGTACTAGAATTTTCACTAGAATTTTTTGATTTTCTGCGGTCATATAAGCGATTTTCAGTTTTTGACCAATATCTCAAAAACTTCCACTAGTAACCAATACTTTCGGTTATTTTTCTAGTAGTCTAGGTCATACTGAGACTATATGGAAAATTTGGGGAAAATTCATGGACTAGAATTTATTGATTTTTTGCGGTCATATAAGTGATTTTCAGTTTTTGACCAATATCTCAAAAACTTCCACTAGTAATCAATATTTTCGGTTGTTTTACTAGTAGCTTAGGTCATACTGAGACTATATGGAAAATTTGGGAAAAATTCATGGACAAGAATTTTCACTAGGATTTTTGATTTTCTGCGGCCGTATAGTGATTTTCAGTTTTTGACCAATATCTCAAAAACTTCCACTAGTAACCAATACTTTCGGTTATTTTTCTAGTAGCCTAGGTTATACTGAGACTATATAGAAAATTTGGGGAAAATTCATGGACTAGAATTTTTACTAGAATTTATTGATTTTTTGCGGTCATATAAGTGATTTTCATTTTTTGACCAATATCTCAAAAACTTCCACTAGTAACCAATACTTTCGGCTATTTTTCTAGTAGCCTATGTCATACTGAGACTATATGGAAAATTTGGAAAAATTTCATGTACTAGAATTTTCACTAGAATTTTTTAATTTTCTGCGGTCATACAAGTGATTTTCAGTGTTATAATAATAATAATTATCCCAACGACCTATTACCCCTCCCAACCGCGCGCGGGGAGTCTCCATCTGTATTATTATTATTTTTTTGAGTATAATTCAAGTGAACTATAAACAGGGATATCGAGTTGCTTAACCAGTGAAATTGAAAAATTGAATGTTGAAACGGCTAAATATGTAAAGTATAAAATCAAATATGATTATAAATGAATAGCTAAGTGAATAGTTAAGTAAAACGATACCCATCGCAGACGGAAGGAAAACGGAAGTCGAGTCAGCTTAGTACAAGCAGATTTAAAATAGATAAAACAAGATAAAGTAAAGCAGAATAAAATGAAACAAATAAAAACAAATAAGTTAAATAAAACATCAAACTAGAATCAAGAAAAATAAAAATGTTTTTTCAACATGCGTTTCGTCATATTAAAATCGATCAAATGGAAGTGCTGATTAGCTTCGAACAGCATTCTAGAGACGAGCTCATACTTTCCGTAATCAGTTCGATGAGGGTCAATTCTAAACATAGGTACAGTTCTTAAATCTCGCGAATTTATATTTAGATTAATTTTACCAAGCAGAACTGGAGAATCGATACCGCCGGTTAGTATTTGATGAAAGAAAACCACGTCTGCGACAACTCGGCGCTTACTAAGTGGTTGTAATTTAATTAGCTTTAGACGATCCTGATATGGAGGTAGGTTGAACCGTCCACCCACGGTAGCCCCCGTAAAGCAAAGCGAAGAAATCTTCGCTGGACTGCTTCAATCCTCTTAATATGAACCTCATGATAAGGCGACCACACCTGGCTAGCATACTCAAGCAGGGGACGAACGAATGTTGAATAGAGAGCCTTCGTAACATAAAGATCATCGAATTCTTTCGACCAACGCTTGATGAAACCGAGGGCAGAGTTGGCTTGATTGATAATACGATCGATGTGTTGTCTGAAGTTCAATTCGCTGTCGCAAATGACTCTCAAATCAAGAACAGAACTGGCTCTGGTAATGACATCGCTGTTAATGTAATAGTTGCAAGAAATGTGTACACCGTACACGTTTTCGAAAGTAGGTGATTGTTTGACATTTACCCACGTTCAAATCAAGGTTGTTCTTTGCACACCAAGTGGAGAAATTATTGAGGTCGGATTGTAATAGGCTCTTGTCGGTAGTGTTTGAAATCAGTTTGTAAATCTTCAGGTCATCGGCGTATATAGATATCGATGAATTTTTTATTAAACAATCTGCGTCGTTGATTGATAGAATAAAAAAATTGGCCCCAGATGGCTGCCCTGGGGCACTCCAGATATTGCTGATATATGATTTGATACTGATGACCTGAATAGAACATGGTATAAACGGCCTTTGAGATAAGAGCCCACCCAACGGAGAATTTGGGGAGGAAAGCCAAGGGCCCTAAGCTTAAACAAAATAACTTCATGAGAAATCCTGTCAAACGCCTTGCTAAAATCGGTGAAGATAACGTCAACCTCTTTTCCTGCTTCCATCGTATTTAGTGTTTGTGAAGTGAATTAAATAAGGTTTGTGGTCGTGGACCGTGCTTTGAGAAAACCATGCTGATTGTCAGAAAACAACGGTTTACAATGAAAGTACAGTGAATCATACACAATACTTTCAAACAGCTTAGGAATACTAGATAATTTTGCAAAAGGTCGGTAATTACAAATGTCTGATTTGCAGCCGTTCTTATGAATCGGAACTATAAAAGAATTTTTCCAAATGGATGGAAAAATTCCAAGCACAAGCGACTTTTGGAAAAGTGTCGTCAGTGGCTGAGCAAGAAAATCACTGCAGTTTTTTAGGACGATGGATGGTAGACCGTCAGGACCGGATGAAAAATCATCTTTAAGTTCGGAAATCTTTTGTACCACGGATTCATAACCGATTTCAATGGAAGTAAAGGTTGTTTGATTACAATTATTCATGTATGTAAAGTAACATTCATCAGGTTTAAAATCACTGCTTGTGAAAGCCAGACTGAAAAAGTTAGCAAAATGGTCTGTTGTGACTTTAGGATCATTAGAGGAATGATCCTTATATTTGAAAGTGGAAGGGTATCCGTCGGACTTTTTCTTTATATTGATAAAGCGCCAGAAACACTTAGGCTCAGCGATTAGATTGGATTGCATGAGTCTGATATAATTCCCATAAAGTTAGTCAGACAAACTACTGAAATCATTATAACTATTTAAATAGTTAGAATAATCAGAGTCAGATTTAGTTTTCAGGAATCTTTGCCAACGTTTGTTCCTAAGGTTACGTAACGTTCGTAATTCATTATTATACCACGGAGGTGATGGCGATACAGTTTTTTGTGGGTATACGGAATGGAATGTTTAAGACATTCAAAAACTGCAGAGTAAAAATTGACGGTTTGTGTTTCTATATCGTAATGATCATTTAAAATAGTGTTAAAGTCAACGTTAGCCAATAAATGTTTAAGCTTCACAAAGTCGGCCTTACGAAAATTGAAACGTAGTGGAGTTATAGAGTTGACATTGAGATTGTCTTAGATTGGATTCAGAAGCGACGCTATTGTCGATAACAGAGGAAAACACCAAATTGAGCTGCCTGTTCAGACTGTTCTTAACGTTGCTGATCTGAAATAGTCCAGAGTTCAACATATTGTCAGTGAACAAAGTTTCCTTGGCCAATATCTCAAAAACTTCCACTAGTTTGCAATACTTTCGGTTATTTTTCTAGTAGCCTAGGTCATACTGAGACTATATGGAAAGTTTGGGGTTCGTTTAGTTTCATAAAAATATGAAATTTTTTATTATGACGGATTCAAATTCAATTTTTTATTTCAAATCCAGATACAAATTCGAATTATATTTCACGCGTCGGTTCGATCTCCCATTTTTTAAAAATCAGTGTAAATTTCTGGTAGTTTACATAAATATGTTATTTAACATGGTCATGCTAAGATCCTACCTCCATCTAGAACAGTAAGCTTTTTCTTGATATTTTAACTAGGATCTGAGATTATGGTTTTTCTCGTCAAGCGATGCTCCAAAATCGAAAAGCACTCGTCAAATATTTTCCCACACAAATGACCATTTTCGAAAAATGATCCAATCGTAATGGAAATTAAATAGGTATTTTCTATACCATGCTGATCAATTTCATAGAACATAATTTTAAGCTGCCCAAATCTGGGCCATCACTTCGGGCATTTTTTTTTTATTATGAATATTTTCATGATGATTGAAGCATTTTTAAAAAATGGTCATTTGTATGGGGAAGTATATTGTTCAAGAGTACTTTTCGATTTTGGAGCATCGCTTGGAGGAAAACATGGCGCGAGATGAATTGATGTTTGGGATTGATATTTAGAGGGAAAAGACTGAGGAATGATGGGCCTGTGGAATAATAGACCTAAGGGAAGTACTGGTGTACGCTTATTTACCGATGTGTTGCTATTAGTTCTATGGCGTTCGCTAATTTACCGAGTATAGACGCGAGAAATAACTATTGAGCCAAACCTAATACATAAGCACAAACTAACGTTTAATAATTATATAATTCATGTAAAACCTAGATTTGTAAAACAAAAAAAATTAGATTTACAAACGATTAGCATCGGTTAATCAAAGTACTGGTCGAGAAGGGAAACAGAGCTTGACAAATGATTTTGGTTGTTTACTACTGTATTGGCCATTAAACGTTAATTTGAAAAAATTAAATTCCGTAAATTCACGGATAAACTTGGATATTGCACCTACTTAAAAATCATTAGAAATTGACCCTGGCCCGCGAGAGGTATACTATACTATAACTTGATATAATTTTAAGCACATCAACGGTGACCATTTAAGCTTAGCAAATTTTAGAACGTAGTGGCCTATGAAAAGTTTGTAAAATAATGCATATAGATGTTCGATATCGAAAGTAAATGATAGCTGGAAGTTGTGCTATTTATAATAGGGCGAACAATAGGTACCATAACAATTGGAAGATTAGGCGGATAAGAAAATTTTAGAAATTAAATAAATTTCACCGCAAAAATGTAAATCTTATGTTTTGGTTTGACCTACCGGAGGCTGGTAAAGCTGGTAGTTTTTGATCTGCCAGTATTTTTGTTTTTTGCAGGTGGCGTTGACAGTTTCATAATAAACTTGAGAAATGTCCAAAGAATGAAATGTCCAAATGGTGACAACTACAAAGTGGTAAAAAATTAAATTTCTCAATTAAGAGAAAAAAGTATCCCTTTACCAAGTAATGCAAAACGTCGCGCTAGAGTTTGTGTTGATGAAAAAAACATATGGCATTGCAAATAAAAAATTTGAAATTGAAATAGAATAACGTGAATTATTTTAAACATACGAGTAGACCAATCTGACATATTTATTTTGTCAACATTTAATTTTACCTTTCACAATATTGGAAATTCACAATTTGAATTGTAAAACTGTCACTACCAGTTGGCAACCTTGCACTGGAAAAACAATGGGGAAACAACAAAACGTGTAATAATATACATAGTCTACGAATATTCAACATACTTTGCGAAGTTTCGACATTGTCTGCACTAATTTCGACACCGACAATCCCTAATTATGTGTAGACGCACAACACTGAACTGCATCGCCTTGTCAGTGGCCGAATTTTCGATTTTTATTATTTCAACATAGATACATCCACGGTTCACATAATAATGTTGTCTTGTAAAAATATAAAATATTATTAGCTATATTTTTGATTTTAATGACGTAAAATCAATTTAATTAAATATATTTTCCAGTATTTTCTTTAATTATCTTGATGTACATAATTACAAATTAAGTTTAAGTAGTGTAGCTTTCTTAATTTAAAGTGTAACATTGTCTGTTATAAGATATTTTGTCAATTTGTCAGAAACTTCATCTGCCTCAAAAACGCGGATGGAGAACTGAGAATAATCATGGCTGATGTTCTGCATGGCAAGCCTTCTTTCAAAATCTACTAAGCCGGTTCGTTAGTCGGATAAATTTATGATAAACTTATATCGCAACTGAGCTTTTCCAAATTGGAAGATTCTAGTGATTTTTGGCCGAAATCGGTGCACGGGAAGTTTCATTTTTTGGCTCATCTGTGCAAGCTAAAAGTTTGTAGCCGCTCTTTAGCCCAGACGGAGCTGATCAGGAAACCTTATACATACATAAGTTTTTTCATTATTTGAGAGATCCCAGTGATTTTTGGTCGAAATTGGTCCACGAGAAATAGAAGTAGAGTAGTATAGTAGCTTTTTCGTTTTATTAAATTTATTTTGAAACGCGTATCATTTATGAGAAAAAAGATGATAACTAACGGGTTTTAGTTAATTTTTCAACAATATCAGTTAAGGTCAGTTTCCAAAATTTAAGCGGAAATGAAGATTTTTGACAAAAACTATTTTTCAACATTTTCATCTGATTCTTCTGCAATTTAACTTAAACTTTTTCCATAAATTAAAATATGCTAGTTATTTTTGGTCGAAATCGGTTCTTCAGAAGTGACAGCATCTATAGGAGTTTCTTCGTTTTTAGCAGTTAATGAAAAGGGTATAATTTACAAAACGATTATGAACTAAATAGATCCTAAACTAATTTTGCAATAATATCGGTACAGATAAGTTGTCCAAAACTTATCCGAGAATGACGTCTTTTTGACAAACAACGAATTTTTGACAAAAATTTGACCCATGTACAGCCTTGACAGGTTTAACGATCGGGAACCAACTTCAAACTTTTTCCATACATTTGGAGATCCCAGTGATTTTTAGCTGCAATCAGCCAACGTGAATATTTCGAAAGGTATAGGGGCACATACCAACCCAGATGAAATAAATAATCGGAACGAAATTTCATACATATATTTCTTCCATAAATTTGGAGATCCTGGTGATATTTGGCCAAAATTGGTCCACCGGAAGTGGCCTATTCTATGAAAGCTTTTTTGTTTTATGCAAATATTTTGAAAAGTACGTCAATTATGAGAAAATTGATTATGCTGGAAAATATAGTAAATTAAATTTGCAACAATATCTGCTCAGACAAATTTTCCAAAATTTAAGAATAAAAATCGATTTTTTCGATTCCAAAAAAAAAAAAAACTTTTACATTAAAAAAACGCCCCAAAAAAATATTTTCTAAAAATCTAGGTCTGCGTGCAGGCTTAATTACTGTGACCTTTCTACAGCCCAGACGGTATGCCAGATTGTGGTAAATCTGCATACCTAAGCTTCTTTCATTCAGCTTCAATTGGGAGATACCCAAAAACTTTTTGCAAAAATCAGTCCACCAGAAATGGCAGCTTCCTTAGTAACTTTTTGCTTTTTCGCAAATATTTTGAAAAATATATCAATTACACGCAAAATGATTATGAATTAACAGATTCTAAATTAATTTTGTAGCAATACCGGTCTAGATCAATTCCCAAAATTTAATTGTAAATGACGATTATTGGCTAAAAACAGCTTTTCATCAAAAAATTCGGCCCTATACAGCCTAGACGGTTTGATTGACCCGGAAGAAACTTGATAAGCATTTTCCGAAATCGTTCCACCGGAAGTGAAAAATTAAATTTCAAACCAAATTAATTCAGTTAATATTTTAAATTTTACCGAGAATAACGAATTTTGCTAAAAAAATCTATATTTCATCAAAATTCGGCATCTCTATGAATGATATCAATATTAAATGTTCAAGGGTTGATCTTATAGACGCCCCGATGACACAGTGGTTAGAGAGAGAGAGAGAGAGAGAGGTTGACCTTGTTTTTGCAATTTAAGCAGGACACAAATATACACAAATACACTTGGGATGGTCCAACCAGATGGAAGAATCAAAAATTAAATTGATCATGTACTGAATGGTTAACAAAAAATTACTATCCTCCTTATACAAGATTTCAGAGCTATGAGAGAAGCACATATAGGTATAAGGCGATTACTAGGTTATAGCAAAATTCAAAATCAAACTATAGCAGCAGCAGTGAAGCAACCAAAAAGATTAATCGGAGGAAATTCAATATTGAGAGATTGAAGACTTGACACCAAAGACTCATTCAAAGAAACGCTCCAACTCAATTTTCCAAACAACGGAACCAGCATTTTCGATCAGAAATGAAACTAAACAGCAGAATCCTACGTTTAAGACCTATGTGCGAAGCAACTAACGTTACGGCTCTGTCTGCAATCTGCAAGCTGATCGCAGAAAATACACTGAAGACATTCTCAAGACTACAGCAGCCGGCATGCATATTAATCCAGCAGAGTTACTAAATGGCGACGCAACTCTGCCTGGAGTGGCATTTCCCTCCACAACAGTAAAATGAAAGTGTTTTGCAATGATCATTTTTCAAGGAGTTACTAAGGATGTGTTCTTTCTCCGATCACGAACTACAAAGCTTAGAATGTTCGGAAGACTCCACGTGTTTGTGAGGGGCGTCTATAATAATTAAAATGCTTGTGGCCAAACACGATCACACACGAAGAACTTCTGCGGCGAAATCAAAATTTAGCGCGAAACTAAAAAACGAAAATAGAGATGGATTGGACACACACTAAGGACACAAGGACCAATTATATAACCGGAATGGCATTGGAATGGAATCCGCAAGTGACGAGAAAAGTAGAAAGAACCGCAATAACATGGAAAAGAACGGCACTAGCCAAAGCAAAACCACTCGGTAAAACATGAAGAGAACTAAAAGCAATAGCCCCGAATAGAGTAAGATGGCCAAGTCTAATAGACGCCCTAAGTATGCAATTCGGAGATAAAAGCTAAAAAAAATGGTAGACGAAGTAAACCAAATTTCCATATCATGATTTTAAGAAATTATGTAATCGCTTTCATATTCTTTTATTTCAAATAATCTATCTGCTAAGTCAGCGAGTCTGGTTGTATTTAATGATTCCGTGGTTGGAGCTTATATTTCCAAAGTACGGCTGCGTGGAGGTTTCAGCCAGATCATTTTGATGAGTTCATCAACGACGGTACTTCCTCCATTTGTTTGCATGTTATGTACCGGGTGGTGCAAAGACCTTTCTAGTGTGAATGTTTAATAACTTTTTTATTTGTTAAATGATTTAATTTTTAAAATATTTCATAAAATTGTTTTTGTGGTTCAAACGTGAAAAATGATATCTCGCAACTGTTACACATTTTCCGCTTCGCACATTCGTGCTCTTTTTAACACATTTCCAATAGCGTTTCCCAAAATTTCAGATGTTATGGCCAAGATTTCTTTTCGAATGTTGTTTTTGGTTCTGGTATGGACGCTCTGAACGATTTTGCGCAGCTGGCCTTAAATAATTTTCGAACATTGTCCGGTTATTGAGAACTATTGACGGTAACTGTTGCGCCAACTTTATTTTCGAAGGAATATGGGCCAACGACCTTTTCAGACGATATTCCGCACGAAACTATACACACACTCGGTGATTTTCTCTCTCTCTCTCTCTCTCTCTCTCTCTCTCTCTCTCTCTCTTTCTCTCTCTCTCACTATTGTCTTCCAGCCTCCTCGATCCATCACTATTGTCCTCTATTGAACACTTTATTAACTCGATTGGATCTCATGAATCCGATGATATTGCTAATTGAATGATCTTCCTTTCAGAGGTAGATAACAATCTATACAATCGTTAAAGGTCATGGTCCAGCTCTCGCTCCAGAAGACCTACACAGGTCTTATGAGTGGTTTATAAAGTGTGGGCTTGTACGAATGCGATAGATGTTTAGATCGTAATAATTTTGATTAGGCGTAGAAAACTTGCTATCCGGCAGAGATTCAGGCTTTTATTTCTGCCTGCAACTTATACGTTAAATAGAGGTTTACTTTGTGCAACGGATGTATGAGTACGGTCTTCCAATTTTGCAGCAGCTCTTCTTGGTCCCAAACCGAGATGATGAAATCGTATAGATTTGTTGCAAGAGTAGCGCATTCGGGTTTAATCTTCGAAACCGTGTTACCTAAAACTTAAAGTTTTGCTTATTTACGAAAGCATTTAATTGAAAATGGGCTTCATCGGTGTCCTTATAGTCTCTCGGTCTTAATTCTTGCGTTGAGCTTCTGTTTGTTGACGTTTCTGAGCTATTCTGCATACTCTCTAGTACACGTTAAATATTATCAACCGTGCGTACCGTACGTCATCTTTCGAAGCCTTGAAGGTTTCTTACCTCGTTCTTCAACGTTCTTCAAATTCAATTATTTTAATTTGTATTGTGTATTGTTGTTGACCGGGTTTTTTTGCGACACCCAGACGTAGCTGTGGTGGTTTTATATCACCAATCTATAAACCCTGCAAAAGTCTATAGATTTTTGTATGTTTGGATTCGCATTACCTCACTAGAATGACATGTGATCGGTGTACGTTGTTCTTGATTGAGGACCTGTAATGACAACATTATCACGTCATTACTAACTCGGTCATTCAAAACACTGAGAAGATGATTTTAATGAGTGGACTCGGTATTGATTTTGAGGAGAATGAACTGTGACTCGACGATGTGGAACCAAAACCTGGGATCCTGTGACTGACACCAACAAAGTGAGGTTAATAGATTTATCTGAGCTAAGGAGTATTCTTGTGTACTTTCTACAACTATACCCTTTCTAAACTACGCTTAGCAAGTACAATTTTTTTAGGGATGGTGATTTGCGGCTCACTTGGATCCTTATTAATCTGAAAGTACACTTAGTTTTGGGTGGAATTTTTTCTAGGATCTGGGAAAATTTTATGGAAAATCGGTTACAACATAAATTTATTGTTTTGCGAATTGAGCATACTAAGCACCCTTAGCCTCTATTATTTTTCAAGCAATGATGATTTTCAGATAGTTTCTATCTTTATTAATCTTTTAAAAATCGTATAAAGCCTTTGTAAATGTACTTGCGTCTTATTATATAAACTATAAGTTACTCGTTTATACAAAGTTTTATGCATAAATTCAGAAAAATGGCGGATTTAAAATTTTCACTATAAAAAAAAATTGTTCTATCACTTCAAAAATCACTATTTTCACAATAAAAAATAATACTGTGTGCGTGACACCAGTCTTTTCCTATAAATTTCCAATTAATTCAACTGATGTTAAGTTCATATCAGTAATTGATAGATGTCACTATAAGGTCAGTACAGCAAAATGTGAATGATATTAAGTTTTAAACTAACAACCTAGTCGTAGTACTGCAGATTATAAATACTCAAGAGATTGGTTAATTCTTAATTTATTTAACAAATTTTAAATGAACATCTTCGTGTTTTATAGTGCCATCTACGAACATATGGTTTGAACTAACAATTATTCTAGTTAGTTGGAAATTTAGACAGTAAATTCAGTCTGCCAAACTTGAACATTGGATGGCACAAAATAATGGTCAAAAATTCCAACGGTATGATAAATACAAACAAACAATTTTGGAAAAATTCAAAAGTCTGGAACAATTTGTGTGTACAGGATTTCTGTCTGTAAATTTTGTTGTTCAACTAAAACTAACTTATTGAGATATATTTTGTTTTCAATTTAGTATCGTGAACGTATTTTTTGAACAAAAATGTGTGAAAGTTAGTTTTACATTATAAGCACAAATTTCCTTGGTTCAGGAGCCTCTCAAAAATCGTTATCAGAATTTTTAGCCACTTTATTTCCATAGCTCCTAGACTAGCAATCAATTTTTTCCTATGTATATAAACGAGCATAAATTGAGCTTTAACGTTCTGAAAAGGTTTACTTTTTTTATATGTTACGCATAAATAACACTTCGTCCCATAAGTTTTGAACATTGAATGTAGGTACAATGCCATTAAAGGCGACGAAAAAAAATATTATTTAAAATATTTGGAAATTTATTTGGCGTCTCCTTATTGCCCGTACGTATATATTGTGGGTGTAAGCAAGTGTTGTGCTTTTGTTCATTATATATCATAACGACTATTATTACATTTTGCTGTTATTAAATAAAACAGTAACAAAAGCATAATAAAATTTTTATAAAAAGCAAATTAATTTAAGTATTAATTTTGTTATTATATATTGTTAAAAATGGAACACACCCGAGGGGGCGAAAGCACATTTAAAAAAAAAAACAGCGTGCCGGAAAATTCCATTATAATCGAAAAATTTTATTACACCCTAAATTTATATAATATTATTATTATTTTTTTTTAAATAAGGGAAATATTATTATAAATAATCAATTTCGATTGTTAGGAAAAGAAAATTATATTTTTTTTTATATAAGACATAGTCAAAGTGATAAACAAATTTTTATATGGTGAAGCTATTTTTGGACTTTATTGTATACCACTAATTTAGTTTATGATGTGCTGTGCTCAAATATATCTATCCATCGCCTATCTATTCGAGTATAACGTTTATGATTGCCCATTAAAAATTATAACAAATTTATCTGTCTCTATAATATAAATTTATTAGAGCTTTTAAGCTCTGCCAATATCTATATATCTTTTGTGTATAATGATTTTTATCGTGTTTGTGTTGTTGCGCGTGATATTCGTGTACACTGTAATAAAGTTGAATGGTTATTATGTTATTCAATGCTTTGATATACAACACAAATTTTTTTTATAGAGCACTAAATATATCAAAGTTTTAAGTTATTTATTATATGAGATTTAATCAATTTTTTTTGAGGGGGGGGCTCACTTTTTGATAAGCTTTTGTGTAAAGGTGTCAGGTGTATTGGTATATAATATTTTAAATTTCAGGAACATCATAAAATGTATAAAAAAAAATGATTTTATATTGCACTAAAATGTACCAAATATTATATACTAACAACAACATTTTTCATAGTTTTAGTGAATCTGAAATAGATGTTAATTGATACATTGAACTGATACATTGATACATTGACATTTCCGCGACGCGAAATTAAGCGATTTCCGAAGAACCTTTGCAATTCATCGATGAAATCGAAAAACTCTATCACAATAATCCGTATATTTACATCTATGCTATTTTACCGATGCTTGTTTGATGAGCTAGGGTTAAATCGAACTTAGTCTAACTATAGGATACACAAGGAAATATTTTTAGCTTAATTCATTCATTCCGGTTTGTTGATCGATAGATAGAACTGTTTAGTCGCTTCGATATGGAGGTTTCAGGGTCCTTGTGTTTTTTAATTGTTTTTTCGAGTACAGGTAGGGAATTTTGAATCTCAGAGGAAGATCATCAGTTCGAG
Organism: Nephrotoma appendiculata; assembly: GCA_947310385.1. NCBI lineage: Eukaryota > Metazoa > Arthropoda > Insecta > Diptera > Tipulidae > Nephrotoma > Nephrotoma appendiculata. Next base: position 54,271,689 of record OX371223.1, read on the forward strand.
TAATGTGCTGAAGAAGAAGCAGACATTTCAAAAACTGCAATATCAACACCGTTCGCATTGTCACCTTTCAAAAATTTACCCATTCGATTTTTAATGGTCTAAATTTCTTGATTTAGTACCTGAATGATCTAGAAGAGCTTAAGTTTAGCATTGAGCAATTAAGCAACACAGGTTTAGTGATAAAAGTCGAAAAAGGTTATTTCGCAATAGGACAAATTCAATTTTTGAGACAAGAAATCAATGCAACAGGAATCAAATTATCCAGTGAGCGCACTAACATTATCCTCAAATGGAACAAACCGGAAACAACTTAGATAATTTTTCGGAATATTTAATTTGTATCGCACTTTAATACTGAACGCTTTATACCCAACCGATTTTCTGCAATTATCTAAATGGGGGTAAGAAAACAATTCCCGAATTAGTTGACACTTTTGTGTTTGCTGCACAAAATTAACAACGCTAGGCAATCGCTACATTTTTGCTCATTATAACAAATGGAAACTCAAGAACCATGTAGGACTTATGATAGGGAACTATTTACCGCTTATTTCGCAATCAAACGATTCAGTTATCTAATGGAAGGTTGTAAAAGAACATTAATTAACGATCATAAACAATCTACGTGTTCTACCAAAACCCAAACAAGGCAGACATACTGATCCCTAATCGATTGAATACATATGCCATACAATGAACAGATGAAAAACAAAGCAATCATATGGAGACAGCCGAAATTTTGAAATCGTAACAGTTCATTAGCTTTTCATTTAGATTTGTGTATCCATTGTGAAGTTTCGATCGCGAAAATTGACTTTGACCTTACCACCGGATTTCCGCAAATTGGCATTTCAATCTGTGCATATCCTATCACATCCTGGCATGCAAACCGTTATTTCAGATCAATTTATTTAGACCAGCATAAAGAACATCTGATTTTCAGCGAACATCTGAAATGCCAAAAAGCAAAAATTATTCGTCAAATTTCAAACCCGGTGGATTACACACCGGTGAAAGTAAGATTCAGGAGGTTGACAAAAGTAGTGTCTGTTCCGCATATCAAAGCATAAACCGTAGCTATATTAGTAGTCAACATCAGGATCTCATGGTTTGGGGTACCAACAATTATAGTGACGGTCCACGGAGTGTAGTGACGGTAGACTTTATAAATCAATAAATCCATACAAGAAAATAAACAATAGAGATTTATATATAAAATATAAATCCCTATAAATAAGTCCCTACTTTTCCCCACGCAACACTTAGAAAATCCCAACAGTTTTTCCCTTCATCATTTATCAGAACTAATTTTTGTTAGACAAAACGAAGCAATAATATGAAACTGATTGAAGACTAATACTGATAGTTCCCATTTAGGAACATTTTTTTTTTCTTTATTAATTTACAATTACAATGAACATTACACTTTTAATACAAAACATTTCTTGTTTTTTTTAAGTTGCTGTAACCCAAAGGGTTTTATGCAACTACTTTTTAATTTTACATTTATATAAATCAAACTGTTTTTAGTTCGGACTAAATATCACAAATAAAATTTAAATAGATAAATAAATTAAACAAATTTTACTATAGTAGTGCATTAATTGAAGTATACTAAAATATTGAATTCAAATTCTTCGCTATACAGTTTCATTGAACATATTTTTATTTAAATTCATAAACATTTTTGTTTGTGCTTTGAAATTTTTTTAGGTTCTAATATTTTGAATTTCGGTAGGCAGTTTGTTATATAACGGAATTCCTCTATATAATAAGCTACTTCTTGTACAGGTATCTCGAGCGAGAAATTCTCTTAACAATAACGACGCATTTCGTAAGTTATAGCAATATGTGTCCCCTGCTTTCACAATGATTAGATTATGTACAATTAAATTGTTTAAAATCTTATACACATACAATATCAATTCTAAATTGTTCATAAATGGCAAGGAACCGAACTCTTTGAACAATTCAACTGTTGGGTAACGTATTGGTACACAATTAATTAACTTTAAAGCCGCAAGAGGATAATTTCTAATTCATTCAGTTTAAATTTTGCTACTCCACTCCAAAGAGGGTTTAAGTATAATAATCTGGAGTTAATATAAAAAGTTCCTTATTCGTTTAATAACAAACACGTAAGGACTTATCGATTTTTTGATCCAATCTACATGATTTTGCCAACTTAACATGTTATCGATTGTCAATCCAAGATAACAATATTTAGTCACTTTATCAATTTTTGTGTTTTTATACAGGACTTGAAGATTGTTATCTAAGTCTTGATTACCAAATATTAAATATTTTGTTTTTTCGGCATTGAGCATCAGACGATTTAAATTTAACCAAGTATCGATTAAGATCAGATCGTTATTAATCATTGAAAATAGACTATGTCTTGAGTCCGCTGCATAAAATATAACACTATCGCCTGCAAAAAGTTGCAAGGGACCTTTTAATGGCAAATCAAAAATGTCGTTAATATAAATTTTAAAAAGGCAAGGTTCCAAAATAGATCCTTGTGGAACGCCGCACAACATTGTTAATTCATCACTTACAGTTCCATTAACAACCACCTTCTGTTTCCTACCATGTAGATAGTTTTCAAATAGTTTCAATTGCGTCGGGCTAAATTGCAGTTTTTCCAATTTCAGTAGCAGTATTTCATGATTAACAGAATAAAAGGCTTTTTTGAAATCTAGAAACAGACAAGCACATTTGTTTCTAAGATCTAAGTTTTTTGTTATTAAATGAGTTAGATTAGAGCATGCTGATAAAGTACTTGATTTTTTCTGAAATCCAAACTGATACTGCGGTTTAATATTTGATTGCTAACCAGAACATTTCCAAGTCTTCTTAGAATTAATTTCTCAAATACCTTAGAGAAAACTGGCAGGATTGATATTGGCCTGTAATTTTCAAGATTGAGTTCACTTCCGTCTTTAAATACGGGGACAATTTTGGCTGTTTTGAGAGAAGTGGGAAATTCACCTGATTCTAAATAATTATTTAAGAATTTGGTAACAGATTCGCCACATTTTCCAACGAAATATTTAAGAACTTTTGTCGAAATTCCATCCAAACCGTTAGCCGCTCTTGTTTTTAAAGTGTTAATAGTTGTTATTAGCTCGGCTACTTCAATAGGTTCAAGGCTAAAAGGACTGCGAATATCATAATTTATACTAGCAAAGTTTTCAGTGCGAAGAACACCCATTCCACTCATTAAGTTTTGGGGTACTGTATTAAAGTGTTTATTGAATAAGTTCGCAGCTACCGTATCACTAACTAAAGCACCAAGTTCATTCTGAATATATATTTTTTTATTGCTGCAATCCTTGTTGAAAATAATTTTCCTAAATTGCTGCCAAAGAAGAGTAGTGTTGTTATTGTCTATAATTGATTCTATCAAATGTCCATAATGGAGCTTTTTGGCCAGTTTTATTTGATTCTTAACTAATCGAACTACTTCTTCATATCGTACTCGCAAATAGTCATTTTCTGGAAACCTCTTTGCCAATATCCACAGTTTGCTTCTTTTTTTAATATTTTGCAAAATATCTGCTGACATCCACGAATTCATTATACCTTCGCTTTTTTTGTTATAATGTGGCTATGTCGCGTAACTAACTTCCCTAATTCAGTTATGAAATTTTCGAGATTCGTCAATTTGAGTACCTCTTTCCAACTCATATCGCTACTAAATGATTGAAAATTCAAGATATTGTAAGTTGCGTTCTCTACCGACTTTCTAATACGTATCTTACTTATTTCGGTTATGATAATTCGATGGTCAGTTAGATTGGAGTCTTTGTACGTTAGATGGTAATTAAAACTAACCAAATCCGTAATACAGTGATCAATTACCGTTGCAATTCCGTTTTCCACCCTAGTTGCAAATTTTCTATCAATCGAATTCAGAATTACAAAACCTTGAGTATCCATAATAGTTCTATAATTAATGACTTCTGATTCATCTTCATTAATCAAATTAATATTTTCGTCTCCAAACACTAGTGACTTCGTATGAGAAGCTAACAAATTTTCTAATAACACCATAAATGTATAGCTTGAGTGTTTTTTGCGATCGGTAAAATGCAAATATATTTATACAGTTTAGAACTAATTTAACGCCTAGAAACTGCGAATAATCATGATCACGCTGGTAGAGTAACACCGACGGGATAGTTGATCTAATAAAGATGGCACACCCTCCGTCTCCATCAGGACGGTTGGAGAAATAAGAATTAAATCCCTGTATATTATAGAAATTAACTAAATTATCTGTTAGCCAGGTTTCTGTAATAACTTTAATGTCAGCATTGTGTTGGAGTGCTATAATTTCTACATCAGCTAATTTGTTTCTCAAACGTCTAACATTCAGGTACGCTACCCTGAGATCTGCATTACCATTATTACTAACACCATTATGAAGTAAATTATGAGTGACGTTTTGCGAGGTGCAGTTGTGTACATTTAAATCACTATCCATAAAAGAAAAGTAAACAAACTTTAAAAATCAAAATATTTGTGAACCAGACGGGAATAATTTGTGTTATACAATACAAAAGGTAATAAATTATTATGTTATGTTTATAAATCCAAACAAAAATGTATATCGAATGTGTTTTATCAATTATTTTTAGGAAATTTGTATGCGACCGAAAAATTGATGCGATCAGCTGGATGTAATAATAATAATAATAATAATAAACAAAAAAGTCCCGGAATTGCGAAAGCTGTGTAAATGTGATGCAAGTACCGAAACAATTGTGTATTTCAGTGAAAATAAAATCTGAATTTAAAATAAAAATTGAATTTGTTTTAATAATGAAATGTGCGAATATTAATTTATTACGATGATGGCCCACTATAGTGCGTGTGATTTCTGATGCAATGATATTCTTAATCTTGGCAATATCGTTTGGTGACTGGACCTGGTAGACTTTTGTCCCATCCGATTTACGAAAAAATATATTTGTGTCGCTTACTCATAGGTTCTTCCAGTTGTGTTGTTTTTTAAGTTGAACTGCCGCATGATACAAAAATTTTTGGAATGGTGTTAAGTGATGTCGAATAAATTTGGTTTACCCTTTACAGCTTCCGTAGTGTATCCAATTTCACCAGCTGCCAGATACTTGTTTTTGCGCTTCTCACGAAACAATGCTTGCTTTGCAGAACAATTTGTGAATGTGATGAGGATGCTATAGTCATTCCGATTGTTAGCATGATTCTCTTTGTTATTTAGTGATCCCTTTACCTGCTGACTGATGTACTGGGTTGTTTCAATATTGTGCTCGATGTCTTCCAAATTATACTTTTTGAGCATTCTGTTAACATTGTCTTTTGCTGGATGATTCTTGTCGGGTAGCCCCGCCAGTACAACATCATTTTGAACATGTGCTTGTGAGCTTTTGTCAATTGCAGCTTCCATGTTATATACTTCGTACGATAACAAGCGGTTACTTTTTTCAGGATTTCCATTTCATTGGACAGCTCTTTATTGATACCTTTCAGCTCAGTGATGTCTTGTTGAATTTTATCAAATTTCGATGATAAGTATTCTTGACTTTTGAACACTTCATCTATTCTTTGATGCAAGGCCTTAAACTGTTCATTGAATGATTTTGAAATTTCGTCCAGCTTAGAAATGGTTGATACTGTTTGGTGGGATGTATTTGCGGGCGTATCATTCTTCTTCCCGCTGATTTTGGAACTGCATTCATTGGAACAAGTCCATTTGTTATTAGATGCTGCTCTAGTAATATGTTCATCGTAGTGCTTTTTGCATGCTGGATGAAAACACTTTCCACTATTCGAGCATTCAAAAACAGATTGCTTCTTATCAATAGTATTTACACAGATAGCATATTCTAGGTTTTCCAATTTCAAAACGAATTTTCGAATTTTCAATACAACTTAAATAACTCGCTAATTCAATGTGTGTTTATTTTGTTTATATGCCCACAGTATTCCGCTTTATATTTGCAGTTTGTTTACTGCCAATCGATGAGAAGGACAAATCTTTTGAAAAGTAGTCTAGATTCTTGGATTTCACCTCGAAGAGAAAACTCATTAAACATTTTTTGGAGGAAGTCTATTTAGAAATTTTCTAATAATATTTTTAAAAGTATTAGGTTATCCACATCTAATTAATTTAAATTTATAAAACGTTCCTAAAATAATTAATCCTTACACATAACGTTTAAGAGACTTTAATGTGACGTTCTCATAAAACTCAAAAGTTTTAAGGAAACTTTTAGGTTTTGATACCGAGATACCTATCTATTGGTGATACCAAGGTACCAAAAAAGGATTCAGTTCAATTTGAAACTAAACATTTTTACTAGGGCTGCTACCAGAGAAATCAATAGTAGACTCAAACTACTTAGAATTTATCCAACAACTTAAAACAGCCTCCACCTATATATAGGAAATGTGCGCTATACCATCAACGAGCGAACCAATGGGGACGGTGACCAAAACTCAACCAATACATAATGTTGCTTGACGAAGAGTGAGATTTAATTTATATGTCCAAAATCAACCAAAGGAATGGCTCCGCACTTTTTAGCACCCTATCTAAAGGTTTTGACAAAATTAATAATTGAATACCTTTGTTTAGGATTGATCACTAGTTTTTATTGTTTAGGCACCAACGGCAAAATGGTAAACGTTTTTTTATCAAATTTCGTTAGTTAATCGTTAGGTTTTGATTGGTCAACACAGTTTGGCGTCAAATTGCATTAATTCAATAAAATCAGGTTCGTCGCTTATTTGGAAATATAGTTTTAGAAAATTAATAACAAACCCAATTGGAATATACCATTCAGATGAAAAATATATCTTCTTTCAAAGAATTATATCTAAAGTGGAAGACATAAGATAAAATTAATTAAATTGTTTATTTCTTTATAATTTGGCAATAATTAAATGCAAAACGTTATTTTACATTAATACAATCCTACGATTATCACAAACACAACGATCGGAATCGTTTGGTCAACTATCATTCAAGATTGGTTCGTTTAATTTATAATAATATTAGTATTGGTCTGCACTCCAGACTCGAGAACTTCGAATTGTGACTGAAGATGAGTTTTTACCGACCAAATATGGCACAGTGGCTAAAACTTTGGGGTTTGGATCGGGAGGTACCGGGTTCGAACCCCGATTTCAGCATGTTGCAAAGGGAATTTTCATCAACAGATTAAAATCTATGATGAAATGAAACACATCTGTGACCGGAGTGCAAAACTCATAGGCTGAACAGTATAGGCTGGCATGGATCTATGCAATGTGCTGATCAAAAGACGGAAAAAGCAAATTGCAAAAGAGTTGGGAGAGCCTTGGCCCTAGAACAGATTGCAAGGATAACAAAAAAAAATAGTGGATGAGTTTTCAACAAATTTGTACAATAAATCACAGCTCTTATAACTCAGCATTAAATGAATTGGTTTCGAAAAAAATTGCTGACGAGGACACTCACGTTTTAAAGGAAGTTTTTTTAGTATTGTAACCTTTAATGGTTGCAGTTGAAGAACTTGGTAAAGAAAATTCCAATCTCATAACTGCTGAAGGAACCGTTATACACTCGTGGCCAAAATTAACGCATATATTTTTTTCTAATAAAAAAATTTCACTGATCAATTTTAATACTACTAGTATCAAATGATAGCACATTTATACTTTTATCAAAAACCACCTAGAATAGAGTCATCTGCAAGCCAATCAATTGTATTTTTCAGAAATGCTTAATCAAGAGTGCATAATTCAAAGCAACGATCGGCTTTTGTACCATTGCATATCAATTATTTGTAAATGCAGGACCACTAGTTCTTGTAAATGTGTTCTTAAGCAAACACCTAACATAAGACCCTTTGTAATATGGCATCTTTTCATGAGTTGGAGGCAGTTAAAGATGCCACATTGTATCAGGAAGATTATACTCAAGTACAAATCGCACGAAAATTAGGAATGAACCATCTTCGGTTTCACGAGTACGTAAGCGATATCCAGAGACCGAAGGATATACAAAAAAGCCCGGACAAGGACGTAAAAGATGCATAAATGAGCATAATGACGAGCATGTACTGCTACTCAACAGAAAAATGAGTTGCTTTGTGCCCGTCAAGTGAATAATAGTAACTATTACACGAAGATTAAAAGAAGTGAATCTAACTCCAAAACGGCCCGTAAAATTTCCACGGCTTCTTCCTCATCATAAATCTAACCGTGTAGAACTTGCTCATACTCATGCAAGTTGGGGAACTAATCAATGAGACACTGTTCTCTTTACAGATGAGACAAAAATCCAATTATGGAAATCAGATGAACGTAATTTTGTATACAGAAGAGTTGGAGAACGCTTCGCACCGTGTTACACAATGCAAAATATAAGCTTTGGTGGTGGTTCAATAATGTTTTGGGTTGGAATCAGTTGCGAGTGCCGTACGGAGCTGGTGGAGGTTGGTTTGAGGATGAATGAGGACCGTTACATTTTTGGCGATCACATTTTGCCATATGTGGGCTTCATAGCTTCATAGGCCCGAGACATTCTAAAACGCCGTATTAGAGCGGATAGTCCCCACCAGATTCGGTAGCAGAGCTAAATGTTGCAGCGCAAGAAGAATGGCATCTCTTTCAGCAAGAAATGATACAAAACATTCTACTTAGTAAGCCTAGAACATTGGAAGCTGTAATAAGTGCTAGTAATCATTACTAAATTAATCAAACTAAATTGTAATAAAGCTAAATTTAATGTTTATAACCGCTTTTGAAAATTTTAAAAAAAATGGTTTGATACATTTAAAAATTTTGCAATGAAAAATAGCCGCTATAATTCCATAACGCCACATTTGTGCCTCTGTTGTGAAAAATTATGAAATACTGAAATTGGCCAGCGGGATTTTTTTGTTACAAAAAAAAATATGCGTTAATTTTGACCACTCGAATGGAGTAGTTCATGCATTTATTTGATTCAAATGCACTGTGAATGTGATATTCTGTACGACTGTATTTCCAAAATTACTATCCGCGGTTACATAAAATTCGGATATTTGAAAACATTAATTACAAATCAATTTAAAGTTTTTTTTTTTTTGGCATTCACAAACTCTAACGCCACATTACGTAGAGTATTACTACACAAATGGGTAGAGTTACCATAAAAATACATTTTTTGCAATAAATGCAACTATTTCTGCTTTTTTCCGAAACGATAATAAGTTCGAAAAATATTCAAACTAAACTACTTAAAATGTTTAAAAGGTATTTCTGAAAATGCCAGTGTCATGTGCCACGTACAAGAAACAGAAATACCGGCTTATAAAAAACAACCAGCCCTACCTACCCACGGTAATTGAAACCGTCGTTTATAAGAATTATCAAAACCTTTTTATATTGCCAAGAATTAATATCTTAGATAAACTCAGGTTCCATTAACAAAGTAATCATAAACATTTGCTAATTGCTAATAGAAACAATAATTTTCGACATTATCGGCATTCTCTACATTGGCAACGCCACTTTTTTTATCTACATCCTGTAGCAATACGGCACAACACTGACCATAGCTACCAAAAGAAACAAGACTGGATTAAAAACAGTATTAATTCGTCCAATAACTTAAAAAGAACTTCCAAAACATGCCACCACCCATAGCTATAGGAAACATGCTGAGTACCATCAACGAGCCAACCAATGAAGACGGTCACCAAAATTCAACCAAAATGCAATGCTGCTTTCATGAAGAGTCAGAGTTCCCCCCCCCCCCCCCCCCCCTAAAATGTTTATGGTGTTTTTGTGTTTATTGGTTGTAGTTTGATAGTTTGTCTGATTTTAGCTGAAATGTAAGGATTTTTGATGAAAATTTCATTTTGCCCAGATTAGTAATAGTCCTATATATATCTGCGATTCATACAGTTTTTTCTTCAAAGTTAAGTCGACTTTCAATTGTTTTGCACGACCCAGCATACATAAGTTAGCCAAAGTTGTTTGTTTTAAAACTTAAAATTATGGGTAAGTCTAAGACACTAACTCACGAAAAACGTGCCCTAATTTCTGTTTCAAATCAGAATGGATTTTCGAATCGTAAGAATGGGGAGCATTCTCATCTTAAGGTAAGCTTCCCATCGTCCAGAATCAATTTCGACGAGTACTTACATAGAAATGTTGAAAAGAGTAATCGTCTCTTACACTGAAGAAAATTTTGAAGATAATTTCATATTCCAACAAGACAATGCTACTATATACACGTTCCTAAGAAGTGGAGTGGTTTGCGACCGGAGGGATTACTTTAATGGAATGGCCCGCATGTAGTCCAGATTGCAAACCAATGGAAAATCTGCGGGCAATACTTGCATGAAAAGTTTAAATAAATGGAAGACAGTTTAACACCATTGAAAAATTAAGGACTACTATTGCAAATTGCTGGCACGAAATTGATGATCAAGTTTTGCATAATCTCATACAATCCATGCCAAATCGTGTGTTTGATGTCATTAAACAAAATAGCAAGAAAATTACATATTGAAATATTTTTTAGAAAAAATTTGTAATTTTATAATAGTGCGTATAATGAAATGTTTAGCTAAATACTTGTTAAATTTTAATATTTTTAGTAAATTTTACGGATTAATGAATTCTAACAATTTTTATAATTTTTTAACGAAAACGTATTAGAAAATTGAAAAAATTAAATATAAAAATAATAAAAAATAATCCCAGTAATATAAGATAAAAGAAATTTAATTTTTTAGATCTTTATAACTTGGCAACGATTATGACTATCACAAATCCAACAACTATAGGATTATCACAAATCCAACGATGGAAATCGTTTGGTCAACTATAAATAAAGAATAGTAACTAAATGTTTTCATTTAGTCATCTCTACGATTCCAATCGCTTAATTTATGATATTAGTATTGGCCTGCACAGCAAACTCGAGAACTTTGAATTGTGACTTGAGTTTCGGGATGGTCAAACGAAAACAACTAGTAACCAATCCTATCGACAGTCGACCAAACAATTCCAACAGCTGGATTTTTTAAATTAGTAGTGGTCAAATTTCTAGACTCGAAAAAGTAGGGATGATTAACATAAAACAATTAGTGGCAAATCTTCAATTGTAATTCACCAAAAGATTTCGATCATTAGATTGAATTACGTTTTGCATTTAACAATTCTTTGAGAAAAGATATATTTTTTTTCCGAATGTGATATTCCAATTGAATAGTTTTGTAAAATGAAATTCCCAAATAAGCGACGAACTTGATTTGACCCATTGGTGACCAAACGCCAACATTTATTGGCCATTTATGACTCAACGATTACCTAAAGACTAAGGAGGTGGTATTGCATATTTCAACCTGTTCACTGAAGTTTCACGTTTAATTCGTGCAGGGAGCAGGTAATGTAGCAGGTCATTTACATTCACGATATTACTATTACTAATAGACATCTACCGATTCTAAAAACTCGCTGTAAAAAAAATTATATCAGAAAAATATATCAAATAAATATTTTTATATATAAAATTTACGACACTTCCAAGTAAAAGCGATAAATTCTATTGTACGCAACTTGATGCAAACATAAATTTAGCACAAAATAATAAACTCATAAATTACATGTACTTTGCAAAAGATCAACGTAACTTCAAGCACCAGCAACAACGAGCAAATCCGTAAATTAACCCAAACTTTAAATTTCTAAAATAAAAACAAAAATCCCGAAGAAGACGAACTGTAAAAAAATAAATAACTTAAATGAGGTAAATGTTTTAGTAAAATTGTAGTTATTTTACGAGCTTTTTTGTGCTTTTTATGTATTTTTTATGTTTTCTTGTTTTCTGCTTTTTTTTATAAAGTCTTATATAAGTCATATACTATTTCACTTCTTTATTTTTGTGTACATATATATCATCAATTTCTTTTATTATATTTGTGCCATTGTTGTTGTTCTTAAAGTTTATAGCTCAGGGATTCGTAAACTAACTGCGAGGATAGATAACACCCACCGCATTCGTTCGGCCATAGAAAATTGTTAAACAAAGAGTGAAAAGCTCTGTTGTATAATTTTACACAATACACAGTAAAACTAAAAATTATCCTTCGATTTTTTTTACTATACCTAGAATATAATGTATATAAAAAGGATCATAAATTTTTAGTTTTTATTATTATTATTACAACGACCATTATATTCCTTTTGTGTGTCTTATGAATTGATAACACACTACTCGTATAAATTTTTTATTTTATTCAGCAAGGTAGTTGGTTGGTTTTTATATTTTTAAAAAGCTAAAAGCTTGGTATACCGCTGTATATATATGTAGTACATTGAAAGATGCTACAAGCTACATAAAATAAAATATATAAAAATTGAAATTTATTTAAAGGTGACATTTTATATATCGTATATCCTTAATGCACGCCTGAATGACGATACACCATTATATTATATAAAATTCAAGATACACTATAAGAAACGTATAATTTATAAATACAAATATATATATATATATATGGAAAGAAATATGGTGACAATTTTCTTGTGCCACACAAACTTGATTATGTCGATTGATTTATTATATTACTCAGTCTGCCTTATATGCAATACACCTTCCTTTCAAGATAACAATGCTCATTTCTACTTGTCTGTATACCAAATTGAAGATAACACACTTATTATGTAATAATAATATATACCGACATATCTAGCAGGTTAACTAGCTACTCTATATATATACAAAAATATATTCTGTCTACCCGGTAATAACAATCAATTATCCTAATTAGTACAATTTTACCCGTAAGGATAATAAAAATCTAAACATTTAACAAGGTGTAAAATTCTATTTACGTTGTTCTTGTTTTGCTCTCCCATTGTATAATAATTTTTGCCATAATTGAAACAAAAACAACAATATATACGAACAAAAAAAACAAAAAAAAAAACTCCTAGCTATAATCTAGATTCTAGCACAAAATTTACTATTATGCCATAAAAATGAACGTACAAAAACAGGAAAGTTATAAAAGGTTAACCATATAATTTTTATAACGAGCCAACTCGAGAAACTAAATTGAAAAATACTATACATATATAGTATACTATAACGTCTTGATTATAATGAAAATTGGAAAAATTCGTGTTTCAATCAAATTACGTTATAAAACTACAATTGATTTCTCTCTATAGTTATACAACATTTGGGGTAAGCACACTCGATTGCATAACTTCAGGCGATACAAGTCAAAAATCGATGGAAACACCTAAATTTTAGATTTTACGTTAATTATTTAATTATATATTATTGTTAAATCAATATATTATGATATATAATCTGGTAAATGATTTTCAATCATGAAATTTTTGTTAATCATCTACATATAATGATAATTAATCGTCATTATGCGATGATAGTAACTTTTGATTCTTTTTTGCGTGTTCATGATAGGTTTAGATTTGATTTGTATATAATATTGATGTGTGGTGTTGTGTATATAGTGGTGCGGTTGGTGATGGTTATTGATTTTATGCTAATGGGTCTAATACCCTAAAATATTTATTTATATAAAACTATTAAGGTATTTCATATTTGACGCGTTTCAGGAGTTATTGGTTTATAATATTATAGAATGATTTAATGGATTAAAATTTTATATAATTATAAATTGATTAGTTTTTGATGATCAAATATTTATAACATATTAAATGTATATATCAATATATACAATACCGTTTCCTTCATATGTACGCAGATTAGTTATAAATTTTTGGTTTTGTATCCGGAAATTTATAAATTTATCATTGAATTCGGTCAAAATTTAATTCTGTCGTGCTGGCCATTACCTGAAAAAGAAATAGTAATAATGTGATTAATAAATGTATCAATCATAATCTAACACAATGATTCTAAATCTAATTTATAGTTCACCTTGAATTGGATAGTATCATTAAGGGGTAATTGGGTAATTATATAAAAATAGTTTGTGTGGGTGATTTTTTAAGCGTTTGGTTTATAATTTAAAAAAAAACTACAATAAAATAGCAAAAATATATGAAAGTAGTAGACCCGGCAAACCCCCTTCCGCCCCAAATTACTTCGTTCCGAGCAAATAATTTTGTCCTTCACGGAAATTGATTTTGATGAGCGAAAATATCAAACGACCCAACTCGATTATCAATATACGATTGAGTTGAGTGGACATTCCATTCACTTTTTCATCGGATTCAACACTAATGTCTTGAAAAGTGAATGAAATGTCGATTCAAACCCAGACATCTATCAAAAATTGAGTTGTTTTTTGAATTTTTCTGTCAGTGGGAAATGAATTGGAGTCAGTTGCAATTCAAAAGAATGCATTGCATTTTATTCGAGTGAAGTTAAATCTAATACAGACGCAAATCAATGCAATGCATTGTGGTAAACCTTATTATTTGTTTTGTTCTCTGTTACGGTTTGTTAATCGTCATAGCATACACCAAACGAACGGAGAACTTAATTCGGTTGAAGTCCAACAGAATGTCAGTTGGAATGAGAGGAATTCTCGAAATTAGAACATCCTCTCCTTTGAATGTGCCATTGATGATCGTCGCTTAAATCACGTTCCCAGCCAATCGCGTCCTGTTACGCAATCTTGGATGGTTCAGATTGCGCAGCATGATTATCACAGATCTGACTGTCAGCATCAAGTTATGCGGTGATATTCCCGATAAATCAAGTGCATTCAAAAACTCAGTTGGATAGTTGGTTGTCTCCTCTTGATTGGTCACACAGTCAACGGATTTGTGACAATGCATTTCCCCAGCGATTCGGTTTTGAATCAAGTTATTCAGACTCCCTACATTCTTGTTCTTCGCTGCCAAACTCAATCGTTCCCTGAGCCCATCGTGGTTCATATAATTTTGGCGGATGTCCGGTAACACTTTCGTGATAAGCTCTCCCTTCCACGTCGTAAACATGCAAAAATTCGAGGGTAACGAAATCAATCCGGTCGAAACATCAACAGGAATTTGACCATTGCCGAGCACCAACAGTTGTTTGGAAAAATCAACAGTGGTCACCTGCAACTTCTTCACATAGCCCTACAACCTCGACGATTTCAGACTTTCGTTGAGTTCTTCTGCAGCTGTTGATCTCGGAATGACAGGTAGCGTTTGACGAAAGTCTGCAGCCAGCAAAAGCATCGCCAAAACATCTAAGGTCACTTTATAAATCCTTCATCGTTCGATTGAACGCTTCCAATGATCGTTTATGTGCCATTGTGCACTCGACCCAGATAATGATTTTGAATTATTGCAATCACACGATTCCACATTTTTGCCAACAATCATAACTGCGAGTTCATCGATAGTGGGAGCGTTGTACAAACGTGCCTCCGGTTGGTCTTTTGTCTGCTTTGATGATTATTTTGTGATCATCGGAAGGCATTGCCTCCAAAGCAGTTTTAAACAAACGAATCACCGCATTGTGTTCATGCAGAAGACATTGAAGTGCTTTGGGCATCAACGCTCCGCTTCGATGATAAGTTTTCCTTTGAATCTATAAAATAGAGGGCAAGTTTGAATATTATGTGTACTATCGTTCAACATTATCGAAATGATGAATACGCGGTATCGTTATTATCTTATAGGTGGGATTGTAGCCGGGTTGACGAACAACAACACCGGTTCCAAATGACGTCATGTTAAAGCATTGATTGTACTGTTGTGTGTGTGTGCGAGAAAATGTCTGGATAGAATTGAATCTCCATCGAGATAAGGATGTATTGGCTCCAGTGGCGAAATCAAAAACGGCAATTTGACTTTGCCATCGGCAGAGCATAGCCCTGGCATTTTTGCTTGGAACTTCAATGCTTGACAATGTTAGCACACGACAGGCAATGTGCCAATGTCAGCGCAGAGAAGATCTTTGTAGAGCAACGCGAAGAATTAAACTTTTCATTTAATTCTTCACGTTGATCTTGCATTTCAATCTCACGGACATCGTGTATTCTTTGTGAATTACGGTTTTTTCGTCTCAGGTTCGATCGTCTGATAGCCGGCATTTTAATCAAAAATCCTAAACATTACAATGATTCATTTGACTCATTTACTTTGAAATCATTAATCCACAAAAAAAAAATTTACAGATCGAATCAATCAATTGCAATCCAATTTGATATTCGCATTTGTCACGCACTTAAAAATTTTTGGAAAAAACTATCGAAATCGTAAAAATCACACCCAACTTCATATGATTTTAATAATGGTACCGTTTATGGTTGCAATGTACACAATTCAAATATCATAAAACAGTGAATTAATACTCAAATTTCCAATTAAATGGCGGCTGATAAAATAACACGTTTGCACAATCGAAAAAGACAATAGGCGATTTCAGGTCCCCTGTCATGATCAGTCAAATCATTGCCAATTTGATTTGAAAATTTCATAGTCAACATCAGTTTTCGATTTTCCGACTTTTCCGGTAGATTTTCCCAAAAAAATTTTTCGTAAGAACCATCTCATGGCAATTGTGAACACAGCAAAAAAAAATTGAACCAAATCAGTTTAGCCGATCTCCGATTTATTTTCCCAAAATTTTCTTTCGTAAGAACCATCACCTGACAAT
This sequence comes from Nephrotoma appendiculata, assembly GCA_947310385.1. Classification (NCBI taxonomy): domain Eukaryota; kingdom Metazoa; phylum Arthropoda; class Insecta; order Diptera; family Tipulidae; genus Nephrotoma; species Nephrotoma appendiculata. The sequence goes on from OX371223.1 coordinate 54,288,310, forward strand.
TTTGATCACAACAAAAAGATTGAGCAAATTCGGTTCAGCCGTTCTCAACTGAAAAACATAATTTTTCGATTTTCCGAATTTTCCGACTTTTCCACTGGATTTTTCCAAATATTTTTGCAAAATGTTGACAATTGCGAACACAACAAAAAAAGATTGAACCAAATCAGCTTAGCCGATCTCAACTGAAAAACATCATTTTCCGAATTTTCCGATTTTTCCGGTAAATTTTTCCAAAGTTTTGTTTCGTAAGAACCATCTCCTGACAATTTTGATCACAACAAAAAGATTGAGCTAATTCGGTTCAGCCGTTCTCAACTGAAACACATAATTTTTCGATTTTCCGAATTTTCCGACTTTTCCACTGGATTTTTCCAAATATTTTCGCAAAATGTTCGCAATTGCGAATACACCAAAAAAGATTGAATGAAATCAGCTTAGCCGATCTCAACTGAAAAACTTCATTTTTTAAATTTTCCGAATTTTTCGATTTTTCCGGTAAATTTTTCCAAAATTTTGTTTCGTAAGAACCATCTCCTGACAATTTTGATCACAACAAAAAGATTGAGCTAATTCGGTTCAGCCGTTCTCAACTGAAACACATAATTTTTCGATTTTTCCGACTTTTCCACTGGATTTTTCCAAATATTCTCGCAAAATGTTCGCAATTGCGAAAACAACAAAAAAAAGATTAAACCAAATCAGTTTAGCCGATCTCAACTGAAAAACTTCATTTTGTAAATTTTCCGAATTTTTCGATTTTTCCGGTAGATTTTTCCAAAATTTTGTTTCGTAAGAACCATCTCCTGACAATTTTGATCACAACAAAAAGATTGAACTAATTCGGTTCAGCCGTTCTCAACTGAAACACATAATTTTTCCATTTTCCGAATTTTCCGACTTTCCACTGGATTTTTCCAAATATTTTCGCAAAATGTTCGCAATTGCGAATACACCAAAAAAGATTGAATCAAATCAGTTTAGCCGATCTCAACTGAAAAACTTCATTTTTTAAATTTTCCGAATTTTTCGATTTTTCCGGTAAATTTTTCCAAAATTTTGTTTCGTAAGAACCATCTCCTGACAATTTTGATCACAACCAAAAGATTGAGCTAATTCGGTTCAGCCGTTCTCAACTGAAACACATAATTTTTCGATTTTTCCGACTTTTCCACTGGATTTTTCCAAATATTCTCGCAAAATGTTCGCAATTGCGAAAACAACAAAAAAAAAGATTGAACCAAATCAGTTTAGCCGATCTCAACTGAAAAACTTCATTTTGTAAATTTTCCGAATTTTTCGATTTTTCCGGTATATTTTTCCAAAATTTTGTTTCGTAAGAACCATCTCCTGACAATTTTGATCACAACAAAAAGATTGAGCTAATTCGGTTCAGCCGTTCTCAACTGAAACACATAATTTTTCGATTTTTCCGACTTTTCCACTGGATTTTTCCAAATATTCTCGCAAAATGTTCGCAATTGCGAAAACAATAAAAAAAGATTGAACCAAATCAGTTAAGCCGATCTCAACTGAAAAACTTCATTTTGTAAATTTTCCGAATTTTCCGATTTTTCCGGTAGATTTTTCCAAAATTTTGTTTCGTAATAACCATCTCCTGACAATTTTGATCACAACAAAAAGATTGAGCTAATTCGGTTCAGCCGTTCTCAACTGAAAAACATAATTTTTCGATTTTCCGAATTTTCCTATTTTTCCGGTGGATTTTTCCAAATATTTTTGCAAAATGTTCGAAATTGCGAACACACCAAAAAAGATTGAACCAAATCAGCTTAGCCGATCTCAACTGAAAAACATCATTTTTTAAATTTTCCGAATTGTCCGATTTTTCCGGTAGATTTTTCCAAAATTTTGTTTCGTAAGAACCATCTCCTGATCACATCTTGATCACAACCAAAAGATTGAGCTAATTCGGTTCAGCCGTTCTCAACTGAAACACATAATTTTACGATTTTTCGAATTTTCCTACTTTTCCACTGGATTTTTCCAAATATTTTCGCAAAATGTTCGCAATTGCGAACACAACAAAAAAAGATTGAACCAAATCAGTTTAGCCGATCTCAACTGAAAAACTTCATTTTTTAAATTTTCCGAATTTTCCGATTTTTCCGGTAGATTTTTCCAAAATTTTGTTTCGTAAGAACCATCTCCTGACAATTTTGATCACAACCAAAAGATTGAGCTAATTCGGTTCAGCCGTTCTCAACTGAAACACATAATTTTTCGATTTTCCGAATTTTTCGACTTTTCCACTGGATTTTTCCAAATATTTTCGCAATTGCGAAAACAACAAAAAAAAAGATTGAACCAAATCAGCTTAGCCGATCTCAACTGAAAAACATAATTTTTTAAATTTTCCGAATTTTTCGATTTTTCCGGTAGATTTTTTCAAAATTTTGTTTCGTAAGAACCATCTCCTGTTAGTTTTGATCACAACAAAAAGATTGAGCTAATTCGGTTCAGCCGTTCTCAACTGAAAAACATAATTTTTCGATTTTCCGAAATTTCCGATTTTTCCGGTGGATTTTTCCAAATATTTTCGCAAAATGTTTTCAATTGCGAACACACCAAAGAAGATTGAACCAAATCAGCTCAGCCGTTCTCAACTGAAAAACATCATTTTTCGATTTTCCGATTTTTCCCACTTTTCCAGTGGATTTTTAGATAGAGAAAATAAATAGATTGGATAAAAAACAAAATACTAATTTGCATTGAGCCTCCGGTGGGATTCAAATCTAGTACCTCCTAGCCCAAGCGCCAAAGCTTTAACCACTGCACCAGCTGTCTCATAAAAAATTACAAACAAAATTCATATAAAAAAAGTTTTTTCGATTTTTCGGTTTTTCCGACTATTCCGATGGAATTTTTCATAATTTTCTTTCGTAAAATCCATCTCCTGGCAATTGCCAACACAACAAAAAACTATTGAGCCAAATCGGTTTAGCCGTTCTCAACTGCACATACATTTTTACACCTTTTTATACATATATAGATTTTTATTAGAATCGATAAAACAATGCTTGCTATTAATTTTGTGTTGTGTGAATGTTATTTCATGTAAGTATTGGCCACAGCTTCGTTTTAAGTGGTCCATGCGACCGTATTTCCCGCAATCGTTCAATGGTTTTGGACTTTTTTTTGAACAAAATGCATGAACTGAGTCTGGTCGATATGTGGTTTCATCAAGACGGCACCACATACCACACAGCAAGTGAAATCATGGACTTATTGAGAAATGGGTTCATTTATCTACCATTTCGGTTCGGTGAATTAGCCGCCTAGATTATGCGACTTTAGGCTTCTTAACTATTTTCTATGAGACTATGTGAAGTTTTTGCCTATACCAATAAACCAACAACAATTGCAGAATTAGAAAACAACAATAAACGTGAGGACTATTAGATGATTTGGTAACAGAAGTGTTATGCGTATTGTCTACACCGCGTAGATAATTAATATTCTACAAGTGTATAGGATGAATGTAAACAATTAAAAAACTGGTGTCAACAATGTACAGAATGTAGACAATGCCGAAAATTATTATTTCTGTTAGCAATCATCTAAATTCTATGATTTCTTTGTAAATGGCACCGTTTCAAGATAAAATTAATTGTTTCTTCACATTTAAAATTTGATGTTTGTATCCCATCCTAATGAATGATGAAGTTCTAATTACACTGTGCTAGTTGAAAAATGTGACAAGCTGGGCACCCAGGGGGTAAACCTAATTCGAGTACGCTGAGTTCAATGGTGCTAGTCTCATTTTAAAGTTAGTCCCCATTTTTGAGATATCGCATTCGACATGTTTTGGCCCTGAGTCAAAATATACCCTCATTTTCACGTTGATAGCTCTTGAACCAGCAAATTTGTTGCGCAGGTCAAGACCAAAAACTATGCAGAACATATCAAGACCGAAAAACCACATCTAATTTTTTTTGCTTTTCATTTCGACGAAAAACACTGTTTTTATCATTTTTTATCGTTTTGTTGAATTTAAATCGAGTACTATCGATCGAATAAACATCGCATCGACAAATTTAGATACAATTGAAACTATTTAAAAGAAATTTAATTCGATTCAGGGATTTTAAGATGATTTTTCCTAAAAAAAAATTCATAAAAAATTAACATTTTTCTTCTCTTTGACAAAACAATGGCGTGCCGATAGTGGATAAAAATCCTGGATTTTTTCATCCCATCGTTTTAACCAATTACATCACGTAAATTATACACGTAAATTAAGAAACATCTGCATCAATATATCAACCAGCAAATGTCACTGCGCCATTCAATCACAGAAACATACGACGGATAAAAATCTCGGATTTTTCTATCCCAGATTATTTTTCAATTTTTTTCAACTTTTTTGTATGCAAAGTAGCTCTAATCTTAAATTTGACGAATTAAAATTTAACAACTACTGTTGTCGGATGACTGAGTTTCAGAAATATTTTCGTGCCAGCTTCACATAAATCTGAATGTGTGGGCTCACACACCTATTCGAATAAAGCGAATTTGGTTTCGCGAATCAAATTGAAATTGGTGGAATGAGCCTCCGATTTTGTCGAATCCACAATGTCGGTCGGACCCTTGCGCAATTTTCAGTTGTATCGGATCGAGGTAGCCCCGAATAAACCACTGGTTGAAGTAAATGAGTTCATTAATGACCTAATTTAAAGAGATCATTCACATCGGCGGTCGGGAGACACCAAAAAAACGAATATATATTCAAACAGATGCACTTCTGTGAAATTATTTTTTTTAATGTAAAATTAGACAGCTGTCGATTTGTTTGGTGCGCGATGTGTATTCCAGTAATAGTACTAAAATGCGTGCATAGAGAAGTACAGCAATGGCAGCTGAATGAGATACTCAAGGAAAGATGGCATTGGATCAGGCCATTTCGGAGCAAAAAATAAATAAAATGGAAGAGCGAAAAAACAAGAAAAAAATGGAGGTTGTTGGTTCCAGCCAGTCAGATTTTAGAGGTGAAAATGTCTTGACGAAAAAGCGAGTGCGATGATCTGGATTGATTCGAGTATTCGCAGCGGGAATCAAAAAGGATTGATGTTAGGGAAAAGCAAAATAATGGGGCTTATTCGAAACATATAAAAGTTGTAAATAAAAAAATAAAAAAACATAAAAAAATAAAAACGAAAAAATCGTTGTTTGGATTATGAAAGAAAGCAAAAGCTTTGTACATCTATAAAAAAAATATCTACAATATTCACTGAGTGGAGCAACAGATAAATGTGTTTTCGGATGTTCCAGCTCAATCTTGACATCGAACAATAAAAAATGGAAGGTACGAAAGCCGTAAGTACGTCCAGCCAGATGAGTCCATCTTGTCTTCATCATTTCTCTTCCGTTTGAGTTTTGACTCCTACCCCACACTTCCAATCCGACACACGGTCGCAGCGCTTTGGGTTTTCCAAACATAAGTTTAAAAGAAGGTGAAAGGTAGACCGTCCTGCAGTGTCCCCCCCCAGGTAGACTGATTCCCCAACGAATTTTGAAAAGAAATTACAAATTGTTGTCTACCCAAACCACATTTGCGCACGGGCACGTTACAAGGGACAATAGCACCAATAGATTATCGCATTAAAGATACAAGTCAATGATCTAATTTTTACGACTTACTAAGCCGCTTCCAGATCAAACATGTTGAGTTTATTTATACAGTGAGCTATAAAACGAAGAAATTTAGACGAAAATACCGTTGACCCTCTCAGACCTTTTCATTTTTTAATAGGCGCTGACATTTATGGAGTAAGCATTTCCAAGTAAACAAAGATAGATCCGCATTATATGTGTCAAGCTCAAAGATCAGAATTAGAATAAATAACATTTAGGCGCCTAACCCAAACTGGCAGTGTTTTGATCACTCGATTAAACAGCAATGTAAAACGCTTTTGGTGATCCGAAGACTTATACCCCGCCAGAAACCTAACTGCTGAAGAGCAAGAATGTAAAAAGTTATGAGTAAACCCGCAAGAGGTTAAAGAATTGATGGTATAAGGTTCAAATAGCGATAAGTGGGATTGGGAGATTCTAAAGCCAAACCAGCAGTTAGATTGCGTCAAATTTAAAAACAACTCAAGAACGACAAAGACTTTAATAATCAATACCACAAGTTCATGAATAAATAAATTCAACAACCCCACGGAGCTGATCAAATATGATTCTATAACAGAGGCTTCTCGTGTTTACTATTTCCTATAAATTCTGTAATAAAAGAAGAACGCGCAACAACCAAGTTGAGGGTTGTTTTTGATACTTCCTGCAAAACAACAGATACAACCCCAAACGCAATGATGTACTTCGGTCTAACCTTACAGAACAACCTAACTGAAATATTGGTGAGATGCCGAAATTAATCGGACCAGCAATGAAAATACAATCGCATAACGATGATTAAAGCAAGTCCAATTATTTAACCATACGATTTGGTTGGAAGGGTCATAGTGGCTGAAGGGTTCAACATACCTAAAAACAAACATTGATGGCCAAAAACTGAAAGAAACGAGCAGCGTGAAACGCAGATCAGCTTGCATAATAATAACAGTGGGAAAATCTGCGGATGAATTCAATCGATTTTTGTCGTTGCACCGACTTATTCGCAGTATTGCGTACTGTCTACGTTTTGTATCAAATACAAAGACTAAACCGTAAACCGTAAGAGTAGCACAGAAATCATTTTTTGAAATAGAGCTGAAGAAATTAAAATCGAACTAAAATATACCAAAGAGCACTACAATCCTAACAATAAACCTATTCTTCGACGGAAATGATATGTTACGAGTCGGGGAAAAACGTTCTCGTTTGTCCAATAATAAATAACACCTTAAGGTGTAATAAATGTCAAAAATCCAATTCGTCAGATAGAAAAGACCCAAGTACCTGACTCAGGAACCGGTAGATTCTTGTTTATCGATGATTCATTTCAAGAAGAGGAATTTGTCTGAAAAAATTCTGAGATTGTGACGGAACTTCGTTGGAGCAGATAAACAGCTCTAAAAGCAAGCTAAGCAACTGAAAGCTGAAACGCCTTCGAAAAGTAATAGGAACTCAAATGTTAACCTTCGAGAAACTTGAAACACTTCTAGCATAAATAGAGGCATGCCCAAACTTTAAACCTTTAGTTCATATTTCAAACGACTCAGATGAAGACGAAATTTTAAGTCCGGCACATTTTCTAATACGGCCAGCCATTATGGCAACACCCCAGCCTGACCAAACCCAGTCACCGCTTTTGGAAAAAATGGAGTACGGGCGAGTATCGCGACTACAACGTACACCAAACTGGTTACAAGTATACACGATACTCCAGTTGGGAGATTTATTAATCCTCAAATATAAACAATTACCGGTACGCATTGACCACTAAACAGAGTCATGGAGCTATATCCTGGGCATGATGTACTAAACAAAAGGAATGCTACCAAAATATGCTGGAACAGTACTGGAATAGTATACTAGTATCCTGTTCAGTCAGTATAATAGCCAGAAATAAAAATAAAACACAGCATAAACCAATACCACTCCACAGGTTTTAGGAAACTATCAATAATGAACTTGAATATGATGAGGAATATGTGGATAGTACACTATAATTTTCCAAGAAGAACCTTAAATCTTCAAAGGAACGTTTGTTCGGTGGCTTATACACAACAACTAACAACACTTTAGCTGTTCCGATTAAAAGCTAAATGAGAATTACTTCCAAATTTGAAATGACTAACAACGCAAATTATACCTGCTGTTTTCCTTTCACCGAATTTTCGATCCAATCGTAATAAATTATATCCAAAAGGACAAATTTGAATGCTCGGAATGCCACCAACAAACCAGAGAATATCAAGTTTTACACCACAAACTAATTATCTAATTTGATTTTGTGACATCCCGTCCAACTGAAAGGAAAACTATAGTGAGCCCACCTAATTGCTCTAATATGTTCATATATTGCATATAAACAAATTTCCTTAAGACAAAAACCGATAAATGAAAATATTGAATCACTATATTTTTTCCAATTTATAAATTTCTTATCGATTTTCTTACAAAAATATATATTTGACTTCTTACTTGTTTTTATTCCTTCTTGTAACGGCAAGTAATAATAAATTTAAATAAAATGAAAATAAATAAACTTTTCAATATTTGTTTTTGTTTTACACAAATAAACTTTCGAATCAGAAAAGTTCATTTTATTTTGGAAAACTTGTTTTTTTTGTACGGAAATAGGATAAGACAAAAATAAGTTCGAGATATGTCTGTATATGGATAGAACCAGATACTATAGATTTTTTTTAGTCGTGTAGTGCCCAGAAGTGGAAAGTTTATTAAAATTCGATATAGTTGATACGAACAACTATTTTCGACTTTTGTACATTGTAATAGTGTTGAATCGTTTAGGTTATATTTAGAAAATAGGTTCTGAGCTTTTTTTGATATTTTATATAAAATACAAAAGGACGAAAAAAAAATTATGTGTTATTTTATTTTGTTAAAGTTAATTAAAATAACAACAAAATATTATTTTTGTATTTAAATCTCTTGGGTACCTTACGTATGCAGAAGGTCTACTATATTTATACACACAGACTTATTCTACAGAGTATCAATAATTCAAAAGACCAACAGAAATTTTTTGTTCCTCAAATAAAACTCTGCAAAACCTAATTTAAATAAAAAAAAAAATATAAAATTAAAATTTTAAACTGGAAGAGTTTTATTTAATTTTTTGTTTTTGGTCTATAAATCATTTATATTATTAGTAAAATTAGAAAAATTATCCTGAAATATAAGAAAAATAAGTCCCTTTTGGGTACACTAAATTATAAAACCAACTTGATCTTTAATTTATATATAATTTGTGTGTGTGTGTGTGTGTGTATAAGGACATTATTTTGGTATTGTGTATTATGTGGTACGTCCTCTCGTTTCATATACCAGACTCCATCCAAATTATAAAAATGTAAAAGTTGTTTGCGAACATGAAAATTTTGTTAACTGAGCTTTTTACTCGTTTTTTTAAGTAGTGCTTTTAATTATAAAAATATACAAAATTTAGACGAAGCTTTCAACTTTATATTTGGTTTTAATTTTGGAAAAATTAATAATGTAACAATTATATGTATAACTTATATATAAAATGTTTTAAAAGGACATAACTTTTTTGTTATTTTGGGATAATTTATTATCCTTGTGATTTTGTTATTAATGGGGGAATAATTTGTTTTAATGAGCTTAAATGGCTTTTTTATTATAATCGTATATAATCGTATTATTATAATCATGATTTTTGTAACGCGTGTCCACCAAGACACATGTCTGGTGATACACTCTATAACTTATTAAATTAGTAATGCTTTGTCTATATAGTAATCCGGGGTCGGTTCATCCTATCTCTTAAATGTCATTAAACAAACAATCAATCTATATATCTCAATCCACACGAACAAATACTTATCCCAAAAAATAATAATAATCCAGTGCAAATAATGTCCTTTCTTTCCATTTAAAGTAAAGCTAATTTTCTCAAATAATTGATATCAGGATGAACAAAAAAATAAATTTTTTATCCTCTACACCTTTTTTTTTATTGTGAGGATGATAAATAAATCAGAAAAAAAGGGTTTAATAATCGAAATTTGAAATCCTTCGATATCCTTTCCGAAACAAAGCAAAAATACGCAATTGAAGTAGGTGTTACTCGTAATCACCGTAACAAATTCAAATCGTTACGTATATATGCTCGAATAATATGTAATTAAGAGAAATAATAAAATTAGGATAATTAAAAAGGAAATAATTTAAAACACTATATCCCTATAAAAAGAGGGTCGATACATGTAAAGGGTGCAGGGTATGCAAAATCATTAAATAGTTTATGTAAAAAAGATATAATATTCTAGTCATATAACATTAGTAATACAATGGTGGTTTTCTATATGAAATTTAAGATGGCGCTACGAGCACCATGAAATTATATTATCTTTCTAAAATCTCCCAAAACATGATTATTTTTCATGAGGTAATCAGGGAGATCATAAATATATGACACACATAGATTTAAATGAGCTACTTATACATAGATTTTCTATATTGATTTTTTCATGAATCTTAAGTATTTATTTATTTATTAATTTGTTCATAAGTATATACTACTTAAATCTTACATCGACGATGACTTAGTTATTATTGTATGTCATTTAATTTTAGAAAAAATTAAAAATCTCCCATTTCTGTTAATATGAATGACCTACACGTATTCGGTCAATAAGTCCCACGGCTAACTACTAATAAAACTCAACTTTATTCATCAACATAGTTTTTCTAATACAGTGAGTCCAGCGCTTTTATAACATTTCGATAACAACAAAAACTCTATCTCTGGAACAATTTTTGAGGTCTGCGAAAAGGTAGTAGTTGCTGACAACACATATCAAACGCAACTTTACTTTACGGCCTTTCAACAATTTCAAACTCAGCAAACCAATGTTCGACGGTTGGTTTCGAAAGAGCAGAGACCCAATAACACTTTAAAGCCATTATTTGTCGAACGGTATTTTTTCGCATCAAAAAACTGTGTTTAATCATCACTCGAAATTGATTTTTATTCAATGTTTCGAAAATTTAAAAGTAGCGTTACTGACACAGCTATAACTTGTGAATTAATAGTCGGATATTCATAAAATTTTGAAACAGATCGCTTGTTGTCCTCGATAGCATAGTAAGTAGAGCGCTTGCTATGTAATTTGGGGGTCTCGGGTTCAATTCCTGGTGGTGACAAAAAGTTACGACTGCGCGTTTTTAATGTGTTATGTGTTATGTGTTACATACATTTTGCATTGTCTTATATGAGGACCTCATTACCAAAACTTGCCATATGCACTTTTCATAAAAAATTAGTTGAAAGCGGATAATTTTACAGCTGTTTAATAAGATTCTATTTACAAATAGGTATTCCCCGCAAAACTGTATTGTAAAACAAACAATAAAATCGATGTTAGTATCAGAACTAGCCATAGCTTGCACAGTTTTCGAAACAAAACTGGCTATTTTTTCTTTATAACAAAACTATCCATATTTTATATTATTTATAAATTGATTTTAATTTTTATTTTCAAAACTAGCCATAATTTTCATTTACTTTTGGCGCGAATTTTTGACAGTTTGCTAGTAAATTTTTAGTTGTTGAAGTGTTTTTAACATGAACAGACGTTGTGATACCTTTCTAAGTTCTTTTTATAATTTTATTAAATAATTTAACTGTGATAAATAATTTAGCGAGATGGACGAGATGCAACCTAATTTTGTAAAATTAAGCACCAAAGGAAAGGGCCGAAAAAAACTTCAAAATATTGATTCCTGGAAAGCGAAAAAGTTTTAAAAGGCAAGGTGAGTAGAAATACTTGTTGTAATTTTAATTGTAGTTTAATAAACAATTAATTTCATAGACATTCCAAGAAAAAAACACCATCGCTGCCTAACTGTAATCATAATAGTATATCGAAACGCTGTGCTACACTTACAATTCGGGATATAAATCATTTTAATGCAATATTTTATCAGGATCCTAACAAAATAAAGCAGGATTGTTTTATTTTAAAATATACGACAAGCTGTTTACCAAAGAAAATGAACGCCGGTAAGAAAAGTTGTAGTACAAAATTCTTTATAAAAAAATCAGTGTTAACGCCAGGAACAAAGACAAATAGAATTCCAGTATGCCGGCAAACATTCTTACAAGTTCTGGATATATCCAAAGACAGAGTGCAGAGAATTTGCAAACGTCATTTACTGACTGGGGCCCTACCAAAGGAAAACAGGGGTGGTGATAAGATAAAAAGTAAGTTTATCGAAAAGCACGACTCAGTAATAAATTTTATTCAAACCCTTACTACTGTGGATAGCCATTATTGCAGGGAGAAAAATAAAACGCGGCAGTATGTTTCCTCGGATTTAAATATTACGAAAATATGGAAGCTCTATAACACCTCTGTTGAGGATGAAAAGCTAAAAGTGAAACAATCATATTTTCGGAAAATATTTAACTTCAATTTTAATGTTGGTTTCGGAACACCTGCAACAGATGCTTGTTCGCTTTGTATTAAATTGAAAGAACAGATAAAACACTCGAATGGTACCGAGAAAGTAAAATTTATTACCGAGAAGCGCATTCATAATTTGAGAGCATCAGCGTTTTACGATATCCTACGTAACAATGATCCTACAATACTGAAATGATCGTACGACTGCCAAAAAAACTTGCCACTTCCAAAAGTTCCCGACCAGGCAGCGTATTACTCGCGCCAATTATATATATATAATTTTACAGTATGTTTAGGAGCATCGAAAGACCACCAGACATAAGATAATACATTTATATACTATTGGAAGGAGAGTGATTCTCCTAAGGGGGCGAATCAAATTTCATCAGCTGTCTATGATTGTTTGACAAACAAAATAACATTGTCTCAGGAAATTAAAGAGATTCAATTGATCGCTGATGGTTGTGGAGGTCAGAATAAAAATTCTGGATTAATCGCAATGGCAACATACTGGCTAAAACATAATGCTCCGGAACATGTGAAACAAGTTGTACTTGTGTTTCCGGTGGTTGGGCATTCGTATCTACCTTCAGATCGAATTTTCGGCAGAATTGAAAAGATTCTTAAAAAAAATGGATACTATCATACTGCCAGAAGAATATATAGATGTATTCAAGCAGCACGGGACGGTAACAAAACTTGGGCAAAACGAGACCAATATTTATGATTGGATGAGTATGGCAAGAACGAATTTTAAAGCTTTATCTGGTTGGCATTTCAAAATTAATACGTCTAAGAGGATTATAATGCGACGAACTTCTCGGAAAAATGGTGTGGTGGTTAAAGGAGAGCCAAATTACCGAGCAGACATTGGAGTATTTAAAGGAATCTGCAAGAAAACGATATCTACTACTGGGAGAATAGAAATTGAACCAAAGGCTAATCTAAAGAGGGAAAAGTTAAATGATGTCGATAAGCTGTTGAAAAAACATTTTGGCGAAAGTTGGCGACTTCAAGATAACTTACAATATTACAAAGATGTTATTGACCATTTTGATGGCACTGAATTTGTGGATCAAGTTAGTGATATTGAGGAGTTACACGAAGAACTCGAAATTACTGTCTAAACATAAAGTTTTTGTTATTAGTATTTGTACCTGAATGGATATTAAAAGGCTTTTATTTGTGATTTATATTTTAAGTTAAAATATGTTATATTGTATGAATTATTATTAACTAGTGGGAACCCGTCAAAACTGACGGAATTAACTTTTTTCGCTTGACTCCCAATACCTAATTACCGCTTTGAAAAATTTTAAAGAAAAATAAATATTTGTTTAGGATAAGAGTAATTTCAAAAAATAGGCATATTTATTTATTTAGTTCAGGATTTCTTTAATAACAATGTTTCTTGTAAATATTCTCGAGTTCTTAAGTAAATCTCCTTGATAATCGGTATTTTTAACTAACACTTTTAAATTTTCATGATATCTTCCTCGAGTTAAAGCGACATATAACTGTCCATGAGCGAAAACTGACTCAGGAAGATATACACCGACATGATCAAAAGACTGGCCTTGACTCTTGTTGATTGTTATAGCAAAAGCCAACATCAATGGAAATTGGCGACGCTTCATTCTGAATGGCAAAGTATTCTCGCTCGGCTCCAAATCAATTCTAGGAATGCAAATTTCTTCTCCTTTATTACTTCCTGTGATAATTTCTGCTTTTATGCAGTTTCGATGAAGACTCCTGACTATTAATCGAGTTCCATTCAACAAACCCTTTTTTGGGTTTAGATTTCGAAGAAGCATGATAAATGCACCAACTTTTAATTTCAGGATATGTGGCGGCATTCCCGATGGACATTGTCCGTGTAAAAATTCAACGGGGAAATCAATGGAATCATTTGGATCGTCTGAAATCATAGAATCAATGCTCATATAGACAGTTTCATTTCCTGCAATAAGTTCCAGCATTTTGAAATTGAGTGCTGTGGCATCGATGTTTTTTGGTGTGAGAATGACTTTGTTGGCAGTTTCAGCAACTTCATCAGGACTCGATGTTCTTATTGAACTGCCAAATATTGAGCTAATAATTTGTTCCTTTTCCACCATTGCATCAGGTATTTCAACCAATTCTGGATCCAAATCGTCACAATCGTTTGTTAAGTTACCATCACCTAAACGCAACACCCATTTATTAAATTCATGTTGTCCTGCTGAGCGCATGTTGGTAATTAAACTGCGTTGTTTGACGTGACGCCACAGTGGAGAATTTTTGACGCACAATTCAATGATGTCAGTTACAGTACCTCTTGGCACTACATTTGATGTTTGACGAAAGTCACCTCCCAATATCAGTACTTTTCCTCCAAATGGTCGAACGTCGTTCATAATTTCTCTAAGTAACAGGTCTATTACTCGAAGCGAATGAGTGGAAAGCATAGATGCTTCGTCGATTATCAGCAGAGACGCTTTCTTTAATTTGTTAGACTCAAGTGATGGAATTTTCATGTTTGAAACTGATGTTTCATTTGCCGAGAGTGGAATTTTGAATCCACTATGTGCTGTCCGACCGCCTGCCAACAAATCCGCTGCAATTCCTGTGGTGGCGAATGCTTGAACTTTTTGTCCTTTTCCTCTTACATAGCACATTAGTGTATTGTAAAGGTATGTTTTGCCTGCGCCTCCGGGGCCATCAATAAAAAAGAAGCGTGATTCAGCATTTAAATCATCAAACGAAGCTGATATCTCATCAAATATTTGATGCTGTAAAGGATTGAGTGTAGCGATTAGACGATTGGCTCTCTCTGCTTGTTCAGCAATATCGAAAACATGTTCGACATTGTGGATCGGACCGGGTTCAGGCAAATTGAAGTCACTACATTTCATGCCATGCATTCGCAGCACTGCTTCAATATCTTGCAGTGCTTTCTTTTCTGCTATAAAACCATCATAGTTTCGGATGTAATCGGCCAGTAAGAACTCCTTATACTTGTCAAATAGATCAACTGGATGTTGCGGCGAATTGAAAACGCATATCAGTGCAAATGTCAAACGAATTTGTGGTGGCATACAAACACTGCAAGCTTCATCCAAGCACCTCTCCCATTCCGAATCATCTTCAAGTAGATTTAACTTTATAGCCGCACCTTTAAATGATTCTTCCACAATTCCGTTAACTTTTTTTAGATCAGCAAAGCTTTGCGCACCTCGAATATGTTGCAACAGTAATCTAAGATAGAAACGTTCTTGGTCTTTGGGACTGACGGCATAATAACGGGTGATGACTTTGTCTCCTCCTCTTTGTCGAACTTTCCAAATACTACGTGTTTTATCAAACACAAAATATTCAGGAATTTCTGAGTACAAATATCGCCTTGCATTTTCATCAGTCTTATTTAATTTGAACCATGCTGTCAAATGTGTCAAACGATTCTCAGCTCTCTCAATTGCTTGTTGCTCTTGTCCGTCTTGAAAATATACCATCTGCTCATCAGGAAGGTGAACTGCAAGGCGATAAACGGTGTGTGAGCGATCGTGCATCGGATTCTCAAGAAGCCGCCAAATTGCTTCTGGAGCGCAAACGTATCGTGCATCAAGAAATTGTCTGATTTCATTGTGAACAATTGTGCCATCACTTGAATTTAATTCCATTGAAGCGCAGTCATAACCTTTGTAGATGTATTTGAAAATATACTTTATGGCCTTAACTGATTGACATGATTCTACGTTGATATGGCAGTTGTATTTGCGTGTAAGAAATTTGTTGTATGGCACAACGAATCGATTGTCGACAATCCGATCTCCCAATTGAACTTCTACATCTTGAAGTCTTCGATAAATAGGATAGCCATTTACTTCTGTGACAGTATGGTGAGAAAATTGCTTAGGAAATTTTTTGGTGCATTCATTATTTTCCATACATGGTGCATTAGGATTTTGATCACAGCACGGACCATGAATCATTGTACGAACGACTGTTTCATGCAATTCTGGCTCACGATGATGATCAGGAATCTCAGCGCAGATAAAGCGGTCAATCTTTTCAGCTGTATCAATCTTACATTCATCAGTTAGAATGAAAAGCAGATGTGCGTGTGGTAGTCCACGTTTTTGAAATTCTATTGTGTAAACAAATGCTTTTACAATTCCAAAAACTCCCTTTTTGGTGATATCTTCAATAAGTGCTTTTAACTTGATGCTGAATACACGCGCTATTAGATCCGGTCTGTCACTTGGTTGTTGGGCTTCAAAAAGATTATCGCGAATTTCAGGCCAATTTGGATTGCAAGTCATTGTAATAAAAAGGTCAGGTTTTCCAAATTTAGCCACAATCGCCATTGCATCGTGGTACTTCTCTCTCATGTTTCGTGGTGAACCTTGAAAAGATGATGGAAGAATAACTGAGCGACCAACAGTTTTTCCTAGTCTAATAGCTGCGTCGTTCAAATGATCCATTAGTCCTCGGTACTGTTCTACACGCAAACGTCCCTGCTGATTCCGAACGAAATTAAGATTATTCGCCTCGACTTGAAGGTGTGAATCAACAGCCCATTGTTGAAATAATTTTCCACCATGTAATATCGGATTGAAGCGACCAACTCTGACAGCTATTTGAGCGACTTTCCACTGCAGAAGCGTTATTTGTGTTCTCACTCTACCAGGACGATTGTCGAGATTAATTTGCATTTTCGGTTGCCAACCTGCTTCACCGTAAGGATAAAATAGAACATATATCATGGGATCTAAGTGAGGGCTCATAATATTTAAATTGATCAACGGTTGTGCTGCATCTCGTGGATATACTCGAAAATCTCGCTGAAAAGGAGGTTCACCATCAGCAGAGCGAAAGATCATTGCGACTTCATCGACGGTTGGTAAATTGTAACGTCGTCTGTCAGTGTTGCGATCACGTCGAAATACCATATTTACAACTGGTGTCGAATGATTATTAGTAGCAGCTCGGTGTTGCTCCTCTTGTTCTACTTCACCAAGCATGCGATAAGCTTTTGCGTAAACGTTGTGTTGTCGAATTAAGCGGTCTAAATTCTGAACAATACTGACGTTAAGTCGTTGATTTGCCGGATGTTGCATCCGATCAACATTTGCCATTGCGGAATCGACGACGTAAAATTGAGCGTATTGACGCTTTGCACCATCTTCAGGATGCATGTGTCCAGTGCGATGATAAATTTGTCCGTGCACACGAAATACATATGGACCACGTCCAACTAAGTTATCGATTTGTGCGCCCATGGATGCAAAAGCTACGGCTGAATTATATGAGCGGATATTTTCTTGAAAATTGCGATACTGAGGATGTGCTGGATTACTTAAAAGCTCCTGGAGATATGACGGAAACATACATCCTTGCTGTCCATCTGATTCTAACAAAACCGTACCTTTGTGGCAGCAGTATTTAAATGTACCGTCTGTTGACTTTTCCGCGAGAAAATTCAGAGATAGACAATGAATGCATTCTTGGTCCATAGAGCCACAACTGTGAATAGTCACTTCACTTTCATTGAATGTGGCATGAGTAGGAACCACTGGAAATCGTTGATTTCTCAATCGTTGCCTTTGTATAGATGAAAGTTGACGACGTGCTGCCGCCTGCTCTTCAGATTCTTGAGCTTGTCGCGTGGCTCTTGATTGATGAACTTGGTCAACTGCTTGCTGACGACGTGCTGCAGCCTGCTCTTCAGATTCTTCGGCTTGTTGTCTGGTTCTTGATTGCTGCCTCTGTTGAGAAGCTTGAAAGAGACGTGCTGCAGTCTGCTCCTCCGATTCTTTAGCTCTTTGAATCGATCTTGACAGTCGAACTTGATCAGTAATTTGCGCTCTACGTTCTTTAGCTTCTTCAGGGTCCTCATGTGCACGCCGCTGATGTTTGTATTTTGTATTCCGTTGTGCCAAGCGCTGTAGCGTATCTTGACTTTGACGATCTCTCCATCTTTGCTGTCGCTCACGATTCATACGCAA
The DNA here is from genome assembly GCA_947310385.1 of Nephrotoma appendiculata. Classification (NCBI taxonomy): domain Eukaryota; kingdom Metazoa; phylum Arthropoda; class Insecta; order Diptera; family Tipulidae; genus Nephrotoma; species Nephrotoma appendiculata. Next base: position 54,306,374 of record OX371223.1, read on the forward strand.
TTTACGTTCTTCTCGACTTTCACTATTCATTCTGTGATAAAATTTTCGTAAATAGTTTTTTTACTATACTCACTTATAGTATTGTGCTTTTTGATAATGGTGATGATGATAATTCCAAGTTCGTTCAAAGAAACGATAATAATTAAGTCTAAAATATCAATCAATCTTTTTATAAATCTTTTACACATTTGAATATTTACAAACTTACTTTGAAATAAGGAATATAAAGATTGACTTTTAAATTTAAATAAAAATTAATTGTTCAAGAGAAAAAATAGACGCAATCAATCTAATAGTATTATAGTAAACTTTAAGTAAAAAAGTAAATTTCATAACGGGTTTCATAACGTTAACAGACAACGGTCGTACTAATTATATATTATGTTGATAGTTTATATAAAAAAAAACATCTTAGTAAGCATCGAGAAACAGACAACGGTGTTCATATAGTTTATATAAAAAACAAAACATCATAGCAATCCTCGAGAACGATGTCGATAGCGTCATAGCGTTATATCCATACAGACAAACAGACAACGGTAATTATATTATTTGATAAAAAGATTTTATTTTTGAATACCAAATCTATATTGTTTTGTTTTCAAAACACGCCATAATAATTTTGATGTATATCAAAACAAGCCATAATCGAAATTTATTATCAAAACTGGCCATACGAAAAATTGCATTGCTTTTATTAGGCTTAGTTTATATTTTGTATCCAATATAATCGCTTGATGTCAATTTATATGGCGTGGCCAATCTAATTCAGATAATAAAATTTATTTTTGCCTGCAGCAGTTTAAATTAAACGTTTTTTACGTTTTACTCGAAATGTAAAAACATGCCAATGGCCAGTTTTGATAATAAGGTCCTCATATATCTCAAGCCATAGTTATCAGCTTTTCTCCGTAAAATATTTAATATTTTTATTTTGAAGGCTGGTACTTCCTTAACCGTTTGAAGCACTAAACTTATGCAGACTCAAAATAAAAGTTATGGTAAGTTTAATAGTTTTAGTTAGACATGAAAAAAGTGAATTTCATAGCCAGCCATTAATTTTGCTTCCAGAATTCGAGAAAATTAAAGGGACACAATTTTCGAGACTGAACAATTTTCATTCTAAGTATTTTTCTTCTATCTTGCACCGTTTAAAAGAAAAGCCTGGCATTTAGTAAAAAACTCAACCTGCATATACAAAATTCAAAACTCATCTCAAATTTAATAAAAGTCCAAGAAGTTTCCAAAATTTTGTTAATTTACTACGGTAAAATAAACTAACAATGAAAAACCATCAGAAATGCGGAACCGTCTAGAAGTAATTCTGAAAATACTTGTTCCAGCAAAATTTGCTCAATTTCAATTGTTTGTTGGTAGTTTTGGCGTGAAGCTGTTTAAGGTATCTCAAGCTGGCACTTGTGTCAGCTCGGTTTCTTGCAGTTTCCGCAAGTGTTCGTGCAATATTCTCGTGGTAACCATAGGCGGGGAGCCTAGTATGAAAATTTAAGTCTCTAAGGGGTATCCGAATGCCTAGCATCCTCCAGATCAACACGGAAACTAATGCTGGTAAAATTTCATCCTTTAGGCCTGGCCTTCAAGGTATACATATACCTAACCAACACAGGACTTTGATCAATTGACCATGTCCGCAAGACGTACGAAGAAAAGAGGAATAACATAGGATTGTGGCCGTTAGGCCTGGCCCTTAAGATATATCGTATCGAAAAAACGGAACACAAGCGCAAACAAGGCTGGTTTCTCGAATAAAATTTCTCGGAGTATGATCACAAGAGCCAGGAAAGCTCTATTCCGTTAGCAGACAGAACGAAATCGTGTTAACCATAGCCACACTCAAGAATTATAAGAAAAATGTGGGTGATGCCTGGAGGACGGCGGTACAGAGGCCCGGCAGACAATTTGAACATCCCCGAAATGGTTGAGGAGGTAGAAACGCTCTCTACAGACACAGGGATGTCCTTGTTGATTACCTTGTCGATCTCCGCAGGAATCACAGCCCGAGGAAGACTCTAATACAACTGTGTTGAAGGTTGAAGTAAAGAAAAAAACCTAATGGTAACGTCACCGGACAAGTGGTGAGGTGGTTAAAGCTTCGACACTTGGACCGGGAGGTACTGGGTTCGAATCGCACCAGAGGCAGGATGCAAAGCAAATTTTCGTCATCGATCATGATCGGTGATGTTAATCAACACAACTTTGACCCTCAACTAATACCTTTCTTAAAAAAAAAAAAAAAAAAAAAAAAAAACGTTCCTGCAGATTAACCTCCATTGCATTATATCGGCGAAAGAGCCGCTTACAACTCCGTTACCTTCCTTGTAAATGGACAGAAATAAATGTAATATTTAAGCCAAAAGGCGACCAAAAAGCTCTCGTTACAGTCCCAAAGACCTTATACCTATAAGTTAAGCCTCTGTTTTACTAAATATTTTGGAAAGAGCCAAAATAGCCAAATAGACTATCAAAATCATGTTACGACTGTGTTGTTGTTAACTAAAACAATTTCCTTTTAATGATTACACCCCATCTTTGGTATTTTTTTTTTTGTGATTTTATTCCCCTCGGTTGGTTTGCGTCCGGTTGGTTTGCGTCCGGGGTTAAATTTGTCATCTGGATGGGTTCTCGTGTATTTTTTTTTCTGTTTTGTTGACAACGGGACGAGAATGGGAGAGAGAGAGAGAGAGAGCCGTGCATATCGAGCGTGTGTAAAGTAAAATGTTTTAGAAAAATGTTTTTCTTATATGCTTCTCTTTTATATCAATGCAAATTGATATAAATGAGAAACAGAGAAGAGAGATATTCTTCTAAAACGTTTTGCGCATTTTTCGGCGTAAGAGTTTTTTTTAATCATTCGAGTTTTGTTTTTTGACAATATTAATTCAAGTTTTGGTTTGGTAAAAGATAAGTGGATGACCAAGTTTTTCTTAGAATCATTAAAAATTAAAGTTGAGTAAAAAAAAAATGTCAGTATTTGGATAAAAATAATTAAAAAAAAAATTTTTCTGGAAAAACGGAAAGCGAAGTAACGCTCAAAAGGTGTATTGATCTGAAAATTAGTAATAATAAAAGACAATTGTATAGAAAATAAATGGAAGGTGTTTAATTAATAAAAAAAAATATATATAAAAAGGTGATTTTGTTCATCTCGAGTTTATTCAATTGGTGGAATTTTCTGGATAATTTTGATTTTCGTGCAAGAGCGGATACGAGTTCAATACGTTTCCCATTTTCCTTTAGTAAACGATAGCGATTAAAATTTAATATTTCATTTCGGAAAATTGTATGGTGTTTGTAAATTGTGTGATTATCGTTGCGAAGTTGCCATAATTCACGGGCGACAGACACGTTGCTCTATGACACACATATTTATGAGTGGTGTGGTTATTGTCAAGGACGCTGCCCTATTCAAGCTCGCGAGGCTACAGGTGGTCAACCGGCCATTTGTAAAATATTAGCACGACGGGAAGGTCGCCCAACGGGAAATAATTATTTGCGAGCCCACGTTCAACGAGTGTACGGGTGGCCAGGTGAGGCCACTCAATTTTATTGTGACAAGTTTTGGCGAGCCAACGCCTAATAATTTTGGCAAGTTTTGGCGAACGGACACCGCAAATATAACGGGTGGCCGGTTGAAGTTCATTCGCGAGACAACGCCCAATTTATTTTGGGGGCCTTTGAGGCAGAAATACCGCTCAACCAATGTTGGCGACCAGTTGAGGCCGAAATATTTATCGGTCGCTCAAGGCCGCAACGGTGTAGGCGAGCCAACGCCCTATATTTTGGAGGCTAGTGGAGGCCACATATTTTTTTTGTTTTTTTACAATGGATCCGGCGGCCAGTTGAGGCCAGCCATTTGGGTAGTGCGGAGTTTCCGTCAGAATCCGGCAACGGGGTAGCCAACCGGCTATTTTTTTTATTTGTATCGGGGAGAGGCCCCGCAACGACGGGTAGCCAACCAACTGGTTGCCCGACTTTTGGTATCGGGGAAAGGCCCCGCAACGGTCTGGGTGGGGCAAGGCCACCTGTGGCATGACGACCGTACAAGGTCGCACTACCACGTTTTAATATTAAGGTACAATTTTTTTATTTTGATTTTAAATTTTTTTTTGATTTTATTTTTTTTTACATTTTAAATTTTTGTTGTTGTTTTAATTTTCAAATTTTTGTAATCGAGGCCGCACAGCGGGTGCGCGCTCGGTACGCATTGCTCTCTCTCTCTCTCTCTCTCTCTCTCTCTCTCTCTCTCTCTCTCTCGCTATCTCCCTTTCTTGTTTTTTTCTCCTCGTGGGAAGTTGTGTTTTTTTCTGTTTTTGTTGTCTAAAATACATAATAAAATGAATTATTAATTTTTTGGTTGAGTATGATGGGAGCGGAGACTCCCTCTGTGTCGGCGTAGTGTTTGCGGTCATTTGGTGCCCGCATCCGATTTCGTAACCAGGGCTTGTCCCCGTTTAAATTCGGATGGATGCGCGCACCAAGGCACCGCTCTCGGTTTATAATTTTGTTGTGTTCGTTCCTCAAGTTCCGGCCGACGAATTTTAGCGGAACTCCGGTTTATTATTATTTGCCCCCCCCCCCCCCCCCCCCAATTTTCTGTTAATCACGGTGTAAGCCAGGAGCACATGCAAACCTCAAACCCCACGACCTTAGCACTTCTCCCTGAGAACGTAGCCGGCAAAAATCACCGTGGAGGCCTCTGCATGCGCTTAGTGAAAATCTGTAGGTTGGCAGTAGCTAGCCTGTAACAATCTCATCAAGCATATTGTAAGGGAACAACTATTAAAACTGTTCTCTTCTTCGTTATTGCTCTTATCAAGAAATCCCTCGAACATAATAAACACTCCATCATAATTTTTCTGGATATAAAGGGGGCCCTTAATAACGTCAGAGCAGAAGCGGTCACGCAGGCACACTCCTCTATTTGCGTAGACAACTCGCCCAGCGGCTGAGTAGATCAAAGACTTAAATGCAGGGTCGTAACCGCCAGCCTAATAGCATATTTGCGAGTCAAGGCCCATTGCAAGGTGGGACATTATCCCCGTTTATCCTCTACCTGTTATTAAACCTGGATCAGTGTGGTTTTTTGAAAGATGTTGCAATTGGTGTCTTCGGTAAATATTACACCTTAAGAGAACACTTTCAAAGTGAATTTGCTATTCTCTCTAATTGGTTTAGCAGCTGCGGTTTGAATGTGAATCCGCACAAGACTGAGTTGGTTCATTTGGAAACTTTGGATGGTTTCGTTTGGATGGTTTTTAGAGCCCCACATTGTAGATCTCTATAATTTTACTATTAAGCCCATTTTATTATATTGGGATACTGTTTGTGGCCAGATTTAAAAATTCTGACCAAACTAAAGTCCTTGGTGAAAGTACAACGAACAGTTGCCTTTTGTATTAGTGGGGCTCTTAGGAGCACATCCAGTCAAGCATTGGAAATTCTATTTTATCTCACAACCATAGATGTCCTAGGTTAACAAATAGAAGCAAGACTCATTTTCATGGTTGACAGAAACATTTCTGAATAGTGAAAGTGTTAATTTCGTTACTGATGGATCTAAGATGGATGGGAAGTTGCTGGTGGGTTTTTATGTGAAGAATTAAATATAAACCACTCTTTTGCGTCTCTATTGCGTTGAAAGTAGTTCAGAATTGTATTTCATCTCCTAACAAAATGACAGATCAGTTTAATATCCACCTAGTGTGAGTACCAGGGTATTTAAATATTACAGGGGATGAAAAGACGGATGAGCTCGCTCGACCACTCGCTACGTGCAAATTACTGCTTCAAGAGGAACCTAAACTAATATTGAACGAGAGATGGTCTAGTAGTACCTTATGCGTAATAACTATACAGATCTGACCAATATAGACCTGCCAAGATATAAACAGCTGGGGTCTCACTGCTTGGAGGCATGTCAGTATAGTGGTGTGTACGGGATACTGTTCCATAGGTAAACCGCGAGAAGAATGAAATTCCTGTTAACTCCTCATTTAAATGATTTAACGGACGTCAGTAAAATGGGCGTCAACAACGAATATGTTTTAAAAAGCTTTTTCCTAAAGGTGAATTTAAAAGGTTATTATTAGCAAATTTCCACTGCAAATATGAGCAATTGTCAACCGTTTCCAATAACCAGCCATTATTAGAAATTTGGGTATTGTTCCACGGACCATTTGAGTCTATTAATGACGAATATTTTGTACATAATTTTTTTTGCGAACGGTGGTTTTGAAAATTTATTTGAGAACCTTGCTAAAATCTTTTATAATGGCTTGTTACTGTCCATATTAAAAAATTATTCATATTTGTAGTGGAGAATTCTTAATAACAAACCTCCAAATCCATCGATCGGTAAAAACCTTTCCTTCAAATCACTTCATGTTCAAATAATGTTTCAAGCTACGATCTCGGGTTCGAGACTCCCGTTGTTACCAATATTTTTACTTTCCCATGTCGATTGTTGTATATGTGTGACAAATTTTTCTACATTCATCTCCATTTTATCATTAATCGGTATATTTGTTGGTTAATACTTGTTTTTTTTAATGCAGCGTTTAGTTATCGCCCCTCGGCTGTGGGCACCAAGGGGGCTTCGGCTGTAACTGTGTGCATCTCGGCTATTCCTAGTAGGCGCGTCCACGCCGCGGAGAATGGGCACTGCTTGCAATGGCTAAGTTCTGCCAGGGACCTAGTGTTGGGAGGTATTACCTGACCAATTAAAACAATGGATACCCAATAGGCTAATCCACCCTCTAACGAGGCTGGCTCAAAGGATTATTGGGTGAGAGAATCATTACTTTAACCATTCGTAAAAAGTTCAAAGTTGTCAAGACCACCAACTAGACAAACTAATTCCTCAAATCAGCAAAAAAATGAAAATTCTGGACTGTGTCGGAAACTAAGTGACTTAGAAACACTTCTAACCGAACTAAGAAGCAAAGTTGACAAACTAAAAAAGGAAAATGAAGAATTAAAAAGTCCAAAGAAATGGAAATGGAGATTTATGAAAACCCTCTAACCAGTTATAACAAAGCAAGTACATATATCAGTTATAACACCGAGTTCCATACTGATTAGGAGGAACTCGCATGAGAAACAGATTGGGTACTGAAGAGGAAGAGGAAAAACAACCAAAAAACGAAGAGCGGGATTCTCACCTGAAGTTGGAGAACAATCGCAAGCTATTGTATCTGGTACTACTAATACTAATCCAGCACATCAGCAACAAAAACAACAGCAATAAAATCAACAACAAAAGATTGCACCGAAAGAAAAGGCTTCTCTGCCAATTAATTTGTTCGGCAAAACATAATTTGCCAGTATACAAACTATAATGAAATCAGTGACCACTAAGGAATATAGGGTAGTGTCACTAAACAATAACGTGTGGAAAATCAATACACCAGATTCCGATTCATATAGAGCTCTAGCCACAAAGCTCAACGAGGAAGGTAAATAATGGTTCACATACGAAGATAAAAACAACCGTGCAATTAAGATTATGGCCAGAGGCCTTCATCCAACGTGTAAGAAGGAGAATATAATGGAGGAACTAAAGGCAAAAGATCTGCAAATAGAAGATGCAGTTAATTTCCTAAAACGACAGAGGGGTGAGAACAAAGAAGTAAAAAAAGAGGGCTCTCACTCTTTATTCTTACTTTTAATAAAAAGAAGAAAGTTAAAAAAACTTTCAACAACAAAGCAATACTAAATATGAGGGAGCAATACTAAAAATAGAATCCCTAAAGAGAAATACGACGCTAATACCTTAATGCAAAAAATGCCAAGGTTTTAACCACACTCAAAAATATTGCGGTCAGAATACTGCTATTATTGGTGACCCCCTCGAAAGGATATGTAGAAGCATAGAAGCCATAAATGATAGACTAGCAAAGCAAGAACGTGGTCTAGAAGCTTTATACAAGCGACTAGAAAAGCAAGAACCCACTAACGGGACAGCAGCCTTCCTATATTAAAATGAGCAAAACATTAAAAATTGTCACCTGGAACGCGAACGGATTAGCGCAGCATGTTCCAGAGTTTTAAATTACTCTAAATTTAGAGAAAATAGATATATGCCTTATATCGGAAAGCCATTTGATAGAAACATCGTTTATTAAAATACGTGATTATGAATTTTATCATGCTATTCACCCAGGTGGAAACGCGAGGGGAGATTCATCAGTAATAGGAAAAATAATGTCAAACACTATGAAGAGCCTGGTCTCGAAGAAAAAAGTATCTAATCTAAACAAATAATATTATAACAGACTCTTTAGATCACTAGGACCCAATTTTATTATTGATGGTGACTTTAATGCAAAAAACACCTATTGGGGATCATGACTTACAACCCGTCAAGGAAAAGAGCTTTTCGAAGCAGGTCGGAGCTGCGAGTTCTATTCTGGAGGTAAGCCAACATATTGGCCTGCTGATATAAATAAAATACCAGATCTCACTGATTTCTATGTAACGAAAGGGATTACCGTGGCTTACATGTGCGTTGAAAATAGCGGAGCGGGGGGATATATTCTGACCATTCACCTGTTATCATGACACTCAGCACAATGATAATTAACAAGGATAATTTGCCTAAGCTAACAAATAATAAAACTGAGTGGGACCTATTCCAAGAACTAATTGAAGAGCAAATAGACCGTCAAGTGCCAATCAAAACAATGATACAACTGGAAGACGAACTGCAGCTAATTAACAATACTATTCAACCAGAAGCATGGGAAAGCTCTCCTACTAATCATACCGAATCCCGTAGGAATCAAAATTACCCTCTTGAAGTAAGGGAATTAATTAGAGAGAAACGGAAGGCACGAAAGACCTGGCAAAGGACACGCGCACAGGCAAACTGCAGATGAAAACATAACAACAGCTAGCAAAATTAATGACCATAATATACGATCTGTAACATTACAAGGATTGAAAGAGGAGATTAAGTACAATTTAAATGCGAAAAAATCTCCAGATTATGATCTAATTACTGGCCAAGTCGTAAAAGCCATTCCCGAGAAGGGTTTACGAGTATTGGTTCAAATAATCAATGCTGCCTTCAAACTAAAATATGTCCCACGCCAATAGAAGATTGTTGAAGTAATTATGATTCCTAGACCAGGCAAACCAACAAACTAGAAAAAGTCGTATAGGCCGATTTCACTACTTCCTGTCATTTCAAAATTATTTGAAAAACTACTGCTCATGAGGCTCAAGCCTATAATAGAAGAACGGAATTTAATTCCACTCCAGCAGTTTAGTTCAAGACACACTTGAGAAAAAGAAAATACGTTCCAGTATCTTCTTAGATATAGCACAAGCTTTCGACAAAGTTTGGCACCAAGGACTTGAATTTAAATTGCATGGAGATCTACCTTAACAGTTCTATCAAATCCTTAAATCGTAAATCGTAGATTGGCATTTCCGTGTAAAATATAACGGAGAGTACTCTGAACTAAAGAGAATAGCAGCAGGCATACCACAAGGTAGCGTACTGGATCCTATACTGTATATTCTGTACACCGGAGATATGCCAAGTACAGAAGGGGCTATCATAGCAACATTTGCAGATGATACAGCTATTCTGGCAACTGGGAAGTGTATATCAGAAACAACGACAAAACTTCAACAAGCCAACCAACTCAGTGAGTAGCTGGACAGAGAAATGGCGCATTAGCCTAAACGAAGCAAAATCGGTTCACGTAAAGTTCACAAACCAGAAAGTTAACTGGATTCCAGTGGAACTCAATTCAAGGCCGGTTCCAAATGAAAATTCAACCAAATATTACGGCATGACTCTCGATTACAAGCTTAAATGAAAAGAGCATGTTAAAAAGGAAAAAAAGAAGAAATGAACATCAAATATAGGAAAATGTATTGGCTAATAAAATCAGTTGTAAATCAGTTGTAATATAAATTACAGTAAGTCCTCGACTTACGCGAATTCGACTTACGTGATTATAAAAAAATGGGATTTTGCGTTTTTTTGATGAAATGAGTAGGTTTTTAATTTTTTATTAAATTTTTTTTTAAAGCTGCGCTTTATTTCTAAGTTCTCTACTTTAGTTTGTTTACACACACTATTATTTTCATGCGATAGTGAGGGTGGCAGAAAGAGAGAATGGTTTAGATGGCTTCGATGCTCAACATCCTGATCCAGAACGATTCGCGAAGTGTCAAAGAAGTGGATGATGATTACAGTTCTTTAATAAGTAGGTTCTATGTACTTTAATGTATCCATGTACGCTGAATTTAAAGTTTGTTCGACTTACGCGATTTTTCGACTTACGCGATTTTTCAACAAGCGGTATAGTAGTTAAAGCTTATGCATTTGGATCGGGAGGTGCCGGTTTCGAATCCCGATTAGAGTAGGATGCCACCGGACTTTATTTTGCCTAAATAGTTGGATTTTATTCTGATGGGGATGTTTGATGTGTAAATTGCGAGTTCCTGCAATTGGTAATCCACAAAACGCTGTCAAGGTGTACGAAATATTGACTCTATTGTGGAAGTTTGGAAGAATGATAATAGTTAGGGGAATTTACATTATACAAGTGCATGTAAAGTGAATTTAATTTTACATAATCTTCCCACAACTTTTACATATTCACCACACCTGGATTGTGGCATCAAGGAAGGAAGGGAAGTAGGTGATTATGTTGTGACACGAATGAGTAAACATACGGGGCCAAAGGTCAACCGAATTTTTTTTTAGTTTCATTAAAAACTCGTTTTGAAAAAAGGTTTTGGTATGAAAATTTCTCAATTTTTATAATTGGACTTCTGGGGGTCGATTATTGCCAAAATTCGACAAGTTGACGAAATAACCGCATGTATATTAGTAGTGGTACGTGTATTTGGATTAGTACGAATGTGTGCCATTTAATTTTTTGGATATGACATTTCTAGATATCATTTCCTATTATCATTTAAAATTTGTAAATGCAAATAAATATGCTTTAAATAAAACTAAATTTATTTAATTTTAGTTTTAAAATAATTTCTAATTCTGTGTTTCTGTGAAAACAAAACATTTATTCGACATCACATTGAAAAAAAAAATTGAAATGTGTAGCTAAAATATTTTTTCCTTAACACATTGAGGCACACTTTCTAAATGTGTGTGCTACTCATGAACACATTTGATAACTTTTGTAATTGCAATGATATTTCATCGCGGAAAGGAATGTATTGTGAAAACTGCAAAATATGTCGAGTTATTCCTTAAAATGTGTTAAAAACGTGTTAAAAAACGAAAAAGTTGTATGACCGCTACAGCAGTAATTAACACGAACATGTTAACTCACCACTCAAATACTTGGTGAGATGTCAAAAAACTGAGACGACGAAAGGACATAAGCACCAAAAAACTGAACCGATTTGTACCGATTCATAATTTTTGGTACTTACGTTCGCAGAAAACAAACAAATATAAATACAGAAAAATTACACACACTAATATAAAATTGTATACTATACTCCTTATACGTATACGAAAACGTCATTCGTCGTTCGTCGAATTTTGGAAAAAATCGACCCCCTGGTAACCAATCCGAATACGGATTTTGTTTGAAAACTGAGACTTGAGAGTTGGAAGCTTTGCTGCTGTTTCACTTACCTACTAGATACAAAAAATAACATTATTGTTGATTGATGTAAATAATAATTAAATATTTACTTCTAGTGTGCTGATGAAACTACTGAAAAAATTAAAATTCTGAAGCAGTAAAAAATTTGAATACTAATTTAGTCCTTGTGGGAGTGGAATGGATTATTGTGGCTTATGTTTGTGCCCAAAGGGATATGGCAGCTTGCTAAATCCTGCTTTGGGTCAAAAGGAATGGAAAAAATATATTTTAGCTCAATAGAATGCGTATAGTGGAGATTGAATGATATAAATAATCTAACATACCTCCCCCTACCGTTTTATTTTTATTTCCGATTATTTTGATAGTGATAGGAGTATTGTCAAATGAAAATTTATATTTTTTTTTCATAAATACAGATTCTGGTGTGAGGGAACCAGGTTATTTAAGTTAAAGTTAAAAGTTTTAGGTTTTTATTTAAGAATCACAACCTAAGTATTTTACAGCCAATAAGCATTTTCAGAGTGGCATCCAGGTTATACTTAATTTAAATGTAGCAACACTAATTTAATGGATTTAAAATTTCTGGTTTGATTGATTTCGTTTAAATAACCTCGTGTTTCTGGAAATTCACTGGTTTGGCAATATTGTAAAATTTTAATTTTGAAGAGCTGCAGTATCTAGGAAGTAGTATCTATGTATCCTGAATCATTGATCAATCAATCAATCAGAAACTTCACATCAGTTCATGATGGTATTATACGAGGACGCACATACGCAAGAAATACGGTTACTGCAAACCCAACGATAATCAAATTTGATTATGTTTCATTTATTTTTCTTGCATTGTTTTCCCATCATTACGATAACGCTCCAGCGCTATATAAAAAATAAGCCAAGCATGACAGATAATTTTGACATTTTGTCGTGTTGTGTGTTTTGGTCTTAAATACCATATTATATCGTTGCATGTTATGATGTGCTCCAACTTGGGATAAAAGTTAATCGTTTATTTTTTAATTCTTCTGTGACGTATAATTTGTCACTTAACATGTGACATAATATACGACAAACAAAAAACAAAAAAAGGAAAATATCTTCTAGAACCGATTTGTTGTTTATAATAATTCGGGTTGTTTTGACATTTTTATGATTAAATTTTGAACACATCTCTATACATGTATATATTCTTTTATATACAGTAAACATAACACATCATATATATGTATATGCGTATGTAGATAAATCAGAATGTGTGGTACATTATAAGATTATTACCAGTGCCATATACTCGTACTTGTATATTGTCGTTGTCTTTTCATTTGCAGATTAAAAATGTAAAATTTATTCATCCATCCGTATGTTTGATGGCAGGCAGGCACACACACAGGCAGCATCTAATGTAATTGTTGTTTAAATGTTGAATAAATTTTCCGCTTCTTATACGAGTAGCAAAATCTTTATTTTATTTATTTCCAAATCATCTCTCATCAACAAAAAAAAGTGTACACATAGAACAAAACAACATAACTCTTAGATAAATTAATCAAGTTAAGATGAAATAATTTGGTGTAACAGGGAGGAGAATGAAAGATTACTGCTGTAACAAGGTTAGAATATCTATGTATGTCTTCGCATATATATGTCGAGAGACAAGAACTAAAGTTCATTACTAATATGGCGACATATTGACGACATGAATCATGATTAAAATAAATAATAAAGATAAAAATGATGATGCTCCGTATACCATCCGCATATGCGATGGTGAAGATGGATGATAAATAATAAGATGTCAGTTTATCTTAACATGTATGAATGTGTGTGTGTGTATATATAGCAAAATAACATATTTTTCTTATTATCATCTATTTTGGCTTTTCGCATTTCTGCTTATCATAATAATTTTTTTTTGTCGTCGTGTCCCCGTTACGCGCTTTTTTACTTATGGCATATAATCAAAAATTCATAGATTTATTTTTATTTTTTATAAATAATTTTCACTCTCGCTATATTCAATTATATGAAATGATTTAAAATCCTGTCATGATTTTTGAGCCTCGATCCCGTTGAATAAATTTACAAATTTTCCGGTTTAATTTAATTTTTTTAGACGCGCGCGCTCGTTTTATTCACGTAACATCACCCGTCACGCGACGGGAGACGATGATGTATAAAATAATCTCTTAATAATAATTATATTTTTTCATTAGCCCCCCTCCCCCAAACCGATTTTACCTATATATACCTAACCTATGCCTGTATACCTACGTTCAATACGATTTCCATCGAGTTAAATAAAAATGGAACAGGAAAACAATATACAAAAGTACCGGAAAATTGAAAATTGAAACACAAGAAGGCAACGCAGAATAAAATAACTTGATTCATTCTTTTTAACACCTCCCGCAGTAGGTAAAAAGCGGTTCGAATGGAAGGAATGGTATATATGAAGATATTTAACAACACACCAGAAAATTCCAAGTCATAAGGAAGACAGCTGCTGTTAACAATATGTGATGTAATATTTTGTGTCAGTGATTTTTTTTTTGTTGTTTCGATAAAATTTGTGTTGCTGACAAACGAACATACATGTGTATAAACATAAAATATAGCGCGCGTAATCATCATACAAAGGTTAAATTGAGGGCAAGGTTGGCTTAATATTTATGTATATTTACATAAGTTAAATATAAACGGAAGAGGTACATTAAAAATAGAAAATTATGTTGTGCGTACGTATTTAGTGTTCGCAGGGTAAACGAACGATATTTTGTTTTGGTCAATATGTTTAATATGTGGGATATCAGATTACCGCACAGATTTTGTGATTCATAATATTAGTTTAAGGTTACAATTAACATAAAAAAAAAAAATTGACAGCTGCTCGTGATTATTCAACAAGGTAGAAATTATAATTCTTGTGTTAAAAGTAAAGTAATACGTGAAAAAATTTTCAAACTTGCGTAGCCAAATTCAATCAAAATCGTTACGACAAAACGGCACCTGTCACGCTGTGACAAATTCAGCAACCCGGTAAACGTATATAGCTACTTTATGTGCTATATGGAATACGACCTAAGTATAAGAACTAATGTCAACTTAGCACCAGTACCCGTATTAGACGACTAATTGTAGTTTGGGCAGATATTTTGGACGGATGTTTAAAATACGTGTAATTTAATCAAATTTTTGTTATTTAATATCCTTCTTTTCAGAAATAATTTTAAACTCGTTCTAGCTCCCATTCTGGGTATCAATTCTTACAATATATAACGCAAAACCAAATTAAATATCTATCAAGCGCTGATAAGACCAGAAGTCACTTCTGCGTATGATGCTAGGCCCAATTAAAGATTGCGAAATTTACAGGATGCTTCTGAATATCGTAATCGGAAATGACTGATTGATTTGTATTCCACAATGTACGCCCTTTCAAACCTTTATAGCCACTATGCGAGCCAATCTCCAAGATTCGTATAATTTAACCCCCCAATTGTAGCTTTCCTTTCATATAAAAATCGTTGATAGTGTGAATGTTCAATAAGTCTGTGCGAGAGCCGCATGGGTCACTTTGAAATGGCTTAATGTGATTTTAATTTTAAAATGTATGCCCTTTGAAATCTATATACCCACTATGAGAGCCAATCCCTGAGATTTCTCTAGTATGAAGTATGAAGTATCACCCAAATCAATCAATACGTCTAGGCTGTAGAGAGGATGCAGACGGGCACCACATGAAAATTTGCAAAATCGTTTTTTTAACAGATTAGTCAAACGGGAAATACAAAAAAAAAATATAAGATAGCAATAAGATGATTTTTTTTTACCAGAATTAAATAAACATAATACTCTTAAATATAAAATAATTGAACAAAACAGACAACAAGAACATCCCGAAAACAGCAACCATTTAAATAGGGTAGTATTCAAGTTAAACTCTACTATTCGCTTGACAAAGGTTTTCGTTCCCTCAAATTTACTCATTTTCCAAAATCACTTCTGGAGTTCATATTGGAATCCTATTCAATTTGAGTTCCAGATGTAATTTTAAAAAATTGACATTTTTCCAGATGCATATTATATTCCTAATGTCTTTATTAAATCTTTCGATTAAAAAGAAACATACGTTTTTTGTGGAACTAAGTATACGCAAAACAACGACTAAATAAATAGTTGGAAATTTTCTCGAAATAAGAACTTACCATAATTAATTATTTGAGTTTTAATAATAATAATAATCACCAATCCAACAAGAAACAACATGATGGAATATGTTGTAAAATCGCGCAACATGGTACAACATGATAAACAAGACATACCATGGTGCAACATCCCACAACATGACGCAACATTCTGCGTCATGACCCAAAAAAGTGGAACACAACATCATGCAAGATGGTGCAACAAAGCAGCAAATCCGGAGGGATATAATAAAATGTTAAAAGAAGCCAGAATTAATTTCTGGAAACAAAAAAAAAACCGAGTAAAAACTATTTCAAACAAATTGTGCTCGTCCTCATCGACATCCTAATCGAATTTTTCTGAAAATAGAATTAACCGCAAACCCTCCTATTAAAAAATCCTTATCGCCGCAATTTTTATCAAAATCTATCGGGTTGAAAAAAAAAAGTTAAATCACCCATTTATGACTTTTTTGAAATTAACACCATCGCAATCGATTCATGTCAGACGAAAATCAACTCTCACTCAGCCGAAAAAATTAAAGAAAGAACGGGCGCCATTGTAGAGCCCTTTAAAGATTTTTTTCTAGAAAAAAAGACCCATCGTATGATGAAAACGGAAAACAATTAAACAGTGGATCCAGCCACTAAGACCCTCTTAATGAATTCTTCCAGACGTACATAATACGAACCCACATGGTACAAAATCACGCAACATAGTACACATGATGGAACATAATGCAACATCTAGCATCATCCCATAACAGGGTCCAACATCAAGCATCGTGAAACAACATCTCACGACATGGTGCAACATAATGCAGGATTGTGCAACATCCCGCAACATTAAGCAACGGTATGCAACATGGTGCAACATGACACAAAACAGTGTCATATCAAGCAACATGGTGCAACATAACAACCCATCTGAAGAACTCCCAAATGAATTATCCGCCAATTGTTCCGCCAAAGCTTATCAAAATCGTTCGGTTGTCAAAATCCAACATGACGCAACGTAGTGGAATATCACATAACATCTCCCAACAAGATGCAATATTAAGCATGATCACGCATTGAGCAATATGACGCAACAACAATACAACCCAACACCGCACAACATGATACAACATGGTGCAACATGACAGACCATCCTTAAAACTCCTTGTGTCGTTTTTCTGCATTCCAAAACCTGTCCTGCCTAGTTTCGTTAAAATAGCCAAATAAAATGTTAAAAGAAAGCCCCAAGACCAAGAACCGCAATGAATAAGGACCCGCCGGAATGATTCCTGGCATTCTGGCAAATCCTCCATCACCAAATTTTTGTTAAAATATATAAAAGCCATTTTTTTTTTAAATAATAAATGGGACTCATCACAATCAAATCGGGGCAACAAAAACCCTTTATTACGGCAATTTGTATCAAAATCAGTTGAGCCGAAAAAAATTAAAAAATTGCCAGGGCCGCACCGAAGGAATTCGTAAACAAATTTTCCCGACTTTAGAAGCCATAGAAATTGATTCCTTGCATTTTAAACCAATTTTTATCAAAATCGTGGAAACCATAAAAAAAATTAATAATGGAACCCGACCACTTTAAGTGTCACCGGAAGTGGCAGCGGTATTTTGAAAAGTATAGCATTTACAAAAAACGATGAAAAACAAAAAGATCAAAAATACTTTTTTTTTTAAATAAATTGAAACGCCTTAAATTAATTCCGAAATGTTTATGCTTCAGTCACTACCTAAAATTAGAGGGGTGAATATGTTATGGCCAACACCCAATTTTCTTTTATGACGAATGTAAACTAAACATCGGTCTCGAATACAACAATCTTGATTTCTGGAGTGAAAAATTAAACTTACCCGACTTTTAGTAAAACTGTCTTGTGATCCCTGCTTAAATTTCAGAAAGCCAACAAAGTCAACACTTGAGCAGCTTGGGCACATATGGAGCAGGTACTTAGATACAACCTAGATACAGCAAGTCAAGTACGTTTGTGAGGAGCAAACGGCACGCAAAAGGTGTTGGTTCTTCAATGGGACCCTTATTTATATCTAATGCCAGTTGCACTTTCGACCTGGTTAAGGCCTTGGCAACAGAATTTAAACTAAGACAAAGAGCTTCCACCAACTATTTTCAAGCAATGGACGGCAATTAGACGAGATATTGTCGAAACAACCAAGCTACGAATACCAAGATGGCTACAGTGTAGTAACAAGATCAGCTTCATCGGATTTAGTGATTCAAGTGAACATGCATATTCCGCGGTGGTATATGCTTTAGTAAAAACAAACGACGAACTGCGGCTTAATATATTTACATCTAAATCCCGTGTAGCGCCGGTAAAGCCAATTAGTCTATCAATTAGTTCGACGCGTTGGACAACTTTCGTGGCAATTCGGGCTTGCGAAATAATGTAACTATATAAACGATAACATTGGCGGCACGTTGCATCAAAGGACAATCCGGCATAAGCAGTATGGAGTTGGCTGAAAACAAGCTGTGATCCTACTGGTTAGTTGATGATGAGAAAATGAAGGCGATCCAATCAAAAAACTTACATAAGGATACAATTATGACCAAAGAACACGTCCCTCAAAAGTAGATATATTTGTTATGAACGAGCAATTTCCTTTCCTTCAACAGCTAAGATGGCCCATAATTCTACGGACAAACAATTTAAGGCAGGAACTCAATCACATACAAGGGACGAATCCAGAAATATGTAGCACCATTTAAAGTCAGGCGCCCGATCACATTACCGGGGAACCATCATGCAGTTAAATGTTTGGTACGCGATGCGCATATTCTCCATTACCATCCTGAGGTGAGTGTGCTCACTAGCATCATACGGCGAAAATTTTGGATTATCCAAATTAAGGTGTTATTCAGAGGTATAGTGAGCCAATGCATCGATTGGATAAAGCGCAATCGGAAGACAGCAAAACCAGCCTATGGGACACCTGCAATCTGAACGAGTTAAATACGTGCTTATATTTAATAAAGTAGGCGTAGATTACTGTGGAACATTTAAAGTGCAGCCGACCGGAAGAAATGGACAGGTCCCAGTGAAAGCAGTCGTCTGCATTTTCATTTGTTTGAGTGTTTTTAGCAGCTCTCAGCAGATTTACATCTCGTAGAGCGAATTATATATAGTATTAATATATAGCGGCAATGAGGCGAGTTTTGTAGGCATAAATAATCATTATCGAGAATTATTCCTATTTCTAAAGGATAACGCATCCTGACCTATCATCAGCGCTCACACAATTAAAAATAAATTGAAAAGATTCCACCACGGATGAGGGAAATTTTTGTAGCAGCCGTGAAGCAGGCAAAAATTGACGAATCCATATTGGCATTTGAAGAATTTTCTAGATTGTTGACGAAGATAGAAGCGATAATGAATTTAAGGCCGATAGCTTCGAACTAGTCGAACTAGTTGACTAGTTTTCATGGCGAGACGAATCCGATGGAACCGAGATTAATTGACAGTTCTTCAAAAAAGGCAAAAATGGACCAGGACATCTGAAAATCTTATCGCAGGAAACTTCGTTTTGATAGGGGATAAAGGGTTGCCACTAAAACTCTGGGCATTGGGCAAGGTAGTCAAGACTCGTCCAGAAGACGATGGCAAAGGACCTAAACAGAAA
This sequence comes from Nephrotoma appendiculata, assembly GCA_947310385.1. Classification (NCBI taxonomy): domain Eukaryota; kingdom Metazoa; phylum Arthropoda; class Insecta; order Diptera; family Tipulidae; genus Nephrotoma; species Nephrotoma appendiculata. Next base: position 54,325,824 of record OX371223.1, read on the forward strand.
CAATATTGGACGGCATTTGACAGCTGATTGTCGAAAGTCGAACTAGTTTACTTCCGTAATATCTTTTACATAATATAGCTTTTATAATGTTAGATTAGCTATAGTAACTGAAAGATGGCACTATTACATAAACTGGTGTTACGTTTTTGCCTTGTCACTCAAGGTTGTCAGGAATCACTGGATTGTGATTAAATACAACCGTTTCAAATTTGAACACACACAAATTTATTTACACAACACAAAAATTACACAATACAAAATTAACAATTAATTATTCCAATTATTCCACTATTTAATTATCACTTTAATAATCGCTTTAATAATCGCTTTAATAATCACTTTAATAACCACACTATTTAAGCTTCACTATATCACGTTTGAAATAACACTCAGCATTCCATGTCAATGTTCGCCTTTATATACCAAAATATTTGTTTCTAGAATAATCCTGAATGCTCTCCAAGAATCGAGCAAATATGTTAGTATAAAAATGACGCCTAAATGTTGAACCAAATTAAAAATACAATTGAACAATTAAAGAAATAACTTATTCTATTCTAAACTAGGTGTCACCGTATCAATATGCTTGAGTGAAGATTTCTGGGGATATCTCAGTTGGCTTAAGAATTTTTATTATATTTCGTCATTATATAAAATCCTCTAAACTATTTCCCACCCCTGGATGGGGAACTCCTGGTAAATTTTTCTAACTGACATGGTGCCGAACTAACACCTGATATACCTGAGGTTGTGTTAAGATCTCTACGAATACCCCAGTTGGCCTAAGAATTGGTTATAATACCTCCAAACTGTTTCCACCCCTAAACAAAATGGGACCCGGCTTCACCGGAGAACATCCTAAGCAGATTTTTCCGAAAACAGAAAACTCATAGCAATCCATTTCCGGAAATCTATATCAAAAGCTATCGAGCCGAAAACAATGAGAAAGGTTTCTGAGCTCTGCCGAAAAATCTCATCGATTTGAATCGATTCTTGCCATCTCTCCGTTATGATTCTCTCAAAAAAAACACTCTTTGCAATCGGCTACTGTCATTCGAAAACCAACTCTTACCAATTTTTGTAGAAATCGTACGAGCAGAACATAAATTAAATAAAAGAGGCGGACTTTACCGTACGACCCCTTAAATGATGTAACTAGAAAGCAGGACTTTTCTAGAATCCAGCCTCTACTCAATGACCCTTTAAAATTTGAGTTTTTTTCGAAATCAGGACTCATCGCAATCGGTTTCTGATAAACCTCCTCTTTTCTGGTGCGAAGAAAAAATTAAATAAGGAAAACATAGGCCCGCTAGATGGTACCAAAAACGTTTGAAGATGAAGAAAAAATGAAAGTGGGACTAACGTCAAAACATTAAGGCAGAGCTACAAATCATTACTGTTACAAATAACAACCAACATTTTTAAAAGGACGCCATTAATAACCACACACTGTCGCCATAACGTAACCAACACAACATTCCGGAATGTGATGGAACATAACGAAATATATCTAATTAAACAACACAAGAAGCAATATGAACCAACAGGGAACATATGATAAACCATGGTGCAAAATCTAGCAACATCCCATAATTTGTACGTGCAACATGGTGAAACATCATCAAGCATCATGGTGCAACATCACGCAACATGGCACAATATGACGCCACATCCCCCAACATGGTGCAATATAATGCAACCAGGTGTAACATCAAGTAATATGGCGCAACATTTAGCAACATAGTTCAATATCACAACCTATCAGAAGGACTCCTAAATGAATTATCAAGAAATCAGAACTACCAATCCCTGTTCAGTCAAAACTTATCAAAACTGTTCGTTTGGCAAAAGCAAACGTAACGCGATATTGCGAAAACTAACACAACGTCTCCCAACAAGATGCAATATCAAGCAACATCATGTATAATGGAGCAATATAATGCAACATAATGACAGTAAGCAACAGAATGCAATATCCCATAGCATGGTGCAACATAACACAACATTATTATCTGGTTAATATCTCGAAAAGCCACTTCATGGTCAGAGAACTTAATTTATCTTACATGGAAACTTCTTCAACAACGCTAGATAATACAGGCATTCATTTAACTTTTACCAGAAACCTCGATGTACCCTGAATGCCATTTGTTTCGTACTTTTCGTGTCACAGGCCTAACATTAATACAGTACCGCATGTGGCATTTCCTTCCTAAAACATTGTATGTATTCACGTCATATGTCTAAGCACGTGGTACAGACACCCACTTTTTGGTACCCGAAAACGTTTTTCCAGCAATTTTTATAAAAATTGTCGGTAATGAAAAAATTTAAAGATGAAAACCCCGGTCCGATAAGATGACCCTTTAAAAATATTTTCCAGAAATAAGCAAACATCGCAATTGATTCATGTTCCTCGAAAACCGCCCTTCAACAAATTTTATAAAAATCGCGTGAGCGGAAAAAAAAATAAAGAAAAGAACCTGGGCCCACCGTTCAACTTTCTGAACGAATTTTAGAAAACTGGACCTGAGCTCCACTGGATGATTCGATTTATTAAGGTGTATTTTATTTGTCAGTATCTAAGCAAAATTAATGTTATGTGCAATGTGACACCACTAAACGATTGCTCCTTTTCCCTGGCCAATACTTTCCACTTATGATCTAACATTACTAGATACTCATGAAAGAGGTAGAGTTGTTCATTCAGTTTATCCAGGCGTTGAACAAATTTACATATTGTTGCATCACATATTGTTATTTGGTTTTTATTAAGCTCATCACACACTTTCCATTAGTATGAACTTGCTTTTCTTGTTCATCATAGGCAACTGCAGAGCGATCTGATTGACATTGCAGATTAGTTTGAATTATTCGACGGATTGCTGGAACTTTTTCAACTCTTCAAAATATATTTCTGTGCTGTCTGCTAATGCATTCACTTTCAATCCTTCCTCTGCATTTTAGTATTATTAAAGTTGGTGCTGCTTTGACAGACTGCAAAAGCTTAAACCAACACAGTAAAAAAAATGCATGAATTTTCATGTGGGCAAAAGTTGCCGAACCTTTTCACGTAAAATTACATGAAACTTGAAAAATAAGTTTTTATTGAAAATTAAATGGTTTATACCGTAAATTTGCTAGTAAAGTTATGCAATAACTTATGTTTTCGGTGAGCGTTAGATATTATTTCTCTCAAATTTAAAGAAGAAACTAAAATTGGTTGAATTAGTTTGTAATTGTACGATACATTTCATGTAATTTTAAATTCCAGTTGAAAAATACAGAAATATTTAAAAGAGAGAGAAAATACACGTAATAATCATAGTATATTGTGCACTATTACAGTCAAAATTTTTGTGCATTATTACAGTCAAAATTTACATTATTACAGTCAAAATTTAAATTTGTGAGACAAAGTTGGTAAAAGTTGCGTTGTAATTCAATTTTGTTTTTACTGTGAAAGCAGTGGGGCCAATTGATCAACATTTAAAGATCTCTGATCAAGAACCGAAGCCTAACTAAAGAATTTAAATATCTATTAAAATTTGGGAAATTATAGTTTTCGGTTGAATATCGTTTAAGATTTTATGAAGAAAATGAGTTTTCAATATTCGTCAAACGACTATGTTAGTGTAAATAGAACTAAGCCATATCACAACCGATTGAGATGAGCTCAGTTTTAATGATGAAAATGGGATTCACCTATTAGTTGATGAAATAGTTTTGCGAAATGGCTATTTTTAGTGATAGTAAGAAATTTCTTTACCGATTGGAATATTTTGTTTAAATAATGGCTAAGAAATTGTAATATTGAATCCAATATTTCTTAAACTTTCATAATTCAACTCAACTTTTGTGAAGCAAATCGGATTTTTTATTTATTTTTATTACCTTCGCAATCTATTCTGGAGCCGAAGCTATCCCAATTCTTTGGCGGTTAACTTTTTCCATCCTTACTTTTTCGCCTTTGCCACCCAATTCGAGGACGTATGGCTATAGGTCCGATTTTCATAAAACCATCTGCACAATGCATAACTCCTTGCCAACCTATAGTAGTGGCATGTATGATGGGTCGACCCATGAGTTCTGCACTCCGACAGGGGGTCATAGTTGTGTTCCTGTTCATCACAAATCGTAACCTGGTGATGAAAATTTCGTTTTGCATCCTGCACTTATAGGGATTCGAATCCGGTACCTCCCAATCGAAAACGCCAAAGCTTTAACCATTGTGCCGTTTGAAATAAATTCGTATTTTCTGCTTGGGATTAACCTCGGTATGCATAAAAATCTGAGTTTCGAATGTGGTCTGAGGAAATGGTTATTTTGAATCAACCTTGTAGGCAAATTTTATCTCAGTCGGTTAAGAAATACTTTATTTTCCATTATTTTCCATACATATAAGAATAGCGACCAAAACTCTCTCGCGTAAATTGGACTTAGCCATATCGCAACCAATTGAGATGAAAGCACGATTTTTATGATGAATATGAGATTTACCTATGAGTTGAGGGAATAGTTTTGCGAAATGACTATTTTTAGTGGTAGTAGGATATTTCTCTAAAGATTAAGATATTTTGTTTAAATAATAACAAAGAAATTGTATTATTGATTCCAAAATTTCTTTCACTTTCATAATTCAACTCAACTTAAAATCGAATTTTTTGTTTATTTTTGTTATCTTCGCAATCTGTTCTTGGGCCGAGGCTCTCCCAACACTTTCGCCCTTCGCTTTTCCCGTTCTTACTGGTGATTTTTATCACCATCTGCACAATGCATAGCCCCATGCCAGCCTATATTGGCATGAAAGATGGGTCGGTCTATAAGTTCTGTACTCCGACAGAGGGTCGTAGTTGTAGCAACCTGGTGATGAAAATTCCATTTGCATTCAACCCCTATCGGGATTCGAACCCGGTTTCTCCCGATCCAGAACGACAAAGCTTTAACCACTGTGTCGTTGGGTCGATAAAATTGGATTTCTTATATGATCACTTCGCGGTAAGGTTTCTGGCCAACTTTAATGAAACAAATCCGTATTTTCCGCTTGGGATTAACACGAAAAATATGAGTTTCGAATGTGGACTTATGGAAATGGTTATTTTGAATCAACCTTGTAGGCAAATTTTATCTCAGTCGGTTAAGAAATACTTTATTTTCCATTTACTAGAATTTCAGATACACGATTTCGGGTACATTTAAATTAGCCTATTTCCAGAACCACTTTAGAAACTCAGAACAGACAAAATATCTTTTTTGTTCAAAATTTGGACTCATCGCAATCGCTTCTTGGCACTCGAACGTCATAAACAACAAAAATATGCTATACAACAAAAACTGTGAAGTTATCAGAGATTTGTTATACTTTCGGCAAACTTTGGAACACTTATCGAATTACACACTTCATTTTATCATTACATCGTCGAAATTCGGTAACGTACATCCGAAAAAGATGATGTTCCCGAAGACGTTGCCGATGTAGATGAAAATTCAATCAAAACGTTGGAGTCTAGAACGGCCGAAACTATCTCTTACTATTCATAGAAAGATGCATTGCAACCATCAAATAAAGTGTGTTACTTTCTGTATGTATATCTCTCCAAGTTTAATATCTTCACGGGCATACATCTTCGGTTGAACTACGAGGTCAATCGAAATTTAAGGACACCACAAGTTGCCCTAAATCGTGTATAAGACACGCCTTTGCAACTTTACAGAAAGTTACTTTTCAAGTTTTTCAATGATCGAAAGTTTCTAATATTAGATGTAGTATGATGATTTGATTGATTGGGTTACAAGAACCATTGCCAAAATTTAGCTTGATGACCACGTTAATGCGGTCAATAAATAAACAAACAAAATTAATTACAAAAAAAAATGTTAATTGTCACAATTTTTTTATTACCTGAATTCGTATAATTTTATTTCCTAATGAGTTTTTCCGCAGTTTCCCACCTTTTAGATTATTTACAAATTTTTTTTTCGTTCGACTTAATATTTTTTGTTGCTATTTCTACATTACCTAATTCTTTGAACTTTCTTGAAAATCCAATAGTACCAAAACAAAAAAGTTTGGAATAAAAGTGATTTCTGTGTGTGCTCTGGTACACCGAACTTTGCGATAACAATTTACCATTTTTCTGTTTTTGATTAATTGAAGTTGGTGATTTCAATTTTTTTGTTGTTGTTTGACTATATACTTTGGAAAATTTACGTATAATTTTACGTTATTGGTGGGACTTAATTGTCAGGTAATTATATTTCGATTAATGTGGAATTATGTTCTCTCGTCTAGTATTTTTTTTTTGTGCTGTGCTATTTGTGTGAATATATAGGAGAGTATTGATTTTACATTTTCCCCCCAGTGGTGTTGTTGGCATTTTTGTGTGAATGTTGTTGTTATCATTGCAGGTGGTATTATTATAGAATCAACAATATTCCAAACAAAAAAGTTGAGCTTTATGGGATTTTTGGAAAAACGACAAAATTTATAATAGAAAAAAGGTTTGATCTAGCGATTTTTGACCTAGTATTGGGGATAGAGAATACGTAAATTGATGTTTAATGCATAGGGAAGTGTTTAATCCATGTTTTATATAATTGATAGGTACTGCAGAATAATCGTTTAACTATTTAAATAATCTGAAAATGGTTTATAACACATATGCAGACTTACGTTACTATTTGTTGATGACGTGCTTTAAAACTTACCTAGAATGATAAATATAATAAGAAGTTATTTTAAATTAAATTTAGTAAAATTCAAAAATAAATAATTACATGTGAGCACTGAAAAAATATCATAGATTTTATAGAGATGTGACAATAAAATATCTCCCGTAAAATACTCTTGAAGCACTCTGATTTAAATGAATGCATTCCTGTACTGTTCTAATTATGATTACAGCCTTCATTTAAGTATGGTTATTGGAAAAATGGAAGTTGGTTAAACTTCAAAAATGCATCACAAGATCCTAACGCGTCATATTGAAACAGGGCTAACTAACGTATCTTAACGTGAGGGACACATTTCAATTGTTTTCAGTCACAATACCAGCCAATCTCTCATATTTCTGCTATTTGGCTTAGGGCAGTGTGCAAAAAATGTTAATTCAAATCCAATACACAGTAAATGTGTTAAAATTTAAAAACTCAATATACATAAGCTTTACAAATGCCCACTGAACTCTCGCATAAATTTAAGTCACAAGATTTTGTGCATGTCCAAAAATTCACACCGGTTCTTGTAATTGGTTAAACAACAACAGGCAATAGCTAATTATAATTACCAAGAGAAATGAGTTAGGGATCAAGTCGTGATTCTGGTCAGTCTTGGGAAGAAGCTGACGGTAAAAGTGCACCCCAAAAAGATGGAATTAAATTTAAACGATTTGAACTCAGATACCGAGCTTATCGGCGATAGTGAAGATACGGCTGACATTGCTATTATTTTCTCAAGCAAGGTAAGTCACGTAGCACAAACGTGCGAAAGGCCCGATGCTAGAGCAAATGTTCCTTTTATTTTCTCACAAGGTAAACATTCCTTTATTTTATTTTAACGAACGACAACAAATGGACGAATCAGACCAATTAACGAACACGAGCGACACAACGGATACAGATTATTTGGGCATAGTAAACAGGTTCCATCGGTTACGGCACAACCTGATGAACAAAAGGAACACTCGCGGACGTTAGAATCGCCCAAACAAAATACAATTGAGATGCCATCGATGTGATGTATGAGATATATGTTGATATCAAGGAAATATTAGAAACCCGTGAAGCTGTCCCCTACCCTTTACTTACCGCACATCACCCACGAACAACAAAATATACAATAAAAACGAACTACTTCACTTATAAGACAATATCAATAAACTGACTTTTCCAATAGGCACGGGAAATGACCTTTCGGAGGTCCCTATCAGACGATATTGCAAGTAAATTTTTTGAATTAAAATCACATGTTCTAATTCTATCGGTCGCCACTGACACGAATCTAAAAATACCTAAGGCACGAAATTGCTACAGGTTATAAGTTTAAAATGCACCTTCACTCACGCTTTCATTTTTTGCTGATATAAATTACCCAATCAATCGCGATGATTTTATTGGTAAATTCACTCTAGTAGTCGATATCAAAGGAAAACTGACTGAATCAGCAACTCAGCTGCCACTCAATTGACAACGATTAAGGTTCATGTACAACCGAACCAAATTATCATTTACCATTCATTATGTGATTCATCATATTGTGACGACAAATCATTTACCTGTATCTCGATCACGAAGACTATACTGAAGAATTTTCGTCTCTTGTCCACTTCATATAGTAAGAAAGAAAGATCTCGATAGGTGACCGTGTGGAGAATATCGGCGACTTAACGCGGTTACGGTACCGAATCGTTACTCGAAACTCCACATTCAAAACTTCCACACATTCAAAATGGATCCTCAGTTTTCTCCAAAATCGATCACGTCAGAGCGTATCACAAATTCTTTTTTTTTGTACTGAGAAAGCAAATTCATGCAGATGTCAATTCTTCGGTTTTGGTTTTCTGCGGTCAGTTTATGAGGAACCCATTTTCCTTCCTTCTGTATTTTTCCGATTACATGCAATCGAAGTGATATTGTTTGGTGAGTAGCTCTTAACAGTTGAGCAAGCTCTTTTTGAGCTTGACACGGATTTTCATCTAGTAAAATTTTAAACTCTTCGTCTTCAGATTGTTTTAGTGTACCTGGATGTGGATCGTCCTTAAGACTAAAATTACAACCGCGAAATTTTGCAAACCAGTTTTTTACTGTTGATTGACTCACACAATGTTCATTCAAAGTCGAATTAATCAAGTTCATAGCTTGGGCAGCATTTTTTCATTTGAAAACAGAATAGAATGCATTGACATAAATGTTCCTTATCGAACGAGAGCTTGTAATGACTGAAACTTATATCATACAAACAGCAATGACTAAGCTACATATACACAAAATGGCGACGATCTGGATGTGTTACACAACTTATACATATTGTCCATTATAAAATTGAATTAAACTTGAACGAAATCTCAAAAAATGAAAATTAAATTTGTCGCATACCGAGCTAAATATACGCGATGCTGTCAAAATTCTTTTCGAAAGAGTGTACTTTGTTGATGATTGGTCGATATTAGTAGTCTGCCGCGTTAACGCGTCATATACTTCGAGAGCGTAAAGAATTAACCGTTGTAGAAGTTTCGCGCAATCGATACGAGAATCGAAAATATCTCTAACTAAGAATGCAGAGGCAATATTCAGTTGATAGTCTAAAATTTATATTTTTAATAAATTACAGCGACCTTGAGGAAGCATAAAATTAGTTGTCCGACTAGATGGTAAACTTCGAAGTGCGTACAAAACAAATATTTTTTGAACACTCACCATTATCTTCGAATGACACTGGTATGATGGTGACCAGAAATGAAACGTATATTAAAGACAGAGTTATCAGATCGCGAATAATTTCGTTTGTTAAAGCCTAGCATATTTTAAGGCTTTGGGACAATAGTCTGTTAAGAGTCCCTGCGTTAAACAAATTATTTCCATTCCCGTTGTACAAACGATATTGATGCAATATAAGGGAGTGGATGCGGTAAAATGTCAGATTCCTGTTTACTCACATTAAGGTGTGTAACGCAAAAAACTTGAGAAAATTGAAAAATCTGCAACCATTCTTTAGGATGACTCAACTTGTCGATAAGAATTGAGTGATCAAGCTTGACATTAAGTTGCTATGCCTCGATTTTAAACTATCAAATAAGCTACAAGAGAACTTGATAAGGTTCACAAAAGTAGACTTTATTGGATCAAAACCGTATTGTGTCGAATATATAATTGGTTTAAGGTGGAAACTTAATACTTTATGAACCAATGATTCAAAAAGTTTCGGTATGACGGTAACAATGGCTATTTCTCGATAATTACTTACCTCATTCCTTCTGAAGTATGCAATTAACAACGATTAATAGCGATCGATGTACGATGAATCCTAGAGCAACCGGTGAAGTTAATGCCACGAATTACCATTCATTTCGTTCGATACTGTGTGAAAAGCTGAAAATCACATTTTGAAATGTTGCCAATTGTTCCATCAGTACAATGTCGATGTGTCAGCGAAAATCGTAACCGAACGACTCCTCGACATTCAATTAAATTAAAGCATCTAACGTTCCGAACAATATATTATTTTACTTGATGCACTCCGAATAAAATTTGGATTATCAACAAAAAATAATTTCGCATAATTCGAATAAAGGTAATATGAACTGGATGATGTTAGACCAATTCGTAAACTGCTGCATCCCGTATTTACAATTTATCATGTAAGGGGGCTCTGACTTAGAGTTGTGGCACTAACAATGAACTCCTGTGTCAAAAATCAGAGCATATTTTATGTGGCATCATAGTGAAATAAATTAAAAGCTGGAAGCAAAAACTTGTTGCATTCTGAATCTATTCGCTTTTCGTTCGTCTTCAGTCGCTATTCAGTCGACTATTTTTGTGCTCAATATGCACCTTCAATATAATTGTTCGTCTATCAAAATGCCAAGATAACGATATACATGAAATAAGTCAACCTAGCAACATCCACTGGAATTACAGATTCTATTGCACCCATACTCATGCAGGTAATTAATGGCGAGTGATGATGGCAATCCGTGTCGAAAATGTAATATTTTAGTTTTATGACTTAGAAGATAATTATGAGCTTTAAGCCAAACCAAGAGCATATTTAAATCACTTTCAATATACTTAATGTTATCTTGTAAGCTAAGACTATTATAGGCAAATGAAAAATCATCACGGAATTCTCATGAAAATTTGTATACGTTTATCAAACAAATTCTCATGAGAATAGCGTACAAAATCCCTCGCCAGAAAGGTTTTACTTGTTTCACCGGAATCATCGAGGAAGAATTTTCCGCTGTTTCCTTATTCATCAACTGCCTTCATCAATGCGTCGTACACATTTTTTTGCTGTGCATTCAAAAGCGGGACATTCATTTGTACTATTTGGCTCATTGAATCTCGATCGTACACTTGCTCTCATTACAATTCAAGATTAAATGCATCGTGCATCGAACGAGTTGATGTTGGCATGACCAATTTCGACAAATAGCTGCCATACACAAGCACGCACATGTCTTCGATCGTGATCAAAGCTTCGTTGCGTATCTCGTCGTTCGTTTTAAGCTCATAATTCGATGTTACAGTACGAACTCGATGCAAAATGTGGTCAACCATCCCGTGCTTGTATTTGTTCCTAAATTTCATTGCATTCGAAGGATAACACGTCGCTATGATGATTGCAAACAATGTACGAATTTCATTTGCCGGCGCAGAAACAGTGGCATCGGCGAGTGAAGAGTCACAATTTGAGTCGTTTTCCAGCAAATTCAGACGTTGGTAAGCTTTCTGATAAGTGGCCCACAACACAATATCTATAGTACGACGCGATTCGAACAAAGTAGAACCACAAAAGCAAATGAAGATAGAAGCCTTCTTCTTGTCGTGGATGAACGGTGTACACAAAGCCAAGCGCATCAGTCGAATACACATCGACGTATCCTGCAGCAGGTTAGATTTTCGTTCGTCGTTGAAACATTTTTGACTGATTCCAAATATAAACGCGTGGCATTTCCCAGTAAAGCAATGTTCGTGCGAACAGATCGCTTTGACAAATTTTGAAGAAAAACGTGAGTGATGTGATCATTTTGCTCGTTGTGCTGCATTAGCTTCCGTGAAATAGACACGTTGTCCATTCTCAAAGTCCACCCACAAATATTGAACAGTGAGATGACGTTCGTATAATGCAAATGAGAAAATACGCCAAATCGTCTAATCGCAACTGACATAACGGCCCAATTGGAATCTTGACACATTGTCATTTGCATCCAAAGCAGCAATGCCTTCCTTAATTCTATTATTTGCAAAGATATTTAATGGAGTTGCAGTACTCAACATTGCAGTGTGTTGCGAATGTTTTCGATAGAAGCTTGAAATACGGAACGATCCAACATCTTTTCTTTTCACCGTCAAAGTGACTGTTCTGCCACGATCTTCGGGTGAACGATATAGTAGATAACTGTCATTTTCACTAATAGTGTATTCCAGCAATGGACGCGGATCTTGTTTTGTGCATTACACATCGGCTGGCTATACACGGTGAAACTCGAATATAATCTCGCGAAAAACTCCGGGTCTGCTTCTGGATATTTTGGCGCTGATGATTGAATCGATTTGATCTGGTCTCATCATATGGTAATCCACGCTTGTGCCACTCTACTGAGTACATCCAGCAACGTGGCTGTCAGAAAAACCATCTGTTTAAAGATGAAGTCCTTTAGCATGCTGAGTTTTTGTTTAAACACACGTGTGGTGATGCCTGGCGATCGTTGGAAGTTTGTCCTGACAGTAGACTACCGGTAATTTCAGGCCATTTTTGATTGCATGTGAACGTTATGAAGAATTTTGGCCGTCCGTAATGCCGCACATGTGTACTTCATAGCATCTTGCGCAAAACATATGTCGCTGAGAGAATGGTCAATTGACCGACATTGGTTTAATCGCCGTCCAAGGCGATGGCATCGTGCTGATAAATGTACTGCTCGGATAGTAGTTTTAATTGATTGAAGCGGATGAAATTTAAACTTTTCATTTTGTTCTTGACATACATATCAACGCGATCTCTCATATCAACCATCTCCCGGCAATTGCGAATACAACAAAAAATGATTGAGCCAAATCGGTTCAGCCGTTCTCAAATCATGTGCTAGATAAAAAAATCAATTTTCTTCGAGTTTTTCCGGCAGTTTCCGACTCAGATTTTTTAATTTTTCGATTCTAAAAGACCATCTGGATCGAATACATGCTAAATCCCGCACAAAAAGATCATTTTTCAATTTTGGAATTTTCCGAGTTTTCCGGTGGATTTTCCAATTTTCTTTCGTAAGAACCATCTCCTGGAAATTGGTAACACAGCAAAAAAAAATTGAGCCAAATCGGTTCAGCCATTCTCAACTGATGAACTAGGACAAAAATATTAATTTTCTTTGGGTTTTTCCGGCAGCTTCTAAGTTTTCTACTCAGATTTTACAATTTTTCTCTTCTCAAAGACCGTCTGGATTGAATACGTGCGAAATCACGTACAAAAACATCATTCTTCGATTTTCCGAATTTTTCGACTTTTCCGGTGGATTTTTCCGGTTGGAATTTTCCGGTTGGAATTTTCTTTGGGTTTTCCCTGGATCGGATACGTGTGAAATTTGTCGACTTTTCCGGTGGACTTTCCAATTTTCTCTCGTAAGAACTATCTCCTGGAAATATGGAAAACAGCAAAAAAAATGAGCCAAAACGGTTCAGCCGTTCTCATTTGATGCGCTATAAAATAAAATTCAATTTCCTTCGAGTTTTTCCTGAAGTAAATGACCATCTGGATCAAATACGTGCGAAATCCTGTACAAAAATATCATTTTTCGATTTTCCTAATTTTTTTGAATTTGGATTTTCCCAAAATTTTCTTTCATAAAGGTTTCAGGACATCAGTCAGACATGCGCCAATTGATTTTTAATGAAGAATAAATTTATTTGACATTTTAATTTAATTTATAATTTTTCTATTTATCTTTCGACTTGTCTTAACAACCTCACACTTTGACGTTTACAAAAAGAATGTACACGAATCAAATTTGTCACTGAGAATTTTACAATATTGAATTCGTCGTGTATTAAAAATAATCTAGCCTCGCCAAAAAACATTAGAATGAATTTGTGGTAAAGTCGAAACCTGCAAAATAGAATAGTTGATCAAAATGATTGTTCACAAAATATAATTAAATTCACTTTAACCAAATCTGCTCTCAAAATTCACCACCCATTTTAAATCTATTAGATTTAACAAATTCTCGCTGAAATGTTTGAGCTCAACCGCACGAATTTTTCTTCGTCGTTTTCGATTACCCGGTTTTTCCTTTGGGTGTTTCCGAAATTTACTGCTAACTAATAACATATAATTTTCGGCTAATATCATCAGAATTTAGTACTACCACCTGATATAACATTTGTGGATAATGCAGGTTTTTCGGCTAATTTCAGTAACATTTCAAACAAAAACTTGTATACCCAGTATTATAAGTTAAGTGGAAAAAACTTCGAACAAGGAGGCTCTTATGAATATAGGTGGCTTTGCGTTCATATTAGAGCGTACATATAAGAGTATTACGAATTACGATACAAAATTCCAAGTACAGTTTTTTAAAATTGCCCTTTTTCAGTTTCAATAAAAACCCGTACTTTCAAAATGTATTTTTATGTTCTTGATGTTGTTATTCGGTAATTTTAATTGCATTTGTAGCATCGTTAAATAAGATTTTTTAAATCGAACAACTTTGCTACTTACGTCACTTAATCTGCCTACCAACATTTAGCCACCATACCGATATACATATATAGCAATCCAAATCAAATTAAATACGACAAATCAAACCAGATATTTTAATTCTGAAATATAAAACTTTATATCCTTCTTAAAATTAAACAGCAACAACAATCCAACCAACAGAAGCTTTTTTATATTTTCACTTCAAGAATTTGTATAAAAATAATGTATTTCGGTGTTTCCATTAATTCGATATAATTTTGAAAGTAGGACGTGTTATAATATGTTGCCTATGTATTTTATTGATTGGCATCTCACTCTTAATGTATGTATGTGCTCGTATCTATGCTATGCGCCCTGTGTACTCGTATACATGAAACATATTTTTTATGATTATTCAAATTTACTTTAGCTTAAAATAAAAGTTTTTCGATTAAGCTCCATAAACCTATATACGATTTTAATAGAAGCACACACAAACAATATTTATTTTACGTCAAGGATGAGTGTATACACATTTATCTTCCAATTTTTCCTTTTTTTATTTGTATTGATTTTTATACTTAAGGTGGATAAGAAATAACCTGTAAGACGTTCCTATATACTATACATAGTAGGAAAAAAAATATCGGTTAATAAATCACACGGATATTTATAGTATTTCGAACGCAGGATATATAAATACCTTACCTGCCTAGATTGTATAAGATATATAGTTACGAATCCTTAAATAAATTAATCAATTTCACATCGAGCATAATTAAAATAAAATTTACAATTCGATACCGAGTTCCTCGAACGAAACAAAATATCGAAATAAATGTTAGTAAGGTAGCGAATCTAAATTAAATGAACTAAGTGTAGAGAAACCACAAAGTATGTATACGTAGCTATCCGTATAATCAAAGTATTGAATTACCCCTAAATGATGATATTTGAGCAACTAAACATATATAGTGTTGTATATGTAATTTTCCCGTATTTTTTTTTACCTAACCGTAAAAATACACACAATTTGAAATCCTTTCAATCAAAAAATTTGATCACGTTCGGTACATGTCAGACGTGTGTACAAAAACTAAAAACCCAAGAAAACGTTTTTTCCTGAATTTTGCTATACTCATCGGGATGAATAAAGGTACGACATATACACGGATATGTACAGTGCTGCTCTAAAGAGGTATATATAAATAAAAAAGAGTTTTTCCAATATTTTATTTTGCCGCATTTAATATTCTTGTTTGATTCAATTCAATCGAATCGAATCGAAACGAAACCCAAAACGAAAAATGATAAAATAAATCGTTGAGTATTACAAAAGGATATAAATACACTCTTCTGTCGTCCTTTCGGTTAAGATAAATAACACAAAAAAAAATAGATTTATAATAAACAAACTATATAACGACATCAGGATCTTAATTCAATTTCTATTAGTCAAAGTAGAATAAAATGGCGGACGACGAAATGATAAGCTAAATTCAGGCGAATCGAACCAAAAAATAAATTCTAATATAATGATTTTGATTACAATTATTATTTTGTTTGTATATTTTCGTATTTATATAAAAGATAAACTTCCGGACACAATTTTCTCTCGAGTTGGTTGCCATTTCCAATTTTTATGACATGAATAAAAATAACAAAACAAACTGTGTGTGTATTATAGTAAAATAAAAAAAGGAAACAATATCCCAGCGCTCGATCTTTTTTGTATTGGAAACTGTGCACAGTACTTTTCCTTAGAATAGTTATTCATCCCTTGGTTGAAATAATTTGTTTTGTTTGGTTGTGTGTGTTTGTTTAATCGGAAAAGCGAGTGAAATTATATACTTTATAATTTTCTTTACTTTAAGTTATGTATACTTGGATGTGTGTTGCGGCCGCACACAAGTCCTAGGTACGCACTCCTTACATACGTGTACGAAGTAAAGAAGGAAAAAGGATACGTAAAATGTTGTGTTACTATACATACGTCGAAGAATACACAATGGAAAATTTATAGTTGTCGTGATTATTTTTCGATCTAAGGTGACAGTATATTCAATTCACATAATTGGTTATTATTCTCTGGTGGCGTGGAGATTTAATGTCTAGGTTTTGGTGTATTTTAAGCCTGAAGGTTAATACTGTTCAATTTGGGCGACTAAATATATTTTTGTGTTGTTAAGTGACGATAGTAGACGATTTAGAATATTTATCAATATGGCATTTTAAGCAGACTCTGTTGTTAAGCTAGCTAATTCCAAAATTGTATTGATGAGTCAGTATTTATATTTAGACGTTTGTCCTCATATATTGAGAATAGATTGTCCCAAGGGTTCGTGGCATAATTTTCTTGTAAAACAATGAGGTTTATGAGTTTGGCTATTTTTCTCCGAATTATATGTTGGTTTCGAAAAAAGTGCAAACAATTGATTTTTAGTAGACAATGTCAAAAATTGGTAATATACGTTGTAACTAATCCACGGTCATAAAACATTGCCTCTTTCTAGTTCTATTTTTGAAATTTTAATTTCATTATACTTAGTCGTTTGATGAATGCATTTTACTGATGTATTATGTCATTAATATTAAAATTGTTGTAAAGTGTTCATTGGCCTTAATATTCTGTTCCATGTTTTTTTTACCCACCGTATTGTATTACATAAACGTTAAATAATTTTGAGAGCGAGACCAATGTGTATCTTGTGCGTGTGTGTGACGAGTAAGATGTAGAGGAATGTTGTTTTGGTGGTTTCTTATTTTGGTACGTGCATGGATTTAAAAAATTCACTGATAAAAGCGACAATCATGTGTGAGAAAAATTAGAAGTAAAACTGGTAACCCATTACGATACATGCCATCTATTAGAAAATAGATAAATTTTTTTTTCATATATTTTCAAGTTACCCAAAATTTTTCAGCTATTCGCATTTTATTTTCTTATTTTTTTTCTAATAGTTTGTTACGTATGCAATTTGATTCCTTAATGTTAAGTACATGTTGGTTTTGTTGTTTTTTTTCTTTATTACCGTACAATTGTTTCTTTTTATTGTTTTACGATAATATATGGAAATGTAACAAAATGATGAGTAATATATGTATGTATACTGTATACTACAAAGATTCCAACAATTATCTGAATATACAAAAAATTTTAATTTTTTATATGACATTTAACAAAAATCTACTTTGTCGCATGATGATTTGAAAACAAAATGTTTCAATTTAAAAAAGTTTTTACTAATGGTATTTCCTCGGACATTGACGATCAAAACTTATTAAATGAGCTTAAAATGATACCAACTTTGATAGATCCGCATACTGTTCCTATTGATGTGCTAAATTAATTTTTTTACCAACAATTTAGAATTTGCATTTCCAAATACAGTCATATCCATCAAAATATTGTTAATAATACCGATTTCTGTAGCATCTGGAGAAAGAAGTTTTTCCAAATTAAAAATAATTTAAAATTATGAGAGGAGTACTATGTCACAAGAAAGGCTTAATGACTTAGCTATTACGTCGATCAAAAAATTGACTAAAATAGAAAAGTTTGCTAAAACAAAAGCAAGAAATATTAATTTTTTACAGTAGAAGTGAAATTGTTTAATGTATTCTTTTTATTTTATTGAATTGGATTATTTATTATAATTTATTTTATTTAATCATTTGTTATCTAAAATACTGAATTTATGTTATTTGTAAGAGAGGAATAATAGGCCTACTGGAGATACTTCATAAAAAACGCATCATTTTCTAACCTCTTTATGCCATTTATGTTAGAATATGTAATTTAATTTGTATAACATTTTTATATTCATCTTGCAATACTTTAATGTAGTCTGCTCTCTTTTTCTAGTACTTTTTGTTGTTAGTTGTAAAAAGGTGATTAATAATAAAAGTTGTATGCGTTGCTCTCTAATAAAATTGAATTATAATAATTGTTCGTTTTATTTAAAATCATCGATAACTAACAGGTTATGAGCCCAGTGAATTAAATTAAAATATTTTGAAAAACGGGTATTTCAATTATTAATAAATTGTGCAACAAAGATTTTGTACATAAATTTTATATTGCGTCATACACGTTATATGGTGAAATTCATTAAATTATAATGGAAGCGGCTTCAAATGTTTTTGCAACGAAGATATTGCAATTCAATGGTATCAATTATAATAATTGGAAATATCGATTGGATATTTTGTTGGACAAAGAGGGATTAACCAAATATATTGAAAACGAGTTGAATGGATTGCTAAAAGATGCTGAAATGGCGGATCATGATAAAATTCGTAAAGAAGAAAAAATGTGTATTTCAATTATCGTTCAAAGTATTCACGATAATCAATTGGAATATGTAAAAGATAAAAAGACGGCTAAAGAAATGATTGATTCATTAAAACAAGTTTTTGAACGAAAAAGTATTGCTAGCCAGTTATTGTTGCGTAAACAACTATTAACGATGAAATACAGTGAACGAGACAGCATCAACGAACACTTTCTTTTATTTGACAAAAGAATTCGTGAACTTAAATCAATCGGCGCAAATATGGAAGAAATGGATGTAATTTGTCATTTGTTGTTGACTTTACCAAAAAGTTTTGATAATTTGGTAACTGCATTGGAAACAATGAATTCAAAAGATTTATCAATGGAATTTATCAAAGCACGTTTATTGGACGAAAATAATAAAAGACATGGTCGAGAAGATGAACATGAAAAATCAGATCAATCATTAGCTATGCACTCGAGATCTAATATGGTTTGTTATCATTGTGGTAAAGCCGGACATACAAAAGCTAAATGTTTTAAATTAAAAAGCAAAAATAGTTTTAATAAATTAAAAATGAATAAAAATAAAAATGGAGATGCAAACAATGCCTCAAGTAAACACGTATTGAAAAAGTCATGTGAACCCGTTTGTTTGTGCGCAGAAAGTGATTATGAAACAAAATTAGTTACTGAAGACATAATTAGTTTGAATTCTGCAATGAGTGTACAGTCAGCGGTAAAAAGTGATGAAATTAAATTTATATTAGATTCCGGTGCAACGGAACACATGGTAAACGATGAAACGTGTTTTAATAAGTTATTTGATGTTGAAAATATAAATATAGAGAGAAACAAGGTGAAATAAATATATAATAAATATATAAATATATCAACAATGTATAATGGTGATTCATCAGTTAAGCTTATAAAAGATGTTTTATATGTGTGTGATTTGAAATGCAATTTTTTATCAATTCGTGCGTTAACTAAAAAAGATTTCAAAATTATATTTGATGAAAATCGTGCATTTGCAAATTTAAATGGAAAAACAATTTTTACCGCAAAATTATATGAAGTCATTTTTCGTGTTCATCGTACCAATTTCGCTGGTATTGTAAATAATGACTTGAAATTTTTACAAATTCTTTGGCATTTTCGATTGGGACATTTAAATTTTTATGACATGAAAAGGATGATCAAATATAAAATGATTAATGGCATAGAAAATATTACTGTCAATACTGACAATACGTTTTGTGAATCATGTGTTGTAAGTAAGCATACTCGTTCACGGTTTCTACAAAATTCAAATAATAGATCAAGTCGAATTCTGGAACTAATACATAGTGATGTCTGTGGTCCTATTTCGCAACCAGCATGGGATGGTTCCAGATATTTCGTAACATTTACGGATGATTACTCAAGAGCTTCAATGGTTTATTGTATTGAAAAGAAAAGTGACGTATTTAACAATTTTAAAAAGTATGCTGCAATGGCTGAATCTCTACATGGCTGTAAAATTGCTAAACTCAAGGTTGATAATGGCGGTGAATATTCATCGACGGAATTTAAAGAATTTTGTGAACAAAAAGGTATTCAATTAATATATACGGTTCCATATAATCCTCAGATGAATTCTGTTGCTGAAAGATTAAATCGGATGCTGCAAAAAAAGGCTTTGGCCATGATATCAGCTAGTGGTTTGGAGCGTCGCTTTTGGAATGAAGCAATTTTGGTTGCCAATTTTATTAAAAATCGTTCACCAACTAAAGCATTTGGTAAACAATTTATATCAAAAACTCCGGAAGAAATTTGGTATGGTTCTAAGCCAGATTTGTCACATATAAAAATTTTTGGATCGATTTGTTATAATCATGTTCCGGCTGAAAACAGAAAAAAACTAGAACAAAAATCAATCAAATGTGTATTTTTGGGTTATTCGTCATCACATGGTTCTTATCGTTTATGGAATTTGGAAAGCAACAAATTAGTCATTGGTCGGAGTGTTGTTTTTGATGAAAAATCGGTTTTAAACAGAAATAAAATGGTCCATATAATCACAGAGGCAGCTGTTGATCAAGAAAGTTCAAATTCTAATACGTCGAAACTTAATGTAAATAGTGATGACGTAAATGATGTTTCTGAACATACTTCTGATGATGAAGAAAACAATCACGATACAAATATGGATGGTATCAGTGATGTCAAACAAAATATTCACAATGTTGGCATAAATAGCACTAGTGACATTGTTCGTCGAACTACTCGTGAATCAAGAAAACCTCAAAGATTAGGTAATTTTATGGTACCTGGTCAGGATATCGATGAATGGATTGATGAAGATGCAAATTATGCACTATCAGCAGCTGAATTTGTTGAAGGTGATCCACTTTCAATTGAAGAAGCAAAACAACGTATTGATTGGATAATGTGGAAAAATGCAATTGATGAAGAGTATACATCTTTATTGAAAAATAATACATGGAGTCTTTGTGATTTACCTAAGGGTAGAAAAGCAATTTCTTGTAAATGGGTTTTCAAATTGAAACGTAAAGGTAATGGTGAAATTGACAAATATAAAGCTAGATTAGTTGCTCGTGGGTTTACTCAAGAAAAGGGTTTTGATTATAACCAAACATATTCGCCCACAGCAAAGTTAACTACATTTCGCACATTATTGTCAATTTCTTTACATTATGGTTATTTGATTCATCAAATGAACGTCAAATGTGCGTTTCTCAACGGATTCCTTGATGAAGAAATATATATGCAACAGCCACATGGCTTTATACAGGATTCAACAAAGTTTTGCAAATTGCAACGTTCACTTTATGGTCTAAAGCAAGCTTCTCGTATGTGGAATGAAAGATTCAATCAATTTATCATTAAATTGAGATTTAAAAGATGCCTGTCAGATCAATGTTTGTATATTAAAATTGAAAATAATATAGTTCACTATATTTTGCTTTATGTTGATGATTTATTGATAATTTCAAATGACATTGGTCGAATTAAAATTATTAAACAATTGCTGTCCAAGGAATTTGAAATGACAGATATTGGCGAAGCAAATACATTTCTTGGAATGCAAATTCAATATGATAAAATTAACAATATGATTAGTTTGAGTCAACCACATTATTTAAAAAGTATGATTAAGAAATTCAACATGCATGACTGTAAAGGAGTTTCTACACCAATGGAGATGAACAATAATTTAATTAAAGAACCGAAATCGAATTGTGATGACGTTCCTTATCGTGAATTGATTGGATGCCTAACTTATGCAACTATAACAATGCGACCAGGTTTATGTGCATCCACAAATTATTTTAGTGGTTTTCAAAGCTGTTTTAAACATGAACATTTCAATCATGCAAAGAGAAATTTACGATACATTCAATCGTCTATTGATTTAAAAATGGTGTATCATAAATATGAAAATGCAGAACCACTAGTTGGTTATACAGATGCTGATTGGGCTGGAGATAGGAATGATCGAAAATCTACTTCTGGTTACGTATTCAAGGTGTTTGGGAATACAGTAAGTTGGTCATCAAGGAAACAAGCAACAGTTAGTCTTAGTTCAACTGAAGCTGAATACATTTCATTGAGTCATGGTATTTGTGAAGCAAAATGGCTCCGTATGTTGTTAGACGAACTTGGAATTAGTTATTCATCCACCATTATTTATGTGGATAATCAATCATGTATACGTGTAGCAGAAGAGCCAAGAGATCACAAGCGAATGAAGCATATAGATGTTAAATTCCATTTCATTCGTGAGTCAATTCAAAATAAGGAGATTGAATTAATGTATATTCCATCAGGCGATCAACTTGCTGATATGATGACTAAAGGACTTGGCAAAAATCTTTTTGTTAAACATCGAAATAATTTAAATTTAGTTTAGTTGTTTATTTTACAAATTTGATTTAAAAATGTTATTTACTCGTTAAATTAAGAGGCGGTGTTAGAATATGTAATTTAATTTGTATAACATTTTTATATTCATCTTGCAATACTTTAATGTAGTCTGCTCTCTTTTTCTAGTACTTTTTGTTGTTAGTTGTAAAAAGGTGATTAATAATAAAAGTTGTATGCGTTGCTCTCTAATAAAATTGAATTATAATAATTGTTCGTTTTATTTAAAATCATCGATAATTAACAATTTATACGCCCAGACTTTTAACTGACTTCATTTAGTGTAATCCCATAAATAGTTTTTGTTAAAATATAATTTTGTATTTCCAAAATAATTTTCATAATCCATGATTTTTAATTGTTAATGAAAAGGAGTTTTGACAGTTTAAAATTACCTAATTAACTTATATTTTTAAATTCTAAATAAACAAGCAAATTTTTATATTTCTAATTTGAAACTTGTAAATCTAGATTTATATTAACTTTGAGTTTAAACTATACCTTAAATACAAAACAATAGACAGAACTCTCAGTGTAATGGCACTTGGGTGATGTGAAATAGAAAAATCGTAAGAATCGAGTGGTTATACTAAAATTAAGTACAATAAAAAACCAATAAATAAAAGAAAAAGCTTTAACCAAAACAAATATACAAAGGGCGAAATAAAATGTAAAAGTGCACCAGGCGCTGAAACACTACCGGACCGCCCCTGATTGTCTCAGTGGCTTATTTGCACTTACGAGACAACAAGAAATCAAGTTCAGCAACAAATTTCATTTTTGCTAAGTTAACTGCCACTGTTGTTGGCCAATCAACTACAATTGGATTATGCCAATAACGCTCGAATTTACGTCAGAGACCAATTAACACCGTTTAGTCAGCTGTTTTTCGTGAAGCAATCAAATCGAAAAATGAATTAAAATTCAGATCTTTGGGTCACAAACAACAGGATTTATTTACGGAAAGATGATGGCACAAAAGTTTTCACAATAAGTTATACGCAATTGCACAAAGTAAATAACATCACAGTATGACACACACCAACACCAACACAGGTACACAATCAACAATCCAGCAGTAACTTTTAATTACAACATAATATTACTTTTTGATAATAATTTTCCACACTCTCGTATGATGATACTAAATAAACAATATATATTGTTACACAATTAGTTATTATATTGAAGATATATTGCAGAATTGCTTCGGTTTTAAATTTAAGATTAACTTTAGCATAAACAAATATTGTTTTGTTTTGTTGCATGAACTGTTTTAGTAAAATTGTCAAATGGAAGAATAACAACCACTACAACACGGCCTTTATAAATAAACTGTCTATTGTCGATAGTATAGATTTTCAAAACATTTTATACATAAATAATCAAAGTATTAGAAACAAGATTGATGATTTAGAAACCTTATTAGCGTCGTTTACATGTGAAAATTAATGAACAAATACTGAGTGAAACTTGGCTAAACATAAACGAAAACTATTAATACTTAACGAGTATTAATCGTTTGCTGATTTTCAGGGATTTGTATCGTACCACTGTAATAGACCTTCTAAAGATTACGGAGGTTGTAGCATATTTGGTAGTGATAGACTAAATTCGACATTAATTTTCTTAAACAAATTCAAGGTCGCAGATTATCGGCTGAATATCTGAAGAATACTCATCGGACGGCTAATCGCAATATCGCCTATAATTCGTAAATATTGTCGCACGAATAACTTTGAATCCACGCACAAAAAACTATGAAATCTATCTTTACTTTATCTTGAGCATATATTTTTTAAATATGCTCGAAGTGAGCTAAAGATATTCGGTCGAATATCGGTAGTACTATCTAGAACGAAACATTCGTAAAACTGAAGGATAAATTGCACATACTCGTCAGTATATCGCATATATTTTTCAAAATTTATCGCCAGAATAACTTTTACCGAATCTGACAATGGTATATAGCATACCACTGGTACAACTTAGAACGAAACTTTCGTAAATCCGGATGATAGCCTGCATACTATATACTCGCCCGTGTATCGCATATAATTCTCAAATGTTGTCGCTAGATTAACTTTAATTGGCCCCAAGTTTAAAATTGTGTCATTCTGAAAAGTAGCCAGGAAATTTTGGGTCATTCTAGATAATAGCCCCAGATAGATAGTGTTATTTACATCAAGGTGAGGTTACCAAGTCGTTGGCAGTTTGGTTTCGAACTAATCAAACATTGAATTTTTTATATTAAAAAATTCGGTCGTCTCTTCAGACTGCAGTAACCAAACTACAAAAAGATTGAAAATACTTTGAACTTACATACAAAGTATAATCATAATGTTAACTTAACTGCATTAGTAAACCAAAAGTGTTGTGGCTAAATTTAAATTATGTTATTTTTAACAGAGATAAAACTGACTCGTCTTATAAATTGAAACTTGGTAATGAGCTGATAGGTGATCCAATAAAAATAGCTGATTCGTTTAATAATCACTTCGCGCCATTTCCGAATGTCCTAAAACAATCTAAGTGATTCCAGTTCCGAAGGTACCAAATACTACCGATATAAAATAGTTTCGACCAATTTCCATTCCTTCTGTTATAACAAAGGTCTTCGAACAAATTATTAATATTCTGTTGGATCGGTTCCTCCAAAACAACGGCATTATATACGAAACTCAATATGGCTTTTCCAAAAATTGCAATACATTAGCCTTGGGTTAACAGATTTAATTAGTAAATCAATTAGAGATAAGAAATTTGTGTCTGTACTGTTCTAACAAAAGCTTTTTGGATCTAACAAAAGCTTTTTATTTAGTAAATCATAGTATACTGTTGTGGCAATCGTGAACAGGTAGTCCAGATTGGTAATCACGTCAGTAGCGTATGGCCTGTTAAAATTGGTGTACCTCAAGGTTCGATTTTAGGGCTGTCATTGTTTAAAATTTTCATAAATGATCTGGTTTAATTATGCTCGATTCCTGAAACGGGATTCCATACCCGTTACCAGGTTTACTAGTACCATGGAAATCGACCCGGTTACAGACACCTAACTGATCGAAAAAAATTATTCTAATACTTGGAAACGATTGAGTCATATACCACTTCTGAATGTGGAAAATGGAGGATGGGAATTCTTTTGAACAAGAGCAATTAATAAGACCTGAAACGTCAAAGAGGTCTCTGGAAATCATCTTCAAATTTTATTTGTTTAAGTTGTTTTAATATTTAGTTATAACAAAAATCCCAGATTTGGTTCTAAAATGCCTCCCTTTGGAAATTGTGGCCATATGTCTGTCTAATCAAATGGGCTTCCGTGTTTTTTCTAAATAAAGGGCAAGGAGTGGGGAATTTAGTACAATTTTTTGAATAAACATAGAATATTAATGGAGATTTTGTTATAACTAAATATCAAAACTACTTTAACAAGTAGTTTTAATATTTAGAAAATGGGATTGCTCTTTTGATTAGACAGGCATATTTTTTAACATTGCTGTTTACATAAGTGGATGCATAAGGCGTCCGCCGCTGGATAAGTTAAAGCGAGTATTTCACAAATTTATTAAACATATCGATTATTATCAAATATGGTTGATTCGTATTGTTAATAATTCGGATATAAAGCAAATTTTGCGATTACACGATTACAGGTATTACTCCAAATTCAATAAAAGCAAAAAATTTGACAACAAAAATTCGAAACGAATACGCTCAAAACAATATCAAATTACAATGTCAAATGGAATTTAATCAAAATTGTAACCCTAGGTGATCGAATCGTGTGCCCCTCAATAAATTAACAAAAAAATAATAAAATCAATACCTTACGCCAGACGGTCAATTATATCGGACGAACAACAAAATTCTGTCTGTAATCCAATCTGTTCGTTTACCTCCCTTCCCTAAATAAATATAATTCCGATTTATTTATGGTTTCGCATGTAAAGTTGGATCAAATTATTTTTGATTTGTTCGTATAAAAAATGTCCATGTATACCGAACCGAAGAGTTACAACAACTGGAAAATGTGATTAAAATGACCTTTTTCTGGTTTCTGTGTTTTTACCCAAATAAAAACGGAATACAAACCAAAAAAGAAAATTTAATTAGAATAATAAGGTTAATGGGAGGAACATCATTTAGGCGTACTTATATTATATTTCTTGTACTATTTGCGTTCGATAAAATCAAAAACGAAATGTTTTCCTATTTTATATACAGAAAAATGTTTTTTCTGCCTTACATTTTTACGTAAAATTACATTCTCGGTCTCAGGTATAATAATATGAATGATGTCAAAATGTGCCCCGGTGTATCAAAGGTATTTTTCGTGTAGGTTTTCCGTTTTATATAGGTAACTAAATATATTTTCGTTCGCTCTGTTATCTTTTATCACAAACCGAAATACTACATTTTCAAACCAGCTTTTCAACTTTGCGTTTTCTTTACTTACGGAAGAAACTTTTTTTTTTCGTTTGTGGTGTGCGCTTACACTACAAAAAAAAGAGCTCCGCTTAGCAGAAGGAATAAAAAAATTTTAAAAAAGAAAAGCGAAATGGTATAGCGAGCGGAAAACATAGATTTCGAGATAAAAGCGAAGCACAAAAAACCGTCAAACCGTTTATAATAGACTTTGGAAAATATTGCTACCAATAAATCATTTTGTGTACACTCGTACAACCGTAAATACAGTAGGATGGAACGGAGCGTTCTTTTCGGTCATAGCACCCGCATTGCATGCGCGCGAGATATGCGATAAAAAATTATTACGGGATATATTTATAAGTAATAATGTTATGGTCTAGTAGTATTTTGTGATTAAGATCACGGAAGTTGAGTGTCTTATTTAAACAACGACAAAAGTGGACAAAATAATTTAAAACGAATTTTTATTAAATGGAAGGTATTTTTTTAGATATAACTACCCCCAGAAGTATTGAGTTTACTACTCTCTATAAATTAGTAGTTTATGTAACAAACAACAGTTTAAGGCAACCAACGCTACTTATTACTCTATAACGCAAGAAGAAAGGCACTGGTGCAGACTAGTAATCAGTTGAATATCGATTTCAGTGCGTTCAAATATTTTTTTTCACAATTTTTGTTTATTGAACAATCCAAATTTTTGAAGTGGTGTGATGCATTCAATTTTCTGGATATATAACCATTTTAAATCTTTACATCTTTTTATGTCGATATTTAAAGAATTATTAGTGAGTTCTTACATGAGATATAGCAAATGAAGTACAAATTTACTACTTTGAATAAGTAGATTAAAATAAACTTCACTAGCGAAGTTTACCTGACCTCACTTCTTAGCATCGAACAGGCTTCATAAAAAGTATAGGACAAGATTAGTATGTACCAGGTGTGTAAATATGAAACCGTATTTTTTTTAGTAAAAATTATACACATTCATCGTATGATAATGATAAGTATTTTATTCAAAGTATTGCCCATTATTAATTAAACATTTTGCCCATCATTCTGGCAATGCGTGGATACCACGCCAAAAACTGTTCTTCTTTTGAGATAACCCAATTATCGAGCCATTGTCGTACGTTTTCTTAGGAAGTGAAGTGATCCTGAAGTGCAAGCTCGTGCCCCATCGATGCAAATAAGTGATAATCAAACGATAAAACGATAATGGATGCATTTTTCATCGCCAGTCACAATTCGATGGAGAAAAATGAGTTTCTTTGTATCTGGAGAGCAATATTTAGCAAGTGCTTTTTCCTATTTTCTTTCATTCAGTTTATGTGGAACCCATTTGACCAGCATTTGGATCTTGCCCATGGCTTTTAAACTAATTTTGTTCACGTGACACATTCAATTAATCCGCGAGTTGTTTTTGTGTTTGAGCACTATTCTCACGTTGTGATTTTTTCTCACGTCAAAATCACAACTTTTGAATTTATTAAACCACTCAAAGTATTATGATTTACCAAGAGAATGCTCACCGTAGGCTTTGACAAGCATTCGATGTGATTCTTCAGCAGTTTTGTTCAAATGATAACAAAAAATCATTGATGTCCTCAAATCGCAATACGTAGACACAAAACTCGACATTTTTAACACGTAAAAAACATGCGTTATTGTACGAAACTTGTATATGGTTCTGAATTGGATAATGTTGACAGATATTAAAAGAAAACAATGGCGCTGATGACCTGGTTTGTCGAAATATACATTGACAGGTGGAGCTATTTACTGGTCAATTCCGGTTTCATATTTATACACCTGTGGCACTATTCTGGTTTTTCCTTGGAATAGGGAATTGGGAAAAATATTTTCATAGCATTTTTGTCTAAATTATATTTTTCTGGCCTACTGTTGGAATTAGTTTGGTGTAAATATTTTTGAAACAAAGATATATTGGGAATTATTTTTCCATATAAAATTTTGTGGAACAAAAGTTTCCCAATCAACTTTGTTTCGAAAATATTTACACCAAACTAATTCCAACAGTAGGCCAGAAAAATATAATTTAGACAAAAATGCTATGAAAATATTTTTCCCAATTCCCTATTCCCAGGGAAAACCAGAATAGTGCCACTGGTATATTATTAATAATTGTTGGGCGTATTTTAAAAGTTGGTTTATGCTATTTAAACTCGGCTATTTGCTAATCGATGATTTATTGGTCATGGAGTAAGTCAGGAAGTATGTTACCCCTCACTATTCCCCGTTTATTGCAAATTTTATTTTAAATTGACAAGAATTAAATTTTAACTTTTGAAGCTTAACTCTTAAAATAATTTTTGATCACTTGTTATGTATACAAATAATGATTGTTATTGATTGTGACTCTTGTTTAAAAATAAACAGGTTTTGTTATATATTAAAGTTTTGAGGAGATAAAATTGTTATACAAGCACTACGGAAAACAAATGTAGGTGCATTTTCCGAGATTGCAAGATTACGTTTTCCTATTTTCAGTGTATTTTTCATTTTTTATGTTGATTTTCATAAAATATCGTGATATTGCTTGACAACATCGAGTTTTCCCGGTATATTTACAACATTCCTCCCCTTTTGAGAGAAATTCTTTATGGAATATTTAGTTATTATTAACCATTAATATGTTGAAATTGGCTTCGTTTATATGTTCTTATGGATTTTTTGGGTTTCTTCTAATATTTTACTACTGTAACAAAACAAATAAATCGAATGAAACAGATTCAAAAATTCAACAAAACACAACGAAACTAGATAATCAACGAAAAGCGATTATTCGCCAAATAAGTATAGCCCTTTTGTGTTTTACTAACACAATTGTGGGGGTAGGGCAAAAGTGCCATATCAAAAATTTAGTTTTGTATGTTTTTGAACCCACCTACACATTTGTGAATTCCTTTTTAACTTATTTTCGTCCGAAAAAAACACTATATCTATACACACAATTGTGTTGGATTTACTTCTAATAAAGCGAAATTTTTTATCAACAACGCCATTACATACTATGGTTGTCACTCACACATTTGTGTGGGTTGGACTAAAATTGAACCGATTTTTTTTGTTTCTTGGTTCAAAAAGGGATAGATACTCATCGAATGGTAAACGTCAGCTAAATTAAAATGTTATAACTGCAACAATATACAGTGCTAAAGGGTCAAGAAGAAGAATAGTATAGATACAAAATATCGCACAATTCTTTACAATTTTTCATAAAAAAATTACGTTAATTAATTTATTTAATTATTGTCGTAATGACTTGTCATAATAATTATACAAATTAAGACAATAAATGATAACAGTTTTTAAAATCTTTAATAATGGTTTAATATGATTTAATATTTTAACATTACATAGACACAACTTTTGCGACGTAATGTAACTTTTTCTTAATACAGATAACCCTTGAAATATGCGGGTTTAATTAATGCGATTCAAATTTGAGTCGTGATTTTTAAAATTTGCGGAAAGTATCGGTTTAGAGCGAATTTTTTTATTTCTGTTTAGTGCGATTCCGATTTTTTTATTATATCCCTTTTCCTGCCATGTCGATAATAAGTAAATTGCCGGTATATTGGCCGGCAAACCGAAAAGCGTGAATTACGTCAAACATGTTTAGAGGATGGTTTTCCGAAAAGTTCGTTCCAGAAATTGTGCAATATCTAAACAGAAAAAATTAAGATTTCAAAGTTTTGCTTATCATTGAATATGCGGCAGGGTGCATCCACCAAATCTAAATCATTCTAATATGAAGGTAATATTCTTACCAGCTAGTATGACATCGTTGCTGCAACCATTAGACAAGGGTTTAATAGCCACAGATGTAACAGTTACCGAAATATCAAAAGAATACTCTATGAAGAATTGTGTAAAATTTCCGCCAATGCTATTAAGGAATTAAAGCAGAATACACTTCAAGGTTCTTGGAAAAAACTGTGGCCAATGGGAGTCGAAGGCTTACATGTTGTACCAGAGGTAGAAGCTACATTAAACTAAGTGATGGCTTTAGCGCATTCGGTCGGAGGTAAAGGATTTATTGATATCATATTGAATGAGGTGCACGAATACATGTTATTAGAAAAAGACTTAACTGGGGAAGATCTTCTGATTTTAATGTCTGTGAAGTTAGCCCGTAAACGATCCCGGAAAAATGCGATGGCAACACTAACATACAAATATCACGACATTTTTCAATGTCATCCCGAAAAAATATTTATATCACGATATTTTTGAATGTCATCCCGGAAAAAAATGTCATGACAGTTTTTTACTGTATCAATTCATAAAAATTTATAAACAATTTGTTTTAAAAACTGATGTCAACCCGGAAAAGATTATGTCACAATAAATTTTCTAACAAAAAAATAATTAATTTTTGAAAACAAAAAACGTGTATAATATCAAAAAAACATGAAATGATATATAAAGTTAATAATATAGGAAAATTAAATACAGGAGTAGGAAAACAAAAAACAAACCAAAATAATAATATGAGTGGCAAAAAATTCTATGATTTAGAGTCGTTTGAATTTAAATAACATAAGGCAAAAAAATCTTTGATTTAGAGCTCCGCTATAGTCATTTGAATTCGTAGAAGAAGGCCATTACCAGAAACCGGACTATATAGGTTTTGTAGTTCAGGGATTGGCCTGTTTAAATAATAATAGGCAAAAAAATTCTATGATTGAGAGCCTCGCTATAGTCGTTTGAATTTAAATGACAAGAGGCAAAACAATTCTTTGATTTAGAGCTCCGCTATAGTCATTTGAATTCGTAGAAGAAGGCCATTACCAGAAACCGGACTATATAGGTTTTGTAGTTCAGGGATTGGCCTATTTAAATAATAATAGGCAAAAAAAATTCTATGATTGAGAGCCCCGCTATAGTCGTTTGAATTTAAATAACATAAAGCAAAAAAATTCTTTGATTTAGAGCTCCGCTATAGTCATTTGAATTCGTAGAAGAAGTCCATTACCAGAAACAGGACTATATAGGTTTTATAGTTCAGGAATTGGCCCGTTTAAATAATAAGAGGCAAACAAATTCTATGATTGAGAGCCTCGCTATAGTCGTTTGAATTTAAATGACAAGAGGCAAAAAATTCTTTGATTTAGAGCTCCGCTATAGCCGTCTGAGTTCCTAGTAGATGACCATTACCAGAAACCACACTATATAGGTTTTGTAGTTCAGGGATTGGCCTGTTTAAATAATAATAGGCAAAAAAATTCTATGATTGAGAGCCTCGCTATAGTCGTTTGAATTTAACTGACAAGAGGCAAAAAATTCTTTGATTTAGAGCTCCGCTATAGCCGTCTGAGTTCCTAGTAGATGTCCATTACCAGAAACCACACTATATAGGTTTTGTAGTTCAGGGATTGGCCTGTTTAAATAATAATAGGCAAAACAAATTCTATGATTGAGAGCCTCGCTATAGTCGTTTGAATTTAAATGACAAGAGGCAAAAAAATTCTTTGATTTAGAGCTCCGCTATAATCATTTGAATTCGTAGAAGAAGTCCATTACCAGAAACCGGACTATATAGGTTTTGTAGTTCAAGTATTGGCCTGTTTAAATAATAATAAGCCAAAAAAATTCTATGATTGAGAGCCTCGCTATAGTCGTTTGAATTTAACTGACAAGAGGCAAAACAATTCTTTGATTTAGAGCTCCGCTATAGTCATTTGAATTCGTAGAAGAAGGCCATTACCAGAAACCGGACTATATAGGTTTTGTAGTTCAGGGATTGGCCAGTTTAAATAATAATAGGCAAAAAAAGTCTATGATTAAGAGCTATTTGGCGAAAACTATTTGTGATACCCTTGACAGACTAGGGTTTAGCTAAACTAGTTTAGTTAATCTACTATAAAACCAATTAGATTGACACAAAACGAGGCTTAGCAAACCCTGTTTCAATAATAAAATACGGTAGCGCTATGATTGTCCGGAATCGGTATTAAACAAATGTCATTGTCATTGCTCAGTTCTGAAGTACTCCGTTATTATACAGAATTATACAGAACAACGATATTACAAGAAAACCATACAACTTGTATGTCTGATTTTTTTGGTTATACATACATTTCAATTAAATCAAAATTTTTTAATTTAAAAAAATTAAATTTTAATTTTAAATTGGACCAATTAGATAATAGCTATCGCGAACTCTACTCGATTGTTTTATAAAAAAAACGCAGCTTTTATTTGTCATGGTATTAATACGCACTTTACGGTAACTGGTATGCACAAATGTGTATTTGGTTCAAAACACACACAAAAATCAATTTTTGACATGGTTCGTTTTAGTTACTCACACAATTGTGATGGCAGGTAGGAAAAGGGATAGAACCTAGCCTGCCTAGTATACACAATTATGTATGCCAATTTTGATTACGAGAAACGAATGTGTCAAACATAGAATTATGTATAAATTGAAGACCTGTATACAGATTTGTGTATACCGCTTAATTTTGTTTTGGTCAGAAAAATAACACTAACTATAATAATTAATAAAATAATTAATATGTTATCAAAAACCAATAATTAATATTTTATATAATTTATGTATTATCAAATTATTATGCTCTTTTTTAAGAATTCCCATTTAGCTAAGATCCGTTAAAATACAGAAGACATTGCAACCTGTCATTATTTACGTACACATTTGTGTATGTTGAACTTAAATTGAAGCAAAAAAAACTGAACTCGAAAAGTAGAAGTAGCGGCATCTATCATTGTATTACAGCACTAAATGACATTGTCCTATTTCTAAATTTTAACCTTCATTGTTAGATGGCGCTCCCGCTAAACCCATTCCGCGGTTCCACACTTTAATTCTTTCAGCGTGATTCTTTCTTCGTTTCTTTCCCCTTCACCAAAAAACTAGTTTTTTGGGGCGGGTAAATTTTTGATTCTTTTTCCGTCAATATTTTTTTTTTGATTCAACTGATTCTCGCATTACGACAAAGATAAATATTTCAAGAACACCTTGTTTATTTGTCGTTTTTGGGTTAATTTTAGTTTAAAACACGAAAATTCGTGTGG
The DNA here is from genome assembly GCA_947310385.1 of Nephrotoma appendiculata. Classification (NCBI taxonomy): domain Eukaryota; kingdom Metazoa; phylum Arthropoda; class Insecta; order Diptera; family Tipulidae; genus Nephrotoma; species Nephrotoma appendiculata. The sequence continues at coordinate 54,359,918 of OX371223.1, forward strand.
ACTGTAATGTGTTAATATGTATAACCCTTTCGAGTTCAAAAAAAAATTTTTTTTTTGGATCAATTTAAGTTCACAATACACAAATGTGTATGTAAATAATGACAGGTTGTAATGTCTTCCATATTTGCACGGATCTTGGTTAAATCGGAATTCTTTTTGAAAAAAGCATAATAATTTGTTAATAAATTAATTATATAACATATAATTTATTTGTTCTTGTTAACATATTAATTATTTTATCATTTTATAGTTACTATTATTTTCGGACGAAAACAAAATTAAGTGGTTTACACAAATGTGTACACTGGTCTTCAATTACCAACTAATTCTATGTTTGACATCTTCGGTTGTCGTAATCGAAATATGCATACACAATTGTGTATGCGGGTCAGGAAAGGGATAAGCAAACAAAACAATACGAGCGAATTTTTTGGTACACCCTTTTTTTACTATAGCCTTTCTTTTTTTATGTATGTGCGTAAAATTATATTTTTTGATTTATTCACCCACACTGTAATTCTTTCGTCGTGATTCTGTGATTTCAAAAAATCAATCGACGTTTACATTTGATTTCTTTGCATATTTCTTTTTTTATGTAAGTGCGTAAAATTATGTTTTTTGATTTATTTCGTATAGTAAAAAATATTTATTATTTGCTGCGAAACTTGCTTCCTTGGTTGAAAAAATATATTTTTTTCACTTGAAGCATACATTAAACTAAAATTAACCCAAAAACGACAAATAAACAAGGTGTTCTTGAAATATTTATCTTTGTCGTAATGCGAGAATCAGTTGAATCAAAAAAAAATATTGACGGAAAAAGAATCAAAAATTTACCCGCCCCAAAAAACTAGTTTGTTGGTGAAGGGGAAAGAAACGAAGAAAGAATCACGCTGAAAGAATTAAAGTGTGGAACCGCGGAATGGGTTTAGCGGGAGCGCCATCTAACAATGAAGGTTAAAATTTAGAAATAGGACAATGTCATTTAGTGCTGTGATACAATGATAGATGCCGCTACTTCTCCTTTTCGAGTTCAATTTTTTTTGCTTCAATTTAAGTTCAACATACACAAATGTGTACGTAAATAATGACAGGTTGCAATGTCTTCCGTATTTTAACGGATCTTAGTTAAATGGGAATTCTTAAAAAAGTGCATAATAATTTGATAACACATAAATTATATAAAATATTAATTATTTGTTTTTGATAACATATTAATTATTTTATTAATTATTATAGTTAGTGTTATTTTTCTGACCAAAACAAAATTAAGCGGTATACACAAATCTGTATACTGGTCTTCAATTTATACATAATTCTATGTTTGACACATTCGTTTCTCGTAATCAAAATTGGCATACACAATTGTGTATACTAGGCAGGCTAGGATCTATCCCTTTTCCTACCTGCCATCACAATTGTGTGGGTAACGAAAACAAATCATCTCAAAAATTGATTTTTATATGTGTTTTGGCCCAACATACACATTTGTGCATACCAGTTACCGTAAAGTGCGTATTAATACCATGACAAATAAAAGCTGCGTTTTTTTTATAAAACAATCGAGTAGAGTTCGCGATAGCTATTATCTAATTGGTTCAAATTAAAATTTAATTTTTTTAAATTAAATAATTTTGATTTAACAGAAATGTATGTATAACCAAAAAAATCAGACATACAAGTTGTATGGTTTTCTTGTAATATCGTTGTTCTGTATAATTCTGTATAATAACGGAGTACTTCAGAACTGAGCAATGACAATGACATTTGTTTAATACCGATTCCGGACAATCATAGCGCTACCGTAATTTATTATTGAAACAGGGTTTGCTAAGCCTCATTTTGTGCCAATCTTATTGGTTTTATAGTAGATTAACTAAACTAGTTTAGCTAAACCCTAGTCTGTCAAGGGTATCACAAATAGTTTTCGCCAAATAGCTCTTAATCATAGACTTTTTTTGCCTTTTATTATTTAAACTGGCCAATCCCTGAACTACAAAGCCTATATAGTTAGGTTTCTGGTAATGGACATCTACTAAGAATTCAGACGGCTATAGCGGAGCTATAAATCAAAGATTTTTTTTGCCTCTTGTTATTTAAATTCAAACGACTATAGCGAGGCTCTAAATCATAGAATTTTTTGCCTCTTGACATTTAACACTAAACCTACCGACATTTCATGTATACCTATTCCTACCATGAACGGTCATACGACCGCTTTAAAAAAACATGTATTTTAGTAAAGTAGACTAGATATAATATAATTTGTTTTGGAAATTAAACAATAAAAAAGTTGTAAACATTGTAAAATAGGTTGTTTTTATATTTTAGGAAAAGTTAATAAGCCACATGATGATAAAGTAACGTTGTATGCTAGAAATGTTAAACGAAATTTTTAAAACGGTCATTTGACCGCGGCATGGTAGGTTTAGTGTTAAATTCAAACGATTATAGCGAGGCTCTCAATCATAGAATTTTGTTTGCTTATTATTATTTAAACAGGCCAATCCCTGAACTACAAAACCTATATAGTGCGGTTTCTGGTAATGGACTTCTTCTACGAATTCAAATGACTATAGCGGAGCTCTAAATCAAAGAATTTGTTTGCCTCTTGTCAGTTAAATTCAAACGACTATAGCGAGGCTCTCAATCATAGAATTTTTTTTGCCTATTATTATTTAAACAGGCCAATACCTGAACTACAAAACCTATATAGTCCGGTTTCTGGTAATGGACTTCTGCTACAAATTCAAATGACTATAGCGGAGCTCTAAATCAAAGAATTTTTTTGCCTCTTGTCAGTTAAATTCAAACGACTATAGCGAGGCTCTCAATCATAGAATTTTTTTGGCCTATTATTATTTAAACAGGCCAATCCCTGAAGTACAAAACCTTTATAGTCCGGTTTCTGGTAATGGCCTTCTTCTACGAATTCAAATGACTATAGCGGAGCTCTAAATCAAAGAATTTTTTTGCCTCTTGTCAGTTAAATTCAAACGACTATAGCGAGGCTCTCAATCATAGATTTTTTTTGTCTATTATTATTTAAACAGGCCAATCCCTGAACTACAAAACCTATATAGTCCGGTTTCTGGTAATGGACTTCTGCTACGAATTCAAATGACTATGGCGGAGCTCTAAATCAAAGAATTTTTTTGCCTCTTGTCAGTTAAATTCAAACGACTATAGCGAGGCTCTCAATCATAGAATTTTTTTGGCCTATTATTATTTAAACAGGCCAATCCCTGAACTACAAAACCTATATAGTCCGGTTTCTGGTAATGGCCTTCTTCTACGAATTCAAATGACTATAGCGGAGCTCTAAATCAAAGAATTTTTTTGCCTCTTGTCATTTAAATTCAAACGACTATAGCGAGGCTCTCAATCATAGAATTTTTTTGCCTATTATTATTTAAACAGGCCAATCCCTGAACTACAAAACCTATATAGTCCGGTTTCTGGTAATGGACTTCTGCTACGAATTCAAATGACTATAGCGGAGCTCTAAATCAAAGAATTTTTTTGCCTCTTGTCAGTTAAATTCAAACGACTATAGCGAGGCTCTCAATCATAGAATTTTTTTGGCCTATTATTATTTAAACAGGCCGATTCCTGAACTACAAAACCTATATAGTCCGGTTTCTGGTAATGGCCTTCTTCTACGAATTCAAATGACTATAGCGGAGCTCTAAATCAAAGAATTTTTTTGCCTCTTGTCATTTAAATTCAAACGACTATAGCGAGGCTCTCAATCATAGAATTTTTTTGGCCTATTATTATTTAAACAGGCCAATCCCTGAACTACAAAACCTATATAGTCCGGTTTCTGGTAATGGCCTTCTTCTACGAATTCAAATGACTATAGCGGAGCTCTAAATCAAAGAATTTTTTTGCCTCTTGTCATTTAAATTCAAACGACTATAGCGAGGCTCTCAATCATAGATTTTTTTTTGCTTATTATTATTTAAACAGGCCAATACCTGTACTTCAGTACTTTGAAGTTCACAGTAAATTATATTCGTAAGTGTATTTATTATTATTTAATTAATTTATTTTATTTAATAAAATTATTAATTAATTAATTATTATTTAATTAATCTGGAATTTTGACAATTTTTAGAATAAACCAAATTTGTGTGACATTGTTGTTGTTTACAAATTTAATTATTACTTATTATATAAACAAACCCACTCGTTCATATACAAATTATGTAATTTTTTATTTTGTCATCATGTCAGCTATACATTATAGCTATATATAGCGCAAGCTAAAATTTGTTAATCGGTTTTTATTTATAATGGCCGCCCTTTCGTGTATTATTTTTCATAATAATTTTTCTTACTATCGTTATAGTTTTATATCGTGATAGTTATAGTTTCATTATAATTTCTTTAATATATAATGGTGTTGCCATACTTAACTATAATCATTTTACGGGATGATTTTACGGGCTAACTTCACAAAGGTCTGATTTTATAAGACGAAAACCAGAATTTAATGAAACACAATGAAGATGTATTGGAATTCGAAGAGACACCAACATTTATACCAAACACATTACAAGAGGGAATTGACATAGGCCATAAATTAAAATCTTTTTGGCTAAAATGTCATCGTTAAGTAGACATAATCATGACACCATGTTACGAAAGTAAAAAACTGTTTGATATGTCTAAAGCTAAACAGCGGACATTAATTACAGATTTCATAAGTTGCAGCAATACGTCTGCTCCTAAAGAAAGTTTTTCGAGCGACGAAACAGTTATTATACCTGCATAACGGCAAAAGCTTATGACCAGTCATTCAATTTATTTTGCTAAGATTCATGGTGAGAATTAGTCGTTTATTGCCTTCTTTTTAATATTTTAGCAGCAATTTAATTTTTATTTGTAAAGCATTTCTATGTCTTTTTTTGATTACGAACATGTCCGGTGCCTGAATCCATTAAAGAATTTACATTGTGGTGGTTTATGATAGGTGAGCTTGCATATCTAGTTATTCCATAGTTCGTTAGTAAGTATATTGAGTGTAACGCGGCTGAATACTGTAAATTTCTTAGTTTGTTTGATTCCGTTTCGTCTATGTCGAGATATAGGTAGATTGTGTGTGGTTGCCATTGTTAATTCATTTTCTTTGTTAAATTGAATTTGTTTGTCATTTTTGACATAATGGGAAAGTTATTTTGGCAAATTGTCCAAAAATTTGATTAAAAACTCTTTTTCTATAGGAAAAGATTCGACACGAGAGTTCCTGTGTTTGCATTTTTAGTTTTTCCCGAATTTGGAATCATTCATTCAGCATGCACTTTATTTAGCCCAAGGGACCCTTTCCACTGTCAATCGGCCTAGGCCATAGCTTTGAGAAACATATTTCGACGTTTGGTACTAATCCTGACCATTATGCAATCCAACAGTTGAGAACACGTTGAGTAAAATCGCACGCAACTTATGAAAATGTTTATCAATATGCGATGATTTCAATCGCGATGTCTCTCCTGATGAACAAAAATTTAGATAGCAGAGTTTGTTTGAGTGAAATAACATAAACATTTATTATGTTGCAGTAAGCAGGTTTCGGCAACCCGTGGGCTGCATTATAATAATGACAAATGTAGAAATTGATTTTAAGAAAATTTTAGTTAGCAGATTCTAAAATGTAAATCATTTACAAAATTTTGATTTGTAATACCATATATTTTTAAATTAACAAACCTAGCGCCATATATTACACATTTTGATTTCCCGAAAATTCTGCGATAATCAATTATGCGATAAACAATTCATAGAAAAACAATTCATCGAAAAACAAATATGAAAACTACAATTTTACAATAACCAAATGTGCGTAAAAACAATTTTGAAAAAAACAATTCATCGAAAACACAATTCATCGAAAACACATTTCATCGAAACACAAATTTTTCACCTAAAAGTTCCTGTTGAAAATCAGTATTTAAATAAGATTTCCTAAATGAAGATTTTACAATTATTCATCAAAATAAAATTATATCTATGTAAAGTAGATTTTGAAAAAGATTATTGAGGAGGAAGGAGGTGTATAATTTATTTGAATCAAGCATGATTTATATGAAAAAAATGTGAAAACACAAAAAACTTGCAAAAAATTAGCTGATTATGGGATAATATGCCATTTCTTCAGAAACAAAATCTGAAAATCTGAATCTAAAACTTATTACACCCTAAATGTCGCAAAAAATTGAAAACCTGTGTTAAATTTCTATAAATTAAACTTATCTGGCACGCAATGGTTCGACGGCCATTTTTAAGAAATGAGTGTAAATTCCAGGTAATTCACATAAATTTGTAATTTAACATAGATATGCAATAACTCTTTCTCTATCGAGAACAGAAAGCCGCTTGACGATTTCTCAAGTAGGAGCTGAGATATGAATATTCTCGCCAAGTGATGCTCCAAAATCGACAAATACGCTTGAACAATATATTTCCCAAGCAAATAACCATTTTCTTTATTTTGTTTCTGTGTGCAATTGTTTGTAGTCTTCTTTTCCTCTGAATTCATTTCTAACAATTGTTTGTCGCACTTTTGTGAGTGTGTTAAATTGTGTTGCGCATAATTTTCGGGTTGCCGCACTACATAGAGTAACTTTTTCCTCCTATCAGAGAAATTTAACTTTTTACCGCTTGTAGATGTCAACATTTGGACATTTCTTTTCGGAAATATAATAGTTTCGTTAAAATACTCGAACTAAACTAAACTGTTTAATAGTTTATTTAGAAATTGACACCGTCACTTCCAAATCAGAATTACCAGCAAATCAAAAAACCACCAGCTTCACCTGCCCCTGATAATTCAAATTTGTGAATTCAAATCAAATGTTATTGCCATTTTGAAATGTAGGCTCGAATTTTTTAATGTGAGGTAGAAATGAAGCCAAATGGTTTCATTAATAAAGGAATTCAGGAAAATTTCAGGAAACCTTACGGCACAACGCTGATTAGGACCTATTTGTACTTTTCATCCTTTGTGATGTTGGCCCAAAATTATATCCCAGAAAAGGAAGATTTTGGCAATACCAAAATAATAATAGTGAAATAAAAAACTGTCACGACATAAAATGATAATTTACATTTATAAATAAAAAAAGTCATCGAATAAAACTTTAAATGCAGTGCCGTTTACAAAATATCGTGTATTTCTTTCTATATGCATAATTTTATATACCAAATTACGATTAATTTAAAAAAAAAAACAATTTATTTTTCAAAAATTGCCATTCGTTTTAATTCCGAGTCGAAATACCCAGAAATGGTAATTGGCATATCGCGTTGTAATGGAAAAGCATATCAAAGTCTGCATTACTCGAATAATTTCGGCCCGTTAATAAAACGAAGGCAAACTTTTGTTGAATGGTACATATTGAAATATTAGCAATGATACATTTTTTCTTGTGAAAATGTCGAATTTTTGAGCTGAATATGACCAATTTTTACGTTACATAAGATTCGGTGTGATCTTGGATATACTTGGAATCCTTCGCTTTTTGGTTGGCTGGGGATCGTTAAGCTGTTTTTAAGCATGTTCATTATCGAGAAGAGCATTGCTCAGTTTCTTATGTTTAGTTTATAATTTCGGTGATACACTCTCGGCTTTGCTGGTTATTATTTTATCTCGTATTTCCCGTAGTACAATGCCAGTGCTCAATCAGCAGCGCATAAATATCAGATAAACAGAGCACTCAAATTTCTTTTAAAATGTAAAAATGCTGTGCATAAAAGAAACCGAAGTAAATTTAATTGTTTTCTCGCTTCAACGTGTGTAAATGTTTCAATCTATTTCATTCTGCTATCAGTCCCTGTTTGAATTTTCGCTTTTCAATCTTGTCAATATAACCGTATTTGTTTTTATAGTTGGTCTTGCATTGGTCGAGTGCATCATAAAGTCTGTATCCGTAGTTTCTGGTTATCTCGCCATAATTTTGTTTCGTTTCCAAAACCTTGAGTTTTAGTTCTGTTATAGTTATAACATGTTGGATAATTCTCTCTGTGATAAATTCACGTAAATACTTCCTCTGTTAACTCGGTTTTATTACTGTCTGCAATGGTTAGTTCTGTTTCCATTTTACTATTTTTGGTTGAAGTTGATACAATTTTGTTTGTAGTTTTTGAACAGTGTCGTTTATTTGATTTTAAAATGTTGTACATTTGTCGATTTTAATATTTTTTACTGTAAAAGAACCGGACAAATGGTGCGGTGGTTAAAGCTTCGGCACTTGGATCGGGAGGTACTGGGTTCGATTCCCATCAGAGGCTAGATGCAAATCGAATTTTCATCATCAATTACAATCGGTGATGTTAATAAACACAATTACGACACTCTAATGGAGTGCAGAATTCAGCGCCGACCCACAGTCCATGTCAATGTACAGGTTGGAATGGAGCTTGCAATGTGCAGGTGGTATACCGTAGTTATGTGAGTAGGTAAATAGGTGAATGGGTTAATGATGTGGCGTGAATGCGTGTTATCACAGTTTGCCAAAAATATGGCCTAAGTGTCAACCACTGAAACCTAAACCTACTGTTAAATAATTGATAATGATGATTTTCTGGATCTCATTTGATGTTATTTGGTCTATCATTTGTTCTCAACGACGTCCTAGTGATAGTTTTTAGTTTCGACGTAGAAAATCGGTAAGGCTCGTTCTGAGTGAAAATTATGTTTCATTCATGAACGTCTAGGAGATTTTATCGCAGGATCCTTTCTGCAGCGTCAATATTATACAGAGCGGTTTAGGGATTGGGCATTTAAAGTAACTCTTCAATTTTAAATATTATGTGCTTATTGACGCTTATTGCTTATTTTCCAACGTTGCAAGATTGCGTTTTCATATTTTCGACGCTTGTTTCGCAAAATTTCATTACTTTACTTATCAATGCAGAAAACAAATAAATTGTTCCAGTTTTTCCAGTACATATAGTGATGGAGCCGGAGCCTCCCCATTTCTTCATCGAATTTCGACATACTTTGATAATATACAACAGAGTCAACCGTGTTGAAATCTACACAAAATTCTATCATACTTGGATTATATAAAGAATATGATTGGGAGTCCGAACGGGGAATTTGAATTGTATGAGATTGAAATTTGGTCTTGCTGGATATGATTAGCAAACTGTTTAAGCACTTAAATTTGATCCTTTGAATGAGAATAAGATTTAAAATAATTATGTATACTGAAAAATCGTCTTCTACTGCGTCTAGTGTGATTAGTGGAACAATTTTAAACATCAATTTTAAACAATTTTTTAGGAATTGTATTGTACCTGAGCATTTTAAACCGACCAGAGCAAAACCTTACTAAAGTGAAATTTAAATTCTCTGATATTGGGAACATGAAGCAAAACACAATAGAACGGAAATAAAAAATTGCTTACCAGAAAAGATTATTTATAAGAAGGAAATTTTATAAGATGTTTCTCAAGTACCAAATAATAATGTAAGACCTTTTTATACATTTGGAAATTTTTATATACTTATCCAAACAATTTTTGTCAAAATCTAAGTGTCAATATTTTTTTATTCCTACTCTTATTCCTATGTGCCTTTATTCCTGTATTCCTTTATTGCTATATTGCTAAATTTTCTATATTTCTATATTCTTATATGCCTATAATCCAATTGCTATTCCCATTCCTATTCTTACTGTTAATCCTATTCCTGTTTCCATTCCTATTGTTTTGTTATTTCTATTGCTATTTGTTGTCCCATTTCTACTCCGTAGACCCTGTTTGGAGATAAAAAAAAATTAAAACTATTTTTTTTCAAAAAATGCAACTTTATACATTAAGAAACGAACCTTTTTTAGCATATAATTTTAAACCCCTTCATTCTAAGACAATTTTTCTAGGATAGAAAGCAAAACTTTACCGATCCTGAAGGTTTGAAATCAGAATTAAGAACGATAACGCAGATTACTCTGAATTAATAGAAGTGTCTTGCAACATTTATTCATAAAACCTCTTCGTTATTGCAATTGAAGGCTAGTATTTCAGTCTCCAAAGAACTACCGGTATCATCTCCCCTTTCAGAGCCCCTTTATCGTTATATTTACTATAATCATTTTCTATAATCAGTCCAAGTTTAATTCATATTGGTCATTTTCCAGAACCAGACTGGTGTTTTCCAAATAGAAGATTTTTCTGAGCCACATTTAGGACTTATATTTAAATCCCATTTTAATCTAGCAAACATAGCATCGTCTTTTCATTGGTTTAGAGTTAGACATATCTAGTTTTAATCAACAAGAAGTTTTTGGGAACCACATTCCTATTCCAATTCCATCATAAAACCAAGTTTTTACAAAATTGGGTCAGAAATGGGTTAATTTTATTCACGATTTCACGGTTTTGAAGTTTGGACTATCGAAAAACAGAAATTTTGGTATACCTAAGTTTCTAAGGAAATTATTGATGTTAAGATCAAAATGCAAGCTGATAATCAAATTTTTCCGTGCAATCTTAGCTTAAAATCTTTTATGTAACAGGAAAACACAAAATCTAAGCTGGCCGTTCAAGTAGAAACCTATTTGAACGAAAAAGTAATAATTAAGCAATAAAAATAAACGGCAAAATGACGAAACATTAAGTTTACTTTCATTTATTGCGAAAACGAGGTGGTTGGGTTGTCTATTTTTGCAAGGTGGTATCTGTCGGTTGTCGTTACCTGTTAAATTCCTAATAGTTACGGAGGTGAATAAAAATTTCGTTAAAACTGAGTTAGCATTGCCACCAAAATGTAATTCAAAATAAGATCGGCAGAGGGTGACATTGGCATAAACAGAAAAATTTAACGAGAATTCTTCAAAAGTATTGAAATAACAAAATTATAGAATTCTTCGTATTGCCAGGGTTGAAATCATTCGACGGAGTAATAGAAGACGATGCCTTGAACTCGGTGCAATAATTGATAGAAAACACAATATGTTAATAATAACTCTGAATACAAACATCCCATTACACGAGAAATCTTCATGTCAAAGCAATTCCAAGTTATGATATCAAAATTCAAAACGATACTCGACCCCTAAACAATACAAAAACGAAATTAAGACAACTACCGCGGAACCAACATCACAGACTTACCCATACCCTTATGAGTGAAGAAGTTGAAAATAATTCACCATGGATTGTCGACAATAAGATGGATGCCTCACAAACCAAAGAGTATAGGATGGTTATCGACTTCAAAAGGCTAAACTCCATAACAACAACAGATTCATATCAGACTTTGGATATATCAAATATTTTGACGAATCTAGGAATGTCAATTTTTCACAATGATCGGACCAAAAGTCTGGATTCCATCAGATAAGAATGAAAGAAACCGATAAACAAAAAAACATCATTTTCAACAAATAACGGAAAATATGAGTTCTGAAAATCTTCTCAAAACAGGGGAAAAAAAGTCAATCTAAGAGTCAATTTGGATAATACAGAATTCATGAAACAAGAAATTAAATTTTTGGGTTCTCTGATCACAAACAAAGGTATCAAGCCGGACCCGAGAAAAGTAGCAGCCATTAAAAAAATTAAAAAACCTCAGCACCTAAAATGATCTTAAGTCTTGGGACTACTTACTATAGGCGGTTTATATAGGACTACGCAAAAATTGCCAAGCCAATGACGAAGCTTACGAGAGTGGAAAACACACAAATAAAGGCAACCAAGAAGGTTGAAATCAATTTGAAAAGGAAGAAACGTAATCATTCTTTCACATGAAAGAACTGCGATCTTAGACGAAGATTTTAATCTTTCCGGATTTTAACAAACCCTACTTTCTGACTACAAATGCGTCTTGGGCCCCTATTTTGGAACAATCGGTATTTGTGAATTCGAGAACGTATAAACTGAAAACGAACAACAACAACAGAATACACATTTACAATTTCAAAATTCAATAAGATGTTTAATTTTAGTACAGGTATGACCATTAGCAAAAAATTTCACTTCTCATTATTTAACAGTGTATATTTCTATTTTTGATTGAATTCCGAATTACCAATATACATGTTTGAATCGAATTGATCATTCGAATCGAATAACAGTTATAATAGAATTCCCAAGCCTTGGAATACAGTCCCCCACTTCTCTCACTTCTCTCGTTTACTGAATAAAAAATTATCACGGATAAAAACAAAATTAAAATTCTGACATATCACCAACCACTGACGTTTGCAAGAAACAATAAAAACAACAACAAGAAACTAGAAACTTGCAATGTTTGTCTAAAAGACTACAATTATGAAATTATTTACAAGCCGCGATGCACCAATAAGGTCAAAGACGCCCTACCAAGGCTTGCATTATAGGCAAACACCCTGTCTACGAACAGAACCAGATAATGTGAAGAACCAACCACGCGTTGCAGAACCAATCCATATTTAAAAAAGGCATGGACATAATGGAAATTAAGCGTGAATGGTTCATCATTTCACAATGCGCCTGTTCATTGACTTGTTTACCTTTTCATGGTGATAACATTCTGGTAATACGTATTAAATAAATATTCACCATTAATTTCACACATCGGGTCTTTTCGATTTTTAAAATGATTATGGTAATAATTTTAAGTTTGGCAAATTTAAATTTGTGTTTAGAATCCATGCAAAATTTGACGAGTTGCGCCAACCACAACATGGGGTCGCGTCGCTTTTACAAGACCGCTATATTTCATCTGCACTAACTTTTAACTATTAACACTTTCTGTTAACATTAATTCTCAGATACACTTATTTTGTGCAGCTACACACGGGAATGATAGTTTGAATACGCGGTACTACAAAACAGTGGAACAATAATTTGTCGAAAGCAGGAGAGGAATCATGATTTTTGTTTATTTGTATTTTCTCATAAAATACTCAAGCCAATTTTGACCATTTCTCGAAATATTTTTTATTTGTTCATAGAAATATTTTACATCAAATGATTTTTCCGTTGAGAACCATGTGGGCAGAGAGCAGCATTGAGAATTATGTAGGCAGAGAATATTCATTGGTGTGCTTTCTGCGTGTGCAATCATGATTATATTCTGATGTAATGACCCAACAATAAATTCATACTTGTATACATAATTTTTTTAGGTACATCGTGTTCTAAATTACACAATATGCCTGGCAACACAATACAAATTTATGCAAACACAACCCAGAACTTTCTGCCTTTTAATAACAATTTAATGAGCAAACAAATAATAAAATAAGTAAGTAGGTAGAAACAACTTGTACGACAAAAAAAAATTATCCGAACCAGGTTATAATAAAATTTCACATCCTTTCTCGGTCCTCGCATACATTCATGTCGGGATTTACAAAAAAAATTTTTTTAATCTTTGGCATAAAAACAAACAAAAAAAAGGTAAACTATCATTTGAAATGTAATCAAAAATAATGATAAAATCATAATTACATACAATAAATCCCTCATTTAACACTTTTATGTGCTATATATACAGGAGCTAAGGATTTGGTGTTTGTGTGTGGTAAATATATCCTTAAAATACAATTAAATATTTAATTTTATACCAGCCGCATACGTAGCTCGCATAATGTGCAATTTGCTCGAGGAGAGAACAACCAAAACCATATTATATACCCGGAGCGTAATACTCCCAAAATAAAAAAAAAAGGATTCGTATTATTGTTGCTCATCCTTTTTTAATAGGATCTAACATTTGCAAGTATGCCAACCAAACCAAGTACTACTCCTCGTCGTATTTTTTTTTGTATAAGGATAATATTATTATAATGTAGGATTTATTTTTTTATATTAAATATTCAACAAACTGAATAATAATAATAATATATCTACATAAAGTATTTAAAAAGCTAAACAATATTTTTTCCGAAAAATATAGCTAGGAGAAACAGGATTAAATGAAACCGAAAAGAATTTAATTTTTCCATCGGTTTCGGTTTTTATGGATTTTTACAAGTTTTTCCATTGCCGTTATATAAAATTTTTTTACTTACTCTTCGAGACAAACAATAATTTTATAACGCTATAACGTTAACTGTATCTTTTATACAGAATAAAAGAGAGAGCTATACAAGGATACGACACCAAACAACAATAAATAATATTATAACTTAACTAGATTAGGTTTAGTGTTTGGGTTTCTAGATATAAATTTGTGCACCGAGAGAAATAGGATTAGCATTTCTCCGTCGACTAGCAGTGCTTTCTGTAAAACGATTTGCAAATTTGTTTAGATGAATATTTATTAAGCTCTAAACTTTTCACTTCTACGTTTGTCGGTTAAATTTAGTAAAAACCGGCTTTTTAGGCACCAATTAATACTTTAACGGTTTTTCATGGCTACTTTAAAAAACATTCTTACCATAGTAAATATTACTGTCTTCATTGTACGGCACGCAAAGACCATCTTTGATATTTTTAATACAGTTATTTGGTAGTACTAACCCCATTATTTTATAAATTCATAAGATCCTCGTAAATTACCTGAAACGAAATAAAAAATGATATTGTTAACTCGATTTTCTTTGCATAAACTCCAAAAATATAAATAAAATTAGTTATCAATCAGTTTACTAGTTTCACCTAAAAATCATCTAGCGAAGATTAAGTGATTATTGCCTTGTGGTTGCAGACCGTTTTTTTCAACATTTTAGAATGTTAGTAGTTAGAAAGCGGATAACTGTACCACAATGACTTTAGGAAGAATTCGTTTCAACTTTTCAACATAAGATGTGCCCATCCACTCAAAGAAATTCCACATGAACTCCTCCTGTGTATGTGAGTGGGTTCTTGGATGGTTAAAATTCATAATTGAAACCGGCAGGTGGTACTGTAATCAAGTTCTATGATTTTTTATTTTTGTTTTTTGACGAATTTTTTTTAGGTTTTTCGCATATCCGAACATATAACCCCAAAATTTCAAGTCGGTGAAGTTAGCCCGAGCCCGAATTGATTGGTGCGTTTCTTAGCTAAAGTGTATTCAACCCGAAAAAAGTGTAAATACCCTTATGTTTCGTAGGATCCAATCGTCATAGTTTATAATACGGAAGTTGACCGTTAGTACATATGTGATGAACCACACTGTGCTTGACCGGGACATTAAAATTTGGGGATTCGGGAAGTGTTTCGGTGTTGGCGTATTATCATTAACTGTCATTGCCGAGACAGTTAATTTGGTGGTCGAATCTAGAATGCGTTTTCCACGCAAGTCAACAAGAAGACCGAATTTATTTTTTATTTTATTCTTACCGTTAAAAAGTCAGTTCCGATTAGCTATTGGAATTGAGAATTCTCGGATTGAGAAATCTCGGGAATTTTTTCAACTTTTGCATTCCTCATTTCTCGGGAAGTTCATTTATTTTTCTCGATAAATTTTGAAAAAAAATTCAAATTAACCCCAGTCGATTTTAAACTTGAAAAATACGTTTTTTGCTATATATATATATATGGTCCATCCCGTATATGATATCCTCAACTATCTTACGAAAAATCCAAGCGCATTTCTGTGTACTAGGGTCAAAATGACCCCAGGTTATTTCCATGTATTATTTTCTATATAAATTAAAATATTATTCACTTTTTATGGTACTAGCTTTCTTAAATATCATCCCAGAAACGTTATCGTTGCTGAGACAAACATAAAAAGCGCGGCAGTGTTATACAATAAATGGCAATACAATAAAACAACAGCATGTTTGGTATGATACCAATTCGGTGGAAATATAGTATATGCTCTGATTGGAATTTTAATTTACGCTGGCACTCATAAAAATTGGAACGAGCGGTTGGATGAATTATACCACCTTGACAACCGTCCATTTTATCGAGCTGCGATGTCCTTGAACTAGTGCAGCAATTGTTACGATTTTTGCGGTTTGATAACTATCAAGCAAGAAAGGAGCGGCTAAAAACCGATAGATTTGCAGCATTCCGATATGTATGGAATATGTTCTTAGCATACATTCGAGAACCTGATAAACCATCATCAAATTTAACCATTGATGTACAATTGCTTCTTACTCGAGGCAGATGTTCTTTTCGACAGTACATTTCATCGAAACCGGGGATGTATGGCATTAAAATATTCTGGATATGCGACGCAAAGAATTCTTACTCATTGAACGCAGAAGTGTATGTTGGTAGACAACCCGGCGAGGCGCCCTCAGTTGATTACGCATTGAATTTAGTCCATTAATTTAGTCCATTTTTACTAGTTGTACTTTAGCGGAGCAGCTGTTGCAAAAAAAACTACTCTAATTGGAACAATTAGGCAAAATAAACCAGATCTTCCCAAAGAGTTTACTAGTAAGGCGGAATTTAAATCGAGAACTGCAATCTTCAAAATTTTATTTTGATAACAACCTAAAACTTGTGAGATTTGTTCCTAAACTAAATAAAAATGTTTTGCTATTGTTAACTTTACACAACAGTAACGAAGTAGACCCAGAGTCTAATAAACCAATAATTTTGGATTATAACGCAACGAAGGAAGGGGTTGACACTCTCAATAAATTGGTGAGAACCTATACATGTAAAAGAAAAACCCACCGATGGCCGATGGCGCTATTTTTTAATCTTATGGATCTCGCTGGTGTTGCAGCCTATATTTTGAATAAAAGCGCCGATCCACAACTATATGAAACAAAGAAATCGTCAAAACGAAAATCGTTTCTAAAAGAATTGGTTATGCAACTGGTACAGGCCAACGTTTTCGAGCGAATCTTTAACCCTCGCAAGCTTAAAAAAAGTGTAATGACAGCAATAGACTTCATAGGGTATAAAGTAATACCAGTTAGAGAAGAATCAACGGGCGAAAAAGTGATAGCTACGATGATTAGCAAACGACCAAGATGTTATTTGTGTCCCCGATCATCTGATGTGAAAAACAAAACAAGATGCAATGTTTGTGATCAGCCATTTTGTTCAAACCACACAAAAATTATATGCATAGAATGCATCAAAACCGAGGAAACTATTTCAGATGAAGAAGGACGTGGTTTCAGATGATGCATCTGATTAAAACTTATAGTTACTACTAATACTAATTAAAATGGAATTTTCAGCAATTTTTTTTTTTTTAAATAAATATGTCTTGAATTTTGAAAGTTTTTATTTATTTTAATAAACTGTTTTGTTATAAAAATATAAATAATGTATTTAATAAGAAACTAAACAATTTTTATTAACATTTCCTTTAAAATTACATTAAGATATTTGTGTGGTCAGATTGACCCCTTGATTGATTAATCTTTAAAATTCGCTAAGGCATTATTATTATACTTCTAAGTTAAAAGTATGTTCAATATTTTTGTAGTTTGGTCACTGCAGTCGAATGAGACGACCGAATTTTTTAATATAAAGAATTTAATGTTTCATTAGTTCGAAACCAAGGTTCCAACGCATTGGTAACCTCACCTTAAAGTATTAATAATATTAATACGACATGGTGATATTTGCCGTGTTTCTTGATGCTCATTGATCCGGGTCAGTTCAAATTTTATATAGAAAACATGTTCTAAATTTGTTTGAGATCACAAATTTTTATTTTATATCTGCCAAGCGCATTTGTGTTATTTCACGAACCATGAACTGCACTGGATCAGATCAAGCATCAAGAAACACGGTTTTCTTTATTTTTGTAAATTTCCCGAGAATTAAATAAATTTTATCGAGAAATCCCAATCGCTAGCTCCGATAATTGGTCGGTTAACTGACGCTAGCACAAAAGGATGGGTAAAATTGTGTAACATGTCACATATTACAATTATGTATATTTTTATTCTTATTTCACCGGCTGTACAAAATTGTGCGCGTGCGACAGCTGATCGATATTCCGTATGCAAATCGATATTTATGTAATTGATGATTTAAAATTTTTTTTTGGGAGGCAGTCAAGAATGTGCTTTAAATACGGATAGATCGTCGTGTCTTACTGTGGACATAATTAAAATATTAGTTATCTTGATAAAAATAATAAAAATAAAATTGCAAAGTACTGATTGCGATTCGAAAAATATCGTGTGTCCGTGTATATAGACGGTTAGTGAGTTTATACAAATAATATTGGCAGTGATAAAAAGTACAAACTTTAAATGCAATATACACAAACCAATTCGTGGTAATTTTTATATTGATTCTTGAGTACATTTAATGAAAATTGTACATAAGAAAATCGTATGCTTCAAAGTAATACCGATGGCGCGGTTTTCTAACTTTTAATTTTTAATTGGTGCTACAAATTATGAATTTAGTTATTAACTTTGTAAAATAAGTGATCCAAATTGTATTTTTTTATTTATGCGAAAAAAATGTAAAAATTAACTGGTGAAACAAAAACGGTCACTGTGAAACGTGGAAGGACGTTTCGATAGCGTGTCGCTTTGATTATGGTTGCAGCATGAAATTGAACTATCAACCAATATATATATATAATAATATATCTACACAATAATAATATATATATACAAAATAATATCAAATAATAATTTACCAATCATAATAAAACAAATTATAAATTAATCAAAGTTTCCTAATCAAAGTAGAATATGAACAAATAGTGCTATCTAAAATTAACGTACGAAAAACGTCCTTGTGTTACATATAAACTTTTTGAAATGACGCCTGATATAAACTATCGTTACATTTAATAGTGTGTTAATATAAATAATAACTGTGATTAATAGTCGATAAATTAATCAGTCAATAAAAATAACGTTCGAATTTATCGAACCATCTATAACCTTACTTCTCTTCGATACATGTACATGCTGCGAAATAAATACTGCCTGCCGTGGAATATGTGGAGTACTACAAACCAACGTATCGCATAAAAACCGTAATTAAGATTTAATTAAAATTATGTTATATTATATATTTCTCTATATTTATTTATTATTAATATGAATCTAATTTTCCTGAATTGCATTTAGTTTTCTCAAATTTTCAGATAGTGATAATTTTTTTTATTAGTTAAGATTATAGTTATACAGTACGCGTACTTTCATAATTAACTGTATATGAGTATATAAAATATATTTTCGGTTTTATTTCTTTATATATTATATACACACGTACATTTAAATAAATTGTACACTCATTATTAATCTTAAGTACGGGTTAATTTCTAAAATTTTCTAAACTGAATTGCTCCAATATTGTATGCTAATGTGAGTACTTTTCTTTAAATGTTTTAATAAATTATCGAATATTTGTAATAATTGTAATAATTTTTGCCTCTCAATTTTTTTTTTTATCTATTTTTATTATTTTGTCTGAGAAAATGAGTAGGCGTGAAAATCTTGTGTTGGGGACAATGATGAGGGTAAGTAGTGTGGGGTCTGCAGTGTATTGTGCTTAAAGATAATTTAATTTCGCTGTCATCAATCCAGCAGTGAGAACCATGAACTTCCAGAACTATCCACGACAAATAATTTACCTCTACGACGAGCTAGGGGAAACGATGACAGGTAATATCAATTTAGTTCATGGCCACTGATATCTTTTATGTTAACGGAGGTCACAATTTTGTACCCCGTTACAGGTGCGCCGAGGCCCAATATCAACCGAAAGCAATTTAGTCCCAAAAGTATTAATAGTTGTACCATTCGCTGCCGAAAGACACAACACTGGATCGAGAGATCGATTTCCTTGGAAAAATTTATTTGGAACAACCGAAAGGCGGCCTCAGTATTTACAAGGAAAAGGAAATTATTATTTTGATCTCTAAGAAAAAGACGGTGATTGGTATGCATTCGACTCGCTGCCGTAAGACAGGCGAATTTATTCGTTTAAAGGACTTGACTTTGTTGATATGTTATTTGGAGATGAAAATTCGCACGGTTTTATATATTTGAGTGCTCTTCCACCAAATTTATAGTGATACCAGAAATATTTATAATTCTTTGAAAATCTGTTGCCGCTTCTCGATCGAAATTTTGGCGCTATCGAAGATCGCGGGTTTGAAATTGACTGCTGTAATTGTAAAATTTGTTTCTTCAACTCTGTAATCTTCGACGAATATTTTTTTTCTTGGTTGGTTATCAGAGGTTGCAGTTAAGTTGGGATCTACTTCTGAAATATTGTTCGGTTCCGAAGCTTCATACATTCGATCCGCCTTTTCAATTAAATCGTTATGCTTGAAACAAAGTTCACTGCGAAACTTTTGTTCCTCAACATAAAAGATAATTTGGACAAAAAAGCTATGAAAATAATTGTCGCAATTCCCAGAGCTAGTATTCCTAAGGAAAACTGGAATAGTGCCACAGATTGATTTTATATTTTATCATTTGAAATGGGATTCATTAAATGGTTTATATAAAACTAGGACGCAATCACTACTTCCCAAAAAAATGTCGTATTTCTTTTAACCTTAATTGATTTTCGACAGAGTATAATTTTGACCTGCAATTATTTTAGTCAATACTAAGTTACAGTACTTTAGGCAACCTAACTTGGATTGGATATTTAAATATGTCCCGTTAAATCCAAGCTTCTATTCACTGATTCATTTACAGTTATTTGAGCATCATTTTTACAGTGTAGTTTTAAATGGAATGCTCTAAGCAATGTAGTGGAAAGGAACAATACCTTTAAATGTGCAAACCATTTTTTTTTTGTGTTTCCCTATATTTTAATAAATCATGACACGGTATATCTTTTGTAATATACATTTTTCTTAATTACTTTCCCATAAAATTTTCGCTCGACATTTTTTTTTTGCGCCTCTATCCATTGCTGTCTTGCTATTGTTGTATTATGTATAATAAATTGCCCGAACAGCACCGTAAACCAAAAACAAAAAATAAAAATGAAGCCGCATTGTCTTAACCGCACCTTTGGTTAAATTATTAGAATTAAATTAAAAGATCTATTTTTCTATATCATCTTTAAAAAGATAAAATACCTTTTTGTGTTTATAAATTGTGTTCCTTATTTATATCATGTATATATAGTATGTATATAGGTTTTGCTTGTTGCCTCTGTACAGTATATAATACTGGGTATATACCCACAACAGAAGCAGAACAGAGCCGTAACCCGAAAACATCACGAAATAATGGTAAAAATGAAAAAGCAAAAACATTTTCCTTTAATTAGCTAACAGAGAACGAAGGAGGAAAAAAAAGTCTTATCAAATGTCTAGATCAGAAAAACATTAAGCACAAAAAAATTGTTTTTCTTTTTATTTTGTTGTTGCTTTTGTTGTTATCGAAATGAAAAATATATACAAAAATAATAATAATAAAGGAAACCAAACCAACAACGTCACAACGGGAAATGAAACGAACGAAATTATGTCGAATATTTAGTTTTTGGTATACAAGAAAAATATATTATTTGTGTATACATTGTCATTCCACCCAAACCCACCCGGTGTAGTATATCGGTCGCCTAACAATTTTCATTTTTATTTTTTTAAATTGGTTCTCTAATTACATTTTCACCATAGCATATTTTTTTAGCAATTTAATTGTTAATTAAGCGATATTTTGCTAATTGGAAATTATTTTCAAAAAAAAAAAAAAAAAAAATCAAAAATCGTTTTTAAGATAAATCAATACAGGGGCAGGGTGCCATCATCTCTCGTTTATTTAGTAATTAGGTAATTTAGCCTGTATTCAAGCAAACGCCCCGGTGTTTAAATTTTTATTTTCATTTTTTTTTGGGAGGGATAAAATACTTGGACATACAATTTCCTCACTCATATTAAAGTAGGTACAGGATACCTACTGAAGGAATCAAATGAAATTTTGATGAACGCCTTTTTTATGGTTTAGTAATTTTATTTTCTTCATATCGATTTTTCAATTTTCTCCCATAAATAAATAAATAAAAAAGGAAATTAAAGTTAATAAAAAAAAATGTTTCAAGTTGAACATTCATAATTCAGGTGAGTTTTATAATAGAGAACAGCAACTGTGTATGAGCACAAAGGCATTCAATAATTAGTTGATTGTGGTAGCTGCCAGGCACGCGATATTTTTATAGGCCGCTCATGAATCTCGTTTGCATCAGAGTGCGAAAACAACACGAAGGTGTGGTATACTGTTTTTTTTTAATATAAAATCGTAATTTTTCATTATCATCGCCACCCCGTTAATTACCGCCAAATTAGTTTTGTGGCTAATTAGTCGCGAAAACATGTGTAACCTTTTATTTTGATATACAGTCGTTAAATTGGCACAGGTATACATCGTTTAGCACAAACAAAGCAACATTCCAGTTATGCAAATTTTAAAATATTTTTTGCCAATTTTTGTCGCGTGTTATTTCAAAGTGAAATTGTTTCAATTGAAATGAGTTTGTATATATTCAATGTCTCTTATTGAATGCATGTGTATGTCTGGATATATAGGCAGACAATTTCGTTTATTGTTTTATCAAGTACCTGGCAATCAAAGGTAAAAACGAATAATACCAATTCTCGAAAGCTTTTAGTCTTTGTAAATTGCCTAAAGAATGTTTCTTTAAAGAAATTTTGTTCGTATTCGCAGAAAATTCTGTTTTTCAGATTCATTTAACACATTTCTGGAATTACTGTATAATATACGGCATGTGTTTTCTACTTAAAGTTGACATTTGTACTAAGGAGTATTTATAAATGTATAATAATGAATCCAGTTCAATTTTAAAACGGAGGTGAAAATGAAGGAATTTTATGCATGTGAAGTTAGACCTAACTATCTATAGAACAAACTTTAGGAATAGTTTAGCTCAAATTTCACACGCTTGTATACGCGTTTGAAGCTAGACCTAAAATAATCCTAAACCAACAAAAACAAACGAAAATTTGTAAGTATTGGTAAAAAAGTAAAACAAGAATGTCATTTAGGCGAAATATTGAATTTGTGAACTAATATAATTTCAATTTATAATAAATAATCAGAAGTACATTATTAGGATGGGATATAAGAATTTAGGATTTTTTTAAGAAATCGATTATCAAGAGACTTGAATGAAAGACTAGATTAGGGCTATCTCCATTAAAAGCCATTTGAAAAGCTAATAATTTTATGCGCGATCAAATTAATTTTTGCCATGCGTTACTAACCTGAGAAGTTAGGATTTTTTTAAGAGTCTGAATATCTCAAGACCTGATATGTTTATCAAGAATGTTATTGTGTTTTTCGGTTTTTGTAATTCGTTGTCGAAGATGGTCTATGATGAACTTGACTTATTCAGAAATTCAGATACCTTGTTAAAGCTAGCCGAAAGTTGCCAGCCGAAAGATAATGCAGATAGTGTCTTGACTATTTGTTAAACTCTCTTTATACTCTCGCTCCTATCGATTTTTAAATTCCTATAAACTGAAATAATTTCTCCTTCACCCGAATGATATAACCCGATGCTAAATTCGTAAATTCTTAAGTTCATGACTGATTTTTTCTGTATTCAAGACACTATCTGCATTATCTTTCGGCAGGAAACTTTCGGCTAACTTTAACAGTATAATTCAGATTGTTGATTAATTTGGGGTTTCGTTGGAATATACTTAATTTTACGATTCCATATATAATGCATCTCCCTGTGGTTCTGAGTGGAATTCGTTACTTTCAAAATTGAACAAATTTTTTTTGATGCATCAGAAAATCGTCCAAGATCCTTCATTAAGCTTAGATCGGGATATACAATATTTAAAGCTTTCAATAAGCTATATCGGAATTAAGCTTTGTAATATTTTTTTAATTAGATATCGTTTTTTTAGAGTTTTATCGCTCACAGTAACTTTAAGATTATTATCTTTCAATTGATGCATTGTTGAATTTGATAATCACAGATGTTTTGATTAATTTGATTAATCACAGAACCTAAAGCACGATTAGAAATAAAAATATTTGGTAGTTTTTCATCGCCTATTACCTAAGAGAAATAGGTACGCTATGGAAACTACTACTACAGCAATTTACTCCCGAATTTACTACAACAAGCTATATCGGATTTTAAGGGGTGTGTTGTAATACAATCGTAGATACCTATTTCTGATACTAGATTGTACTGCATGATACAATATTTTGGGATTTTTAAGGTGTATGTTATTGTTAAAATTTTAAGGATGATCATTACATGTACAGTAAATACAAGTCGATTTAATTATCATTACATGTGATAGCGAGGGTTTAACTCTATAGATGTTGCTTTTTTAACGATCAATGAATTCTGATTGAATATATTGACTTGTAATAAATTTATAAAAAAAAATTCTATTTGAAATTATAAAGTTTTATTTAATGAATTTTAGCTCAATGAAACCTGTACTATAATTTATTATACATTTATTACATATTATTACAACAAATCCCGATTTTAAAACTGTTTCCGTTTTCGAGGAACGAGTGGTCGGTTTCGCTTATAATTTAACATACACCGTGAAAATTGTAACTTTTGATGTAGCTGTGATATCTGGATGGTTCTTGGACCAGAATTTATTACAAATTAATTACGTTGATTAATTAGTACGAGATCAACAATATATCTTGATCAAGGTTAAATTTCACCCCAAACGATTATTTATAACAAAAACATCCATTTTACCACATTTAATAAACTATTACAACAGACCGCCACTAGATATTGAGTCAAATTTTAATCCTTGGACCTTGTGGAGGGCAGGTTAACTTTATCCAGGTGTGTAATAAATTATCTTTATGTCAAGTTACGGAATTGGCTCCAAACTGTAAACGCTTTAAACATGTAATTCAAAGTTCCATTTTACCACATTTAATATTTATTACACCACACCACCACCAGATATTGAGCCAAATGATACTCTTTAGACCTTGTGGAGGGCAAACCAACCACTAGGTCCAAGGAGTATCATTTGACTGAATATCTGATGGCGATCTGGTCTAATAAATTATTAAAGGTGGTGAAATCGAACTCTAATTTAAAAACTTAAAGCCTTAACCGAACACAAAAATATTTATACACACCTGGATAATATTGACCACAACACAAGTGATGTTTTTGTTATAAATAATAGTTTGGGGTGAAATTTACCCTTAGTCAAGATATATATTGTTGATCTTGTACTAATTAATCAACGTAATTAATTTGTAATAAATTCTGGTCCTAGAACCATTCAGATATCAAAGCTACATCAAAAGTTACAATATTGACGGTGTATGTTAAATTATAAGCGAAACCGACCACTCGTTCCTCGAAAACGGTAACGGTAATAAATTCGGGATTAGAAGTATTAAGAAAAATTCTAAACTCAATTCAACTTCTCAGGCTAGTATCTCATTGCAAAAAATTAATTTTAACGCGCAAAAACTATTAGCTTTTCAAATGGCTCGGAATAGAGATAGTCCTAATCTAGACCTATCCGAAAAACAAAATAATATTCTTGATAAACATATCAGGTCTTGAAATATTCAGACTCTTAAGAAAATCCTAACTTCTCAGGTTAGTAACGCATGGCAAAAATTAATTTGATCGCGCATACGATTATTTGCTTTTCAAATGGCTTTTAATGGAGATAGCCCTAATCTAGTCTTTCATTCAAGTCTCGATACATTCGATTTCTTAAAAAAATCCTAAATTCTTATATCCCATCCTAATAATGTACTTTTGATTATTTATTATAAATTGAAATTATATTAGTTCATAAATTCAATATTTCGCCTAAATGACATTCTTATTTTACTATTTTACCAATACTTACAAATTTTCGTTTGTTTTTGTTGGTTTAGGATTATTTTAGATCTAACTTCAAACGCATAGGAATTTTATGCTAAATTTGAAGGTTTTAACTGCCTGATTATTTTGAAAATTAGGTAATAACAAAAAAATTATGAATATATCACTTAACACAAAAGTTCATATCGGTCTGTAATTCGTTCCAGAAACTAGTTTCCGATTTAGTAAAGCGGAAATAAGGCAGGAATTAGCAAATAAACAAAATTTGGTCAGGCCACAGAGCAAGTAGTTTTGTTGAAACGATTAAACATTATTAAAACAACACCAGCCTTGATTGTTGTTCGACATTCAATCATTCAGCCGGAAAAGCAATCCTGACCAACCACAAATCCATGCCTAAAAAACTATCTTCAAATAAAATTTCAGTTATTGGGTGTATCACGAAATACCAGTTTTTAAAATCCCGGTTTCGAAATCCCGATTTTCAAAATCCCGGTTTTCAAAATTTAGGTTTTTAAAATCTCGGTTTTCGAAACCCCGGTTTTCAAAATCTCAGTTTTCAAAATCTCGGTTTACTTTTCTTCTAGTTAGTTTTCTTCTAGTCGAGATTTTGAAAAAAAAAAAATATTAATTCGGGCCGGCAGGAATAATAATATTTTAACACCCAGCAAAATTACTAGAAAAATTTGTTTGTTTTCGAATAACATTGATTATAGGGGCAGACGCCGAATGTCAAAATTCCACGTATCCAGTCAGTGATACATTTTAGTGAAGAAAAATTTTATCAAGCAAAGTCATTAATATATGATAAAAAAATTACGAAATATTTCTTAAAACAAATTAAAAAAATTATATTTCCAAAAACGAAAAGTAACCATTTTAGAAATCCGGAGTATAATTTGTCTTGAAATTCTTGAAGGAAATAATACTGACTCGATTTACCTACTCGGAATTTTTCCTTAGTACGGAAATCAATAGCAGGCGAAAAATTCGAATATGTAATATAAAGAAATTTAAAGCAAATTACATTAAGAATGTGGAAATTTCCAACGATTTCGAGAATAAGGCCCCAGTACTTTAGGAGAGAGCTCTCGAAATTCGCAAACCCTAAAAGCTCAATAAGGTTTGCTGGTTTTTAAATAAATGTAACGGAGCAGCTGCGTCAAACAAAAACAGAGAATTTTTGAATAAATTTTCGAATAGCTTTGAACTTAAGCTTACCCTTAAAACCATAAACAACCTCATTACTAGTATTAATAACAAAACAAGCCGCATATTGCTTACTTGTACTAATACCTAAAATTTTCATATCGGTTGATTAAATGATGCACCGATTTATGATCCCCCGAAATACGTACAATTTGATTTTTGAGCCGCTACCTCTAAGCACGAATACCACACCCAATTTCTCAAGAGTAAATGAAGCATTCTCTTAAAATATCAAAAATTAAATATTTCAATGTCGTGCAATGAAATATTAAATTTTTGCAATTTAAAAAAAAAATTTTATTTGCACTTGAGAAATTGGGGGTGGTATTCGTGCTAAGAGGTAGCAGCTCCAAAATCAAACTTCACGTATTTCCTGAGCTTATAAATTGATGCGTCGTATCCGATATTGAAATATTTAGTTTTTGCAGTTTTAAAAGTGTTTGTCATTTCCAAGTAACCGCAATATGCGATTATTTTGTTATTAAATCTAATTACGGGGTTGTTTATGGTTTTAATGATGAGATCAAAAATTGAAGTTATATCTTAAATTGAAATCTCATTAATAGTTTCTAATTCTACAATAAAAATTAATTCAACATTTTCTGTTTTTAGTGGTGGGGGCTGAGTCAACGTTGACCACTACATTTATTTAAATTCCTGCACTAATTTTGTCCATTTTCTTTAATGAGAATGGGGAGGAGTAGGTGGGGGTCAGCCCAACAGGAATACCCCGCTTATTCTTTAGTTCTGATAAATATGTATCTATGAGTTTATCTATCATTGACAATGATGTCAATTAATTGGTATACAAATTAGAGTATTAAACGTAACTCTGAAATCTGAACGATTGAGAAATTTTGTTTGTCGTTTTTTGCATAGCAAGTTTGAAGAATGCTGATGAAGGCAAATTGGAACCGTCCCCCATAGTTTGGTTTTTAGTCGACCAGCCAATACACCTCCAATAATTCTAGCCGCTGGATTTTTCTTACGAAGTGTACGTGTTACCACATATATCAACCAATGTTATACTATTAAGGAATCACTGATAGCCTTGCTACAATAAATTTCGAACTTGTTTAAACATGGTAGGTCTTCAACTATTGTCTTAAATTTTTTATTTAGCTTTATTGGAAAAGGAGTGTCTCAATCCAAATTAGCAACCCACAATTTTTGAACCACAATTTTGAACATCATCACAGTTGGTCAAAGATCTCCCAATGGATTGTTTTGAAATTTCCGATAATACCTGTTTTCTTGTGGATTGTTGTTCTTCCAGTAATTTGAATTTTGTAATAATCTCGTATTGCGAAATTGAAAAATTGATTTTGCTGATTATTATTATTTGGAATTTCGGACCACGGTACCTTCCTGATGTGATGATGACTATTGTATACATTTAATATACTATATCGTTGAAATTCAGCATCTCTTTTGAATCTTCGTTACACAGCGATCACTCGACATTTAGCGTTAGTTAGTTATTTAGCGTTTAGCGTTATTTCTTCCACTTTTTTGTTCCAAATTTTCCTGCTACTATCCACCTAAACCGAGACTGATATAATGGTGAAAGTCGACCGATATTTATTTAACGATCTTAACAATCTCAAACTAAAAGAATTCGGATTATCTCTTCAGTGTATTTGTAATGTGGATTTTCTTCTTGTTATCTCGACATTAGTGGATGTTAGACATACAAGTTTCACTTTTGTCCTAATTCGAGATAAACCAAGGCAGTCTACTAATGACTGCGAAACGAAAGCACATTGCGAACCTGAATCCAGAAGGGGTCGCACTAGTAACATCTCACCATTCACCGAATTACATTCAATATCGCTGTTGGTAGTATTGTTCAAATGGGTAACCGTGATAAATTTTGCTGGATTTTGTATTAACTTCTTGTTATAGGTTGGATGTGCGGAAGATTGTTTATACGAGCCAGCATTACCTTAGTGAGTGTAAAAAACAAGGGTGTCTTCTTTGACATGTTAAACTATGCAATTTTGAAACGACAGCTCAACACAAAATTAGTTTCCGATCGGATTTTTCCGCCAAAAAAAATTTCGTCGTCTGAGTTTTATTGATATTGAATGCTACACGATTTCAACGTGTCAGAACAAATATTCAAAAATTTTAAAATGTCTGCAAATGTGTGATATACATTAGCCACGGGATCTCTAGCCCACCAATACCTCGTGTCATTATCGACCTTTAGTATATGTATTATAATAGAAATATTAGCCAAAAATCGCGGAATTCTTCCTTTTCGCAAAGGCTTCTAAGTGCGCGAATAACTCCGTCCGAATGATCTACTTTTTAGCCATGCTTCATCATAATTTTGCTATCAGTAGCTCGATTCTGGTATTCATTTAGGAATAAGAAATAGGAAAGAATTTAAAAATTTTATAACAGTTTTGTGTTTTTCCGATATAAGCTTATTCTAGTGTGTTTTATAGGATTTATTTTTTCTATTTATCGCAGTTTTGACGTTTTTTTTCCCGCACCTACTTTAGATACGGAAAGAAATTCTTTTACAACACATGCAATATTATTTTAATTTTATAGTGTTGTAAAATTACCGACAATTTTAAATTCGGTAATATTGCCAGTATTATTACCGGTAACATGGGTAAAACAGGTAACAAACTTTTTATGTCATATTTTAATTTCAATTTATACCATATAATACTCGTAATAGTAAAAATAGTAAAAATTTTAGTATTGGTCAAAGGACAGATAAAACATAATCTACGTGTAAACAAATCATAATACATATATAGTTCAATTGAAAAATACAAATAAATAATCAATTTCTGCTTCAGTTTCAGACTTAAATGTAACCATCTTATTCAATATCCCATGTATTTGGGTCGTCCTGACCGGATAAGTCATCTTCATTCAAACCCAAATTCGAAGTATGTACAGGTAGCTTCAGATCACCCTCTTCTTCAACAAATAACTGACATGTATTTTTATCTGATTCTGTAGGAAAAGATATATCTTCATTGCCAGTTTAAGCAATTGCTGATCTCTCCAAATTGTAGTTGTGCAAAATGTAAGTTAGTTTCCCGGTCAATGGTTATTGATTGCGTCTTGAGCTGTGTATAAAATTGTACGTTTTGAATGTTCTTTCCATTGCAGCTGTTGATGCAGTCATGTTTAAAATATCAACCGCCAACGTACTTAATGTTGAAGTAGATCAAACACCTGCCTACCATATTTCACCTGAAAGCTGTTCGCTTGCAACCACAAATGGCCACGAAAAAAGTCTACTTCATACATTGTAATGCGCCAGTGACTCAATAATTTTGTTATGATCGTTACATTTTGGTTGCATGGAGTTCTGCGATATTGAAAATAAATTCTGTTGTTTCAAGTTTCTGTGCTTCCGAAAATTTTTTGCCTCAAATGACTGGCTCAAACAAATTTGCAGCACAAATGCATGGGTTGTAAGGATTTTTTGGTCCGTGAATCTAGAATATTTATAAGTTCTTCGTAATTGGAGCATTTGCTTTGTACAAATATAGCTTTAATTTCTACAAAACAGTAGACCACTTTGGCTAAAACTGGTTTCTTGTCATTCTGACTGAACTGTTTCGTTACAAAAAAATGGAGGAGATAGTAGATGACTTCATAACCGACTGCATTTCGTCTTCAATAGCTAGAGCCTTCAGAGCGTTTCTTGTTTCAATCAAACTGGAAAGTGAGTTCACAAAGGAATTCCATCGTGTTTGCGCAAGCAGTTTAAGTACAATATACTTTGCTTTGCGGTCGCGCTGAATTCGCTCAAAGGTAGCGTGTAAAATATGTGAATTTTTTATTTTGAAAACCATTCGTATAACTGACTGTTTTAATCTGCTGATAGATTGAATTTTAAGATGGGTACAATTAGCAAATTAAGCCCATGGCAAATACAACCATACTCGGTAATGTGAGGATATCACTTGCTTATCATTCTTCGAGCCACCTTTATATTCGCTCTATTATCAATAATAAGCCCAATAAACTCATGAACACTGGCATCCTTCAAGACTGCTTCTATTTCGTCAGAAAGAAGTTTAGCCATATGACGGTTTTCCTTAGTGTGCGTGCGTGGATTTGCAGAAAACCAGCTTGGGTGTGTTGATCACGTAATTTGTTATAGAGCCCCTGTATTATGTTACCGATATTGCCGCGGTAACATCACTTTGGGTAATATTACCCAATATTACTCATTTTACCGGTAATAATCACGTCGATTCAATGGATTCTTCTATTCTTCTTGAAAAATCTTCTTCACTCAAACAGAAGAAATCAAAAATAGAAGAATCTTCTATTTTGCTATTCAGTCAAATATAATTCAGTGTAGCAGAGGGATCCTAATCTACAATTTTTATTATCGCAAGTTCCAAATCGAATTTTTTTCTTCTATTTCCTTTTGCTATAATGTCAAAAATGTATTATTGCACAAAATCAAAACTGTTCCGTAATTCTCTAAGCAGTAAGATAATTTGTAAACGTGTAAACGATAATTTACCTTGCCTTTTTTTACAATATTCGCATTCTCTAATTAAACTCCAAGATAAAATTTAAAACGGTTATGATAAATAAATGTACACTATTATGATGTATGTAGGTTCATATTTAGACTTTGAGGGCACATATCTTGTGTTTCCATTTAAATTTCAACATTAATCTTACGAATATAAGTTATTCTAAAAAGCATCTGTTCATAAACTATAGTTCAACTTGTTATAGGTTGTGGTAAAGGTAATTTTAAAGGTGAAAATTTTATACAATATATTCAGGTTGATTCAATATAGATCTTCTATTCTCAATATCTTCTATTCTTCTATATTTGTATATGAAAATTATTAAATGTCGAAATAGAAGGAAAATATAGAAGAATTGCTATTCCATATTAAATATCAACAAATTTTTTGATTTTTTCGCTTAGAAGGTTTTTTCTAAAAATAGAAGACATAAAAATGAGACTTTTATGACAAGAAGAAATAGATTTGTTCGATTTTTATCAAAAGGGGGTTGTGTTCTGATTAAATCTACATAATTTAAAAATGAACTTTTGTTTAATACGAAGTGAAAGAATCCACCAAAAGCGTATTGCTACGTAAGTAAATTTATTAATTATTTAATAAAAATAATTAATTTTAATAAAAATTTTTAGACAAAAACTAAAAATGAGATTGAAGTAAATAAGAATAAACGACGATCCGTTTCAGCTTCCTGATAGTGTATTCCACAAGTACTTTCGATTGCAAAAGGGAAAATAATAATAAATTACAAGTATGTATTAATTATTTTAATATGTAAATAGGGTACATATATGAGTCTTATTACATAGGTACTTGCTACTTTGCATTTTTATGGGCAAGGGAGCTATCGAGCCTCAGTTGGTAGCAACAATGTGTTGGGCCTGTCGCGCAACCTAGTGTGTCAAGATGTATTGACAATGTAACTTGCCTTATAAACAAATATTTGGTGCCAAAGCACATAACATTGCCTATAACTATTTTGGAAAAAACTAGTAACAAATCAAGGTATGAAAAAAATGTATCATATCTATTAATTTATAGAATTTCATAAGTTCCATTAACAGATTTCAGGATACTTATGGGATGAGGAATATAATCAGTGCTATGGACGGTGTTCAAATAATCATTATCGCTCCACCGGAAAATTCAGTTGAGACACCTGGCAATTTATACATTTGCAGAAAAAGATATCAAAGCATACATTTTTTTTACATTTTAATTTTTATTTAAAATAAAAAATTCATCACAAATTACGTGTGGTCAGTGCTCTAATTCTCTAAAAACCAAGATAAATTGTAATGTGTAAAAGTGATAGCTTTTACACACGAACAAATTATCGTAGAAGTCTAGATTTATATTGGATATCGTGAAGTTTTAATAAATTCGCATTCTCTAAATTTTTTTCAAGAAATGAAAATGTAAAGTGGCTAGATAAGTTTATGTCAAAAAGTAACACAAGTAATTTATCGTGGAATAACTTTGCTTGAATGTGTAAAACGCTTTCGTTTGGTTAAACAAGCCAAGTTCTAACAATTTAGATAACTGCAATACTTTACATAAAAAAGTTATATAATTCTTTTCATTTAGAATGTAAAAATGGACTGTTATCGTTGAAATTAAAATATTCTTTCAGTAAAGTCAAACATTCGAATATTTATCTCGATCGTCGTCAGTTTTACCTCTACTTTTGCTAATGTTTATCTCCAGTATTTCCTCCAAAACAACAAAATAAATAAATTTATTATTAATTTTATGATTAAAGTAGAGAATAAACAATGTACCTATTTATATTAGAAGAAGAAGACTTAAGGGGTAGACTATCCTAGAACAAGATGGTCTGTGGATTACAGCAAAAGCAATTTTAGTTGCTCAATTTTCAAATTTAATTGTCAAGTGTTTCACGTGTCTGATTTGACAACATCTAAAATGAACCCGTTCTCCACATAGCAAGCAAAGCTTTCAACTTGGTGTGCACTTGCAATGTTTTACTTGAGTATTACACTTTTGCACAATTAAAAAAACTGACGACTACAATAAATTTGACGGCCTGTAAAAAATTTAAATTATTTAACAAATTTCAGTTTGTTGTTGTTTAATATTTCATTTAGAGGCACTATTAGCTCTCAACAATCTTTAAGATCTTACATTGCTTTAATACTAGATTATTTATTAATTTGTGTTTGAGAAATTGATAAGTAGGACAAATTTCGAACAGTAATGAATGAGTACAAAATTTAATTATATAATGTATTAAAACTAGCTTTTAAATAGCACTAAGATCAAACAAGATGTATATTGCATAAAATCGATTTCCATAGTGCAGGTAATTGATCAAAGTCACCTCCTACTCGTTATTTGATCACCTCCTACTCGTTACCGATCCTTAAGATTTACCCAACCATTTTACAAAGATTAAAATTTAACTCAAGGTAAAAAACAAATCGTAACACTAAAACGTTTCTCCATAACTAGACCTACATCAAATACTATGGTTTCGATTAACATATTTTCATTGTTATTGAGGAGGCACATAAAAAAATATTGGATGAGATACTAGTGGACTAACTAAATTTGATGGTTATAAATGAGTTTCGTTGTTTAAAAATCATATAGGTTTTTGTAGTTTACTCGAAATTCTAAAATTCTAGTAAGACAATCCCGGGCTTTCCGAGATCCGACTATGATACTTAGGTATTGTCAACTCGTATGTGCAAAAAGAGCAAACTAAGACATTTCGTCTTCAACAACGACATACACTGAAATTATGATCTGCCAGTTTTGGTTTTTCGTAATAATTGACGACTGTTAAAGTTGGAAATGTGATATCTACTAGCGCTTTAAAAATAAGCTCATTGAGTTTTTTTTCCATGAAATTTTAGCACGACATACTTTATGAAAATAAAAATAGAAGAAAAAAATTCGATTTCGTACTTTCGATAATAAAAATAGAAGATTACAATCCCACTGCTACACTGAATAGCAAAACTGAAGATTCTTCTATTTTTGATTTCTTCTGTTTGAGTGAAGAAGACTTTTCAAGAAGAATAGAAGAATTCATTGAATCGACGTGAACATTAAACGTCAAAATGAAATTTTAATTATTTTATATCCTTAATAACTCAAAAAATTTAATCTCTAGAAACGTAGATTGTTGCATATACATCAAAACCATCTAGAATCACACATAGCCTTGAGGGCTTATTCAATCATATTGAAAAATAATCGGAGTCGGGAGTTATTTGAAATTCAAATAATGATACGGTTAGATAAACTTATAAAACAAACCAAATGTTTGAAAAGAACATTACAACAGTCAAAAATTTCTTTACCTCATATGGTAAAGACGTGTTATAAGTCTTATTTACAAAATCGCATTATTATGTAATTATTCTTTGCGATATGTTTTTGAAATCCAATCAAATCTGTCTTACGCAAGTTATCACTTTTACACATTACAATTTATCTTGGTTTTTAGACAATTAGAGCACTGACCACACGTAATTTGTGATGAATTTTTATTTTAAATAAAAATTAAAATGTAAAAAAAATGTATGCTTTGATATCGTTTTCTGCAAATGTATAAATTGGTGTCTCAACTGAATTTTCCGGTGGAGTGACAATGATTATTTGAACACCATCCATAGCACTGATTATATTCCTCATTCCATAAGTATCCTGAAATCTGTTAATGGAACTTATGAAATTCTATAAATTAATAGATATGATACATTTTTTTCATACCTTGATTTGTTACTAGTTTTTTCCAAAATAATTGTAGGCAATGTTATGTGCTTTGGCACCAAATATTTGTTTATAAGGCAAGTTACATTGTCAATACATCTTGACACACAAGGTTGCGCGACAGGCCCAAATTGTTGGTACCAACAGAGGCTTGATAGTTCCCTTGCTCATTAAAATGTAAAGTAGAAAGTACTTAAGTAATAAGACTAATTTATGTACCCTAATTGCATTTTCAAATAATTAATACATATGGTATAGGGTTGAAGCGCGATTTTTCTACTAAATCGGTTGCCAGTATCACAACATTTCCCTTTTGCAATCAAAAGTACTCTTGGAATTAGGAAGCTGAAACGGATCGTCGTTTATTCCTTCAGTCTCGTTTTTAGTTTTTGGGTACAAAATTTATTTAATTAATTTTTATTAAATAATTAATAAATTTACTTAAGCAGGAATACGATTTAGGCAGATTCTTTCTTTTCGCATTAAATAAAAATTCAATTTTAAATTATATAGATTTAATCAGAACACAACCCGCTTTTGATAAAAATCGAACAAATCTATTTCTTCTTGTCATAAAAGTTTCATTTTTATGTCTTCTATTTTTAGAAAAAACCTTCTAAGCGAAAAAATCAAAAAATTTGTTGATATTTAATATGGAATAGCAATTCTTCTATATTTTCCTTCTATTTCGACATTTAATAATTTTCATATAAAAATATAGAAGAACAGAAGATATTGAGAATAGAAGATCTACATTGAATCGACCTGAATACCACCGAGAATATTACCATTTAAGGCGGATTCATTGTTGTAGTTTGTTGTGTTCGTTCCGTTCCTCTCTTTCGGTATTTTTTCTGCAGTATTATTTTTTGGGTTCATTGTTGATGAAAAAACAAAACATCAAAACACAAAATGAAAAACGTACTTCACTACAAAATAAAATATAGAAAATGTTTCTGTTTGTTTCTACTATTATACTATATATCATGTCGTCTCTTTCTTGCCATGTTCTTTCGGTAAAAAAGTTGAAGATAGATCAAATTGATGAAAAAAATACCGAAGAAATAAAACGTCATTTGCGACAAATCCTATTGGTTTACAAAAAAGCATAACGAGCGGAATGAACACAACGAGCTACAACAATGAATCCGCCTTTACATCGTATGATACAATTAATGTAAGTTAAAAAATGGAAAAACTACTGGGAATAATTTAAAATTTATTCCTATGTGTGCCAAAATAAAGCATAGGAAAAGTTTTCTAGGAAAAAACTGCTATCAAAATTTTTTCCTAAATAAGGAAAAAAAAATCCTATTTGTTAAAGACCCCAGAATCGACCCACAGTTGTGTTAAAGTTAATCAACAACGCTCACTTATACAAATAAACTGTCCTCTATGGTAATACGAGTAAATCAAGAAGCGATGGACTCAAATACACAATCAAATGGGAAAAAAGACTTAGATACATTCGTTACAGGCTCGAAAAGAGACCTTTCAAGATTATTGAATTTCAACGGTCCAATAAATTTACTAAAAGCTTTACACATATGTCTCAAATTAGGAAACGTCCAATATCGTGTTCACCACAGCCAAAGCAACACCAATATTCGAATACCTCGTGTCCACAAATCCTATTTTGGAAATCCCATGGTTTGTGCATGTGTGCATAACGTATATTTGGAGATATTTCATCGACCCTAGAAAACCCTTATTTCAACCCTATCTTCACAAGGTACACTTTTAAAGATCTTGTACGAATGAATTCAAGATATCATCTCAAACTTGATCAGTAAGTGTATTTATTAGATTGAGGATTATCCAGAAATCTTCAAAAAAAAAAAAATTTAAAAATGATCTTTTGAAATTTGTGTTGGAATATGGAGTTTCTAGGCACAACCGTGAGCAAATTTAAGAGAAAATACATTTTATGCTCCGAAACCAGTGACTTCGTTTTGTAGAGGGGTTGAAGGACACGTTGGATATAATCTGAAAAACTAGACATGTTATAAAATCAAGAATTCCCAAGAATCAATCGTAACATAAAGAATGATGTTACGATATCAAACCCAAATTAAGATTTATCCAGCTTACCACTGATGCTTTAAAATTCGAGCTAGGTGCAGTACTAATCGATTTGAGGACAAATAGATTTCGAGACCATATTTTCTGTAATTATTTCAGAAATTAATTTCGATTATTTAAACGTAATAATCCTAGTAGTAACGGAAAAAGAAATTAAAAAACTAGCAATGCCACTCCAAAGGGCTACATTTGACTTGTGACAATTAAGAGTTCAAATGCCTGATTTTTTTCTTAACGGACCATTTTTATGAGAATATAGAATGTTATTGATAGAAATTTTAGAAAATAGCACAAATGTGACCTCCACATACAATGATTTTTTCCGCTACATCTTCACTACTGGCTGGTCCATCATACTCTGATAGGGGCTACAGCTTTTCCGATGATTTACCAATTTGTTTCGCTTCAGTTAGCATTGTTCTCTTCCATGCCACCGCTGGTCGTCCTACTTTCCTTTTCCCTTGCGGGTTCCAGTCCAATGACTTTGTCGTTATATCACTTTGGTGATTTCTTCAGCGTATAGCCTAACCATCTCCACTTCGTCTCTTTATTTCGGCCTCTATTCTGACTGATTTGTTCTTCTATGCAGTTCAATGTTAGTTATGGTTTTAAGCCAGAAGTATTTCAGTATTAGTCGAAGGAACTTTTTCTGGGTGTTTCTACACATGCAGTAGTACTAATTTCAAACACGTGACATGACAGAAGAATTCCAGACTTTATGTAACATATTGAATGTGTGTGTTTAGCCTTATTTGTCCGTTTGTTTATGTCTTCCTCTGCCCCATCTGGTTTCGTTATTGTGCAACCAAGGTTTACAAATCTATTTACATACTCAATTTGTTTATTATTGATGTGCATCTGTGTGGTTATATTTTTATTGAGTCTCATCTTCTTGGTTGTACTGATGTTTATCTTGAGATTAAGTTCGTTAGCTAGATCTGATAGTTGTTGCGCTTTCTGCTACATGTCTGTGTGTTGGTGTGTGAGCAGACATATGTCATCTGCATTGGTTCCAATTGTATGCCATTATGAGACATTACATCCAATTTCCTCATAACATTATCCAATACGATCAAGAACAGCATTGGTGAGAGTGCGCATCCACTACCTTACTCCTCGAGTGTAATAGTATTTTTTACTTTGTTTGCCTTCATGTTGAACTCGGTTTCCAGCATCCCGATCCATTTCTTGAATGAGTTCAATCAATTTCTTTGGGATGCCCATTTTACAAAAAGTCTGCCATAGTGCGTTCCGATTTATCGTATAAAATGCGCTTTCACTGATGATACAGATTTAGTTTATGTGACCACCAACTTCTTCCTGGCCTGCCAGCTTGTTGGTTTTTTAATTTTGCATTGTTTTTAGGTGAAATTCTGTCAAGGATGATCATTGCGAGTATATTTATTGTTGTAGTATTCTGCTCTTATGTCACCTTTTTTAAGGATTGTAATTGTCAAGCTTTCTTTCCATTTTTGTGGTGTTTTGCCAGAATTCCACACTTCTTGGATTATTGGCGTTAGTGTGCTTGCAGCTGTAGATTAATCTCTCTGGGATAACTCTATACACTTTGAAACTGCTTTTGCGTATTGGGCCAAAAGTCCTTTCCTAATTTTTATCAGTCTACCCTTAAATTGAATTAGGCATTGTTCATTATATAAAATACGTAAAAATGATTTAACGGTGAGATTACTTAAAATTCAGTTATATAACACAACGATTTCCATGGTGAGAAGTATTGTGGTTGCGGAAAGAGGAATTTTACTCTAATGTCATTTCAAATATTTAGCTAAATGCCAGCGGGTGGATTTCGGGCGATCGATCGTCGTACGAGAAAGATGCGTTTTTGTCTTTCTCTATATAGAAAATTGAAACTTAATTTTTTTTTTCTGTTTTAAATAAATAAATAAATAATATTTTATATATAAAAGTTATTAAAATTAAATATTAAATATATAATATAAAGTGTTAATAAATTGGTGTTAGTAAATCGAAACGTGAATTAACGTGAAAGTGTCTAGGTTGTTATGACGGGTTGTTTTGTTATTTGTGTGACGCACTGACGCAGCAATGGAGAACGCATCACAAGCTAAGTGCTTTTGTGTTTCATAGTTTTATTTATACTTTGTTTAGTTTATATTTTGTTTAATTTTTATTTTTTTTGTAAAAAATTTATATAAATTTTAATTTTATTAATGTAAATATTTTTTAATATACGCATTTGTGATATGTCGTATGGTTTACGATTGTGTGTGTGTATGGATATATGTACGTACATTCACGTAGTTTAGTTTAGTCAAATAAGACAAAAAGGATAAATATAAAAATATAAATACTCTTCAGTTGCTTGTCATTCATTTTCCGTTCATTTTTAAATGAATTTTTTATGCTAATTTCTCTTCGCTCTTGAATAGTAAAATGAATTTTTAGAAATGTTATGCAGTAGAAAACGAATAGTGTCTAATGAGCGAATAATGAGAAACTAAAAAGGTTGATCTTATTTTTTGTGTTAGCGAACGGGATCTACTGCTCTTTTGGTTTTACTTTTCTATTCTAATAAGAAAGCGAAAATTCATTGTAGTACTGATTGGATAAAATGTATTGTTGCCTGTATTGAACGATCGAATAGAGAATACATATCAATTCTTTCTACTTTATTCTTGATAAGTGAATAGTAAAACAAAATATTTTTTGTTCTTTTACATATTTCTTGTTGATCAGTTTTACAAATAATGCATTAATTCCGTGGAAAGATTTGCTGACAGCAATTTTTTTACTGATAATACGCAAAAGAAAAACTTTAAAATTTCATAAGAGTGACAAAGAACAGAAATATTTTTTATTTCATTTTATAGTAAAATTTTATATATATATATATGTATGTATATGTGTGTGTATGTGTGTAGATATGTATGAATATGTGTATATATATAAATATTCATGACTTTTTTGTAGATTGATTTAAAGGGATGAGACCTCATATGTGTTACGGCATGGCAAAGGGAAAATGGTTTTTAATTTTTTATTTCCATTTGTAATGACAATTAAATCTTTGATGTGATATCCTTTGGCCTTTTAATGTTGACTGTTTTTTTTTAAAATTGCTTACTGCTGGCACTATTTTATCTAAAAGAATTTCTGGCTCAATAATATTTCTCGAAACAGGTTCGTCTTTGCATGGGAATGATATATACGAATATCGATTGATTTGAATTCTAAATCCTAATCAACGACCTGCTCATGTACCAATTGTGTAAGCCTTCCGCGTGGTTCTATCTTCCGTTCGTGTCATCACCTCACATAAATCATGATCGTTTTGTTTGATTGAGACAATATACTGCGGAAGATGCATAAAATCATTTTTGGGCTTAATTGGAATTCTAGCAAATCGCAATTCTAGCAATTACCATTAATTTGGGAGAGGCTTAGTTCGGCTGGGTCATCTGTCAACTGGCTGTTTTGACGTGTAAATGGAGAAATAAGAAAATTCCTTGGCCGATTATTTTCGGATTTATTTTGTTAAAAAATCCAGTACTTCACCCGGGATTTATGTTGAAATCCCGGTTCAGCTCAACATATCAGATTCGAACATGATTAGTTAAGACATTGCTTAGCACGGCCGAACTCCAGAACTTCTCTAAAATCCATTTTTACATTCACATTTAATTCTGCTTACCTGATTTGACAATAATTGGTCGGGGTATGGCCAAGTTCCATTCAGAATTATCGAATTTTAGAACTTTATCAAAATCAAAAAGACACATTAAAATCCCAATACAAGTTGATCCTAATTTATTAGAATCCTAGCCCAGCTCTACAATCTGAACTGGAAAATTTCGGTTGGAAACGGCATGTTTCATTCATTATAGCTGAATCCGAAAATTTCGTCAAATTCGGCTTTGCACCCGAATTTGATCATCATTTGTTTTGAGTTTGCTTAGTTCCATTGAACATGCTACAGTGCCAATCCAATTCTGCGTACCATATTTAACAGTTATTGGTTGAGGAATAGTAAAGTTCCATTGAGCATGATATAAATATCCTGTGCACTATAATTATACTTTGCAATTAATGGAATATTCTCTTCTTTGGTGAACAAAACTAATAAAATAT
This sequence comes from Nephrotoma appendiculata, assembly GCA_947310385.1. Taxonomy (NCBI): domain Eukaryota; kingdom Metazoa; phylum Arthropoda; class Insecta; order Diptera; family Tipulidae; genus Nephrotoma; species Nephrotoma appendiculata. The sequence goes on from OX371223.1 coordinate 54,401,239, forward strand.
TTGAAATTTTTGAATTAAATTAAAATTGTTTGAAATATCCTATCAGGTAGTTAATCTGGTATTGAATAACATTGATATTTTTCCGGGAACCATTGCCTTTGGGATGCCTTACATATAAAATTTGTTGTTTTTTTGTTTTTTTGTTTTTTTTTTTTTTTTCGATTTAAGGGTTAAATACTAATGAATTTTAGACTAAGTTTGATATAATTTAAATAATTATGGATATAGGAATTCCTATTGTAAGTCGTGGAATTACAGGAGGATTAAATTAATAAATGTTTATATTATTTAGGAAGCCGGAAAATATTAATTTAGAATTAAATTTCAGGAAATCTACAGACGTGAAATAATATTTCTTTGAAATATTAATTGTTGATTGTGTAGATTAGAATGGTGTTGTCATTGCATTAATAACTATCGACTTTATTTAAGGGTCTGCAACTGGGTCGATTTAATCAATTAAATTTTGTATTAATTTACAATTACATTTCAGGAAATTTCCAGATGTACGTGAAATAATACAAATTTTTTCTCAGGTTGCTGATTTAGAGAAGCAATTGTTGAAGACCAATACCATCGTTATCCATTAAACCTATTAAACCTTTATCCTTCCTTAGTAGATTAGTATTGTGCTGTCTTTGTGTTACTAACTATCGGCTATACCTAGGTGTCTGTAACCGGGCCGATTCTGTCCCACTTAACTAACCTATCCAATCCTTCGGTTTTGTTATATGTAAAAAAGAGTGTACGGTGGGCCCGGCGTCACCCGGGAGCTCCTGTGTAAGAACTTGGTCGTGCATTCAGAATCAATCAATCAATCAATCAATCAAATGCCAGCGGGTGGATTTCAGCACCTTAACCAAACGAACTAATTTCATAACCATTTTATATATTTATAGAATCGTTTCGGATACCGGAACTATTACACTATATATCTAACAACACTAAAAATATTATATACCCTTAAGCTGAAAGATACCTTTTCAAAAAACTATTATCCTCTTATATCGAATTACATTTTGGCCATTACTCAATCAACCAAAACTGCTATATGTGGAGCACACACTACACACGTCGAATAAATAATGATATCCGTATATAAATTGTGTATGTATATGCTCATTTCAGCAGCACCCACACTCGCATATTCACTAATGTTAAAATCAATTTTATCCTTTTTCAAAGAAAACTCTGAAACCAAAACGCCCTCATCCCTTTACATTATAGCTGTATACACTTAAGCATTTAACATTTTTAGTTAAGTAATACAATATCATTGAAAATGTATGTATGGTTGTATAGATAACAACTAAATGGGTTCAAGAAAATTTCTACCTTATACACATTTTGTAATTTTCATCATTTTTATCTTAGTCACCTACATTTTCATCCTTAAGATGTCGAATATAGCAACTAAGTATGGTACCTATATACACTCGTATATAGTTTTTATATGTATTCAAATTCATAAGGATTGATTACGTACTGAACAATAAATAGGTAAATGAGAGATCCTATATACATAAACCATAAAACTGAAAAAGGATATTTTTTGTGTCTTCGTTCGGCACACCTTGAGAATCACAAAATAATATATTTGATATTTAATTAACATAAAACAGAATCTCGTTATAGCTACAGTGTATACATATAATAGGAAACCAAACATCCTTTTTTGTTGTTGTATCCAGACATCTCGGAAAATTCTTGAAATTACTTTATTTTTAAAGATGTGTAACCTGATATTATAATCTAATTATTTATCGATTTGTTTGGCATTCGCCTAAATTACCATGATTTGTAAATTGATCCCAATTTAAAATTGCAATTTGCTTTTGATCTATAATTAATCGGAGAATCCTTTTTGCCGCCGTGTAAATTGCACCAATAACGATACACATATAATGTAAACTTAAAAATATTTGTTTTATATTTAATCCTTTGTAGAAGAAAAAAAAATAAATTAAATTAAATCAATTGTTGAACAATAATATCCTACGAGACGAGTACATCGAAAAAGAATCAGAGCAAAGAGGGAGTGTGTGTGTGCATTACATAAATTCAGGCAAATCCGATTTCATTCCCCCACATAACAAGGAAGAGAATTTACTTTCTTTATTTTGCACAATTTTTTCTTCCAATTTTTTTGCTTCGTATTTTTTGTTCTATTATGTTTTCCAATAATACCAACAAATAAAAGCAAAAAATAACAAACTATATGTGGAGAGAGTTTTGTTATAAAAAAGGATGTGTAATCCATAAGATGGAACATGATTGAAATATTGAATATATAACGAAATTGATGTATGAAAATATATTGAGGGAAATTCAGATACATTTACTCGGGTATCTGTTAACAACAGAGTTTCGCAAGCTTTGGGTATTTGCGGAATAAAAACAAAAGTGATTTATTAACATCTTTACCGAACATCCGTTTCACATTTAACCAAACCTAAACTAAGTTTATAACAAAATCAAATTGATATGGAAGGTTCAACACTGAAATCTTCATCCTACCGAGGTTGAAAGTTGTGCTAGAAAAGATAAGATCATGTCTTATTACCAAACAGATTTTAAAAAGCTCAGCAGCTTTTTGATTAATATATTACCAATTCCAGAATTTAAGTTAAGGGACAGTGACAAACCTTTCTTTTGCCGATATCTTGAACTCTGTTGAGAGACTTATAGAATAATTTATGCTTGCGAAAAACCCAATTATTATAAACGCCGCCATAGGGAAAACACCTCACACAACCAAACCCCAAAATGGTTGATTCATGATTTCCTAAACAACAAGCCTCTAGAATTCAGTTGACAGAAACATTCAAGTTCAAGTTTTCACATTTCATTTAAAACCAGTCAAATCTCAGTAACACAAGATGCGTGGATTCCACAATGAAACAATTTTTTGAGTAAAAAATACTGAAAAACCGAAAAGAGGGGAGTATATACCGGGTGAGTTTTTTAATCTGAAACTTTCAAATATCTCAGAAAATAAGCCCTTTACGATAAAAATGACCATCATCAAAATTAAATCATTCTGGAGGGGAAGTGCATTAGTGCTAAAATTAGGACCCCGCCTCTGTTTGTAAGGGGTGGGGGCAACTTGGAAACTAAGATAGAAACTCCTATTTTTTATTGCAGATTCGGATTCTACGGCTAAAAGTACGTAGAATTTCCTTGAAACATTTTTTTCGATTCATAATAGATGGCGCTGTAATAGGCGATATAAATTTTTTTTCGATTTCTCCTACTAGGAACATTATGCATACGATTCTGCAATATGTTTGCATTAAAATTAACACGTTTTCAATGTAAATACTTGAAATTAGTTTTAAACAAATTGTATTTCTTAAATTTAAAAAAAAACTACTTTTAGCATAACCCAGGAACAACGACGGCGAAGATTTTGCATAGGAACATGCGACTAAATTTGTTTTCAAATAAGTAATACTTTTTGTTTTAAAAATATTGATTCAGTTCAAAGGTTATTTCGAAAATAATAAGACCTGTTTGCGTAAGGCTATTACAATTCAAAATGGAGTATTTAACTGCACAAGAAAAAATTGAAATAATCCTGGTTTATGGAGAAGCTGGCCGTAGTCTTGATAATGCGGTTAATCTCTACGCTTCTCGTTTTCCAGGTAGGATTCGGTCACGTGTTTCATTTTACCGGACTATCAAACAATTCACTGCTGATGGAAGTGTGTGACCGAAGAAAAGGACCTGTCGAGCAACAGTCACTGAGGAAAATAACGAAATTACTGTATTGGCTGCAGTAGCTTATAGTCCTCATATAAGTACACGAGAAATAGCTAGCAAATCCGGATTATCCCAGACCAGTGTTTGCAAAATTGGCGTTGATTTCATCGGGTAACATTTTGTCAGTGGGCCGTAGAACAAATACAGCAAAATCCCAATTTTTTTTGCTATGTATTGTTCTCATATGAGTCGTCTTATACAAACCATTGAACGGTTAATCGACACAACATGCATTACTGGAGTGTTGAAAATCCACACTGGCAGCACACTATTCGTCGGTAACACGTGAAGTACTTGATCGTGATTTTCAAATCACCAGATCTTATTTCGCCAGATTTCTTTTTGTGGGGCTATCTCAAAGACAAAGTATACCAACAAGTACCAACAACACGTGAGAATATGATTGAGCGAATAAGAAATGCTTGTGCCGAAATTCCAGCATACACGCTTCTAAGTTGTGTACATTCATTTGAAATGCAGATTAATAAGTGCATTGAAGTCGAAGGTCATCATTTTGGGCACTTAATTTAATTAAAAAATGATGTTCACGTCGTTGTTCTGGGTTACGCTAATAGTAGTTTTTTTTTTTAATTTAAGAAATACAATTTGCTTAAAACTAATTTTAAGTATTTATATTGAAAACGTGTTAGTTTTAATGCAAACATATTGCAGAATTGTATTCATAATGTTCTCAGTATAAGAGAAATCGAAAAAAAATTAATATCGCCTATTACAGCGCCATCTATCATGAACCGAAAAAAATATTTCAAGCAAATCCTACGTACTTTTAGCCGTAGAATCCGAATCTGCAATAAAAAATAGTGGTTTCTGTCTTAGTTTCCAAGTTGCCTCCCACCCCCTTACAAACAGAGGCGGGGGTCCTAATTTTAGCACAATGTATTTCCCCTCCAGAAAGATTTAATTTTGATGATGGTCATTTTTATCGTAGAGGGCTTATTTTCCGAGATATTTGAAAGTTTCATCTTAAAAAACTCACCCGGTATATTAAAATTACGTTAGAGCGACAAAGCAAAACAAATGTTGCCATAAAAAGTATTGAGTTTCATTCTTTTTATGGCAATATTTTCCCAAGTAAATTTTACTGAATTTTTTTTTTGTTTCTTTCTAATAAGTAAAGGATTTATATTTTCATCTCGTGTTAATTTTACTGAAAAAATTGTTTCACTGTAGAATTCACGCATAAATATTTTTTGAAAAACTGTTTTAAGAATAATAATTTAATGCAGATATTTTTACCGAAGAAATAATAAAGCCAAATATTAAAAAAACTCCTGACTATTGCTTTTAAGGAAATTCTTTTTACAAAAGATTTTTTTTTCGGTAAGAGATAATTTTTTTTCGAGAGCGACAGCATGAATTGACCACAGTAGTGCTAAACTTTGTCGCTAGCTGTCAACAGCATATGAAGAAATGTTGAATTATTAAAATTAAATTAAATTATTAAATTATAGTTTAAAAAAAAGGAGTCACAGACATTTAGTCTGCGCGACACCACGCACATAAACATTCAGAGACTTCAAAAATTAGCAAATGGTAAATCATAGAATGAAAAAATTAGTTATGTAAATTGGTTTTATAGTTCACTGCTGTTAAATTAAAATCTATTCATATACCGGGTGTTCCAAAATAAATCACCCTATTTGCTTTCGTTATGTATTTTGGTTTTGTTTAATTTTATTTTTAAATTTCTTTCAGATTATTGTTAATTACCTGATTTTTTTTTAAATTAGTCCGTTCACACTTCAGCAACGGAACCACTAGTGACTGTAGACAACTATGCACAGAACAATGTATGATGATTTTACCTGTTTCCCTACAAGATATTGCTGAGAGAATCTGTCATTGCAGCTGGCTTCATAACACGTGGGGTGAATTATTTTTTTTGAAACAACCGGTATATTAGTGCCCCAAAATTCCAATGTGGAAAAGAGAAGAAACGTGTGAGCTAGGATTTCTCCTTTTCCGTACATTTCGACATCCCAGGAAACCGGGATAAAAATGCCCTATTCTTAAAATTAAAATTCGGTATATGAAGCTAAGCTATTGAAATCCTGATATAAATGATTAAAAATGGCCTTGGTTCAAAACCACTCTTCCAGACGTTTTGAAGGCCTATGCCACTATTCTGGCTTCTCCTGGGAATATGGAATTGGGAAAATTATTTTAATAGCATATTTGTTTGAATTGCATATTTTTGGCCAACCTGATGGTATCAGTTTGGTGTAAATATTTTAGAAAACAAAGTGGAATGGGAAACTTTTTTTTTGGGAAAACAATTTCCCAATTAACTTTGTTTCGTAAATATTTATACTAAAATGATTCTATCAGTAGACCAAGAAAACTCAATTAAAAAACATGCTCTATGAAAACAATTTTCCCATTTTCCTATTCTCAGAGAAAGCCATAATTGCCACTGGGCGGTTTATCCGTTTATCCTTTTATTTTAAAATTCGGAGAATCGAATAGCTTTTGGGATTTCTACCTCAAGGAAGTCGGGTACCTGTAATAGAAAATCACCGAAAATACTGCCCAATACCACGGGTTGCTTTACATTTTTCTCACATATACTCATTTAATATATCGGTTCGAAAGGTCTTGGTTCTTGGATCAGACAACAATTTCGACACAACTTTAGTTCTTTAAGCCGCCGTTTTGGCGCTGGTTGCTAGTTTTTCGTCTAGACGACAATATAATCGTACATTGTTAAAAAGTTATGAATTCCATCCGTCCGGAATATTTTTTTCGCCAATCTCCTTTTATTTTCAAATTCGGACGATTGAACAGCTTTTGGATCTCAAAGAAGGGATACCTGTCACCCACAATACCACGATTTTGCTTTAATTTTTTTTTCATATACTCATTTAGTATTTGTTTAGTAGTACCGAAAGGTTTTTGATCAGACAACAACTTTGACACAACTTTAGTTCATTAATCTAACGTTTTGGCGCTGGTAGCTAATTTTTCGTTTGATATACTGTCGTACATCGTTGAAAAGTAATACAGAACGCCATAATTTTTTCTTAAGAACTTAGTACTGAAAGCTACTGTTGTGCACTGAAAAAAAAGCCGTATTATTATTAAGAAAATCACCTTTGTTAATTAAAAATTGTAGTATTTATTTAATATTGCTTAATAAAAGGAATATTCCATAATTAGTTAAATGAATCCGAGTTAACATTTAAAAATGCTATTTTGTTAAATTCGAAATTTGCTTTAAAGAAATATTTAGTTTTCCCAAAATAATCTTTAGTAATAATAACTACATTTTATTAAAAAAACAAAATTATATTTAACAAATTCGATTTTTACTACTTAATAAAATTTTGTTAAAATTACTAAACCTTTGTTTATTATAAACAAAGTTGTTTGTATTATTAACAAAAAGAGAACAAAACAAAAAACAAATTAAAAAATATTTATTCATATTAAAAAATATTCTCTAGTTCTCTCATTTTTTTGTGGTTAACACGATATACATTTGGTTCATTTCATCCTTAATTGTCAACGGTGTGCATCAAGTTTTTTTATAGTAGCAAATAGAAAAGTGGTATTGAAATTGTGGTTTGTGAAATCGTGATTAATTGAAATAATTAATTGATAACACTATTAAATCGTGAAACAATTAATTGATAATTTCATGTAAAAAATTCTTCTAAAATCAGGTAAGCATTTATATAGTTATCTAAAGTATATCGAGTGTTGTGCAAATCCATATTTTTTACAGCATTCTAAAATTTTCTACGACCATTTTGAAAATAAAATTGAGAAATTAATTGTGTTTGAAATTAAGTTGCGCGTGTTCCTGATTTCTTGAGTATTATAAAAACAAGCATGAAATGTTTTAAATGTTCGGAAAATTACGGTCATATCAAATCTTTGATAGTTCACCTCCGGAAAGTTCATAAACTGGGAACGTATGATGTGTTTCGTTGTGTACAAGATACTTGTTCAAGCACTTTTCAAAATGTCAGAGCGTTTCGAAGACTTATGCTTATGAAACACTCTGGAGACAGTTCTGCTAATTTTGTGCCTTTACCTGAGTATCACCCCTCCTCAATTCATGACACCACTAAACAATCATTGTTTAATGTTGAAACGCTACAACTCGAACACTCTGTATCTTCCGAAAATCGAATAAATATAGAATTCAATTCCGTCAATATACAAAAATTAATTGAAGAACAAGCCACCAATTTTAGTTTAGGTTTATATAATAAAAACAATTTTGCTAAATCTGATGTAATAGAAATTCAAAATTCTATCGTTGAGGCTATATTGGGCCCCATTATGAGTGCCATTAAAACGTTATTTCACCAAAACATACCTCAAATTTATTCTGAAAATAAAAAGTTTTTTAATGTTTGTGAAAATCCATTTTATAATATTGATACGGAATACAAGTTTTATAAATTTTTGCAACAACATGATTTAGCATTACCAATAAAACAGTTTGATACCAAAAATGAAATAGTACAAGGCTTTACCAACGGTGAAATTGGGTTTGAAGAATCAAAAACTGTTGGAAGTCTTTTACCAATACGGTTTCAATTTAGAAAATTCTTTGAAAAAAATGATTGTTTATTGGATTGTTTAGAAAAAATTGAAAAGTTACGGTTAGTTGATTCTAAAATATCAAATTTTATTCAAGGTCAATTATGGGAAGGAAAGCAAAATGGACTTAACCAAATAGTGCTTCCATACTTCCTCTACATAGACGATTTTGAGGTAAATAATCCGTTAGGATCCCATGCTAAAGCTAAATCCATTGCTAATATTTATTATTCATTTCCCATTTTAGAAAACTGTTCTAAACTTGACAATATTTTTTTAGCAGCTTCAATAAAATCTACTGATTTAAAGCTGCACGGTAACATTGCATGCCTCAAGGAATTAGTTAATGAACTTAAATATATGGAGCAAACTGGGATTTCTATCAAAACAAGTAAAGGGGCAAAACATGTTCATTTCATATTAGGTTTAGTTTTGGGGGATATTTTGGGTCTGAACTCTGTACTTGATTTTAATTCTTCGTTTTCTTCCAATTCTTTTTGTAGGCTATGTAAAGAAACAAAATCCAATACAAAAAAACTTTGCGTGGAAAATCCCACAAGTCTCAGAAATAAACAAAATTATGCTGCCGATTTTGCAGAAAGTGATCCTCAGTCTTCTGGAATTCAACGCGAATCTATTTTAAACCAAATACCGTCCTTCGACGTTACTTCAAATTATTCCGTAGATCTAATGCATGATTTTTATGAAGGTATCCTACATTACGACTTGAGTCACGCTCTTAAATACTTGATTTACGAAAAGAAATATTTTTCATTGGAAAACTTAAACCAGCGCAAACAATTGTTTAATTACGGTTCAATTGAAATCAAAAATTTATCCCCTCCTATTACTCAATTAAATCTATCTAATTGTCATTTCAAAATATGTGCTCGGGAAATGATGACATTTTTGCATTTTCTGCCTTTAATTATCGGTGATCTTGTTCCCACGAATAATGCTGTATGGAAGTTTGTTTTAAATTTGATTGATATAAATGATATACTGCTACTTTTCGAAATTCCAAAATCGACTATTTCACTTTTAAAAGAAAAAATCAAATTTCATAATTCCGAATATCTACGTCTATTCAAGGAAGATCTAAAGCCTAAACATCATTTTTTGACACACTACCCCACCGTAATACGATACTCAGGCCCACCTCGACATTTCTGGAGTATGAGATTCGAGGGAAAACATCGAGAGTCTAAATTATATAGTAAATCAATTACTTCCCGAAAAAACATATGCTTATCAATATCAAAAAAATATCAGTATAAATTCGCCTATAGTATAACAAATAAACCAAATGAATCTTTTGAGTTTGACCAAAACTGTATCATAAAAAGCATCTACAATGATTATATTAACAGTCATTTAAATCTTCCCGACGATAACATAGTAAGCCTTTCAAGGGTTTCTTATAAATCTATCCAATATAAAGAAAATTACTGCCTCTTTAAATATAATCAGGGAAAATTGCAAATATTCAAAATATTGCACATTGTAGTGTAGTTTTAAATCTTTTCTTCTGAATTTGAATCAATCTTCTCATTCATTATCTCTCACAAACATTGATGACTTTATAGGACTTCCGGTTGAAATGTCAAAGCTTCCCAACGGGAATACCATGATACGACCTAAAAATATGTTCAACTGCTAATCATAAAATAATAAAAAAAAATCTAAATTGAATTTAATTTATCACATTTAATCAGTCAAAAATGCTTAGCCAACCTGATTCACCTGAAACGAGCTCCACAAATTATGTAACGGATCCGTCAGAATCACCTAATGCTAAAAATACTGAATTGGAAACCAGCACGGGTGAAATTACAAACACAATTTATATTATACCTAGCGATAATGAACATCTGGAATCATCCCAACTCGATTTGCTCAATTTGCTCAAACAGTGGAATTTGCTGGACCTATTCAATCATTTTAATGGTAAGTTTTAATCAAACATTCACAAATAAACATTATACATTAACAATATTTTATTCAAATCTAGATCAAAACGTTACCACCAATCATTTAAAAAGGATGAGTTTTCGACAAATGGACATGCTATTATTTAATTTTCCGGCAGGAACCAAAATTAATTTTGAATTCGGCAACGAAATCAAGGAATAACCATAAACTGTAGTAACGAAGAAGCTCGTAACTACTCTACAGTCTCATCATTTTTGTCAAACTGCACTGTCCCTCTTTCGCCAGTTTCGACCACATCAACAGTTATGCCTAGGAGTAGTAATATCGAATGTAGTTTGCGACAAATCTTAAGCAAAACTGAAGGAGAAATGATTATATATTATTATTCAAAATACCATTCTCTTAACGAAGAAAACCGGAGACTATTGGCAGAAGTAATAGTAGACTATTATATTGATAATAAGATACCACTAACAACTGATGCTTGTGCTGAAATTGCTTCGCAAATAAAAACATTGTTTCCATCAGAAGAAGAAGTGAGTTAATATAATTTATTAGTTGATCAAATATGAAACTATAACATAACTATACCGTAACTTTAAAATAAATATAAGAAAAGTGGTCTTGAGTACGGATCTTCTCATTCAACCAGTTTGAAGGACACTCCTATTACACAATTTACTGAGAAAAAGATTAAGACCCAAGCAAGGCCAATGAAGATCACATAAGAGCTATAAAATATGAAACTCTATCTCCTGAGGAATTGATGATGCATTGGAAGGGTACTGTGAGTGTTAGATTAATCCAAATTAATTCTGCGACCACCACTAAAGATATCATGGAAGCATGGCCAAACTATAAGGATGTCGATGGTTATAAGCTGGTACAAATAAATTTAATTTATGTTTTTGAAGAAAATGTAATTTAAGAAATTTTTATTTATTGTAGATCGATATAGATTTTAGTGGTATATACCGTGATACCAAACAAATTTTTGATAATTATGAAGCCTTCCAGAACAAAATTCTTAAAATTTTTATAATTAAAGTTAAAGACCATTCGTCAAGAGAAATTCTAAATGAAATTTTGGCGCATAACGATAATATTTCTGAAAGTAAGTTCAACACATGATTTGGTTTGGATATGTTTTTAGTTTTCTGATTATTTTATAGATGGAAAATGTGCCGCTATATTTTATTTATTATCGGCTGTTCTAAAGCCACATTTCTCGAAAACTGCACCCTCAGGCTCTCAAAAATTTAAAAAATATTCTATACATGAATCACAAGAGTCGTTTTTCTTGTGCTTCAAAACGGGAGCAGAACTAAATTATTTTTTGGAAAAAAAGCGAAACGAAAGTATAAGTATTCAACCATTCGTAGCAATCGAAGGAGACAAACCAACTAAAATTATAATATATTTTGATAACATAAAATATATTATAAAGAACATACAAACAGCAATCGATACAGTTTTTAAATTTTTTTTTGTATTTAATTTAAAGTACCCGGAGGCGTGCCAAAAAGTTTGGCAATTCATACAAATTTTTTTTTATAATATTAACTTAGGCTGTGTGCCAAACTTAAGGTAAATCATTTACTACAGTAAAAACCGGTTTTAGGACAGATTTTTCGATCAGTTTGCCATATAGTTTTTGAAAAATAATTGAATTTACCGAAAAATTTACTTAAAATTGACTTTTACCTTAAGTTTGGCACACAGCCTTAGAAGATGAAGTTGTCCATTGGGATGTTCAGCTTTTAATAAAATCATTAGAGAGTAATCAATAATTTTTTGTTATGTTCTAAAAAATTAGTATAAGTTAAAACTGAATAAAGTAAAGTGAATTTTTTATTTTTAGTTTTATTTGTTATTTTAATGTGATAACGACAAATTAAAAATTTGTACAATTTAAACAATATTTTACAAAAAAATGTTATTATTTAAACAAAATAAAGAATAAATGAATTTTAATTTTAATTCAACAAATCAACAAAATTCTTTTTTATATGAATAAATATTTTAGTAAATCTAAAAAATATTTGTCTTTTATTATTTAAAAAAATTGTGTTACCGCAACAAACAATATTTTACATTTTATTATTATTTATGACGTCATCAAAAAATTTAAAACTATAGATTTAAAATATTTTTGTGATATTAAGAAAATTTTAGTAATTTCGAAATAAGTCGAATGCTAAATAAAGTACTTTTCTTAACATAACTATGTCTTCTCGCTATTACCCAGTTTTTTTTTTTTCAGTGTGGTGCCGCAGTTACATTTACCTCATGTAACGTAGACATTTTTTTCTTGATAATATATACTTCTTATCAAATTTTAAGCTAATCAGCACTGTTTTAATTTTCCGATTCATTGTGTATCATGAAAAACTGTTTAAACTGGTCTAATTGCTTTTATGCTCTTAGTTTTCCTGTGCCATTTTGCCACCAATTTTCAATTTACGTCCATATCATCGACAACATTTAATCGGAAACCATACCATCGTATCGATGATAAATTTTATTGGTTTGCAAACGACATTTTATGCAGATGCTCTAACGAATAACTGGTGGTTTTGCGATTGTCTGGTCCTACGGTTAAGTGTTTATGTGATGATGTGACCACACGGTTAATGTTCTTGCAAACCTAAGAGAATACCTCAATTTTCTTACTGGGCAATTGCGATAATTTCTAATCCGTGCGTCACTTTTCTGACTGAAGTTCTGATTACATCATCAGGTTTCAACCTCTAGTACTTTAATATAAAAAATATATAAAACTCTCATAGAGTGCTGCTTAAAGAATATTTTTAAAATACCTTAACTCAATTTTTCGTATCACCTAAGTGAAGTTTGGCATACCAAGTAAAAAAATTTGAAAATATATTTGGTATTTGTATGAAGATGTTTAATGAATTAAATCTGACTTGCGACACAGAATGCGAGGCTCGATTATATATAAATTTGTATAAATAATAGTTTCCTATACCCGACACTGTACGAGAACATATGACTTCATTGGTTTGTAAGCTTACAAAATCACGAAAAAAGGTGCTTTGGCACCTCATTTGAGAAAGTGCATAACATCTTTTCAGGGCTGCCAACTATATTTGTACTTGAGACCCACACAAACTTACTTTGTCTGGCATACATGTCTGGTATTATTTTATATGGAAAACGTGAACCCAATTTTGTTGTATAGATCACTAATTTTGATTTTAAACCTAGTAAGCGTCTTTGCGTTGTTTCATGCAACGTGACCTGAACCCCATCAGATCAACCGTCAAGAAAAACAGCTAATATAAAATTACAAAAAAATATCCTGCCAGTGGCCGAATTTATTGATTACGTCACCACAATCCAAAAAATTAAAAAATTTAAATTTCACTACACGCTAAAGCGGTGGAGGAAGGGGCTGTGGCTTGAGCTATAGAGCATGTGGAATGAGCTCTAACTGGAATTTATACGAATAATTTCACTAGCCGTTGATTTAAATGTATGCGCCATCAAAAATTAATCTTAAGCTACTTGACTGGCTTGTAGCATGTAATGCACTCATTGATCCCACGAACATATTTTGAGACAACGCTCTTCATTTTCATCATTCTCCTGCGCATTTTTGTATGCCGCTTGCAAAGTGAGATAGGGCTGATGTCGATGTCGTATGTAGTTCTAACGTATGTAGTTCTCGATAGGCTTGATGTCGTATGTAGTTCTAACACCTCTTCATTTGTCAATCCTTGTTTGTCTGTTTCTACCAGTGCGACCACATCAACTGCTTCTACTTCTTGAAAACCGAGTGCGCCAGCAAGGGATACAATATTTTGACGAGTGGCATGTAGCGAATCAAGATCAGATTCGACATATTTAACGCATTCTGGCGAAATTTTTTTCCAAACGTGATTCATCGTGCTTGAATTCACCTCGTTCTACGATTTTTCGATGTTATTTAGCTGCTGAAAAGTTGTATGTAAGAACAAGGATTTAAAAGTAGAAATAAAACCTGGGTTCATATGCTAAAGAATCGCTTTCGTGTTTTTAGGTATTAAAATGAATTGAATGTCCTGGAGCATTACCCAATAGCGAAAGTATTATTTGAAAGATTTTTCATCTGGAAATATTTCTTCACATCCGGACAAAAGTTACTTTTGAACCATTATTCGATCATGGACATTATCATCCATGCTTTATTCTTGAATTTCCAAATTATGGGTAACCGTAATTTGTCACATCCCTTAAAAGTCCTTGAATTTTCCGACAAATATATTAGAAGTTGTTTTAATTTGTATCTCTTTGTGCCCGCATGCGGTTATTGTATCTTTGGATATAAAAGTTCATTCTAGCATTCTTTTGCAATATAATAGTTTTTAAAATGTTGGGATATTTAATAGCGGCCTCTGTATCAGCGGTTGTAGCTAAACCTCTCAGATTGACGTTATATAATTTTTGTCGTTTTCTAAATCGATCGAACCAACCTCTACAAGCAGACAAAGAAATTTTCTTAGATTTTTCATCAATACCTTTGCCTGTTAAATATCCAAACAGGATGTCAGCATTGTCCTGAATGATAGGTTCACTCAATGACATGTTGTGTTGGTTATTATCCTCAATCCATATTCCAACAACTTTTCCGGAGCTTGCAATGTATAGGTGAGGTGTATTGTAGTTGTGTGAGTGGATGAATGGGTTAATGATGTGGCATGAATGAGTGGTATCACAATGGGCCAAAATTAGCCTAATTCTGAACTTTTTTCTCGATGAATGGTTTTTCGATGAATTTTTTGTTGCATAAATGTTTGTTGCAGGATTTTCGGGGAACCATATAATTGGGTAACTTCAGAGCAGGCGGCTTTTACAAGTGAACTTTTTAGCCAACTTGGTCGATATTACCGTCCATCTTCTATTTTCAGCTACACTCAGAGAAAAAATATAAGTAGATTCTACAAAAGAATTTGTTGATTGCACCAAACATTACTTTTACTATTAAATTGTAGGTTCAACACAGGCTTTCGTAAAACCTACTAAGAAATAGTTATATGTACTAGGATAATTGTAAAAAAGAAGAAATATAGTAAAATATGTTACAACATTTTATTTGTAATTTCAAATAACAAACTTTTAGAATATAATATTCAAATAAAAATATTTCTTAGAATTATTAATTCCGTAGTTTAATTGTTTTCTCATTTTCACCAAAAAGTACTCCTAGTGCCCATTATCCCTGCACTGTTTATTTGGTGGGTTTTTTATAGTACCACGATGTAGAAGTATGTATAATTAATTGTTAATTTCTAGTTTTATATCAATCGGGTAACAATGTCGTTATTTTTATCTTTTCATTCATAGTGAGTTTCATTAATTTAGTTCTTTCTTCAGCTCAATTGCTTGCTTAGTTAGGATATCAGCAACCTGCTCTGTGTGGTAATTAATCAGTTATAAATGTTCAGCCATTTGTTCTATGTCACGATACAAATGTATTACACTTGGATCCTATCGCAACTGTCGTCGACCTTAAATTCTCAAAGGTAATTCAATCCATACTTTCTATTACTGCTATAGAAACATTTTCGGGTTTCCCTTCCTATTATACTGCTTTCACATTGTAATAATTATTCGCAATTCTTACTAAAACACCTATGTATTTTAATGTTATTGGGAAAAATACCCTAAAGCAAAGTTAACCCAAATGCAAATTAATCACCGATCAATGCTGCTGAACGTAGTAATCACAGCAGTCACAGTAAATATTCATACATCTTCGCTCTCATATATAAATTATACGAGTGATATTTGTCTCGTCTATGCAAAATCGTGACATCGAATTTCTATAGAGATCTACAACATTTACTGAAAGTTAGACAGCTTTGCTGGAGACCTGCGATCTATGACGTTTTCATCAAAATAGTAGAAATGCTGTGAATCAAAGAAACAGCAAACTCGGGCTTAGAAAGTGGCACAGTTAGAAAGGAATGACGATACAAATTGCTGCAGAAATAAATTACTAAGAAATTTCTATGTAAAATTAACTGACTTAATATTGTTTTGTTACAGAAAATTTAAAAATTAATCAAGTGTGTCAGGGATCCTGGTAAAAGCATAGTATGAAAATTATATACAATAATGAAAGTCCTTACATGAGTATGAGCGTACCTTAAAAAAACTACCATCCGAAGCCAAGTCGTGGTGCTTTTAACATGTTAAAATTGTTTTATTATCTTGAAATGAAAATGTGAAATAGTTTTTGTAGTTGTTTTAAACTCACCACAAATTTTTACCGTATTGTAATATAGACAACTTTCAGACTTTGCCAGTAACAGACTTTTCCGAAAAAAATTACTCGTCCCAGTATTCTACATGAGAACAGTATACAAACATGAGAACTTAAATAGGGGTAAGGAACTTTATCTTCGATTAACAGGGATAACGCGTTTTTCTAAAAATAATTCTTTGCTATATTTGCTATATTTAACTATAAAACCATTCTATGTATCTCCAAATAACTTCAATTTTATACGTATAAAAGTATACCACAGACAAAATATTAGTCTTCAGTCATCAAAGTCTTTTGTGTATTTTATTAACCCTTATTCGAGTATGTATCAACAAACTATCAATCTAGAATTGGTAGGAATTTTACTACTTATTCTAAACATTTTGAAATGGAAAATTGTAAGTGTAAGTGTAACTGTTGCGATATAAAATAGGAAACACGGTTATAATTTCAGTTATATTTAGTCCAGTAATGCCAAGTTTAAAGTGTTTTTATTTGTTTTGGCACTCTTTTACAATAGATACAAATTTATATAAAATAAAATGTTAAATTGGCTTTTAAATTGTAATTACAATAAATATATTGTTATATTTACTGTTAAATTGTAATTATTACAAATAATCAGTAATAATTATTGTTAAATTGTAAAATTAAAAAATTATTGTTACATATTACTAGAAATTTGTTTAAACTAAAATTTGTTCATAAATTTTTATCAGTACATCAGTTTCAGTTGAACTACGAACAGTTTTAATTTTTATAAGTTATCTAATGAAAAATTGGCAATTTTTTATACCAGTTTTTATTATAAATAATTTAAAATTATTGTTTGGAAAAAAAGATTTATTTACTATAAAGTGCAAATAAGTTTTGTGCGTTTCTTATCTTTAAAATTTGAAGTTAAAAATATTTTCCATTTTGTCAAAAATGGCGAACGTGTGTTGTTAGTATAAGATTGCGATAAGTGATTCTTCCAGAAGTTGTCAGTGTAATCATTCAAATAATGCATGATATTTAACGTGAAGATAATTTTATTTGGCATGCCTTGTAAATAAAATTATAGTTCCAGGTTATTAATGCCAAAAAATTACGAATAATGAGTTTTGAATTTTTGATTCAATAATGGCAATCTACGAGTATTACATATCATGAAAAATAAAATATTAAACTTCCTTCCAATTAATTGTTGCATTTACTCTTTTATAGTAAATAAAGCAAATAAATAAACAATAATAGCAATTATTATTAAATTGTTAAAAATTAAAACAATATATTAAATTTTACAAGCAATTTGTATCATTTAATATTAATTTGTAAATATTATTATAATAAACCAATTTATCTAAAACAACGTGGTGAATAGTTTTAGTTGAACCTTGCTTAAACCAATCAATACGCTGTTTAGTGAAAACTTATTAATAATTATTAATTATTTTGGATACAACATTTTTGAATTTGGAAATATAAATTCATTGCTTGGTAAGAAAGATTTATTTGATATACTATAAATTCGTTTGATAAAAAAAACCAAAAAAAAATCGGAAAGTGAAATTTAGTTTTGTGCATTTCCATTACCAAATTTACAATTTATATAAATTTATTAAAACTATTACCTCCAGTGATGACAAGCTGTGGATATCTTATAAATATACATCTGGGTAGCCTTTGAAGATCGACGGAGAGTTACAACTGAACAAAGTTAAGCCGATATTAATTTTTCCAAAGAAAGTACATATCAGCAATATTAAAAGAATGCAGAAAGATATATTAAAAGAGAGCACAGATTGTGATGGCCATAGGTTGGAAAATTCGAACAAAAAATTAAAGCTTGATGGAATAATTAAATTAAAAAAAGATCTTTTGCTGAAACTAATAATACTGGTAAGTTTTATTTCACTTGTTACTGTGACCGAACACGTATCTGTGAAAATAAATAAATGAAAGAAAATCTGTTTTTTATCTTTCAGAATTGCAACATTTACAAGTATTTAAATTGTTACATTACTTGTTACCTCCGTTAATTAAACATAATTTAAAAGTGGATGAGGAAACATTACATTGGAAGCTATAAAGTCAAGATTCCATAAATAGAAAGTTTCTGATTTTGGAAGATGAAGAAGAAATCAACCAACAATAATTTAAGGGAAGAACATCTATAGCGAATAATTTAACCCTTCAACCAATAATAACCGTTATTATGTTAAACGAATTGGCGATTAAATTTATTGCAAGAGTAGATAGCAACTACGTATATTCAACATACACTTTTGCGTGTGAGCAATTGATTTATGTTTTAAAACGTTTTAAGTTTTTAATTTAGCCTACCCACATTATTCATATAACGTACGGTATTGTATTTAAACTTATTTTTATGCGATAGACACGCGTTTTGATAAACCAATATCCGCAGCGGCCATTTTAATGACTGATTTGTTCAACATTGGAAAACACAATTTTAAACCAACAGTATAAATTTAATTCTGTGGCAATTCAACATAATCACTTAACTGAAATTCAGTAAATATTCAGAGTGTTTTTTCCAAAATAATAAAGTAACATTAGAGCATTTCAGTGTAGTTAAGTGGTTTTGTTTTATAGCCACAACATGGTCAAAAATCATACAAAATCGTCTAAAGTTGGCTTGGGTCATAAATGATGCAAAAAGGAACAGATAGAAATAAAATTTGACAAAATCACTTAACTGATATTAAGTGGTTATGTTGAATTGCCACAGAATTAATTGCATTAATTAGCTAATTTTAAATTATATTGTTATTTAAATATTTATTTAATTCATTTTCTTTAATTATATTAGTTATTATACATCCGTTTTATAAATAAATGTGGTTTTAGTAAGTGTTAAGAATTCTTTTAAAAGACACTTACTGACACAATATTCATTAAACCAACCGAATGAATATATAATTAAAATTCAAGAATTCTATAACGTAGAAAAAATAAAAATTAATAAATTCGATTACCTAGCCAATTCCACACACAATCAGTTCGTCTGGCAGTTCCGTGTTCTTATCAAATGTTGTAAATGATAGAAAATATGTTTAAAGTTATAATAATATTTTTCAATTTGTACAAATTTTGAAATTTTAGCGTATTAGTATTTAACTTTAGTTGTTATCAAGTTGGAACTAAAATTCAAAAGTATAACATAGAAGACTATCACTATAATTTTATTGTTATAGCTAGTTTCATGGTTTATAAATATTAAAATGATAAAAATATAACAAAATATTGTTTATAAAACTTTGTTAAAAAATATGTTAAAATCATAAATTTGTTTGTCTCTTTTATATGAATTGCAATTTGACATGAACTATTATAACTGTTTCTTAACATAATCGCTTTAAAACTATAATAAAGCTCAATCAAAAAATATTAAAAAAGAATTTTTTTTCTTTCCTATCAAAGGTTTCATTTTACACAGCTCGTCTTTTATACTGCTTCTGAACTTAGGTCAAAAAATAAATGATCATTTACAGTAATGGGTAATTATACCAGATTTTTTAATAATATTTATCTTACATTAACAATAATTGCAAATTTACTTATAATACAATTAGTTTGTAAATATTATCATTTCTTATAGTGATTTGTTGATTTCACAAAAACGACAAATTTCTTGTAGAAATTACTATGATTATAATTTGTTTGTAAATATTATCATTTGTAATATTTATTTGTTGAGAATACTAAAATACAAGTTTTTTGTAGAATTTACTAAAAGTACAAATTATTTGTAAATACAACCATTTCTAACATTTATTTATTGACTTTACAAGCATGACAATTTACTTGTAGTACTTGTTAATATTACAATTTCATGGTATGTGTTACGATTTCTATCATTTACTTGTTGATTTTACAAGAACTGAAAAAAATTGCAAATGTGACAATTTATTTGTTCACTTTGCTAATTTTACAATAGTCATAAATTATTTGTAAAATAAACAATTATTACAATTTAAATATTCAAATTACAATAAACAAAAATATTAATTTTAACAATAATTACAGTAAATATTATAATTTTTTTGTTGGCTCAAAATCAACCCCGGAAATTGTTGAATTTATCGGTTTTTTTGTAGATTCAACAAATTTTTTCTCTCAGTGTATTTTAAGCTTATCAGAGAATTGTGTTACCCTTTTAGTGATTTTGCTTAGGACCAATCAATTGTTTATCTAGCGTTGTTTAACTCTCCGGTTTTAAGGCTGTTTTTTGAATTATTACTCTCAAATCAAATATTATAAAAAAATTATACCTCTTATTGCCTAAGTGTTAATCAGTGCAGTGCATTTTCTCTTTGTGTGAATTATTTCCCAAAAAAATCAGCATATAACCATCAAGGCTTGTTTCCAGCCTTGTTTTTGCGTTAATAGTGTTATATTTTTCCACTTTTTCTAAAAGAAAAAAGTAAAAAGTCTTTTTCTTCAAAAATATTTTAAGCCTAACCGTATCCGCGGATCACACTTTACGAACTACTGTTATCGATAGTCATAATAAATCTCCCAAGTATGAAAAAAAATGAACTGAGCCAAGAAAAAGAAGAAAAACGTAACGTTACATTACACAACAGAAGAACCATCATGATCATCATCATCAGCATCATCATCCAAACATAATAAGGAATAACAAATAAACTTTAAGGATTTGTTCAAGCTAAAGAATGAAAACAAAATAAAATAATAAAGTTACATTTTAACAGAAAAGAATTCAAAAGCAAAAAATAGAAGAGAATTTTGAGACGAAGGCGATGAGCAGCAACACCAAGAGCAACAACAACATCAGAATCCTGAATATACTCCGTTTGTTTTGATTTTGTGTTATTTTTTTTTCGTCTTGTATATAAGGATAAAGTTATTAAATTGATACAAGGGAAACGATAATAGGGTAAAATTTGAATATAGATTTTCGTTTAGCAAGGATTTTTTTTTTGCGAAAGGAATTTTAAATTAAATTTCATGTTTTGTTTTTTCATTTTGCTTTTCGTGATAAAAAAAATCCGGAAAATTAATTTAGTGGGAATGAAATTTTCTTGTTTTCTGTTTGATTGAAGGCTTTTTGCCTTTTTTGTCTGTATGTGTTTGTCTTTATATAAAAACATCTCTAGGGGCTAGGTTAAATAAATATTGATTTGTGCTAAAGCTAAATTGTATGTCTCCGTAATTAGTGTGACGTTCGAGCTGCTAGAATTCATATTTTACTGAAACAAAATAAATGTTTGGTTCAAAAGTTAACTTTACTAAACACATAAATAATTTAATCCAACCGGAAATTATAAATTGGCCGAAATCTGTAAAACATCACCCTTAACCAATACATTTTTGATTAGGGTTAAAATGAACATAATAACAACAATCAAAGAATGGATTTGGAACAGCTTGTTATTATAGACACTTGGACAGCGGATTATATACGTACTAACAAAGTCGGTCCAATTAAATCAATAAAAAAAAAATCGAAGATATCAGTTTAGGTTGATAAACAATTATTTTGAACTGGTAGAGGTTTTGAAGAACTTTCTTCCGCAGGGCTTCTGTGATTTGGCTAATTTGCCGTATTGTAGCATACATTTGAAAACCAAACCGTGCACACTAGAAACGTAGAGTTGGCTAAACTAATGCTACATCCAACTTATATATTATATCCCTTTTAAATGTTTCCATTTATTTAAATGGATTATTTGCGTGTGTTGGCACAAATTATATTTTAATTTTACTAATTAGTTTTATTTAACATTCCATTTTCTAAGAACAACAACTATAGCAAAACACAAACAAGTAATCAAATGAACATAAACACATCAAATTAAAATTTATTGAATTGCTTCATTTAGTAATGGTGAGTATTAAAAAATAATTTTATTACAATAGTCATGTATCGAATTAAAATTACAATTACGTTTTTTTAAATTAAATTCATTTGCACGATGTAAATTATTTTGATATAAACATGCTATTAATATATGTTGGTGCTTTCAACTCAAAATGGCTATAGGCTTAGTTCGAATTCTCGTGAAATTATTATGTTGGGAGTGAGCGGATAGCAATAACTGTCATAATTTATTATAATTTTCATTACAAACAATTTTTGGAAATATTTTCGCCTTCTAAATGGCATCGTCAGAGTTCTTTTTAAATGTACTAAAAATCAAATAGTATGCCTACGTGTTTTGTAGATTGTACTGGTCCGTTAATTATTTTTCTAATATTCTATTAATTCCCATACTCTTCAATACATCGAAGTCCTGCTCTTACTCTCATTGACAGATACCTATATAAAACAAACTCCCGAAGAATGTGTTGGTTGCACTATCAATCCAATGTAAATTTAAAAACAAAAATTTGTATAGAAAAAACGTTACCAACACATCTTAACTTAGTTGTTTTTTATTTCATTTGTTTGGAGTTAGCAGGACCTACTTTAAGTAGATTCTGGTAACATCCATGTAATACTGTCAAATTGTCTTTATTAAATGTGTGGTCCTTTTATGATGTCTAGTTTCTTCTTTTTCACAGACATTTAACATAAAACTGATTGAGCAAAGCTAATGTGGTGCAAGAGCCCTTTCAAATAGCCATGACCAAAATAGTAACTCGACCTTACCTTAAGATAAACCATATATAGAGTACGTCAGTTTAATTTATGATTTCGCCGCGTTAATTGATTTTCAACTTTAATGTTTATTATTAAATTTTTATCTTTTGTTGGGGCGGGGCTCCTGCTTTTTTCTAATCATCGCAAATCCGAACAATTTTTAAAATACGCCAATAAGCTTAGTTGGAAATTATTATATGCTATCAAATTCACGGGTGCTAGTAGTATCGCAGAATAAATCCAATGCCTTAGTTCAATAATTACTACCAGATTACGATGATCAACCAGATAACCCATGGGCCCTGCCAGTATATAGATGCCGGCAGCTATGCAATGTGCAGATGGTGATAAAATCGGATCTATAGCCGTACGTCCTCGAATCGGCTGGCAACGGCGTAAAAGTAAGGACGAAAAAAGCAAAGGCCCTAGAACAGATTGAAGGAACAATAAAAAAAGATAAGAATTTATGACATCTAGAATTTCAACATTATTCATATTAAATTGGATATACCCTTAACCATAAAAATTTATAGATATGCCAAAATTAAGGTTCGTACCTAATTATTGTAAATAAGTGTCATCGATAAATAAACATCAGTGTCTTAATTAATAATGTTAGCAATATATAAAAAAAAATTAATGTTAATCAATCAATTAAAAGTTAATAATGAAATTTTGAGGTTTTTATGTAATGCAAAATTATTAAATATTCTAAATTATTTATTATTTTAGGTTACAATGTTCATTTGCAGCAAAATAAGAGTGCCATTCATCAGTTGTAACACCAATTTCTGAGAACACGTGACTAACACAAATTGCGCACATCAAAATCTCGAATCTCGCAGACCCAATATATTAGTACTGAAAGATGCAAGTATCGCATTCAGTGAGAACGAATTTTGCTTCAAGCAGTGATTCATTTAGAGATACTTTTCTCAGTAGGAGGAATTTTATGACAGATCACGTGTGAATTTCGTCAAACAGTTATGATATTTTTGTTTAGATTGTTACATTTCATCAAGACTTAGCCCGGCACAGCGTCTATAAATTATTTAGCTGTGCTGAAGAAGATCCACTGATTTCGACCAAAATTTTGTTCAGCGAGGAGACCTCTTTCTGGCTTAATGGCTACGTTAATAAGCAACATTTTCGTATTGAGGCTGAAGAGCAGTCCGTAGAGGTTGCAGAGCTAACATTATATCCAGACAAAGCAACGGTTTGGTGTGGTTTATGGACTGGTATAGAATCATCGGTTCAATTTTTTTTTTTCAAAAATGAGGCCGGCAGGAACAAAACTGTGAATGGTGTCATGAAGTTATATTATATGCTCATAGGGTAAAATAACATAATTGGTAAGAGGGTAGGTTAGTGGTATGATAACCATCATGAATGATAATAAATATTAGAAATTAAAATTGAAGTATTTTATTTGAAAAAGCCAATTAAATTATGACATGGCGCAGCCGGATGGTCAAGAAAATCAAAGATATAATTAAGCACATGGTGAAATAAAATAAAAGTACTTAGTGGTGCATAGACAAAAAACGTGGAAGAAAATTACTTAATGGCGATAGAAGCTGATGAAAAAAGCGATAAAGTGAAAATTGCAAAATTTTTTAATTTGATTGGCGTTGAAGCAATAGAAAAATTCAACACAATGAATTTGAACGACGATAAAAAACAAAATTATATACGAGTGCTTGAAGCTTATAAACTATATTGTGGAAAAAAGAAAAAATCAGGTAGTTTGAGCCGACATATTATGTTTTTTCAAAGAAGACAACAACCGAGTGAGACGCTCACAGAATATATTAATCAATTGCAAAAGATGAGTTTTAACTGTAAATTTGATAAACTACGAGAGGAATTAAGTAGTAAAAGACCAAATAATAGGTGGAATGTCAATTGATTGTCAATTAAAAGAAAATGCATCAAAACTAGTAATGTACAATGGTGATAAATTAAGTGTATTAGGTACAGTCACACTTAAATCAAAAATAAGAGAAATTACAGAAAATATTGAAAATGTTGATTATGTAATAGGATATAATGCCATGTCGATTTCAGGGTTCGAAACTATAGAGACATTTAATTCAATAAAAAGAATTGATAACATTGATTTTGGCAATATTTTTGATAGATGTGAGGATGTTTTTAGTAGTCTGGGTCAGATATTGAATTTCACAAATGAACTAAAATTGAAACGTGATTACATACCTAAAATTGAAAATTTTAGAAATATACTATTAAAATTAGAGACAAAATAAAAGACGAGTTAGATCAAATGGAAGAACAGGGAATTATAAGAAAGGTGACGGAATTCACAGAATTTGTGAGTAATTTAGTTATAATAAAGAAACAGGATGGAAAAGTGAGAATTTGATTATACCCTAAAAATTTAAATGATTGTTTACTTCGACGACATTATGCAATGCCAATATTTGATAGCATAGCAAGTCGTATGAAAAACTCGAAAGACTATGGCACGATTACATATTTGTCTAGATTTATACCAAATACACCTCAACTGACTGAATCACTACGAAATTTAATAAAAAAAAACAAACAGAATTTGAATGGAAAGACCAAGCGTGGACCAAGCGTTTAAAACATTAAAATATTGTATTTCGCCAAAATCAGTGCTAGTAGGAGTCGTACTATTGCAAAAAAGGAGACTAATTGCATACAGTTCCAAGTCATTTTGAGTGATTAAGTCACAAAAAAAAATTGGGCTCAATTGAAAAAGAATTAAACGCGGTGGTGTTCGGATGTATACAATTTCATCAGTACGTAGCAGGAAACGATTTTACTGCTGAAACAGATCATAGCCAATTGATAACAATTTTAAAGAAAAGTTTGACAGATGTACCAGTGAGACTTCAGAAGATGTGGATGAAATTACAACCCTATGGACATGAATTTAATTTACAAACCCGAAAAGGAAATGTGGATATCAGATATGCTCTCAAGATCTCATTTGAAAGAAGAAGACGTTGTTGAAGAGATGAATGAAATGGCGATTTTAACGTTTAACTTAGAATAAAATACATTTGATACAAAACTTGAAGAATTAAAAGCTAAATCGAAGTGAGATGAAGAAAAATTTTAAAATTAAAAAGTTTAATTACAAATGGATGGCCTGATAAAAAACAACAAATACCTGATGTTGTGAGACCATAGCACGCGTACAAAGAAGCATTATACGTCGAAGGAGATCTGGTATGGAAAGAAATTTGCGTGGTAGTGCCAATAAAATTACAAAAGAAAATGTTAGAAAAGATGCACTACAACCATATGGGAAGATAAAAATCGAAAAATAGAGCACGGCAAGTTGTATTTTGGCCTGGAATGAGCAGAAAAATTGAACAATGATCGAAAGTTGCTCAACTTGTTTTAATTTTCTAATAGCTAATGTTAATGAGAACCGTATTCCGATGGAAATACCAGAAGGCGCATGGCAAATAGTATAGGAACCGATTTATATTTTAAAAATAAAAATTATATACTAGTTGTGGATTATTTCTCGAAATTTATTGAAGTATCACCATTATCAGATATGTCAGTTACTAGTTGCTGAACTTTATAATTTTAAACACGTCGTATCAAGCCCTCATTATCCTCGTAGTAATGGGACGGCTGCGAGGCATATTCAAAATCTAAAAAACATGTTAAACAACGTAGATTTTGATAATTAGGATATCTATTTAGCTTTATTAGAATACCGCAATACTCCTATTTCAAACGAAATAGAATCTCCAAATGGAATTCAACCACAAAAGTCAATATATGGGCTATATTTGTATGGCTTTTCCAGATTTAGATTTAGTATTGTGTGATAGTGTAATACATGAAAGGCCATTTTTAAAATCGTGGAATTTTCGTTTGACCAACTGAGATTTCGGTTTATTTTACATTCCAAATTTGTTTACTTAAATTATATTGCCTGAAATACCTAGCGATCCTTTGCTCAAACCATTGCCATTAACCGATGACTTTGTAGGATCATTTAATGTATCTTTATCTGAAAAGCTTTTTAGTGATTTTTTTTTTAATTTTGTAGTACATCGTACTACATACACAATTTGTCGGTTCTGTGTTTGATATACATAAAACGCTAACTGAAAATTAAGTTCTACTATTTAAAAAGTGGTATTTTCTGGTGTTTTTTTCGAAATTGTTCTAACAGCTAACGCTTTCCAAATGTGGAGGAAAAAGTAAGCTCTGTACCTTTAAATGGTTCCACTAATAAAGAAATCATAGAAATTTGCCTATTGCTCACAGAAATGAAAAATTTCAACATTTCCGACATATTGGAGTAGATACCTCATAGCAAGCAAACAATTTGCTATCCGAAATCCTGACTTCTCAATCAATTTTATCAAGAAAATTTAAATTTCAAATTATATTTTCCATAAGCTTTTTATTTTTTTTTTTGCGATTGTACAGTAGAACAACACAAAAATTTTCTGTTAAATTTTTGAAGATGTACATTTTATTGTAGATGTAAATTTCCTTGGCATAATTAATTGAGCACTCGGGATTTCGACTTGCAAATTGCTTGCTTGCTAGCCGATCGAGTATCTACCTTATTACCTACATTCTCTAAATAGTCTATGCCAATTGTTTATTTATCTGCATATATTGTCTATCCATGTAAAATATTAATTAACTACGTGGCATAGACAATACGACACAAAGCAGTTTGTCAGACAAATATAATAACATTCGCAACCAACATCTCTACTGCAAATTAATTTGAGTTGGTGGCTTTAATGTCTTCCATAAAAATGACTAAATCATACTGAGACACGAATTGTGCTAGGCGCCAAGCAGATTGGTTTGCCACTTCGCATGTCACTCAGATTGTTAGTGATTTCACATTTGAATGTCAAAATTCTACAAGAAACCATATCTTTGTCTTACAACAATCCTCCATTATATGGAAGTACATGTCGAGGCTGAATTTGGAAATTTTGACCATAACCTGATAACCATAAAAATACCTAGGCTAACCTGATAACCATAAAAATACCAACATTTTTCAATCTCAATCAATATTTTAAAAGTTCTTCAAAAGAAGCTCGCACCTAAAATAAAACTGGTCACAAGAAATATAAGCACAACAGAATTTATTTTTAAAAATATAACGCCACACGTAACACATGTAATAAAATCTGTGCTAAAGAAACGAAAAGAGCTAACAACAAGAAAGTTGCCAAGGATTCCGGTGAATCTATTTTTGCATGCCGACTTACGGCAAATGCCTTTACTTCGAATTCTCTCTCTCTCTCTCTCTCTCTGGCACTTTACATCGCATCAAGAGATTTGGCCGCCTCAAATGAGATTTCATAATCATACTTTCATTTCGGATAACGAGTGATTAATTCATTGATCCTAACCAGCTGTGAAAAAAGTTCCTTCTCACCACCGGGAATCGAACCCCGGACCTCCGATAGCTGGAACAAGCATGTTGACCACCGGGGCGGCATTTCGAATTCGACTTTACAACATCAGACTCGATCAACATCTCGGAGGGAATTGCTTTCAGAAACCGGAAGATAATGTACGTTAATAAGGCTAACGGAGATTGCTAGTGATTTGGCTCCAATAATAAATAAAAATTGTCTCTTTTCCTATAAGATATGTAGCCGAGCAACTAGAAGAGTGTGGGGGTCAACCAATGTGGAAAAATGTGGGTGGAAACCAGTAAACATTTACAGGACTGACGATACAAATTATTGAAAATAATCAAATTCCGTTTGATGATCCAAACTGTTAAATCATAGCAATGTTCATTAGGTTTATACACGTTTTGAGTATATTTTGGGCTATCTAAAATATAATTGTACTGCCGTGGACATCTCTAGGATCCGTGGTAAAAAAATTTTACGTATATGCAAAAATTATGAGACCGTTAAAATGTGTGCAAATTCAATAAAAGGCGCTCAAGGACGCTATTGGGAGAATCTGCTGATAGAATCATGTCGAATTTTATAATTTTTTTTAAAATAAATTCGAATTGAAAAAATAACCAATTTAACAGTGTAATCTTTTTTCATGGATTTTTTAGGTATCGAGAAGTCATTCTGTTGGAATGTAATTAAGAGAACAAATGAGTGACTTTTAAAAAGTTTTTAGCTCCACATTTATGAAACCTTTTCGTTTACTTGCCAGAAACGTGTAGAACCGCCAATAACCGTTTTTTAACCTTAACATACATATAACCGTATCCGATAAACTAGGTCATCCAATTTATGTACCCGGATAAATTATATAATACATACAAAAATATTACACAATTCCGTCTACAATAAATCATGGTGCAATCCGATGATGACGTGTTCTATTTTCATCTCAATGCGGTGTTGTAAATTGACATTACAGAAAAACTAGTGCTACCAAGACACTGGTGGAAAATGAAAATGTTTTATTCATTATTATTTATTTATAAATAAATTTATGTTTGCCAAGTTAAAATAAAATATTAAATGTGCTTAAAAAAAATTCTATTTTTAATATAATGTTTCATTTGTGGATCGGTTGGAAAAATAATTTTTTTATGTGTATATTTTAAAAAGTATAAAATTTTCATTTCGATTTGAAAAAAGAAAAATTTTGTAGTACATATTTCTCAAAAGGAAAATTATAATAATAATAAAAATAATAATAATAAGGCAAAGAACACAAATAAAATAAATATTTAGTTTACTTTTTTTATTTGTGAAGAAAATTTTATGTTTATTTTGAAGCGAGAATTTTCATTTGTTTTTTTTTTGTTGTGAAAACATACATTTTTTAACTTTGATGTAGGTCAAAAATTGCATCCACGATGCTATTCTTAGCTTATATGTAGTAAAATTTAACAGTGGATCGATTTACAATTTCATTCCAGGTTCGTTTTTGAATTTGACACTCGGCAGACGCGAAGATTATTTACTCTTAACTGTGTGACGCCTAAAGCATTAATTTTTTTAAAATAAAGATATTTTGATGTTCATGAACCAGCAGCTGTTTGATCGTAAACTATATATATACAATTCAACAAATGTTGTTTAATTAGGAAATTAAAAATTATTTATGGCTATTGTGTAATATTCTAGTTTATAGGAATAAATGCACTTTGTTATAAATAAATAAATGCATTGCATAAATACGAAAACTTAAGATTAGAAAATGTAGAATTTACATGCGGAGTTTATAATAAATTTTAGAAAATATGACAATAATTGTAACTTTGATTTAGCTATGACATCGGTACGACGCTTTGGCCAGAATTTATTGGTAAACATCACAAATTTAGAAGCAGATTCTGTCCCCAGTATCCCAAGTATGGAATGGTTTAAAGAGAGTTAGTAAAGGAGGACCATACTGCAATATTTTTGAAACGGGATAGTCGTCTTGAAAGACCGGATCGGATTACTTGGATCCTACAAAACCCAACCACACGGGTTGATGTGTGTCAAACTATTTTGAATGTTAAAAAAACTTATATGGAATCGTCGACTTAAATCTAATTAATAGCTTTTACTAATCCCTCTAGACTTCATTTTTTGAAAGAGATGGTATTTTCTGGCTTGGTTCTTTCAGCAGTCAACCGCACATATCGCTTGTAAATTAAATTGTAAGGCATGTTTCAATAAAAAAGATCAAATGGAATAAAACAATTCGGTTTAAAAATTTTAGCATCATGTTCAAATAGTTGTGCCACTGCTCTTAAGCCTTTCCACAAAGGCCTAGCTGAAACTGTTTTATTATATGAAAATTGAGGAATGCCATTTGCAATTTAAAAGTTTAAAATTGCTCGAAGTGTACACTGTGCCTTTGATTGGTTACCACAAGTTTTGAATTATTGAGCAAAACAGCCTGTGATCCCAAAACACCGTCTTTCATTGGTTTATCATAATAGTTTGGAAAAGCCTACTACAGTGCAAGATAAAAATTAAAGTTGTTGGAATATTCCAATAATCTTGTGTAAATTGGAATGATTTCCAGATTTTTCCACGATATATCCCCCACATAAAATATTGATGAAACTCGAAGAGCCTCACTCTGATTATAAAGTATTTATTACCGGAAACAAGGGTTTCTTGTTAATTGGCCAAGTGGTAGGTAATTAAAACTTAAAGTGTCGATAGTTGCATTTTAGTGTTAGTCACATATTTCAGGATCATGTTTATGACATGAGAATCATTTTTATGAGATAATGCTACTCCATATCCCAATTTAGAAAAGCTTTAGATCTGTATTCAACATTGAAGCACACGGAAAACTTTCAAAAATCTAAAACTAAAACTTTTATTTTTTTTATTAGTTTTTTCTTATTCAATCATGCCATGCCATTAATTAATTCGAAGACACCGCGGCAGCTTCCATAGGAAGTTTTACGTTTAGAAAAACTACTAAAAGCTAAACGATTCGTTACAATACCGAATAAGATCAGTTTTCTACCATTTAAGCGGAAAGGACGATTTTTAACAAAAATTGTTTTTCAACAAAAATTCGCGTTCCACAAATTAAGACATTTAAAACTTTCTGTAGTAATTTATCAGCAACTGGTAATATTGAAATTGGACGGTAATTATGAAGATCTAGCTTATCATCACTTTTAAAGAAAAGCACTACTTTAGCTAGTTTCAATCAACCAGGATAAATTCCAATATAAAAGCCAATTAAATAGATCAGAGTGATAATACTGTTTGTCTAAGAACTACAGTCAAAATATTATCAATGATTAGGTTCAATATCTCTGCAGGAGTTGGCAGGATGTTTAACACTATTAAGAGAAGTGTAGGTAATAAAATACCGCATTCAGAAAATTATTACTCTAATCTTCTATCATTAAACGATTTCTGGCCCAATATTTTTCTGTCACTGTTTTCTAACTAATAACTGTTATTGTCTACAAATATTACGTTGGTACTACATTTTAAGTATTTTCTTTAAATTTTTCACCAGTTTTTAGTTTTTTTTATAGTTTTTTTTCCGAATAAGCTTCCACAGGTCGTATTAAATCCACGGGCAGTTGATTAAGAATTAAACAATTGTAAATTAATTTTTTAATAATATCGACCCAGACCAGTTTTCGAATATTTAAGCGGGATCAAATTTCATACTCAAGATTTTTACGTAAATTGGGAGATATCAGTGATTCTTTGCCGACAGCGGTTCACCGGAAGTGCCAGTTTTCATTTTTGAAAAATATTTTGAAAGTATACAGCATTAATGAGAAAACAATAAAAAACAAATAGATCGTAAATTAAGTATCAAACAAACTTTGTTTAAATCATTTTTTAAATTATAGCGGAAACGATGAGTTTTGATAAAAAAAAAATTATTTCATACCACAATTTATACTGCCCAGGCGGATTTGCTATTCGGAAAAACTTCATACTAAAACTGTTTCCAATAATTGGGCGATCTTTGCGAAATTTTGAACGTGTGTGTCGTTATAAAGGGTGATTTTTTTGTGGTTAGGATTTTCATGCATTAGTATTTGACAGATCACGCGGGATTTCAGACAAGGTGTCAAAGAGAAAGATGCTCAGTATGCTTTGACATTTCATAATGAATAGACTTACTAACGAGCAACGCTTGCAAATAATTGAATTATATTACAAAAATCAGTGTTCGGTTCGAAAAGTGTTTCGCGATTTACGTCCGATTTATGGTCTACATAATCGACCAAGTGAGCAAACAATTAATGCGATTGTGACCAAGTTTCGCACTCAGTTTACTTTATTGGACATTAAACCAACCACACGAATGCGTACAGTGCGTACAGAAGAGAATATTGCGTCTGTTTCTGAGAGTGTTGCTGAAGACCGTGAAATGTCGATTCGTCGCCGTTCGCAGCAATTGGGTTTGTGTTATTCGACGACATGGAAGATTTTACGCAAAGATCTTGGTGTAAAACCGTATAAAATACAGCTCCTGCAAGAACTGAAGCCGAACGATCTGCCACAACGTCGAATTTTCAGTGAATGAGCCCTAGAAAAGTTGGCAGAAAATCCGCTTTTTTATCGACAAATTTTGTTCAGCGATGAGGCTCATTTCTGGTTGAATGGCTACGTAAATAAGCAAAATTGCCGCATTTGGAGTGAAGAGCAACCAGAAGCCGTTCAAGAACTGCCCATGCATCCCGAAAAATGCACTGTTTGGTGTGGTTTGTACGCTGGTGGAATCATTGGACCGTATTTTTTCAAAGATGCTGTTGGACGCAACGTTACGGTGAATGGCGATCGCTATCGTTCAATGCTAACAAACTTTTTGTTGCCAAAAATGGAAGAACTGAACTTAGTTGACATGTGGTTTCAACAAGATGGCGCTACATGCCACACAGCTCGCGATTCTATGGCCATTTTGAGGGAAAACTTCGGAGAACAATTCATCTCAAGAAATGGCCCGGTAAGTTGGCCACCAAGATCATGCGATTTGACGCCTTTAGACTATTTTGTGTGGGGCTACGTCAAGTCTAAAGTCTACAGAAATAAGCCAGCAACTATTCCAGTTTTGGAAGACAACATTTCCGAAGAAATTCGGGCTATTCCGGCCGAAATGCTCGAAAAAGTTGCCCAAAATTGAACTTTCCGAATGGACCACCTAAGACGCAGCCGCGGTCAACATTTAAATGAAATTATCTTCAAAAAGTAAATGTCATGGACCAATCTAACGTTTCAAATAAAGAACCGATGAGATTTTGCAAATTTTATGCGTTTTTTTTTAAAAAAAAGTTCTCAAGCTCTTAAAAAATCACCCGTTATTTAAGAAGGGCGTTGTCTGCACATAACTGAATTGCTTCTTGTAGCATTTAGCTTGCTATGGAATGTACTGTATTTGAATGAAAAAAAAAATTAGTTTAAAACTTTAAACAACCGGAAAGATAGAAATAAAAATTGTAATAAGTAAAAAAAATAATATGAAAAACACAAAAATAGACAAAAAAATACCGTCCATGCTTGGCTATAGAATTTGACCTACTCAGGATCTCAAGCGGTTGTTGCGCGGCTAAGCGTCAGGGAGTGGAGTGGGGTTTTTTGAGTGTGGTTAAGCCCGGTTTAACTGCTATAAGGTAGGAAATTAGGAAATGCTCATTACCGATATATTACCGTGATTAACACTCACCTAGTTCATCTTCAATTCAAAAATATTGTTTATCTCATTTTAATTATAATTAACCAAATTTCCATATAAACATAAGTTATTAAAAAAAATTGAAATAAAAGGAAAGAAAATATTTCAAAAAATATATTTCAAAAAAAAAGAAAAAAAATATCATGAAAAATTAATTTGAAATTAAATGTTTAATCTAACTAGCTAAACCTAAACTAAAACTTAACTACCCACCACCGGTTTATCTAACAAGAATCAATACCAAACAAACAATCTTAACTACAAAAACTATTGTACTTTAAATGAAGCGTGTGAATATTTTCCAAAATCTATCCTAAAAACTAAAACAAAAAATTAGGAATAGTTTAGGAAATCAAGCCTATATAGTAATGTGAATTTTTTCCTAAAACCGAAAATATGTCGAAGGATTAGTGAATATGCTATACGAAAATAGATCAACAGCACATATCTAAGATATTATTAATATGAGTACCAAATAAAATCATCGTTTTTATGTTTGTATTTGAATTTCGAAAACCACTACAACTACTTTCAGGAGAATTGCTCAAAGTAGTTTATCGAGTAACGAAATCGTCCGCGATTGTATATTTGTTTCGACCAGAAATATTTTAAATAAATGAAAGTGAACACAGTAGGATCTGCTTTACAGTCAACATTTATCCTATCATTATTTTTGATGCAAAGACGAGGCTAAATATCACAACCATATCTTAAACGATTATTTATCCACTTGAGCGCGATCAATACTTCGATTCGAGTACACACAGTTTGAAGAAATTCTCTTGGCAATAACAGGGTGAAATAATACAAAAACCACCCCTTGTCATATGTTGAACGGAAAAATTCAATATATCCGTTCTTGAAACCACTGTTAGGTCTTGGCCATGAATAAGACTAATTCTTCTAGAACATGTTTGGTTCATTCAAGACGCTTACTCAGTTTGAGGAAATTCTCTTGGCAATAACAATTTTTATATTCAATTTGTCTACGTCCTTATTTTCCGCAGCCAAAATGGCTCGTTTGCTGAACTAAACATGTTTTTTGTGATTTGCACCAATATTCGGGAACACTTTAGGTGGTAATGAAATGAAACCAGTCGAAACGTTAAACAGAATTCTCCCAATTCCAATGTCTAATAATTGCTTTGAAAATACGTTCATTCGTCATTTTGTAACGCGACTCGCATATTCGTTGTGAACTTGAGAATTTTCACGTACCTCCAAAAATTCGATGACTTCACGCAAGTGTCAAATTAGATCAGCAGCTGTTGATCTTGGAATGACAGCAGAGTCTGGCGAAAATCAGCGTGCAGTTTTAAATAATTTGACCAATTGATTGTGTTGATGTATGAGTTGGTGCAGCTGTGTAATAATCAACGCTGATTGATTTTATCATCAGAATTTCGAATTCTGAATAAATTTGCGATCAGCATTCTCTGGCGGAACAATGCTCCTGCACGATGGTTAATTTGTCCTTAAATCGGTAAAATTGAAGAAAAATTCTTAATTTATGAGTCTCGGAGGACCGCATTATTTCCTCGTGCACCTGGCGGTGAAACGTTGTGAATCGTTGATGTGGATTTGTACGATGTGTTTGTGTGTTATAATCGAAAAATGATTTACTCTAAAAGTTCGGTTAACGCCTCGTGCTTCAATAATATTCGTCCTAAATGATGTCATTTCGAATGAACTGTTGTACTTTTGTATACTCTGCAAGAAGTACTTCGACCGAGGTTCTTGGCCAGAAAGGAAAAATACCAGTTGAATAAGTGGTGGTGTCAATTGTGGTAATTTGACCGTTCCGCTCGCACAACATATAATCCTGGCGGTTCGTGTCAAAATCTCAAAGCATTGCAATGTTAACAAACAGTGCTCATTGGTCCAATGTCGACCGTAATCGACTGTTGGATCGTAACTGAATACCAAACGTTCATTTCGAATTACGTTTAGCCGTCCGTTTGGTCGACGTTCCAAATTATTTTGTGCGTACGTTCCAACTGAGCGAGTCGAACTCGACTGTATCCGTTGTTCCGGAATCATTATGAACCGCGCTTGAGAAAATCAAATTCGATTTGCCTCCAAACGTTGTCTATGCTCTTCATCTATCTCAGCGACTCGACGATGAAGTGTTGGCTTGCGTTGCGTGTAAGCCGCCTAATATTTCTACGCCTCACTGGAGACATTTTTGTCAAAGAAATAAACCACGAAGTAATATTAATTCAATATTTGCAAAACACCAAATTGCAACTAACTTAAATAAATGTAAATTGATAAATTTTGATTGCACGAAAATATTACACTTATAACACACCGAACTATCGTTTTCAATTTAATTATTTTTGACAAAATATCAATATTCAATGCGGAATTTTTCGTTATTATGAAATAATAACTACCAAACTGAACGTCGACATCATCTTTGCCATTTTTTTATACAAAATTATTAACTAAATTGCCCACTTTTCTGGTGTATTTAAAAAAAAACAGTGGTTTCTGGAACGGATATATTTATTGAAATTTTTCGTTCAACATATGACAAGGGGTGGTTTTAGACATATTTGACTCTGTTATTGCCCAGAGAATTTCCTCAAACTGTGTGTGCATCTCGAATGGACCAAACATGATCTGAATATTGTTAGAACAAACATAATTA
The DNA here is from genome assembly GCA_947310385.1 of Nephrotoma appendiculata. Taxonomy (NCBI): domain Eukaryota; kingdom Metazoa; phylum Arthropoda; class Insecta; order Diptera; family Tipulidae; genus Nephrotoma; species Nephrotoma appendiculata. The sequence continues at coordinate 54,438,172 of OX371223.1, forward strand.
TGAATGCAAATCGATTTAATTTGTATGTACAATTCATTTATTTTAGTTTTAAGGAAATCGTACCCCTAATCCCTCAATTGATTTTTTTGATACTTTTTGCATATTTTAAACCTTCGAATCCTAAGATAGTTTGTGGAGGCAAAATTATGAGTTCTGATCTATTTAATTGATCTAAAAGTAATTTCAGTTCTTCAGGGACGTTTTAGTTTGAATATATTAATTTTAAAATAAAATTGATGATGTTAGTTTTTTATTATTTGGTTATTTTAGATTTTTAAACAATGATTTTATTAGAGCTCTCGCTTAGTAATAATTATCACAAGCAATTTTTTTAATCATTTTATTCAATTATTTTGTTGAATGCTTTATTATAAGAAATTATTGAAAGATTCACTAATACTATCAAACAATTTTAAATTTAGGAAAGTTTTAGGAAATTCTTCACCACCGTCTTTAAATGTAATCAAAGAAAAGCCAAAAAAAAAATTTTATTTAAGAGCAGACTAAATTGTGATGTAAATTCTTACGGTTTGTTGAATGTTGCATACATGTTGAATGCTGAATGGATCCAAAATTTGACTGCAGTAGAAATGTGGATTGAAGAACTTTTTTTATTTTATGATTGTGAGAATTATAATATTGGGTGGTTTTTCATCATTTAACTTTATACAGTATTAGACTTCTTATTTCATGATATGGTTTCCTGTTACTCATTAAATTATACTGTTAATATCATTTAGTTGCACACCCACATCACACTTGATTTTAACAGTACACTTTTATAGATTGTATTAACCCTAAAGCTCTTAACATAATTTTATAACATATCTTAGCAAGAGCATCTCAGACTCTGACATGGAACTGTTTGTATGTTTTTAATTTTATTGAAAATAAACGTTTAATTATTTTAAAAAATTAATTCATTTATTAAAAAACATAACTTAAACTAAAAAAATAACAGTTAAAAAAAAATAGAGACTCACAGGCTCTTGTTAAGAGCTTTAAGGTTAATTCAAAGTTATGCAATAACCACGAAAAAACATGTTTTTCATTCATGAAATTTTTGTTCGGCCACTTATCGTATTAATTAGTGTCATTAATTTTATATTATTATATACGTTTTTAATTTTGAATACCGTCTTTTCAACTCATAGAAAACTGCTCATTCGCACAAATGGCGTATAAATTTTTAAGAGTAATTATTTATTTTTTTCACTCAATACAAAACCTTGATTTTTGATTATGTTTAAAGTCATTTTTTTTTTTAAAAAAACAATGTCTTTTACTTAACTATTTGACTCTTAACTTATCATCTACTTATTTTTTTTTTCACTCAAATTTTTGCAATTTTTCATTTTTTTTAATTTAAATATAGGTAACTTGAACATAAGTATTTATTTTATCAATAAAATTTTTCTTTCTAAAATGTTTTACGTGCTTACAACCCGAGATTTAATCAAAATCTGACATTTTTCAACCTTCGCAAAAAACAACATTAAACAACAACAAAAATTCGCGCAAAAATAATCATTTCAATTTTGCTAAATCATTTTCATTTTAATTAAAACTGTTCGTCCTGTTGTCTACCGAATCGACAAATCGATATTATTTTCTCGATCAATTCAATTTCGAATTATTATTAATTAACTAATCAACATTTAGGAGTTAGAATGGCACAAATCAAGTTCGAACCCAACTCTATAAACTCAAACAACTTGAAAAGATACCGTTCGGAATGGTTGCATTCTTTAAACTACTGATGACTCATAAAAAAGTACTGGTTCAATGACGGACCCGTGAGAAAAATCTCTTGTGCGGTACATAAAATCACTTTCAAGCTGATTAGCAACTACAACTGCTACGGGATGTAAGCTATAACCGAAACCATGATAACTGTATTTAATCATACTTCAGGGCTTAAACCATGGTGAGCAATATATCATGGTCTATCTATAGCCAAACCTTTTCTTCAATCTAGATACAGACATGCCACAATCAAATTTGTTCAATCCGAAAACTTTGCATTTTCCTAGTTGCGAAACGTAAAACTACCGTTTCGGAATGTTTAATTTTAAGCCAAAAATACTTTTGCCTTATCTTTAAATTACAGTACAGATGATTTGTCATCAATGGTCGCTCGAGGCGTGGTAGAAAGGTTAAACGTTTCTCTTGTGTATTTGATTTAACAAACTCCTCAAGTTCAGAGATAAGTTTTTCTAAATGTTTAGATCTTAATTCTTATTGTAGCAAATTTAGGCGAATTGGCTCTGTGGTCAGAAAATGACACGTCCATCAATGATATAGCTTCTACGAATTCGGAATTTTAATCTGATTTTCTCAGTAGAATTCGGTTATTTATAGTCCAGGGAAGTGATAATCATTCTAACGTTTTTATTCCCGTGCCGCAAGGAAGAGTTGTAATTTGCTTGAGGTAAGATGATCTCTAAAAAAATGTGTTCGATACTATCTGCATGATGCGGGCTTTATAAGAATAAAGTTTTGTGACGTTCTCGACGATTGATTATTTGAGTGAGCTACGGTGGAGTTTTAAATATTTTCAATGTCAACGTAAAATAGGTCGGTGGTTTTATTTTCCTTAAATGATAAGTTCTTTCTTTAAATTCTTTTTTCTTTAAATATTTAACTTCCTGAAGCATAGTATTATTTTGTTCGGCCCGCTCCAATTCTTCTTTCAGTGGTGTATTTTCTGTTACAATTATCGTTTTTTTGTTTTAAAGATCAGTGCGCTGATTTAGTAATATTTGCATTATATCGAGCGTAAGATGTTCAATCCGTGCCAGACATGCGAGTGGTAAGTATTCGAGCATATTCGACTTCCGTGATTGATATTTTAGCTGATTCTTGGGCAGTCCCTCGTCCAAAAGGAGATATTTGATGATTGATTTTTTGTGATTCCTTATAGTTTTTAGAGTAACTATCCTTAACAGTTAATCACCTCCCGGATGGACCTCCAGCACGCACCCCATTTCCCATTTTGAGGGTGACAAATTATCATCCTTAACATGCCGCGTCATTGTTTTAAATACGAGATCATTTTATCTTCAGTTTTCGGCTGATGGATTGTTGTAAGGGGTCGCCCGATCAGGTAATGTTTATGAAGTTAACGGCTTAACGGTTTATCAGAGAACATATTTTTGCACATAACTGTTTGGAATAAATCAGTGCAGAGCTCCAATAATTTGAGGATAGGTCTGACACAAGTTCTACATGAATCGCCTTGACGGCCAGATCGAATTTTGTGGTATATGAAGAACGTTTGGCGAAGTCGACTTCCACATTGTAAAATGGTGGTGCACAAGTAACGTGATCGGCTGGAAGATATCGCCTGTATAACGCTTGTCGTGCGAAAAATCTTTTATGAAAAAATGATAGGAATGGGAGGTATATTGGGAATGGTAATAATATTGGGTATTTTGTTGAATATGACAGTGGCGATTGTTTAAGTCGACTACCAGTTCAAAGGATTCCGTTGGTGTCAAGTAAAGGAGACAAGAAAACTATAAGGTTTTTATGATTGAGTGGTTTTTTGGCCATTGCTCATCTGACTTGCACTTTGAAACAATTAAACTGCACAATCAAGGCATTGTTAAACTCAATCCAATTTGAATCTTAAATTGATTTGTTTTATCAGATAGGGCTTTACACAAAGCCATAATCGGAAAGAAGCTCTCGTGACATGGATCTTTGTAGAATTACCTCTCGATTGTTATCTATCGGAAAAACCAAAATTACCTAAGTTTTACCACGTTTTGGTCAAGAATTGTAAAGGTGAACATCCTGTAGAGAGAATACGGTGGCCGATTCCGATTTAAGCCATAATATAGTGTGATGTCTGAATCTGACCAATAATACATTTGAAATCATAAATGTCCTAAACAACTCCGCCCAATTTTAATGAGGTTTGACGTCTAACTTGAAGATCATTTAAAAGTTAGTTTAATTCCGAAAATCTTGCCAGAAAGTAAATAATTGTTGAGGAAGTAACTGATCCAATCGTGTTTAAGCATCCAAGTCTATTGTAAAGAGATTTTAGCTCGTGTAATGATTGGCGCTGTGAGACCTAATGGATCGAACTTTATTTGAACATTAGAACGAAAGACTGACGCTACATCGCAAGTGTCTTGATGAAATTGCCATTATTAAGCCGAAGTAATTTTTCGCGATGCTCCAGAGCTGTATTACCCTAGATGTTTTGTGCACTGGTACACCATTTAATAATATTCATTCCCGTCGTGCTTTGAATATTCGTACTGATAGAGAATTAGCCTACCAATTTGGTTTGGTAAGATAAAGATACAATAATAATAAGCGATATGCGTGCACGAGCGTCGGATTATTTTTAAGTCGGTTGGATTAACAGCAGAATAATATCCTTAAATGTCTTAAATTATCTTCGAACTGTTTTAAATACGTAATTTAACCTCCCTCGCGATCATTATCCCCGCTATATATAGAGCTTATTTTAATACAAGACAGCGATATAACGAAAATATTGATTATACTTCAGGCACTTATAAAAAAAATGAAACTAAGATTACAAAAAAAACATTAAAATTAAAATTAAATTATAAATCAATTAAATGTACAACAACAAATAATACAACAAGCATAATTTTTTTATCCATCCACTTAAAATAAAATTTCCCAACCCAATATAAACCATATCACACAAAGTACATCGCGAACACAAAAACAAAAAAAATAGGAATAAAATAAATAAAATAAGCAAAATGAATTAAATTTTAAAATATTATTTTATTTTTTAATTAAAAATAAAAAAAAATTATGACAAGAAAAATAACGTTGTCACAGAATAAAGCACACAAAAAAAAATGAAAAACATTTTCCCGTATATAATTCGTGGCGTACACATAGCTATACACCACACGGATACGTACGAGAACGATAATAATAAAATAAGAGATGAATTTCTTAATTACCACCCCATTAAAATACAAATACAAATATATGATATGTTTGTATTATACAATAAAATAACATTATAAGAAATAAGCGAAAAATGTCGTTGTCTCTTATTTTTTTAAGATGTCATAATTTAATTTATGTGAAATTAAATTTTATCTTAATTTTTTTTTTTTAATATTAAATTATAAATAAATTAAATTATTATTATAATTATTTTAATTTTATTTTTATACTCTTAAGACGATTTTGTGCACGACTGATTTTGTTGTTGCTCGCCTTGTTTTATGAATTGTTCATAAATATTATTTTTGTAGCAAAGTATTTATGACACAAAAATTGCTTTGTAACATTTTAGGTAACGAAATTATTGGTTAGTTGTTAATAAGCACCGAGTTAGTGTCAAACATCGTACACTGCACATGGTCAAAACGCATAAAATTAATTGTGCACCGTACTGAATACTCAATAGAATCGTAAATACCAACGAAATACAACATCTCCGGCAGAATAGTGGTCAAACGTTTCAAAATTTCTCATGGGAATATTGAACTTTAGAAATCAGGTAATAAAAAACAGATTATTTCAAAATTCTCTGTTAATTAGAGATAGTATGTCATCTTGACTAATGACAGCCTATAATCGGTTCATGGTAGATGAGCGAGCTTTCTGACGAAATACGACAAGAGGACGTATTAATGATATTTTGCGGCGATGATATTAAAAACAGATGCAATAGCTCTATTTTCATCGTACCGGGACTTGCATGTGCCTTGCCTGATCCTAACGCTACAATTTAAACTTTAACAGAATGTGTCTTTAACAGAAAAGTAATAAGTATAGTTTTAAAACTTTGTCTTTTGAATTAAAAGTTGTCTTTATTAATATAAAATTTTATGATTTTTTTTTTTAATTATGACTCATAACACAACAAATTTTTTTTTTTAAGATTTGATTGCATGCGATAAGGAACTGTCCCAATAATCATACTATGCTTTAAAAATTGAAATGAAATGTAAATGAATAAATGAAAGAAATGAAAATTCTAACAGATGCGTATTGGAGTATGAAGACAAACGAAAAAATTTAAACAAAAATAACAATTGATACTAGGCAAAGTAAAAAACGTCACTTGTGGCAAAAAATGATACTCGACGAGGAATTTTTTGATTTTCAAATTGTAATTTTAATTATGACAAACAAAATAATATTAATCTTTCCAAGACCACCTGTCAAATAAAATGTGTAGAAAAGGTTGGACAAACTTTTCTTCGTAGTAACAAAAAGTTCCGCGAGATCACGGGAGTACAATTCCTCTGAATGAAGATTTTATGATATTTTTATCATTTGTTTCTTTTATTATAATATTTTAAAAGGAATAAGGATTTTAACATCCAGTTTTCAAAATATTGGAAATCAATATTTCAAAATAATTTAAAGCAAATTCAAATAGAGCAATTCTGGTATCAAAGACTATAATTTAAATATTTACTACCACCAATTTTGAACAAAGTTCCGCAATTTGGCCATGTTGAAAAAAAGTCACATATTTTCTATCCAGGTATAGTTATCCTGTATTTAGGACTAGATTGATATATTTGTATGAATTTTGCATATACTCGTAGCAATAGAAAATACCTTGTTAAAATTTTCTAGGCAATTTCGGAACCGATTTTGGTGTAATTTAGAGTTTATGAAGTGATTTGGATTTTTGGATGATGCGATGTTTTGGAATTTGGTTTTAACAATGGTTAATTCGGTTACTTAAATTATTGATCAACTGACCCTTTATCAACAGATTTTGGCCAAATATTTTAGATAGATGAAATTTAGCAATTTGTCAAAACTACTTATAATTATGACTTAATTTGATTTGGTGGGCCAATTCCTGAGGGTCTAAGCCCTCCATATATAGCCCTAGTGGAACAACCAAATAGGAGCCCCTAGAGCTAGAAAATTTTCTGTTGATCATACAATAAAAACAAAATTATCTCAATTTAAAAAAACATCTTTTGAGGAACTAAACTTTGAATTTGTTTACAGTCATCAAAATTTGAAATGGTTTGTTCGTCATCGTTTTGGACCATGTTAAGGACTTAGCATATTGAATATTTGATTTCTTCAAAGCGCTATTAATGATAAATATTGCTTTGAGATAGAGTATATCAGTCGAACAAATTGCCATGACTATGTCGAAATATTGTGCCCTGAAATAATAAACCTCTATCAACGCGGCGGAATCCTATAGCCACTTCTATACAACATTAAGCGTCAGGAACCAAAAGTAAAACTTCAATCCGTATATCTTTATAAACCACCACATCGCATTTAGCCTCAGAGGTAAAAATAAGAGGTTTCATCTGGTTATAATTGATACTGTTAATATGAATTTTAAATAATTCTGACTCTATTCATAATGCAATAGTGATCTTTAATCCAAGTTATGGCGTCACTGCTGTTCGTGTTATATATAACTATACATCGATTATTGTCGTCTCTTTGTATGTTATCCATGGATCTGGTCATATAGACTTCATCGATTACGTCAACTACCATCAGTATGTCCATATGATCAACACAGGTTACAATCTACTGGTCATATCCAGAGTCGATGTGGATAACATCGTCACACCGCCTTCCACCGACGAAATTTCATAAGCCACTGAGTGTCCAATTTAGAATTTAGAGTTGTCTCAATCTTCCCATTTCACCGACTGTACAAATAATCATCACACGTCAATTAGGATAAATATGTATAATTAAGAAAAGCCGAATATGCTCCTAATTTAGTTTTATAGTGACATATTGAATTATAGACGGGATTCTGTATCCGCTCTTCTAAATACGTGACATATTATTAATTGTGGTGAGCTCGTCACGGTTATTTAACTTACTGTCTCAAGTTATGAACTTCCAGACACCGTGCAAAAGATGAGCGGGTTCTGCACGATACGAAAGTTTTGCCGCATGAATTCAAGTAGGCTCGGGATATAATATCAAACGAAACCTACAAGTCGTTATATCACTACGTGTGGTGATAATAGGCAGTGAGCTACCAACGTCTTGGAACATAGTGCCAAATTTATTTGGCAAAAACGTTTGCAAAAACGTGACTTTACGCAGAAGTACTGCGCTACTACACTTGGCATGCCTCAGGGAAAGAGTGGAGGTGCCGGATATAGGGGACACTGGTTGATGGCTGACTCATAGCAATTATAAGTTTTATTGTTTAGGGACGCTGCTAAATGTGATACGGGGACCTATTTCCTTTATGAATCTGAAAACGTGTGACAGACAAGAGCTTGTTACATTCCGAGAAACCTGCGAAAAAATGAAATTATTAATTGTTACGTCGTTCGCCGGCGATAATAAGAGAGCTATTCGTCATATGTATAAGCACATGCGGTTTTCCAACCCATTTCAGCTATGGGACAATTACAATGCTGCACAGGATATTTTGCATATAGTTCGAGGCACGAATCAAGCCAGCGATGCTTTCTTCCGTCAAAGAAGTTGGCCGACTTTTGCCTACCTACACCTCAGTGTAATCGCAAGCGAAACAAAATTAAGCCATATTTAAAAGCGTCACGTTTATGGATGAAGGTTGAACAGTTGCACCTCTCCACAAACATTTGAGTCCAGCTGTTCAATGATTTTAAGTACGGTGGAATCGAGACAGACGAACAGGATAAGATTCATTTCATCACCCAATTCTGAAATGTTACAAGTTTGGAAGATGAGCTCATTGTTAATATTTTACCGGATTTATATTGAAACAATAATGATGAAAATTGGTTATGTGAAAGAATCATAGTGACGCCCAAAAACAAATCAGTTAAAAGAAAATTCCTGTGGAAAATTCGATTTCGGGAAAATTTGTTTAGCATTGGCCCCCATTTGTTTAGCAGACCCCATGATAAATATTCAGATAACTGGAACATAACATCTGGGCGATATTGTTATATTCATTTCACTATACTGTGAACATTTTTATTTTCAATTCTTCTCGAGAACAGTAAGCTTATTTCAGCTGACAAAAAGTTCAATTATTGGTTCAAATTTTGTAAGGCTCTTGCTGAGACAAAATGGTCTGATTTTCTCATGTAAAGTTAAACTGTGCAGGAAATGATCCTCATAAGTTTTGTCCTCTATCGAATAATTGTTCTTTAATTGAAAATTGTTTGACTTCCAAAATAGCTAAATTATTTTATCAATATCGTATAGTACATCTACATCCAATTTCAGATCGGTGTTCAGCGAGCCAATTTGATGTTCTCGGCCTAGCACCGAATCATTATTGTTTGTAATACCAGACATCTTTAGGACCCGGCTAGCATTCAATTCACCCATCATTTATTATGAGTCGAAAATTGAGACACCACATCTGTTACTGCAGGCTAGTACAATTACAGAAAGAGAATCGGAATTTTCGGCCTCAGTCAAGTGAGATGGTAAAACAGTGGTAAAGTAAAGGCGAGTGAAGATACGGCGAGCGAGATGAGACATAACAACAAGACATGAGAACCAGTAATGGAATGGAAATCACTTAATACCAACACATTAATCGTGGTAAGATTCCATTTAAAAACCGTAAAAACCAAAAACGAAACAATCATAATTCAGTCCCATGTCATATCGGGAAACGGAGATAAAATAACCAAGAATGAGTTCTTTGAACAAATACAATCCACAATAACACGGAGATTTCAATGTAAAAATTGAAACTGATAACACCGCCCTGCCAATCATCATGGGTAAACAAACATTAGACTCGTTGCATAATAGTAACTAGATCTTTAAAATAGAAGGCAGTTGACAGAAAAAATTACACTTCTGATGTCATTACAAGATGTCACTGATAATACCACAATTCCAAATTAAACCTGCCACTGTAAAACGCATCAAGAGAAATAGGAATAAATTTAACAACGAAAGATTTACAGATGAATGGATAAAAACATTTATTTTTCGAAGCGCTCAAGCCAATCTCAAAACCATCGAAGAAGTCATCATCAGTATTGAGAAATATTAAAAATAAATCGAAGAACCCTATATAGAAACAGCTCGACTCGCGTACCAAGAATACAGACGCAAAACGTGGAAGACTGTGATAAACTCCGTCAACTCAAGTTGAAAATGTACTTACAAAATATATGTAATATATTGGAGCTGAAATCAGTCAGTGAAATGATCGTAAGAAATATACTGAAAAAAGAAGTGATCGTAAGAACTCTTGCAGTTTAACTCTTATAAACTAATTTCGATTGAATGCTGATATTTCATGAAAACACTAATCTCATTCGTGAAAGAAGTCCACAGTTGTGCAGTTTAACACGGTTCTGCTCTAGCCTGGGGTGGCCACAAACCAGGTGATAAATTTGCATGAAATGAGCTAATTTTTGGGTTAATTTATGGTTTGTGTGATTATTAATAGTATTTATTTTATTTTATTTTTATATATAACAACTGTTGCGTGTGGTAGTTGGCGAATTTATCAAAACACCCAAATGTTTAACTTATTTTCTATAAACCAAATAACTATTTTTTTATTTTTATTATTTAATAACAGTATTCTGTATTTTATTATTATTTCACAGAATAAACTTATTTTATATTTATTTATCGTTTTAAAGTTCAATCGCCAAAATCACACTGACTCTTCAATCCTATCACTCCCAGTCATCTTCTTCTTCTTATTTCTAGTATTTAATAAAAAACAACAAATTCATTTATTACAATGTTTATAATAATAAGGTCTTGTTCCTAAACATTACGATCTGATAGCATGTTGTGCGATACTACACCTTAACACCATTTAACGTCGTATCACACAACACAACTGAGCAGCAAACAGGTTAACCCATTTACATGCTGCCTCTCGAAAATTAAGAAATAAAAATTTACAGTAAAATCGAATTCAAAAAAAAAAATTACATAATTAATTAAACAGAAGAGAAAGAATATAAATTACTAAAACCAGAAACCCATTTGTAATAATATTGATAATAATAATAAATAATAATCATATTAAAAATATAAAGCAATAAATAATAATATATGATATCTATACTAATATATGAAAACAAGCTTTCAGTGAATCTACGTCAAGCACCGTCAAACAGATCCAAATCACCAAAGAACAGAATATGGTTTGATAGAACTCGATTAATAATTGAGGCCAGACCGAGATTTGTTCTTGAAGTTGTTACTTGAAACAATTGATGATTTCATGTTCTATGGCCGGTACATAAAAGTTTATACTTGATAACAGCGGTGTCTCAATCAGACCATTGATCAATTTAAAGAGAAAACTTTCATCAAGTAAGATTCTTCTGTTTTCTAGTGTCATCAAATTGAACTTCTCAATACGAGTCGCATACGCCATATAACCATTCGAAGGAACACTTTCAATTCTGTAGCAGTACTGATAGTAGAAGGGGTTCCAAATCTGTGATAAGTATTCCAAATTAGTGCTAATGAAGCTCAAGAAAAGTAATACGAATATCGAAGGGTTCCTAAAGTCTCTGGTACGCCTACAAATGTATCCCAGTGTCTTATATGATTTGCAACAAATATTATCAAAATGTTTATCAAAACGCAATCTTGAGTCGAATGTTATACCTAGATCCTTTACTGTTGCAACCTTAATTAATGGGGAGTTGCCAATAGAGTAAGTATTTTCAATCCTATTTACCTTCTTAGTAAAAGTCATAGAAACACATTTGGTCACATTAAGAGGCAACTGATTATTGACAGACCAATTATAAACAGAATTAAGATCCGTTTGCAAAGTTACCACATAATTTCCATTGTTAATTGCACTAAAAATCTTTAGATCATCTGCATAGAGCATGTGTTTTGACTGAATAACTTCCGAGATATCATTAACAAAAATGATAAACAATAAGGGGCCCAAAATCGACCCCTGAGGGACTCCTGACGTAGGTTCAAAACCATTCGTTACAGCTCCATTAAACTTTACGAATTGAGTTATATTACTAAGATAGGATTGGAACCATTTGACCAAGATTGGTGGAATATTAAATGAGGCAAGCTTTTGCAATAATAGATATTGAGAAACTCTGTCAAACGCTTTGGAAAAATCTGTGTATATACAGTCCAACTGCCCATTTTTATCCAAAGTGTTATATGCCATCTCAGAAAACTCGGCTAAGTTGGTTAGTGTTGAATGTTTGGGAAGGAAACCATGTTGGGTAGGTGTGATTTGGTTTTGAACTAAGTTAAAACGACTGTGTACATTAGCTTCTCAAATAATTTTGATACCGAGTTTAATATGGATATATGCCCATAATTTTCAACATTAGCCAAGTCACCGCTTTTATGAATAGGAACCAAAAAGGATTCTTTCCATTTTGTGGGAAAGACTGCGCTTTTTACAGACATATTGAATAGTAGTGTCAATGGAATAACAAGTGCCTCCCTTAAATTTTTTAAGAATCAGTTGGTTAACTGATCGGGACCAGCACCTTTATTAATATCGAGTAATTCCAACGCTGTCAGGACTTCAGTGTCAGAGATTATAGAAAAATTAACATTAGCACAACAGATTGAGGCTGATCTAGATATCGTGTTCTGTACTTATACCAATTTGAAATGCTGGGCAAAAAGACTACAGATCTCACTTTGAGAGTTAGATGTTTGATCTTTATAAAACATACAACTAGGATATTCTGATTTAGCCTTAAATGATTACTGATAGTTACAAAAGCATTTTGGATTGTTTTTTTACCTTATTTTCAATACGCTCGACATACAGGTTCCAGCAATTCGAAATTTCACGTTTAACTATTTTCCTATAGTTGGAAAACATTGAATAATCAAGGTTATTTTTGTACAGCTTAAAGCGCTTTAGTAATTTAGCTTTCGCTTTGATAAGTAGTATAAGACGCTTTGAATACCAAATAAGAAACTTCCATTGTTTTTTTTTGGAATATAGAAGAAAAAGATAAATAGAAGAAAAAGTGTTACGATAAAAAATGCCAATAGCATTTTTAGTATGACGCATATACGATATATGATAAATAATGTGTGGCACAGAGGAATATCGACAATGCAATATAAATTCAGTAATTTTTATAATCATTTTTTCTAATATTAATCCATAAACTATAAAATGAGCTATGAATGTTTCAACTTACTCATTTTGACCTTCATTATTTGTTATGACGCCTTTAAAATGGATGAGAAACTCTTACCTGCAATAATAAAAAAAGAATATTATTTATTATATTACATTTATAAAATTATTAATATTAATTCAAATAAAAACAATTAAATATTCAAATCCGTAAAAAATTAAAAAAATTTCACAAATAAGAAGTGTTCAATTTATTATATAGAAGTTGGCCTTACGCAAATATTAATGTCCTTTTGCACTTAATGTTAGAGCAAAATATTTTAAGAACACAACCCTTTTACTAAAAAATTTATTTTATTTTAGGTTACCTAATGGAATTTATAATTTCATATTGTTAAAACAAGTCTTAATACTTTTAATTGCTGATGCTAAAATCACCCAATAATTTAGTTCAGACCTACATATCGTCGGTTTCAATGTAATAGTGTGTATATTATCTACAAAATAATTTTTTACGTTATCCTTAAGATCGCCACTGTACGACTAGTTCCCTATAGGTTCAGTTCCACCCAACCAAGTTGAAGCATGTCAAATCTAGAATTTTGTTATTTTATTTTCATATAAGCTAGAGTAAAATCAAAAAGGATGGTACATATTTGGGCAACCCGTATATATTCCGAACTAATACAAGCGATGAAAATTTATGTTTATATATTTAAAAAAAAAAAATTATAATATCAATATAACGTGCACAAAATCGGTATACGGTGCCAGGCATACTCATATTTCAAAAATATATTTATATTAACAAAAAAATTCTCTTCCCAATTCTGCAGTCTATAGTGCAATATCCTAATAATAATTTTAATTTATAAACATAAAATAGCATTACTGTACACTGTTAAAATAATTTTCTTGAATTTTTAACATTATTTTTGTGGATATATGGAATTATAATTCGTTCAGTCATTCACACTAATGAAAAATCAATATTGTTAATGTATTATAAATTATTCCAATAATTATTTAAAAATGTCCAACAGAAAAATTATAAGCGACATGTGAAAATTATTGTACCATATATCGAATATAAGGGTACACCTCACTCACCCTACAATTTTCGGTTATTTTTTTTTTTTTTTTATTATTTATAATTTTCAATTATCAGCATAACGTACATTTTCATGAAATTCCATATTCGTATAATATTAAAATAATATTATTCACTATAACAAGAACAACAATAAAAAAAAACTATTTAAAAGTACAAACAACAGTAACAACTGACTGTAATTATTATTTGTTAAAATATTCATAAAAAATTTATTTTATTTTAACAACAATATTATTTTGAATTTGATAAAAACAAAATTGTATAATTTTACAGAATAACACATACATACACACAAAAACAATAATATTGCTAATTATTTTATAAATATTATTTTTAAGTTTTTAATTGTGTATTAATATTATACGAGCATATGCAATAATGAAACTTGTGCATTTTATATCGTTTTCGGGTACCAACAAAAACTTACTAAAAACTACATATTTAATATTTTGCCTGAATGTATGCAATGAAAATGCGATAATTAAATGTTTATCGTTTCTCTACAAGACTTGTTTGCATTTGAATGCGAAATTAATTTAAAAAAAATTAGCAGCGAAATTAAATTGGGTAAATTACTTTGGTTTTACCACACTTAGTTTAATAATTATTTTAAGCGTTTTTTGTGTTGCTACCCCTACCATGCAAAATTAATATTCTCTGTAATAAGCAGATAACGCGGTTTTGTTTAATTTTGTAATAAATATTTAGAAGTTTGTTAGATGTTACTACATATAAAGAATTTCTTTTATTGCGTTTTTTAAATATATTTCTTTAACAGTAACAATTGAAATATTTCACCAAAAATTTTAGACAATTTTATGGGTGTTCTGATTACTGAGAGCTTTAAGTCACTATAGTGCTGAAAAAAAGAAATTGCTTTTGTAGTATCGATATTTAAATGCCCCTGTAATGTATGCAACTGGTTTGCTCCTCAAATAACTTTTATCAAAATTTTGTTTAATTTGCTTATTAAACTTTACTTATATTTAGTGTAAAATTAATTATATTAATAAGCAATTATCTTGGTCACACTTTTTATTTCGTGATTTGCCATCTAGTGACAGAAAAATTGACCAAAAATAATCGTCATTGCCGCAGGTCGGTCATTGCGTTGATCGTAGGTTGTTGAGAAGGTTTCGAGGTGCGATAAACGTCAATCAGGATATCACTCCTGATAAATTCTTCTTGCTTCACGCGTATTGTAATTAACACTGCCATGTGTCAACAACATGTTAGCATACTCTTCGTTACTAAAGTTAGGCATCGTAACAACAGCGAAGACAAACGCAATAAAACGTTTTTAACAACTTTATTTAAATCCGGCATATAACCAACGAGAATACTTTGGTGATTCAAACTCATGGATTGGTGGTGGTGGTCCCACTCATGGGCCAGAAGAATTCCCAGACCTCACATCGTTGGATTTCTACGTCTGAGGATGTGCTAAGGAATTAGTATACGCAACAAACGTATCCAAAAAAGATATTTTAATCGAAATAATAAGCGCTGCATTTGAAAAATGAAATGCAACTTCGCACAACAACCGTGGAGAAAAATGTAATTTCGAAGCAATCTCAAGTTTTTTTAATGCATTTATAAGGTAGGCATTTTTAATATTTTTACATATTTTTTTGGATTTGCAAGCCCATAACTCATTTTTCTTACATCGATTGTAATTAATAATGATTAACTTAGAATAAAATCACATTGCAAAATACAAAATCACATTGAAAAATAAAATGGTATGACCATTTAAAGGTGAGATTTTGAGTAATCTAAAAAAAATAAAAATATCATGTCTCAGTTACCGTGACACTTGGGACATCAGTTCCATGCGGTGAAAGCTTCCAAATGACCTCTCCAATCTGCCATACAAATTTGTCGGTCCACCTGCCAAACACTCAGTAAATGCAATCGTTTTTTTGATTATTTTTTAATAACATTTTAATAACTAATTTTTTAAATTTCTTTGTTTCATAACAACATATCCACTTATTAAAAACTACGAAAATCATTCTGCCAAAATCCTGTTAGATATATTGTTACGAATCTCCTGGTTCGTCTCAAATTTTTATCAAAGAGATTTGTTAATTTTACCTCTATTACGAATTAGTATCAGTATTAATTTCACATTTTGTAGTTTTGGGTGTTCGAGGCGCTTTAGTTTTGAGTCCACGGTGCGATATGTGCGTAAGTCTGCAAAATGGGTTATGATGCGATGTTGTTTAATTGTATTAATTACATAAGTAACCAAAAGTACGCATACAACAGGTTAACATAAAACCTAATAAAACTGTACAATAGAAACTTAAGTGGTATTTGAGATCATAATTACAACGACTAGTAAAACGAGAGTTTAATGATAATACGGGATAATTTGTGGATGACCGGAAGAAAAATAAAATAGGTGTGGCAGTCAAATTTTGGATGTTGAATCGATTAAGTTGAAATAAGAAAATAAAATAGAATCCAACTAAAATTAAATAGCGATTGTTTTTCTGCCACAATAATAACTTAAGTTAATAAAAGTTGTGAATTGGTAGCAGAAAGATTTTTTTTGAATAAAGGTGTGAATAAATACCAAAAAGTATGGACCATATTCTTGTGGTAAATGCTAGACATATAAAATCGTTGTGATTAGTGCTAAACTACGTAATAAAATAAAAACCAAATAATCGTATAAACTAATAATATTAATATAAAATAATAACTACGATTATAACTTAATCTAATAATATAAACTAATGTGAGACACAAATCGTACGATCAATCGAAACGAATTTTAATGATAATCGTGCGGTTTTTCTAAGACAAATACAAGTGTTACCAAATAAACTGTTTTTTGGTCAAGAAATCTATTATTCGTTTATCACATTGCCTTAGATTTATTTTGTTTCTATAACAAAAAAAAAAAAAAAAAGGAAGTGAGCGGGAGATGGAAAGTAGTACGGGATGAAGGAAGGAAAAGAAAGAATAGTGGGGAATCGCATTATAATTTGTAATTTTGAACTTTACTTTAATTTTAATGAATTTAATTGTTGTTGATTGAGAGGTTTTTTTAAATACAAAAAAAATAACAATTGCGTCCAAGAAATGTGAAACTAAGAAAACGGTGTAAAGTTTTTATTAAGGATTGGTCCGCGTCTGATTCAGCCAGTTGCAAGGCGATTAGTAAGCAACATTCGAGTTAAATGTAATTTAAACAATAAGCCAGTTGCGGTGTTTTTTCAAATTCAAGAAAAGACTGCTAAAAATATTTTATCGAGACAATTCAAATGTTAGATACCGGTTTTAGATGTCCCAAATACCCGTTCCAATACCGGTGTTGGAAGCCAACTTTATCAAAAAATAGATGAAGATAATTTTCCTATTGCATACATTTCACAAAAACTTTCACCAGTATAGGAACCAAGCGGACATTTTAGTGGAAAAAAATATTCGATATAATTTCTTTTAAATGCTAGAAAAACGTACGTCCAACTTTTAATACTTTTTTAATCATAGTACACGTATGTCCAACTTTGATTAATTTTATTATGTTTACAAACAACTGGACATTTCGCATTGGTATTTGGCGTTTCGAAATGTGTTAATTTGTCGCCTTTTGTGTTCTAAATTTGAATGAAATATTTAATTTTGAGTTCAACAAACAAAAATTTTTATTTTAAAGATGATCAAAAATCTACATATATGTATGTTCATAATTATAGCTGGTTCCAAATAGTGACTTATTTAATTCCAAATAAAAATACTTAAATAATTGGAACATGTATATTATAAAATAAATATGTAGTCAAATTATATAGGTCAAAGCATCCATTCATTTTTACAATACAAATATAAATATGTATAAAAGAATTTCATTGTATCTTTCTAAATAAAAAAAAAATTGTTTTCAAAATAACAACAAATTTTATATCTGTACCTCCATATGTACTGATAAAATTTTGTCTAAATTTAGTCAGTTTTTTATGCGGGTTGCATGCACAAAATTTGTATAGCAGTTTGGTTGCATACATTCATTTTGATTGAAACGGAAAAAATTATATCGAATATTTTTTTCCACTAAAATGTGCGCTTGGCTTCTGAACAGTTAGGGTAAAAGTCAATTTTAATGGCGTTTTCTTTTTACAAAAAATTGTCAAAACATTTTGATGTACATTAAAATTTTTTGATGTAAATCACATTATCGTGTTCTTTTAGCGGAAAAAATAGCAAACAAATTTGATGTACATCAAAAAATGGAAATGTAGATTTTTACTTCCATTTTAACAACTACATACACATATTTATATACATATAATACGTCAATCAAAAATATTGTCAAATACGTCAAACGCGTCATTTGAATTTTTTCAAAATGGTTTGTTATTGTTTTCGGCATCCCTTTCGGGTTTAGGCACACTTCGATGATAATGATAAAACACATCAAATTTTTTTCGTATTCCTTTTAAATATTGGAAATTTGATTTATATCAAAAACGTAAAAGAATTCGCTTTAAGTAAATTTTTCGGTAAATTCAATTATTTTTCAAAAACTCTATGGCAAACTGATCGAAAAATCTGTACTAAAACTGATATTTTACCGTGGTAAACGATTTACATTAAGTTTCGCCACAGCCTAAGTGCTTTTTGTGTTGAGCACAATACTTCATTCAGAACAATGGATCATTTGATTCCAATGCTGAAAAATGCAATACCGCATTCCCAAATTTTGAAAAACGTGTCGTGCGCAAAGACAAAAACCACTACAATGTTAAAAAATACAGTACCCCATCTCATTTAGAAGATAAACGCATTTTATAAAACACTTTGTTTTTTATTTCGCAAAAATTTTTGCGAAATTAAAAACAAGTGTTTAATAAAATGTGTTTATTAAGTGTAAGTGTGTTTCGCCAAGTGCCAACGGCAAATAGTGTAAAAAATAAAAAAAAAAAATCATTGAGAAGATCTTTGTGGATTTTTACATTCGAACTATTTTTTTTTTTCAAATTAAGTTAATTCTTTATTTTTAACATTATTTACAATTATTGACTATTGGAATGGTGAATTAATTAACAAAACAAAGCCATTCTTAACCTATAATAACATATTTACAATGCCCGCTGTCCCGAATATGGGCACCCAGAAGCTTAACATAATTGAAAATAGAACTTAATTTTGAATTAAATATTAAATAAGACAAAGGAACAATGTAACAATTATAAATATAATGTAAAGTAATAATGAACTGAATAAAAAAAGTTAACAAAAAATACAGTATTTAATCTCTAACACAACACACAGACGAAGAAATGATTTAAGCGAAAAACTTAAAATTACTTATACTAGATTATAATAAAATTTTATCTTTAATTACTACATACAAAACCTCTTTTATCCGGAAATCTATTATCCGGAATAAAATCTAATATCCGGAAAACGTTTTTTTCGTATTCTTTCATTTTCTCTTTTATTTACCTTATTTTCCAAAAATGAAATAATTTTTTTACTATGTATTGTAATTAACTAAAATAAATTTAAAATCTTAATAAATGACACTGCAGTTTAAAAAATATTAAAATATGCTGTTATTATGAAATTATTAAAAAAAAATCTTTTATCCGGAATAATCTTTTATCCGGAATTGTTTGCCCCAGTCGTTCCGGATAAAAGAGGTTTCACTTGTATCTCTAAATGGGGTTCATCCTCCCGTTGTCAACCACCAGTATTTGGAACATCTGTCCTCAAACTCATTGGCTTTTTGTTGTTTGATACTTGTGTCGAACCGTAGATATTCACCTGGATTATTGAATTTATCAGCCTCGAATCACTTCTCATTGGGCCTTCTCAGATCATGGAAAATAATTGGTATGCCCTCTCTGTCCTGCACATATCCTCTACTATCGAGGCATGATAAGCGTAACAGTGTTCTTGATATTTGTGAACATTCGCAAAGAAACCTTTTATAATAATAAACTGATAAATAAATTTTAATATAATACTAGGTGGATAGTATCGTACTTTTTACACTATTTGCCGTAGGCACTTGGCGAAACACACTTATACTTAATAAACACATTTTTTATTAATCACTTGTTTTTTGTTTCGCAGTTATTTTGAATAATTTTCAAAAAGTTTAAAAAATCACTCGATCGATTTCGACTTGTTAGGTCATCATCAGGAGTATCTACTGATTTGTATTAGTAAAACTATATAACAAAACTTTTACTAATACAAATCAGTAGATACTTCTGATGATGACCTAACAAGTCGAAATCGATCGAGTGATTTTTTAAACTTTTTGAAAATTATTCAAAATAACTGCGAAACAAAAACCAAGTGATTAATAAAAAATGTGTTTATTAAGTATGGATAGTATCGAATGATACTAAACGTTATTTTATATAAAATATTTCTATGTAAAATAAAAAATTTCTTAATAAAATTCTTCGATAAAATAATAAGAATAATAATAATACCTAAATAATAATTAATTGTGCATATTCGTTTATATGGTATATTATATAAAACGTAAATGACTTCGATTAAAAGCATCAAAAGCGCAGCAGTTTACAATACCAAATATTAATCTTCGGACGTCACACCAACCAACATTGTATATCGTCGGTTCAGTTATAAAAAGGCGCCCAACGATTTTGAAATTTAGTTGTAAGTTTTAATACGATTTTTATTATTACATTATTTAAGGTAATCTGCACTATTTCCTTTTCGGCATACTTTTGTTTTTATTTTAGTTTTATTTAATTCAAATGTCGATAACTGGACAAAATGAAATAGTGCAAATTAAATTAAATAGAAAAATTATATATGTAGATATAACAGTTAGCTTTTATAAATTGTGATACATTCAATTCATGCGTTTCAATGTATGTATAACTTTTTTTTTAGTATTAAGAATTTTTCTTTATGAATAATTATGTTGGAAAAACTAAATTCAATTTATTTTTAATTATTCGGGAAAAATTAAAATGAGAAAATAAAAGGATTTGCTAAGGGGAGTGTGATGAAGGGTAGGTATTTCAGACGCATATGGTTGCGACTCCGGATTTAAAAATGTGAAATTTATCGGTTATTTTTATTCTGTATTTTGTTCTTTCTTTCGACGTCAAGCGGTCTAGCAAGATTAGGAGATTTCTTGACAACCCCACCCCGTTACCGCGAGTTTTAGCCAGGCTATTGATGACCGCGTCAATAACCCACTTCTAATAAAAATTTTCCGTATCAACGCAAGTTGTTACAATATTTCTAATCAACGAATTGATGGTTCCTGGTGATATTTCCTCTTGGGCATACAGAATGGCGGCTAATTTTAAATCATTTATTTCTCGAAATGCGTGTTATCCTCCTAAATATTTCTAACTAATAGTCCCCAACAATTTTCATTTGGGTTTTGGTCTAGCGGGCCAATCTAATAGTGGTATGTAATATTTTGCAAATCATGATTTTGCCCTTCGGCTCGTTCGTACTGATGCGTTATCTTGCTACGAAATCGACTTTTCTCCTTGACTTATGTACAAAAAAGGTAGAAGGTGGTTTTTGGGACGCTAATATACTCCACGCTTTTCATATCAGAAGATGGAGAGGCTAAGGCGAGGGTGACTACTGCAGAAAAAGCCATTTACCATTAAACTACCATCATTAAAATTTCACTTAGAAAAGTAATTTGGCTCTTTTCTGAGGTCCAACCAATAGTATTAAATACCAACCATCTAAGCCACCATTATTATCAAATAATGCTTAGTAATCATTAAAGTAGTTACCAAAAACATAATTTTTGGCCCTCCGGTTTGGTTAGTACCATAATTAATTGGTTGTTTAAAAAATTAGCAACAGTATAATGATTTTTTATCGCCCCGGTGGCAAAGTGTTCTGCATACTTGCTCCAGCGACCGGAGGGTTCGATTCCCGGTGGTGATAAGGAAACAATTTCACGGCTAGTTTAGGATCAATGAATTAATCACTCATTATCCGAAATGAAAGTATGATTATGAAACCTCAATTGAGGCGACCAAATCCCTTGATGGGATATAGTGCCAGATAGAGAGAGAAAAAGAGAGAGAGAGAGAGAGAGAGAGAGAGAGAGAGAGAGAGGGGGGGGAGAGAGTATAATGATGACGGTTTTATTTTCTCCTGATTTACCTTCTTTGAAAAGAACTTGAATTGGCCTTTTTCCATCTCTGATAACTACTTTCCACGTAGCATTGCTTTTCTATGGGAGCGAATAAGAATCCTATATTTTAAAGGTCTGTATTTTAGGATCGCGTATTTCAAAATCCAATAATTAAAATCCTTCATAACCGATTATGATGGGATTCAGAATATATGTTCGATGAAAATGAGATTCCAAAATGATTTTTGGAAAGGACGGAAGAGCCATTTCTTAGCCGATTGTGATTTGTATGTTGATAGAATTGTGATTATACAATCGAGTTTAAAAGAATTTCTGGATAATAGCCATATTTGCAAAAAAACTCATTTGGATGATCTCTCTTTCGGTGGATTGATTTCGGCCAAAGTCACTTGGGACTCCTAATTTGTAGAAAAAGCTTGCATGGCCGAATTTATACTAAAAATTTTCAATACACCACCAGAATATTGGTAAAAACTATCTTGTTTAACCAAAAATCTTTATTCAACCATTCTCGAAAATTTAGTAATTTTCGTTAATTTTTTACTTTTCAACATCATTGTAAAAATTTAAAAACTTGCTACTTCCGGTTCACTGATTTTCGCCAAATTTCACGAAAACTTCCAAAATTATGGGAAAAACCGACGTATAAAGTTTATTACCGATCAGTGGACCATCATATTCCAGATTCATATGATAGCCCGAGGCTTTATCGTTTAGCATTACTTCCGTAAATCGACGGAAGAAAGTGAAGAACTTTATATTTTTGAAAATGTATGTGAAGAGCCCACTTCATCCCTTATATTACTACACAGTCACCATGCGAGTACATCTCCAGATTTTGTGATAGTTTTTATATGTAGCATTGTTTCCGTCGATTTTTGTGATTAAATTTATATTTTGACATAAATTTTACTATGTACAGTAATTAAATTTAAATTTGGGATACGTTTTTACTTTTTTTGTAAATTATTGTTTGCAAGACTTTTAACGTCAACACTTTCAACTTACACCTTTCATTGTCAGAAATGTAAATCCAATTACATTTTTATGCTGATAGTTTTTTTGGGTACCCACACTTTTTTTAACTTTAAAAACTTCATAAACGTTCGGTTAAGAAATGGCATAGTTCATCAACACTTCGGGATTTTAAAAATATTACACATGATTTTGAAATACGAGTTTTTGAAAATTGAATTTTGAAATACGGGATTTCAAATCCAATCCCTTTTCTTCCACCACTTATATATATGGTAGCTTAATTAATACCCAACAATTTTAAAATACATAAGCCTGAGCGAGACAAATATTCAAAAGACTAATATGGTTATATAGTTAAAAAACAAAGTAATTTTGAAAAATTTGTTTTCTTTCGATAAATAATTGAAAAATCAAAAATACGATTGAAAATCTAGTTATGAATCTTTATCAACCTTCCAATATAGAAGTTGTTATTTTATAGTAATTATATCAATCACTTTGCGACAAACGTTACTGACCAACACAGGTTCACATCATCAATTAAGAATTTCAAGTTCCGAGGAGCTTATTGAATAAAAAGCAAAGTAGTGTTGCATGTATTTACAATTGTCATCGTCATACAATTGTCGTCGTCCCATAGCCAGAAACTGAATTGGACACATTCCCGTAATGACGCAGGCTGCATATGAATGTTGTGATTTAAAGCGTTCATGTAGGTGTAATAAGAATCGTCTTACTATAGCTGCAGTCGAGCAAATAGCAAAGCATTATAACAAAATTATAATAAACGAGATGTCTATGTTGGCATGTAATTAAAAAACAATAAATACTGAAATAAACAAAATTACAATTTTATCGCTGACATGTTTAATAAATAAGAAATTTGACACCCCACCGATTACATTATGTTAGGCTTTTATAGCAACGTTAAAACCATAAAATCGACAGAATTATTGTTTAATGACATTTAAACAAAAAAAAAATATTATGCCACATTGCAGATAGACATTTCAATAAACATAAAATATTTTCCTCGCGCGCCCGTTTAATCGAGGGTTAAAAAATCATATTTCCCAATTATATATTGTAAACAAGATGAAAAATATTGATTTTAAAATTTTCATTATTATTTTCAAAAATGATTACGAAATACAAAAAAAATTAAAAACCATTTTGTTAGGCTCTCGTATTGCTTCATTAAATTTTGTGACAAATTTAATTATAAATCGCTTTGAGTTGAGAAAAACTCCATGTCGTCGTCAAAATCGTATATAATTGATTGAAATTTGACAACAACAACGACTAATAAAATAAAAGCGTAAAATTAAGTTGAGATGAAAATTTATTTAATTATGATTATGATTTTAACATAAAGCAGAGCAAAAAAAAAAGAGTTAATTGAGACGAATTAAACCGTCGTGGCGTTTACATTATGTATGAACACCCAACATATATATAAAACGGAAAATTGGGCGGAAAATGGATTTTGTAGTACGCGGGTAAATAAAACATCAAAAAATGTTTTTTTTTTCCAAAATTAATCAAATTAAAATATAAAAATTAAATAATAAAAATTGTTATTTTTAAAAAAACATAAAATTAATTTATGTTTTGTCACTCTGCGTTGATTTTTGATTAGATTCATGGAAAATGATATTTTATTTGGGTGCCTACGTATGGTGGGTGTGTTTGTGTCGGGAAGTATTCTATGAAAATTATAGGCTTCAATATGTTTTTATATAAAAATTATGGTACATGGTATGGTGTTTTTAGGAGATGACTTAATAATAACGATGACATTTCTATTTAATATTAAAGGTGATATCATGGTTTAAACATAAATAGGAAATTTTTATAGGGTGTTGAAATGTACGCTGACAATTCGAATCAGTGCTAGATATAATATTCAGATGTATCTGTGGAAAAATATTTAGTGACGCACGTAGTTATGAGCTTTAAGTAATAATTTGTAGCCAATTCAATTATAAAATTGAGTGGTGTATGCGTTCTTCACTTAATTTCTAAAGCAAATAATAAAACTAAGGAGAATAAAAACATTTCAGCTAAATCAAAAATCGTTATTCCCGCTTAATTGGCGGGAAACCAAAAATAACACCCACAGGATCGTCATTGAGTAGACCAAGAAATTTTTTTCCTACCTTTAATTTTTACAAACCTGAACTGTAATTATTTTAACAAAATTTAGCCACTGAACGTTATTGAAAATTTTCATTATTTAAAAAAAATAATTTATTTTATTGTTTTTAATTTTTAAACATGAACAATTATAATGACCATTTTGGGATTAATTAAGTTTTTGTTTTTGTTTACACTCAATTTTTTGATATTTTTTTTTTTAAATTTAATTAATGCAACATTTTTTTTAATATGTGATTTTAATTAATAAATTGTATAATAAATAATTTTTTAATAGAAAGTTTTGGCTTTTAAGATTTTATTTGCTACTTCGGAGTTTCAAGTTGGTCGGAAAGCGGGAACTGATAATTGCATTCATAAAACTGGCCAAAAGCTTATAACGAGCATTGAAATTCCCAAAATAAAATGGAAACGCTCGTATTTTTTAATTTAATTTGTGATTTGAAGCTCAGTCAAATTTCTATAAAGCTTCTATTTAGCTTATAGTTTTACTATATTTAATTTGGTTCTTAATCATTGCGCAGTGTCTTAACCTGAGTTTCGAGAAATTTACCTTTAACATTTAACAGACTGCATCAATGCTATCAATGCTGCAGCTTACATTGATCCTTTGATGGCATGGAAAGGGAAAATGGTTTTTAATTTTTATTTTCGTTTGTACGACAATTAAATCGTTGATGTGATATCCTTGGGCCGTTTAATGTTCAATATTTATGGAATTTATAAGAATTTATATGGCTCTGCAACATTTCTCGAAACAGGTTCGCAATTGCATGGGTCAGACAAGTATATCGATTTATTTGAGTTCTAAATCCTATTCAACGAATTGCTCATGTGCCAAATATGTAGGAAATCTTCCACACACCTTCCTATCTTCCGTTCGTGCCGTCACCTCACGTAAACTTTGATCTTTTTTTATTGATTGAGATGTGCGGAATTGTCACGTAATCTGTTTCTAGTCAGTATACGTATCCGTCACGCCAGCCATATCAGTCGGAACCAAACCAAATATGGCACTAGTAGCACGATGCATTGTGCACTATATAATTTTTCAGTCAGAACCTTATAAATCCAGAAACATATGGTTTTTAGGTGGAACCTTATAATTCCAGCCGAAGACGATGATATGGTTATGTACAGCAAAACTAACTATATCACAAGTAGCACAATGTATTGTGTAGCATTGTGCCTTATATGCTTTTTCAGCCGGAACCTTATAACTCTAACCGGAACCTTATAAATCCAGCCGAAACCTAATAAAGCCAGACAGAACCATATTACAGCCAAGCCAACTAAAGTACAAGTAGCCCGATGCATTGTGCATTATTGTGGACTATATAATTTTTCATCTGGAACCTTATAAATTCAGCTATATAAGATTTTTCGGAAAAGAACCTTACAAATTCAGCCGGAACCGTATCCTCTACAGCCAAACTAACTATGACACTATCTATGACACTATCTATGACACTAACTATGACACTAACTATGGTTCCACCCCAACCATATACTCAGAATCTACCTATGGTCATGGGCTATCGAATCGGCATAGTGAGATTTGTGTCTCTATGCCAAAATATCGAATGACGAACGATTATATCGACGAAAAACGAGGATAATCAAAATTTCACCCCTATAACCCCATCAGAACCACCCAAATCATCACCACAGTTTGTATATCCCTTTAGTGATTTACTAACACAATTGTGCGGGTAGGGCAAAAGTACCATGTCAAAAATTTAGTTTTGTATGTTTTGTGAACCAACTAACACATTTGAGAATTCCTTTTTAACTTATTTTCGTCCGAAAAAAAACATTATATCGTTACACACAATTGTGTTGGTCTTACTACAAAAAAAGCGACATTTTTTATCAACAACGCCATTACATATTATGGTTTTTTACTCACACATTTGTGTGGGTTGGACTAAAACTGAGCCAATTTTTTTGTTTTCTTGGTTGATAAAGGGATATTGAAGTAGGTCTTCTTTATCGATACAATCTGCATTACCGACATTTTAAAATATTTTCGGTTGGTACAACAACATTAATATCTGCATTACCATATTTTGTTTAGGACGACAAAGGTACTATCTGCATTATCATCTATCGGCTGGAAACTTCCAGCTAACTTTAACAGTATATCATGAAGCCACGTCTCAACAAAACAAAGTATATCAAGGTTCACGTCATTTATCATATTATGTTTTATCTCATCAATTTTTCGAAAAATACTGCGAGTGTTAAAAAATGAGATATTAAGCCCCACACATCTATTTATAGAAGCCTTAAGTACAGTGTTATTAATTAAAGAGGAGGATGCACAAGAATTTATCCCTAAATTAGTGATACAAAATTCCAGAATGTTTCGTAAAAAAAGATGAGGAAATATAAATTAGAAAATATTTTGTTCACTAAAAATAAACAAAATACTACAAACATAAATTACTAGAATATCGCCGCACAAACTATAAATATTTCACTTTAAACTATCATAATAATATAAATACTAAATAAATTAATAATATTATAATTTTATATAATCCCAAAATAAGTACAAAAATGAGTTATAATTTACGAGAGTATCATATGTTTTTCTAAATAAATATTTTCAAATATCAGCTGATTAATGAGGTTAACAATGCATTATAATAAATATAGCTTAAGAATTCATAATAAGCAAAAACAAGACAAAAATCATCTAATATTGCCTAGATGTTATAATTCCATTAAAAAAACAGTAACAAAAATAATGGTACAAAAAAAAGTAAAATTAATAAAATAATAAAAAAAGAATAATCAAAAAATATAATAAATTACGGTTTTATAGATGATGACTTTGATCTAGTAGTTTTTCGTTCAATCGAAGTAGTAGTAGTAGGTTGAACAACAGGATTAGTTGTATCGTCGATTTCACCAGATGTACGATGAATAGCAGGTTTAATAACAATGTTGCTAATATCAATCGAGGTTAATTGTTCGACGCTACGTAGAAGAATTGTAGCAGAATTGATGAACCTTTTGAAGATCTTACCGGATTTTATCGCTTTTCTGGCCTCCACAAACAGCTGCTTATTATTTGAAGTGAGCCCACGATTGATGTAGATTCGTGATGAGGAATTAAGACCAATGTGATGAAGTGATAAATCCTTTTTTAGCTTGTACTGGTTGAAGAACTCAATTGCAGACGATTTCATGGCAAACTTGATGATGATCGATGGTGCACTATTTTTCGTATCGCCTTTCGACTTGATGCGGAAAACAGAAAAATGATGCTTATTACAGTCGGATTTGATCGCATTTCCAATGTTATAAACAATGTCAGGCAAGTTTTCGATATTAGAAATTGGAAAATGTGATACGATAACATCACATGATCTGTGAATATAATAATATCACATGATCACATGAAAATTATTAGCTTTCTGGTTCTTACTCATTGAGCAGTGTCTTAACCTGAGTTTCGAGGAATTTACCTTTAACATTAACCAGACTGCATCAATGCTAACTGCAGCTTACATTGATCCTTCGGTTATCTCCGGAAGATTGGAATTTGTGGAATGGTGGCGACCTCATATGTGTTTCGGCATGGCATGGCAAAGGGAAAATGGTTTTTAATTTTTATTCTCGTTTGTACGACAAGTAAATCTTTGATGTGATATACTTCGGCTTTTTAATGTTGACTATTTATAGAATTTATAAGAATTTATAAGAATTTATAAGAATTTATAAGAAATTATAAGAATTTATTAGGAATTTATAGGGCTCTCCAATATTTTTCGAAACAGGTTCGCAATTGCATGGGTCAGACACGTATATCGATTTTTTGAGTTCTAAATCCTATTCAACGAATTGCTCATGTGCCAAATTTGTAAGAAACCTTCCGCAAGGTCATATCTTCTGGTCGTGCAGTCACCTCACGTAAACCTTGATATTTTTTGATTGATTGAGACTTGCGGAATTGTCACGTAATATGTTTCTAGTCAGTATACGTGTCCGTCACGCCAGCCGGAACCATGTCAGCCGGAACCAAACTAATTATGGCACTAGTAGCATGATGCATTGTGCACTATATAATTTTTCCGCCACAACCTTATAAATCCAGAAATGAATGATTTTTAGGTGGAACCTTATAACTTTTTTTGTATTTATACGTGCCATCAAACTGATTTTTGGGTGGTAAATATCTGAGGTACACGTTTTTGTGAATTTGTCAGCATGAAAATTATAGGGGTAAAAATTGAACTAAAACATGGAAATAAACAAAAAAAACATAAGAAGTATTTCTTCCCCTGGCCCGAATGACAGCTTCCATTTGATGCCGCACTGATTTCACCAAAATATTCACAAAATCTTGAGGTATCGCCTCCCATTCCTCTACGATCGCCTGTTGCAGCTCTTGGAGACTTGTTGGAGCAATATCTCTGGCTCGAACCCTTTTTTTGAACTCGTCCCATAAATGTTCGATGGAATTGAGGGTCGGGCTTCGAGCTGGAGTAGCACATCCACCTTCAAAAGGTACTGGTATACTACACCAGCCGTATGCGTTCTCGCATTATTCTGCATAAACAGAAAATTTTCACAATTAAACCCGGCAAAAGGTACGATGTAATCCTAAAATACTTCCTCATTGTACCGTTGAAAACTCATTCTTCTTGATCGACAGCCAGTATTGGCTCGTGCGACGAATACATGATCTGTCTTCGCCTCTAATGATATGGCTCCCCAGAACATGCACGATCTACCGCCATACGAGACACTTTCTTCAATGCAACATTGTGCATATCACTCTCGTTGTCTTCTGTATACTCTTCCGCGTCCATCAGTGCCATATAAATCGTCAAAGAACATGACTGTCCTCCATTCTTCTTCTGTGTCAATTCAAAAGCTCTCGCGCGAACTCATGGTGGGCTCGTCGGTGGACTGTGGTCAATTTCGGCGCATTTGCTGGTCTGTATGCAGTCAGATTAACTTCTCGAAATCGTCTTCTGACTGCCCATCAAACGACTTCAATTTCTCGAACTTCATGGAGCCGCCGTCCCTGTTGAACCGCATTCATATGGCGATTTCTCAACGAAATTGTTGCAAGGAAGCGGTTATCACGCTGTGCTGTAGCACAAGGTCGGCCAGACCCTTGTCGCCGTCTGAAGTCACCAGTTTCCTGATTTCTGTGCCACACTCGATGAATGGAGAATTGGCTCAAATTTATTTGTACAGCTACTTCACTTTGGTGGTACCTCGCTTGAGGATCGTTCAGGCTAAGCGACGATATGCGAATGATCACAATGCCGAGCGAGATATTTCATGGCATGCTATTGTATTGATCTTGTTGAATTATTTTTAGAATTTAACTCGAAAGCCCGCTATATGTATTTGACTAAAAATAACTTTGTTGGCATGGTACAAGTGCAAAAAGGTACCACTGGATAGACTTTGAATTTGCTTTAAAAAAAATTAAACAAATATTGGATTTTTTTGATATTTTTGAACTTTTGTGGAAAATTGAGCAATGTAAGATTTGTTTGCACCCAAGTGTATATCGCCAGTAGCTAAATATATTGTGTATCATTGTGCTTTATATGCTTTTTCGGCCGGAACCTTATAATTCCAGCCGAAACCTAATAAAGCCAGACAGAACCATATTGCAGCCAAACCAGCTATAGCACAAGTAGCCCGAAGCATTGTGCTTCATTGTGTACTTTAGAATTTTGCAGCTGGAACCTGATAAGTCCAGCAATACACGATTTTTCGCTAGAAATTTTTATATACAGCTACTTTCCTTTTTTTAAATTAAGAAACATAATTTTTTCCCTCTATGAAGGGAAAAATTCCGACTGGGTAAATCGATTCCAAATTTTGCCTTAGTAGGGAGACAAATATTAGTAAACTTGAAAACAAATTAAAAAAAATGATTAAAGTAGCAGGTGAAAAATTCGAATAGTATTTCGAAATTTGCACCGATTTCCAGAATACGGCTCCTGTGAAATCTTTTGGTCTTGCTTTTACAGCAACCGATAGTCAAAATACGTAAACTTCCTTTGGATTCACTGACCACATGGCACAGTGGTTAAAGCTTTGGTGTTTGGATCGGAGGTACCGGGTTCAAATCCCAATAGAGGCAGGATGCAAAGAATATTTTCAAAAAGTGTAAAACTCATTGGCCGACCCATCTTCCATGCAGACTGGCATTGAGCTCTATTCAATGTACAGATGGTGACAAAAAATGGACCTATAGCCGTACGTCCCTGAGTTGGCTGGCAACGGCGTAAAATTGAGGGTGGAAAAAGCGAACCACAAAAGAGTTGGAAGAGCCTTGGCCCCATAACAGATTGCAGGGATACAAAAAAATTAACGATAGGCTCGTTAATGGTGGGGAAGTATGTTTCAACCGTGTCCATTGGTAACAACTGATATCTCCCAATCTATAGAAAATCTAAAGTGTCAAGTTTTTGTTGTCCTCGTTAGCTTAGTATGTAGTGTTCTAGCTCTGTGACTCGGAGGTCCCGGGTTCGATTCCTGGTGGTAACCAGTAAAAGAATTGTGACTGGGTGTTTTTAACGTGTCATATGTTATTTATATATGTTCGTCCATTTCAGATTTTCAGATTTACAGCCATAGTAGTAACGGCTTTGTCCTTAATATTTTACCCCGACCAGTCAATCCGCCTGGAATGTCAAATTTTGGGGAAAAACATACAGTGGTGTTCAATAAAATAGCACAGTTGGTAATTATTTTGGAAAATATTATTTAATTAGAGAAATTCTTATCAATTTGTTACGACTGTGTGGTCTTAACAAGACATTTTTGTAAATTTGTTTCTATTCTCCACGTGGTTTCTTGCGTCCGGGTTTTTGTTGTCTGAACGTGATTTCTTGGTGGATGGATTCTTGTGTGTTTTCTTCTGTTATGTTGGCAACGGAACGAAAATGGTAGAGAGAGAGAGAACAATGCGCATCGAGTGTGTGCAAAGTAAAACGTTTTAAAAAAATGTTTTTTTTCTTGTATGTCTCTCTTTTGTACCAACGAAAATTTGGTACAAAGGAGAGACAGAGAAGAGAGATGCATTTTCTTCTAAAACGTTTTACGAGCTGTGCGACGCTCGAATGTTTTTTATGGTGTGGCATTCAATTTTTGGATTTTGAGTGAATTTTACCACACGGAGTATTGGTATTTTGTTGAGTGTTGACATTATTATTTTTCATAAATTGAGTGTTTGAAATATATTTAGAAAATACCTATATAATAAATAAAATTCCTTATGTATAATTTAAAATAAAACTAATTAATTTTTTTTTTACAAAGTGTTAATTTATAAAATAAATTGAAAACATATAAAACATTGTAGTGAATAAAAAAAAAATATTTTGTTAAGTTTTATTATGTACTTCATCAAACGTCATAGATTTATCATTACGTATATTTCGCATATATAAATATATTATGTATATTTATTTATTATATTATAATAGAAAATAATAAAATAATTGTGTTAAATAAAAATAAATTACAAAATTTTGTTTGAAGAATGATTATTGTTATCTCATGACAAAATAATTATTTACATGAAAGTAGTTTGCCATTTTGTAGTAACCGCAGTGCAACGGGAAGGTGGATTTTTCGGGTTTGTGCGAGCCAACGCCCAACGTATTTTGGCGCCCAGGCGAGGCCAAAATAGTTATCGGCATCAAGCCGCAACGGTACGGGTGGCCAACCGGCCCCTCGTGTTTTCTGTTTTTGGTTATCGGGGAGAGGCCCCGCAATGATACGGTAGCCAACCGGCTATTGTTTATTTTCTTTGAAGTTTGTGGTATCGGGGAGAGGCCCCGCAACATTACGGTAGCCAACCGGCTATTGTATTTTTATCGGTGGTCTGCCGCAACGCAACGGCACCAAGGCCGCAACCCAATTTTTATCGGGGAGAGGCCCCGCAACAATAACGGTCGCGCAAGGCCGCAACCGGTTGTTTTAGTTAAGGTACAATTTTTTTATTTTTTAATTTTTTATTATTTTCTTAAAATTTTTTTTGTTAAATTTAAATTTTGGATTTTGTAATCGAGCGCCGCACAGCGGGTGCACGCTCGGTACGCATTGTTCTCTCTCTCTCTCGTTCTCTTATCCGGGTGCGGGTGGAAAGGGAAGCTGTTTTTCTTTGTTTTGTTGTTGTTTTTTTATATAATAAAATGAATTATTAAATTTTTTTTTTCGATTGTGTATGATGGGAGCGGAGACTCCCTCTGTGTCGGTTTAGTGTTTGCGGTCCATTGGTGCCCGCATCCAATTTCGTAACCGGGGCTTTGCCCTGTTTGAATTCGAATGGATGCGCGCACCAAGGCACCTCTCTCTCATTTATAATTTTGAGTTGTTCGTTCCTCAGGTTCCGGCCGACGAATTTCGGCGGAACATCCGGGTTTATTATTATTATTTGCGTTTTATTTTTATTTAAATTATCTGTATTAATCACGGTGTAAGCCAGGAGCCATGCATGCCTCAAACCCCACGACCCTTCGCACTTCTCCCTGAGAACGTAGCCGGCAAAATATCACCGTGGAGGCCTCTGCATGCGCTTAGTGAATATCTGCAGGTTGGCAGTAGCCAGCCTGTAACAGTGGCGCCCAAACTATTTTCGCGAATTTTGATAATTTTTATTTTTATGATTTGTAGCTTCATTCCCTTTGGCGTGCGTGTCCAGCGCCGAAACCAGTGTTCAGCACCGTTTGACTTCACCTGGACGCGCACACCAAAGCCAGTCTTCCGGTTGACATTCCCTATCTACGATCGCAACCAGCACGGGCTGTTTGATTGCGCGTAGATGGGGGGTGTCATCCCCTATTCTTCAGACATCCGATTTCCGAGCTCTTTCCCATTTCCACTATGTTGTGTTCGATTGTGGTGGAGCTCGGATGTCATTTGTCTGGAGTTTAGTTTAACTTCATTTCTTCTCTTCCCCGAAATTTCTTGACCGAAATTTGAGGAACGGAGCACTTTATTATTATATTATTATTATTTTTTTTATTATTTTATTATTTTAGCCGACATTGAGTGGGATTTCCACTCTCATCGTACCACCGTATTGTCGTATTTGATTTAAAAAAAAAAAAAAAAAAAAAAAAGATTTGATATTATATTTGATTTTTTTTGATATTTTTGATTATTTTGGTTTAGCTTGGGTTGTATTGGAACCCACGGGTACAGTTAGTACTTCATTTTATATTTTTTTTTGCATTTTGTTTATTTCTTGGTTTTCGTATCGTTTCAAATTTTAACGAGCCCCTCCAAATTAGGTTCTCATCGAAAAGCGCCACTTTGGGGGGTATCTCGTCTTCCGTCGTTAATCCAATCGTGGGAATACGGGACCCACAAACCACCACAAGGTAACCATTCCTTTCTGTTATTATTATTATTCTAGCCTTATTTTCTTCGCAATCTTGTCTTGTTACTGAGTTGTATTATTTACTATCGGCGTACTTCTGGGTGTGTTGGTAGTTTCGTTAGCTACGTTATTATTATTATTAAATTTTGTTTATTATTATTTTGTATGAATTCTAATCCGTGGGATACGCCAGAAAGACTTCAAAGACGTACAGTGTGGGATAACTCGGACGTAGAACCACGTATCCAACGTAACCATCCGTGGGATCGAGTGGAAGTTAACCAAATTCACATTCGAATTGAGTATTATCCAACGCACGGGGTAACTTTCTGGTTGTTTATCACGAATTGATATTCATTGATTGAATTTTTGTTGTAATTATTTTAACGAGCCCCCCCCCCCCAAATTAGGTTCTCATCGAAAAGCGCCACTTTCGGGGGTATCTCGTCCTATCCGTCGTTAAACTAATCGTGGGAATACTGGACCCACAAACTCTTACAAGGTATCCATTCCTTTTCGTGTTATTTATAAAAATATTTCGTGTTTTTTTTATTATCTAGTTATAGTGGGTGTGGAATATCTTTAGTTGTAATTTCCTCTAATTTAAAACCTTCCGTTTGAGTTAGAGTTATTTTGAATTAAAATTTTTGTATTTTTATAAATCAATAAAGACTACGTTTTTTTTGTCGAATTATTCGATCTTACTCAGTATCCCTACCTAATCTAAAATGGACGTAACCTTACTGCAACCAGACGAAGTGGAGGTGGAGTGTCTCCTTCGTGATATTCGCTTCGACACGCCCGATGCAATTCATCAACTCGAGGAAGCGGTCCGAAGTGAGCAGGCCGAGATTAAACCAACGCCCGGAAAAATGCATACAAGCGCATCGAAGAAACCGGATATCGAGATTTCAACGTGTCTCAAGAAATTGGAGGAGATTCGGGAAGAAATCACCCTTTTGGGTCCGACTACGAAGGATCCCCTATTATTGGCTCAACGTTACCATTCCCGGTTGTTGCATTTGTCCGGCCGGCTTAGTCGCGCATTCAAATCACCGAAATATGAGCAGCCCGCGCGTAAGATACATCAGGCATGTTCCGAATTACTGACTAGTCTGCAGATGTACCTGGATGACCAGGAAAAATTGAACGTTTCCATAGAAAGCGCAAAGGGCATACATCTCGCGTTGGAAATACCTCCTCATGAGGAACAAAATGAAGAGATTCGAGTGGAAAACCTCGGTAGCGAGGATGATTCTGATAACCCACCGCAGCCGGAGCGAAGAAGTACTTTGGAGGATCTTCTTGGCCAGATCCAAACGAATCACGCGGCGGTACAACAATCAAATGCACAGACCACACTCTTGGAATCCATGCTGCAAAAGTTCGAAATGGTATCACAACAGCTGGTAAAGTTGGATCAACGGCAAAACAACCTCCAGACTCAAATCGTCGGAAATAATCTGTTCTCACAAGACATCCCGATTCCAACCGTACACGATCGAGCGCCTCCGACGTCCACCAGTTCGCCGGTATCGCCAAAATTTGTCGATCGACGTTTGTTGTCCGGTAGTGGACTAAGTTTCACGGGATCTCCATCGGGAATCAACATCGATATGTTCCTGTTTCAAGTTGATACCATCGCTTCATCTCGGGGATTATCCGAACAAATTTTATTGTTAGAGCTCCACACCATTCTAAAAGACCTCGCGTTGCAGTGGTACTGGACATTTCGTAAACACAACCCGCACGCGACCTGGTCAGAACTACGAAGCGGAATTATCGAGCGCTTTCAAGATCGTCGCACAAATTACGAAATCCGCAGAATGGTCGAGGCACGTAAACAACAACCGAACGAAAGCTTCCTGGATTTCTACAACCACGTCTGGACCCTTACCTTACAATGTCGAACGCCGTACTCAGACGAAGAGCTCATTCAAATTTTGATGAACAACATGAAGCCTACGCTACAATACCACCTTACAGATCGTCAGTTCAGCAGCATCAACGAACTAATCAAAAGCTGTTCTGCTTGGGAGGAGTCTTTCCGGCGGCTCAAAGCTCCGGCGGATCCTGCAATCCATCCACGACGCGTGATCAATGAGTTATCAGGCAGTCCGTATGATGATGTGGGAACATACGACATTTATGAAAATTATCCCTTAACTGATGTTCTACCAGATAATTCAGTATCCGCCATTCAAACGGAGAGCAGGTATCAGTCGGCAGCGGCGAGACGTTCGGGTGGACAAGTCCCAGCAGGCAGTTCGGGATTGGTTTACAAACAACATGCCAATCATAGTAAAAATATCGTCTGCTTTAATTGTTCGGATATGGGTCACACGTTCATGGATTGTCAATTGGCTCCCGTTGGATTGTTTTGCTATCGATGTGGGCTACGAGGGACGATATCTGCGCGTTGTCGACGTTGTGCCGAGGAGAGAAACGCTCAATCAAGATTGTCGGAAAACCAGAGCAGTGGTTCTTGGAGGACTGGGCCAAGAGAATCACCACAACCACAATCGCAACCCAGACTGATGTTACAACGGACCAATCTACTCAAACCGATTCTGGAGGACGCAGCGAGCAATACGGACGCGGAAATCCGCTCCTATTCGAATCCGACGAAGTAGTAAGCTCGTCTGCCAGTAATGATTCCTTTCCCGATCCTTCGTCCTTATCCAATTCCCCTTCCCATCCTGTCGCTCTAAAATTTTTCTATAATGCTCCATCATTGGCAAAGTTAGATCGTTTAAAGCGTTCCAAGAAATACTGGAACCGTCGCGTCGCAATGAGAAATGACGTGATTTCCTCCGTTCTATTCTCCGAGGGTAGTGACACTCGGCCTTACGCCCAGGTCTTAATAAATAAGATTCCTTTTAAGGGTCTTCTTGACAGCGGGGCGAGTGTCAGTGTTCTCGGGAGTGGATCGGAGAAACTCATGTCAAATCCATTTGTTGAATTTCATAACTTTCCTTCCACTATAACTACCGCGAGTGGCCAAGTCCAACGAGTATTCGGTTATATACGAGCTAATGTCGAATTTAACGGAATTACTAAATTTATGAATTTTCACGTTGT
Source organism: Nephrotoma appendiculata (assembly GCA_947310385.1). Lineage (NCBI taxonomy): Eukaryota > Metazoa > Arthropoda > Insecta > Diptera > Tipulidae > Nephrotoma > Nephrotoma appendiculata. The sequence continues at coordinate 54,476,048 of OX371223.1, forward strand.
TCCTTCTTTAGAACAACCTTTATATCTAGGTATTGATTTTTGGAATCGTTTTGGAATTTCCCCAAAAATCTCCGCGTTAAGTAATTCGGATGAATTAGGTGAAACTACCAACACACCCAAATTTCATATTTTGACATCTGATGATCGTCGTAAACTGGATCTCATTCGCGAATATTTTCCGAGCAGCGATATTTTAGGTTTGGGCCGCACATCTCTCATCACTCATATGATCGATGTCGGTTCCGCAAAACCAGTCAAACAACGTTTTTATTCCGTGTCCCCAGCTATTCAGAAACTCATGTATGCCGAGTTGGATAGGATGTTGTCTTTGGGGGTTATCGAGGAGTCACAAAGTTCCTGGTGTTCACCGGTCACGTTGGTGCGTAAGGCCAATGGGAAAGTTCGTCTGTGCTTGGATGCTAGAGAACTGAACAAGGCAACCGTCAAGGATGCGTATCCGCTGCCCATAATCAACGGATTGTTGGGTCGTTTGGGACACACCCGATTCATTTCGGCGATTGATTTGAAGGATGCCTTTTGGCAGATCCCACTCGATCCAGCATCCCGCTATAAAACGGCGTTTACGGTTCCTGGACGACCCTTGTATCAGTTCAAGGTGATGCCGTTTGGCTTATGCAACGCCCCACAGACGCTTTGTCGCTTAATGCACCGCGTGATCCCGTACCAACTGCACGATAAGGTCTTTGTGTACCTCGATGACCTTCTGGTCACATCCTCCACTCTGGCCGAACATTTCGATTTGCTACAACAGGTTGCTGGATATCTGAAGGACGCTGGTTTAACAATCAATTTGACCAAAAGTAAGTTTGTGTTGAAAGAAGTAGACTATTTAGGTTATATTGTGGGTGATGGTTGCCTCCGTACAAACCCAGATAAATGTAAAGCTATTCTGGAGTACCCTATTCCGAAAACGACGAAACAGATTAGACGTTTTCTGGGAATGTGCGGATGGTACCGTCGCTTCATTCCTAATTTCGCCTCCTTAGCTTCTTCTCTCACCGATCTTACTGGTAAAAACACAAAAGTATGTTGGTCTGCAGCTGCTGATTCTTCTTTTAATGCTCTCAAAACCGCCTTGTCAACTGCCCCAGTTTTAACGCATCCTGATTATACAAAACCCTTTTTTATTCAGTGTGATGCCAGTGCCGTTGGGGTCGGTAGTGTCTTATTTCAGGTGGACGCCGAGGGGGTAGAGCGGCCCATTGAGTTTTATTCCCATAAGCTCAATGCGGCGCAGCGAAACTACTCGGTGACCGAGCTGGAATGCTACGCTGCCGTCCTCAGCGTGCGAAAATTCCGTCCCTACGTAGAAGGCTATCCATTCGTCATTTATACTGACCATTCCAGTTTGCGCTGGTTAATGAGTCAAAAAGACCTCTCCGGACGTTTGGCGAGATGGAGTCTTAAACTCCAAGCGCTGGATTTTCAGATTGGATACCGAAAAGGTTCAGTTAACGTTGTACCTGATGCGTTGTCTCGAGCTTTTCCGGATGAATCCGCTCCTTGTGAGGATGATTCCGAGAGTAAGAGCACGCCTGATCCTGGTGTTCAATTTGAAGATCCAGTCTTGTCGAGTAAAAACATCGACCCTTCCGTGAATGCGTTAATACCTTCTTCAGTCCCCATTCTGCACGTTGATCCAAATTCGGTTGCGTTCCAAGATCCAGATTACGTCGATCAGATCGCGAAAATTCGTTCATTAAAAGATTGTTCGCACAACTACAAAATCCAGGATGATAAATTATTAATATCCCCTTCGTTTGGTTTTAAATATACGGACACCGACCTTTCGAATTGGAAACTTGTTATTCCTAATTCCTTAACTTCAACGCTTATCGAACAGGCTCACGTACCTCCCACTTCAGCACATTTAGGCGGCAGCAAAACTCTCGAGCGCCTTCAGCGTCAATTTTACTGGCCTCATATGGCAAAACAAGTTAAACAATACGTTGCTAGCTGCACTAAATGTAAAATGAACAAAGCTGTTAATTTCTCTACACAACCAGCCATGGGAGCTCAGGTCACGTCAACTCGCCCGTTTCAAAAATTGTATGTAGATTTTTTGGGTCCGTATCCACGTTCGAAACTCGGTAATACTTGCATCGTTATCATCTTGGATCATTACTCAAAATTTGTAGTTGTAAAACCTTTGCGTGAAGCTTCCGCATCTTTGCTATGTCGATTTTTGGAAAACGATGTATTTCTGTTGTTCTCGGTTCCCGAAATTATTACCTCCGATAATGGGAAGCAATTTACCTCGAACTTATTTAAAGATTTGTTGTCTAAATACGGTGTAACGCATATTCGTACGCCAGTGTATTCGCCCCAAAGCAACGCATCCGAGCGTGTCAATAGAACTTTAATTGCCAGCATTCGATCATATTTGAGCGATCACGACCATAATTTGTGGGACAAAAATTTGCAAGAAATTGCAGCCGCGTTACGAAATGCTGTACATGATTCGTTACATTACTCCCCTCATTATGTCGTGTTCGGTCAACATATGTCGATGCACGGTTCAGATTACTCACTGCGACGATTACTCGATGAACATGATCTCGGTGAAGTCCATGCATGGGCTAAGCCAGATCGAGTAAATCTGTTAAAAGATCGTATTATACATTATCTGCGTGTGGCATACGAGAAGGGAGCTCAGCATTACAACTTGCGTAGTACTAAGCGCTTTTTTCGAGTTGGACAATCCGTCTTTATACGATCTTTTGCATTGAGTGATGCGACGAACAAATTCTCCGCGAAATTAGCCGGAAAATTCAAACCTGCGGTAATTTCTGGTAAAGTAGGTCAGGTGGCGTATACCGTCGAAGATTTGAATGGCAAATCCCTAGGCACTTATCATGTCAAAGACATCCGTGTTTAATCGTTTCTCTCTATCTTCATTTTCGTGTTGTTTGTTTTAGGCCCGGCTTATGAGACATCTCAGGGTGTGGGACGTTCCCACGTTTGTTACGACTGTGTGGTCTTAACAAGACATTTTTGTAAATTTGTTTCTATTCTCCACGTGGTTTCTTGCGTCCGGGTTTTTGTTGTCTGAACGTGATTTCTTGGTGGATGGATTCTTGTGTGTTTTCTTCTGTTATGTTGGCAACGGAACGAAAATGGTAGAGAGAGAGAGAACAATGCGCATCGAGTGTGTGCAAAGTAAAACGTTTTAAAAAAATGTTTTTTTTCTTGTATGTCTCTCTTTTGTACCAACGAAAATTTGGTACAAAGGAGAGACAGAGAAGAGAGATGCATTTTCTTCTAAAACGTTTTACGAGCTGTGCGACGCTCGAATGTTTTTTTTGGTGTGGCATTCAATTTTTGGATTTTGAGTGAATTTTACCACACGGAGTATTGGTATTTTGTTGAGTGTTGACATTATTATTTTTCATAAATTGAGTGTTTGAAATATATTTAGAAAATACCTATATAATAAATAAAATTCCTTATGTATAATTTAAAATAAAACTAATTAATTTTTTTTTTGCAAAGTGTTAATTTATAAAATAAATTGAAAACATATAAAACATTGTAGTGAATAAAAAAAAAATATTTTGTTAAGTTTTATTATGTACTTCATCAAACGTCATAGATTTATCATTACGTATATTTCGCATATATAAATATATTATGTATATTTATTTATTATATTATAATAGAAAATAATAAAATAATTGTGTTAAATAAAAATAAATTACAAAATTTTGTTTGAAGAATGATTATTGTTATCTCATGACAAAATAATTATTTACATGAAAGTAGTTTGCCATTTTGTAGTAACCGCAGTGCAACGGGAAGGTGGATTTTTCGGGTTTGTGCGAGCCAACGCCCAACGTATTTTGGCGCCCAGGCGAGGCCAAAATAGTTATCGGCATCAAGCCGCAACGGTACGGGTGGCCAACCGGCCCCTCGTGTTTTCTGTTTTTGGTTATCGGGGAGAGGCCCCGCAATGATACGGTAGCCAACCGGCTATTGTTTATTTTCTTTGAAGTTTGTGGTATCGGGGAGAGGCCCCGCAACATTACGGTAGCCAACCGGCTATTGTATTTTTATCGGTGGTCTGCCGCAACGCAACGGCACCAAGGCCGCAACCCAATTTTTATCGGGGAGAGGCCCCGCAACAATAACGGTCGCGCAAGGCCGCAACCGGTTGTTTTAGTTAAGGTACAATTTTTTTATTTTTTAATTTTTTATTATTTTCTTAAAATTTTTTTTGTTAAATTTAAATTTTGGATTTTGTAATCGAGCGCCGCACAGCGGGTGCACGCTCGGTACGCATTGTTCTCTCTCTCTCTCGTTCTCTTATCCGGGTGCGGGTGGAAAGGGAAGCTGTTTTTCTTTGTTTTGTTGTTGTTTTTTTATATAATAAAATGAATTATTAAATTTTTTTTTTCGATTGTGTATGATGGGAGCGGAGACTCCCTCTGTGTCGGTTTAGTGTTTGCGGTCCATTGGTGCCCGCATCCAATTTCGTAACCGGGGCTTTGCCCTGTTTGAATTCGAATGGATGCGCGCACCAAGGCACCTCTCTCTCATTTATAATTTTGAGTTGTTCGTTCCTCAGGTTCCGGCCGACGAATTTCGGCGGAACATCCGGGTTTATTATTATTATTTGCGTTTTATTTTTATTTAAATTATCTGTATTAATCACGGTGTAAGCCAGGAGCCATGCATGCCTCAAACCCCACGACCCTTCGCACTTCTCCCTGAGAACGTAGCCGGCTAAATATCACCGTGGAGGCCTCTGCATGCGCTTAGTGAATATCTGCAGGTTGGCAGTAGCCAGCCTGTAACAAATTTCTTATATTATTATTTTATTTAGACAATTTATAAAAAAACTTAAAAATAAGTATATAAATTCCAATTCAATTCACCAAATGAATATTCTAATAAATGATCAAATGATCTTTATTCAGTCTTATTGATGGTAACGAAAATTTATATTTACTAGTATTTAGTCATGTGACTTCTATTTTGTATTACTTTTTTGCATATGTGGTCCACAGCCAACGAGCTTCCGACAATTGTGAACCGAAATTTGATCCCATTCTGATTTAATTGCCCCGTTCATAGTTCTAGCTTATTTCTGTATTTCTTGTTTCCAATGGCTGTCTTTCAATCGTTCCATACTCGATAGGGTTTAGGTCAGGTGCCTGAGCCGACCATTGCATAACGTTCACATTACGACTAATAAACCACTCGGTTACTTTTTTAGAGGCATACTTCGGGTCGTTATCTTGCTGAAAACATCAGCCTTGTGGCATGTCATTTTCAGCAAATCCAACATTACCTCATTCAATATTTGGACATAAATGTCGATAGTAATTTTTTCTTTGATCCAAAAAATTGGACCAGGTACATACCAAGAGAAACCACCCTACACCATAATGGATTCTCCACCATGCTAAACGGTATTTTTTTGATGTAATGCGGCGACAAACTTTTATTTGGTGGTCGTCACACATAATGTCGGCCATCAGAACCAGCAGGTTAATCTTTGCTTCATTCGTTCAAAGAATTTTTCTCCACTTATCTGGATCCTGAGTGGCCAAGTGCGTTTTGGCAAAATTTATCGCGGCTTTCACATTTTTTTTTTGATAACAAGGGAACATGCAGAGACGATTGGGGACATCCGAACAGTTAAAGTTGAGGTCCTGTTTTGTTTCCTTAAACGTAATAAAAGGATGCTTTTTGGATGCTCTTACGATTAAAGCATCCTCTTTTTCAGTGGTTCTTCTAAAGCGGCCTCAATTTTCGACTAATGTCATCGCTTTCAGAGCATTTGACACTAATTTACGAGAACGACCAAGGATTTGAGTTATTTCTGATACCGATTTTGCTTCAGATCAGATTTTAATCGGTGGACTTATTTACAATGTATAAAATTGAAAAAATAGGGTTTTGAATGACACTTTCCTAATTTATTATTTCTTTAAATTAATTATTCGATGTGCATTCGGCAAAGATTAAATTACGACTGATGTTCTATTTTATTGAACACAAAAAAATTATTTTATATTGGTTTTCGGTGATTTTCCCAAACTTAGGAAAAAAGTCAGTATGTATTTTTTTAGTAGATAATATTGTCATTGTAAATTTTTGAGAGGAATTTTTAAAAATTTCTAAATTAATGAAAAATTTTCGTATAGTGTGCTGTTTTATTGAACACCACTGTATTTTATCAAACTATCACGCGTCATTTTTTAGTATTTACAATCTTTTTGGTTTTAATCATTTTTTATGGGAGATAAGAGCCTAATGCCTTCTGCCTAATTTTCTTTAAATTTAATTGCCACACCAATTTGGGTTGCTCGTAAAGTTCAATACACATAACGGTTAAAATACCAATATATCAACATATACCGTACACATTAATTATAATTATTACAAAACCTTCCGCTTCTCGCATATATTTTATCAATTAACAGAATGAAATATGTTGGTGTGATTTCATAAATTAACCAAAATAGTCACTTTAAATTCCATATTTTACATAAACGAACGATTTAATTGTTTTGCCTGATATACCCAGTAAAATACATTTAAAAAATGTTAACTGGCTTACATTTTTATACCCATTAAAATGCTAATTTTGTCGCATTCCAATTTACACTTACATGTTGCTCATTAAATTACCCAATTAAAAAAAAAATGGTGAACGATAGCACATACAATAAATTTGGAACACACAATGTACGAGTACATACGTATACCAACGTATTCAATAAAAAAAAAATTGTCGGCAGTTAAAACACAAATTTTTTCTACCATTATTGTGTGTAGGTACCCGCGTACATATGATTTATACGATAAAGCCTCCGCATGAAACGAAAAGCTCATATCATTAAACATTATTTTCCTTCAAAATAACATTACAAATATACTATACAATACGAAAACGGGATGGCAGAGAGAGGGCCTGCGAGGACAGAGAGGCAGGCAGAGCGGTAAAAGGAAAAATTCGTTTAAATTGAGGGTTACCTCATATTTAAAATACTTTATACTTAATTTAATTTATGATCTCATTTTTCGACAGATATTTACACACACACACACATGTATATTCATATACAAACGTTTACGTATATATGTGTACATACCAGATCCATTTATATTTCATTTAGAAAATGCGGAATAGTGAAGTGAAAAAACAAAATACAGCAAAAAAAAAACGAAACGAAAAATGTTCTAAACAAAATTAACATAAAAATCTGGCAACACGAGAAAAATGTGTTTTTTATTAGATTTGTGAAAATTCTGTTCATGTTGTTTACTTTATAATAAAACACATAAAAAATGTACAACAATAACATTAAAGCGACAGACTAACCGACACGACCGCATCATACTAAAAATATATTTTACAAAATATAAAAAGTTGCGATATGACTCAAACAATAAAAAATAAAAATATAATAAAAAGTTACGTTCGTATTGGTTGGGAGGTCACCCACAAATATTTAGCGCCCCCCCTTTACGTACACGCAACTAAATTTATGTTACATCCTGTTCCTTCCGCAAAAATACATATTGTAGTATATCGTCAAATTATGTTACTCAATTTAAATATTGATTTATTACTCTTTCTGTCTCTGTGCTTTTCGAATAGTGATAAATCTGTCAATAACTATTACTGTTCTATATTATGGTAATCAATTAAAATTTGTCTAGTAAATAATTTAATATTGACAGAAAATAATTATCACAAAATTATTAATTAAAGTTAAAATATTGTTGAGTAGTAGACATCAAAATGTTTTGTATAGTATTTTCTAAATTATTGATAAAATAAAATTGGTTTTTAGTTTTACTCGTACATTACGAATATATTATTACCACATTATTATTTGTATTTTATATAAATTTCTGTATCCTAATGATAAAAACATAAATTTTCATCTGAATGGTTTTATTGAAAACAGATCGATACATTATGTTAGAATTTGCGCAATGATTTTTACTGTGAAATGTTTTTTACGTTTTTGCTTTTGCTATTCATCTTGAGTATGCCACTTCCCTGACCTCGATAATAAAAATTTAAATTAATTCAGGAAATCCTTAAAATTACATGTTTTAATTTTTTGTTTCAGAAACATTAAAATATTATAAAATGAAAATTTTATTTAATTAAAATGTGTATACACACTCGCGAGCAACTAAATCGACTCAAACCTTCAGCGCTGACAGATAGGTGATTTTTTATCGGCTTAACCGATTTTCACAAGATATTATTTTTTGAAAGCTTGATATTTTTACTTTAAAATGAAAACAACTTTTTTTATAAAGAACTTTGAAAAAAACGCAACCAAAATTGATGATTATGAAAAAAAAATATTGGGGATATTTAAATTACAATAAAAAATTCAAGCAAACAAAAACAATTTTATGGATTAATACTTAGTATTAAGTACTTAACAACCCTCCACCGAACGTCTACAACGGTTCGCCTGCGGTTCCCCATTGACCTTATTAAGGTTTTGATAGAAACTTGAGCGATCGCACATCACTTCTCCTTCAATGCAATCTTGAGGTTCCTGATGTTAGATGGCACCGGATTGCTAGCTTAGACCCTCCGTTTTAGTTCGTCCCATAAAGGTTTAATTGAATTCATATCTGGACTGAGGGATGGCCACTTCATCGTCTCGAGAGGTGTGTTTTGATATTTGAGGCTGAATTTATTATAAAAGAGAGCCAAATTTTTGGACTGGCTGGACTAAAAAAAAGTGGGAAATTTTCTTTTTGAGTTTATTTTGGTTACAATAAATAAAGGTTCAAAAAAAAAATTATATTGCATTTTGAGTTTTTATTGTAACAGTTTACATAGTCGCGGCCTCATCGGATAAATTTTAAGTGGTGCTTGTTTAGAGTGGCACCATTCACCGCGGCAGTTTTATTTGGTGGTTGTTTTGATTAATTGGAGAAGGTCGTGTGCCAACGGTGTTTACGGTTTTAGCGAGACAACGCCCACCCCATAAGCGCGCGGCCTATTGAGGCAAAATTCAGTTTACGGGTAGCCAATGCCCGACCATTATTTACGTGTGACCAGGTGAGGCCATTCAGTTTACAATAAAGGCGAAACAACGCCCTACGAACAGCCATTTGTTATTTTGGTATCGAGAAGGTGCCCCGCAATAACAGGTGGTCAACCGGCCACTTGCATAATTCGAACCAAAGGCGAGGGTAGTCGCCCAGTCCCTTCCGGTGGGACCTGTCGGAAGGTCCACGAAGTACAATTTTTATTTTTTTATTGTTTTTTTTTTTATTTATTTTTTATTTAAATTTAGTAATAATTAACTATCCTTTATAATTTAAATTTATAATTTCTTTCTCAGTTGCAATTTTATTTAATTTTCAAACTTTTATGTTCTCGAGCGTCAACACAATGTATTTAGTTTGCGCTTCGAAATTTCGTTTTTCTTTTACGGTTCATCCTTTCGGCCCGCTGCTTTATTGTTATTTTCCCGTCGATAATTTTTTTTGGTTCGCGTTTGAATATTGAAATAAAAAGCGCATTTTATCATTTATCGGCTTCATTTTCCTTTTCGTTTTTTCACCTGTATTTACTTGGTTATTTGATTTATTTTTTTTCCGTTTGACATAATATAAATAAAATAAATTACTAAATAATTTTTCGGGTCGGTATGATGGGAGAGGTTTTTCATTCTGTGTCGGTTCCATATTTACAGGCCGGCTTTAACACTCCCCATCATCCCCTTGGCAGGACATCCACAGGGTCGGAGTGGAGAGGCACTTCGGTGGTCTTACGCTGTCAAAGTGTGAATTGTGAGGGATTACCTAGAGATATCTCTGGGTGAAAAGACGCCTGGTCTGTTGAAGAGATGCCCTACCCTCCAATGTTGCTTCGTTCTGGATGGGCATCGGCCTTTCGGATTGATGGGTCATTCGGGGGTCTCTTCAACAGACTGGATACTTGTCAATCAGGGAGATTCGGTCGCCGCCGGATGGACACACCCGGTTATTATTAATTTTATTACGTTCCTCAAGTTTCGTTCGACTAATTCTGATCGACGTAGTTTTGTTTCAATTTATAGTTTGCTTTTATTTTAATTTTATTTTTTGTTTCACGGTGTAGGCCAAGAGCACGCAAGCCTCTATTTCCTTACAATACTGAGATCGTGCTATTGAGTAGCAGCTCCATCTCGAACTTGTCTTAGCTCGTACTGCACATCTACGGGAGATGGCGATTTCGCCGTGAAGTTAGACTGATATATCGATCGTCCCTATCAGATGTACACCGATCCCGGCTAGTATGTGGCCTCCGATTGAAGGCACCAGAATTTGGTATTATACAGGAGATTGCAGCACGCCAATTGGTTACTCCAAAACATCGCATTTTGCTATGATTGCTTTAATTTGAAAAGTACTGTATATTTTCTAATGATGAAGGTGGCCTTGTAAAGATAAATACTAAGCTGTAAAAAAAGTTATTGTATGAAAATCGGTTAAGGCATTTTAAAAAAATACGCCTTTTTAATTTTTTATACAAGCAGAGGTCTGAGTCGATTTAGTTGCTCGTCAGTATAGTTTGATAAACCTAGTTAATGGTGTCAGCCGAAATAAAAAACGATAATAATGCAGAATGGACCTTTGCTTTTTTTATATATTCAACCGTAAGAATATCCGTAAAAGATGAAAAATATTAAATAACGTTATTCTTGACCAAATATATACGTGTGGATTCCCATATGGCATCAATCATACATGACTATTCTATGTAGCATGGTTTTACGCAAAATTTTGTCTTTCGAATTTTCTCAATTATTTATGATAAAATGGTGTCACTTTCAAGATGTTACCAGTTGGTAATGCTGCATCGAATAGTTCTTGTTAGATTTATGACCAGCTAAAAATTTGTTGAAAGTGTAGGATATTTTATTTCATTATGCAGACACGGTCTGTATTTCGAATTGAAACTGCTATTTTTTTAATTACTTTTTCTCAATAAAAATAAAAAAACTCGATATTACCAAAGCACCCCCTAAGCCTTCTCAGATCTCTTCCAACCATACTACGAAATTTTGCGTACAACCACGCTACTTCGAATCAATAAATCTCTTCATACCACCCATTCCCCAACCATATACTATAAAACTTTGTGTACATGCCTGCTACATAGAACAGTCATTGTTAGACTGCCGAAACTGGAAAAAACACTGAATGTGGTACATTTTATCATTGAGAAAATTCGAAATTGCTCGGTGAAGAAGTAATCTTCCTAAATAAATAGAAACCATTAATTTTGTTTGACTTTATTTGTAGAACTGCTTATAACGAATATTCATAACAAATGGGAGTTCTGTAAATATTATACTTGGGGGTACAAATAAGTTTTGAGGTTTTTTATAACTTCGAAGCTTTATTCAGAGAAATTGGTACAATATATTGTCATATTCAAAGTATTGTTAATCGTTAGCTACGGCTTTTCTCATTTTTCAGGCAGCATACGGATTCCACCACTCCGAAAAAATTTCTCGTGTTTTGAGCCGATCCAAGAATCGACCCAATTTATGGCTTCTTCATAAGTAGTGAAATGCTAACCGGGTTTACCCTACGATTGTCTGCGCTTTGCGTTATCGTAGTGAATCTACCTTTCATTCCCATTCTCGATTCGGTATAAAAAACCCTACTGATTTGGTATTTGGGTAAGCTGTTCTTGGCTTGAGTTCATATAGAACGCCATTTCCTTGTTTTTACACAATATTCCTGTCCTTGAGACGGTTTTGAATCGCTTGTTGGGGCCTCGAAATTTATATCTCCCATTTTTATCTCAATCTATGTGTAAAACTTCGTATAAACGAGTAAATTATAATTTATATAATAAGATGTTAGTAAATTTACAAATACTGTTACAGGTTGGCTACTGCCAACCTGCAGATTTTCACTAAGCGCATGCAGAGGCCTCCACGGTGATTTTTGCCGGCTACGTTCTCAGGGAGAAGTGCGAAGGGTCGTGGGGTTTGAAGCTTGCATGTGCTCCTGGCTTACACCGTGAGTAAAACAGAAATTTAAATAAAAATAAAACGCAAATAATAATAATAAAATATACCCGGATGTTCCGCCGAAATTCGTCGGCCGGAACCTGAAGAACGAACAACTCAAAAATTATCAATGGGAGAGAGGTGCCTTGGTGCGCGCATCCATTCGAATTCAAACAGGGTAAAGCCCCGGTTACGAAATTGGATGTGGGCACCAAGGGACCGCAAACACTAAACCGACACAGAGGGAGTCTCCGCTCCCATCATACCAACCGGAAAATTTAGTAATTCATTTTATAAAAAAAACAAAAACGAAGCGAAACAACTTCCCCTCCACCCGCACCAGAAGAAAACGAGAGAGAGAGAGAGAGAAAGCAATGCGTACCGAGCGCGTGCACCCGCTGTGCGGCGCTCGATCACAAAATTTTAAATTTAATATAATATAAAAGAAATGAAATCAAAAAATTAAAATAAATAAAAATAAAAAAAAAATAGTACCTTAATTAATTTAAAGCTTTTGCGGCCTTGGTGCCGTTGGTGTTGCGGGGCCTCTCCCCGATGAAAACCTTGGGTTGCGGCCTTGCGCGGCCGTCATGCCTCAGGGTCGCCGCCCCGGACCGTTGCGGCTTTGATGCCGTTAAATAACTTGGCCTCAACTGGCCGCCAAAAATAAATTGAGCATTGTGGGGCCTTTGCCCGTTACAAAAACACGGGCAACCGGTTGGCTACCCAAATGTGGCGGACCACCGATAACAATAAACACACAAATGGCCGGCTGACCACCCGTGTCGTTGCGGCAGACCACCGATAACCAAAATGTTGAAGTGTGAAGTGGCCTCAACTGGCCACCTGCACAACTCGTTCTCTCGCCAAAAGAAACAGTAAATATTTACTGTTACAAAACAAGTAGTCTCAATCGACCGCCCGAAAATAACTGGTTGGGCGTTGTCCCACCAGTTCAGTATGCGCAAAAACCAAAATGTTAACCTTGATCAGCTGCGTTCATAATGTTGATTATCCCGGTTTCTCGCAAATACAAAAATTCGGTATTTTATCGCGTACCAAATGAACACACCGTTCTATCTTACGTTTTCTACTTTTTCCAACAACCGATCACCATCCAACAACAAAATCACGTAATCACCACAACGAAATGAAATTAGATTGAGCCCGAAAATTCAACCATTTGTGGGCATTGACAAATAAAATGTTCGTAAATCACAATTTTATTTATTTAATCTTGGTTTACAATATAACTTTATACGTGTACGTTTTTTATCGCCACCATTTCCATATTTTTTTTTCATAACCTACATTTTCATATTATCAATTTTCCAATTACCAAAAATGAAATTCAACTTCTATAATATCGTTACTAAAAACTAGCTTAACACTATAAGTTTTTTTTTTTTTTTTTTTAATTATTTTTATTATACTGAAGCAATTTTTTTAATTTTATTTTCACAATTATCTTTTATCTTTAACAATTCCAAAATCTACTATAGATTTTATTTTCCCAAAAAAACAAACTTTTATCACCAAAAAAAACAAAACTCAATCATTGAAAATCAAAACTCGACTAACAACAAGAAAAAAAATTCTTGCGCCGCACAACTCGTAAAACGTTCTAGAAGAAACTAATCTCTCTTCTCTGTCTCTCCTTTATATCAAATTTTCGTTGATATAAAAGATATAGACATATAAGAAAAACATTTCTTCCAAAACGTTTTACTTTGCACACACTCGATGCGCATTGTTCTCTCTTACTCTCCCATTCTCGTTCCGTTGCCAACAAAACAGAAAAAAACACACAAGAATCCATCCACCACGAACCACGTTTAGACAGCAAAAACCCGGACGCAAGAAACCGTGGAGAATAGAAACACACAAATTTACAAAAATGTCTTGTTAAGACAACACAGTCGTAACAATACTTTACACGATTTTTAAAATATAGAAAACCCTTATCAACCCTTACTAAGTATACTTTCGGGTTGATATGTTTACAAACTAATTGAAAATCACCAATCTTTGAAAAACAATAGGGGCTAAGAGTGTTTAATATGGCTCAAGTAGAGCAATACAACAATAGGAAAACCCCACCAAATACTAAGTAATTTCTGATTATGTATTTAGGATTCAAGTTAACCGAAAATCACCATTTCTTGAAAAGTTAAAGAGGCTAAGGATTTTAAACATGGTAGTTTCGGATTACGATAAATTATCGTTGGAAGCAGTTTTCCATAAAATTTTGCCAGGTCCTGGGAAAACCCCCCATTACCATCCCTTGATATGCTAGAAGAGCTATGTAGATGGAAAGATATTTTTGGTGGGAGTTTTATTAGGATATGGTAAAATTTTATGAAAAACCGCTTACAATGTAAATTTATGGTATTGCGAATTGAGCATACCCCCCCTATAATTTTCTACGGGATGGTGATTTTCAGTTAGGTTATATCCTTATTAACCCAATTAGTACACTAAGTATTTGGTGGGGGGTTGCCTAGAACATGGATTATTTTTTTTGAAAAATCACTTTCAACGAAAATTTATTTTATTGCGAAGTAGCCTGTACAAAACACATATAGCCCCTATAACTTTTCCTCCCTTTTCCTTCCCTATAACTTTCAAGAGATAGTGATTTTTAATGGTTTGGATCATTATTCACCCAAAAGTACACTTAATAACTGGTGGGGATTTTTCTAATACATGGGAAATTTTTCTAGAAAAACGCGTGCAATTCTATATTTATTGTATATTGCGAATTTCAGTCCAACCCTTTTAGCGTCTATAATTTTTCAAGGAATGATGGATCTTAAATAATCAGAATATACACTTAGTTAATGGGAGTTTTCCTATGACAAGGGAAAGTTATATGGGAAACCGCTTATAACGTCCTTAATAATCCGAAAGTACGCTTAGTGTTTGGTGGGGACTTTCCTAGAACCTGGGAAAATTTTATGAAAAACAACTTACAACGAAAATGTATTGTATTGCGAACTGAGCATACTAAAAGCTCTTAGCTAAGTTCTTAGTCCTTATAATTTTTTAAGCGATCTTTCGGTTAAATTGGATCCTATTAAAATGAAAGTGAGAATTTTCCCAGAACATGGGGAAATTTAATGGAAAACCATTTACGCAAATTGGCGTCTTCAAATTGTATTTACTAAAACAACCGGGCCCCAAGATTTTTCATTGGGATGGTGTTTATCAGTTACTATTGATCCAGAATAACTGAAAAATGTGCTTAGTATTTTGTAGGAGGTTTTCTAAAATTAGGAAAAACTTCTTATGGGAAAATTGTTTGTAATTTACATAAATATATTTTTTTTATAATATTTTTATATTAAGCAAAATTGGCCTTTGGTACACTTAAACAAACGATATAATTTAGCCATTAAGAGATAAGAAAGGACAGCGAGCTTCAGATAGTCATTGCAATAAATTTTAAATTATTTGTAATTATTTGATTTAGAAATTGAAGAACATTTTAAAGAAAGCAGATTTAAGAAAATATTTTGAAAGATTTTTATAATTATAGTAAGTTTTCCAAAATTTTAAAAATTCAAAATTTTAGTTAGTTTTTGTTAAAGAATATTGTTTAAATTAATAATAGATAAAAGTTGAAACTACTCCCCTTTTTTGATACGTTTCTCGTCTAAACCTTACAAGGCTCGTCGTACAGAAGTACAGAAGTTGCCACAGCATCATTTTCAAGGTTTCTAAATTGTCTATAAAATTGCTAATTTAGACTTGGGAATAAAATATTGAGCAAGTTCGTTTAAAGTCTCAAAGAGCAGCATATTTTTTTTATTTTAGGAATTTTTTATTTCACTCAAAAAAGTAAAAAACAAACTGAAATAAAATGGATTCTAGTATCGAAATGAAGACAAAATTTCCTTAATTAGAAGCAAAATAATTACCAAGATACACTGCGCGAAATAGCTATATGGGACAATAAAATTTTTTTGGTTTTTTTTAAACAAACTCTTATATTATTTTTCTTTGCGTCAGAATATTTGGCAATGCAGATTGCATAGAGATTTCAATTTACCTACAACATTATGTATCTCAGTTTTTTCTGATTGTCGAATTCATTTGTTTTATGCTTTAATAACAAAAACAGTAACAAAAAGTGTATTTTAGTTGTTTGTAAGAATTTTATTGTTCTTAATAACATCCATCAATCATCGTGGCATTGGAATTATTAACGTTTAGAGAACTCTTAAGCTCCGCTAATCTAGTAGATTGACGCCCATCCATGACTAAAAATTCTCTACATATTTTCAATTGGATTTAAGTCCGAATTAATAGCAGGTCTCTGCAATACTGGTATATTTCGTGACGGGAAAAATATTTGGTGCACTTAGCAGCGTGTAAACCGTACATTTCCTCCTTAAAATTTACAAAACGTGGTCTGCAATAAATGCACATACAAACTTCTCCACATTCGTTTCATGGAAAACAAAACACATTGAGGACTTGCCCCGATAGCTGCTTCGATAGAAAGTTGCGCGAATGACGTGTTTGAGGTGAGTCTTGAACATCTCGTCAATAATTCTGGAATTCATCTGGTCCGTCAAAATAAATTTTTTTTTTCACCCGAAAAAATTATTAATCGCCACGCTTTATCCCAAAATTTTACGTTCCCAGTGTATTCTTTTCTCGCTGATTTATGGCGCGGCAGATGTTTAGGTTTACGTACCTGTTGCTGATATTTCAGATTAACATCCTCTTTTAAAATCTGTTGTATTCTTGGTTTAGTGACGTTCAGATGCAAGTCACGCTTTATTTGGTATGGACTTATATTTTTCCTAACTACAAGGCGTCTTATATAACGGTTCGACCGTTAACGTTCCTCACGGCATAATTCTTAAAAAAATTACTTTTGAGTAACAAAAAATATATGTACTTTAAAAGTAAAAAATATTTAAATCCTTTTTTTAATGCTGCCGAATATAATTTTTTTTAAATACACTTTTTAAAACACTTTTTATTGACAAAATTTTCCATACAATGTAAAATAAAATCAGCGAGATGGTTTTGAAGAAAGCAGTACAGATTACTTTGTCCCCTATAACTATTTCGCATAGTGTATTTCTATTTTACGATGTCTACGGTTATTCAATTTGTTTATTTATACACCACTTAAAATTTCTGTTGGTGATACGTTTGCCGAAGTGTGGAAAAAGAAACAGAGAATATATTTATACAAATACGTTGAAAACGCAAATCATTTTGCTTTAGAAAAATGAGACATAAACTAAGTCGAAAGTCGAAAAATGTTATGGTACAACATTCCGCTCCAGCTTTGGCAGACACCAAAAATTTTGACAGCAAACCCAAAACACCTAAATTGATCAAAAAGTTAAACCAAAACCCAGTTCGCACGACTCCATTTAAACAAAATCATCATCAAAATTTGCTTTAAAATTCTCTATACTAGTCGAATTTTTCGCCGGGTACTTTAATAATTTTTTTAAATTTCTTTTTTTTTTTCTAAATTAAGAAACAATTTTTTCCACCTACCTACTAAGGGAAAAATTCCAAGTGGGTAAATCGACTCGAAATTATTCCTTTAGTAGGGAGACCAATATTATTAAACTTGAAAACAAATTTGAAAAAATGATTAAAGTTGCCGGCGAAAAATTCGTATAAGATTTCGAAATTTCCACCGATTTCAAGAATACGGCCCCTGAAGTTTTTTGGTCATTCGATTACGACAATATACTATGTAAGGATATTTTGCTTATTTGCTGCTCATTTGCTAAAACTACGTTTCTACAATATAGTAATGAATTTGAAATTTATTTCAAATCTAAATACAGGTCGTATCTTAATCAAATTCAAGACAAAATTAAAGTAAATCCAAAACAATTTTGGAAATACTTTAGGAATAAACGCGAAATTGAAGGATACCCTGCTAATATGACGTACAACAATACCTGCTCTTCAAACGCCAAAGATATGGCTAACATGTTCGCGTCGTTTTTTCAATCAGTCTATAGACCAAGCGTTACTAGTGGATTGTACGAACAACCCAGCAACAACAACACATCAATAACTCCTCCTATTATTTTTGAGGACAACATTTTATCGGCTTTAAGGGGGTTTGGAGATGGTTGCAGTCTTGACGATATACCCTCTTTTATTCTGAAGGAGTAGGCTGAAATTTTAACAATTCCATTATGTTATCTATTCAATCATTCCTTAAACACCGGCGTGTTTCCTGAAAAATGGAAAATTTCAAAGATTACTCTAATTTTTAAATCGGGTAAACGTGAGGATATCTCATGCTACAGAGGAATATCAACTACATCATCAATTCCAAAATTATTTGAGTTAGTATTATGCAACAGCTTTAAATCCACAATTGCACGTCATATATCAATAAACCAGCATGGGTTTATGCCTGGCCGATCCACATCGACTAATCTGGTTGAATTCACCAGTAAACTAATTAACGAGATAGAAAAACACCGTCAAGTTGATGTAGCGTACACGGATTTTAGTAAAGCATTTGATTCTATCTGTCATCATAAAGCACTCCAGAGTTTATTCAATTTTGGGTTTTCTCTCGATTACATAAATTGGTTTAAATCATATCTATCAAACCGGTGCCAATTTGTGATAATGGGAAATGAGAAATCAAACGTTATTAAAGTTACATCTGGTGTTCCCCAAGGATCACACCTCGGGCCCTGGATTTTTATTGTTTTCATAGACCGAATAACCGAGATAATCAAAAACTCAGACGTGCTCATATTTGCAGATGATGTGAAAATTTTTCGTACTATTAATGGATGGTTAGATACGGAGAAACTTCAAGAAGACTTAGATAGATTAAGTGAGTGGTGTGATCGGAACTCTCGATACTTAAATATTAAGAAATGCAAAATCATGTCTTTCCATCGTAAAAGAACTCCGGTTATTACTTCATACAAAGTCAACAACGAAGTACTGCAAAGAGTCAATGAGATTATAGACTTAGGTGTTACATTTGTCGAAAACGCCAGTTTCAATAGGCATATTGAAAATTGTATTGCGAAAGCGAATGCCATGTTCGGATTTGTTAAAAGATGGACAGGTGAATTTAAGGATATTCAAACCTTATGTTCACTCTATTTCGCTTATGTTCGATCTCAACTGGAATACGCTGTAACGGTCTGGAATCCATACTCTGCTGTACACATAAAAAGAATTGAAAGCATTCAAAAGAAGTTCCTGATTTTTTTGTTAAAGAAAAGTGACTGGGATTACGACCACAACTTACCATTCCATGAAAATGTGGCGCGCTTACCTCCATACACAACAAGATGCACAGATTACAAAATATGCACGCTTGAAAATAGACGACTTCTCTTGGGAGCAGCTTTTATTGGTAACGTTTTGCTTGGTCACGTAGATTCAGCTTACATCTTGGAAAACATATCAATTCACGTGCCATGCAGAACATTTCGAAACCATAAATTTTTAGCACTTGAACACCATTCCACCAACTATGGAGAAAACAACCCAATTCATACGATTTCTAAATCTTTTAACTTAATCGACGACCTATTTGACTTCAACTTATCAAAGGACAACTTTAAAAATATCCCTAAAGACTTTTTTCTAAATTTTTAATTGTTTAAACCAAAATTTGGTGTATATTTTTTAAAGTTTTTTGTTGTTTTAATATAATTTTAACTATAACTGTAAATAATCTGAAATCATACATGTATATTACAAAATAGATTTCTTTAAATAAATAAATATCGAACCAGATTTTAAAATTTCCTTTCGATAAAAAATATTTTATTGATTTCATTGTAAGGTAGAATATGGCCAAGAACTCGCAAAACTATAATTTATACCAATTACATTAAAATTGCACTTATAAATAATTTGCTTGTTAGTAATTCAAGTTTGCTATTATTTTAGCTTATTTATTCAAGTTTCAATTCTCCTTAAAAATAATTTCTAAAATTAAATAAAATATATAAAATTTACAAAACGACTGAAAATAAAAAAAAAAAAATTTGCAGTAAATTGAATTTTAATGTGTTTTCTATAATTTATTCCTTTAATTTTCGTGCATTCAATTCGAATCGAGACTAATATACAGGGTGATCCTTAAGTAATTACAATAAATTCGGGATGTGATGGAGGACCCTCTCTTGTAAAATTAGTCACTTTGAATTTCACTCACAACTAATCTGTACGACTAATACCTCAAAATTAAAGTAAATTTTCCAAATATTTTGAAAATATGCAAAAAGACGTTACATTAATGCATTTTTAAAAATTAAGATTTTGTACGTTCTTTAAATTTGTGAGTAATAGTTTTTAAGTGATGAATGAAGGATGAGGATATGTGCTGTCATATAATTTTTTGATCAGATTAGTGTTCTCCATCACATCCCGGATTTGTTGTACTTGCTTAGGCGTCACCCTGTATATAGTAGTACATGCATATACTATGTTAGGTATAGCATAGCTATTATAAATAATTACTACACACACACGTATTAATTTCAATTCACTTGAAATATACAATTATTTAAATACACACACTGTAATGCCATATAATTTTATAGATAAAATGTGTGTACACAATAAATAATTTATTTCAAGTAGATAATGGATATTGTTGCTTTTGTGGTACAACATTGGAGGGTACCATATTCAAATATCAACATTTAGGAGATGTATGCAAAAATAAAATATTCTTTTCTTTTATACACAATTCTATAGTGGACCTCGCCCGGCTCAGGTCTGAACATCATATTTCTGTACCCAATGATCGAATCGTTTCTAAAATTAAAAATCAATTAGGCGATGCTGTTTATTTAAAATGTATATAAGGAATAATGTTTTTTTTACTCTTGATTACTATTTATTTATCAATATTTAATTATTTAAAATCAATAGTCACAAAAATTAATTAAAAATGAATTTAAAAATAAAAGAAAATATTTGTTACGTAAATATTCGATGATTATTTGAATTAAAAGCGTAGAATAATAATATAAAATGGAAAATGGGGGTAGCGTCAGTCTTGGGGGCGGCATCGGAAAATTATAAAAAAAGGGTTACAGTATAGTTATTATGTTGCGCTATATCTATATTCAATGCCCGTTATATTTATTTTATTATTTATTTTTTTGTATTTCCACGCGTTACGGGTGAAAATCAATTTTCCACTTTTCATTAATTTTTTTTTTGTTTTGTGTGTCAATTTTGAGTGGCATTTAGGTAAATATTTATTTAAATATTTAATGCCGTTTTGCGTTTTGTAAGGGTGATAGACACTAATTGATTGTGAATTTGAATTCTCTTAAGCGCGTTTTTACGCGGGTACTTAGTCGATATGACGTATGTTTATATGGGGCAGAATGGAATGTCGACCTAAAACAATAAAATCAAATTACTATAAACAGGCGGTAAAAATTATAAAAATCTGAAGTCCTTTTATTATATTAATGTTATGCTATTGTTTATTACTAATTGTTATTTAATTAACAGAAGCCATTGTGTTATCATATTATATACGATACATGAATGTAAAGTTTATTTGGGGCCATTAACAGTAATAAACGCCATATAGTAATAATAAAATCCTCATAATACAATGAGTACTGTGCGTGTTGCTACATAAAAAAAAATCTTGTTGACAATCCTAAGCCAATTCCATTAAGATAAAATATTAACAGTGTGCGGCAGTTGGGATACTATTTATGATATAAATACATGCCAGCTATATAAAAAAGCGTTTGCACGGTATGTACTATTTATATGTCCATATTTTAGATGGTGATGTCAAATGGATTGAAAATAAGTAGGTTGTACTATATTTGGAAAAACACACCGACTAAAAATCTATAGAGTATCAAATGTAACCCGAAAAATCGACCTTCTCTAACATCGGGCCATGTGCATTGTTGTGCGTCTACGCGTAATTCGGAATTGTCTACATGTTGATGTCGTAGACAATTCATATGGCGTAGAAAATATCGACAATGCGTATATAGTATGTATTACTTTTCTAGTTATTTTAACTTTGGTGTGCCAAGGTCAAGTCATTTATATCCTAAAAAAAATGATAGAAATGATCCTGGTACAAAACCACTTTTTCGACATTCGAAGGTCCCTGCTCAAAATATTCCAAAAAAGCCTGTGCTTTGTCTGGATGGTATGATGGAAGGACCTATGTCTGTACCGATGTTATCTTAAGAACGGGTTATGCGATTCGATTTTTTTTTCGCAAAAATTCTGTTATTTTTGATTCGGTACAATGAAAGTTTTGGGATCTCTACCTGAAGGGGGTCGGTACCTGCCATAGGAAATTACCCATTACCAGCACATTGCTTTACATTTTTCCTATATATTTGTGTAGCATCGTTTGAAAAGTCTTAGATCAGACAACAATTTCGACTAAATTTTGGTTCATAAATCTACCGTTTTGGCGCTGAGAATGATTGATTATTATATTCGTGGGACATGTCAATGAAAAGGTCTCGAATAATATCACAAATCATCTGAAAAATATTAATACTCCAAAATATCGGCGCTCATAACAAATAATTTTTTTCTCGTTCTGATATGATCATCTGGTATATCGTTTTAGACTTTGGGCGAAGGCAAATTTTTTTATCAGTAATTTATTTCTAAAATTCAGTTTTTTGGCGCTGGTTGCAAATTGTTTCTTTGTTTACTCATATAACGTATCTCACATCATTGACCGGTCTTGAATAATACTCCAAAATAAGTTAAAGCACGCTTGTACTCAAAACTACCGCTGTGGCGCTAGAAGCAGTTACAATTAGTTCGTTCCAATAAAATCATGTGACACATAAAACAATCACGGTTGAAAGTTTTTGGAAAAGTAACAAATAAATTTGGAAAAGTAATACCAGCACTTTAGTTCACAAATCCACCGCTTTGGCACTGGTGACAAGTTAATTTTTTGGTATAATATATATAATAATACAATATATTGTATAATAAAATAATATATATGACAAATTTTTACAAAATCAATGAAGAATCAGGAAATTTTTCTTGAGTCATTTTGTGAAGAATTTTTTAGTGGAAATTTTCGAGGTGGTGCGCTAAAGCAATAACGTATATCGATTTCAGTTCCCTTTCCTAAATTGAAAATTTTTTGATTTACAAAAGTGTGGAACATTTTAGATGAGTTATACAATTATTAAATGTTTGGATTAATATAAGTTTTCGCGTATTTGTTAAATTTGGTTGTAAAATTGGTTCTTGAATATGACTCGGTAAACGCCGTAGAATCAGTAGATCGAGTGATGTGCATATCGGTAAATAAGCATACACTGGCAGTTTGCCTAAAAGTAATGGATTTTTATTGTTAATTTAAACCGTTATTTTATATTAAAACACTAAATTTTTTTGTATTGTTTTATTCTATTCTCTCGAAAATAAAATTTAACCAAAAATTTACATCTCAAAAATGGCCTTAAATTTTTTTTTATTTTCATTTCTTTTTTTCATTTCGGATTCACCGAAAAATTGTATGCCGCAGTTAAAACGGATTTTGTAGGTAAAAGGAGAAAGAAAGGAAGGTGAAGCCGGTCTTATGAGACCGTGTGTAGCATGGTTGAACGATTTTTTTTTTCAAAACGATAGGAAAATAAATATATAAAGATTAGGGGGTGGTGGGGTGGTGAAATCTTGGGTTATATGTTCGGATATGCGATTGCAGTGCCACCTACCGGGTTTAAATGTGAACCATCCAGGAACCCACTCCATTTACCAAGAAAAAAACCCATCAAAAATAGATGTATAACCTTTAATTATCTCTGTTTACTCAATAGCAATTTGGTCTCTTCTAGAAACGATGTAGGTCGCCTTTTTCTCTTTGCACATTTTCCTGGTAGCTTCATCATCAATTTGTTAATGTTGGTACCGAACTGAAAATTATTTTAGTTTATGAGAAATAAGGTAGATTTACATATGCGACGTGTGACGTGTGACAAGTTGAAATAAACGTGACGCTTTCTTAACAACAATTTACATTTGCGACGGATGCCGCCACGCACACTAATTAAATATTTTTTGTGGTTTATATTTATTGTATTCTGTCAATAAAAAACACTGTGGCAAAACAATCAAAAATTTGTTTTCATATTTCTAAATTTTTATGTGTGTGTGACCGTCACGAAAAAGATAAAATTTGTTCATGTCTCGGCGTGTAGCCTGTGCCGTGTGACGATTGTCAAAATAGTCGTTTATGATTGGCTATAAACAACCGTCACACGTCACACGTCGCATATGTAAATCCACCTATAGGCCCTCTGGTTGCTTATGTATAATTCTACTTTGTACCGTACAAGGTGCGTGGGTTTGCTGGAATCTTTCCGGAAAAATTACAGTATAAAAGAACCACTCGCTTCATATTGGCTAACCATAAATGACGTTAAACATTATTCCGAGCTCTTAGAGACGCATACAACCCGTTTTTATACCGCAAACAGATGTATTAATGAACACCTTTAACATTATAACACCATTTAAATCCATACATCACTTTTATGCAGAAAGAACTTCGTCCAAAATCGCGGTGCATGACGACGTTTCCGATTGCACATTTCTTCTTCATTCTTCGTCTATTGAAATATTTTTGGTTATTCTTTGAAATTCTGGTGTTATCATTCAGGACTTGTAGTTTTGTTAGAATCTATTTTTTAATAATATAAGAGCATACGCCGGCCAAAGGGTGCTCCAATTTCCACCCATGACTAACTAAGTGCCACCTCGGTGGCAAAGTGGTCAGAATGCTTGCTCCAGCGACCGGAGGTCCCGGGTTCGATTGTTCGGTCCCAATGTTTTCTGGTTTCGTTTTTTCTAAGGAGTTCAATATTTATTATTTTGTCCAAATTTCCAGACTTTCATAACATATTGAATGTTGTTCTTCTGGCTTTGTTGTTTCACTTATTTATATTTTTATCAGTTTCTTTTACAATCAAACTTTTTGACCACTTCTACTTTTTATTAGGTTACATATATCGGTATGGCTATTGGTGAGTTTTAACGTTGCTGATGTTTATTTTGTGGCCAACTTCTTTAGCTAGACCTGATAGCTTCTGTACTTTTTGTTACATGTCGTTGTACTTGAGTGTTGCTAACATTTTGTTGCTTGAGTTGAGGAGAGATATACCTCGGAAATTTTTGTATTCTCTCAGGTGTCTTTTTTTGGTAATCGTTATTCAAGCTTTCTTTCCATGTTTGCGGTATTCTACCAGAAATCCATACATTCGTTATTACAGATGTTGGAGCTCTAGCAATCATCGACGTTTTTTTCAGCTGGTATATTGTCCGTTCTGCTATTGTTTTCTTTTTCGTTTAGCAATGAAACTATTAAATTCCCGCTCCAATTGCTAATTTGAAGATTTCTGTATTGTTGGTGGTATTCTCTCTAAAATATTCCTTCCATTTTCTCAATTGTGCTTCATCTGGTGGAGTATTGGCGAATTTTCCAATTGTCCGTCGTACGCATTGACGTACTGCGCGCATGTTTCGGGTAGTGCATACAACCTCTTCTCCTGCCTTGAGGGTGTTTGTAATATGTTTTCTAACGTCACCCTTTGCCCCACTTGATTCCTCGTATCATATTGTGTTTCCTCGATTTGTTTCCACTGTTGATCACTGTTGGCTTCTTCTTCAGTGGTATGGAGGCTAAGCATTAGCAGAATGTGTTTCATGATAAATCTGTTCGTATTACAATTTTTCTAATTTGGTACTTAGTATGATATTACAAGGTGGTTGTCTTTGTGAATGGCTGTAGCTATCATTGCCCTACCAGGATGCCTTGTCATGACATGGGAAATTTCTTATTGATAATTACGCGATCCATTTGGTTCCTTGTTCTGCCACCAAGTGATGTTCATGTGTGTTTATATATGGTTTTGTGTGGAAATCTACTGCCTCCTATGAATATCTGGTCCATGACGCAGAGGTCGGTGAGGCGTTTTCCATTACTATTACACACAGAGTCTAATGCTTGTTTACCCATAATGGTTGTCAGATCGGTTATCAGTTCCAATTTTTGCATTTAAATCTCCTTGTATAATCCTTGGTTGTTGAGGCATAGCACTGAATTATGATTGTGTTTTGTATTTTTGAATGGAATTATGCTACGATTATTCTGCTATTAACTGGTTTCCATTAAAATTGTGTTTTCTTTGCTTCAGCTGTTGTTAATACGCCAACACCTTGTTCATGTGTGTCATCTAGTCCAGAGACTATCAGGAAAAATCTTTCTTTCGTGTTTACTTCACCAAGAGTTTCGATTTTGTAATGTAACCTTTCTTTCTCTAATTGTGCTAGCCTTGCTGCTTCTGTTAGAATTCTGATGTTCCACTTTCCGATTCGTATCCGTGTATGATTGCCGAGAGCCGAAATTTATATTTGTTGGTTTGAATTATTTGTATCTCCAAATTATATCTCCAAAATGTATAGTAAACGTCATCTAATCAAAACTGACCTAATAGTTTTTGTGACTGGTCGAAAATTGGATGGTCCACAGAAAGACCATACACTTTTAGGGAGCATAACGTATTGATTTGTTGATCTCACAGCATTACTATAAATAAGCGATTACTCTGTAAAGCGGCACCATCTAAGGATCGTGAATGCTTTAAAAAGCAATGGTATATGTCTGTATTTAAAGTTTCATGATTCGGATATCGCATTAACGGTATTTCAAGTTTGCTAAACCGTGAAAATACCGTTAAATTCTCAGAAGTACTGTTTTTTCGTCGAATAAAATGTCCAGCTCTATGTTTCGAGTTCACGTTTTAATAAAAATTAAATTTAAATAAATAAATTAAATTAATGAGTTCAAAGAATCTGGAGCAAGTAAATTATATGAAACTCTGTACACTTACTGAACTATAAATATTAAATGCACATATAGAGCATAAACTCGGTTTAAATAAATAAAAAAAGCAACAAAATGCCAAAAAATCCTTTTTTTTACTTCAAGCTTGAACAACTTTTTAATTATCGTAATTATTATAAAACGACAACAACAAGAAAACACTCAAATAAATTAAAAATAATACTGTACAGTAGAAAGGAATCGAAATAATCTTGTATTTAGTCACATAGACTAAAATGTCCTTTCGTGTTGTGTCTCTTTACTTATTTTCCTCCTAAAAAAATATAAAATGTAGGACACGACACATACACAAAATATAAAAATGTACAAGTATTCTATAGAGAAAATCCCTATTAATTCTATGATATACAAATCAATTCAATTATACGAACTGACTATATCTTTATATCATAGTCGACCATCGTCCTCTGTGACGTTATCCAATATTCAGAATAAGGAATTTATACTAGTAAAGTTTGGCATGTACGGTCGGTAAAAAACTAGATATTTTTGGGACACATTTTTAAGATACGCAAGCCTAATAAAAAATGGATAAACGTTTTAAATTTTTTATTGCATGCATACAATAAAAGGTCGATAGTTTATGCAAAATTTGCACTTAAACGACGCATTTGATTGGAAATCTAGATTAAGCACATTATGAAAACTTTCATCACTACTACTAAGTAATCCTATAAATAGACTAAAAAAATCCTACACACAAAATATAAGTTGCCACAAATTAAGATTGATGACAGTGTAACATTGATATAGGATAATCTAATCAAGGCCAACATAATATTAACGCCAATATATATTCTGTATTACCCCGCACATATTCATATAGTTTCAGCCTCGTCCCATCAATATAAATAACAAAAATGTTTGCTAAAAATATATTAGTATCCATTATTTTTACGACTAAATGTCAATCTTAGAAAAATATGTAATTAAGACTAATTTTGTAGTTCTGCATGTTTGAAGCCTTTATGTAGTATGTATTATGTTGATATTTGCGATCGATAAAATACCACAATAATAAACTAAATTTTCCTAAATTCTTACAATATTTGTTTTTGAAAAAGATACATGATTTATGGCATCATTTATCTTGTGTTGGATATCACACAATCACGGCCAGAAATACGTTTGATTTTACGCACAACCGAAGTAGTAGAGAGTATTTAAATTTCAAAATCAATATATCCTACAGTCAATCAATTGGTCAATCTATCAATATATCAATATTATTATATCAATATATTAATATACCAATATATCAATATATTATATATTATTAATTTACCAATATATCAATATATTAGTATATCAATATATCAACATATCAATATATTTATTTATTTATTTTCATTCAATTTACAATTTTGCAAATTAGCGTCTTTAAAAGTTTACAAGTGCTCTGAATTGCCCCAGAAACATGCACGATCGACATGCATATATCCATTGAGTGATAAACAGCCAAGCAGCAAATACATCAAATGTGTGCCAATCTATGAGACCAAGCGAAATATTACCTTTCTTCAAATTCTCTTAGCAACAAAATTTTTCAAATATTCAGAGCAAATGACATTTTACATATAACGCGCTACTTATCAATCTGCCGTACGTTAAATACTAGTGTAGTGTGTTTCAGGAAGCTGCTTCAAAATATATCCTCCTAATAATCTACACCGGTTGGGGTACTTCAACATTTTACTGGGAACTGCTTCACTCCAGCACCAAAATTATAATTTCTAATTTTTCGGAATGATTTCGAATAGAGCTGCTGCAATAGCCTGAACAAATTATTTGTTTTTCCCATTTTGGGTATTGAAATAAAAACTATTAAAAAATATAAAATTAGGAAAAACTAACGACGATATATCAATAAACCATTATATCAATTATATCAATATATAATATATCAATATATCATTATATCAATATATCAATATTTCAATATCAATATATCAACATATCAATACATCACAACATCAATACATCAACATATCAATATATAAATGTATCAATATATAATTTTATCAATATATCAAGATATCAATATTTCAATATATCAACATATCAATATATGATTAAGTCAATAAATCAATAAATCATCAATATATCAATATATAAATATGTCAATATACCAATATATAAATATATCAATATATCATTTTATCAATATATCAAGATATCAATATGTCAATATATCAATATATCAATATATCAATATATCAATATATCAACATACCAATATATCAATATATTAATATATAAATATATCAATATATCAATATCAATATATCAGTATATCAATATACCAATATATCAATACATCAATATATCAATATATCAATATCAATATCAATGTCAATATCAAAATTAAAATTAATCTCAATATCAATATAATTTTCAAAAAAAATTCAATAGTTTCAATAGTTTTAAGAAGTTTAGAATTTCAGTAATTTCAATAATTTCAATAATTCAATAATTTCAACAATAATTTCAATATTTTTAATAACCTAAATAAATTCAATAATTTCAACCAAAATTTTAAAAGTCTAAGCAACAATTTCAATAATTCCAACGGGTCCACTTTGAAACGCGATATTTTAAAACGCGAATTATCAAAACGCGATATTTTAAAATGCGATATTTCAAAACACGATAGAGTATCAAAACGCGATATTCAAAAACGCGATATTTCAAAACGTGATACGGTACAAAACGCGATATTTTAAAACGCGATATTTCAAAACAGGATATGGTGCAAAACACGATATGGTACGAAACGGGAATTTAGGAGCGGGTTATATCAGTCGGGTGAAGGGGAAATTTAATTTCAGTTTATAGAAATTTAAAAATCGATAGGAGCGAGAGTATATAGGATCGGTATAAATCGAGTCGCTTCGCTCCCGTCGCTTCACAATGCACATTCTGTACAATAATGCGTTTTGAAATATCGCGTTTTAAAATATCGCGTTTCGAGCGGATCCGAATTCCAACAAATTCAATTATTTCAACAAAAATTTCAATAATTTGAATAATTTCAATATCAATAACATAATTTCAATTGAATCATTTCAATAATTTAAATATTTTCAATTATTTCAATAATTTCAATAATGTCAATAATTTCAACAATGATTTCAATAATTTCAACCACAATTTTAAAAGTTTAAGCAACAATTTCAATAATTTCAACAATTTAATTAATTTCAACAAATTCAATAATTTCAATAAATTCATTAAGTTCAATAAAATCACTAAATTTCAATAATTCACTAAAATTTCAATAATTTCAATCATTTCAATATTTACATTTATTTCATTTCAATAAATTCAAAAAATTCAATTATTTCAATAATTTAAATATTTTCAATAATTTCAATAACGTCAATAATATCAGTAATTTCAATAATGTCAATAATTTCAACAATAATTTCAATATTTGTAATAACCTCAATAATTTCAAACACAATTTTAAAAATTTCAGCAACAATTTCAAAAATTTCGACAATTTCAATAATATCAACAACAATTTCAATAATTTGAATGATTTCAATAATTTCAATAATTTCATTTCAATAAATTCATTAAATTCAAAAAATTCAATTATTACAATAATTAAAAAATTTTCAATTATTTCATTTATTTCAATAATTTTAATAATATCCATAATTTCTATAATGTCAATAATTTCAATAATAACTTCAATAATTTCAAAAAATTCATTAAGTTCAATAAACTCACTAAATTTCAAAAATTCACAAAATTTCAATAACTATAAAAATGATTTCAATAATTTCACTAATTTCAATGATTTCAATAATTTCATTTCAATAAATTCATTAAATTTAATAAATTCAATTATTTCAATAATTTCAATATTTTCAATTTTTTCAATTTTTTCAATAATTTCAATAATGTCAATAATATCAGTAAATTCAATAATGTCAATAATTTCAATAATGTCAATAATATCAATAATTTCAATAATGTCAATAATTTCAATATTTTTAATAACCTCAATAGTTTTAATAATTTCAACCACAATTTTAAACGTTGTTCAACAAATTCAATAATTTCAATAAATTCTCTAAGTTCAATAAAATCACTAAATTTAAATAATTCACTAAAATTTCAATAATTTCAATAATTTCATTACAATAAATTCAAAAAATTCAATTATTTCAATTTTCAAAAATTTTAATAATGTCAATAATATCAGTAATTTCAATAATGTCAATAATTTCAATAATTTCAATAATGTCAATAATATCAGTAATTTCAACCACAATTTTAAAAGTTTCAGCAACAATTTCAAAAATTTCGACAATTTCAATAATATCAACAATTTCAATAATTTGAATGATTTCAATAATTTCAATAATTTCATTTCAATAAATTCAATAAATTCAAAAAATTCAATTATTTCAATAATTTAAAATTTTTCAATTATTTCAATAATTTTAATAATATCTATAATTTCTATAATGTCAATATTTCAAAAATAACTTCAATAATTTCAATATTTGTAAAAACCTCAATAGTTTCAACCATAATTTTAAAAGTTTCAGCAACAATTTCAATATATTGAATAATTTCAACATTTTCAATAATATCAATAAATTCATTAAGTTCAATAAAATCACTAAATTTCAATAATTCCCTAAATTTTAATAATTTCAATGATTTCAATTATTTCAATAATTTCAATAATGTCAATAATATCCGTAATTTCAATAATGTCAAAAAGTTCAACAAAAACTTCAATAATTTCAATAAATTCATTAAGTTCAATAAACTCACTAAATTTCAAAAATTCACAAAATTTCAATAATTATAATAATGATTTCAATAATTTCAATAATTTTACTAATTTCAATGATTTCAATAATTTCATTTCAATAAATTCATTAAATTTAATAATATCAGTAAATTCAATAATGTCGATAATTTTAACAATAATTTCAATAGTGTAAATAATATCAATAATTTCAATAATGTCAGTAATTTCAATATTTTTAATAACCTCAATAATTTTAACAATTTCAACCACAATTTTAAACGTTTCAGCAACAATTTCAATAACTTCAACAATTTCAATAATTTAAACAACAATTTCAATAATTTCAATAAATTCATTAAGTTCAATAAAATCACTAAATTTCAATAATTCACTAAAATTAAATAATTTGAATTATTTTAGAATTTCATTTCAATAAATTCATTAAATTCAATTATTTCAATAATTTCAATTGTTTCAATAATTTCAATAATTTTAACAATTTCAATAATTTCAGTAATGTCAATAATATCAGTAATTTGCAATCTGCCAATAATTTCATAAATTTGAATATTTTTAATAACTTCAAAAAGTTCAATTATTACCACAATTTTAAAAGTATCAAACACAATTTCAATAATTTAAGTAATTTCAATAATGTCAATAATTTAAATAATTTCAACAACAGTTTTAAAAGTTTCAGCAACAATTTCAATAATTTCAACAATTTCAACAATTTCAACAATTTCAATTGTTTCAATAATTTCAATAATATCAAATAATTTCAATAATGTTAATAATGTGAATAATTTCAATTGCAATTATCAACTTCAATTTTAATTGCAAGGGAGCACATAATCAATAATGTTGGCCATCAAATTGACTACAACATTTCGATGTATGCGTTAACGACAATAAAATTCGAGGTTACGAAGGGGTTGACAATTGCGTAATGAAACATATAATGGGCCCGGTTCTCGTGACATAAAAGTGCTGTTATGTTATTTTATTTCCCCGCTTTCTATTGGAGTTTGTATTGAAAATACAAAAATAACATAACATAACAAATAGTTTTGGATCCCGGAATCGACCCATCGCTAAGGCATTGTGATTATCCGTTGCACGTTCAGTAAACGCTCGATTTAACGGACCCCGATTTAACCGATGCTCGATTTAACGGACGCCCGATTTAACGGATACATTTTTTATTTTCTATTTTTCGGTTATCGATATGATGGGATTGGGTATGTTGGATTGAAATAATTTTTGCAAACAGTTCTGGAATATGGCCATCTGGGGTGGAACTCGTTCAATTCTTACCCGATTTGGATGTGATTGGGTATGTAGGATCAAAATGGGATTCTTAAACGATTTTGGGAAACAATTCTGGAATATGGCCATCTGGGGCGAAGCTCGATCAATTCTTAACCGATTATGATAGGATATTGTATGTTGGATAGAAATAGAGCTCGTAAACGGTTTTGGGAGGATATTTTGGGATATGGCCATCTGGAATGGAACTCGATCAATTTTTAACCGATTATGATGGGGTTTGGTATGTTGAATGAAAATAGGATTCTTAAATGATTTTGGGAATAACTGGAATATGGCCTCCTGGGACGGAACTCAACCAAATCTTAACTTATTATGATGGGATTGGGGATCTTGAATTTAAATGAGATAACTTTATAATTTTTGAAAGAAATTCTGGAATATGGCCATCTGGGGTGAAACTCGTTCAACTCTTAACCGATTATGATGGGATTGGGTATGATGAATTAAAATGGGATTCTCAAATGATTTAAATGATTGAAGCTAGCGGCTCGTAATGCTGACATGTTTCTAGTAAGGCACGATGCCCTAACATCTATCACCAGTACTTGACCCAGACATGGGTTTAGTGGGTAGAACGGCAGGTCAACTACTTATTTTCACAAAAAATCACGTTATTAAACCTTTTCAAAGGGCTCGGATAAATTAATATTATTGTGATAATATTCAGATGGCCATATTCCAGAACTTGTTCCCAAAATCATTTAATAATCCAATTTCCATCCAACATACCTAATCCCATCATAATCAATTAAGAATTGGTCGAGTTCCGTCCCAGATGGCCATATTCCAGAACGTCGTCCAAAAAACATTTAAAAATCCCATTTCCATTCAGCATATCCAATCTTATCATAATCGGTTAAGAAACTACCGAGTTCCGTCCCAGGTGGCCATATTCCAGAACTTCTTCCAAAAACCATTTAATAATCCCATGATCGAGTTCCGTCCCAGGTGGCCATATTCCAGAAATTCATTCAATAAAAATTTAAGAATCCCATTTCCATCCAACACACCCAATCTCAACATAATCGGCTAAGAAATGCCTGACTTCCTTCCCAGATGGCCATATTCCAGAACGTCTTCTAAAAACTTTTTATGAATCTCATTGTCAGCCAACAAAAAAAATCCCTTCATAATCGGTTAAGGGATAAACGAGTTCTGTCCTAGGTGGCCATATTCCAGAACAAGTGTAAAATCTATAGTCGATTAAATTTAAAAACTTTCCATTCGGATTTAATGGATACCCCCAATTCGAGCGTTTACTGTAAGTACAAAGTATTTTCAATATGTTTGTAGTTTTGCCACTGTCTGATCAAAAGACCGATTTGGTTAAAAGAATTCATTGTTTCATTAGGTCGACACCAAACACTAACGTCTTTGTAATCTCACCTCGGATATACAGTCCATAGCAAATAAAAAAAAAATCTATGACAGGAAATAAAAGAAAATATTGTTCGCATCTTGTGGCGTTTGTGCTTTCTACACTCGAGTGATGTTAGGCTCTAGATACAAAAAATAGATATTTAATTAATATTGGAATTCTTATTACGGGTATTAAGAAAGTCACATGCCCTTCCAAACTTTAGTATCATGGATCGTTTCGAACATAATTTCACCATTTTTGTATTTAGTGATAGGCGGGCTATAAACCGAAAATCCTTTTTCTTTTCGTTTTCAGTTGTTCTCGATATTTTATGTTGCGTACACGACAATATTATACGATTTAGACATAAAACTTTGAGTATTTTTTCGTTACGTATAAACGAGTGTTTAAATTTAGGCGTTTATTATATCTGTAGTGTGTCTGCAATATAATTTATCCTTTAGATTACATTTGAACTCTTTTATATACATATTTTGGTTTGGCATAGGATTGTTTGTTATTTAGTTGGTGGGTTGTGTGTACATATTCGATTGTAGATTTGGAGGTAGTAAAATTTATTTTTTAATCGGATTTGCTATGTATAAATATAAAACAAATCCAGCAACAACACTAAATACAACTATGGGTTTATAAAACGAGTACAGCACTTGAATTATACGATAAGTTTGGAAGTGGATATATAGTGTTGTATACCAATGGGATCTAGAATATTATTTTTTCGGAATTAAAATAATCAAGTTTTTATAGCTATTCGTGTTATTTTATATAAATAAATTTATTTGGTTGTTTGTTTTATGTATTTAAAAAATATTTACCTTTAGTGCTGTTTTTATTTTTATTTTTATATATATATTTTTTTAATTTAAATAAACAACCAACAAATAATACATATTGTGTATTATCGTTAGAGGTAAATAAGCGATTTATAGTGTGTGTTTACATCTCGTCGAAATTAAATTAAAACCGCAAAATGTTAACCACACACAGTATAGGTATTTTTTAAAAAAAATTCCATTATTTTCAATTAATTTTTTGAGCAAAACTGGAAGGTAAACATAAAAGTAATTACAAAAAAAAATATTCTGTAATAAGATAAACAATTATCAATTAGCTGATGAATAATGAGATGGTACATCAACATTTCGGCGAAATTTTATTTTAATCGCGAAATTACGGCAATTTAAGTGATATCGTAAAATTTATTATTATTAAACTATTCGTTTATTACGCGACCCATCGAAATATATCATGCTCTAAAAATAAATTTGTACTAAATATATTTTCTGATTTTTATATTACAATTTGGAAAATGTTTTTATTTTATTTTCTTATTTATACTATGTGGGTTTACGCTGCTATGTCGTATAATCGCTATATAACGTCAGATTTATTATCGAGCAAAATGTATACAACAGAGAAAATCATAAAATTTATGTGTTTGCATTGGCTTACAATAACACAAAAATAGCTAATTAAATCAAATGATAATCCGAATGAACTGTAAATTGTTATTGATAAATACATGTGTGTGGCACGTACATATTTACGTTTTACAAAGTAATCGGATGTTCAATTATGTAATTATTCCGCAGGTTTTCCGATACAGATTACAAAACAGTATAAAAATATAGCTGGGCTGGCATTATTCAGGAGTTGTAATTGCTAGTTCAATAGCTGATAGTTCTTAACTTAATATTGCAGTTATGGTATATTAGGAATAGCTGGAAGACAACTCAAAGTAGCAATAGTAACCGTTCAAAAAATTATAAGTTTCGTGAGTTTTGGATGGCACAACATTAGATGTTAGCCGAACTATCGACGAAGCCTTAAAACGCTTTATGAAAGAGAAGTTCATAAGACGACTCTAGTATCAGGGGGTCGTTTGTTCAAAATCCGACAGACGAAGCATGCCGTTTTCGTATACGTACAAGCAAAATAGTATACAATTTTATATTAGTATTTGTTTGTTTTCTGCAGCATCAACAATTATGAATCGGTACAAGACGGGGCTAAAGTTTACTTTATGAATACATCGAGAAAATCAGGTAAGTAGTATACATTTTTAAATATAGAATTGTTTATCAACCGTTTTTAGGAGGGGGAACTTAATTTGTCCGGAAAATTACCCCATTTTCCGGGAAAATTTTGAAATTTTCTTTTACTTAGTTTAAAATTGTGAATAAAATTTGACACTTGAAGAATTGTACAAATTCTGGAAAAGCGTGGGTTTGGGGCACCATCCTCTAAGGCATTGATTCTTAACAGGAGGGCCGTTGCCCCCTGGGGGTCCGTCAGAAGTTTGGCGAGGGCAGCCAAAGTTCGCAAAATTTATTTCAGAATATAATTAAAATAAAATTGATGTACTCGTATCATTGAATATCGAATTGTAAAGTGAAATGAGAAAGTAAAAGTTTTCTTTCTTAGTGTTTTTTATTTATTTCCTATTTCTTCCTGCATACAACTTTGTTAGTACAGAAGAAATAAATGCAATTATGCGAACCGTAACACCAAATTTTGGAGTATAAAACAGAGATATAAACCGGTTCGGGAACCGAACCACAAAACCACTGAACCTCTCATATTTTGGCGAACCAAAACCAAACCACTTTTAAAATGAGAACCAAATTTTAAAAATAATTCTGAAACCGAACCCCACAATCCAACAAATTATATGGTTGTTTATGATTTAGTTCATGTTTTAATTAATTTTTAAAATTTTGTCAGAAAAATTGAAAAATAAGATATTTTCAATAAAAATTGATAATGCGTCTAGACTTGATAGATCAATTTTTGGAATCCACATCCAATTTATCGAAAATGGAAAAATCCAAGTTAACACTTTAGCTATGAGAGAGGTTAAAATCACGCATTCGGGTGTCAACATTGCCAAAACTGTAATGGATGTTTTAAATCATATGAGAAGTTTAGATCAAATTTATACAATTACGTCTGATAATGGTGTCGTTATGTTAGAAGCAGGTGCACTGCCAGGCGAAGATCTAAGCACTCAAAATCAAAAACAATCGAGAAAGCAAGACAAGTTGTGAAAAATGCACATTCGCACTAACACACACACACAAATACCATTATTATACTTGCGGTTATTTTTTCGAAAACTGTCAAATTTTGAACTAAATTTCCCCCAGGAGCATATTAGAAAGTTTTAAAAAATATTATTTTAAATTTCACTGTTATTTTGAAGATCAACACTTACTTTGTTTTAACACACATAACATGGCGTTTCTCTAGAATTTTTTAGGAAGAATCTATCACGTAAAGAACCGGCAGTTTCTCTGCGCCACATCAGTGTTACGGAAGCAAAGTGCTTGGGAATTTTAACCAAATTGAAAGAACTTGTGATAAAGAACTACAAAGAACTACTCATTTAACCGAACTTGTGTTGAGCAACCAGCGATCCAAACAGCCTCTGCAATATGGTTCAACACTGAGCAAATTGGATGAGAAATCAAAAGCGTGATAGGCGGAAACTAAGGCCAACATAGATAATCGGACATTTGCAGAATTTCTCAAATTTTGAAAAAGGCAAAACGGCGTTGTGTGTTCAACAGAAATCAACAAAATGGATGTCAAAACTTCTGAGTAAAAACGGTCACATTCTAGGTAAAAACGGAAAATGTTCATTGAATTACCTTCGGGCTATACCGTCTCATAAATACGTACATTTCAATTTTATTGTTTTCGACAAAGTTAAGCTGGCTCATCCTAATTTTCATCATTTCAATAAAATCGATGTATTACTCGGAGCGGATTATTTTTTCGATCTCCTTGATGGTCATTCGCGTCTCATGATAGTCATTCGCTATAATCAATATTGACTAGAACAAGGACATTTTTGGGGATTGCGCCGATATCATCTAATATCAACCTGCTATGCAACACTACTGAGGTTTAGAAAATACGCCATTGTTTTAACGAAGGATGGTGTAATGTATACCAGAAAGTAGTAAGGCGTATAAACCCACTCCGAACCAATTCGCCATTAACGACTACGGACCGTGACCTATGAGTTTAAACCTGTTTCATTGTAAGCAACCAGAGCTTTGAAAGAAGTAGCTATAGAAATGTACGGGATATCTCCATGGCCAGCCAAATTGATCGACATGGACGATTTGATGGCAGAGACAGGCAATTTGGATAAAGCGGTGTAGCTAAGGAATACATCTCTCATGTACTAAATAATAACTATTTTATTCTTCGAAAAATGTCATCGAGTGCGAAGTCGATATTGTATACAATACCCAACCATAATAAAAGGAACGGTACCAAGAAAATCGAAGACAACATTGATGTATCTAATCAGTCCGTAAAGGTACTAGGAGTCATGTGGAATCCAGTGTCCGATGTATTATTGTTATATTCAGATCTACGCTGTGAAAAGATGTGTACTCAATATCATCCCAAGCTAGATGATTTTTTAATCCGCTTGGCTTAACAAACAACTCCATTCAACACTTGTGGGTAGCGAATTTATAGTGGTATATTGTCAATTGTCCGAGTGTCGCGCTAGGGACTAGCTTTTTATATTATTCAAAATTATATTTATTTTTACATTAATTATAAGCTTTACAATTTATTTATTTCTTTTTTTCGACAATTTATTTTTAACAAATCTTTATTTTTAACAATACTGTTTATTTTTATTAATTTATTTATTCTACTTTTAATAAAATGCAAATTATTTAAATAGATTAATACATCTTTTGATTTTCATAAAACGGTTTGATTCTATTATTGTGAATTATTTTAACTGTCTTTCCAATCTGCACACCCGTATTTTCTGGAGAAATTATTTCTTTGACCGAATAAGGCTCAATAAATGGAGGGTCGAGTTTATTGGATTTTGCTTCATTTGTAAATAAAACCTGATCTCCCACTGCAATTGAACGATGCTTTGTTTTGCGATCGTAATAACTTTTGGAAACAGTTTTTGATTTCAAAATATTGTTGTGAGCTACCGTAAACGATTTTCGCACCCGAAATTTCGAATCATAAACAAAATCAACATAATTATACAACACATCCACAGCCCTGGGTTTACTAATCGAGTTTGGAATCAAAGGTTTATGGCCAAAAACAAGTTCATACAGTGCAAATTTTGTAGTTGTATATGAAGTACTATTGTAAGAAAAGCAGGCGTATGGGAGCCATGTATCAGATGTTAGAGGGTCCTTTTCAGAATATTGTTTGTGTCTCCTGGTTCCCAATTGGAATAGCAAGCGAGTATTTTGTTAAATCACATTGCATTATTAATATATATTTATAATTTGAATATGTGGAAGGAAGTGGTCCTACAACGTCAAGAAAAAGTTGTTGAAATGGTCTCGTAGAAGTACTTGTTACTTTCATAGGGTCTTAACTTTTACCTATATTCTTATGTCTTTGGCAAGATTCGCACATTTTTATAAAATTGACAATTCTACTTAGCATTTTTGGAAAATAAAAATACACTTAAATTATAAAAAAAAAATTATTTAATACGATTGTATGTTCGGTATAGACCTTCGTGTGCTCCTAGTGGAGACTTATTAAATTATTAAATACAAGTTTTTATGTCGTTTTCACATTGTAAAGTTTGAATATTCTTTGATAAATAATCGGCAGGTTTTTCAGCTGAATTTTTCTTTGATTTTGGAAGAGTATTATTTCTATGACGTGAGACTTTAGTTAGTCTATCATTAGAAATATTTTATATATTATTATTATTAGGTAGACTATCAAAATGACTTGAAACATTTGGTTTATCAATTGAAAGGTTTTGACAATTAATGTTATCGAAATTAGGAGTGATCAATTCCTCATTTCTGTTTTCATTAGTGGTTGAATTTAATGTGTCCTTAGGATACAATTTTGACAAAAATGGGTTAAAATAATCCGAAATATTCGATAAACCATTTAAA
Source organism: Nephrotoma appendiculata (assembly GCA_947310385.1). Taxonomy (NCBI): domain Eukaryota; kingdom Metazoa; phylum Arthropoda; class Insecta; order Diptera; family Tipulidae; genus Nephrotoma; species Nephrotoma appendiculata. The sequence goes on from OX371223.1 coordinate 54,516,381, forward strand.
TTTTCGTTGGAATCTGTATTTAACTGTCTTGCTGCTGATCTAATGACGACTTGAATTTTATTTTCATCTGGGTATTTGATAATAGCTCGACTTAGCGCGTCCGCATTCGTATTACACAGTTAGAAATTTTGCTGCAATTTTTACTGCAACCCTCGCATTAAAGCTTATACGATGCAATCATGTATTACATTCTAATGTAAAGCTTGCATTAAAAATAATTATAATGCAGTTGCGTCAAAAATTACTGCAGTACTGCGTTGAAAGAAAATTTCTATATAATCTGGGGTTAACTAATTTTTAGCGAATTTATAATAATTCGCTAAGTTATTGTGTATACTGTTAATATAACCTTAAAACATTTTTCATATATTTGCTGTGTAAGGACGCCAATTGATTAACGTCAATCGAGTTGGAAGTAAAAAACGCAATTTGTGGGATTTGCCTTATACTTTTAGTTTTAAATTTTAATACAAAATAATATAAGTGTTAAAACAATTATTTGGGAATTTTTAATGTAGTGTGCTTTACTGTTGAAAGTACTGGACATGGACTATACAATTTAATGCAACTTACGACAACAAATGATGCTTCCAAATGGATATTTTGATTATTTTTTAATGCAATGTGCTATAAATTTTAGTATAACTTGTATCAATTTTAACAAAATATTCCGTTAAAATTTAATGTAAACTATACAATAAAAATTAATACAATTAGCATTAAAATCTGATATAATGCAACGTTTGCATTAGTTTGTAATGCAAGCTTGCTCCGAACCTATATGTAATGCAACTTGCATTACATACGGCATATTTTTTCAACTGTGTAGATTTACCATCCATACTAATCCTATCGCAACCTCACTTGCATGACAAGTAAGGGTATATTCCAATAACATTTTTGTCAGTTATGTTTGGCAACGAGTAACAGTCACCTATCGTAATATCAACTTGCGTCACCTATCAACTTGCGAAAATCTACAACTATTCGACACCTTTTTTCATTATTTACAGATTTTTTTGGAACACATAATAAAGGAAAGTTCCAGGGTGATTTTAAATTTTCGGCAATCCCATCTTCCTTCTTTTATTTGATTAACTTGCCTATTTATTTCCGATTTAATTGCTTGAGGTAGGCGATAAGGTTTTACATAGACTGGTTTACTACCTTCAAAAGTTTTTATTCTATGAATACCTGTTGAAGAAGTTGAAGGTTTGTCGCCCTCTAAGAAGAATATATTATTGAACTTATGACATATCGATAATATTGACTCTTTTTCATAGTTGTTCATATGGGAAGTATTAATTTTTGCATTTAGTTATTCTATTCGTTTGCAAATATTACTATTATTGAATTCTAAATCATTTAGATAGAAATCTTCGACTGGTGATGTTTGTAGTACAAAGGCCTTAGAGATAGTTTCTAGATGTTCAACATACTAACTTTTGTACACCTGTTATATACTTTTAAAATAGAACTTGCTACAAATACCACAGGTAAAATTTCGTCTTGTGGACAAATTCTGTCCAGTGCCGCCTGCAAAATTTAAATTGCAACTAGTTATATATTCGGATCTGCCTGGAATATAGATTGATGATTTTAGTTCGCTATATTTATTTAAATTATTAGAGACTACATAGTTTGAAAACGTATACTTGATTATTATTGTTTATTTCTATTTCATCTTTTTCTAAGTTTACAATACACTTGTGTTTTTCAAAAAATCTTTACCTAAAATCCCATGGATTAAAGTAAGAGTGGTAATTAATCATAAACTATGTGTAAATTATGCAAAATCACTAAATTATTTGAAAGGGTTAAACTAGCTTCGAAAGAACCAAGTGTTTCTAAAGAATCGCCCGATATACCAATGTAGTTACATTTGGTAGAGTGATCATAATGAACGTTATTTGAAATAAATTTTTAATCAATAATTGAGATGTCTGCGCCGGAGTCAATTAAAAAAAAAATGGCTTTTGATTTGAAATATTTATATTAAATGGAAGGAAACATGCATTATCGTAATCATCATTTTCAAAATTTGCTAAAATTGACTTAGATATTATATTTTTATATTTATTTGAATTGATTTTAAGATATTCATTTATACACTGGTATTGCTGCATGTTCTGTTTCAAGGAGCTGTATTTAACTCCCGAGCTCTGTGAAAATTTTCGGAACCACTTTGGGATAAATCATGCCGCCTGCTATCAACACACTTCTTAACTTCACATTCTTCGATGATGTGATTGTTTCTTTTACACTAGATGTATTTGAAGATTGATGAAAATTATTTGTTTTTCCTTGAAATTTAACAAATGGTCTTGAATAATTACAACTAGTATGAAAATTATTTTTTTGGTTATTTGAATTCCCATTTGAATAATATGTTTTACTGTGGAATGCATTAACTGGTTCATTGGACATTTTTGTAAATGCATTAGAACTGTATTTTGGGGTTTTAAGTCGAAAGCATTGTGTTGCGATATGACCTTTTCGTTTGCACCATTGACAAGACAATTCATTTGAAGTTCTAAAGGATGTTTGTTTTAAAATACCTTCTTCTTCAATTGCCCTGGCGATTGAATCTCTTAAAGTAGTCAATTTGCATTGCCTAATCAAAGCACGCAATTCTGGTTTCAATCCCTTTTCAAACGTATTGAGAATTAGGTTAGCATTCAATTCTTTTATATCATTTGTAGATTCTATACCCTTCACATTTTCACAAGCATTGTTTAATTCATAATGTAACTTTTCAATTCTTCGACTATATGCTTTAACATCTTCACTATTTTTTTAAAATGCTTGACCAATATCTGATGGAATTAAAATTAATGGCCTTTGCTTAGAATAAACAAGACGTAATTTTGCTTTAAGAGACGCCCAGTTGGTAATATATGGTAATATATTTGAAACTTCACCTACTAAACGCGTTTCTTAACGCGTTTTATAAATAAAAAAACACTCGTTCCGTTTCCAGTAAGTTATCATATAGAAAATTAAAGTTTTTAATAAAATGTTTTACCTCAGTGGTGCCATCAAATTTCTCGATTAACATGAGAGCCAATTTGAGATCGAATTTAGACATTATAGCACAATTATAAAATAAACCGTTTCAATCAATATGAACTATAACACTATATACTATATTCATAAAGTTTATTATAAAATATGTAAATTTTTAAATTTTCAAAAATACAAATTGAATCGCCGTGTTAAGTTAGAGATGGTGCCAGTTGCTTAAGGATGATGCACATGTTAGTCCACCCCAGTTGATTTGTTTGCGATAAAATCACTGTGCTAGTTGAAAAATGCAACAAGCTGGGCACCCGAAGGTAAACCTAATTCGAGTATGCTGAATTCAATGGTGCTAGTCCCATTTCAAAGTTAGTCCCCATTTTTGAGATATCACATTCGACATGTTTTGGCTCTGAGTCAAAATATACCCTCATTTTCACGTTAATGGCTCTGAACCATTAAGATTTTCGTTATGCTTTCTTCAGCAAAGTTGTTGCGCAAGCCAAGACCAACAACTTTGCCGAACATATCAAAACCGAAAAACCACATCTAATTTTTTTTTGTTTTTCATTTCGACGAAAAACACTGTTTTTATCATTTTTAATCATTTTGTTGAATTTAAATGGAGTAGAATCGTTCGAATAAACATCGCATCGACAAATATAGATACAATAGAAACTATTTAAAAGAAATTTAAATCGATTTAGTTGATTTTATGGTGATTTTTCCTAAAAAAAAAATTCCTAAAAAAATAACATTTTCTTCTCTTTGACAAAACAATGGCGTACCGTTGCGATAGTGGATAAAAATCCTGGATTTTTCAATCCCATCGTTTTAATCAATTACATCACGTAAATTATCACTTTGGACGGCAGTACAAACGAGTGACGAAAGCGCACCTACTGTGCTGGAAGTCGAACTCGTATATACCAGTTCGACTTCCAAAAAATTAGTTTTTCAGGTACAACTGCCACAAAAAGGGCCCTAATTATTTTTAATTAGCAAATTATGATTATAGACGTCAATACCAATTCAACGACACCTCAAACGTTCAAAACGGATGATTTTGACCAAAGTTATGACATTTGAAAAAATTTCTGTGACGTCACGATATAATCTTGCTTTGGTATATATGTTTGTTTGTTTGTCCGTACTTCTTTCATTTGATCTCATATTTTCAGGGTTTGTAGTACTTGAAAAACTAAGCAACTTGTTGGCCGCGGCCAGCTTCTGAAACGCCAATAAACGCCATTTTAGTCACGCCCACAGCGCTGAGCTTATTTGACATACCCCGGGCATATGCATATCGTTAGAAAGGTATTGACAGCTATCAAATAGCATATAAAAAAAATTCAAAAAATTAAGGTTGAAGGAAATTTTGGCCAAAAAACTGACAAATACCAAATCGGCCGGCCACATTCGGCCTAATCGCTAAAAAATTAGCCCATAACTTTTGGTTCATATTTTCAGGATTATTAGCCAAAAGCCTCACCAACAATATGACATCAACCTTTTGTCCCAGAAAACTCGTATAATTTAGATATTGACCTCCATAACTTAAAAGCCACCTTAATTTTTTGCAAAATTTCATTTTTTGGCTCAAATGCACCCTAATATCGGTCCGTTGCGATACATAATGATTGTGAATCAACGTATTACAATAAAACAACGTCATATTATTATCATTGCTACGAGCATTTTTACTAGTGACCCTTTTTCATAAAAAAAATAAATGAAAAAACTGATAAATTGATGTGATCGAAAATATCATGCCAAAAACATTGAACATTTGACAGTCTCCTTGCATAACATCGATATTTTTTTAATCTTTATGATGATTTCTTTAAAAAATAGATCTTAACTCCCCTCCCATCGCATGAAGATGGATTATCAGCGAGCTGGTAGCTACCATTAATTTTTGTTTCCAATTAACACATTAAAATATGCATATTTTATTGTATTGTTTAAGGAATCAAAAATGAATTGCTATCGAGTGTGTGTGAACTGTTTTGACTGACAACAATAAAACGAATCGCAATTCAATTCATTTTCAATTTGCCGTGCCAAACTCATTGATATCAAATAAAAAACGTCTTAACGAGGTAAATGTTCGAGTGACGAAAGCCGAATTCAATTCACAAAATTTCTGATATCAAATTTGTGCCGAAAAAAATAATTGCATTCGATTTGTCAACGATTTTTCCGAATGTTCAACAACTTCGCGCTGAATGCACTAACGTTCCAAAAAATCGTTGACAAATCGAATGCAATTTGATATCAGAAAACAAATGAAACAAATGAAAAACATGAAATATGAAACAAATTTGATATCAGATATTTTGTGAATTGAATTCGGCTTTCATCACTCGAACATTTACCTCGTACAACAGACACGCCACTTTGCATACAAAAAAGTTAAAAAAAATTTAAAAATAATCTGGGATAGAAAAATCCGAGATTTTTATCCGTCGTATGTTTCTGTAATTGAATGGCGCAGTGACATTTGATGGTTGATATATTGATGCAGATGTTTCTTAATTTACGTGTATAATTTACGTGATGTAATTGGTTAAAACGATGGGATGGAAAAATCCAGGATTTTTATCCACTATCGCAACGGCACGCCATTGTTTTGTCAAAGTGAAGAAAAATGTTAATTTTTTAGGAAAAATCACCATAAAATCAATTGAATCGATTTAACTTTCTTTTAAATAGTTTCTATTGTATCTATATTTGTCGATGCGATATTTATTCGATCGATTCTACTCGATTTAAATTAAACAAAATGATAAAAAATGATAAAAACAGTGTTTTCGTCGAAATGAAAAGCAAAAAAAATTAGATATGGTTTTTCGGTCTTGATATGTTCGGCAAAGTTGTTGGTCTTGACTTGCGCAACAACTTTGCTGATGAAAGCATAACGAAAATCTTAGTGGTTCAAGAGCTATCAACGTGAAAATGAGGGTATATTTTGACTCAGAACCAAAACATGTCGAATGCGATATCTCAAAAATGGGGACTAACTTTGAAATGGGACTAGCACCGTTGCATTCAGCATACTCGAATTAGGTTTACCCCCCGGGTGCCCAGCTTGTTGTGAAAAAAAAGTTCGCAATTCAAGCACAGTGAGGCTATGTATGATTCCTGAATGATTTATCCAAAAATCGATGTATAGTATATGCATCGTTGCAATTTGCCGCTAATTCGAACTGCCTAGCAATTTTATAATGCTTTTGCCATGCGTTATTGGGTCAACAGTTTTTGGTTTTGCTCTTATGTAGTTTAAAAGGTATTTGGTTAAACTATTAAAATGTTGATAAATTGTTCTTTTGCAAAGGAACAGAACTTTAATAGTTTTTTTTTTATTTTTATTTTTTTTTAAATAAATGCACTTCGATTTGTAATTTATAACATTCATTTTTGCACGGAAATTATTTACAATATCCAATCAAATTTGAACTCGATTCATATCATTCACTTCTAATACATCACTTTAACACTCGTCAATATACCAACACAGCTGTTGCTTTTTAAATTGAATGAACATTCGCTGAAGTGAATTTACAGTATGTACATTAATTCAAGCCAAAATGAAGTTTACTTCATTTAAACAAGCAACCATGCTCTGCCATCTAATCTTCTAAACCAGGTCAAAGGTCATATCTGTCGATATGTTAACAATCTTGGAAGATCACTTGTTTCTTTCAAGTTCGAGACAACAATTTTTTTATACCTGGAGGAAAAAGAAGAATCAAATAAATCATTAACGATCTGTTGGCCATCAATTGATGGCCAGCTTTTTTTTGTTTTTTTTTTTAAAGCACGCAGACTTATCATTTATTTTCATTTATTAGGGTGCTCAGAAATCCACGCTTTAAGTAATCAAAGAAATGATTTTGAATTTATTTGTTGTAGATGCTAAGTGGAAGTTGGTTAAATAGGGAAGAGGCGGTTTCCAGGAAATATTTTCTAAAACATTCACTAAACAAATTTGGAACAACCCATAAGAACTGATCATAATTCTTAATGTTGTATCGCGCATTTGATCGCAATAATCGGAGCCCACTTCGCAATTAAAATAAACGTAAAACCTTATAAACATATAGATGTTGTAATAGTAAAAGTTTAAAACTCAAAAATAATGGCCATGCAAAACCCGGGAAGACTTAAAACACATAATACGAATAGTACATATTTCTGAACAATAATGAGAATTTTTTAAGTTGAATGATAGCAACCACCCCAAAACGATAACGCATATGCAAGCCTAGAGTTAATGCTTACATAGTAGAATTTTAGCAATATTGATTTTGGAGCTACTGTAAAAGATTGTAATGCATTGCTGAGAGTCTTTTTTATTTTATCGAGATGTTGCTTCTACTCAAATTACAATCAACAATAATTCCAAAATACCTGAAACTCTAAACAGCTTCAATGGAAATGCACGATCTAGAGCAAATAACGGCATTACAAAAACTGAAATGATACGTTAACGGTGAATTTAAAATACTGCTACCCCAACTAATATGCATAATTTTGGTTTTGTCACTTAAACTTAGGAAATGCTGGTCAAACCATTTCCTTAAAACTAAAAGGTTGGCTGCAATTTTTTGGTAAACATCAATTTGTGAGGACCCACGTATATCAAAAATAAAAGAAGCCCCAAGACGGAACCTAGAGAAAAACCAATGTTTTAAATATAAGGGCTGCCCATAGTTCCATTCACCAAGATACGATATGCAGAACCGCTATCAATCCATTTTTTAAAGGCCGTGCTCAAACAACATATAACTCATAAGTATGTTTACTATGAATTAGAATTCTACAATTCAAATTTCAATTCCAACCAATGTTTGGTTGATTGATCACAACAATTCGAAAATGATCAAACCAATACGAGACCACTGAAATTGAAAATTTGCAGTAATTGATTTTTAGAGTATAATGTTCTTCAATATTGAATTAATTAATGAAATTTGCTTAAATTCCAAGTATCACTGCAAATTTAAATTTTATTTACAAAAAAGTATTTCAAAGCACTTACGATAAAAAATGACGGAATCTTCAGGTTCTTATATAGGTGGCTCTGACACGTTTTCAAAATAGTTGTTATAAAATTTTACCTGAGTATGTATTCCTAAAATGAGTTATCGCTCATAAACTGGAACTTCCTTGCAGCAGGTTGACGGAATTTGTCGAAGGATTTTATATTTGTATGCAACAGTTTCTTACCTGAAAATAAACAAAACAATTTTAATTAGTATTCAGTTTGTAATCTAGAGACGTCGTGGTTCATTTTGATAGAAATTCATAAATTAGTGACTCAGGTTTACGTTATCACACAGCGAATGATTAATGCTTAACAATTTATAAAACATGACATTCTAAGATTTTTTGTTTAGACCAACATATAACACACATGAAAAGCAGATGTAAATAATCCTAATCAAACTAAAATGATTAATAGACGAGTAAACTATTTTCAGTCGAGACACGCTAGACTAAACACATTAGACATTCATTAATATTTCAGTGAATGCGTATGAATTTTTTATATTAACACTCAGTTGGTCCTTAATTCATCACCCAAAATATTTTTTATTAATCAGCCAGCGTTCAATAATTTTGATTTCTGCGCACCACACACATATAAAACAGTTATAAAATTAGGCCATATGTTAAAAGATACAGATAAATTTAATTCTAATTATAATTAACAAAAAATAAAATTACGAGTCACTACATAATTGCGCTGCAAAATTGTATATATGACCTTTAGAAAATATACTCCATTCGTTTTTGTAGGATCCTGTATATTATACGTTAAACAAATCAAATTTCAATAAATGACGAAAGTCACCCAAAATTAAAATAAATATATTCCAACGACAAAATATCGCATAAAGTTCGAGAGTTTAATGTTTCCCATGGGGCGCATTATTATTATACGATACCAGCGTGTTTCTCGATTATGGTATGATGATACCGATGATTCATGATGATGATGATGGGGTTTAGTATAATAAATGCTATAAATAAAAAATAGCATAAGAACATTTTCCACCACCATCGATGAACGCGAAAAAAATCGCGTTCGTTCGTTATAAAATTTTCTATTTATTAATTGATGATTTATTATTATTCCTGGAAAGTACAACAACGGCAAACCAAATTCATTCCATCTTACTAACCTCGTCGTCATCACGATGATAGTCAATATAAAATAATAATTATATTTGCCGAATTGTTAAGATTTTGTATTTGCGGAGAGATTGTCTTATACTGAAATTAATACGGTAAACATGTTTTGAGAATTTTGTGTTTAAATGCAGACTTATTAAAATTTGATTTTGTGTAATTGTTGTACCGAGCAATTTAACGTACGTACTACTGTATATAACCCCTAGTGTTCTGCGACCTCTGCTTTGCTTTAAATGTAACAGTCGTATATGTAGCATGTTAAGGAGCAATGCGCTATTTATATCAAGGGTGCAAATGAATGACAGCCTCCACGACGTATTCTCGGACGCGGCGCACCCTGGACAAGGTATTGTAACACGAACAGCTGTGGTAACCAACTCCTTCGTATTAGTGGATCAATATAGCGAATAATCAATGCAACACAATGCAATTCACCTAAATACAAAAGGGTACCCTAGGTGGTACGCCATTTTTCAAATTGGCTAGAGGAAACCACTTATTGCATGTTAGTGAAATCAATTTTGAAACAGCGAATCCGTTTCAACAGCAGTCAGATACAGCAAGAATGTATGCCAGAAGCAGGAGCAAAAGCAGTTCTGCAACCGATATCTTCAATGTCTGTAGCAATGCATATGATGGACATTCTAATCTAGAAAAATAAAATCAAGCACTAAAATAAAAAATTGAAGCAATTGCGCTTCTAAATTCCAATCTTCAACGCGAGTTAATCTGCCTGAAAACAGATAAAACAAATTCAAAAATGGAAAATTAAACCATAAACCAAGAAGTGTCAGACATCGAAGTACAACGTAAAAGAGCCAAGTCGCAGAGGACTGAATACTCAACGGACGAGGAAGAGTTAGATATAGGGCAACTAACTGTATGTTGAAGAAGGAAAACAAGGCAAGAGTAATTAAAAAAGAAAAGCTAGATTCTCACCAGAGTATAAGAGCGATAACCCGAGCGGCAACCAGCTCAACAAAATGAAGTACAGCCACAAGGCAAAAGCCCCCCCCCCCCCCCCCCCCCCCCCACCGATTTTTATAGTAGGAGTAACCAACTATTCGGAAATCCAAAGTGTAATGATTACTGTTACGGAACAAGAGTATAAAACTATCGCTCTCAACAATAATGTATGGAAGATTATAACACTTCAAATTCAAACGCATACAGAAACATGTCAATGTAGCTGAATACGGATGAATTAATATTGCCTGATAAACTTATTGTGTTTTCTGGGTAGAAACCTGTGCCAAAATCACATGTTTGCAAACGGCACAATCGGCTACCTGCCGCAAGTATCTGTTTCCCAAAAAATCAAACGATAAATAAATGAGACTGCTAAATCTGGCCAAGACAAAATGAAGTAAACACCAATGTCCAGAAGGAGAGCAACTATTGGTTAGAATGCTGATAAAAGCTATCATTTCATTTAAAGATCACTGAAATGTGGCGAATTTCAGTGCACAACGATATACCACTTAGTGATCAATTACATGTTTCCCGCTACTTTCTTTTGCTTTCATTTTATCGCATACCACGTTTTAACCAAGACTTGCAAAATAATAACATTAAACTCAGTACTACTAAATTGCTATCAAACTACTTATAATGCTACTACTTAAAACCTAGATGTCACTAATTTCACAAAACTATTATTAAACAAATTCACACGGAATCAACAAACCAAAGCGCCCAATCCACTCGGAATTAAAGACATGAAAATCAATAGTCGAAATCGTAACATTATTGTTCACAACAAGACACGCTGAAAGAGTGCATAATTCACCTCCAACCCATATTCCATGTCAGTCACATTCACCAAAGTTTAGGTATAACTTACAATAACAGTTGCGTTTCAAAACGAGATATAACCTTGAACCTCCACGACATAAAGTATACCTAAAGCGTTATTCTAATATTTTGTGGTGAGATTAGGGGAGGAGAAGTATTAAAATATTCGATTTTGAAATCAGGCTGGAACTTTTTATGTAAACACAGCAACAACAAATTAATTTAGCGATACATACATTTTGAAAGCATTTTCGGCGTTAAGTTTGCAAACACAATTTTTAAATTTTGCAGGTAATAAAATAAATCCTTTTGTGACACATTTATATAAGTAATGAGGTATTGAAACTTTTAAAACATTTCTAACACTATTATGGTTATTAAAAAAATTTTTGGACTAGCTCCAAAACAGTTAGATAATTTGCATAATATATACATATTCTTTAAGACATAAATTTATTTACATACATATTTTTGTGCCTGTTCTAAAATTAAAAAAAAATTTGCAAATATTTAGGTTATTTGAATATAAATTTTGTTTAATGTGTCCGATCTCTTTGAAGTAGATTTTGGTGCCGAATTAATTTTCATTTTATTATAGACATCGACATCTTCATTTTATTCAACATAATTTTTCAGTTATGCTCATTTGTTTTTTGGAAAGTTAACGTTTGGAACGTGATGCGCAGTTTAACCGTCTTAATCTAAGAAATAACGTCAAATCGTGATGTTTTAACTGAGGTCATGTAATAAATTAAAATCTAAAATTTATGGTTTGTTAAATATCGGTAAATTTATCTGTAAAAATTAAAACTTTATTTTTATTTTTTGATGTAACATCACCCATAATTCACTTAGTGCGGTGAACTTAGAAAAATATACAACCGAATAGCGGAACAACGGCCATGAATGTTGCCAGTTACAGCTATGATGCATGCGGTTAAGATAATACATGAATTAAATTTATTTGAGTGGGAATTATTTAGAATGGTAAGAGAGAAGAGAACCTAGACCATAAAATAAATACAGGTAACCCTCCTACAACACGGTACCGTGCAACACGGTTTCGCTCTAACATGATTGAAAGATTGCGGAAAACCTCCTACAACACAGTTTTACTATTAACCTACATACATATATCTATATTATGTGCTATTACCCACAATACAAAATACACACAAACATATTGACAAAATGAAATTGGGGAAAACCCATAAAGTACAATTGAGTGAATATTTTGGCTAAGCGATACGAATTTTTTATCGATATTTGAAAATTGTTGGTTATTGAGACTAATTTTTGAAAAATTAAATTTTAGTCTTAAGTGTCTGGTGAAAATAGAAAAACAAGTTTTATGAGAAATTTTATTTCTTTAGAAATAAAAATACAAATTTTAGATCGTCAGTCACACATACATAGCAATAGCACTAAATTTAAATGATGCAACAGTTCGCACCATTAAAAAAGAGAAAATGAAATTACAAGTGCTGATGTTGCAGGATTTTGATATCCGCAAAATATCAGCTCGTCCCCGTCCGCAACAATAGAAAAAGCACTCAGCATTTGAAGATAGCTAAAGAAAATGGAGAGTAATCTGAGAACTCAAATTTTCTAGCGAGTAAAGGTTGGTTCGAGAAGTTCAAAAAGTGCATTTTACTTCATAACATAAAAATTCAAGGAGAAATTGAATCGACAGCTGCCAAGTCATACCCAGAAACAGTTGAAAAAGTTATTGAAGGCCAAGGATATACGGCGTATCAAGTTTTTAATGGTGATGAAACCGGGTTTTGACAGAATATGCCTAACCAAACATTTATATCAAAAAATGAAGAACTGCAGTAATACTTCGAGAGAATATTTAACAAAACCCAGCTAATTTATAGATCTTTTAATCTCCTCCATGCGTAAAAAGCGTAAATAAAAACACATTACCGAAATATTGGACAGCCAATTCAAAAACTTGGGTAATTGCTGATTTATTTAGAAATTGGTTTCAAAATTATTTTGTTCAAAGTGCTATTAAGTCATTTTAACGTCCAAATAGTGTTTCTATCTCCTAACACGACTTCACTGCTCCAGCTATTGGATCAAAGTATTACTTATACCTTTAAAATATCTTTATTTGAAACTACATATTTACATGACATAGATCATTACCATGGATTTTAGACATAACTAACGACAAATTTATTCATGTAACTGAAGCTTGGAAGCAATTATCTCTATCTTCTCTTTCACTCTATCGAGATCTCGAACGTTCTTGATTTATTAGTGGAAAAATTGATTCTAGCTCTGAAAACAACAGTGATGTTATATAATTTTACACTAAAAAACTACAAGAACGTTTAAACTTTAAAAATTGGAATCATTTTTCTTAAATAAAAACCATTCCACAGAAAGAAGTCAAAATTCAAATCGAAAATTCGAATCGAAAAATTTATAACGGACTTATAAGGACACAGAAACAAAGCACAATGACAGATTTTTTAAAGATCGCAGAAGGTGTGCAAAAAATGGAGAAAAAAATTCAGAATGTGAAGATGATGACGTTCAACCAAATAAACTAATTATTAAATAATGGTTAGATTAATTAAACATTACATTTTATTGGTCTATTTTTTGCGAAAAATAAAGTTCCGTATATGAAATTAAAAAAAAAATCTTAATTCGGTGCCTAACCTCCCTTTTTATACTACCTTCGAGTATTCTATAACACGGTTTCACATAACACGCCATATTATAGGAACCTATCCACCGTGTTATAGGAAGGTCACCTGTATATCACATATGAATGAGGAAACCCTTTCTAAGAATATTATTACCATTGCAACAACCCAAAAAATATTCTGATTCTTAATTGACTTTGTAATTGGTATTCTACACCAAAGCACTGACTTGTAACCAGCAACAATGTGGGGTTCTGGTAACATAAATGTTATTGATCAGAAACATTTCAAACAATATGACAGTAGTTTTGAGTGACATTAAACTAAAATTGCTGATAACAAAAAGTTTGCTTCGTCTAAAGCCTTTAAAAGGATATGCCATATGATTATATTAGAATCGACACACCATGTAGTTTGGAGTACTAAGATGTTTCACATAAATTTGTGATATTCCTCAAAACCTTTTCAATGATATGTCACACTTATATGTTCTGCAATAATAATTCGCTACCAGTGCCGAAACGATGAATTTATCAACTAAATTGCTAATAAAATTGTTTTTTCCAAGAGCTTTCAATGTATGTGAAGTTGGCCCAAATGTCACCCCAAAAAAACGCAATGGCAACACGAAAATAAAAATTTCTGTCACGTATGAACTGTCAGCCCCAAAAAATCATGTTTCACGACATTTTCATGATATCAGCCCAAAACATGAAAAAAAATTCGTTATAGATTTTTGAATTTACCACAATTTTTTTTTACTGTCGTTTTTTTGTTGTTGTTTACAATTGTCTTGACAGTTTGTTACGACTGTGTTGGTCGCAACCACCATTTTAAGTTTTTATTCACCTCTGTAATTGTCTGTTAATTGTGCGCTGAACGCACCCGCGATGTTTTGTTTTGTACCTCATCGTGTGGTGGCGCAGAGGTGAGAAGGAATGAGGGAAAGAGAGAACAATGCGCATCGAGTGTGTGCAAAGTAAAACGTTTTGGAAAAAATGTTTTTCTTATATGTCTCTCGCTTTTATATCAACGAAAATTTGATATAAAGGAGAGACAGAGAAGAGAGATTAATTTCTTCTTAAACGTTTTACGAGTTGTGCGGCGCAAGCATTTTTTTTCTTGTGTTGGGATTCGAGTTGTGATTTTTGAACATATAAGTCGAGTTTTGGTTTTTGAAAAAAAAAATTCAATTGTAGTTTGGATTGTGAATAAGTCGAGTTTTGTTTTTTTTTTTTTTTTGAAAAAAAAAGTTCTTAAGGCACTTTGGATAGTAGTGTGTTCTGTAAAAAAAAAAATTCATTGTTGTTGTATATAAACAAATTAGAATTATTTTGATTGAATCCAAAACATAATCATATGTATTTTCTGTACGTGGTTTAAAAAAAAAATAAAATAAAAAAATTGTTATTAGTTTATTAAAAAGGTTTATTTATTTTATCGAAAGTATGTGAAAATATTGGATATACAATAAAAATTGAACTTCTTGAAGGTGTTTACTTAAGAAAATAAAAATTTCTAATGTGAAAATTCTTAATTGTGAATAGAAATCGTAAAATAAAAATGAATGACGAAGTAATGTTATTTAATTACAATAAAGAAAATTGATTTAATTTAAATTCGATTTGAGGAACGGTTATCAGGAAGGTGCATCAAGGCGATTTTATCTTTGGTCATTTTATCTTTGTGCAACGCCCAAACAGTTATTTAAGGGTGGTTGATTAGGGCCACTCAGTTTACAACGGTTCCGGCGGCCAGTTGAAGCCGGCCGTATTATTTGAGAGATTAACGGCGGACGTGCCGCCACGTTGGATTCAATTTTGCGGGTGGCCAGTTGAGGCCACTTCATCGTTTTACGGTTTCAGCGAAACCACGCCCAATTTTTGGTGGTTTTTTTTTTTGTAACGGGGAAAGGCCCCGCAACAGGTTGAGGCCAGTATATTTTGCCGGCGGTTGAGCCGCACCGGTGGAGCACGCGGTAAACGGCACCAAGGCCGCAACCCATTTTTTTGGTATCGGTGAAAGGCCCCGCAACGGTCCGGGTGGGGCAAGGCCACCTGCGGCATGACGGCTGCGCAAGGCCGCAACAGCTTTTTTATATATCATATATAGTGTTAAGGTACGATTTTTGTTTCTAATTTGCTTTACATTATTTTTTCTATTTTTTTTTTTTTAATTTTCTTAAATTTTTTGATTTTATTTATATATATATATATTTAAATTTTATTTTAAATTTCAAATTTAAATTTTTGTGATCGAGCGCCGCACAGCGGGTGCACGCTCGGTACACATTGCTCTCTCTCTCTCTTTCTCTCGTTCTCTCTTGTCGTGGTACGGGGGGAAAGGGAAGTTGTTTCGGTTTGTTTTCTTTTTTTTTTGTTTTCTTTTAAAAAAAAATATAAATAAAATGAATTATTAAAATTTTTTTGGTGTGGTATGATGGGAGCGGAGACTCCCTTTGTGTCGGCATAGTGTTTGCGATCCTTTGGTGCCCGCATCCATTTTCGTCACCAGGGCTCGACCTTGTTTGAGTTCGAATGGATGCGCGCACCAAGGCACCTCTCTTCCATTTATAATTTTTGAGTTGTTCGTTCCTCAGGTTCCGGCCGACGAATTTCGGCGGAACTCCGGGTAATTATTATTTGCGTTTTTTTTTTCCTTCTCAAATATCTGTAATCACGGTGTAAGCCAGGAGCCATGCATGCCTCAAACCCCACGACCCTTCGCACTTCTCCCTGAGAACGTAGCCGGCAAAAGATCACCGTGGAGGCCTCTGCATGCGCTTAGTGATATCTGCAGGTTGGCAGTAGCCAGCCTGTCACAAGTTATATCGAATACACTCAACCCAAAATTCAAATTTTTATAGTTAAAGGAACCATTGTGATCGTGTATAATAATGTGGAATTTTATTTACTTTTTCAAATCAATGTGAAATTTATGGTTCAAATAGAACAAAAAATCAAAATTGATGCGGTTTTACGTATGTATTGGAGATATAAAATAGTATTTTGAAGTTTAGAAATGGCACGTCAAAACGACATCAATTGTGCACTCCACTATACGAAATTATATGTATATATTTTCGAACGAATAATCGTCATATATTTATTAACGAACGATTAAAATATATTTTTAATTAAATTTAAAACACATGCTTTAATTTATTAGTAATTTAACACACCAATTGACGTTTCTACAAAAGTTGACGTTTCATTTTGTATTGGTATTTCTCCATCAAAAACAAATTTACGAAAAAATGTACATTTTTTAAAATTAATGTACATAAAAAACAAATTGATTTTTTCTGGCAAATAAAACAAAATTTTTGATGTACATCAACTTTTTTTGCCGGATTTTGGTAAATAAAATTCCACATAAATGTAAAACAGCCAAGAAGCAATTCTTATTATTTTCAATAGGTTCATGAAAACATTATTTTTAAAGAACAATAATATGTGGCCTCAAGCTTTAAAAAGATGGACATACAAAAAATTACCGTTTTTCGAATAAAAATTGAGCTTTCAATTTCTTTGGTGTTTACTAACTTTCGAAATATTTCAAGTTCTATTAAAAAAATCGAGGTTTTCTGAAGTTTTCATAACTAAAAATGTATAACGTATATCGTTCTTTGTAATAAACGCCTCACATACAATTAGTCGATCCGTTCATAAACAGTTTTATTTATAATACTATACATCTTTATACCGAGATTGGCCAATATTCAGCCGCATTACGATCAACCCAGAATATTTAATGGAAGTTGAGATTTTTGGTGTTGATCATCGGTCTCACTATGATTTTCGAACAGATCTGGTTCTAGCCTTTACGAGTAATAAGTTTCAGGAGATTGTCATACAGGTCCTCATACAGAGAATGGCCAATATTCGGCCGCTTTACGAACAACCATAATATTTAGCACAATATAGATGAAATCTGTAATCCGTAATTGGCAGCAACTTCTAATTAAAACTTTCTCTATTTTTTCAGTTTCTCCTAAATATTATAAAAAACCATTGAAAACAAAAATATGCTAATTATAATTTGCTCAAAAATTGTGCGAACTATTTTTCAGACAAACTGACTGATCGGTATTCAACTTAGCCGCTTAACCTAGCCGCTTAATTTCATAGCTTGAGCAACATTTTTTTTCATTTGGAAACAGAATAGAATGCAATGAATTAAATGTTGTTTATCGACATCCATCTCTTAAAATTGTTGCACACGGAACGATAGCTTGTAAATGGTTGAAGCTTATGTCATAAAAAAACAATGACTATAAACTAATTATATCCAAAATGACGTGCGATTGAAATGCGTTCAAGTATATTTTAATGCAATCAACTTCAGAGTTGAGTTTCTACTTGCACAACCTAATATTTCAATTATTTTTTTAAGAGTTTCTGTTTCATAATTTTTTGAGGTTTTTATGATTTTTTGATATGTTTTTTTTTAAATTTTTGTTTGATTTTGTTTGACAACAGATTTGTCCAAAAATCATAATGATGCCGATGATCAACACAAAAAATCGCAACTTCCTATACATATTATGATTGTTCGTAAAGCGGCCGAATATAGGCCGTTTTCAGTATGAGACACCATCACAACCTCCTGAAACTTCTTACTCGTAATGGCTAGAACCAGATCTGACCGAAAATCATAGTGAAACCGATGACCAACACCGAAAATCTCAACTTCCATTAAACATTAAGGTTGATCGTAAAGCGGCCGAATATTGGCCAATCTCAGTATGAAGATTTATAGTATTATGTATACTACGTATATGTATATTAAAATAAAACTGTTTATGAACGGTTCGATTTATTGTATTGTATATGAGGCGTTTATTAACCAAGACCGACATACGTCATAGATTTTTAGTTATCAAAAATTCCGAAAACCTCGATTTTTTTAATAGAATCTGAAATATTTCGAAAGTTAGTAAACACCAAAGAAATTGAAAGCTCAATTTTAATTCGAAAAACGGTAATTTTGGAGTATGTCCATCTTTGAAACTTGAAGCCACATATTATTATTCTTTAAAAATAATATTTTCATGAACCTATTGAAAATAATAAAAATTGCCTCTTGGCTGTTTTACATTTATTATACACGATCACAATGGTTCCTTTAACTATGAAAATTTGAATTTTGGGCTGAGTGTATTCGACATAAATTGCAAGACAACAATAAGATATAAAAAATTCGTGTTTTTTTCAAAAATCTATAACGAAAAACATTTTTGTTTTTTGGGCTGACATCATTAAAATGTCGTGCGATTTATTGGGGCTGACAGTTCATACTCACTATAGTTTTTGTGTTAAACAATTATTAGAGTTTTGAGAAATGTCCTGTATCACTTTCATTTAAAGCATGAACATGTTTGAGCTAAATGTGTATATTTTTGATTTTATTGTTAGTATAATTTTATAAATTTAAAATACAATTGTATTATTTATATTCATTTCATTCAAATTCATATTTAACTTTGAATTTATGTGTTTTTCAATGTTTTTTCAGCTTTCTGTCATGATAGTTATCAAAATAGATGACGGTATTGCCAGCGGCAAAAAATATAATTTTTTGGGCTAGAATTTTGGGCCAACGTCACAAACGTGAGCTTTCAAACCATGTTCCACATGATTCTATGATAAACAAAAAAAGAACTGTCCGCAGCGCAGCAACGGTAGTCTCATAAAAATTGACGGCATTCTTCAAAACTTTTGTAGCTTTATGAAAAGTATATATAATAAACGACAATTAAACTACCAGCGCGGTTTGAATTCAGAACTAAAGTAGTATCGTAAAAATTGTTGTCTGTGCCAAGACCTTTCAAATGACATACTGCACACAGTATTTTAAAATAATATAGTGGTATTGGGTGGCTTTTGGGGTATTCAAGCCGTTCTTGAGATGGTGTTGGTATACACATCCACAAATCCATCTAGGCATACAGATGGATGGGCAAACTTTGTTTTGCATTTTTGGGATCAGACATTTTCAAAATATTGAGAACAGTATTTTTAGACCATGGTCATCAGGATTTTAATCATCTGTAAGACAAAACCCCTAAATAATTCATCATTTTAAATAGAAAAGTAGTTTATAGTGAAAGTTATCTGTATAGTCTCTCTTTCTGGTCCGATTCCATCCTGTCAAATACTATAAAGATATGAGAAATAACTTTTGCTGATCTTAATGATCTTTTTTCCTAGCGTCCTAGCAGTCATTCCAATAACAGTAGCTCACACAATGCGAACTATTCGATAAATAATTCATAAATATATTTATTTTGTAAGATTAAAAGTAGTCTTAACATAAATAATAATACATTACTAATGCCCATGCTCCAATTGGTAGTATTGTTTTGCAGTTACATGTTGTGATATCGTTGTTTTCCAAGTACTCATTCAATCGTTCAATAAAACTTTCTAACGTAAATGTGCAACTGTACAAGTAATAGCCCTATTCCATGGAAAAAGTCTGCTGTCAGTAAAAATAAAAGCGAGAAAAAATACAAATTTTACTTGTTGTGTACGAAACAACACATGTTGTCAGTAAAATTTGAATAGAAGATTTGAGAGAATAGTTGTGATGGTGGTAGTTTACTGCCATAATACTGCTTTAAAAAAATATAAATTGGAGTATTTTTTATGGCAGTATTTTTCACACGCTAAAAAAAATGTATATAAGGATAAGAAATGTTTCTCACACTGATACAAAATAAGTCGTTCGCCATTTTTATAGCCAAATGTCGATTTTTTTTTTATGTTGAAATTTGTTAACGATAGTGGTTTTTTGTGGTACGTATAAAAAAATTAAAATATATAAAAAAAAAATCGAATTGAAAGAAAATGTACAAATTAAAAATTTTATGAAATTTTTAGGTTATACCAAAATGTAAAACCATAAAATTTTACTATAAAATGAAATAAAAAATATTTGTGTTCTTTTTCAATCTTATGAAATTTAAAAAAAAAAGTTTCTTGCGTATTATCAGTAAAAAAAATTACTGTCAGTAAATTTTTGTCAATGGAATTAAACTAAAGGGTGATTTTTATGTGGTTAGGATTTTCATGCATTAGTATTTGACAGATCACGCGGGATTTCAGACAAGGTGTCAAAGAGAAAGATGCTCAGTATGCTTTGACATTTCATAATGAATAGACCGAACGATCTGCCACAACGTCGAATTTTCAGTGAATGGGCCCTAGAAAAGTTGGCAGAAAATCCGCTTTTTAATCGACAAATTTTGTTCAGCGATGAGGCTCATTTCTGGTTGAATGGCTACGTAAATAAGCAAAATTGCCGCATTTGGAGTGAAGAGCAACCAGAAGCCGTTCAAGAACTGCCCATGCATCCCGAAAAATGCACTGTTTGGTGTGGTTTGTACGCTGGTGGAATCATTGGACCGTATTTTTTCAAAGATGCTGTTGGACGCAACGTTACGGTGAATGGCGATCGCTATCGTTCGATGCTAACAAACTTTTTGTTGCCAAAAATGGAAGAACTGAACTTAGTTGACATGTGGTTTCAACAAGATGGCGCTACATGCCACACAGCTTGCGATTCTATGGCCATTTTGAGGGAAAACTTCGGAGAACAATTCATCTCAAGAAATGGCCCGGTAAGTTGGCCACCAAGATCATGCGATTTGACGCCTTTAGACTATTTTTTGTGGGGCTACGTCAAGTCTAAAGTCTACAGAAATAAGCCAGCAACCATTCCAGTTTTGGAAGACAACATTTCCGAAGAAATTCGGGCTATTCCGGCCGAAATGCTCGAAAAAGTTGCCCAAAATTGGACTTTCCGAATAGACCACCTAAGACGCAGCCGCGGTCAACATTTAAATGAAATTATCTTCAAAAAGTAAATGTCATGGACCAATCTAACGTTTCAAATAAAGAACCGATGAGATTTTGCAAATTTTATGCGTTTTTTTTTAAAAAAAAGTTCTCAAGCTCTTAAAAAATCACCCGTTATAAACTGTGCATGTTTTGTGATTCAAACCAGAGCTATCTATGATTTTAAAAAGCTGTAATATTAAAATGAGAGCTTTAAATAGATGGGAAGCTTTTATTGAGTTACTAAAAGAAACCGTGGTTATTGGAAAATGTTTGAATATAAATTTATGAATAAAAAAGTAAACATATATTTTTAATGAAATATTCAACAAACACATATGTATTTAAAAATCGGCCATCATAGTGTAGTATTTAATTATTAAATTTAAACTAAAGCCGAAGCATACATTTATTAATTTTCTATAAAAATAAGCTTTCCGTTTATTTGTGTAGGTTAATAAAGTAAATTAATAAAGGGTGATGCTGCAGATTTCTCATACATCCAATTTAAAATTTAGTTTTATAAACATTTAACTTATTTAAAGAATGCAGATCCCAAGCCATACATTTAATGGCAATTAAAAAGATCACTGGAAATGTATACAACATCGTTAAATATTATTACAAAAAACAACAAAACGTAGAATACATCAATTGTATGCGATTGCAAAAATTTCAAAATTCGTTTACCGATGTCCCTATAAGAAATTTATTTGAAATTGCAGAAAAGAATAAAATAATTAAACAACTATTTTTTTTAACTAGTATAATAATTTAACATAATTACTAAAACTCAAAACAATTATAATTATTATTTACAATACGGTTGGCGTAACTAAAACTTTTTATCCTAAAATATTGACCATCAATGGTTGCTGCGCACTGTAAAACAATAATAGAAAAATGTCACAATTTTTCCAATTTTTTTTTTTTTCAATCCAATTCACTCATTTTGCGTTATTCTCAGTTCCAGGATGTAGATCTCTCTATTGAACTAGGCGGTATACATAATGAATGGTTAAATTTTTTAAAAATTTTGTTCTAAACAATATTTTTTTCCAAATTTATACTTGGCGACATCTTTTGATTGGTTTAGTACTTGCGAAAAGCTTTATAAAATAACAATGTTTTCATTTTATGAAGCTCTGTTTAATTTGTTGCGATGCAAAACCAAATTTTTAACAAGTAACGGAAAAACAGTTTTTGAAGTTTGTTCATCCACATTATTGAAATAGAATCCAAAACACAATAACCCTCATATTACATTGGAAAAACAATGCTGACATTTTTGATAGAGTGTTCCTATAATAATTTCTTATTTTCTTTAAATACACGTATAAACAAATTCTTGTTTCTATAACAACAACAACAAAAATTATGTTAGACTTTTCCTGAATATTGAACTAACCATTCAAATTGAAAATTCCAATGAAGCATGTATGGTTTTAAATACAAAAGCTTCCAAAAAATACTAAAATACATGTTGGTGTGAAAAAGAACAAAAAACTTCACCTCTATGGAAAGCTCATGAAAAGAAATGGCGGACTCTTACGGCTCTTATATTTAGGAGGCTCTGTTTAAATACAAAATTTGACATCATCAGTGCCATCTCAATTTAATCCTTATAATTAAGTAAGGGTGAAAATCGATAGCTTTTACCCACTTTGGTCTGCCAAAAGAGTAAAACGTTTTAGTTTTTTAGCCCAGCCTGCTTCAACAGCAACCTGGTCATTGCTTAAACATTGATAAATGGTTGACCGAAACGTGTGTGCCATTGTGTGCAGACTAAATGTCTCTATCCTCTCTACTGTCCAGGCGGTTTGTCTACCGGAGTGAAGTATTTAACATTTAACAAAAGTGTAACTACACAATTTAACGTTAACGCTTCACAATTTAACGTTATTTAAGTCGTACGCAGAAAAAATGTGGCACGGTTGAAATTATAATTGTTTTAATTAATATCCCACTGTTTACGTTTACTGAAAAAAACCCCAACCCCGATCATTACTGAAGCAAGGTAGACTTTAAAATTTGTTTACGAAAAGTTCAATATAAATTACTAACTTCAATTAATTAATTTTTCCAATTTAAATCTACATATGTAAATTAATTCGTAAAGAATTATAAAATATCGAATTAAGAATTTAAAATATTAGTCGTATAGTAAAAAACGTACACTTTGATGGCCATTAACACATAATTCTAGAGATGTCTAGAAAAATATGTATATTCTGGCATTTTAGGCTTGCTTTCGGGATTTATTTGTGATATGCGGCATATGCCAGAATACTTATATTTTTCTAGACATCTCTAGAATTATGTGTTAATGGCCATAAATATTTATTTCATTACCTTTGATATTTTTTAAATTATTTAAATTAATTCACACAGATTTAAATTGGAAAAATTAATTAATAAAATGGCTTTCTAAATTATTATTATTAGTTGAAGTTACATTTTCTGTGTACGACTACATTTTTCGTTAAATTGCATTTTTCGTTAAAGTGTATAGCTACACTTTTATTAAATGTTAAATACTTCACTCCGGTGATTTGTCTGATTGTAGTGTAAAAGCGTAAGTATTAGCTAGTTAGTCCGTTTTCCAAAACTTAAGCTGAAATAATTACAATTTTTCACCACAAACGGGTTTTTAGCAAAAATTCCGCGTTTGTACAGTCCAGACGGGGTGATTGATCACGATTAAACTTTATAGTTAAGCCTGTTCCATAAATTGAAAGATCCTCATGAATGTTTTAAATTTTTTCACAAGGAGTGGCAGCTTTCAAAAGAGATATTTTTAAATTCTACCAGAAATGACAAGTTTTAATTAAAACCAAAAATATTTCAAAATAATACAGCGTCTCAACATAATTTGAGCGGATTGACTATACAGAATAAAAGTTCATACTTAAACTTTTTCCAATAATTGGGAGATGCTTGCGAAATTTGGTGGAATCCACTTACTGGAAGTTGCAGTTTCCGAAGGAGCTTCATAAATTTGTACAATGATTTTGAAAACTTTAGCCTTTAATTAAAACGACAACGAATTAAATTATTCAAATAAATTTAAACGATTAATTTTCAATAAGCGTTGACCTTGTCGGAAAAATTATGTGGACTGATATTGTTGCAAAAATAATTTAGAATCTTTCAAGTACCTTCTCAGGAAATTGGAGTGTGAGAATATGGTTGGGCATAATATTTCACAGAGATGGACTCCACAATGATGGATTCCACAAGTAACTCTGTTCTCCTTTCACCCGCTTTTTCTAAGTTCCTGCAAATACGGTCAAACAATTAATTTTTTGATGTCTTCTAAGTCAGAAAAGCGGCTTTTATAAAATTTTCAGTAAGTAGTATGTGCAGACTAAATCGCAGTATCTTTTTTACAGCTCAGACGGTTTGTCGGATCGTAGTAAAATTTCATCATGCGTAAGCTTTTTTCATACATTTTGTGATCCCAGTGAGTTTTTCTGTAAACGGTCCACGGGAAGTAACAGCTTCCATTGGAGCTTTTTGTTGTTTTGCAAATATATTGTGTATATTGTTCTGTCAAAAAACTGGGTTTTAACAAAAATTCGGCCCCGCTATAGCCCAGTTGGATTGATTAATCGGGATGAAACTCCGTACCTAAACATTTTTCATAAAGTGGCGGTCCCCCTAATTGGCATTAGGAATCAACCTTCATACTCATCCTTTTTCCAGTGATTTGGAAATCCTTGCGAAGTTAAATGAAAATTTGTGCACCGGAAGTGGCAAGTCCATGGGATAGTTTCAACAAATTTTGAACGAATTTTTCTTTACTATATGATTTAATTAATAGTCCTATATCTATTTGAACCCAAAATGTCTCTATGAATAAATATGTTCATTCAATTGGCGAACTTCACTATTAAATACGTCACCTTTTTTAGATTCATCAAGGAATGGACTCTTACTGTTAAGATATATTATATGAACCTTAGACTTAGAAGCCGAAAAATAATTGAAAGTTTTAATAAAAATAAAGATGGAAATATATTTTTTACAAGTTTGACATTATCACAATGCGTGGTATACGACTTATTAAAATCTATAGCGATGTTGTGGATCAAATGTGAAACACTCGGTGAAAGTTTCACCAACTTGCTTAAATTTGCTGGATTGCTTATTGTACTAAAACCAATATCTAAATATTTATGTTATTTAATATTTCTAATACGAAAATGAATTCAGCGACGCTTCTATCGATCATGACCTTTTCAAATATTGCTCAAACTTTTAATTAATGTTCAGTTTGGATTTGATAAGCTCTAAGCAAACTTCAAAGCTTTTTCAATGTATGGCTTCCACTTACTAAGTCCGTTAGTGGAAAAGAGTCAGCAGTAACTCTAGTTCCTTTAGGAAGTTTTCAGACAATTCTTTATTTTCCACTGGCTTTTTCAGCTTTTTTCTTTGATAAGAAAATTGTTGGTTCATTTCTTTTAGATCCCACTTTAGATAAATTTCAAAAGTTTTATAATTATGATTTTTATAAGGCAGAAGTAGTATTCGAATTAAATTCTTATTGCCGCCATATTGAATTATTTTAGTATTGTAGATCACCAGTACCAAAATAATTCAATATGGCGGCAATAGGAATTTAATTCGAATACTACTTCCGCCTTATAAAAATCATAATTATAAAACTTTTGAAATTTATCTAAAGTGGGATCTAAAAGAAATGAACCAACAATTTTCACTGTTAATTTGTTTAAAATTAAAATAAGCGAAATAACAAAAAATATTTGTTCTAAAAAAATTGATAAAATTATTTTAGAATTTATAATGCCGAAAAAAAGATGTAAACGATTTTCCACTTAAACTATCAGCAATTTGTTAATCAGGCCTAATATACAACCAATTTTTGGAGATTTAGGCAATGTTCCACTACATAAGCCGAATAGGTCTACTAAAGACCACTAAGTAGAAGTAATTATAGAACACTAATCTACTAAAGACGATTTTATAGAATTTTTTTCCGAACAGTAGTTTTGAAAGTTTAGTGCATTTCCACAGCAAATGTAAATAATTGTTCAATCTGGGTCATTATTAGAGATTTATACAAGCTTCCACTATATAAACCAGATCTATAGGTCTATTTATGATGAATATTTTGGATAAAATATATTTTCCGAACGAAGGATTTGAAAGTTTGTTTTTAGCACTTTTCCACTGGAAGTGCGGGTAATTTTTCGATCTGAGCCATTAACTAGCCAACATTAGAGAATTGGAAAACATTCCAATACATTGGCCAGGTCTATCGTTGACGAACATTTTTTAAAAATAAAAGATTTTTCTAAACCGTGGATTTGAAACTATGTTATTACACACTAAAAAATTTTCTGATATTCTATAAATTTATTTATATTTTTGTTCAGATAATTTATATTTATATGAAATACTATATAAAAATTGTAAATATTGAACTTATATAACCCGTTTATATAATTCTGTAATATATTTTATACAAATTCATAGTATACATACAATTTCTATACTTCCGTTTGTATATTTTTTATAACCTACAGTATAAAACATCACTCTTATACCTTGATTGGTATAAAATTAATATATTTATCATATACAAATTTAGTTTTATACTATTAGTCTTATAAAATTAATGGAAAAACGAATATTTTTGGTTAAAACGGGATTTTTATACTGTAAGGATCGTTTGATTTTTTTTTTCAGTTCTGTGAATATCGTGTAGTGAGTAGAAGTGTTTTTAAGTTTTATTGAAGATTTGTGAAGTAGTTAATAGTGTTAATAAATATAATTTGTTAATTGTATAGTGAAATATCATAATAATAAATAAAATAATTAACTAATATCAAGTGTTGATATAATGTAGGTGTATATTACATACCTATGTATTATGTTTACACAATCTGTGGTAAACCATGTATATAAAAATGTGAATAAAAAAACGTGTAAGTCATTTCACCAATATTTTAAAAATTTAAATAAAAAACTAAGGAATTTTAAAAATGTTTGCAGAAGTAAAATAAAGTTAAATAAAGTTTATAATTTTAAAGAAAGTGATATTGAATTTTTATCTCAAAAGTATTTAGTTGTCACGTTTGACAAGCTATGGCATAGTCAATACTAAGGTCCCTGTTCATTGGATTATGGACACTATTAGTGTTTTGGAAATTCCTAATTTCTGCTATTATTTTATAATTTAAAATATTCAAAGTAATAAAATGCATGTAGGACACATCTGTTATTGTTTTCAGATTATTTTACCACATTCTTAAAAGGTCCCAATAAAATTATTACCTGAAAAAGAACTCAAGATATCAATAGCATTCATATTTCACTTTTAGTTTACCCTCTCATTTTATGTTTGACGCGCGGTTTGGCAAGGAGTTTTTAGAAATTTTGTGACTGTGATAAATGATTTTTATCATTTAGTTAAAAAATTTGTGTTTAAATTAAAGAGTGAGTGTGTATGTTTGAAAAGTCTATCCTGAGATAATTATTTTCAAAAATAGGTTGAAAAAAAGACCTAAGTAGTGGAAAAAAGCCTGCTATCGGAGCATTATAAAAAACAAAAAACCATTCATATCGCGAGATCGCGCAAAAATAAAAAAAGATTTTGCGGATTAGTATACTTATAAGTATTTTGACAATTATTCTTCAATCTGGGGTTCACTTTATGAGACCAAGAGAAGAAACTGTGAAAGGATCAGGAAAACATCGCCCAGAACAGACCGGAAAATTATTCAATCGGCCTTAGAAAAGCGCAGAGCAATGACGTGCGTGGTACAAGAGCACCTTAGTGAAGAAGGGATAAGGATTACAGCGATGACATTGTGACGAGGGCTATATGAAAATAATTTGAAATGCAGGCGTCCAGGAAAAAAACCCAGACTCACTGAAAAAATGCGGAAAAAATCGTTTTATTTAGGCTGCACTTTATAAGCACTGGACAATAGGCGACTGGAAGAAGGTAAATCGAATTTTTAACATAATGTATGTTAAAAAATTAAATAAAAAAATTCCGAAAATTTATTTTTTTTGTAATTTATAGGTTATATTAGTGCCGAATGCAGCCTAGAGGCCGTTACAGAATCGACCCAGTTCGCCAGAAAGAGACCAAGAGAGAGGTTTAGGGAGAACTGCGTAGTTAGGATTCCTTCATGAAATGTGGCTAGTGAGAGACAGAGAGAGAGAGCGTAGTTAGGAGCATAAAACTTCGGAGCATAATCAGTAATGCTATGGTGCTGCATTAGTGGAGATGGGCCTGGTTCAATATACTTCGAAGAGGAAACCATGAGAAAAGAACAATATAAAAAGGTGTTAACAGACGTCTTGTTTCCATATATGAGGTTGCTACCTCAAGGCCAATACTCTTACACTCGTATGCAAGGTGGAGCTCCTTGCCATACCACAAAATTAATAAAAAAGGTTCATGTCAGTGTACAGGTTGAGATGGAGCTTGCAACGTGCAGGTACTACTGTAATTGTGTGAGTTTGTGAATGGGTGTATGTGTGCGTTAATGAAAAGGGGAGTATTAGTTGACCTTACAAGGACAATAAATCCACTTAATGTTTTCTTTTTTAGAAACAAATATAGAAAAAAAGGTCCTCCTTAACCAAAATATTTATATCCTCTCTTGGCCTGGCAATTCTCCGGATTTAAACCCTATCGAGCATTGTTGGGCCTTACTTAAGTCCAACGTATATAAAACCTTCAATCCTACAGTGTCCACCCTAAAAAAATATTGAAAAATATGGAGAAATAGTGATCAAATTTGCAATATGATTAATATTTGAATTTGTAGCATGCCTGAAAGAATAAAAGCTGAGATTAAAAATAAAGGTAGTTTAACCAAATTTTAATTGTTTTGCAATTTATGTATACTCAAAATTATTTAATTTTAAAAAATTAAAACATTTAAAAAAAAATTTTGTTTTATTTATATTTTGATAAAATACTGGAGTTTTCACTATATCGAATAGTGTTCATAATTTAATGAAACAGGGGCCGCAAATAAATTATATTTGAAACATTTTAAATTCCACAGAATTTACGACTCTGCCTTGTCACGAAAAACAAATAAATATATTATATTATATTAAATAGTAGCATATAAATTACTTTACACTTAATTTAATCGTACCTCTTGTGCACTTTTGTAAGTAAAATTAAATAAACATAACACTTAAAAAAATAATATGATTTTGATAAATATATCGATTTTAAAAAATTGTCTAAAATTGTTTTATTTATTTGACAAAAAAGTATCTTAAATTTCATCAGTAGTGAAAACTAAGTTCAATTCTAGCATATAGAATTCCTAACTTTCTATACTAAACCAACTAAATTTTATACAATAACCAGATTGATATTTTCCATAACTAATTTATATAAATTTAATACTAATCCCTTATAAACAAAAATTAATATTTAACGGATAAATTTTATATTTTGTAGTATATAGATATTTATACGTTGATGTATCAAATTTATACCAGTGACCTATCAAAATATTTATATGGAGTAATATAAACTTTATACAATATTTTATAACATTTGTTTATAAGTTAAACTACTAATATAAAATCTATAAAAAATTCGTAAGGAATTATATTTATACATATTATAAGTGTATTCATTTTATATGTAAATTTCTTGGTGTGTAGCAATTTTCCATTGCAAATGTGCGTAGTTTTTCAATCTTCGCAAATACTCAGTCATTGATAGAAATTTTAAAAGCTCAAATAGAACATTAAGACTTTAACGAATCTGCTTATAAAAACGTTCTAAGCTTTTAGCGTGCTTTCAAAACAGATTCATTCCAATTATTCGAAATTATGTGGCTTTAAATTCTGTTTGCAACATATGAAAGCTTATATTTTATTCGCTATCAAGCTCTTTAGGGTTACTGTGGTAAAAAATTGAAATCGAGCTGATGAAGAACTAGTTTTATTTGTTGATTGACAAATCTGCATTAATTGAGGACAGTTTTAAGCAAATTTATAAGAAAATATGTTGGCCCAAATCTAAATGTTGTGTATGTGGAGCGCTGAGCTTTGTGATATTTAAAATACACTGTTAATTTTAAATGTGACATTTCACTTGAAAAGTATGGTAAATGACATTTTTCGACAATCTTCTGGTGCGACCGAACATTACACTACTGACAATCGCACACCCTAATTTATAGATGGGCCATTAACTAATTACATCTATCACTAGAATTGAATTTTATCACGTCAATATAAATTTTAATTTCATTTCAACTATTGACATAAACTTTATCATCGTTACAGAAGTTTAAAGCAGTAACAAGAAATCAACACTGAATTGATTTTTTTTATCCCAACTTATATAAAGCTTCAGCTCTTCCCGCGAGAAGAATCTGTAAGCGCTTTTAAAAAAAATGAAATTTAGGTCATATGGATAGAGATATCTGACCGCAAGACTAAGAAACAAACAAAACAATAAAATCCAACTTAATATCACATTAGAAATACTTCAATTTTTGAAAGACTTTCTGCTAACAACATACTGTTGATTTGCACAAGAATTTCTTTTTTTTTAATTTTCTGCTGTTTTCTAAAACTTCCTAACACACTTTTCCTAATGAAAACCCTTTGCTGTTTTGGCGTAAGTGTAGATGACGTATACATCGCGGAAATCGGGTAAAATGAAAATTTTTTAAAACATTTTCTTTTAAGGATTGTATATCTATCATTTTTAGGAGGTGCAAGCCAAAAATTTCGGAAAAATTAGCACATTTTCCGGGAAAATTTTCAGTTTTTTTAAAAATATTTTATTGTTTTTTTCATTCAAAAATTAAAACTCTGCGGTTTTTTTTATCAAATCATAATTTTAATGATAAAAATTCGAATTACACTGTCATTAAACAGCTAAAAATTACATTTTTGCGTTATTTTATTAAAAAAATTTGATTTTCCGGAAAATTTTTCACTTTTTTTATTTTTTCAATATTTTTTTTAATTTTATTTATTTTTATTAATAAGAATTGCTTCGTCAACCTTGCAGACACAGATCAAAGAGTTTTTATCGCTCTTATCGCTTCTTCTGATAGTGCCACAAATGTTAAAAAACTCAACTTTTGTAAATATAAATTTGTTTTTAATGTAGTTTTAATTCGTTGTATACCTTAGAGGATGAGGGCTGCCGCCCCCAAACCCCCGCTCTTAAAGAATTTATACAATTCTTCAAGTGTCAAGTTTTATGTGTATAATTTTAAACTAAGTAAAAAAAATTGAAAAAATTTCAAAATTTTCCTAGAAAAATTGCAAAATTTTACCGGAAAAATTACTTGTACTGTCGAAAAACTGTCTCCTAATATCAACATTTTTATAGAAATATCACATTTGTACGTATTTTGAATAAAATAATACGCAATTTGTCACCAAAAAAAATGAAAAAGTCAAAATTTTTCCGGAAAATGTGACAGTTTTCCGAAATTTTTAGCTTGCACCTCCTAAAAATGATAGATACACAATCCTATAAAAAAAATGTTTTAGAAAATTTTCATTTTACCCGATTTCCGCGATGTATACGTCATCTACACTTTAGCCGCTGTTTTATACAGCATAACTGTTATACGATTTCAAAATTTTATTAATGCCATATTGCCATTTTTGTGTGGAAACATAAATACTTATAATTTATCAAGACCTGTCTCATACATAACTCGTAACAACATGAAGTACAAAATATAAAATAGGCTTACCTTAAGCTGCGTCGTGCCAAAACATTAAGAACTTTAACTACAGTTATATAGTATATAGTTGCACTATACTTTGAAAATTGCCGCTACACTAAAACACTACACTTACTACACTTATATTTTCACTGCACTATGCAAATTGACACTGCTCAACAAACACAAACACAAAATAAAAATTACACATTTATTACTTTAAATACACTTATAATTTCACTACACTTAGAAAATAACCGTTACACTAAAACGACACACTAAAACTACACTTATATTTTCACTACACTATGAAAATTGTCACTGCTTTACTACAAACCCGCACAACTAATAAAGATTACGCATTTTAGCAAAAATAAACACACGCCACGCACGCGATCGCGATTAATGTTCACGTAAATAACGCGGATCACTAAAAAAATTAAATTTAATTAAAATATTGTGACGCACAACAACACAACACGACTTTTAAAAATACTAATTTTACTGCGACAGGTAAATCTATGGCCCGTTATCTTAAAATTACGAACGTAACTACGGAGTAAAATTAGTAGATTGCAGCATGAAAGTGGAAACATGAATTTCAATTATTAGTGTCCTGTATAAATAATTAAAGTTCTTACTACCAAATAATACAAACAAATCACACTGTTAAAATTAAAAAATTCTATTTCTATTCTATTATTCCCTAGTTTCATAATTCTACGTGCTGCCTTCTGGATAAGACTAAACGAATCAGGCTATGTAGTATGTGGTGAAGCACAAAACTTATACTCCTTACTATATATTTCGGTAAATCATGTTTATTTAATAATGACACCTAGCCTTCATGTTTGCCCAAATCCCTGACAATGAAAATTATTCTACAAAATGTTCATTGTGAATGTCTATATTTGGCCTATAAAGTAAAATCTTGCTCAGATAATGGTTTGTTATTGGTCCAGATTGAAAAATTACTCATATTTGCAGTGGAAAATTGCTGATGATAGTTAAACAGATTATTCCGATCTCGCTAAAGACATTATCAATTCAATTTTTCATCGCTTTTATTTCAAAAAAAAATTAACAATGTACTATAAATCACTCGTTTCATTCCAATTAGAACTTGATTCTGATACTAACACTTGTTTAAATTTTGTTTTTCATATTTAAATCTCCCAAATGTTACATAGACAAAGTTATCCCGATAGGTCCCAGTTATAAAGAAGGCAATACTTTTAGTGAGGTTAAATAAATCAATTGTGAGGTTAAATTAACTTTGACAGTTTTGATCTCCCTCGCTTCAAGGTAAATCGTAATTCATATTTTGTCCGAAATATGTCAGCTGCATTGGAATTTTTGAATAAAGTGTCCGATTCTAATTTTAATTTAGCAGGCGGCTTACATAATTTCTAGTAATTCATCTTATTGGTTTTCGGACTGGTATAGACACTTTTCGATCCGAAGTAGGATAAATTTTACTTTGTCGAACAAAAAGCAATTAAAGTGAAGGTTTTACTAATATCCATTTGAACCCTTAACAAGAAACATTTGAATCGACAATTAACATTATAGTTATGACATATTTTGGTACTACTCTGACTTTTCCTGGTATTAGGGAATTGAGGAAAATAGTTTCATAGCATTTTTGTCTGGAGTGTATTTTTCCGGTCTGCTGGTGAAATCAGTATATATAGTGTAAATATTTTCGGAACAAAGTTGAATGGGAAAATTTTGTTCTATAACATTTTTATTGGGAAAAATTATTTCCCGTTAAAACTTTGTTTCGAAATTATTTACAGGAAAGTTATATCTTTCTCAATTCTCTAGTACTAGGGAAAGGACTAGAAAGCAAGAATAAGGTCACTAATAAAACTTTTTGGTTTTGTTACAATATAAAATAAAATAATGTTAACTAATTTGAACAATGAAAAGAAATGAATATTTAATAATTCTAAACGGAAACAACTAAGTGGATTCTAACATAATAATTTTAAAATGCTGCTAGTTTTGTTAATTTCGCGATAGACTAATCATATATAATCCATAAAGGTACAACATAAGTAATAAATTTAAGCCAATTACACAGGGTACCGCCGAAGCATAATGAAATTTGACTCAAATTACTCCAACCGCATGTTTAATAAAATTGGTTCTGTTCTCCACATTTTTATAATTACACGAAATATTTTACTTATCAAAATATCTTATCAAATCATTTATAAATGCAAATCGAAACAATTTTTTCTAAACCATCGCCGTTAGCCACAAATGCATAACGACGTCAAAAAGTAAAAATTTTAATTGTCATCGTAAATGCGTTTCGCCACGGAGAGACATTATTGGAAATTGTGGTTTGCCGATAAAAATCACAAGAAAACAAAACATAATTGGTGGCCGGCCGCATGCATCAGAGGCATCAAAGAATCAAACCACAAAATTTTATTTTAAACCGCAAACATACAAAACATTTTTATGCTGTTAAATTAGATACATAGCGATAGCCGAGAGATGACTGACAAAATTAATGTCTCTAAATTTTTCCAAAATATAAAATCAAACGAAAAAAAAAATTCCAATGAAATGGTCAGAGCACGATGTTCTAAAAATTTTGTGGTTTCATGTTTGATCGATTATTTAAATGATTTTTTGATTGATTTTCACTATAAATTTGGCGGACTATACGAGTAATATAATATCCACTATAAACAGGACAAAAAATAATATAAAAATTTACCAAATAAACCGCACTGCACAAAAACTACATTATTGACGTATCCTTGTCTATATGTACATCGAATACATAAAATCGACCATTTTATTTAACTAACTAAATATACATAATGATTTTATAATTTAAATCAATTGCCATACAGTTAATTTATTCATGTGTGTCCGTATAGTTTAGCTACATAAATATTTATATATGTGTACTGTACTGTCTCATCTCTGTCTACCGAAATTATATCTAAAAACTAATTTGTTTTAAAAACTTTTGTATAAATATTTCCTCTTGTTGTGCAAATGCAACAAATAGTTTAAATATTAAAAACAAAAAATTTAAATATATACAAAAAAACTATTATTTTAATTTTAATTGAATTGAAAGTTCGAAACTATATAATAAACAGAAATTTTAAACAATAAATAAATTTGTGTGCCCAAGACAGGTTTGCTTCGGATTGCGTAGGCGTTGCAGCTGGCGCCTTAAGAGCACATACTAGCATTTCTAAATCCTGCGAATCGACATATCAGAATTTGCTCGCGTTTATATACTTGTCTATCACTATTAGAGAATTTTTTTTATTTTTTATTTGATTATGTTTGCTGGGGCCTCAGTTCTGAGGCCGAAGCACCCCCAACTCTTATCGGTTCGCTTTTCACGTCGTACCTTACTCCGGTCTAAGTATCGAGCAACCATATTTTCTATACATGGCAGATGGGTCGGCCCATGCGTTATGCACGCTGGCAGGAGGTCATAGTTGTGTTCACTTTCATCACAGATCGTAATCTATTATTTTGCTTCTTTTCACTATCGTTATTTGAACCAAGCACCTTTCGATCCAAACATTGTATCTATCCATGTATCCTTATTGCCTTGACGCTCATCATT
Organism: Nephrotoma appendiculata; assembly: GCA_947310385.1. Classification (NCBI taxonomy): domain Eukaryota; kingdom Metazoa; phylum Arthropoda; class Insecta; order Diptera; family Tipulidae; genus Nephrotoma; species Nephrotoma appendiculata. The sequence goes on from OX371223.1 coordinate 54,552,214, forward strand.
GGAACTCGTTGTTTGGTTCCAATCTGCGAATCTGTCGTTATGCATTTTTCGTTGTAGATCTTCTACGTTGCATTTTTATTTTCCTATCATCATATCTCCGCTGTTGGATTAGACTCACACTCAGCGATCGTTCTGAAACTTTCTGCTGGGCTACTCCAAACGATTTTCATGGAAAGCTAATTTATCATTCATTTTCTCAAACTGTACTCTCCTCATGCAGTTTTCCACTATCCGATCTTGAACTGAGCGCTTGAATATAGTTTTGGTTATTTCTTGAATCCTCTGTGCTTTTGTCGCTTTCTTGCTCGGAAATCCGGCTGTCTAAAAAAACTACCACTTTTGATATCGTTCCAAACCGCATATGGCTCCTGTGATTCTCTTTGATCTTGAACGATGTTTGCCCACTTTTTCACCATTCACTTTACAAACTGCTCTAGCACTGTAAAATGGTTCAAATTATTTGTTCACACCGGTATTGGTTCAGTGAATAGTCGTCTTGTTTTTATGTCGTATCCAAATCTGTCATGAAACGGTCGTCACCTCTCTCTTTTTTGAGTGTGTTTTGCAATATAACTGATCTGTCTCTGGAACTAAAGTTCTTGAGCCCTGGTATGCTTGAACTTCGTTTCTTTATCAAATGTCTGGGTCTTAAAAATTTGATTTGTGCTCTTCGCAACAACGTTCAGTGTAGTCTGTGGAACTCCTTTATTGCTTTGTGAGGCATGTCTCCCAAAACTAGTATCAACTGATTTAATTTAAATTTCAACTTCGATTGTGGTTTTTAGATCAAACTCGTAAATACGATCTTCCCATTCACCTGAAGCAGCAGTTCCATCATTATGTCTTCCATATAAAGTTCTGCCTTCGTTTGCTCGGCAATAAGCGATTACACAAACATTGGTACTTTTGTTTCACGCAGCGATCCGATTCCCTCTGTTTCAACACTGTTTTTAGGTAGGCTCAAGATCTTGATCTTCTAATGATCCAAAAAACGTCATTCCTGATGATTCTGGAGTCGGTGGCCACAACTCAAAAGCGTTTCCCTTAGTTTCTGGGAATTATAGAAGTGTATGTCCAATAAGCTAATTTCTGCCTAATTTCTGTTATCCAGTCTGATAACGGTTGTGACTGTGAGGCAGGTGTCCAAATTGTGAATACCACTAACATATATAAAGTTTCGATTAAACATGCCCCATTCAACCAAGATGATCCAAGAATTTGGTTTACTCAGTTGGAGGCGCAATTTCAAATCAGTGGTATCATCGTCGATGCGACCAGGTATGATCCCCTTATCGCGGCTCAAAAGTTCGACGTATAAATAGAGCTAAAATGACATCAGAGATCTAAACTTAGTTAGCACAAGCAGTCTGCATACCACCAACAAGTAATTGAACCAGTCTATTTAACATGACGGTAAAGAAAGACAGTAGTTGGCGAATATGTTGCAGAAATCAGGAATAAAATGCAATAACGGAGCCCGATCGTTATTCAATACCGACGATTTTACGCATCAACTGGAATCATGTTCCAAGTTTTGAAAAATCGAATTAGTTTTCGTTTATCAACAAGTTCCAGTCTAACAGCAAGATATTGAGAAACAGCAATAGCGACACTCTTTTCTTTGTTTCCCTGGAATGAATAACACATTAAACACGTTCGCATGGTTCTTCAACGGTTAAAAGAAGCAAGTTTAGTAATAGATCTTAACAAATGTGATTTTGCAAGAGATATGATGTCATATTTAACCGGACAAACAGAAAATTGAAATCATTCAAAATTTCTCACGGCCAGTCCAAGTTGATGGACTTTTCCGATTTTTGGTAATGATAAATTAACATCGAATTTTCTACCCAATACAGCGAATGATCAAACACCATTGTAATAAAAATTAAAATAACGGTTATTTAGCTCTTTTTAATATTTTATTTATTACTACTTAAGCTTTCGGAACCATTTCGGTTCCATTCTCAAAAGTATATAAATCAATTTAACAAAAAAAATATTTTCTATACAAAATAAAATAAAATCGAAATCAAGGCTAACTAAAACGTAGCTATTTTCCTGTAGATAACGCTCGCTACTAGAAAAAATATATTCTTTATTTTGGCAAAGCAACAAAAATTGATATCTACAGAAAAAACACTTTACAAAATAAAATTTGACTAAAAACATAAATTGAAAACAATTTTATCCATCTTAAATAATATTTGAGTTGTGTAAAAGCAAAAAATCAAATTATAAAAATAGATCATATGAATTGCCAATGTACGCGAAATCAAGAGAATTTGAACTAGATTTTATATGTAACATTTCCAAAATAGATCGTTTTCTGTAATTAGATTGTTTTTCCAAAATGTCTACATCTTCAAAAATAATGTTATGGTTGGTATCTCTAATATGTTCCGAAAGTGCACTTATTTGATTTGAATTTGAATTTCCCGAAGCACCACGTAAATGTTGAAAGAACCGCTCCCGCAAAAACTGTTTAGTTTGTCCCGTGTAAATTACGTTACAATCATTACATTTAATCCTAAAGACAAGATTACATTCTTTCTTTAATGGTATCGGATCTTTTAATTTTGAAAATAAAAAATCATTTAAACTGATAGCTGAACGACCAATAATTTTGAAATTATAATTTTTAAATAAATGTTTTAATTTTTCGAAAAGATTTTTTATGTAAGGTAAAGATAAATAATTTGTACTTTCAATTTCAGGATTTGATGTACAATTTTGATAATTTCTTTGTTTCCAAATCACTTTATTTATTAATTTTTTAGGATACTGATTATTTACCAAAGTGTTTTCCAAAAGTTTGAAATTTTACAATATTTTGATGTTAAAATTTTGATTGTATTAATTTTGTAAGAAATAGGAAGCGAAGAAATAAAATTTTGGTGACGACTGGACGAGGTATTTTTATGGTACCAGTCAAAAGAAATTTTACCATCCGGTTCATGAATTAAAAGTAAATCTAAAAAATGAAATTTTGTGGTCAATTTCTTTTTCAACAGTAAATTTTATTCTATTATCCAAAGAGTTAAATACATCCAGAAAAATTTCAATTTCGTCTTCAGGGATTGCCGTTATAATGTCATCTACATAACGAAAGTAAAATAACGGTTGAAAATCCAAAGAGTTTAATCCCATTTTTTCCAAAAATTCCATCATTAAATTTGCTATTATGGGACTAATAGGAGAACCCATTTGAGAACCAAAAGTTTGTTTTGAGAATGGAACCGAAATGGTTCAGAAAGCTTTAGTTGTAATAAATAAAATATTAAAAAGAGCTAAATAACCGTTATTTTAATTTTTAAACTTACAAGCTCATTAAACAATTTACCCATTGTAATAAATTCACAAAGGTAGAAAAAAGAAAGAAAATTCATTAATTCCATCGAATGATGAGACAATCAAAGCGTTCGAACACAACATATGAATGACTTAGCGTATCCCATTCAAGGGTTGGCCACCTCTGTTTTTATATTCGCGAAAATTACACAATGCCAAAATTCGTCATAGTAGGAAGTAAATTTTTTTTTTTGTTTCAAGAAAGTATTAATTGTCCAGTGGGCTTAATACCCCTTGAAGGTCAATTAATACGCTCCTTTTCATTCACACATTTCTAGAATACCACCTGCAAGCTCCATAAGCGTCTAATATTATCCACTAACAATTTACATCAGATATTCGACACATTTCGGGAACATTTAACACCATAACTCAGCGCCCATTCATACTAAAATCATTCCGTATGCAAATTTTCTAATCATATCATGACATTTCCCATCCCAGCATTAAAATATCCGCAAAAAAATTGTAAAAAAGCATATGGCCAACAATGAAACAAGATATTCATTCTTGGGCAAATAATTGAAAAACTGGTACGTTTGAAGCGATCACAGTGGACAAAGTCATTTTGCGAACTTCATGAAAATGATCCTTTTCTGGACAATGTCCAGAAAAGGATCATTTTCATGATGTTGTATCGATAAATGGATTCAGACCATGTTTCGTCGAAGCACCAAAAACTGAATATCTACAGGTACATGGTTGTAGATAAAAACCAAATTGAATGCGACTCCGTTATAAGAATCACCACAATATTGTGATGGCGTTGTTTGGGTGTACAATTATTTGACAATCATCTGGCAAAGTATAAAATCGGTGTGCATGGCAAGAAGTGGTATGTCCCAATAGCGCTATGGATATTTGATGCGACAAATAGTAATTCTTGGGTGTTAGCGAAATCAGTGGGGTGTAACTTTGCAACAAATATGATCATATCCTTCAACTCGTAAGAAAAAATGACCCAGCACGTCAAAGGGGTTCGCATGTGATAACTACTTGCCCATCGAAAAGAACATGTATTGAATGTGGTCTACGGACCATAAAAATGTGCTGATCGTGTAATATCCCACATCACATTAGTCACATTAATGTGTTGTTTGACTTTTGTTTTAGTTTAAGTCTAAAAAATTAAATTGTTTCATTGAACAATTTTGACAATTGTAATTACCAAATGGCCTTTTAAGTTTTCCCGATTTTTTCCATGTTGATGGCAAATTAAATTTCAAAATTACTGAATTTGAAGTTTAATGGTTAGGGCCAAATCGACAGACGCAACTACAACTTGTAGTTGTAGTTGGTAATTTTTTGAAATTGATGTTCGAATTCCGTATTTTTAAACCACACCGTATATTTAAACTGCAAATTAATTCACGAATTTATTGTAATTTTTAAACGGAACTAAAATTATCAATTTTTCGAAAACAAGCGACCAACAAAAAAATATTATACGAGTAGTGGATTTTCATGTATGATTTTAAGAGTTCATAATTGGTGGAAATTCAAAAATCAAAATGACCCGCCTAAATTGCGAAAATAAAGAAATGTTACTAAAAGTTACGGACGTCGCATCTAATAAGGAAAAAAAGAATGTTGGATAAAAATAACGGGCTAATTTAATGTGCGCAGTGTAAAAGAAGAAAAAAATTTGAAGCAGCTTAGAATAGCATACATGAATATGAAGGGAAAGTTGAGGAAAAGCATAGCAAATAATAAGTGGAATATCACAAGTACCGGTCGCGGTCCCCCTTCAACTCCTTTAGATGAGGCAAACGGTCTTTTGTTTAGCTTACTGGAGCCACCAATTAAGTCTCACCCTAATTGATACGATGATGACGGTAGCGACGATGTAAGTAAATAATTTTTTATTATAAATATAACATGTAATATATTTATATAATTCAGGAAATAGATGAAAGCATTGAAATGGAAGCAGAATATTTGGACGATGATGACATTCTGAACACGGCAATTAATAATATACCATCCCAAAACATACCTACCACATCCAACAATATATGTATACCCCAAATCATTCCTTCCCATACCCAAAATACTATTCCAGCATCCAATCCACCTAATACCATTAATCGACCAAATTTACCAAGGCCTAGAAACCGAGGGTCTGGTAAATCATTAGATAATGTAATAAAACAAAGATAACTAGATGCCTTAAATGAAAAAAATAAACTGAGCAAAATAGAGCAAAAGGTAGCTAGAGCCATGTATTGGTACTACAAACAAAAATGCCCAACAAACTTTGAAAGTAGCGAGGAGTGACGAAAATTAAAACGTTTTATTTTGACTATAAAATAAAAATGGTTACCCTTTAAAATGTTTCAGTAATTTGTCTCTGCACATCCGCATTTAGGTTATATTCAGCTGAGTTAGGTGGTTCAGTTGGCACATTTTGATTGATGGGTAAGTAATCATCAACCTATTAAATCATCCCCCAAATCTATAGCAATATTATGTGGTACTGCTGTGGCAATGATTATGGTTAGGAAATTATCTAACCCAATTTGTGATGCTAAAAATCAAATTAAAATGAGAATAATAAAGGAAAATCATTTCAGTTGTATACGTTTTTCCTTTGCCTAATACAGAAAACCGCCGCTTCCATATACCAAATGTTTGTGATGTGATTTCGATATGGTGTAATTAGACAATTAGTACATCCATACCCTCCATCTCCGATCAATAACGCATTACCAAATTCCCATCTTCAAAGCGTTGCTTAAATTTTGAAAAATTAAAAATTGTCTGGTCGCGCGCTGATCCGTGCCATCTAAAGTACATATATGTATTATGGTAATTGAGATTATCTTAAATTTTAAGGTATTGTTATAACATACCTAGCAACTACGTTTAAAAATTTACATTTTTTTTGTCACATACACCTTTCACGTTTACTGAAAAATAGCCTTTCCGATTGCAGAAAATCTCTGCATTTTCTCCTCGCGGTGATTTTATCGGAATATGACATCCGTCAATACATCCAATGCATCGAGGAATTCTTTTTAAACTATAAAATTCTGTTTGTAATTTAATTATTTCTTCCTGAGTCGCTGAATGAATCCTGAGTGAATTGTAACACATGCAGTTGACTGTATTACACCAAGTAGATCCCCAGAAACAGTTTGAATACATCCTGTTGCATAGTAGCGCAATGCAATCATTATTTTTTGTCGCACTGTTAATGGAAATCCTCGGTTGTCGGCATGTGTTAAATTCTTCTCGACTAGTTTTTCCAAGTAACTCATATTTTTTCTTGAAAAATGAAATCGCATTTTAAATTCAATATCGTTTTAATAATTTTCATCAGTTCTTTCTTGAAAACTGCACTCAGCTTTATATTTAACAGTTTCCAAGAAATAGTCAGAGTCATTTGATGCAAACTATTTCTTATATGCCTATATAGTATAGTAGACAGCGCGCACTCAATACAATAGATTGTTAATTTATGTTGATTTTAGTCACTCTTTAACAATATGTATGTAACAATAAAGCACTCAACACAAAATTACACACAAATTTTTGAGACTTGTTAACAATATGTACAGTACATAATATGTCTACCAATGGTGCACGTAATACAAAATTAGACTTGATTTAGAAAAAACTTACTTTTTTTATTTCAATATATCCAGATGAATATTATACAACACAAATAAATAATAATTTGATGATTAAAATAATAAAAAAATAAAAACTTTCGAAATTCGAAGTTTAAATTCGCAAATAAACGTCAATTGAATTGTCGATTGTAGTCGACGATATCCGCGACTACAACTTTAATCACCACTTTAAAGTGTCAATTTATTGTGGTTTAAAAATACTAAAAGAGACAATTTAGTCGTATTCGCGAATTAATTGTCGTCTGTCGATTTGGCCCTAAAATTTTTAATTTCGATTTTTTCCATTAGTTTGTTGGTGTTGGCTAAGCGTTAACCAAGTGTTGCCTGTGTACTAATATACCATAAACACATAAAATATGATGATGGTAAATGATTATCATCGTGATGAATGAATTTAAGTGTATTAACGTACGTACGTACGTACGTACGTACAACATAAAAATGTATGCGATGCGATGATAATTTATATGAATTGGAGAATGAATATTCATATCATGTCGACCGGAAATAATTCAATTGAATGTCTAACAAATTTTTATTCCTCTCTTTTCAATTTTTATTTAATTAAATAAGTTTTTTTCATTTTTTTGTAGTGCAGTGTTTTATTTATGTGATTATTCCGTATATATATATATATATATATATATATATATATATATATATATATATATATATATATATATATATATATATATATATATATATATATATATATATATATATATATATATATATATATATATATATATATATATATATATATATATATATGGGTATTTGATATTTAATGAACCTGGAATCATAGTGATAAATTGTGTTTCTAAAAATAAATTATTAGACCGCATTAGAGGTGTTACCGAGTAGGTAATCGGACATTTGATGTGTGCAGAATAGTGCCAAACCAAATCAGAATAAATTGGGATTAAATTTTTTCACGTATGAAATTTTTAATTTCCGCATCAAACCAATATTATCACGCGTCATATATAATACTAAACCAATCATCACACCGCACACATCCATAAAAAATAATACGATGAACCAAAAAAAAAAAGGTGCAACAAAAATTAAACACTTAACATAACACTTAACATGAAACGGAAAATCATGTATACGAAAGTATAACAAAAAAAAATATTTTCAAGTTTTCCTCCACACATAACCGAACTGAACCAAATCTTTAAAATAATAAAAACAAATCCAGGATATTACAATACGTGTACCCTCGGATGTGTTGTATGATATAAGTACATAAAACCGTTTTTTGTCTTAATTATACACACAAAATCCGAATATATGAATCTGATTCAGTACCGCAATCTCTTCCCGGAGGCGGGCGCTATGCTGGATTATTAAATTTCGTGCCTCATGAATTTTTAATATCACGATTTTTCGTTTACTTCTTTCTGTTCGAATTTAAGTGAGATGAAATATTTTTTTGTATATAAAATAAAAAAAAATGCGAGTTTGGTGTAGAAAATGTGTTTTCACAAAACAAAACAAAAATTTTCCAAATTTCCTGGTCGTTTTTCGTTTCATAAAGCCTACGTCGTGTACTCGTATATATGTATTTTAGTTGTTTATACTTTTTAAATATTTTTTTTTTGTACAAAAAGTTAATTTTAGAAATTTAATCGCAAAATTTTGCTATTTATTTTATAAATACAGTAGACTCTTACGTGTACATATAATAATGTGTGTTGGTCAATTTGTTTATAATGTTGTGTACAGCAGCCTGGTCAACTAGAACTATTTACTATAAATTAAAAAAAATACCATTGAGAGAATTTAATTTCGTGCGGCACAAATGTTTATAACGATAAAAAATATTTTCGTTCCAAAAATTAGTTTTGCAAACTATAAAATTGCCAGCGCTTAAGCCACACCAGAATGCTATTTTTGTGTTAATTACTTTATTATACGAATATCTAGAATTTGTCGACAGATTGGCTGGATTTAATTTTATATGATGTACCATACATGTCGCACAGTTCTATATTTATATAAGTATGAATTAAACATATTTATAATTTTTAAGGCGTTCAGTAAATTTATTGGGCCAACTATATATTTATAAAAAAATCTATATTTAAAATGAAAATTCTCGAAAAGGAAAATGAAAATTTGTATACGATATACTCTGGTATACAGTTGTAAATATAAAAACAAATGTTTATGTATGCCAGTATGTCATTCCACATTTATGAGTTGTATAATTCATATTTTTGTCTTTTTTAATATTTTCTTAGAATTAAATTTTTTTTGTGGTTTTTGATGCAGTACATACAAAATTTGACTTGTTTACTTCAAAGATTTTTTTTATCAAGTAATACAAAAACATATGTTTAATGCTGTGCGCTTATCAACTTTTCTAAACTTTCTCATGCTATTTTGGGTGGCCCTATCATGCTTATAATGTATATGGTACACACGTTATGTAACTTGCGATACGGTTGAAGTCAAACGATAAACAGTTGCCGGTAAACACCGCAAAGCAAAAACATTTTTTTCGACAACCAATTTATTGTAATAGTATTGGGGTCAAGTAAAGATTTAAGAAATATTCTTTTTCAAAATTCAAAGTATTTTCTACAGATTTACCATAAACTTCAGTCACTGGTTTTTCTAGACATTTGGTATGAAACTCACTTGTATCACGACACATGATTGTATAATACATACGAAAAATAATACCAACAACTTACACTGTTAAATTTAAAAAAAATCAATTAAATTTGTCTTGTAATGAAATTGAAAATATTTTAAATTATATCCGTAAACCCTAATAAATCCTTATAGTGTCGTTGTAAAGATCAAACAATTTCCTAATGATTTGAGATAAACACGAGCAAATTGTGATACAATTTTCTATATATTTTTACGAGTGCAGTTTGATCAGTTCAGTGACTTTTTGAATAAAAGATATTTTTTTCGGCAAAAAAGGGATTTATTCCTCACATCTCCTTTACGGTTCGACACATTTAATCTAAGGGTGTTCCAATGTTTTTATTCCTTCCAAATAATAGGTTTTCTCATGGCCCTCAAAATAGGCGTTTGTTTCAAGAACAAATTCATGAACGGTTGTTAAAAGTGTATAAGATGGATTGCTGAATTTGGACGTGTTGGTACCAGTCTTGAAGAGGGTCCTCGTCAAGAACGTAATGGAGAGATATTTAGTATAAGACCTAGGGATTTTATTAGGCAGTGTGAGTAATATTTTGATTGAAGTTTTGGATATCAGAAAGCTGTGTGCACATAATGGGTGCCGCATTCTCTAACAATGGAACACAAACCCATTCGAATGCGACTTTCTCAGCAACATTTGGAGCGTTTAAGAAAGGATAATACAAACACCCTCTGAATGGAAGTCTTCCAGATTTTCACTTCAAGGATGGAATTCATATATTAGAAGATCACTGGGACAAGTGTATTGAAGTTTATGGAGAGTATATTGAATCATAAAATGTACGAATAATAAAACTTACTGAGCAACCTAGTATATCTCCAGTTCTAGAGATGCTGAGTGAGTCTGACGGCCATATATGACCGCATAGATAAATTAAAACCCTATATGCGTGGTAAGTTTGCTATGATATAACGGTCGCCAGGCAATAATTGTGTTACTCTGTAAGGACCTTTAAAACTGGTAAGCAGTTTTTGACTAACGCCAGCCGTAGTTACAACATTTTTAATATATACTAAATCACCCGTATGATACATTGATGTACCCAGATTCGTCTTCGATCGAAACTCACCTTATTCTTGAACGATGTGTTACGTTGCTGATCTACAATTGCAGATCTCAAATCTCTAAGATTGCGTCCATTGGAATCATTTTTTGTTGATACTAGTTCCTCTATCTGGTCGTTTGTTAATCGTTGGTTTAGACCGAAAAGAGCCTGAGCAGGAGTGACGTTAATTGATCGATTTATTGTGTTATTAATAACAAAATTGGTTTCACTTAAGACTTTGTCCCATTGATCATGCTTTGAATTAGCTACCAATTTCGACAAAACAATGTTTACCTCACGATTAAGTCGCTCAGCCTGCCCATTACTTAGGGGCAAATAAGCAGCCATAATTACCTGCTTAATGCTAAACGATCCTTTAAGAATTCAACAAATTTGAATGACATAAACCATGATCCTCTGTAAGTATGAATTCGTTTTGGAACACTCAACTGTCCAAAATATTGTAATAAGTGTTTAATTACTTCGTCTGAATTAGTAGTTTTAGTACTATAGTGAAGTTTCCGACAAACTAAAAATGACAAACAACTTTACAACAGCCCAAAAAGTGTAAATCTACACTTTCAAAAAAAAAAAAAAAACGTGTTATGCTAAACGAAATAACTAGTTAAAAAAATAAGTTCGCAATAGCAAGCTAATTTAGCAAAACCATGTAGAATAACCATTCTTTATGTTTTCAAGAAGCCAACATATTTATGAGGAGTCATAGATTTTTTTTTAATTTTAAAATTTTGCTATAGAAGAAAGTGTAGTGTTTCGATTGTCAATGAAAAGGTATCGTAGAGATGTCTAAGTAAATCGAAGCATGCTATCGTGTAGTACTGACCCTATTGCATCTTTTGTAGAAGCTAACATAATTGTGATTGCCGTCGAAGCATACATTTTCTATGTTGGAATCATAAAAATTCGATAATGATAATGAATCGATAATGCATACAGAGAAATAATTGGTCATATTAACCAAAAAAGTAAGAGAACTTTACCAAAAAATTGTTACAAACTCAACTTACTTACTGATTGGTAAATTGTATAAATGTTTAATAGTAAAATTAACATAGAGAATAGTAAAATAATTTAAAAACATTTTTTTTAGTTTACAATTGAGTAAGTAAATTCAACCAATAGATATGTAGATTTTACTACATTACAAAGTAAAATATGAATAGCATTTTGGTAAAATTAACCGAACGATTAAGTAAAACCCACAACCTTTTAAAGTAAATAAAACCCACACTATAAAAATAATAGGGTAAAGTCTACATAAAATATAAGTTAATTTAACTTAAAATCTTTATTAAAATTGAGCCTAGCTAACTCAAAGTAAACTTCCCAAATTTTGAAATGTGAAATGGGTTCTATTGCATGGTAACAAAATATTTATTATCACGTCGAGATGAGGTCTCATCTTTTCAAAGCTAATGAGGTAAACATTTTGAATCTTTTTAATTAAAAGATTCGATGTCCTCATCAGATTATGTAGTTATCAAACTACGAAAGAAATGTTCATACTTCATGAATTTAAATATAGTAAAGATCAATTGACCTAGCGAATTATATTGAAAATGCAATAATAATTGTTACCTATCGCCGATGTAAATTTAACACACCAATTTGTAAACATTACATTGCAAGAGAAAATTTTTGTTAAAATATTTATTTTACATTGTAGATTAGTAAAATTAGCATGTCTCTCGGTTAATTTTACAAATCTATTAGTATTTTTCAAAAAATAATTTATTTTACGAAAATTATTATTTTACTTTATCAATTTAGTTAAATTAACTAAGCATATGTTAACTTGTATTATAAAGAGTAGGATAAATTGACTACAAAATAGGTTGATTTTACAATTTTAGGTTTACTTATCGAATTGCGAAATATTTTCCTTTGCGTGTGAATTCACGCGGTTGAATGATGAATTCACATGGTTGAATCTGTGGCTATTATTTCGTCACCATTTGAATTTAGCACCGATAACGAATTGAGTTGACTCAATCATAAACTCAAATGGTTCAATATTTTAATAATGTATTGTTAAATAAACGTGGTGTGTTTATTGTTTTTCTACATAAATTAGGGACACAGGATTGATTCTGATTTGCCCTGACGTATTCAATTTTATGGATAGCAAATCGTCAATAATTTCCCAAAATTCACTATTTCTTTATGTATGATATATAATGGCCAGGGCTTGGAAGCTTTACTGGTCGTTGGAAGTGAATAATTCGTTTCAAACAATATGTGTTTGATCCTAAATTAAGTTCTGTCGTAATATATATGCTTCGACGGCAATCACAATTATGTTGGCTTCTACAAAAGATGCAATAGGGTCAGTACTACACGATAGCCTGCTTCGATTTACTAAGACATCTCTACGATGCCTTGTCAATGGCCTTCGAATGGTTAAATTTTCGAATTTTTATGATTCAAAACATAATTATATATTATGTTATTTTTGATTTTAATGAAGTAAAAATAAATTTAAATAATATATTTTCCCATATTTTCTTTAATTATCTTGTTGTTCTTAATTACAAATCATGTTTTAAAAGTGTACCATTCTTAATTTAAAGTGATACATTTCCTCTTACACTTTTTGGCTGTTATAAGGTTTTTTGTCAATTTGTCAGAAACTTCACACTACCAGTTTTAGTAGGAAATAACCTAATGAACTTGGTGAAACCATCCACTATACACAAAACGTACTTATTCTTTTTATTTGAAACTGTATAAGGACCAATATGATCAATATGAATCGTGTGAAACGGTTCGTTATGCTTCTCATACAAGTTCAAGAAGCCTTCTTTTTTCCTGACTTGGGCTGGAACTCGATAGACGTAATACAAGTTTTAATAAAATTTCCTATCTTAGCGGTCATATCGTGAAAGAAAAAACTGCATTTCACGAGCTCCACAAGTTTTCGCAACACCTACATAGCCTAATTCGTGGTATTTTCGAATTAATTCGTTTTCTAAAACAGCGGGAACAAACAAAAGCAACTTTTGTCTGGATTTACTGCATAAAATATCGTAACGGATCTCATATCTATTATGCTCCTGTCCATTGGAAGATAACGAATTCTTTATTAACACTATAAAAATTCGTCATTCTGTTGGAGAGCAATAAGCCGTTTGGTTAAAGAACATTTTGTCATTTGCATTATCGAATCACACCACACGATGATCTACTGAGTGCATCGACGTGTTTCATATTGATTTGATATGAATAATTTTCTAAAAGTAACGCCCAACGTAATATTCGGTTATTATCTCCTTTTTTTGTTAGAGTTTGTTTAACTGCTTGACACTCGATCACAATAACAAAATCGACACCGTGCAGGTAAATGTGATACCTTTTGCGAGCATATACCATCGCAAGAGTTTCTAACTCATATGAGTGATATTTACTTTTCGCTAACGTAGTCCTACGACTAAAAAATGAAATCGGATGTAATGCATTGTCAACCTGACGTTGGAGCAACACAGCGCCAAAACCAACTTGACATGCATCTGTGTGTAATTCTGTATAAGCATAAGGGTTATATATTGCAAAAACTGGACTTGATGAAAGTATCTGTTTCATCATTTCGACGATTTTAGTTCACGTTCACCAAAATTATATTCAATGTCCTTCTTCAACAACGAATACAAAGATGCGGCAATAATTGAAAAATTCTTTACGAAACGTCTAAAGAAACTAGCTAATGCTGCGTGCTGGATAGCACTTACATGGCTATCGCTTGGGCGGATACCTTCCTTACTAATATTGTATCCCAAATATTCAATGGATCGTTTAAAGAATTTGCATTTAGAAGTTTGGATTTCCAAGCAATTATCATGAATCAAAGTAATCACCTTTTGTAGCGAGTCGAAATGTTCCTTTAGGATTTGGGATGCAATGAGAATGTCGTCAATGTAAACTAAAACGTCTCCAGTTAAAATCATGTCTCTAAAAATTGTGTTCACGAATCTTTGAAATACGCTCGATGCGTTACAAAGACCAAACGGCGTTTTAACATACTCATACTGTCCGTCTGGGGTAATAAAATTTGTAAATTTAATAGATTCTGTCACCACTGGAATATGGTTAAATCCATTTTTCAAATCGATAAGTGTAAAAATACTTTTATGTCGCATTCTACCAAGACAATCGTCTATTAACGGTAGGGGATATCTATCTTTCAAAGTTATATTATTTAAGTTTCGATAGTCCACACATAGACGAGGAGAACCGTTCTTTTTACTTACAAGTACTATTCTACTTGTGTAGTCACTATTGCTACAACGTATGACTCCTCTCTTTAAGAGATCGTCTACTAACTGATTGACAATTTGACGGTCACGAATAGATAAACGTTGCGGAGTCGAATATACGGGTTTGTTTGAACTCAATTCGATTTTTAATTCGTGTCTTATATTTGAAACAGAAGATCTTTCCAAATTTCTGAACTTCTAACAAACAACTCACAAAGCTTAGTTCGAATTAAATAATCGCGCGCAACATCGTTCTCACACGGTCTAATATCGTAACTATATAGCGAAATCCTTTTCGTCCGGCAAAAAATCGACATTTAAAATTTGATCAAAAAGGTTTACATTCCGGTGACTGTTCAAAACAGAAAACATTCCCAGTGTGTTGCGCATCCACTTTGAATCTAACTGAAGAATCGGTTATAAAATCACGTCCCATTAGACAATCGTAACGTAATGAATAATCAGGTGCCACTAAAAATGAAATTATAAAATTATTGGAATCAACAAAAATATTACAATTTATCTTCCCTAATGTTTGAAGATGCGCATCATTGACACCTCGAAGCGTACTTCCATGATATGGTTCGAACTTAATGTTTTCTGGAACCGATTTCTTAAGAATAATGCTTACTGGACTCCCTATATCGATTAATGCATTCAAATGTATCTCTTCATTCCCGAAATTTACAACGACGGGTCGACAAAAGTCATTAAAAATGCAGTGCAGTCCTTCATTAGTACTTGCAGCACAAGTGCTAACACCTCGAGGCTTGCGTGGTGGTTGAGGAATTGATGGAAATATGTCCAGCTTCAAAACAATTGTAGCATGTTACCGTTTTATCCGCCATTTGTTTCGAATAAACGTTATCTTTGTTAGTTGTAGCTTTTGTCGATCATCACTCAGTTTACTACTACTTTCACGACGAACATTTTCGAATCCTGACGGTTTTGTATTAACAAACCATTATAATTTATTGAAGAGATCTGATGTTTTTTCAATAATAGTTGATCTCAAAATTATACTCAAGTTATGATCGTTTATATTTTGTATAATGTAGCGAATCATAGCGGTTTCTGATATATCTGCATGTACACCTATTGTAATCATTTCATAATAAAATGACATAACATCCACTTCGTTATAAATTGCTCCAAAATTTCGCAGGAATTCATTTTCGAAGTCGTCTATGTTCTGCAATTTCCCTTGTGCGCTTCGATACCAAAGTAACGCCGTAGCACCTTGCAATCGTCGTGCCAATGATACCATTCTATCACTTATCTCATAAATATTTTGTATTTCTTTACCGCTTTTGATGAATTGTTTCGGTGAAAGAGTTGTGACATTTGTAGGGTTAAATATTGGTAACAATTCTTCAATATCTTTTACATTATAACGGTGATCATCACGTGCATTCTCCGATACGGCAGTATGTTGAATGTCTTGTACTTCACACTTATCTTGATGTTCTTTATCAAAATTAATTTCTCGATGACTGCTACTTTGTTGAAAATTTGAACAGAGCTTTTCATTATCATTGTTGTCACCGAACCCCAGCAAAACGCGTGATGTCGGTGCAACACCCGACGTATACCTGGTGTTTCGATTAAATTTTGGTTTAATTTTCGATTAAACTCTGCTCCTCCATAAAAGTGGCCAGCAATCGTTCGGGTAAAGCTTGTTTTTTTCCACCCGCGTTTAGTTTCCTTTTTTTTCAATTCATCTTTGAGTTGCCTAACATCCATTCTAACGAACAACCAAAATTACACGTGTACGATTAAAATGATTATTTTATTAAATATTCGAGCGATTTTTGGATTAATATCCCACTTCCGATTATGTAGCGATATTATATTTAAAATAAAACCAAATGGTTAATTATTATTTTTATTTATTCGTATAATAATTAGCGTTCCTTGTTTCGTTCACGTTCATCGTTCAGCTATTTTTTCGGAGCCCTTTTTCTTTTTTTTTTGATAATTATTATATCTACTGAGTTTTATACAACTTAAGTAACAATTCCATCTATTGTATAAGTAAATTACTACATTAAATTATATAAAATAAATAATTCGGAAAATAAATTGAGTTAACTATACTTAGAAGTTCCATAGATATGAATAAATTGCAAATTTAATGTCACCGAACCTAAAGATTTTCACGGTGCGTCACCTTCATAATCAGACAGATCAATCCGTCAAAACCCTATAGATGTGGTTAATGGGATTTAATTATGATGATTTTGGCTTCTCTAAAGACATTTTTTGCGTTTACGGTTATGTTGCTCGTCCCAGAAATGTGCATCGGGATCCCTTTTATATGGTCAAGTAGGTCAAACAATTTCATATCATTTTCGCGTGAATGAGACACAAGGTCGGCGATTGAACGTCGTAGAGGAAAGACGTGATTTTTGTCTCTCCTCTATATAAATAGTAAATAATTTAAAATGTGTTTAAATTAATTAATTAATTATTAATATATGTGCACACATAAATAAATAATAATAATATTAATAATAATTTGTGTTTTAAGTATAATGAAAAGAATAGTATATGAAAAATACATATTGAATAGTTATAGTAATTTGTGTGTGATGCGCTTGCAATGGCGTAGAATATGTATATAACAATTTCGTTTATATGTATATTTTAATACCGTTGTTAAGTACATTATACACATTGTATGTAATTTTTCAATATGTATAGGACTTTTTGGATTTCAAAGGATGCTCAAGCTAAGTGTTTTATCATTTTTTCATTGTTTTAATACATATTTTTGTATTTAATAATTTTTATTCCAAAAAATTTAAGATATTGTATGCACCAGTGCACTGATTCTCTAGAAACACGATTGTGTGTTAACGAAAAAATAAACAAAATCACACAGGATTGTTGTTGTAATTTCGAAAAGCTTACTATGGTTTTCACGTTTACACATTGTCTTGCATTTTGGAGAATCAGGCTACAGTATACTTACTATTCGTAATTAGCTAACATTTTCATGTACATAGTGTGTTAGTCGCATATGGTTTAAGCGGGAGAGGATTTCTTAATTTTGTATTTTTGTTTGTACGTGTATTTGATATCCTTGTTAAAGTTTTAAAGTTTTTGATGTTTTGTTTGTGTCGTGTGTGTGTGTGTGTGTGTGACCGGCACCATAGACAAATAAATGAATAAAGATCCCTAAACCAATGGAAAATTTATGTTTAAATCAAATTCTCGATGTCGTTACAAATGGAAAAAAATGTCTAGCGGCTGTTAGTAGAAATATTAGTTAATACTCAAACCCTATTTTGGTCTACATTATGAGCGCAATACATATTTCTCGCTCAATATATTTTTTCAATACGCGCGCGACAAATAAAAAATTTTATATTTGTGTATACAGTAAAAAAGAAATATAACAAATTCAACTTATTTTTTATTTTCGTTTGAAAGTATCCTTTCTCTTATTCTAATATATATGTATGATTTATATTTTAATAAAACAGAATGAAATGAAACTAAAACGCACGTATTATGTATATACATACTCGTATATACATATGTACTATTTAAAATAATGTTTGTGCACGATCGATAATTTCTTGTGTAGATATATAGAATTTAAACACGTGGTGACCATGAAAAGGAAGAGGATCTATTTTAGATGTAAGTATGTAGCTACGATGATTGTTTTCGTGTGCTGCATGAAGTATAATTTAAAAAACAAATATTTGGAGGAAATGATAAGAAACATCAAAAATTTATGAACGAAAGGGAAAAATATTATAATTAAATGGTTTTTTAATGATCGCAGAAAACAATTGAAAATACATATTACATATTTGTGTTTCGTTACATTATGTATATTTTATATGCCTTTCTATACTGGTTTGTCCAAATTAAATACATTCATGACTTAATTTTCCCTAAGTATACTATTAAGGATGATGCATGATTTAAATTCGATAATTTTAAAATACCTAATAATTTTATAAATGATTTTATTTTTGAGAAAATGAATAAAATCAGCTTACACCGGAAAGATGTCTTTGGGAAAATGTACTATGTATTTGGATTTGTCTCCAAAAAATTGGTCAAGCATACAAATTTTTGTAAACGTTTTCCCCTTATTCTATATTATCTGAAGCATGGTAGGACTTGGTTTGTTTCAACTAGCTTTTGCAAACATTTTAAGACGTCGAAAATAAAAGCTAGTTTTTGATTTTAACTAAATTTGCAAAAACATTAATATTTCGATTGCCGTTGTGGTATATACATATATAGTATACACAATATCCGTGCAATTCCATTTTTAATCTGCTAACCCCAAATTAAAATCATCTTAAGGTTTTAAGATGACAATATTTAAATATTTCGTTGTTCGTTGTTGTCAATTGATTTACAAGCTCACATTAAAAGTACACTGCAATTTTTCAGATACCAACCACCCCTTATCATGAAAACTACCCCAAATTTCTCTAGAATAAATGACCACTTCTTTGAAAATTTCAAAAATAGACTATTCAATATCGGATAATGGGTATCGCTTTATAATCCACATCAGAAATGCAATTCGATTGTTAAGTTTTAACTTTAAATCATGGACACAAATTTATTTAGCCACCCACTTTATTTATTAGGTGTATAACAATTTCTACAGATTTTTTCTTCGTGCCTAAAATTATATTTAAAATAGAAATATTTTCACGGTATTTTGTTATTTTTACAGGATCGCGAGTTACATTACCTCTCAGAATAGCAGAGTTTACAATGGCAACTGATAAACAGCACATTCGGCACTGCATTCTATACGAATTACAATAAGGAAAAACGCTTCTAAAGCACGGGAATCAATTTGTAGTGTTCTTGGTGCCGACCTTGTGTCTTATGAAATTTGTAATTTATTGGTACAAACATTTTAGAAGTGGTGATTTCGATCTTAGAGACAGCCTCGAAAGTGATGTGCGAGCTAACCTGGAATCTACAACAGCAACAGGCATAACTCAGAAAAAACCTAATACCTAAATAAAATAATGCGTAATAATTGGATTCACATTAGTTTTCAATTCCTATAAAAATGATAAACATTTGATAGTTTAAATTCTCTTAAACTTCTGAAAATTTAAATGAATTGTAAGAAATATGTACTATGGACTTGAAGGATATAAAAATTAACTAAATAGAGTAAAATATTTTCTGGACAGTTATTTTTCAGTAAGTATCTTCTCCTGTACTAAATATTCACGTCGATTATAGAAGTCGCCGAATTTAATGCGGCGGGAGTCCAAACCCCATATAAAAAAATTTAAAATCACTAATTTCAATCAAGGTTGCGTTGAAAATCGGTATATTTTCATATAATTCAGTTTTTACGATTCGCAAACCATTCGCAATATTTTAACTGCGGATTTCGAACGAATACTTGTTTGATTTGTGTGAACATAAAACCAGTTTTACATGCAACCTTGATCGAAATTCATGTTTTTATATTTTTTATACGGAGTTTGGACTCCCGCCGCCGCAGTAAATTCGGCGAGTTCTATAATCGACGTGATTAATTTATTGCATTAATATGCCCAGTACCAAGTGAATTTTCTAAAACTGGTTATGTAAATGTATTTAATTAATGTGTAATAATCCATCATCATTAGTCATACATACTTTAATCGTATATTATAGTCCAATGAGTTGTCACAGATTTTAGTGAGGCCTCATTAAATCTTATATGAAACATGTCTTTGTTTTCGGTAAGACTTCAGTGGGCTGAACTTGCTCGACATGTTTAAAGAGTTCGTAGTACAAATATTTTTTGTATATAAAATCAATAAGAACTTCTGCCTGATGGCATAAATCAAGGACAGTATCACGAACGCCGCATGGAAGTCCCAGAAAATATTCGAACCCAATTCAAACAAAATTAATTATAAACGGAACACACAATCTAAATTTAATAAAATAAAAAACATTTCGCGCTAACATAAATGGTGTTTTTTTAGAGGTTCACAATTTAGAATTAAAATAGAACAAAGAAAAATATTTTGAATATCAGTGAAACTAGCTTTATTGGATAGATAATTTTATGCCATTAATGCTTGAATATGATTTCGGCCATGTGGCCACAGCGCCTGGCGCGTAGATGGCGCAATCCGGATGTTCAATTTTTATACACTTTTTGCAGCAATTCACAATTTTTCTTTTCGCCGGATGTTGTGTTCCAAGAGTACAATCGTCTCTGGTTTACCAGCGTTGACAAGTGACTTAACATATCCCCAAAGAAAATAATCTAATGGAGTTAGATCACACGATCTCGGTGACCAATTAACAGGACCATTACGTGAAATTAGTCTTTTATCAAATATTCCGCACTGTGTGGCATGTGGCACCGTCTTGTTGGAGCCACATATCAGCAATATTTATGGCAGCCAATTGGGGCACAACAAAGTTAGAAATCATGTCCCTATACCGTTCACTGTAACATTCTGACCTTCAATGTTTTTGAAGACATGTAGACCAATGAATCCGACAGCCCATAAAGCGCACCAAATAGTGATTGTCTAGGGATGTAATGATGTTTCGGCAAAGGCTTGTGGATTACAATTACAATTTATAATGTAAACATTTGTTTTTAGCTTACCAAAATATGGAGAATTGAAAATGCAATGGTTGAAAGCAATTGGCTTCGGTGAACAAGATGTACTAAGTGCATGATTATTCCATGCCACAGACAAAAGAGAATCAGAGGAGTTTTTTAAGAAAATCAGCCATTCTCATCTTGTTCATTTACGAATCAACGTGTGGATTTGACGTCATTGAAAATTTTCTTAAAAATACATGCCCCCCAATATTAATCAAACCGTAATTTCATATCATACTGAAAAAACATGTTGGTTTGAAAATTTGATTCCCAAGACGTTTATTCAACTTCTATAAATAATGCTAACGATATTATCGGGCCCAATTTAGAAGTTTCTTCTCAAGTTGAGGAAGATCCAATCTATGCGTTGAACTTATTAAATGATTTGGCAATCAAGTCGTTGCGTTTAAATAAAACTAATAAAGACCATGACCAGGATTATTTACCACCAATTGACGAAGTACCTGAACTGATGGTATTCGGAACTAATATAGATTTTATCATCGTGAATTGATAAAAAAATTTAATGACGATAATATATCCGATTTAAACAATGGTCCTTTGAAATTGCAAACCATTACAAAAATCTCAAATAGTTCACCTCTTGGTGCTAGCAATCGTAGTGATACTACTTCTTCTTATTTTGTTAATAAAAGTATAAAACCTTCTGACATATACAAACAATTTAATAAAATAACGTTAAAGCGAGCAATTGCCTCATCACGTGCTGATCTTTCTACGAGTTCAAGAAGGATTTCTTTAAAGACTAAATACAACAAACACAAAATAATAAGAATCTACGACAAACAAGTATGAGATAAAGAAGAAAAAAATATTATTTTTGGCCACCTGATAGACGAACTTGAAGAAAATTTTTTTATTGGTTCTTGTTTTATTAGTTCTTGCCAGAAGGATAATTTTTTAAACCATTCTGACTCAAATTCAATTTTTTGAGATAAAATTAAAAATCAAAAGTTAGGCAGAAAATATTCAGAAGAAATACGGAAGTTTGCTTTAAATTTAAACTTTTATTCTCCGAAGGCATAGGCCATATGTACCCTCCAAGAACACGGCGTTCAAAGAACACGGTTTCGAAGAACACGGATACCCATTTCCTCAAATTCCACGCTTTCAAACAACTCGATTTTCGTTATTCTCTTTTATTTTGTGTTTTGTATATCATAACAAAAAATAAAACGTAACGTTTTTTTTATTTTATTTTTTGTAGTATTGAACAACACGATTTCAAGGAACACGGAACGAATTAATCGTGTTCTTGGAGGGGTTCCAGTATCATGATACGCCTAGTTTGAAGGTAGCGACCCAAATGATAATGCTTTAGCTACCCAAGTAATTGTGTTTATGTTTGTCAGTTGTACTGCTCGTTGGAAAATTACTCTTGGATATGTCCCTATTATTAGCTTAACATCTGTGCAAAAGAAAAATATGATAGAGTTTCATTTGCCTTTATTACACAATATTGGGGTTGTAAAAACTGAAACAAGCATAAAATTATCTATCCAATAAAGCTAGTTTCACTGATATTCAAAATATTTTTCTTTGTTCTATTTTAATTCTAAATTGTGAACCTCTAAAAAAACACCATTTATGTTAGCGCGAAATGTTTTTTATTTTATTAAATTTAGATTGTGTGTTCCGTTTATAATTAATTTTGTTTGAATTGGGTTCGAATATTTTCTGGGACTTCCATGCGGCGTTCGTGATACTGTCCTTGATTTATGCCATCAGGCAGAAGTTCTTATTGATTTTATATACAAAAAATATTTGTACTACGAACTCTTTAAACATGTCGAGCAAGTTCAGCCCACTGAAGTCTTACCGAAAACAAAGACATGTTTCATATAAGATTTAATGAGGCCTCACTAAAATCTGTGACAACTCATTGGACTATAATATACGATTAAAGTATGTATGACTAATGATGATGGATTATTACACATTAATTAAATACATTTACATAACCAGTTTTAGAAAATTCACTTGGTACTGGGCATATTAATGCAATAAATTAATCACGTCGATTATAGAACTCGCCGAATTTACTGCGGCGGCGGGAGTCCAAACTCCGTATAAAAAATATAAAAACATGAATTTCGATCAAGGTTGCATGTAAAACTGGTTTTATGTTCACACAAATCAAACAAGTATTCGTTCGAAATCCGCAGTTAAAATATTGCGAATGGTTTGCGAATCGTAAAAACTGAATTATATGAAAATATACCGATTTTCAACGCAACCTTGATTGAAATTAGTGATTTTAAATTTTTTTATATGGGGTTTGGACTCCCGCCGCATTAAATTCGGCGACTTCTATAATCGACGTGAATATTTAGTACAGGAGAAGATACTTACTGAAAAATAACTGTCCAGAAAATATTTTACTCTATTTAGTTAATTTTTATATCCTTCAAGTCCATAGTACATATTTCTTACAATTCATTTAAATTTTCAGAAGTTTAAGAGAATTTAAACTATCAAATGTTTATCATTTTTATAGGAATTGAAAACTAATGTGAATCCAATTATTACGCATTATTTTATTTAGGTATTAGGTTTTTTCTGAGTTATGCCTGTTGCTGTTGTAGATTCCAGGTTAGCTCGCACATCACTTTCGAGGCTGTCTCTAAGATCGAAATCACCACTTCTAAAATGTTTGTACCAATAAATTACAAATTTCATAAGACACAAGGTCGGCACCAAGAACACTACAAATTGATTCCCGTGCTTTAGAAGCGTTTTTCCTTATTGTAATTCGTATAGAATGCAGTGCCGAATGTGCTGTTTATCAGTTGCCATTGTAAACTCTGCTATTCTGAGAGGTAATGTAACTCGCGATCCTGTAAAAATAACAAAATACCGTGAAAATATTTCTATTTTAAATATAATTTTAGGCACGAAGAAAAAATCTGTAGAAATTGTTATACACCTAATAAATAAAGTGGGTGGCTAAATAAATTTGTGTCCATGATTTAAAGTTAAAACTTAACAATCGAATTGCATTTCTGATGTGGATTATAAAGCGATACCCATTATCCGATATTGAATAGTCTATTTTTGAAATTTTCAAAGAAGTGGTCATTTATTCTAGAGAAATTTGGGGTAGTTTTCATGATAAGGGGTGGTTGGTATCTGAAAAATTGCAGTGTACTTTTAATGTGAGCTTGTAAATCAATTGACAACAACGAACAACGAAATATTTAAATATTGTCATCTTAAAACCTTAAGATGATTTTAATTTGGGGTTAGCAGATTAAAAATGGAATTGCACGGATATTGTGTATACTATATATGTATATACCACAACGGCAATCGAAATATTAATGTTTTTGCAAATTTAGTTAAAATCAAAAACTAGCTTTTATTTTCGACGTCTTAAAATGTTTGCAAAAGCTAGTTGAAACAAACCAAGTCCTACCATGCTTCAGATAATATAGAATAAGGGGAAAACGTTTACAAAAATTTGTATGCTTGACCAATTTTTTGGAGACAAATCCAAATACATAGTACATTTTCCCAAAGACATCTTTCCGGTGTAAGCTGATTTTATTCATTTTCTCAAAAATAAAATCATTTATAAAATTATTAGGTATTTTAAAATTATCGAATTTAAATCATGCATCATCCTTAATAGTATACTTAGGGAAAATTAAGTCATGAATGTATTTAATTTGGACAAACCAGTATAGAAAGGCATATAAAATATACATAATGTAACGAAACACAAATATGTAATATGTATTTTCAATTGTTTTCTGCGATCATTAAAAAACCATTTAATTATAATATTTTTCCCTTTCGTTCATAAATTTTTGATGTTTCTTATCATTTCCTCCAAATATTTGTTTTTTAAATTATACTTCATGCAGCACACGAAAACAATCATCGTAGCTACATACTTACATCTAAAATAGATCCTCTTCCTTTTCATGGTCACCACGTGTTTAAATTCTATATATCTACACAAGAAATTATCGATCGTGCACAAACATTATTTTAAATAGTACATATGTATATACGAGTATGTATATACATAATACGTGCGTTTTAGTTTCATTTCATTCTGTTTTATTAAAATATAAATCATACATATATATTAGAATAAGAGAAAGGATACTTTCAAACGAAAATAAAAAATAAGTTGAATTTGTTATATTTCTTTTTTACTGTATACACAAATATAAAATTTTTTATTTGTCGCGCGCGTATTGAAAAAATATATTGAGCGAGAAATATGTATTGCGCTCATAATGTAGACCAAAATAGGGTTTGAGTATTAACTAATATTTCTACTAACAGCCGCTAGAAATTTTTTTCCATTTGTAACGACATCGAGAATTTGATTTAAACATAAATTTTCCATTGGTTTAGGGATCTTTATTCATTTATTTGTCTATGCCGGCACGGATGCATTCTGCAGGTTATATTGTGGAACACACACCCACACACAATTCTCGTTCGACTTTATCATAGTATTGTGTGTAAATGAAGAGAATATGTTCGTAAAAAAAAATGAAACTAAACATGATATGCATGCGTAATGTATGGAAATAAAATAAAATAAAATTTGTAGAACCTTTACTTTACAGTAACAAGTCCGTAATTGTTATCCTTGTAAAGTATATTGTGTCTTGTTGCTATTATTATTATTATTATTTTTATATTATATTTATATATTTTGACAAAGACAGCGAAATGATAATCGATAGTATTTTCAGGTTTTATTTAAAAAAAAGAACTTGAGATTTCATCGCGAATTGTCACGGCTTTGGGTAATTGATTAATCATTAAGACATAACTTTAGTATTGTATTTATAAATTTGTTTACTAATAATTATTTAACTTTACCAATTTATTTTCTTTTCGGTTTAGGGTAAATTCCATGTCATGTCTACTTTAACATTATTTTAAATTAACTAATCAAGATTTTGTGTGCAGGCCTGTATAGTGGTTTTAATTATGGTTTGATTCAAAATTTGTTTTGCTGGGAAAATAATTCTGGTTTAAGTCTTAATTATGCCGAGATCTAAGTTTATTTATATTTATCACGATTTATTTAAAAGTTGAACTAATTATTACTGAATTATATTATAAAGGGTGATTTTTTTGTGGTTAGGATTTTCATGCATTAGTATTTGACAGATCACGCGGGATTTCAGACAAGGTGTCAAAGAGAAAGATGCTCAGTATGCTTTGACATTTCATAATGAATAGACTTACTAACGAGCAACGCTTGCAAATAATTGAATTATATTACAAAAATCAGTGTTCGGTTCGAAAAGTGTTTCGCGATTTACGTCCGATTTATGGTCTACATAATCGACCAAGTGAGCAAACAATTAATGCGATTGTGACCAAGTTTCGCACTCAGTTTACTTTATTGGACATTAAACCAACCACACGAATGCGTACAGTGCGTACAGAAGAGAATATTGCGTCTGTTTCTGAGAGTGTTGCTGAAGACCGTGAAATGTCGATTCGTCGCCGTTCGCAGCAATTGGGTTTGTGTTATTCGACGACATGGAAGATTTTACGCAAAGATCTTGGTGTAAAACCGTATAAAATACAGCTCCTGCAAGAACTGAAGCCGAACGATCTGCCACAACGTCGAATTTTCAGTGAATGGGCCCTAGAAAAGTTGGCAGAAAATCCGCTTTTTTATCGACAAATTTTGTTCAGCGATGAGGCTCATTTCTGGTTGAATGGCTACGTAAATAAGCAAAATTGCCGCATTTGGAGTGAAGAGCAACCAGAAGCCGTTCAAGAACTGCCCATGCATCCCGAAAAATGCACTGTTTGGTGTGGTTTGTACGCTGGTGGAATCATTGGACCGTATTTTTTCAAAGATGCTGTTGGACGCAACGTTACGGTGAATGGCGATCGCTATCGTTCGATGCTAACAAACTTTTTGTTGCCAAAAATGGAAGAACTGAACTTAGTTGACATGTGGTTTCAACAAGATGGCGCTACATGCCACACAGCTCGCGATTCATGGCCATTTTGAGGGAAAACTTCGGTGAACAATTCATCTCAAGAAATGGCCCGGTAAGTTGGCCACCAAGATCATGCGATTTGACGCCTTTAGACTATTTTTTGTGGGGCTACGTCAAGTCTAAAGTCTACAGAAATAAGCCAGCAACTATTCCAGTTTTGGAAGACAACATTTCCGAAGAAATTCGGGCTATTCCGGCCGAAATGCTCGAAAAAGTTGCCCAAAATTGGACTTTCCGAATGGACCACCTAAGACGCAGCCGCGGTCAACATTTAAATGAAATTATCTTCAAAAAGTAAATGTCATGGACCAATTCAACGTTTCAAATAAAGAACCGATGAGATTTTGCAAATTTTATGCGTTTTTTTTTAAAAAAAAGTTCTCAAGCTCTTAAAAAATCACCCGTTATTATATTTTGACAGGTTTTATTCGGTAAAAGTGAAATTTTTTGTTTCTTATTAATAATTGTAAATATATGATTTAATATTTTACTTTGCTTAGTATTTAGAAAGAGTTAAAGTTCCTGAAATTATAATTTTGATTCTAATTATACCACGTTTATACCAGTAGTATAAGAGTATGTATCATAAAAGTATGTCGATGTAAACTCAAAGTAAAATACTTTGCTACTTTAATACGTACATACTTTTTTGCAACTAAAGTGTTCTACGTATCTAATGAGTATTGGTATAGTGTTTGCGGTGAGAATGATACTATATCATATTTTTTAGATACGAAATGTCATTTTAGTCACTCTTCTGATTTTTCTTGTTTATTGTGATAAAAGATAACTGTTTCTTTTTTAAATTTTAATGAAATATATCAGTAATAAACTATTATAATGTGTTCACACCACTATGGTGTAAACTGAACGAGAAAAATACTTTGTTAGCAGAATACTATTAAAGGGGCTATGGTGTAAATGTGGTTTTAGTCTTTATATTTAGATTTTAGCTGGATTTTCAGATGACGGCAGTGACGAGTACTATTATATTGTACTAATTGTTTGGTAGTTTGAATTCAATTAATTTTATTTAATATTTATCAGGATAATTGAGTTGGATTAATATACGAATCATTACATTTAACTGCTTTAATTTTATTCTTCAAACTTCAATATTTTATCACTTTTTATTGGTATTCCTAATAGTAAAAACGATCACTGAAAATAGTATGAGTTATATTTCCGATAATTTTATATATTTTTATGATTCTGATTGCTTTAACAATTTTCGGCTTTTTTATAGACAAATATTATTTTCTATGACATTCACAATGTTTGAGACCTTTCGGGCCACCAAAATATTTGTCTATAAAAAAGCCGAAAATTGTTAAAGTAATACAGACGAATTTAAAATTTCTTAATTTATATTAGTGTAGGCTTAATACACACATATAAAAATGAGAAGTTCCAAAAGTTTTCTGATTTAGTGGTATAATTCGCTAAATCGACGTGTTCTTGTTTCATACTATGAGGTAAATTTTTGTAGTTTGGTCGTTGCAACCTGATGAGTAGACCAATTTTTATCAGTACGAAACCAAACTACCAAGAGGAAACTTGAGGAAGTTCACATTTTTGTAAAGGGTTGTGTGGCTTTGAACACACAAGTACCCTTGGGGTTAAAAATGGGGGGGAATGAATTTTTTACTTTATGGTAGAGATATTGTAAGTAAATGACCTCTTTTTTTGGTGGCCCGAAAGGTCTCAAACATTGTGAATGTCATAGAAAATAATATTTGTCTATAAAAAAGCCGAAAATTGTTAAAGTAATACAGACGAATTTAAAATTTCTTGATTCTGATTGCTGGATATTATTCCATAATATATTAAATAATTTTGTTGTCTTGTACTAACCGTCTTACATTATATTTCAACTAACAATTTACTAACTATTTACTACTTAGGTGTCTGAAACCGGGTCAATTTACATAATAATTAATTCACCTTTCCTGTTACTCCATCTTGTTATATGTACAAGAGCGTGTGGTTGGGTCCGGCGTCAAGCGGGAATCTTACTTAGGTCTGGTCACATATTCCAATCAGTTAATCAATCAGTTGAAATGAAATGGAACTGGTTGAAAATCCAGCTAACACTCCATATACCTGAGGTTGTATTTGGATTTCTAGGGATATTTTAATTGGCCTTAGAATTCTTAATATATTTGGTCAGAATACAGAATTCTATAAATTGTCCCCACCTCTTGATGGGAAGCGCTGATTAGGTTTTCTAGCTGACATGGTTCTCAACAAATTCACCAAATTTTCTTTAAATCACCCATTTTTCTCAGAATTGAATTATGTCCACTGCGATTATCTCATTTGATTTCAATAATTCAACCTAATTAAGGTTTCCACCTTTTCAAAATTTATAAACCGGCACCGAGGTAAAAGTAATAAACGCGTCGTTTCTCTTAATTATTATTATTTTTATTTTTTATTATTATTTAATCTTTGCAATCCGTTGTGGGGCCGAAACTCTCTCGCAGTTCGCTTTTCACGTCACGAGAACGTCCTGCTAATATGTAGGTTTTCGTAACCATGTGCACATTGCATAGCTTCATGCCACCCTATAGTACTGGTATGTAATATGGTTCGGCCCATCAGTTCTGCACTTCGACAGGGGCTCATAATTGTGTTCATTTTCTTCACAGATTGTAATCTGGTGGTAGCCTGAAATCTGAGTCCTCGTGTGGATTCACCCAATGTAATTTAAGTTCATGTATGAGATATATAATGTGTACATATATTTATAGGAGGCGTTATTATTATTTATTATTATAATGTTTATTTAATTGGTTTATAATTTATGTAATTAAAATCGAACTCTAGAACTTCTTTTAAATCTGTTTCGGGATTTTGACGTGTCTTTTTGGTGGGATTCTGCAGTTTGACCATTCTGATTGGTCCTTGGCCGTTTCCCTGTTTCGGCTATTGCTGGGTCACGTATGCGGAACTTGGTGGAGATTTAACTATGTTCTGCGTGCGTGATTTGGCGGTGACTGGGGTGGGGGTGTGGCCGGGTTCGGTTCGGAGTTGTCGGGCTGTAGGGCTTCATCGGAGGGACGCGTTGGTTTTACCGATGCAGGTTGATTGGTTCTTAGTTTATTAGAACCCTAGCCCAGCTCTACAAACTAAATTTGAGATAACGGCATGATTCCTAACCGATAACGGCATGATTCCATTCATTATTGCCGAATCTCAAAATTTCGTTCAAATACAGCTTCGCACACCGAATTTGACCATCATTTGTTGACAGATGGCCTAGTTTAATTGAGCATTATGCTGGAGTGGCATTCCAATTCTGCAGACCATATTTCATGGTGATTGGTTGAGGAATGGTAAAGTTCTTTTGAGTATGGGATAAATATGTCCTATGTAGACTTGGTAATTAATCGAATATTCTTTGGTAACCAAATTAGTAACGCATTTGAAATTTTTACGAAATCAGCTAAATTTATTTGAAATATAAACATTAATAGTTTTCTAGGAAGCATTACCTTCGGGATGCCTCACTTAGTCGTTGTATTTTTTTTTTTTTTACTATTTCGTGGTTGCTCAATTCAAGGGTTAAATACAAATGGATTTTAGAGTAATTGTAAATACATATATTGTAGCTCAAATAACTACATATATGGTTTACAAAAATTCTATTGTAAATTGAGGAGTTAAATTAATAAATGTTTATATTATTTAGGAAGCCGGAAAATTTTAATTTGGAATTAAATTTCAGGAAATCTACAGATGCTTGTGAAATAATAATATTTTTTGAAATATTAATTGCTGTTTTTGTAGACTAGAATTGTGTTGTGATTGTAGGTGTCTATACACAGAAAAGGCCGATTCAATCAATCAATTTTTGTTTCGGAAGCCGAAAAATATTAATGTAGAATAATATTTCACGAAATTCCACATGCACGTGAAATAATAATATTTTTTTCGCAGGTTGCTGCATCTATTAAGCCTTTATCCTTCCTCTAGTAGAATAGAAGTAGATTAGAATTGTGTTGTTCCGTACGATCGCTAGATGTCTCAACCCGGGTCGTTCCGTTTCAAAAAGAAAAAGGAGGGAAAAGGGAAAAAGGGGAAAAAAAACTTTCCTATCCTTCCTATTGTTATATGAGTGAAGTTATTAATAATTTAATATTAATTAATTAATTAATTATTAATATAATTCAATTTACTATTAATATAATTCAAATAACTATGGTTTCAGGAAATTATATTGTAAGTTGTGGAGTTGTAGAGGATTAAATCAATAAATATTTATATTATTTAAGAAACCGGTAGATTAATTAAGAATTAATTTCAGGAATCTTTAGATGTTATGAAATAATATTTCTTTGAAATATTAATTGCTGGTTGTGTAGATTAGAATTGTGTTGTCATTAGTTCATGAACTATTGGCTTTACCTAGGTATTTGTAACCGGGCTGATCTAATTAATCAATTTTGTTTAGGTAGCTGAAAAGTATTAATGTAGAATTATATTACAGGAAATTTCCAGATGCACGTGAAATAATAAATTTGTTTCTTCAGGTTGCTGATTTAGAGAAGCAATTGTTGAAGACCAATACCATCGATATCCATTTAACCTATTAAGCCTTTATCCTTCCTCTAGTAGAATAGAAGTAGATTAGAATTGTGTTGTGCCGTACGATCGCTAGGTGTCTGCAACCGGATCGTTCCGTCCCAAAAAAAAAAAAAAAAAAAAAAAAAAAAAAAAAAAAAAAAAAACCTTTCCTATCCTTCCTATTGTTATATGTAAACAGGCTGTAGGAATAGGCCCGGCGTTATCCGGGACTCTTGGCTAGCACTTGGTTCTACAGTCCAATCAATCAATTTTCGCGTGAATGAGACACAAATGATGATTTTCACTTGTTTTCCAAAACTTAAAACTTCTTACTTTTCAATTTTGTTCGCAATTTGAAATTTTGATATTTTCATAAATTGGAGCTACGAACCCGATTTATTGTATAAACAATCAAACATCAGCAACTCTAACAATGTTCAAAGGATCGCGTTTAAACTTGTGGATAGTTTAAAGTTTCGACTATCAATAGTTCCGAACAGAATTTGGTTATTAAGATATTTACTGTATAATACAGGACTTAGAACTTTAATGAATTTGAATTCATTTTCAAATTTTCTCAGGAATGTTCACGGGTTCTCTTTCAAATATTCGAATAGGGCAGGTTATTATCGTTCAATATTGTGAAAACGGGACACATATGATGATTTTCAAAATTTTAAACTTATTTATTTTTAATTTTTATTCCCAATTCGAAAATTTGGTGTTTTATCCAATTGGAATTTTACCCAATTGCGATTTCATCGCTAGGTTCGGAGAAATAAAATTTAATTTTTTATTTAAATACAGGAGACTTAAGATTTATATGGCATATAGTCAATGTCTTAATAAACGAACCCGGGTCGAAATTACCAATAGTCGAAACTTTGACCTATCCAAATGTATGAGGTGTGCATGTAGACACTCGGTTCTAAATTGCATGCCATTTTGGATATATGTAGCTTAGCCATTGTTGCTTTTATAAAATAAGTTTCAGTCATTTCCAAGATGTCGTTCCATGTGCATCAATTTTAAGAGATGGATGTCGATGAGCAACATTTACGTCATCGCATTTTATTCTGTTTTCAAATGAAAAAAAAATGGTATTCAAGCTATGGAAATGATTGTACAATAAAATATTTGAAAATGAAAAACTTAAAGTTTTACTGGATGAAAATCCGTGTTAAACTCAAAAAGTGGTTGCAAAACAGTTAGGAGTTACTGTGCTAGTAATATCACATCGATTAAATACAATGAGAAAAATACAGAAGGAACAAAATGAGTTTCACATAAACTGACCGAAGAAAACAAAAACCGAACAGTTGATATCTACATGAATTTGCTAAAGCATTAAGGGTGATGAAAAGTGGAAACAAGAAAAATGGTTATTCATGCCAAGAAAATGTTACTGTGGATTTTAATGTTGTCTGGTGGGATTGCGGAAACAAGTAATTTACTACCAGCTTCAGCAACCTGGTCAAACAGCTGAACATTACTAGGCGCAATTGACCAAATTATGTGATGCTCTGGAGGAAAAAATACCATTTTCGGGCCAAAGAAGACGGTTGATAATATTGCTGCATGACAATGCCCATCCACATACAGCAAAATAAACCCAGGCCCTCATATTCCCCTTAGGCTGGGAAGTTTTACAACGCGTGGCATATTCTACACACTTGGCTCTCTGTAATTATCACTTATTCAGATCGATGTCATCATATTTCAAAAATCCAGACGTTCACGAAAGTTGAAGATGTGCAAAAATGGCTCGATGATTTGCTTTCATACTTGCACCCTTAATAATTTTTTTTATGTAGTCTGTAAGTATTCATTTCTTGTAGTACCCTCCATAATAAATGAGCTTGAGTTCAATATAGAGGATATTAGCATGGAGTGGATTTGTTTTTGAAAAAATCATTTATTTATAATGCTTATGCTCCCAGTAATCACAATTTTCAAAATCATATAATTTCTAAAAATAGTTACTTATTTTAAGTATTGTTTGCACAGCCAAAGATATTATGATGAACTAGAAATAAACCACCAAGAGTGAATCAAAATGCTTGGTTTATTTCCCACGGAGTTAACAATATCCAGCACACGGAAGCAACAAATAAAATAATAATTTCGATCAACTATTGAACCACTCGCAATAATACAAACCACAAATTCTTGTTAATAGCTTTTATTTTAGATTTATATGGTACAGCAATGCCATCCGTCTCGTATGAACGCCAATGAAAAAGAGACCAAGCTCAATTTTTAACAACATGAAGAAAATAGTTAGTATATACAATGTCTTACAATTCATACTTAAATGTCTACATAATTATACTAATTATAGAGTGCACCCAAATTACATTGAGTACTAAAAGTTTTAGAATTACTGAATTCAAACCAGCTGTCACCTTTATATAAACAAGAATTCGTAGGTAATTAATTATAAATTATTTGTGTTATTTTAATTTAATACATTAATTAATTATTATTTAATTTAATCTTAATCTAGGTGCTAGTAAACAGAGATGACTTCATCTAAATATTGAAGCTTGGTAAGTACACATTTTGTCATTACATTCTAACAAAATTTGTCTTTTTCAGATTGGAAATATTTCAATGCCAAGGTCAAGATGAATTCAACCTTGTTTACCAGTGACGTGTAATTTGTGTGTTAAATAAAGTTTATTATAAATATAATGCAGTTCCGTGTCTTTTAATTAATATGTGAATTTAATTCATGTCTGTACCAGACATACCGGCCCACTGTCAACAACGTTGACATTATTAATCTAATGAGGAGAGTGTAGTATGGTGATGAACGTTGGGAGATATAGTGCTCCGACTCACTTTGCTGCTTCGATGGTATCTACAAACTCATCAGTAGTGTTAATAGGTAGTGGACATAATTTGCTAATTGGTCGCTTTATGCGCTTCGATTTTGCCTCAAGTGTGACGACTCGCGTTATACCGTCCTGTCCAGGATGTTTTTCCAATACCCTTGCCAAAGGCCATTTAGATGGTGGGAAACTTTCATCTTTTAATAGAACCAGATCGCCGATTTCTATTTCCGGTTCCTTGTGCATCCATTTCGGCCGTTGTTGCAAACGACTTAGATAATCCGAAGACCAGCGTTTCCAAAAATGCTGGTACATCCTCTGGGTCAATTGCCATCGGGAACAGTGATTCTCGTTCAAGTTAAGCATGCTCGGTTCAGGAATCGAGTTAATAGCATTGCCTATTAGAAAATGACCCGGTGTCAGAACGGTGAGGTCATTTGGATCGTTTCTGATGGGACATAATGGCCTTGAATTTAGGGCACCCTCAATTTGCGTAAGTACGGTGCTCAGTTCTTCGTATGTTAATTTGTTATCACCAATGATCCTCCTAAGATGAAACTTAATCGACTTTACACCCGCTTCCCATAGACCGCCGAAGTGAGGAGATCCGGGTGGAATAAAATGCCATTTGGTTCCGTCGTTTGCTAGATTCTGAGCAATGTCGAATTGTAATTGCTTCATGGCTTTGAGGTGATTAACCTTTAGCTCTGCTGCTGCTCCCACGAACGTAGTGCCGTTGTCACTATAAATATCAGTGATTTTGCCACGTCGTGAGGTAAACCTTTTAAATGCTGCAATGAAAGCAATAGTGGTTAAGTCACTTACGATTTCTAAATGGACCGCTTTGGTACAAAAGCATATGAATATGCATATATAGCCCTTATAAGCCTTGCTGCCTCTTCCTGGGGACATTCTCAATAAAATTGGCCCAGCATAATCGACTCCAGAGTGTTGAAACGGTCGACTTCGAGTGACGCGAGGAGCAGGTAAATTCCCCATTAACTGGCTTCGTGCGTTTTTCGAATATCGGATACATTTGAGGCATTTGTGGATAAACTGCCGTACCAGATTGCGGCCGTTAAGGATCCAATAGTTACGACGTGTATATCCGAGCGTCTGAGTAATACCACCATGCAGTGTGTTGCTATGTGCTTGACTAATGATCATGATAGTGATCGGACTATTACGAGGTACGATGATAGGATGTTTCGTTGAGTATGGTAAGTAGCTATTTTCTAACCGACCGCCAACTCTTAACACACCATCGTCATCCAAAAAGGGGTTGAGTGATGCCAAAGTCCCTTTAATAGATAAATTGCTTGTGCAGCATTTAATCTCTTCTTGGAAATATGTCTGCTGCTCATGTTTCAACCAAAATACTAGCGCCATACTGAGCTCGTCTATGGATAGAAAACCAAGTTTTTTATTTGTTTTGGTAACATTACTTACATTATGCCGAAATCGTTGTAAATATGCCGTTATCCGGACCAACTTCGAAATGGACGAATACTTATGAACTAAGTCCCATGAATCGTTCTTGACCAGCGTTGAGTTCACCAACTTGCGTTCTTCGAGGTCAATGTCTTGACTTACTATTTGTTGTTGATTCGGCCATTGAGATGAATGCAGAGCCAACCAGGTAGGGCCAGTCCACCATAGTGGGTGATTTTGTAATAAACTAGGCGATACTCCTCTGGAAGCGCAATCGGCCGGGTTATCTTCCGAAGAAACATGCCTCCATTGAGCAATGTTTACATTGAGTATTTCAGTCACTCGGTTTGCAATAAATGGCTTCCAACGATTAGGATGTCCTTTTAGCCAGTGTAAAACAATCGTGGAGTCAGTCCAACCATACATCACACAATGTTGGTATGCATTTACGGATGTCACCTTGCTGAATAATCTTGCCATTAAAAGAGCCCCACACAACTCAAGTCGAGGCAATGATACCTGCTTTATAGGAGAAACTCTAGTTTTTGCAGATATTAATCCGATGCGAACAGTGCCATCAGCACACATTGTTCGAGAATAAATAGCTGCTGCATATGCTGCGTTGGACGCGTCACTAAAGCCATGCAATTCACATTTTTGATGCGATAAATTAGTGTTGAGCCATCTTGGAATTCTTATCTGAGAAATTTGTGGAAGTTCATCTCGATAACTGAGCCAAGTCCGTTTGATTTCTTCGGGAACTGGATCATCCCACCCTACTTTAGTCAACCAGAGCCTTTGTAAAATGATTTTTGCAATGATAATGCATGGAGAAACCCAACCCAAAGGGTCAAAGAGCCGGGATATGTCAGCCAGAATGTTTCTTTTGGTTATGTTTTCATTATTGGATGTAGAAATTTTGTAGCCAAGCTCGTCGGTCGTTGG
Organism: Nephrotoma appendiculata; assembly: GCA_947310385.1. NCBI lineage: Eukaryota > Metazoa > Arthropoda > Insecta > Diptera > Tipulidae > Nephrotoma > Nephrotoma appendiculata. The sequence continues at coordinate 54,589,608 of OX371223.1, forward strand.
ATTCCAAGAAATGCCTAGAGTTTTTACTACACCATCTTCATGAATATCCAGTGATGATTTAGTTTCATGAAGTTCTGTTGGAATTGATCTTAGAACATCAGAATGATTCGATGACCACTTTCGGAGCTCAAAGCCACCTGATTTGAGAAGCTTGATTAATTCTCCTTGTAGCTTTTGCGCCGACTCGATAGAATCACCACCAGACATAACGTCATCAACGTACATCTCATGTTGAACACTTTTGGATGCCAATGGAAACCTTTCTTTTTCGTCGGAAGCTAACTGCATCAGTGTTCTTATGGCTAAGTAAGGAGCACTCGCCGTGCCATAAGTTACCGTATTTAACCGAAAGTCACTGATTGGATCATCAGGATTTGAACGCCAAACAATTCGTTGAAAATCCGTATCATTATCGCTCACTCGTATCTGCCTATACATCTGTTTAATATCTGCCGTAAATGCAATCTTGTACGTGCGCCAATTCATTATTATTGAAATCAGGTCCGGCTGAATAGTAGGTCCCACCATTAATGTTTGATTCAGTGAAATTCCATTTGATGACTTTCGAGAGGCATCAAAGACGACTCGAAGTTTAGTACTAGTGCTGCTCTGCTTAAAGACGGCATGGTGTGACATATAAAATGCTCGATTAATGTTGATAAAGGGTTCATCAATAATCTCCATGTGTCGTTGATCGAGGTAATCTTTCATAAATTTGCAGTACTCCTCACGAAGATTAACATTCTGACGAAACCGCCTTTCTAATGACAATAGTGTAGCAATTGCTCCATTTCGTGAAGTACCGAAAGTGTTTTCATCTGGTCTAGAATGGATAAATGGAAGATTAACGACATAATTACCTTCTGATGATCTTCTATGCGTGTTCGAATACAGCTCTTCACATTTTAATTCATCTGCTGAGTACACCTTAGTTGTTAACTCGTCTATCTCCCAAAATGACTTTAACTGGTTTGAAATATCGCAGCACGAATGGAAGTTCATGATTGCAGCAGACAAACTCTTGACCACTTGTAGAGTTCTCCCAGACAATATCCAACCCAGAGTTGTATTTTGGGCGGTGGGCGATCCGTCTTGACTTTTAATAAGACCGTCCAGTAATAAATCACCAAACATATCTGCACCAATCAACAGGTCAACAGCACCTGGTTTATAGTAAAATGGGTCAGCTAATCGTAGATTTGACATGTGAGGCCATGTTGATGTAGCCACCGTTTTCGTGGGAAGTTGAGCCGTAACAGTTTTAAGCACCAGCGCGCTCGTTGATAACTTGAAGTCAGGGTTTATAATAGATTGAATGTTGAGCTTGACTGCATAATTCGCTTTGCCTGTATTCACTGATCCAACTCCTACAATTGGTATATTAATTACACTTCTTTGTAATCCCAGTTTGTTTACCGCTTCCTCCGTTATAAAGGTTGCCTGAGACCCTTGATCTAGAAGAGCTCGTAGTGTCACCTGTACCCCAAATGCAGATTGAACCTTAACAAGTGCTGTTGCCAGTAGAATTTGTGTATCCGCGGATGGTGTAACGTGAGCACTGACTAAATTGACCACTGGAGTAGTTTCAATAGATTTTTGTGATACGGTTACGGCCGGCTTATCTTCGGCTGATGCTGTCTTAGAAATTTCGTGCACCAATGTATGATGTCGTTGATTACATCGTGAGCAGCTTTTAGCACTTTTGCATTCAGTATTGTAGTGACCACTTCTTAAACAATTAAAACATAGCTGGTTGATTCTCACAAAGTCTCGTCGGGCATCTACGTTCATCTTTTGAAACCTAAAACAAGCATAGAGAGGATGAGTTTTGTGACATAAAACACAGGACATTGAAGAAGTTGTGTGTAGTGTTCTGATCGGAACCGAAGCAGTATCTGGAGTACGTTTTATGGTTGACTTAGGTTTAGTCGGTGCTATGACTTCAAGTACTCTAAACCGGTCGTGAAGGAATGATTGCAGCTTCTCCCAAGTTGGAAGTTCACCATTAGGGGCGTTCGTCATCTCCCATTGCTTCAAACTTTCGCCATCTAGCTTCTGTATTACCATGTAAACGATCCAGTCATCCCAATGCTGAGTAGGTAAGCCAATATTCTTTAATGCCCTTAACGTCTCACTTGTTGTGTCCAAGAGTTTTTTAATGGCTGCCGACGACTCGGTATGTAAGTTGGGTTGGGATGTTAAACATTTAAAATGGTGATAAACTATTACCCTCTTGTTGTCATAACGCTTCACCAAAGTTTGCCAAGCATCTTCATAATTGGCATCGGTGGTTTCGATATTTCGAAGTAGGTGTTCCGCCTCACCAGATAAATTCGATTTAAGATAATGTAGTTTTTCTACAGCAGAAATAGATTTATTGTCGTGAACGAGGGTTTTATAGAGATCACGAAACGACGTCCACACTAAATAATCTCCAGAAAATGATGGCAAACTGATTCGAGGTAATTTAATTTCAGGTTTTGCACTTGTCTGTGGTTGTGGAGTGGGTGTAGGTGTAGTTGGTTTTCCTTGTTCAATCAGCTCCGATATCTCAGCTATCAAATTGATAAATAGTTCCTCTCCAGCCGAATACGCATCTAACTCGCGGTCGTTATAAATGGCAGCACGATTCGTTTCCGAGTATACGTTTTTGTACTCTATCCAAAGTTCGTTTAGGAGATTTAACCGCGTTTTGAGATAAATTTGGGTAAGGCGTAGTTTAGGAGATTTCCTAAAATTCGTTTCAAATCTTTCTAATCGTTTAACTAAACCATTAATAATATCGATTACCGCACTAGCACTATTATCACTTTTTACAGTTTCTGGAGCCATGTGACGTCACTATATGTTCACAAACACGTTTATCGAAATTAAGTATGTATTATCGAAATTAAGTATTATCGAAATTAAAGTAATGAATGGATCAGCAGATCCGGCTCGAAGGACCAAATAATGTGTGCACAGCCAAAGATATTATGATGAACTAGAAATAAACCACCAAGAGTGAATCAAAATGCTTGGTTTATTTCCCACGGAGTTAACAATATCCAGCACACGGAAGCAACAAATAAAATAATAATTTCGATCAACTATTGAACCACTCGCAATAATACAAACCACAAATTCTTGTTAATAGCTTTTATTTTAGATTTATATGGTACAGCAATGCCATCCGTCTCGTATGAACGCCAATGAAAAAGAGACCAAGCTCAATTTTTAACAACATGAAGAAAATAGTTAGTATATACAATGTCTTACAATTCATACTTAAATGTCTACATAATTATACTAATTATAGAGTGCACCCAAATTACATTGAGTACTAAAAGTTTTAGAATTACTGAATTCAAACCAGCTGTCACCTTTATATAAACAAGAATTCGTAGGTAATTAATTATAAATTATTTGTGTTATTTTAATTTAATACATTAATTAATTATTATTTAATTTAATCTTAATCTAGGTGCTAGTAAACAGAGATGACTTCATCTAAATATTGAAGCTTGGTAAGTACACATTTTGTCATTACATTCTAACAAAATTTGTCTTTTTCAGATTGGAAATATTTCAATGCCAAGGTCAAGATGAATTCAACCTTGTTTACCAGTGACGTGTAATTTGTGTGTTAAATAAAGTTTATTATAAATATAATGCAGTTCCGTGTCTTTTAATTAATATGTGAATTTAATTCATGTCTGTACCAGACAAGTATTAACGTTAAATGATGGTTGAACAAAAGCACAGTGCGAATTAAACATAGGACGAAACCATGCTAAAAAATTTATTTTATTTCTTGTCGTTTCATCAGTAAAGTGTTTAATTAAATTATCTGTGTAAGCAACTTGCAAATACCCAAGAAATAGTTGTTCGATAAAGTAGAAGGGAGACAGTGGTTATAGATTAGCTAAAATTTATAGAATAATATGGTCAAAAGAAACCCCGGGAAAGAAACTCAGTTGCCTCTGCAAAAGATTTGCGGGAGATAAATGATTGGGAGTTTGCAACTCGAATAGCTTTGCTGAGTTCGGGCTTCTCTCAAACTCAACATGAGTGTACGATTGGTTCAGCAGATTTTGGAAGCCGATTGTAACTAGGAGAAACCAGTTGCAAAACCATAGTTAACAGTTCACCATCATATGAGTGACATTAGGTTATATTTTGAGATAAGAAAGAGTTCAATCTTTATGGTTCTGATGGATCACAGAAATATTTGCTCGACACTAGCGTAAAACCGAAAGAGAAAATGTTTCGATTCTTGGCGGTGGATCTCTGATGATTTGTGAGGCCATTGGATATTATCGAAATACCCCATAATAACAAGTTTTATTTTCTAACAAGATAACGCCCCTATTCAATCGAACTCTGCAAATTTTAAAGTCGACTTCATTATCTGCCTGCAGTCCAGATCTAAATCCGATCAAGAACCTCTGGGCAATAGTAGGAACCCAGCACCTCATGGCACATGGTTCCCTTCTTATCCCACCAAACCCACAGCAAAACCTTCCTGTGACACTAATCCGGCTTTCCTTGGGAATATGGGGAATTGGGAAAAATAAAATTGTATTTTTCTGGCCTACTGAGGAAATAAGTTTCATCTAAATATTTTCGAAACAAAGTAAAATGGGAAAATATTTTTCCCTATAAAAATTTTATGGAACAAAATTTTCTCAATTAACTTTGTTTTGAAAATTTGTGCACTAAAGTTATTCCTTCGGTAGGCCAGAAAAATACAATTTGGATTAAAACACTATGAAAATATTTTTCCCAATTCCCTATTCCCAGGGAAAGCCAGAATAGTGCCACTGGCCGTCAATCCTAATTTGATCACCATATGGGCTGCTTCACCGGCCTTCCATCATGATCGTTTCCACTCAACATTGCCATAATATGTGACCCACTTCCCGGCATAAGACACAATCCGCTTCAGATATGGCTCGATTTCGTACCGTTTAGCTTAAGATTCGCAAATGGAAACACGGTCCATCAAGCTTTTTTGCGTCAAATCGTGCACCACCCAAAGATCGAAATTATTTTTAAAGCCTTACGCAAATGCATTAAAACTGTTTTTTGGTCTATCTTCAGCTCCTAGGCGATGCTAAAACATCTAAGGCATGCTGGTCTACTTCGATAATTTGCAAAATGTTGTCGAAGCAAAGCGATCTGCTTGGAGATATTATACGAAAGCCACAATAATTTTTAGACGGATAAACCATAAACCAAATAACAGTCTGTAAGCTTAAGAGTGATCTTCACAGTGTCATGTCAGTGACAAAAACATTAGCAATTTTAATAAATTTTCTCTTTTCATTTCTAGAAATACATTTTTTGAAACAAAACGCTTAAAACAATGCCGAAAGTTTACTAAACTCTAGTAGATTCCACTTATCTCTAAAAAAATGCAGCAAATAAAAATATTAAAAATAAACAATTAGTAGTGAAATTGGAGCTGCGAGAAGCGAGGCTATGAATAAATCCAAAGAATGTTTGTCACATACTTAATGTTGATGAAATTTGGAAACATCATTACACTCCAGAATCAAAACAACAGCCAAAACAATAGCCTGCCAAGGAGCATACGGCTCCAAAAATGCAAAAGCTGTTCCTTTGGCTGAGAAAGACAAGGCGACTGTTTTCTGGGATAGTAATGGAGTTATCTTAATCTAATATCCTCAAAAAGGGAAAACCATTACAGGAGCATATTACGCATCATTAATTGACTAGCACAAGGCAGAAATTGCAGAAAAACGACAAACATGGCGATAATCCACGAGTTATGGAACTGTTTGACTCCCTTTTTACTCCCCAGATCAAACCCCAAGTGATTTTTTTTGTTCCCTTTTGAAGAGGTCATCACCTTCGTAAAGAACTATGTTGCAGAGGAAGGCGCCGAGTACTATCTGGATGGGTTGAAAAGATTGGAGTGTCGCTGGGAGAAATGTAGAGACATACAAGGAGACTATATATATTGAAATAAAAGTATATTTAAAGAAAAAATGTCTTTTATCTTTTTGTTAGGTCAGAAGTTTCTTAGACAAACCCTCGTATGTACCAGTTATTTAACTTCTTATGTTTATTATTTTTCCTATAACATTAAATAGGTAGGTAAGCATCACAGTCATAAAATTAATATTTTTAAAGATATAAAAAAATCATTATTGCTCCAGAGGCAACAATTTTACTGGAATTGGAGTCAGCAACTACACCTCGACCTTGCTTCAAAGGAATAAAAATATTTGGTTGATGTGCAAATTCAGTTTGATGCTAGTTCTGAGGTGTAATTATGGCAAATAAGGTAATAAGGAAAAATATGGCGGCGTCTCACCTATAGTACCAAATATCTAGTTATGACTAATTATATATTAATTAATAGTAGATAGCTTTATAGTGCGCGCGATAAACTAAATATTTTCATTTTTTTTCTATAAAGTAATAAATTATACGATTCTACAGTAAGATCGTTTGAATTATTATTGAAAGAGGTCAGCGGAGGTTTACATCACCGCATATAATAAACAAGCCGATGATATCACAACATAGTCTAGAATAGTTCTGCTAAATTTTTTTATACTAATTAGGTTAAGGTCAAGTACGAAATTATTTCGAGGTGATTACTTAATTTTTAGTCGCCAGCGCCACATTTCCAAGGCCTCAAAGGCAGCATTAAAGTATATTAAGATTTTTCATTGCACCGAAAATGTATCGTTTAAATTTGAAAGGAAACTGCAGCTAACCGGTTCCGAATATAAATACACAAAATTATTACGCAAACTAAACGAAAAATAAGAAAATTTGAAAAAAAAAAATAAACAAAATTTAATTTTACTAATCCCTAATTAATAATTGAAATGAACTCACTCATAAATATTGCTGACGAGAATAGTACGAGATTATATCACTTGCCAAAAACTTCTAAAAATATAGACTGTTCATGAGTCTTTTTGGTGCTTGGCCAAATAGATTTACTTCTATTACTCACTGTATTTAGAGTAGAGACATTCGATTTATGGTACATTAAATTATGTTTAATGACGAATTTTTGTTGATTACAGTAGCGTGCGTCTAAATCAAAATTTTTGTTTGTCTGAAGATGTTAATGTTGTCTGAGTAACATATTTGGAAAACACTTCTTTTTTGTTCCAAAAATAGTTTCAAGATTTGGTGGGTGTCGGATCGTTGTGAGATTACCCAGCGGTACCTACCCCGTATCTGGCGGAAGTTTAAAATTTTTTTTTATATACCCTGAGATAAGTTAACCATATGTTTTATATTATTTTATCTAAGATGGCGAATATTCTTAATTATAAGAATATTTACAAATTTCTATATTAAAAATGAAGCGAATACAAGTATTAATTCAAAACTTCCAACCAGAATTAATCGTAAATTTCTCCCAATGTCAGAAAATAAGAGAAACGAATCACTGAAAATGCTAGAATGCCAGATGAGGCATTTAAAGTCAAAAAAGAACGTCAAAAAAGACTGCCCACACAACAAATTTAGGGGTAAGCTAATTAAACAAACTTAGGCTGACAAATATTTATTTGTTACTCTTGGTGCGCAACCATTTAAAAAAGCCGTGACAGTTACGTGTGACTCTTTCTAAGCATCGATTAAAAAACGCCAATCAAGCTAAAAATATCTACATATATGAGACTGAACTTGGATTTTTAGAAGTTTAAGACGTGCAAAGAGAATCACAATGCGTAGAAATTGGATAAAAGGATCAAATTTACTCAGCTTTGTCCTTTTGGTATACGACAAAGTGGTTAAAATAAAATTGAATATATAAAAATAGTATTATTTTGATACAATATTTGATTATAAAAGCCAACAAGCTACGAACCTTATAAAAAGTTTATGATTATTTCATAAAGGATTCATCACAATAACTGCCCTGAAAGTGTTACAATCCTTTTAAGACTTCAGTTGTCTTTTTTTTAAACCGGTAAAATAGACACATCAACACTAAACGAGCTAACATGGGAGTGGCATCTACGATACTGCAATATTATTTAAACCACGTTAATTTCAAATTAAAATAATTAATATTCCGACATCGGCTTTAAAACTGCTTTTTATTGTGCGGATACCTTTAACCAGTAACGAGGATAGGACCTGGATAAGAGACCTGGGTTAAAAGAGCAAAATTGTTCCTAAATATTCATCCACAAAATTGTATTGCTGTGTATCGCTTAAAAATATCACGATTCAATGCAAATTCCCATATAGAATTTTAACAAATTCACAAACGGAATTTTTCGAAGGATCGCTCTCTTCAATATAGGGTTTACCAGCTAATCTTTGCCAATAGTGCCTCTTATGATTATAATGCTAGCCGTCGTATTCTTCCAACCGAACTATCGACACGGAAGAATTAATGTTGTATGAACTGATAATGATTTAAAATAATCTGGTTTAGATATAAATCCCCCAAAAAGTTTTTTACTTATTCCGGACTCAGACATTTTTTTCATTCCTCCCACTAACATAACTGTATCTAGTATAAAATATGCTATAGGTACTTATCTATATATATAAAACAAAGTCGGGTTAGTTACACCATTTATAACTGAAGAACGGCTGGACCGATTTTTATGATCTTTGTTTTGTTGGATTTGACTTCGTTCCGAATAGCATAATAACTATTAAAACATTGGAAAAATTCACCAAAAAAAAAGTTATCAAGAAAATTCATTTTCTCATAAATATATTTAGTACATTTTGTTTTTTTTATTTTGTTCGTCTCAATACAGTGGTGGTTTAGGAAAACAGAAAAATCGGAAAAACTCAAAAGGGAAGCCCCAAAAATCTAATAAAAAAATCTTTTTTTTTATATGAATTTTGTAGGTGTAGTTTGTATGTGACGAGTGGTGCAGTGGTTAAAGCTTCGGAGCTTGGACCTCAAGGTACTGGATACGAATCCGACTGGAGGCTGCATGCACATTTACCATTTTATTTTTTATCCAATTTTTTTATTTTATCTACTTAGCTATATAATTCATGATGGAAATGGTGGATTATTTTTCTTTGATGCGCCCGGTGGAACTGGGAAGGAGTTCCTCATATCATTAATTTTGGCCACTGTTCGTGCGAGATCCAATATTGCTGTAGCAGTTGCTCAGCGTTGAAATTGTCGTTAGACCTTCAATCGGCTGAAAACCCGACGTGCAACATAGCGAAACATTCAACAATGGCGACAGTTTTGGTAGCAAGTAAAATCATCATCGATTATGAATGTACAATGGCGCACAAATCCGCATTTGAAGCATTCAATCGAACTATGAAAGATCTACGCAATGACTCAAGATGTTTTGGAGGTGCAATGATTCAACTGTCCGGTGATTTCCGTCAAAAAATATCAGTGATTCCAAGATTGACCACTGTCGATGAAATAAACGCTTGCCTCAAATCATCGACTCTGCGTGGCACTATGTGATGAAACTTCAGCTAACGACAAACATGCGAGTTGCATTGTTAAACCAAAGACAACCTAACAGAGATATTTCATTCTATGTAAACGTAAAAATTTAAACTGCGAGTTCATTTTCTGTAAATAGCCGCAAACAACCAAAAATATTTTGATTTTTTGCGTAAACGTATACGTCTGTGGTTAAACGATTTATCTGCCGAAGATTTCTCCAAGCAATTGCTGACTATCGGTAATGGCCGTGTTCCGGTCGACGAATCGAACAGATTGATTTCGCTTCCTCAGAACTTTTGCAATTTTGTCTCAACGAAGGACGAGCTCATCAACAAAGTGTTCCCGAACAATATTACTAACCACAAAAATCACAATTGGGTGAATGAACGAGTAATTCTTGCAGCAAAGAACAAAAATGGGAATCATTTAAATTTCACAATTCAAAATGTAATCGTCGGTCCACTTCATTCCTTCAAATCTATCGACTGTGTGACAAACAAAGACGAATCAACCAACTGTCCAACTGAATTTTTAAACTCATTGGATCTGGCTGGCTTGCCCCTGCACAATTTACAAATGAAAGTTGGTGTGTTGCCGGTAATCATCATGCTACGAAACCTGAATCAACCAAAACTATATAACGAAACGCGTTTTATTTTGAGAAATCTCAAGGAAAGTTCAAAGGTGAGGAAGTTCTCATTCCGAGAATTCTGATGATCCCAACCGATATGCCATTCGAGTTTAAACGAATTCAATTTCCGATTCGTCTTGCATTCGCCATGACGATCAACAAATCACAAGGCCCATCCTTGAGTGTTTGTGGCCTGAATCTAGAAAATGAATGTTTCTCTCACGGCCAATTGTACGTAGCATGTTCACGTGTCGGCAAACCATACGCTTTGTTCGTTCTCGCACCTGACAATAAAACAAAAAATGTCGTATATCACAAGATGTTTTACTGAAGGGAATCGACCCTATTGCAACCTACCCAGCAAATAGTTTAAAAGAAAGTAGTGCAACAATGCTACGCGAGTCATTTCGAATCAATTCAATAAAACGAAATCCTTGCTGCCACGTGAATTACTTTCATTTCAATGTAATTAAAATATATTTCATTTTGATTGAATTTAATTAATTTGGTGACAAGGAAAAAATTGCACGGCTGGTTTAGGATCAATGAATTAATCACTCACTAATCATTATCCGAAATGAAAATATGATTATTAAACCTCATTTAATGCGGCCAAATCTCTTGATGGGATATAGTGCCAGAGAGAGAGAGAGAGAGAGAGAGAGAGAGAGAAATTCATTTTATCTTAATAAAAAACTCAATTTAATTAAGCTATAATAACTTTAAACAACATTTATTGATTTTGAGGCGGTACGAAGTTCGCCGGGTCAGCTAGTATAAAATAAATAGAACATTTGCAAAAAGAATTTCCAGCACAGACCACATACCTTCCTCTTTACAATGAAATAAACATTCATTGATTTCTCTTAAAAAATACTCGTTTTTTTAATATCAAAATGAAAAGTCTAAGTGATAAACCCTTTAGTAGGATGTTTTGTTTACTAATTGACAAAACTTATTCCGTTTACGTAGGCGATTTAGTAGATAGTTGGACATCCATACATTCAACTTATGTGATTTTAATCTATGTACTTGACTTGTGCAGCTACTAAAATAGTTAGAGAAAATTTCTATGAAATTTTCATACGCTACTGATGCATCTTACAACTAAGAAGCGCTCCTCATTCTTCAAATGTGAATAAATTTCTTAGTTTACTGTAATCAGTAAGAGAAAGTAAGTACATGCTTTTTGTTTTTTTTTTTTTTTTTTGAGGGGACTGAGAACGAATCTGGCTGATAGTTCAACATTTAGAACCTTTAACCTTTTTTAGAACATGTTACCTTTTGAATATGCCTCTGGTCGAGTCGGTAAAAAACATTATCAATACACGATTAATATATCAAGACCCCAATTGGACAATAAAACTAGAAAATTACCAAGCTCGGAATTAGTTTGCAAAAAGTCGATATTAAAATCACCCATAATTAAGAGGTTAATATGCGATAAATTCCTTAAAACATTCATAAAGCGTCAAGGAACATTTTTTGAAGAGCTAAATTCTCTAAAAATATTTGAAACGACCAAAAGCATTAGTTAATTGTCATCACCCAATCCGTACATTTCTTCAAAGACAGTTCAAAGGGTCGGGAAGTCTACCAAAATGTTAGCTTTACTAAGGAAGCACATCAACTCACAATCTTTTAAACTCCTGAATAGCCGGGCAGACATCAGAACAATTAATAGGGTATGTCGCACGAAGATAGACACTCCTTCATATCCATTCTCCAATTTGTTTCAATAAAAGTATCAATCACAAGGCTCTATTTTCAATCCATATAGCATAAGAGAGAGGAAACAGATCGTGCAAGAGCTACATCAAATTATTTGTTTGTTGCTTTTCTAAAGTACTTCATTTAGAAACAGTAAGTGATTTGACAACGGCTACATTCCAGCATTTAAAAGCTTCTTAAGAATTACAGAATATGAAGCTGTGGTACATGGCATTTTTTTACTTTAAAGATCATTGCAATTTGATCTATACACATACATAACCAATATTAGTGTGGCCCAAATGTTAGCTTTGCTATACAAACTAATTCAAACATTTCGGAAGAAATGCTGCATTTAACAAATGTATACTAATTCAGGACGATAATCTTCAACCAATACCCACCCAAATAATTTAGAGTCCAAAAAATCGACCAAGAAGATCAGCCTGCCTCCGATTAAAGACGGTCAAAATAAAATAACAACTGCTGAAGAAGTAGCCCCAATAGACAAAGTACCGAGAGATGAGGCAAAAAAAAAGTTTTGTTTGAAAACTTCTGGGCCTGATTACTACATCGCCTAAAACTGATTTCTGATATTAAATCGTTATCATAGTTGGGAAGGGCCAGCCTTAAAAAATAAAATCATAAGTTTCATAATACTCAATCTCTCAAGAACGTGTTTGACACTAATTTGCATGTCACCCTGTGAATTTCTAATGGAAAAAGCTGGCTAATGAAACGTAAGTTCCATCGAAAACAACAGTTAAACGGTGGATGCCAACGCTTGCATCCACCGTTTGATCGTAGTATTCAACTGAGCAGATGTGCAGGTGTCCAATTTTTTTCTCGTTGCCTGTTGTTTAAGTTTAGTCGTATATGATCCCAAACGACGAACATCTTATAGGACGATCTGTTAGCTGGACTATACGCCAGAAATGATAAAAAAATTGCGTTTGATGAGAAGATGATTAAGATACCAACTGTAGCTTACCGACCAGCAACAGTAACAAACAGATGATGTTTCTTTACACAATTTGGCCATGCTCAAGCATAGTCGGAAGGAGATTTTGTGCCGTATTGGAACCGCTGGTGAAATATGGATGCATCACTATACACCGGAGATAAAGGAATAATCAAATCAATCTGTGAAAGTGTACCGAAGGGCCCAAAAACGCAATAATCTACTACCAAGGTTACGTCGAGTGATTTAGGGATGTGCATGATATAATTCATATTGACTATTTGGAACATATAGAAACAATCACTGGGAAATAAACAGCGAATTGTTGTCACAATACAGCGGCCCACAAACCAATCAATACGATGGCCTAATTTAGATGTAAATTGCTAACTCTTCCTCCGTATTCTGCAGATTCGGCATCCTGTGATTATTATCTGTTCCTAAGCTTGACTTAAATCAAAATCTAATTGTCAATAAAAATACCTATTTTGAGGGATTCAGGGCCGACTTCTACGTATGATAAAATGTATGTTTACCACATACACCAAACTTCTAACTTCCTATTGGGTTCTCTTGCAGACTAGGACAGTCCACAAACCAAATTATGTAATACGCGTCGAATTATGGCCTGTGGCTCTATTCTGGCTTTCCCAGGGAATTGGGGATTGGGAAAATATTTTGCTGTAATTACAAATTGCACTAATTCCAAAATATTTATTTCCTCATCCCAAATGTAGATTCTGGCATACAGAGAATAGTTTTTCTGGGGAAAACTTTTTTATGTAGAATTGTATACACTAAAACACGTGATCTTATTACAAGTTAATTTATTTTTAAATTATAATTAAGTATTAGAAAAGATTATGTTTAGAAGTTCAAAAATGTACGAATCACAATTCCTCCCAAAAATAATGGGGAAAAATTAACGTCAAATCTGCTATAAAAAAAAATTATTTTTTTCCAATAAAAAAATTCCCAAAAGTCAGAATATAATTTGGGGAATAAAAAATTCCTACCTGCTAGAAATACGTCACTATAATTTCCAATTCCTTATTCCCAGGGCAAACCAGAATAGGGCCACTGGAGTCGATATCATTAATTGTTCTCGAGAAAATAAAAAAATTCATCGAGTAACACTAAAATTGCAATGATATTCCAGCCCAGAATTTATTATAGTAATTTCGTTCAATGTCGAAATTTTATTCTAGCCCAGATTTTTTTTTTCAAATTTTAAATATTTAAATCAAAATAAAAACTTACGTAAAAAATATAATTCTGGGGTTTTATAAAATAACGAAGAGCCTTTTGTTGTGTTATAAAAACATGATCAATAAAAGGCAATTAACTGAATGTAATCTATGCGACGCTGAAACCTATACATAAGCTCCAGAATAGAAAGGAATCAAAAAGGTAAACCGGATCTGTCTAGTTATATCGGTAACAAGTCGTTTTATATTCAAATTGTTCTTGTTTTAACTTCAAACCGATTTGCATGTTGTGAACAGAGCATTGATAGTTCGGGTCAGTATATGGTTTCGAGTTCATATAATATCCAAAGGGATTCAGATACACTAATACATTCCAGGCCGAATCCCTTTGGATATTATATGATCTCGACACCATATGCTGACCCAAACCATCATAGCTCTGTTCACTACATGCAAATCGTTTTGAAATTGAAACTTGAAATGGTAAGTACGATCACGTTTCGTACAAAATACATTCCAACACTAACCTATGATACACTAAGACATACCAGGCCGAATCAGTTTGCATAATATATGGACTCGACACCATATACTGACCCAAATCTTCATAGCTCTGTTCACTGCATGCAAATCGTTTTGAAATTAAAACAAGAACTAAGAACTAGCTATGCAACCTTGTTGAGAATATAATGCTCTTCGTTACTAGTCACCGATATATCTAGACAGATCCGGTTTACCTTTTTGATTCCTTTCTATACTGGAGCTTATGTGTACGGTTCAGCGTCGCATAGATTACATTCAGTCAATTGCCTTTTATTGATCATGTTTTCATATTATAGCACAACAAAAGGCTCTTCGTTATTTTATAAAACCCCAGAATTATATTTTTTACTTAATTTTTTATTTTGATTTAAAATTTGAAAAAAAAAATTCTGCGCTAGCATAAAATTTCGACATTGAACGAAATTACTATAATAAATTCTGGGCTGGCATTTCATTGCAATTTTAGTGTAACCCAATGAAATTTTTTTATTTTTCTGGTTTACGAATGTACTAACGTACGTACACACGCACACACAGACATTTCTCCAAAAACGATAGATTCGTACCCTGAACTTGAAGCCGTGGAGATGATGTTGAAATTTAGAATTCGCGAAATCGGGCCTATTACAACAACTTCCAATGGGCAGTTAAAAAGACATCTGGCTACTAGAAAATCATTGGAATAAGTGTACCAAGATAGAATGAAACTATGTTGAAAAATAAATGTAAATCTCCTCAAATAGGTACTGTTTTACTACTCAGAAGTGGGACTTTCAGACACCGGCGTTGCATTTTATTAAGAGGTTTAGCCACCTCATATGAATGTACCATAATCAGTTTTTACGTCGGAGTAATTGAATCCTAGCTAGCTCTAAAATCTGCTGTATGAGACATATTTTTATGAAGGGGGAGAGATGTTACCATTTTATTCCGCTTTTATGTATTCTTCATTGAATTTGTTTTAACTGTAGCAATGCTAGTATCCCCCTTTCCATTACTAATACTATAAGTCAACCTGATGGTCCTGGTACACCGTTACACAGTCCTTACTAGAAATATAACACTAAAATGAACTGCTGATAAGAAATCAAACTTTGGGAGGAGAAGCTTGTAGCGACATAGCGAATAAAATATTTTTAATATTATGTCCGAAGGGAACAGATAAAGGGTTCTAGCCTTATATTATACATACACTATTACAAAGGATTTCATTCAAGGAAATCTTAGGACAGTGATCGAGACATTGTTAGAAATACATAACCAAGTAAATGATAGTGGTTTTTTAGCAGTTCAACAACTCAAGACCCAAATAGACCTTCCGTCCCACAGGTTTACTGACAAAAATCATGTTGCCCCCCAAAACGAAGTTGAAGGGAAGAAATTTAGACATTAAATTCTAATATACACCGGTGTGATCGCATTTTCGTACCCGTCTAGTTCTAACAAAATTTAACACTTTACTCGTATGCGAAAAAACTTTTCACCTACACAAACACATTTTTCTATAAAACTCTCTCGCTGTTTAAAATTTAGACTAAGATAAAATATGTCAACACCTGTCACTTTAGATGTTTAGAGACAGTAATTTGAGGGCAATTGTTTAATTTATATGAAAAGCTTTTGCATACAGTTTACAAAATAAGCACTTACATGTGAAAAATAACTTTAAAATTAATATTTCCAATTTTTTTTTGTTTTTGAAAAGTTCAAACTTTTTTAATTTTGGGAAACTTCAAAAAACTTTAAAATTTTCGGTGAAATTTTCAAACATTTCAACACAAAATAAAATAAAGTTTTTGAATTGATAGTAAAACGGTAGTTGTAAATCTTACAATTTTGAATGTTGTCAACACACATCAATCAAATTTATCACACATACCAAAGTTCATAGCTAGCGGAGGAGGGGATATACCAGCAACAGGTAACAATTTTTATTATGTACCAAGAACCAAAATAAATTTTTTATTAGTCCTTGCGGCTAATTCTTTTGCTGTTTATTTTTAATATGTCAAAAGTTTAAAACTCCACCTGTTGCGTACACCCGCATAAGTAAACTAACTCTTTTTTACAAAATTTCTTAATACGCGGGGCACTATTGACCCAAATTCTTAAGAAATTTCACAATCAACCTTAAAATACCGAAAAAATAACGAAACGATCGAAATTATAAATAAAACATTTTACTGTGTGGTTTATAAGAAAACCGGCATACGATTAAAATCACTCAACGATGAAAAATCACTCAAACAGAAATTCGTTTCGTTTCGTTTCCCTACATAAATTACGGAACTTCTGCTTTAATAATCAGCACATTATGAGTTATCCGCATGTACACACACATACATCACTAGTTGCATATAGCATACACAATTTTATAAAGTGGTACGTACCTTTTAATAAAATTAGAAAAATTCCACAGCATAAAATTAATAATTTCGACATTTTAAATATATAAATTTTTTTTTACACTATATACTTTTCACTAAACAAACCAATTTTCACGAAAAACTTTTTATTTTTTATATTTTTTTTAATTTTTTTTTTCGAAAACGAGAAAATTATCTCATCACACTATAAATATAAATTTTCTTCGTGGACAGAGAAAACACTTTTCAACACAAAAATACACACCACACAGTATAACACTTTAATTAAAATAAAATTTTCAATTTTCCAAAATTACGATTTTCTCTTTTTTTTTTTGGATGCAAGTACACAAAATCCGAAAAACACTGGACACTAGAATTATATAAAACGAAAATTAGTAAAAAACACTTTGCGCAAAAAATTATCCCGCAAAAAAAAATTTTACGACAAATAAAAAAAAAATTTAAATTTTGTAAAATTATAAAATTTTTCCCCAAAATTTTATTTTTAATTTTACAAACACTGACGACGTACGGTCTTAATTCTGTCACGGATAAAATTCAACTGATGAATAATTCAAAGTGGAAAAGGAACAAAAAAAAATTGTTTTTTTTGTTTTCGTTTGTTAAGACGTTTGTTGTTTATTTGTAATCGGTCGGTTGGTGTTGCTCTGTTGTTGTACTCGTGTTGTTGTTGTTATCAAACGGTTAGTGTGTTACACAAAATTATAATTCATTGAGTCAGTTTTATATTTGCGTACTGTGTGCCGTGGAAATTTTATATTTATTATATTTTACACATGCATTTTCTATATGAGCGTACACGACGAACTGGAAGTAAAATGAATTCGGAATGTGATACGAGAGAGAAAATTTTCCCCTGAATCGTGGAAATTTATTTTTAGTTTTCTTTCTGTTCGGATGAATTTTCCCAACAACAAAAATCAATTCATGCGCAGATTGGAAATATTATTTATCGTGCATGTGTGTGCGTGTATAATAAGCACAATACATCGACCGACCAACAAAATTATACTGTGTGTGAGGGTGGAAAATGTGAAATTATGGTAATAGGTCAGGGAATTGAGATACATTTTTCTGGAGATTGTTGTTGTTATTTTATGTGCTATCTGTATAGGTATGTTTGTATGTATATTTTTATTTATCGAACAACGATGCAATATTGTAAATATTGAATAATTTTTTATTTTTCGTAAATTTTAAAAAAAAAATTTAATGATGGATAAAATTGTTAACATGGAACGATAAATTTTGTATTCTGGATGTACATACACGCCTCGAATACATTGGGTGCATGTGAGGAGAATATAAATAGTTTTTGTGGCGAAATCGGATTTGATTGTGGATAAATAATGTTCTTATATACGAGAATATTACATGCATATAAGTATGGGGGTATTTATCATCACCTACCACAAGATTTGAAGAAAATCGATATTTTTTTTGTTACCATTTGAATGTAGAAGTTTATCAGATGAAACGATTTCTTTTTGGCAAGGTTTACCACATTTATTATAATTTAGTGATAAACAACTATCCAAAATTTAGTGATTAGCAATAGACGCGGTTGCAATAATTTGATACAGATCTTGCAATGGTATCTCGCAAATGAATATTGTTTCTGAATATATGGTGTACCGGTGTGAAGTTTTTGGACACAATTACATTTCTTCAATTTTAACAGTACTTAGAGATTGAGATAGACATAAAACCCTAAAATTCGAAAAATCGAGATAAATGAAACGAACAAAATATTGTAATATAAATTAAATAATATATTTAAAGATCAAAAGATGTAATAGCAAGGGGAAGCAGTGAACAGGACTGGTTGTATATTTCCATTTTAATTTTACTATATTTTATTTTGCAAATTTAATTTCAAATTTAATTTTAGTTTTAGATTTAGATTTAAATTTAAATTTCTTCCATGGATATTGTTATGATTGAAATGACTTCGACTTGTGGATATTAATTGGAATATGAAATACTCCAAATGTGTATTTATTGTTTGAATTGTTAGTGTAATGAATATTATGTAGTCCAATAAAGCAAAAAAGTTCGAAATTTTTGAGAGCAAGATGGATCGGAATGCGGTTTTTTGCATTCGCTTCCAAAAATTATTTGTAAAAATCGACCTTATTTTTTTTGTTGAACAAACCGAAAATTGCATTGCTACACCCTATTCAAAAAATGCATTTTTTGAGACAGCTTTTGGAAGATTAGAGAACTTTGTAAATAAGAGTCAAAACTAGTCCCACTAAGGTTCCCGGGGGTTTTCGAGGTCGCTGATCACGATTATGATTGATCCAATTATGATTGATTCAAATTGAACCACAGCCGACCAGGAGCTCAGAAACGCCGATGAACGTCATCTCCGTGGGACTCTCCCGAAAGTCACGCGGGGAAGGAGAGGAACTCGGTCCGGGTTTTTTTTTGGGTCGCTGAATACAAATATGGCATCGGCAAACCCCACCCCCTCCCCCTCCCAGACACCTGGTGCGCTGGAACCTGGACGCGGACGTCATCCCCGAGAATTTTCCTGACAATATCGGCAAAAAACAATTCGAAAATCACTGTGGGGCGTTTTTTGGGGCGCTTAATTCAAATTTCACGTCGAAAACGATCGTCCGAACTGCCGGAACCTGGGCCTGAACGTCGTCTCCGAGGGTTTTCCTTACCAGATTGCAAAATATTAACCGAAAATCGTCTAATAATTTCACACATTCATTGATGTGTAACTCTCGCCTGTGGCCCTATTCTGGTAATTCCCGGGGATTGGAAATTTTAAATTTTATAGCAGTTTTATTCCCTTTTCCCCAAAAGTGTATTCTGGCGTTTGGGAAAAAAAATTGGGAAACAAATTATTCCCCATTATAGCAGTTTTGTCTTTTATTATTCCATACCTATTTTAGGAAATAATTAACTGGGAATTAACTTGGGAACACCAAGCACCAGTGGTGCGCAGGCTCTCCCGTAGCTGGCACTGAGATCCACGCAGCGTGTGGTTTTTCTAACGTCATTAATTTTCTTTCTCTATTTTTACGATTTTTTTGAATCCCTAAATTTTTTAAAATTGAATTTCTAGAATCATGAATAACCAGGAGACGTGCGTTATTTGCACATACGTGGATAGTTGGCGAATCATTTCTCAGACAAGGTTTCACGTATAATACGGCACAATAATCTTTATAATATTATTGAGGGTCGTGGAATCCATGTGCACGAAAGGTGTCGTCTCGCATATATTAGGCGTGCAAATCCACCAGAACCCAAATCCAAGAAAGCAAGAGTACACAACAATTCTTATGATGTTCAACCTGTTGCGAATCAGGATAACTTTAACTTTTCGGAAAAGTATGTAATATGCACCAAAAAAATTTATCGTACCACTACAAGCTCAAAATGTTCTAGCAAATCTGCAAGACGAAACATCAGTCGAGTATTTATAAAAAAATTCAACTTTGGAATTATCTGTGCGCGATCAAATTGTAAATAAGCTCTTGAACCTAGATGATGCTAAAGTCATAAAATACCACAAAACTCGTTCTACTAAGTGGGGTAAGCAAACGGCATATGAAGTGAACTATTCTAAAAAAAACTCGAAAGTCTATAGAGGAAATATTCAATCACATTGACGACAATCCAGAGAAGAATTTCAATACTGATGATTTCCCTAAGCTTTTGCAAGAAAAAGATATGTTCGTACTAAGGGAGAAGTCTATTTGGAGCAGAATAAAAAATCACTATCAAGAAGATCTTGTTCATGAAAGCAAACAAGGACATACTGCTGCTTAAAAGATCAGGCGCTTAATATTCTGCAGCAAGAATATAAAGAATGCAAAGATGACAAGAGTACCGATTTTGAACTTTTTGATAATGTAGCGAAAATTCTTGTAGAGGACATTCTCGGATATGAATCGAATCGGGATTCTATTCTGCAAGTGATTGCATGTTAGAAAAAGCTTAAATAATTCCAGAGAAACTTAAATTTTTCTTACAAAAGCTTTTGTCAATCAGTATAGAAAAACAATTGAAGGCCACGAGTCAAAAATTATTTCACTTGCCCATGCCATAATGTGCGCGACATGGCCCCGCAAGATATTGTCCCCATTCCAGGTCGCTTTCGGCGTGACTTTACATCGGAAGTTTGGTTCTAGAGAGTTAGTGGAGATGTGCAATGCCATGGGATTCAGTTGCCCTTATGCCGAAGCGCGTAATTATGACATATCAGCAACTTGGCAAAAAGAAGTTAATGTCAAAGAAAATGCTTTCGTTCAATTTGTTCATGATAACGGGGATTGGAACGTTGAGACTTTGAATGGAAAAGGGACATTTCATAGCTTAGGTGTCTGTGAAATTATCACACCTGGATCCTGTTTATTGCCTAAAAACCTGTGCCCCGGCTTAAACATGTAACTGAGCAAGAAATAACAGCAGAAAGTAAAATCGTCGTTATGACTTACCCATACGATAGATGGCAAACATTTTTTCAATTTACCACAACCGAATGCACGCTTAAGTTTGAAACTTACCGACTTTTCCAAAATTAATTGCTTTTGGATGTTAAACAAGTATGTTAGGCCCACTTCCGAGAAAAGATGGAATGGATTCATGGAAGACTTGACACGAAATTCCCAGTACGAATTGTCAGTGATAAATTTTCTGCCTTTCATACATGCTTATCCAAGTGAATTGGGTTGAAAATGACGAGTTGTATTATAACATTCGATCAACCTTTGTATTTAAAGGCTCGGGACATAATAGGCGCAACAAACATGGCAGACGATATAGATGTTTGGAATGAGTGGGAGTCCGGAAAGCAAATGCCACAAAGATTTTGAAGAAGGTGTCAAGGTTATGTTAGATATTTCGGGATCAAATTTCAAGGATCTAAAATTGTCGCGATTAAGAATCGTTAAAACTATCGCCTCTTGCAACTCTAAAATAAAAGTCGGCAATAAAGTGATAGAAATTGACCCCGACGTCATGTTTCATAAATATGGGCATTAAAAAAAGGCGAGGAAGAAATGATAGACTACCTCAAGTGGGAGTTGTCTCCATTCCCTCAGGGACACATCAATTGTTTTGGAATGCTGAAGAATACAAAGTCCGATGTCCGTGTTCGCCGACGCCATATTTTAATTCAAAGACCCAAAAAACCCCTGGGCGCCGATTTTCTCTCCTTCCCCGCATCAATTTTAGGAAGTCCTAGTGTACCAGGTGTTCGGGGGGTCGTTTTCGATGGGAAATTCGGATTAAGCGCCCCAAAAAACGCCCCTACGGTGATTTTCGGGTTGTTCTTGTCGATATTGTCAGGAAAATTCCCGGGGATGACATCCGCGTCCAGGTTCCAGCGCACCAGGTGTCCAGGGGGTTCTCGCCGATGCCATATTTGGGTTGAGCGACCCAATAAACCCCCGGGCGCCGGGTTTCTCTCCTTCCCCGCGTGATTTTCGGGAGAGTCCCACGGAGATGACAATCATCGGCGTTACTGAGCTCCAGGTCGGCTGTTGATCAATTTGAACATCATAATCGTGATCAGCGACCTCGAAAACCCCCGGGAAGCCGAGTGGGGCTAGTTCTGACTCTTATTTACAAAGTTCTCTAATCTTCCAAAACCTGTCTCAAAAAATGCATTTTTTGAATGCATTTTTGGCTGCAGCAATGTAATTTCCGGTTTGTTCAAAAAAAAAAATAGGGGCGATTTTTACAAACATTTTTTGGAAGCGAATGCAAAAAATTGTATTCCGATCCGTCTTGCACTAAAAAATTTCGAATTTTTGGCCGTTTTAGTGCTTCATTGCCTCGACTATTGAGTTAGATTGGGATGTCTACTAAGTTTGAGTTTATATTTTGTAACAGATCGAGGGTGGAGGTTTGGTTTGTTTGTTTTGTGTTACAATCTTTAGTGAGTGCCTAGTTTGTTATACTTGGTTTTAGTTTGTGAAGTGTATGGGTAGGTGTGTATTTTGGTTAATATGCATGAATATACGTGAAAGTTGTGAGTGTTCAGGGATATTAGGTTTAAACCGTTTCCACCATTACCCAAGAGGTAGGCTTCAACGAGTTTTTTTATTAGGTTTACCCAAGTATGTTAGACCTAATCCACAATTTTGAATTATAGAAGCAACATAACTGATTGCGGTGGTTGAAATTATAAATGAATGAGATCGTCTTCTTCCAGTAATTCACTGGAATCAGACTCGCCATTTGAATAAATTTCATTGGCAGTTTTTCGCAGTTCATGAGCATTTGAGCCACGAGGGTGTCGATTTTTATAATGTCTGGCGCTTTGGAAAACAGCAAGTGCTCTACGACGCTTAGGGGTCAAGGGAGTTTTGCTATATAGAACTTTTTGGGCAGTTATCCTAATGCTGTCAATTATTGTATTCCAATGCTGCTGTCTACTAATTGGTAATGAGGTGACCTTTCTGCGTGGATTGCATTTAATCCACATAATGGTCGCTTAATTCAGGATAGAATATGTCTACCCACCTTAATGGATTTTATAAATATTAAAAGTGGTTTTGTCGTGTTAAAATATGATCAACCTGTGATTGAGTATGTCCATCTGTCCAGGTGTAAATGGGTTTGTATCTTCCTTTAGTGGTCTCAATAAAGAGAGTTGAGATAATTGAGATAATTGTCTGAACCAGCGAGGAGACGTAATGAAGTACCATTTTTATTGGATTCGTTGTGGTATAAATTGGTGCCAATGTTAGCAGGATAACAACAATCGTTGACACTAAGGCGACCATTGAAATCACCTAACACAACAACAAGTCCCGTGATTTTGGACATATGTCAATTATTGAGGATAATGTTGCGAATATTTTGGATGAACGTCAATAATTATATTGTGAGGATTGAGGTGGAACATAGACAGAGATAAAGAGGATTTCACCGAAATTGGGTAAATGTCCGAGTAGCGTAATTATTGACCCACGCAGTAATGTTTAATATGTTTAGCACGAAAAGGGTATTTCTTACTAACTAATATTTATACGCCGCGCCGTTTAGGAACACATGCCTGAACCCATATTGATCTCCTGTATGCTACAAATATCGATATTATTTTTATATAAAATTGAGTCAATTTGGTCGCGCTTTTGGGTATGATTAATTCCGCGAACATTCCAGGTACCAAAACAAAGAAAACTAGATACATATATTAGTTACTGGTGAAGGACTAGGTTGTGTTATATCAACAAGTATGTAAGGATTATTTTCAGTAGCTTCAATGATTCGTTCTGTATTATGAGTATTACTTAGGTGATGTGAAAGTGGGATAGCTGATAATTGTAGTGAAGATGAATTAAGTTGTGGAATCAAACTATCAAAATGGTTTCCCTCTCTCTTTCTCTCTCTCTGGCACTATATCCCATTAAGGGATTTGGCCGCCTCAATGCGTTGGGGGGGGGGGGGGGGGTGTTTCGTTCCGTGTCAAAAAAAACCTTTCATATTCCCCCTATTGTTATGTGTAAACAGGCTGTAGGAATAAGCCCGGCGTAATGCAGGACGCCCTACGTACGCCAACAGAAGATGGCTCTAAATTTGAAAAAAATCATCTTGTAAACACTAAATGCTTTTAGAAGTGTAAAAATAAATTCTCTCTCTCTTCGACTTTTGTCAAATTGCTCGAAATATTATTGTTAGAATATGTACAGATCAAGTAAAAAATATTCGTCCTTCCACGGATTACGTGATCAGAATCTACCACACCGACAGTCCATCGTGGTTCAATTCAGTCGGGTCAACCGAATCAGCATGGATTTAACTCATTGGACGTTGGCATAATTACCCCTTGCGGTCAAGAGTGTCGCGTTCGAGGTGTCTGACATGGGAGCCCCAAAAGTTGGGTCAGTCGAAGAATTCCAGGAACAAGAAAGACAGCTTATACTCATTTTTACTGTACGCTGAACGAACCAATTGGCGATTAAAGACCCGCAAAATGCTATTGGATTTGTCGATGATGTAGAGCGAATCAATGCAGCGATTTCACGTACTCGAGCATTACGGTACATCACTAACTGTGTTCAGAACAATACTTTTGTCGGATGCAGTTTACCTGACTTTTTCTGGATTCGGATTATTCTGGATTATCAACTTTATCGGTTATGTTTATGGGTTCCACAAACTGTTAATTAGTACTTCCAATTATTTTCACCTCACTTGTGCTTTAAATTTGGTTTCTTTCTACAGTAGTATCAGTGAGAGCTTCCAAACGAATCGAAAGGGAATCAATTTTTTCAATTAGCTGTTGATATTTTAGCAGCTTCTAGTAGCTTTTAGCAATTTTAGCATCGAGTCGAGCACTACGAATTAAAGTCACAATCCAACATTCAGCTTTCTCTCCAATTTCATGTTTAATTTATCATCCAACATACTTATGGTAACGCATTGATGGATTTTGCAAAATGTTGCTGCAATGTTGACGACAATTAAATGCAGAAAAAAGTAATTCAATGCATACTTTGTAGGTTATGAAGCACAAAACTTCCAACAGCGGAAAAATTAAATACCGATCCAGATAGTGGGAAGTTTTTGGCGTTAAATCGAATTTTGTCATTTTAATTTAATTCTTTACACGCTTAATAGTTTAGTTCTTGATTTATTTAGTTAGTTTAGATTTTTCCAATAACAGGAATACGGTTGATGCCGCCAAAGTCAAAGTGACATTTAAAAATGAGAGAACCAATTGAGAGGAAATTTTAGTTGTACACTGTGAAGATTTTATAATCGGTTTAACTTTTTTGAAAATATTTACCGCTATATATTATCTACCAATCTAAACTATTTTTACTACTCCTACTTTTATGTTGAACGACAAAGATTCGAGTCAAAAGGAATTCATAGAAAAATGGAGTTATGTCGCTTCTGTATTTTGCAAATTATACTTGTATCTTTTCTTAAATAAATACCTAGGTACGTCTATGGACACTTTCAGTATTAACTTTGCATTCGTCTTAAGTGAGAAATATTTTTCGCCTTTAGCATTAACAAATGGTGCGTTTAACGGAAGTGTCAATCGACGAACAGAATAAGAATTATATTGAAATATCTAAAATTATTGAAAAAGTCGAGCAACCATACAAATAATAGTGCGACATTTTGATAACAGAGGAAGTATTCAAAGGGTGTTCTACGAAATCTCGGTTTTCGAAATCCCGGTTTTCTTTTCTTCTAGTTCTAATTGTACAAATAATTAATAAATATTGTTAATTGCAAGATTTGGTACTTGCAACATTTTGTAATTGCAACATTTTGTAGTTTCAAGATTAATAAAAAACGCAATATTTTGTTAATGCAACATTTTGAAATTCAGTAGTTGTCGAGGCTGACGGCTTCCATAACTCTCACGGGCACTTAGCCCTCCATCCAAATTCCATCCCTTTTAGCCATTTTCTAGAACTTTATCGCAAACTCACTTTTGAACTTTGTAAAAAAAATCATTTAAGAGAACCATTTTCCCACATGTCAAATTTTAAAAATTCAAACCGGGATTTCCTACAAATCGGGTTTTTTTATACAAAAGCGGGATTTTGAAAACCGAGATTTTAAAAACCTTAATTTAGAACAAAAAAACGAGATTTTGACAAACCGTGATTTTGATAACCAAGATTTCATTACACGTCCTAAAAAGCTTAATGTACGGGATGTTTCAAGCATAATTAAAAAAGTGGTATTCAAACACCATTTATAAGCCTAGTAAATAAGCAAAAAGGCTTGAATTTGCAAAAAATATGTTAATGAAGGCACCTGACGCTCTGCATACTGAATGTATTTTCATTCGAACCTATATTGCCAATATGCAAGCCAATTTCTGAGATGTTTGCTATTTTGCTTAGTGTAGTAGAATATCCGCTTAGTGTAGTAGAACACTCGCTGTATTGGTAAAACTTCACAAATTCGACACGAAAGCGTTGGTCATCCTTTCGAGATAATGCTTACTGATTTAAAGACAAGGGGGAAAATAGATTTAATGTTTACAGATCCTTTATGTTTAAAATCAAGTACGATCTCCTTTGGCCTTACACATGCAGCTGGTCTTTTGATTACATTTTTTCATCACATTTCACACATTTCACCCTGTATCGTGAGGAAGAGAGGATGGAGGCTAATCCACATATCACTAGACTTCGAAATTAATAATTGTTGTGGAAACATTTCTCGTAACAATTCCATAGTTTTTGTACTAGTATGGCATGTGGCCCCGTCTTGTTAGAACCACATGTTCACCAACTATTGACATGCAATTCTGGTCTAAAATACTCCTTATATCATATCACGATAATTTTCGCCAGTAACTGTAATAGTTGAATCATGTGGATTTTTGTAAAAATATGGTCCATTAACCCCTCCCAAATTACACACAATACCGTAACTTTTAAGGGATGTAATGGTGATTGATCAATTATTTGTGGATTCTCTACTACCCAGAACCGGTTGTTGTATTTATTTACATTACAACTTAAGTAAAAATTAGTTTCGTTACTCATAATTAATTTTTTAAAAAAATCCGAATTGTCGTGGTCCAGCAACAGCATCTTGGAGCAGCATCATCTGGATGCGTATTGGGTCACAAATGATCGTTTGGTAGCCTCTTGCTTTAATTGAATTGAATACGGGAATACATCTTAGTCTTTATGCAAAATATTAGTAAGTGTGGATCTTCGGGTCCAAGTTCTGTTGTCCTAGCTACACCATTTTATTATTTTCGGGAAAGTTTTTCTCGGTGATTGCCAATCGTAATAGTCTTCATGAAATCAACGTAACGGGTCTCTTGCTCTTTTGTTATGTACCCCTGTTAACACAGAGTCGAACATGGTCGTTTTCATAAATCCCTCTGTTGAAAACATTGGATAGCAAATGGCTTGGACATAATCTTCATCCTAATCTATGGTGATGGCCTTGCAGATGCTTTTTATTGATGGCCTTATCAAGGATATAACATATTCCATTATACAGGGTTGGGTTAAAGTGTCGATGACGTATAAATCGCTGAAATCAGTGATGAAAATTTTTTGAAAATAGTTTTTATGAGGTGCTAGCTAAAAATTTCAGAAAAATTATCAAATTTTTTGACGAAAATTTTGACATTTTCAATTCATTTTTTGGCGACAACTTAAGAAATAATAAATAATGATAAGTTTTTTAACAGATTTTGATGTTGAAATTGTGAATTTAAGATAAAATTGACAAATTTTCCGTGAAAATTTAGAATTTTTCTTTTACTTAGGGGTTATCCTTGTGCGGAGGAGATGAATCCTAAGCGGCTTTGGGAAGTTCCCAGTTTTAGTATATGACGCATATAAAAGGGGAGAGAAGGGGGGGAGGGTTGAGGCAGCCCCATCCTCTACCGTATAAGACGAATTAAAATAACGCAAACGTAATTTACCTATTTTATGCTAGTGTAAATCGAGTTTTTATAATCAAAATTAAGATTTGATTAATAAAAAAAAAAAAATACAAAATATATTTTTGAAAAAACTGAAAATTTTCCCGGAGAGCTCCGGTTTCACCTTCCAAATTTCACCTCCTAAAAATGATAGATATACAATCCTATGAAGAAAATATTTTAAAAAAATTTCATCTTACCCGATTTCGGCGAGCCACAATACCATTTAAGATTCAAATAATTTTCTATAACTAATTATTTTTTTTTTTTTTAATTTCAGATTATTAAAGCGTCATTCATGGAAATTAATTATTTATTTTATTAAAATAATCGAATTTTATATATAAAACAAACCCAAATAGCCAACTTTCATCATTTTGGGGTCAAACAACTACCATATAAAAAAACTATATTACATTTATTCCGGCAGTTTCACATTCGAGGGTCTATGAGTAATTTACTATGTGCAGGGAGTGCATGTTAAGAGAGGTCGCAGGGTAACATTCAGCAGGTACGCCGAACCATTGAAAAATAATTTTCAATGTCAACTCAAAAGCGATCCCAGCAGTTGAAGATTTCCCGCACCTCGCTCCAGAGGATTCAAGGGATGCTGCATGTCTATCGGTATAAGAAACAGCTAGTGCAGGAACTAAAGCTAGTAGATTATCAGAATTAGCATATGCTGTCCAGATCCAAGAATTTGCAAGACAAGAAGCAGATTTCATACACATCTCATTATGAGCGACGAGACTCACTTCCACCTAATCGGATTTGTTAACACACAAAACATGCGATTCTCGGATGCAAAATCCTGCGATAGAAAATCCAAGAATAGTCCACCAACATATAGACTGCATCCCGTAAAAGTAAACGTTTGGTGTTGTATAACTGCAGGAAGGGTTGGTGCACATTACTTCATTGAAGTTGAGGCAGAAAACGTGCTAACCACCACAGGCGAAATGTATCGGGAAATGCTGGAGAATTTTGCGCAGTCTTGAACGCACTAGAGGTATGGTGGCAGAAAGTAGGTGCTACTGCCTATACAGTTTACCGGACAATTGAACTCTTAAGGCAAATTTTTGGGATAAGGATAATTTCGCGAAATTCTGAAATTACTTGGCCGTCACCTGACTTAAACTTAACTGCTCCAGACTTCTTCCTGTGGATATTTGAAAGATAAAGTATACCGTAACAATCTTCCGACCATGAAATTGAATGGAATATTATAACATGTAATGCGCGAAAGGATCTAATTTACAAAACTAACTACAATTTATTTCCAAGTGGTGTGTTTTCTGTTTATGAAAGAATAAATGTAAACTATTAAGGAATAAAAAAGTTATTCCATTTTAAAATGGTGTTGTGACTTTTTGGCCACCCTGCATATGCAATCTTCTGAGAACAGAGTTACACAGGATCAAACGAGCATTTACTGCTAGTCTTATTAAGCAAATGCATCATCCATTTTGCGGAATAGATTTTAATTTTTTCTTACTTTTCGGCCTGAAAGGATTTTTATTAATTAAGCGAGAACGCAAACAATTCTATTTAAATGTTTTTTCGGGATGGTTTTCGGGCCAGGTCCTTATCTGGTTTCCTTAGCAACGAGATATAATTGCGTTTCAAAGGCAGAGAGAGTAATATATCTTGCAGATATCTTGTATTCACTCTTGTCAACAGATCAGTTCATTAAAATTTGATTCAAGTTCACCGTGTAATTCTATTATCAATTCAGTGCATTCTTCTGTCACTAACTCCCAAGGCTCCTAAATCTCTTCTGACCTTATTACGAACTGCCTTAATCTTGGTGCAGGATGCCAGAAGGTCCTATCAAAATTTTAAAGCTTTATTAGACTAGCAGCAGAAATCATTATGATCACGGAAAAAATGTGCTTGATCCTTTAATCTTCCGCACAACCATGCCTGTGAAAATATTAAAGGTCTTGGTTTCATAAGCGCTGGTAAAACCAAAGGACCTGTACGATTGAATATATTGTCTTCCGCTCTCATAATAAGAAATTAAACTTCTGCAGACATTTTTATGACATGGCTGTGACCGGAAAAACTTGATGATGATTTTTTCGCTCAAAACACATGTTTCGGTTACGTCATCTCTGGTAAAGCAACTCTTGAATTTAATCAAAATTCCTTTTTCAACTTATGGCTTTGTTAGTACTTACCACGTCGACCTTCACGACACAATTCAAAGTTTTTGAGAAGTGGACGAGATCGAAACCTTAGCGACTGAGACTGAATATTGGTGTAAGTCTCACTTTAAGGAAAATATATTTAAGGATAAAGAATCAGGTCAATACGACCCTTGTGAAGTTAGCCCAGAATTTCATCCCAGGAAAATAAAAAAAATTCATCGGGTAACACTAAAATTGCAATGATATTCCAGCCCAGAATTTATTATAGTAATTTCGTTCAATGTCGAAATTTTATTCTAGCCCAGAATTTTTTTTTCAAATTTTAAATATTTTAATCAAAATAAAAAATTAATTAAAAATTACAATTCTCGGATTTTATTGAATAACGAAGAGCCATTTGTTGTGCTATAAAAACATGATCAATAAAAGGCAATAGGCTAAATGTGATTTATGCGACGCTGAACCGTATACATAAGCTCCAGTATAGAAAGGAATCAAAAAGCTTAGCCGGATCTGTCTATATATTGTTAAAATGTTAACTAGTAGCGAAAAGCATTATATTCCAAACAAGGTTTCACAGTTAGTTGTTAGTTTTTGTTTTAACTTCAAACCGATTTGCATGTTGTGAACAGAGCTATGATGATTTGGGTCAGTATTGTACCGAAATCATATAATATCCAAAGGGATTCGTCCTGGTATGTCTTAGTTTATCACAGGCCAGTAATGGAAAGTATTTTATATGAAACGTGATCGCATTAACCGTCTCAAGTTTTAATTTCAAACCGATTTGCATGTTGTGAACAGAGCTATGATAATTTGGGTCAGTATGGTACCGAAATCATATAATATCCAAAGGGATTCGTCCTGGTATGTCTTAGTTTATCAGAGGCCAGTAATGGAATGTATTTTATATGAAACGTGATCGCATTAACCGTCTCAAGTTTTAATTTCAAACCGATTTGCATGTTGTGAACAGAGCTATGATAATTTGGGTCAGTATGGTACCGAAATCATATAATATCCAAAGGGATTCGTCCTGGTATGTCTTAGTTTATCAGAGGCCAGTAATGGAATGTATTTTATATGAAACGTGATCGCATTAACCGTCTCAAGTTTTAATTTCAAACCGATTTGCATGTTGTGAACAGAGCTATGATAATTTGGGTCAGTATGGTACCGAAATCATATAATATCCAAAGGGATTCGTCCTGGTATGTCTTAGTTTATCAGAGGCTAGTAATGGAATGTATTTTATATGAAACGAGATCGTATTAACCGTCTCAAGTTTTAATTTCAAACCGATTTGCATGTTGTGAACAGAGCTATGATAATTTGGGTCAGTATGGTACCGAAATCATATAATATCCAAAGGGATTCGTCCTGGTATGTCTTAGTTTATCAGAGGCCAGTAATGGAATGTATTTTATATGAAACGTGATCGCATTAACCGTCTCAAGTTTTAATTTCAAACCGATTTGCATGTTGTGAACAGAGCTATGATAATTTGGGTCAGTATGGTACCGAAATCATATAATATCCAAAGGGATTCGTCCTGGTATGTCTTAGTTTATCAGAGGCTAGTAATGGAATGTATTTTATATGAAACGAGATCGTATTAACCGTCTCAAGTTTTAATTTCAAACCGATTTGCATGTTGTGAACAGAGCTATGATGATTTGGGTCAGTATGGTACCGAAATCATATAATATCCAAAGGGATCCGTCCTGGTATGTCTTAGTTTATCAGAGGCCAGTAATGGAATGTATTTTATATGAAACGTGATCGTATTAATCGTCTCGAATTTTAATTTCAAACCGATTTGCATGTTGTGAACAGAGCTATGATAATTTGGGTCAGTATGGTACCGAAATCTATAATATCCAAAGGGATTCGTCCTGGTATGTCTTAGTTTATCAGAGGCCAGTAATGGAATGTATTTTATATGAAACGTGATTGCATTAACCATCTCAAGTTTTAATTTCAAACCGATTTGCATGTTGTGAACAGAGCTATGATGATTTGGGTCAGTATGGTACCGAAATCATATAATATCCAAAGGGATTCGTCCTGGTATGTCTTAGTTTATCAGAGGCCAGTAATGGAATGTATTTTATATGAAACGTGATCGTATTAACCGTCTCAAGTTTTAATTTCAAACCGATTTGCATGTTGTGAACAGAGCTATGATAATTTGGGTCAGTATGGTACCGAAATCATATAATATCCAAAGGGATTCGTCCTGGTATGTATGCAAATCGGTTTGAAATTAAAACTTGAGACGGTTAATGCGATCACGTTTCATAAAAAATACATTCCATTACTGGCCTCTGTTAAATTAAGACATACCAGGACGAATCCCTTTGGATATTATATGATTTCGGTACCATACTGACCCAAATTATCATAGCTCTGTTCACAACATGCAAATCCGTTTTAAATTAAAACTTGAGACGGTTAATGCGATCACGTTTCATATAAAATACATTCCATTACTGGCCTCTGATAAACTAAGACATACCAGGACGAATCCCTTTGGATATTATATGATTTCGGTACCATACTGACCCAAATTATCATAGCTCTGTTCACAACATGCAAATCGGTTTGAAATTAAAACTTGAGACGGTTAATGCGATCACGTTTCATATAAAATACTTTCCATTACTGGCCTCTGATAAACTAAGACATACCAGGACGAATCCCTTTGGATATTATATGAACTCGGTACAATACTGACCCAAATTATCATAGCTCTGTTCACAACATGCAAATCGGTTTTAAATTAAAACTTGAGACGGTTAATGCGATCACGTTTCATATAAAATACATTCCATTACTGGCCTCTGATAAACTAAGACATACCAGGACGAATCCCTTTGGATATTATATGAACTCGGTACAATACTGACCCAAATTATCATAGCTCTGTTCACAACATGCAAATCGGTTTTAAATTAAAACTTGAGACGGTTAATACGATCACGTTTCATATAAAATACATTCCATTACTGGCCTCTGATAAACTAAGACATACCAGGACGAATCCCTTTGGATATTATATGATTTCGGTACCATACTGACCCAAATTATCATAGCTCTGTGGTTTGAAATTAAAACTTGAGATGGTTAATGCGATCACGTTTCATAAAAAATACATTCCATTACTGGCCTCTGTTAAACTAAGACATACCAGGACGAATCCCTTTGGATATTATATGATTTCGGTACCATACTGACCCAAATCATCATAGCTCTGTTCACAACATGCAAATCGGTTTGAAATTAAAACTTGAGATGGTTAATGCAATCACGTTTCATATAAAATACATTCCATTACTGGCCTCTGATAAACTAAGACATACCAGGACGAATCCCTTTGGATATTATATGATTTCGGTACCATACTGACCCAAATCATCATAGCTCTGTTCACAACATGCAAATCGGTTTGAAATTAAAACTTGAGATGGTTAATGCGATCACGTTTCATAAAAAATACATTCCATTACTGGCCTCTGTTAAACTAAGACATACCAGGACGAATCCCTTTGGATATTATATGATTTCGGTACCATACTGACCCAAATCATCATAGCTCTGTTCACAACATGCAAATCGGTTTGAAATTAAAACTTGAGATGGTTAATGCAATCACGTTTCATATAAAATACATTCCATTACTGGCCTCTGATAAACTAAGACATACCAGGACGGATCCCTTTGGATATTATATGATTTCGGTACCATACTGACCCAAATCATCATAGCTCTGTTCACAACATGCAAATCGGTTTGAAATTAAAACTTGAGATGGTTAATGCAATCACGTTTCATATAAAATACATTCCAATACTGGCCTCTGATAAACTAAGACATACCAGGACGAATCCCTTTGGATATTATATGATTTCGGTACCATACTGACCCAAATCATCATAGCTCTGTTCACAACATGCAAATCGGTTTGAAATTAAAACTTGAGATGGTTAATGCGATCACGTTTCATATAAAATACATTCCATTACTGGCCTCTGATAAACTAAGACATACCAGGACGAATCCCTTTGGATATTATATGATTTCGGTACCATACTGACCCAAATCATCATAGCTCTGTTCACAACATGCAAATCGGTTTGAAATTAAAACTTGAGATGGTTAATGCAATCACGTTTCATATAAAATACATTCCAATACTGGCCTCTGATAAACTAAGACATACCAGGACGAATCCCTTTGGATATTATATGATTTCGGTACCATACTGACCCAAATCATCATAGCTCTGTTCACAACATGCAAATCGGTTTGAAATTAAAACTTGAGATGGTTAATGCAATCACGTTTCATATAAAATACATTCCATTACTGGCCTCTGATAAACTAAGACATACCAGGACGGATCCCTTTGGATATTATATGATTTCGGTACCATACTGACCCAAATCATCATAGCTCTGTTCACAACATGCAAATCGGTTTGAAATTAAAACTTGAGACGGTTAATGCGATCACGTTTCATATAAAATACATTCCATTACTGGCCTCTGATAAACTAAGACATACTAGGACGAATCCCTTTGGATATTATATGATTTCGGTACCATACTGACCCAAATTATCATATAAAATAATTCACAACATGCAAATCGGTTTGAAGTTAAAACAAAAACTAACAACTAACTGTGAAACCTTGTTTGGAATATAATGCTTTTCGCTACTAGTTAACATTTTAACAATATATAGACAGATCCGGCTAAGCTTTTTGATTCCTTTCTATACTGGAGCTTATGTATACGGTTCAGCGTCGCATAAATCACATTTAGCCTATTGCCTTTTATTGATCATGTTTTTATAGCACAACAAATGGCTCTTCGTTATTCAATAAAATCCGAGAATTGTAATTTTTAATTAATTTTTTATTTTGATTTAAATATTTAAAATTTGAAAAAAAAATTCTGGGCTAGAATAAAATTTCGACATTGAACGAAATTACTATAATAAATTCTGGGCTGGAATATCATTGCAATTTTAGTGTTACCCGATGATTTTTTTTTATTTTCCTGGGATGAAATTCTGGGCTAACTTCACATACATTCAATACGTAGTACGGGCGGGTACCGTTTAAACCGAGTCTCCAGAGCCTCCGAGTCGCTATCTATGGTAATCGAAACTTTTTCGCCATGGAGCTTCGATTTACTAAGTCTACTGAACTGAAAGCATACTACACAATGTTCAGACTCACTAAAACCCATATTATATGCCATACCACGCGGTGTTTAAAGATTCGAGTACAACGAAGCTACGCATCGTTTTTGACGGTTCGTCAAAATCGTCATCGCGTGTATCACTTAATGATAAACTGGATACCGGACCGCCAATACTAGAAGAATTATTTTTCATTTTAGTTCATTCCGGCCGCATTTTCGATCCATTAGGATTTCTCTCTCCATGTACGATCCTCACGAAAATCTTTTTTCAAGGCTTCTGGCTCCATAAAACTGAATAGGAAGATCCCCTTCCCGAAATAAATAGATCAAAATGGGAAAATATACATTCAAACTCCACATTGATACGATAAAATCCAATTTCCGCGGTTCCTGAACGTTCCATTGACAGATGAATCCAAGGTAGAGCTATACATGGATTTGCCGACGCTTTAGAAAAAGCTTTTGCAGTCGTAGCCTATCTAAGAGCAGTTGAATTAAATAGAGTGGTTTAGGTGCAATGAATAGAAGCAAAAACCAAGGTAGCTCATCTTACACAGATTTATCTGGCGCGCTTAGAATTATGTGTAGCAGTTTTGCTTGCTATATTAATGACAAGACTTTCCATAAACATTCCTAATTTACAAACATTTGGGTCGACGGATTCTACAATTGTCCTTGCCTAGCTTTCCGACGTTCTTAGTCGATGAAAAAAGATAATCGCAAATCGCACTTTATTTATCTGCGGTCGGCGTCCAATGTGGGAAGCTGGGCTCATGTAAACTCTAAAAGTAATCCAGCAGATTCAGCTTCGAGTGAAATATATCCAGATAGACTGATTGATAACTGGTCTAGACTACTTGTCTGAATCACCAGATCATTAACCGAGTCTAACCGATTTCTCCGCCATTCCAAAACTTTTCAAGAAGTCGTCTTCATTTTATTATTTTATTTTTAATTCGAACGTTTGATAAGTGTTATCGATTTTTGACAAATTTAAAACTAAACAAATTTCTATGTATTTAACAAGCTCTCAAATCAAACGCGCTACAATGTCTGCCATGCGATGATAAGTAAGCTACGATCATAATACCCATTTTTGATCCTGTATCACCTGCACTCGCCAACGTCTGAATACAACAAAACAACAAATGGGGAATCTACCGCTATTCCGGATGACACTTTCAAGAGCATTTCCTAGATGCCGACTTCGCGGGACTTGTCAAAGTTAAATCTAAAACTGAACGAGGTGCGAGGTTTTTTCGATCTGTTCCATAATACAGAACAAGTTATTTTTGTAGCTAAGGTACGCGTGACCTAATTTATCAATGGCTTGTAATGCCAGGGCAAAAAATCAATATTTCCTCATTATGAATCCCATATGGAATATTACACTCTCGAATTATTAACACAACTAGAGCCGAATTATAAAACATTAAATTTAGCTAAGCTCCATTAATTTTCGGTCTAACAATCAATTCTAAATTTAATTTTGCCCTCATAAAACGTATGCTTTCTAAGAAACTCGTTATATATAAGGACGAGATAAATGGCAAGAATACATGCCCTATATATTTATTCGTGTATATATTTATAGTGAAATCGTGATTAACACTTTATCAATGTCTCTCTCCCACATAGAAACTATATAACAAGTATATAAATGTAGATCCAAACGAAGTACCAACAACAAATTATAAAGAAATCATATTAGATAAAATTAGATAAACTCAATTGGCATGTTTAAACGAGATATCAAATTACAAAAGAAGATGTACAACAACAACAACACCGCCAACAATACAATAGAAAATTTTCTTAACAAGAACTACAATAACAACATAACGACATAATCATATAAGAAGGAATTATGAGAAGCATACTTCGTCTGTGTACACGACATACGTGTAAATTGAATAATTTGGGGTGTCTGTCTCTATTTTACAAGAAGGAAGTAACGATGGTTATGGAGAGCATGAGATCGATATCGCTTAAACCAGATGTCGTTCTGTTTAAAGTATCACGTGAACATATATGTTCATGTAACAGATCTAATCGCACATTTTCTATGTGGTGGAATTTATTAATAAAAAAAAAAGTCAACTCAATTTTTCGTCACATCCATCTATCATCTTGAAATTCTTAATTACGATAACTTTTTTGTTGTTGCTGTGCTGCATCAGCTTTTGTGCTTAAGCATTTCATGATGCACACATGAACCAATACGAGGTTATGTTAATGTTAGTTTTAAAGGCAAGCAAGGAGTAATTACTTCATTTCACTTTGATTACGTATCTTAAGATAACATGAAGAAAAGTACTTTATATACTTGTATATTTTACGATAACATACATTCTTCGAGATATACCGTTTGTGTTGTTTTCTTGCTATCTTCCAGTTCATAATATGCAGTACTCGTATGTCTACAATAAAGGCATCGTGTGCTATATATACACCAAAAAACATATGGGTGGTGGTGGTTCATTTTTCTGTATGCGCTAACGATGACGATGTCGACGTCGAGGATGAGGATGATGGCTTGCTTTATCCATACGCTATAAACACATATACATATGTATAAATAACGGTACATAATTAAGAAATATTATGTGGAGTAATATGGTTGCTGTTCTTTTATATCTTGTACTTTGTTGATATGTTGTTTTTTTATATTGTAATGTTCCATGGAAATTAATTACAGTAGTTTCGTGTAACGTTAAAATAAAAAATAAAAAAAAATGAAACTTAGCTTTTCGAACCGAAGAGGATTTTTAATGATAGAGGAGCTTTTTACGACTTGTAAGAGAACGTAATATCTATCTAATTTTTAGTTTGTTGACTGGGCTCCAAAATATTTATCTCGAATGAATGCATAGGATAAATTACAACAGAATGTGATTCATGGTGTTAAATTGTCATGTCTTGTCGCTTTATATTCCGTCTTGCTTATAATGAAGTCATGCGGAATTATATTGCGTTAAGGCATGCATTAACAATTTTACAACTTAAAATATAAAAATGTGTTTAATCACGTTGGGATTGATGGGTTATCTCAATTTAATTAAATAAATCGTAACATCAAACTTTATTTTTAATTTTTTGATTTCACAATAATCACAATAATATTTACTATTAATATTTTTACGAAATTGACAGTTTTATTATATGTGACAAGTTTTAAATCGATTAAACTTCACCTAATCTCGTAATTATCGTTTTGGTAATGGTAAAAATCGTTTTTTTTTCTTTTGTACACGGCTTTAAAGAACTTTTAGCCACTTTAAACAGCATTAAACAAACATCTTCGATCAACTTAAAATTTCTTCAAAAAACTTAAAATGTATTTAAAGACTTTTACAACTTTTAAAAAATATTCAATAGTTTTAGACAATTTAAAAAAGACGTTTAATAACTTTAAACAAGTTTAACTAACTTCAATTTATTAAATGAATTGATCAAAATTTTAAATTGTTTTATAAAAATTTAAGTTATTCTGGGTAATAGCCGGCTATTATTTTTACATCGAGAGATTAAATTATTTTAAAAATATTGAAAGGCTTTAAGCAACTTTAGAGAATTTAAATAGTGTTGACCAACTTTAAACAATTTCAAATTTATTATAACTTAAAACAAATTTAAGCAACCTATATCAAGTTTTAAAAACTGTTTAAACTCTTTATTTAGATTTGAGCACCTTTAAACAATCTTAAACGGCTTAAAAAAAACCCATAAACAACTTAAAACAATTATAAACCACTTTCTTTAACCACTTTAAACAACTTCACACAATTTTAAACAACTTAAAAAAATATTAAATTAAAAATTATTGAAGCCACTTTAAACAAGTTGAGACAGTAGAGTTAAAAACCCCAAACAAACCATTAACAAAATTAAACAACGTTGTTTATCGTTATTTAAGTAATTTTAAACTTTTTATAACACTTAACGTTTTCTAACGAAATTCGTTCAACGTTCAATAATTTTAGGCAAGCTTATAAAGTTGTAAACTATTTTAATTCACTTTTGGCATTTATGAACGACTTTAAATACTTAAATCAACCTTCTACAACTTTATTGAACATCAAACAGCTAAGCAATTTTAAACAAATTCAAAAAATTATAAATAATTTTACACACTTTACACCTTAAACAAGTTATAAGAAGTGTAAGCCACTTTGAACAGATTTAACCATCTTCAATCAATTTTAAAAAACGTATTAAAACCTCAAATCAGTTTAAATACTTTACGAAACTTTAAGCTACTTTATCAAATTTATATAACTTTCAACGTTTTTACACGAATTTTATTTAAAGAACCTTAAACTGCATTTAACAACTTTAATCTTCTTAAATAACTTTATGCAACAATTGTTTTGAAGACATTGAAGAACTTTATACATCTTAAGATAACTTCAAACCACTTTAAACAATCTTGAACAAGACGTGCAATAACTTTAAATAACATTAATAAATAATAATAACTTTAAATTACTTTAAACTATAATTTAAAATAGCCTGAAACAGATTCAAAAACTTTAAATTACACAATTTTACAAGTCTAAACCACTTTACCCAACTGTAAACAACCAAGATCTAGTTTTAACAACTGTCTCGAACTTTAAATAACTTTGATTAAATTTAAAAAGCTTTAAAATGTTTT
Source organism: Nephrotoma appendiculata (assembly GCA_947310385.1). Taxonomy (NCBI): domain Eukaryota; kingdom Metazoa; phylum Arthropoda; class Insecta; order Diptera; family Tipulidae; genus Nephrotoma; species Nephrotoma appendiculata. The sequence goes on from OX371223.1 coordinate 54,629,884, forward strand.
AAGCAAAACTGAACAACTATCTTTAACTTTAAACCACCTTAAACAGCTCCAATCAATATTAAGTAGCTAACATCAAAAACCTCAAGCAAATTTAAAAAACTTTAAACAATATTAACTTTAAACGACTTCAATAAATTTCAACAATTTAAACCGCTTTAAACTACTTCAAACAACTTAAAATAGGTTTAAAACTTTTTAATAACTTAAAAAGCTTCAAAACCCTTAAAGGACTTTAAGCAACTTTAAACAAGTTAATACACTATAGCTATAGCTTTTATAAATTTTAAATCATATTAAATAACTTTAAAAAATTTTAGACAGTTTTCAATACATTTAATAAAGTTGTTTACAATTTTACACTTCTTATCAATTTTAAACGACTTTAAACAATTTCACACAATTTTTAAACTTAGAAAAACGGTCAATACTTTAAGCCACTTTAAACCACTTGAGACAGATTTAAACAATTTGAAACAAGCCTTTAAAAACATTAAACAACCATAAACAATTTCAAAACACTTTAACAAATTACGATTTTTTATGCAAGCTTAACATATATAGACCACTAGCTGACCCGGCGAACTTTGTCTCGCCCCAAATTACTTCGTCCGAGCAAACACTTTTGACCTTCATAAAAATTGAATTTAATGAGAGAAAAATCAAACAACTCAACTCAATTCTCAATAGACGTTTGAGTTAGACGATTGAGTGGCCATTCCATTCACTTTTTTTTATCGAATTCAACACTAAAAGTAGGTTTATGGTTACGTTCGTTCATTCGGTCATTTGTTCGACCAATCATCTTTTGTACAAAAATCCAGAATCGTCAATTTTGAGCAATATGATTGGTGGAAAAAATTGTCAGAATGAGCGAACGAACGCAACCATTAAGGCGACATAATGTATTAAAAAGTGAATAAAAGGTCGATTCAAACTTAGGCATCTATCGAAAATTTAGTTGTTTTTTGCAAATTGACTTTGTGATTTGTTAATCGTCATAGCAAACGCCAAAAGAACCGGGAACTGAATGCACTTGTTTTTATATATATAGAAAATAAGATTGCCAAAATTCTACACAACTTATATTTATAGTAGTATGCAACCAACGCCATCTATTGAAAATAATCCAAAGTGGCTATTTAAATGAATGCTCATTGTCAAAATACAATTTTCATCGGTGGTGTTAAGTGTATTTCCATACAAAATTCCTCTACAAAACGCAATTTTCGATTTTCATATTTTTTTTTTTCGATTTTTCGGTTTTCCATTTGGTTTCGATTTTTTTCGTGTTTGCGGATTTTGAATTTTGGATAAAAAAAGAAAGTAGCAGTTTGGATGTAGCATTCGGTGGGAATCGAATTCAGTACCTCCCAATCTAAGCGCCGATGCTTTAACCACTGCACCACCTGTCTCATAAAAAATGTACACACAAAATTCATATGACAATGGCTTTTTATTCGATTTTTCGGGTTTTTAGACTTTTCCGGTGAATTTTTTCAAAATTTTCTTTCGTAAGAACCATCTCCTGGCAATTACAAATACAATAAAAAAAGATTGAGCCAAATCGGTTCAGCCGTTCTCAACTGATGCGCGCACATACATTTTTTGCACCATTTTTATAGATATAGATTTCAGGTGAATTTAAGCAATTTTAAAATACTTTAAATACTAAAATCAACTTTCTACAAATTTATTCAACAGCAATTAGCTTTAAATCATTTTCAACAACTTTTAAAATGTTCAAATATCTTTACACACTTCGCACTTGAGACAACTTGAAATGACTTTAAAGAAGTTTCAGCCGCTTCAAACAAATTAAAACATCTCCAATTAATTTAAAATAACTTAGTAATTTTTCAATTAGTTTAAACACTTTAAAAAATTTTAAGCAACTTTTAACAATCGTATACACATTTTAAGAACTTTAAGAGATTTTAAATAACTTTAGCCTGCATTTAAGAACTTCAAACATTTTAAATAACTCTCTGCACCTTTAATTGTGAACTTTCTCCAACTTTAACCCATTTTAGACCCGCACCTTAAACAACTTTACATAATTTTACAAGGTGTATAATGAATTTAAGCAACTTTGATAAATTTATAAACTACTTCAAATTGCCTTAACGTGCAAAAATGATAAAATAATATGTTTTTATTATTTTAAAGACATTGAAGAACTTTGCGCAACATTCGAAAATTCAAACAGCTTTAAACCACTTTAAACAACTTAAAAATACTTTCAATAATTTTTAACAATTTTATCAAATTTTAAACCGTTTAAAACACGTCAAAACTTTTAAAATAGCCTGAAACAGCTTCGGAAAATTTAAAAATATTTAAACAATTTCTTCGAACTTTAAATGGCCTTGAGCAACTTTAAACAATGTTAAATCACCTAAAACAGCTCTAAATATCTTCAAAGTTAAAATAAATTAAGCAACTTTAATTAACTCTAAACAACTATACTAAATTTAAAAAATTTTAAACACGTACAATAACTTTATCCAATTTTAAACTGCTTTACACCACAATTTTAAATAGCCTTAAAAAACAATAAAAATTTTAAACAATTTGAAGCATCTTCATCTAAACCACTTCATACAACTTCAAGCACCTCTGAGCAACCTCACAAAAAAAAAATTAAACAATGATCAAGAAAACAGAACAATCTAGACCACTTATTTAAACCACTTCAATCGATTTTGAATAGTTTTAAAATATTTAAAACATTTCAGCAACTTACATCAATTTTAGACAACTAGATATAAGCACCTTTAAATAATTAAAAAAATCTAAAAATATCTTTAACCAACTTTAAACAGCTTTAAGCAACTTAAAACAACTTTAAAGATTTTTAACAATTTTAAACAAGTTCATACCACTATACTTCAGTCAACACACTTAAAATGTCAAAACGTCAAGCACTAAACACGTACATTTTTTGAGAAATATTTATGTTTATATTCAATAATAATAAATAATATAAAAACCATTTATCCAGGAGCTAAATAATAACATCCATATACTTTATAAAATTTGCTAAAAAATTAAATATTTTGTTCTAACCTAACCTAACCCTAAACATTTTGTTTAATGGGCAGAAGAAGTTAACAATCCAAAATAGAAATAATGCCGTATCACTTTGCACAAGCTAAACAGTTATCAAAATCATGTTGTGCCATTTGCAAGAAACCAATTTCTGAAATGCAGGGGTGCTTTGAGTGTGACCTTTGCCATACAATTTACTAACCGGTTTGTAAAAATATATTAGGCAAACACATAGGTAGATTTGCAATGCTTCCTAAATGGTATTGTTCAAGTGATTGTGAAAAAAATAATTGTATCAAAATCCAACACAACATAGAACCCAGCTACTTCTGACAAAGTGGATGAAAACTTATCTGATGGAGATATAATATGTTCGCGACTAGAAAAACTAACAAATGTGATTGCTATACGCAAGTGGGAAAGTTTAATTCACTGTGTAGTAATATGGAGGAGCTGCAACGAACTGTAAATGATATCAAAAGATCACAAGATTTTTTTGTCAAATAAGTTTGATAAACTTGTAAAGGACATCAAGCAACTTCAATTAGGAAACAAAAATATAACCAAGACTGTTGAGGGTCAACAGAAAGTTAAAGCTGTATCACAAACTTCTATCTCAAATCTGGAAGCCGAAGTGGATGATTTGAAATGTGAAATGAACGTATATTGCCAACAATATTTTAATAACTGGAGTTAGAGATCAAACTTTGGAACCAGATGTTATACTAAGCAGAATTTGTGATACACTAGATATGTCGTTGAATCCCAATACTTATTTGCGGCTTATTTGCACTTACGAGACACCAAGAAATCAAGTTCAGCAACAAATTTCATTTTTGCTAAATTAACTGCCACTGTCAAAGCAACTTTCATGAAGAAATGGAAATCAATAGAAATGTTGTTGGCCAATTAACTACAATTGGATTATGCCAATAACGCTCGAATTTACGTCAGAGACCAATTAACACCGTTTAGTCAGCTGTTTTTCGTGAAGCAACCAAATCGAAAAATGAATTAAAATTTAGATCTTTGGGTCACAAACAACAGGATTTATTTACGGAAAGATGATATGGCTCAAAAGTTTTCACAATAAGTTATACGCAATTGCACAAAGTAAATAACATCACAGTATGACACACACCAACACCAACACAGGTACACATCAACAATCCAGCAGTAACTTTTAATTACAACATAATATTACTTTTTGATAATAATTTTCCACACTCTCGTATGATGATAGTAAATAAACAATATATATTGTTACACAATTAGTTATTATATTGAAGATATCCTGCAGAATTGCTTCGGTTTTAAATTTAAGATTAACTTTAACATAAACAAATATTGTTTTGTTTTGTTGCATGAACTGTTTTAGTAAAATTGTCAAATGGAAGAATAACAACCACTACAACACGGCCCGTATAAATAAACTGTCTATTGTCGATAGTATAGATTTTCAAAACATTTTATACATAAATATTCGAAGTATTAGAAACAAAGGGTCTACTTTTTAATTCAACCCGAGCAAGCAGGCTTACCCCGGGTAGTGTACACCGAGCAAAGGTTGTACTGGGTAAAATTATCCGGTGCGCATAGAGTAAAAAATTGTTTTTTACTTTGCACACTCTTCGTACACTTATGGGCTAGTTATATAGCCGAAAACGAAACGGACCGAAACTAAACGAGCGAATTGAATACATGAAAACATACTAAACCAATTATATTGACAGAACGAAACGAAAACGGACGGAGAAATTGATTCAATTCAATTTGCTTTCGTTTCGTCTTTGCGGTTATACACTATCGGTTATGTTTTTTTTTGTTATCCTTAGTAGCACTTATGTCAAATTGTCAAAATATTTTATATTTTGTATGAATTTATATATTTTGTATATTTCTATTTAGTTCGCCAAATATAAAATGGATTTTCTAAGTTAGTTTTCATACATACGATTGAGTAAACTTCAAATAATATAAAATTAAAAACAAATATGAAAATGTCAAAACCGTTTCACCAATTCGTCTATATAACCATGTCTCCTTCGTCTTTCCGTTTCATTTCGTTTCAGTCCGTTTCGTTTTCGTCTATATAACTAGGCCTTTACATTGATTTCAGAGTAAAATTTGAAGAACTGAGTAAGCTCGGTGTAAGCACAGTTCACAAATAAAAACGCAGTGCGCAGAGTAAAATTACTCAGGTTGAATAAAAAACACAGAGTATTTTTTGACAGCGCACTGCTTGCTCAAGTTGAATTAAAAAATAGGCTCAAAATTGATGATTTACCCCCCGATTCTGACGATAAGACTACTAAGACCATCTTAGCTAAAACTTTATTGTATAGACTTTTTTTTTAAGACTAAAGTCTTCATTGAAATTCTGAAGGCAGTAGTCTTAAATAATATATTATAAACTCTCCAAACACTTTTGTAGAGCTGCCAAACCAAATTTACATCATATTGTTTCAAATTTATGAACGAAAAGCGACAGTTCAATTCGAAATACATATAATTATTGTTTCTGTTTAATGTCAAAATTATGACTCCTAACCCCACCTATTTCGCTGATATTAACGAAGACAATTTTTTAAGACTACTGACAGATAAGACTAAGTGCAGAATAAGAACTGAAAGTTTATAGTCTTCGGTAAGACAAAAGTTTTTGATAAGACTGAAAATACGTCTGTGACTGTACGTTAGAATCGAGGGGTTATAAACCTTATTAGCGTCGTTTACATGTGAAAATTGATGTAATAATACTGAGTGAAACTTGGCTAAACATAAACGAAAACGATTAATACTTAACGAGTATTAATCGTTTATTGATTTTCAGGGATTTGTATCGTACCACTGTAATAGACCTTCTGAAGATTACAGAGGTTGTAGCATATTTGGTAGTGATAGACTAGATTCGACATTAATTTTCTTAAACAAATTCAAGGTCGCAGATTATCGGCAGAATATCTGAAGAATACTCATCGGACGGCTAATCGCAATATCGCTTATAATTCGTAAATATTGTCGCACGAATAACTTTGAATTCACGTAACAAAAAACTATGAAATCTATCTTTACTTTATCTTGAGCTTATATTTTTTAAATATGCTCGAAGTGAGCTAAAGATATTCGGTCGAATATCGGTAGTACTATCTAGAACGAAACCTTTGTAAAACTGAATGATAAATTGCACATACTCGTCAGTATATCGCATATAATTCTCAAATGTTGTCGCTAGATTAACTTTAATTCGCCCCAAGTTTAAAATTGTGTCATTCTGAAAAGTAGCCAGGAAATTTTGGATCATTTTAGATAATAGCCAGGTAGATAGTGTTATTTACATCAAGGTGAGGTTACCAAGTCGTTGGCAGTTTGGTTTCGAACTAATGAAACATTGAATTTTGTATATAAAAAAATTCGGTCGTCTCTTCAGACTGCAGTAACCAAACTACAAAAAGATTGAAAATACTTTGAACTTACATACAAAGTATAATCATAATGTTAACTTAACTGCATTAGTAAACCAAAAGTGTTGTGGCTAAATTTAAATAATGTTATTTTTAATAGAGATAAAACTGACTCGTCTTATAAATTGAAACTTGGTAATGAGCTGATAGGTGATCCAATAAAAATAGCTGATTCTTTTAATAATCAATTCGCGTCATCAGTCGAAAACTTGCCTTCTCTATTCCCTCTGCCAAAAGAGATAGACTTTACTCAAGATTATCATATTTAATTTCCGTTTGTACTAGATTTATTAACAACAGATGAAGTGGAAGGTGTAAAAAAAAATCTGAAAAGGAATTCAAGCAAGGGTTATGATGGCATTCCTACAAAATTGATAAAATCATGTTCGACAATGCTTTCTGATACGTTAGTAAACCTCATTAACATGTCACTACTATCTTCAGAATTTCCGAATGTCCTGAAACAATCTAAGTGATTCCAGTTCCGAAGGTACCAAATACTACCGATATAAAACAGTTTCGACCAATTTCCATTCCTTCTGTTATAACAAAGGTCTACGAACAAATTATTAATATTCTGTTGGATCGGTTCCTCCAAAACAACGGCATTATATACGAAACTCAATATGGCTTTTCCAAAAATTGCAATACATTAGCCTTGGGTTAACAGATTTAATTAGTAAATCAATTAGAGATAAGAAATTTGTGTCTGTACTGTTCTAACAAAAGCTTTTTGGATCTAACAAAAGCTTTTGATTTAGTGAATCATAGTATACTGTTGTGGCAATCGTGAACAGGTAGTCCAGATTGGTAATCACCTGTTAAAATTGGTGTATCTCAAGGTTCGATTTTAGGGCTGTCATTATTTAAAATTTTCATAAATGATCTGATGTCGATTAATTTAATTGGCCACATTCAATTATTTGCAGATGATATTGTACTGATGTTTGAAGATGGAAATTTGAATAATTTGTTTAGAAACATGCAAATTAATTTATTGAATTTAAACAATTGGCTTACAAAAAATAATATGATACTGAACACGAGTAAAACTAAGTAAATTTTGTTTCAAAATAAAGTTGTTGATTCAAGTGAACTGGAAAGCTTAACCCTGACACTAAGTAACTCAATCATAGAAAGAACAACATCCTATACATATTTGGGGCTTGTAATTGATTCCAACTTTAAATGGAATCTACATATAGATAAATTAAATAAATCCATTATACCCTATATATTTGCGATAAAAAAAGACGAGAAGATATCTACCCAAACGAATCGTCAGTATGATCTACAACTCATACATACATTCACATATAGTGTATTTAAATCCAATATGGAGCAGAGCACCAGAATATTTGATTAACAGCATCTTTGTGCTCCAAAAAAGGGTTATCAAATACCTGTTGAATGTATACCAATCAGAACACCTTCTATTGCATTATTTGATAATTTTTTGTCATTAAAACTATTAATGATAGGGAATTGTTTATGGTTGCATACAAAATAATTAAAAAACTTATCAAACACAATTTCACATTAGTTCAAATATCCGATATTCATAAATACTCAACAAGGCGAGTGTCTCACTATAGAACAGAGCTTTTTAAAACAAAGATCTCTGATAACAATGTTTTAGTCAGATGTCTCAAATTACCTAATAAGCACCCGCATGAACTTCGCTATGCAAATAACTTAAGGAAATTTAAATCATCAATTACTGAATTATTATTAACTGGTCAAAAATAATTTAAATTACATTCAATTTGTTTATTTGTAGTGATTATTTTGTAAATTTTTTAAAATTTCAAATAGAATATGTGGATTTGTACAATGGATCTTCCAATCTGGTATTGATCGAATTGTTTTGACTACCTTATTCGAGATATTTTGCCTAATTTGTTGGATGTCTCGAACAGACTTATAACAATATTAAAACAAAAAAATTTGAATAGGTTTTTTGATCAATTTCAATAATTGCAGGGCAACTGTTTTAATAAATGTCAGGATTTTAACTCAGAAACTTGCAAAATAGAAGAAAAAATTGTATAGTTAAAATTGTTGTGGACCGAAGAAGGCCGTTTGAAATCATTACTTTGGGACATAATGACGAAGGAAGATTTTTTTTTTTCATTAGAACGATACTTTTGAGAATAAATAAATAAACGTCAACATGTTTTCGTAAAAAAGCATGGTTTCAGAGATATGAGCAAAAATTGATCTGCACAGCAGCAAAACAATTTCTTCTGAATTCCTAACACTATTTCGTTGTAACTAGAAATAAAAATAAATACAAACAATGCTCATTGGATTTAGCAGTATATCAATAAAAAATTTGTCTAATAAGTCAAAAAAGAATTGATTTTATTTATTTTTATTTCTAGTTACAACTGAATTACAATTACTGAATCCAATGAATGATAATCATAAACCAGCACTTGTAGCCCACTCCAATGAAAGTAGTACTGTGGGCTGGCATTGTCTAAAGCTACACTACTCGGTTTCGTGTTTTTTGTTAATTTTTATTGTAGTACCTACGATACAATAAATGGGTGTGGTACTGGAACTTTTTGCAAACTAATAACAATATATTGGCAGTTACACCCCTAACTACCCTCTAGGGAGCAAAATTTTAGAAACTGTATTTTACAGTAAAAGACATCGAGATTTTTGCAGAGTTACCATTTGCTATCGCCGAAGTCAAAAACTGCAGACTAAATATTTGTTGACCCTCTGCAGACGGATTGACTGATCGGGATCAAACTTCATATCTTAGCCATTTTCATAAAATGGGAGATCACTATGATTTTTAGTTGAAATCGGTCCACCGAAAATAACAGTCTTTTTCGTTTTTGAAAATATTTTGAAAAGAGTATCAATTATAAAGTAAACGATTTTAAATTAAAGTTGCAACAATGACAATATGCAGAAGAAAATGACGTATTTATACAAAAATTCTGTTTTCCAACAAAAGTTCGACCCTCTACTGCTAGTTTTTTTTATTTATTTTACAATGCAATCTGTTTTGGGGCTCAAGCCTCACCCTGCTCTTTCGTGGTTGTGTTTTTTACGTCCATACTTTACGCCTACTCAGCTAACTCGAGGACGTACGGCTATAGGACCGATTTAAGACCAACTGCACATTGCAAGCTCCATGCTAACTTATACTGGCATGGAAGATGGGTCGGCCCATGGGTTTTGTATACCGACAGGGGATGATAAATGTGTTAAATTTCACCACAGATCGGAATATGATGAAGAAATTTCACTTTGCATCGGAATAAACGTCATACTTAATTTTTTTCCACAAATTGTTAAATATCAGTAAATTTTGGCCAAAATCGGTACACCGGAAGTGACAGTTTTCATACGAGCGTTTTTGTTTTTGCAAATAATTTTGAAAAGTATATCATTTAAGAGAAAAACAGCACTTTAATTTACAATATCAGTCCAAATCTGTTTACCGAAATTTAAGCAGGAATGTCGAATTTTTATAGACAACTTTTTTTTTTCTATAATAATCAAGAAAAATGTCAACCTCGTGCGTTTGTGGGTCGTGCAGTCTAAATGTTGTTTGTTCCTTACAGCTTAGACTGATCGACTAGTCGGGGGGAATTTCCCCAGTGATTTTTTGACCAAATCGGTCTGCTGGCCGGTCACAACAGCCTACACCAACAAAATTAGATAACAATGACACCTACAAAAATCCAAAAATCAATCACAATGCATCTACATAATAACCTTCCTATACTAGAAATATGTACTTTCGCCTAAACCGACAATAATGGATAGTAAATTACTTATGAATACAAAAATGGCTACCGATAAATTTATTCATATCAACAGTATAGCCTACTACACCCCGAAAAATCGATCGTAATGCATCGATCATAAAGTCGATGGTATCATAAAGCAAAATATACATAAGAGGACTCATGTAGACTTTCCGAGGTTAATCTATTTTACAATTAGCAATCTATATAAGACTAACAAGAACAATGAACTATAAAATAACTATCCCGATATGTTTATAAGATTCGTATACTCGTATATGGATTAAAAATAGAAAAAAATTTAATTTGTGTATATAAATATATTAAAACTGTAAAATAAGATTAACCTCGGAAAAACCTGCTTATAAAATTTGCACTACTTGATTTCTCTTATATATTTATTGCTCGATGATGGTATTCATTTCTTATACAGGAAGGTGATTCGATACATTTTGTCATTTTTGTGGACGCGGGCTTTTGTAATAAATTCAAAATTCCTCACTTCTTAAAGAAGAAGGTAAATTGATTCAATCAGATTGATTTTTGGTCGGCATGACACTATAGCTGTGACCAATATTAGCCCACACTGTAATTAATTTATAAAAAAATGTAGTATCATTTTCATTGGAGTGGGCTGCAAGTGCTGGAAGACCATTAGGGTCATCTGAAAGCATACACTTTGTGGAAATTTTTGCATAAAGATCAGGTAATATAAGATGTTTATAACGCAGAGCAGCTGTTAGGCTGGTTACCTATATAACATACTTCATGATCGTGGATTTTGTGGCTTTAGAAATCAAAACTTTACATCTTTACAATTTTCTAACATTACAACTTTTACAACTTTCAATTACAACTTTATAACTTAAAATTTACAACTTTAAAATTTTACAACTTTACAACTTGTTGGTTAACCACAAATATTAGTTAACATATTTACATACGACGTACATTAAGTGTTATACAAACTGCGACCTTTTAGAACTCTTCCAAACATATGTAGCCACCACATTCGCATACACATAAAATAAAGCAATTTCGTTTTAAAACACCCATAAATCGTTTAATTTAAATAAATCATGCATGATTTAACTTTAGTGTCGATTATTTTAAATCGAACATTTTATTCACGACACAAAGACGTTATGGAATGAAAATCCATAAATGTTATAAAATTTTTTCATTATAAAAGATTGAAATGTTTAATGGCCAATCTCTTCGCTTTTTTGGCAAATGCGATCGAAGAACACCAAAAGAAAATTGTCTATAAATTTTGGCTTTCACTTCTTTAAATTTCTGATTTGAATTAAATGTCGTCACCATTGGTAAATATAATTTTTTGGAACCCACCCAAAACATATACAATATAATTTTTCCAGCATAATACTTATTAGATTAGGATTTTAATAGTTCGAAATTTAATTTTTTTTTCGTATTTGTTTGTACATATATATGTATGTTTTTAGCACTTGACGTGTTACTACTAAAATACTTGTTTTTTTGCAAGACAGTGAAAGTTTGTTAAACGAGCAAAGCGAGAAATCTAAATTATAGAAAATTTACGGTTGGTTGATATTCCACCAAATTTCCATATCAACAGCGTAAACTAACCGGACCAACACCGATTGATGCTGGAGCCGAAATTTTTAAATGGGACACTTGATCAGGCCATAATGAGACTAAAATTTTTGTAGGGTCAATAGAGCTTGGTTTGCGTTCTAATTTTGGTTTTGGTTGGATTTTTGATATTGGTTTTGCTAGCTTAATATTAAATGACCAAAAGTTTGCTTATGAACGAGTATAGCACAACATTTTTTAAAGGAGTATTTTATTAAGCCATAACGAGCCTTTAATTATTCGTAAGTCATTGGATCCTGTTTTGAGTTGTAATTTCGGTTTTCATTCGATTTTTGGTTTGGGTTCTGCTAGCTTAAATTACATGACCTAAAGCTTGGTCAAGAACGAGGAGAACCTAAATTTTTTAATATAACATTATTGATTAGATCACATTGAGCCTTAAATTATTTCTATGTTAACAGTTTTTTGAGCCTTAAATTATTTCTATGTTAACAGTTCTTAGTTTGCATATTAATTTCGGTTTTGGGTTCTGATGGTTTAATTTAAATGACCTACAGCTTGGTCAAGAATGAGTGGAGTCTAAATTTTTTGAATAGGGCATTTGTGTAGGAATAAGCCTAAAATTATTTGTATGTAAATAAATTTTGTTTTACGTTCTAATTTCGGCCTTCATCCGATTTATGATTTGAGTTGTGGTAGATTTAAATTAAACGACTTTAGTCTTAGTCAAGAGCGAGTGGAGCCCACAATTTTTAATGGGGCATTTCATAAGAAGAATAAACATCTTAATCTATAGTTTATGTGTTATAAATTCATTTAAAGTGTATAAGGGTTAGTACAAAATTGAAGGAAAAACCTAATTAATTAATTTAATTAAAATAACAAATTTAATTTTAAATGATAATTTCTAGGAGTTATCTTAGGGTGGCCAGACCTATCTCTTTCTGGGGTATTATACCCCTTTTCTCACAACCAATTTGCAAAACGCCTTAATTCAAAAATATAAAATGGGGTACCCAAAAAATCCCTAAAACGATCAACATTTACATTTTTATGCTTTTGTATACATTCAAATTTATGAAGTATTCAAAAATGTTCAATGAGCTGGCCACTCCGAACGATTTGCAACATTAAATAATTTTTTTTGAAATCTGCGACGTTGGTATTCGCAGTATAAAGCTTTAAGCTCTTGCTTTAAGACTTTGCTTCTGAACAGCGGTATAAAATGTCCAACAAGACGTATCTTTTGTCGATTAGTAACTAATTATTGATATTTGGCCAACATCCGGGGTCCTCCCCTGCGATGAATACACCCTCATATGTCAAAACCTAAAAAGAAAACACCAAATGTTGTGTTTATGTGTGTATGCCGCACATTAATAAGTTGGATTTATATATCCGACGCTTTTTCTGCACCGAGCACCACGTGTTACATTCAACCAATCAGGAACTGATGAACCGATGACCACCGCCGGATTTTCGGCACGGCGTAGACATGAACAAAATTTATCTTTTCGCGCGACGACACCATGGAATAAAATTTTTTTTGAACATCATGTCTAGTTTTTTTAATGTATGTATCAAAATATTGTCTTTATGTATGCATGTGTGAAAAAAACTGCGCCAAGAAATCGTCGAATAGGTAAATCATCGAAAATACAGTGTTCGCAAAATTTCCTGCGGCAAACAGTCTTGCCGAAAAATCGTCGGATATGTAAATCTACCTTTAATCTCAAATTGTAGTCGTTGGCTCCTTTCCAAAATAGCAAAAAACAAAAAAGTTTGTTTCGGAAACACATCCTTCCAAAAATAATACGAGAACTTATACAAATTTTGGTCTTTCATAAAAACCTTTTTTTATGAAAAATCTTCACTTCCGATCAAATTCCAGAAAAATGACCTGGATCAAGATGCCAAATCAATTTCGAATCCACCTAGCTTATTTGTAAATCCCATAATATATAAAACACTAGCAAAAACCACAAAGTTCATATGAAAAACTTTCATAAGAAAACCCGTTACATCCGCCCAACCTACAGAAAATCAACAGGAACCATTCCTCTTGCAAATCCAATCTAGAACATTCCCTCGCCTACAAGGCCTTTTACAAATCTTGCATCCCCCAAATCATTTGCAAGCAAGAACAAGCTTCCAAAAAACCGTTTCAAACAAAATTAGGACCAGCCTTGCTACAAATGCAACCTAGAATCAACCCATTCCTAATTTAGTCCCACGCAAAACTATATCAAAATACTGCCAAAAACGAAAAAGCTGCATTGGAAGTTGCCACCTCCCCTAACCTGACAAAAACTTCTAAGTACTAAATTCTATCCTGATCAGTCAACGCACCTGGGACGCAAGGCGGCTGAACTATGGCGAAATAATAGCTTACTACCTTACAAAACAATTGAAAAAGCATCAGAAAATGATAAAGCTTAAACCAAAGTAAGATAATATAAGCTGCCACATTCAATGGGCCGACCTCCGGAAAATCTCACTTGGACCTCCCAACACATGTAAATGTCCAAGTATGAACCTTCATCAAAATTAGTTAATTCATTTGAGCTGCAGAGACGACAGATTTCGAAACATAGACAGACACCAAATCGAAAACTACGCCCTCATATGTTCACATACACTTGCTCTATAAACCAACACTCTCACGTGGAGGGTAGCAAAGCAAGTTTGGCCAAAACTGGACCTGCGGCACTCCAAGGGCACTAGTATCACTGGGAAAACGAGAGGTACAATTGGTCGCAGAGATACTGACAGGACACTGCCTTTTTGAGGAACATGCTAGAAGACTGGGTCTAGAGACGAATGACTTTTGTAGGTACATGGCGCAATTGGCACATGTATGACTGATCATCACTAGAGAACGGTTGGACCGATTTGGCTGATTTTTTTTTTGTTGTGTTCGTAACAATGTACAATAGATGAACCGACGTGCAACATTTCCAAAAATTCAGCAATGGCGAAAGTACTACAGATTTGCAAATTAATCATTTGGGATGAGTATACGATGGCGCACACACGAGCATTAGAGGCGCTCAATCGAACGTTGTAGTACGATGATTCTGCTGGAAGGCAATTATCGTCAAATGCTGCCAGTCATTCCTAGATCAACAGCTGCTGATGAAATAAACGGTTGCTTGAAGACATTGAATTTGTGGAGATACGTGAAAACTCTCAAATAAACAACGAATATGTGCGTCGCGTTATAAAATGATGATTCGGCGGACGTGTTTTCAAAGCAATTACTAGACATTTGTAAAGGAAAAATTGAAGTTGACACTTCGACTGGCCTCATTTCGTTACTACCTAATTTTTGTCAATTCACAATCCCTAAAAAAGAATTGATCACGAATATGTTCCGGAATATTGGTGCAAATCACAAAAACCAAGTTTTGTTGAGCAAACGAGCCATTTTGGCCGCGAGAAATAAGGACGTAGACGATTTGAATATAAAAATTCAAAGTCAAATCGCTGGCCAATTGCATTCATTTAAGTCGATCGATTCCATTCCAGATCCAAAGGAAGTCGTTAATTATCCAATTGAATTTCTGAATTCATTGAATTGGCCAGGAATGCCGCCGCACAATTTGCAGCCCAGGTCGGTTCGGTGGTAATCATGTTACGCAACCTAAACCAACCAAAACTATGCAATGGAACAAGACTCACTGTTAAGAAGCTGATGAAATAATCATATAGGAAAGTTCAAAGGCGAGGATGTTTTGATTCCAAGAATATCATTGATTCCAACAGACTTGCCATTCCAATTTAAGCGTGTTCAGTTTCCGGTTTGTTTTGCATTTACAATGGCGATTAATAAATCACAAGGCCAATAGTTGGAATTGTGTGGAATAAACCTTGAATTGCCGTGTTTTTCGAATTGGCAGTTGTACGTGGCGTGCTCGAGAGTAGATAAACCATCAGCGCTATTCGTTCTCTCTACTAACAGAAAGGCAAAAAATATCGTTCATCACCTAGCGTAAGGATGAGTGCATTATTAATTGTCTGCCGAGGTCATTTGACAATTCTCGATTCCTTTCAGAAGGGTTATTTAAAGTCACCGGATAATGCTGATAAACCAGCAACAATAGACGCTTTACGGATTAACTACAGCTATTGATTTAAAAAAAAAATAAAGTTAATAACATAATCGTCTTTTTTGGTTAATTGAGCAGTTTGAACTCCAACTATCTCATATATCTCGTCTTTGAGGATGGTGGGTCGATTAAACAATACTTGTGGCAGTTTTACTTGGTAGTGAATATTTTTATATTCTGCAAGGAATTGTTCAGTAGATTTTGTTAAGGCTTTGTTAATCCTGTACTATTGTTGTTGCAAAATATCTCCTTTTGGCCGGTCATATAACCTTGTCCCAATCAATGGCATCTAGTGATCCTGCTATCTATCCCCCCAGCGCTACCGATCCAATATAACGAATGTGAGTGATCGAGGGTGTAATTCGATTCTTCCATTTCCTTGTTTTACTGTTACGAGTGGTGTGTTGTACTCATAGATACTCAGTGGGAAAGCTTGTTATATGGATTGTGGATATAATTTTGTAGATATGTGGAAGTATAGACCGGTATATCATTCATTTCACAGAATGTCGTAATCATGCAATTTTCAACGTTATGTATTCATGAGAGGTATTGGTTGGGATTTCAAACAGGCAGGTTGTTGGGGCTACCGTGGAAATCGCCCGATTGTCCAATGGTTTTTCGATTTATTTTTTGATAATTAAATCTGGGCACTGAAGCTTTAAGTGATATGTTTAAGTATTTCTTGAATTTGTTCTAAATTTACCATTGTAATTCGGGTGTTTGTATTTTTAGTGGTTTCACTATTCACTAAATTATTGAAGTTTGTAGTTCTAAAATACATATTTGTGGATATTAAAGTTTGAATTGTTATAGTTTTTGTAGTAGAAGAAGGTGTCCGCGAAATGACCAAAAACACAAATATCGGACAGTAAGGTTTCGGCCTCCATATTTTGTGATGCAGAAGGTACTTTTTTCGTCGACTATCTTGAGAAAGGAAAGACAGTGAATGTAACATGGCGTTATTAAAGAAAAATGTACTATTGCACCAAGACAACGCACCGTGGCCACGATGACAAAATTGAATGAGTTGAAATTCGAATTGCTGAAAAAATGGTACAGGAAAACATTTTTGACGAAAGAAACGAATATTTTAAGGTGGAAGATAAATCGTTCTACAAGAAGGACATCCCAATGCTAGAGAAGCGTTGGAATGAATGGTCACTCTTGAACAAACAACAAAAATGTTTTTTAGTAGTTAGCATTGGAGAACTTATTGACCGACGAGTTAATCATTAAATAACCAATTAGAATACATAAAATCGACCAACTATATATGTTTAAAAATTTATTTATTGTACTATTTTAAATATCAAATGACAATGGCACCGTACGAACGCAATCACTAAAATTTTGGTATGTAGATGCACAACCAAATTATACCTTGGTTCGATAACCTGTCTAAAACAAAACATAATAATAAACAAAAAGTCCTTCCGACCTATACATATCCTCATACATGGGGTAATAAAAATATTAATTTAAATTCCGATTTATATTCTTCTTTTTCCTTTATTACCAGCAATACGTATAATTATACATACGGAATACAACAACAAGTTACTGCATTCTGGAAGGTGTAATACATTTTCATTGTTTTCATTCCTAATTCAACAGACCGAAAATTGTTTGTGTATATGTCTGCGTATAGATATCAGGATGAACATATGTTCCATCCACTATACACCAAAACTATGAACAATAAAATCAACTGACGGGTGATGAAATTTATGAATCCCCAATTTGATATCAGTTGCGTTGGTATTTGAAATTGCCGTAGCCAAACACACAAAAATCCGGATATGCAGCATTGTTTTGTGCGACGTCTGTAAAAATGCTGGTGGGCGCCTATAACCACCGCGTAATACATATCGGTGCACTCTACTATGAATATGAGGAATAGTACCACAAAGTGATTTTAAACAATGCTGATGATGTTATTCAAAACGATATAGAGTAACATACGTAAGCTGTTTGTTATATTTTATAAATCTCATGGATTGATGATCTTTGTCTTAAGTTTATCTGCTTATATCGTCTATAATACGTAACCGTATTATAATCATTATGATGATGACATTTCGGGATGAAATTTAAGTAGCTATAAGACAAAATGTCTTTATCTTTTGTATACTCTTAGAGTCTTTATGTACCTACTAATGCTTATTTTTTGTAATTTAATTGTATGTGAACGAACGCGCACCGTAAGACGAATACACAAAACGTATCTAAGGTGAAGGAGATACAATACCTTACCTCAATGTAGAACTTCCTTACGCGATATATAATATTATAGGTATGTGTGTGTGGGTATAAAAAAACGGAATTTGATAGAGCATGACGAACGGTTAAATAATTATAACAAATGCTATAACGAAGGAAAAGAATACGGCAAGAAGAAAACGGAACGGTACGAAAGACATCAAGGTGGTATTTTAATAGTTATTATTTCTTATTTATTTACGTTACACAATATGCTTTGCGATTGTTATCGGTGAATTATGACTTTTGTTCCGGAATGGTGATTTACCATTTTGTATATTATTATTGTGTTGTATTATGCGAACAATTTGTTGTTGGTTTTTGGATTCTTCGAAATATGTAGTTGAATTTTTCATTTAATCTTATGTATAAGACGTGGGTAGTATTGAAGTTTGGTATACTTGTCATTTGACGACATCTACTTTTGTTATCGCATTATTGCATAGATTAATTATACTAACTGGACATTTGTGAAATTAGAAAATATTTTCAAAATTTTACACCGTACAGTAATAAAACAAAGAAAATTAGTGAAATCCTGGTATAACATGCACCGTATATAAAAAACCGTGGGTTTTTATAAACTTTTTGCCTGGACCCTAGAATTTGCAAGTAAAAATGTATGGAAAACACATCGACTTTAACAAACTTCGGTTATAACGCTATAACAAACTGTTACAAATCTTCTCGTCGACCAACACGTTTTTAGATTAGCTCCTGTGTTTCTAGGTCGCTCCTGTGGAAATTGAAGAGTTCTTTGTCGCCGAGAATATAAAAAAAAGATTCCAACAAATAATCGTGTTGAGTTAATTTAAACTCAAAACCGACAATACCATCACACTTGATTCAAACGTATATAACATAATTATTTATTGAATTTATTCATTAAAGAAGAAAATAACTTAAAGATACATATAAAATTAATAATTCTTGCATTAACTATCGTGGTTTAAGATTACCAATATCAATTGCTAATATCGTATGTAGAAATTGATGAACAACCAAATAATTTCATATAATGGGTAATATAATACAATAAATGATTTACCATCTCATTATACAGTTTTTAATTCTGAGATGTCTATGAAACGGGCTAGATTTTATCTAAACATGCAAAAGCCTCTCTCACGGTGAGTTTGCCGACTACATTTCAGGGTTTTGGATCGTGGGGAAGTTGAGGCCTGCGTGCTCCTGGCCTACATCATGTTACAGAATAGAATAAGAAATAAATGCAAATTAAGAAAACGGAAAAAATTGGAATGCTACCAGAATCCGTCAACTGAGCGGCAAGTACAATATCTGCTGAAGAACTCCCATAATAAGGTAGAGACGTTTTTCCAACAGGCAAAGCCTCTCTTCACTCGTAGACATCTCTAGCAAATCTCCCACAATTCACACTCCGACAGCTTGAGACTGCCGAAGTGTAGGGGTCGCCCTATAGGATGGTGGCGTCCCCCCGCCCCGTAGCAAAAAAAGTTAACTTTGGGCATCTTCCCGCTTTAAGTAATAACAATTAACGTTGCGCGTCTTCGTACCTTTATCTGAAAATTTAGCCTTGATAGGCCGCCGAAAAGTTAGGCGTCGTCTCACCAAAAAAACCATAAAACTGTTGGGCGTTGTTTGGTCAAATGCGTAAAATATTTTGTTGGGCGTCTTTCCGCCTTTGACAAAAGAAATGAGTGAGCTTGGTTGATCAATGATCACCCGTATATGTTATGCGCTGTTCCACACTGATATCCAAAAACACGATTAACCGGTTGACCGTATATATTGTTGGGCGTCCTCCCGCCGTTAATCGAAAATTTGAATTGCCTCAAGTGACCAACTTTAAACTGTGCTGCGCCGGTTCTAATAATGTGGCGGTTTAATGCGGTACACGATGATAAATGCGTCCGTTGAAATATTCGGCACCCGCAAACCAAAATGTGGTGTTTGTTTTACACCAACAAAAAATCAATTTTTCTTTTCCTTGTAACCACTACCAAACAAAATTTTATGAAATTTTCTTGCCAAAATAGTTCAGCAAATGAACATATATTTAAAAAAAATATTTAAAAGAATTTCACAAAATTTTCAAATATCAAAATAATTCTTTTGCAGTACAATTTGTTTAATAATTTTTAGTTTTATTATTTTATTAACGTTAATTAATCATTAATTTTAACTAAACTCTTCACAATTTGGTAATTAATTATTTTCTATTTTAATTAAATTCAAAAAAGGAGAAACACTGGCGCTCATTAACCCAATACAAGAGATAATATCCCACTCGACTCTATTTTTATGAAATTACAAACTGAACTAAAATTTCTGGCACCAAAAAAAAATCTAGAAGAATGTTTTTGTCCATAAATTTGGTAACTTATAGGGCCCATACACGACACAATCATGCATGCGCAATCGTATGATTGTGCATGCCGATTGATAGTGTATGGTATTGATTGAGTGAATGCGCATGCTGATTGTGTGATTTTCAAATTTTTTGATATTTTCTTGTTTGTGCATGCCAAACTGCATCATGTATTGTATGTGTAATTTGTTCAGTCAATTGTTTTAACTCGTGTGTGTCATGTTACAGTAAATAAGGCAAATTAATAAATAATGAAGAATTTAAGATCCTCAAACGTTTCTCCAGTTCGTTTCTTGTTGTCCCAAAATATCTTACCAAAATCAATTTAAAATCTCTCCATCCAACACACGAAATCTCATCATAACCTGTTAAGATATGATCTAGTTCCGTCCCAGGTCACCTGAACTAGAACTTATTCCTAAATTTATTTAAGAATCCCATTTCCATCCAGCTTATCTAATCCCATCACAATCGGTTAAGAATTGATCGAGTTTTATCCCAGGTGGTCATATTCCAGAAATTCTTCCCAAAACCATTTGAGAATACCATTTCCATCCAGCATACCCAAACCGCATCACAATCGGTTTATAAATGATCGAGTTCCGCCCCAGGTTTGCATATTCCACAACTTGTTCCCAAAATAATTTAAGAATCCCATTTCCATCCAGCATAAACAATCCTAGAACAATCGGTTAATATTTGATCGTGTTCCATCCCAGGTGGCAATACATTCCAGAACTTCCTCCAAAAATAATTTAAGAATCCCATTTCCATCCAACATATCCAATACATAATCGGCTAAGAAATGCCTGAGTTCCGTCCCAGATTAAATTCGATCGAATAGAATAAATTTAAAAACAAAATTAAAATTAATTTTTTACACAATTCATATTTTACTTAAGATGGATAAAATTGTTTTCAATTTATGTTTTTAGTCAAATTTTATTTTGTAAAGTGTTTTCCTGTAGATATCAATTTTTGTTGCTTTGCTAAAATAAAGAATATATTTTTTCTAGTAGCGAGCGATATCTACAGGAAAATAGCTACGTTTTAGTTAGCCTTGATTTCGATTTTATTTTGTATAGAAAATATTTTTTTGTTAAATTGATTTACATACTTTTGAGAATGGAACCGAAATGGTTCCGAAAGCTTAAGTACTAATAAATAAAAACAATAAAAGAGCTAAATAACTGTTATTTTAATTTTGTAAACTTATAAGCTCATAAAACAATTTAATTTAATAAATTTAAAAACATTCGGATTTAACGGACAATTGGATTTACCGGACTCCCCCAATCAGTCCGTTATATCGAGGTTTTTCTGTGCTTCATTATCTAACGGAGACACCTTTTTTTACCAAATCACTTATCATCTAATTGGTGTAATTAACCACGAATACAGCTGGTTAACAAATATCAATTCGAACCTCTATTAAAGTACCTTGTTGAACTTAGCCGAAAGTTGTCTGCCGAAAATAAAAAAAAAAAAAAATCGATAATGCAGATAGTGTCTTGACTAGTTCAGCCGAAAGTTAAACAAATTATATATTAAATTAAGTATCCCAGCCGAAAGTGACTAACCTACAAAATCACACGAAAGCATATATTAAAACAAACAACAATTAATATCTTCAATTTAACCGATATTAATTTATTGTTTCATATCAATTGTGAAATTTTGTTTTTCCCTTCTCCTGGCAATAAAACCGTTTATCATTCGAAATTTTGCCAGATGGACACCAATCTGACTATGCTGGTTCAATAGCCCATGACCATAGGTAGATTTTAAGTATAGAGTTGGATGGGTCTGACCGGGTTATAGGGGTGAAATTTTGATTTTCCCCATTTTCAACGATAAAATCGTTCGTCATTCGAAATTACTTACCTATAATCAAAATCTACCTATGGTCATGGGCTATTGAATCGACATAGTCAGATTGGTGTCTATATGTCAAAATCTCGAGTTACGAATGAATTTTGACGATGGTTGATAATTTTCAATCTTCTTTATCGCCTACTTTCGGCGATATGAAGCAGATATTCCACTTCACCCCTATAACCCCATCAGACCCACTCCTAACCTATACTTAGAATCTACCTATGGTCATGAGCTATCGCATCGGCATAGTCAGCTTGGTATGTGTCAGTATGCCAATATCTCGATCAACGAACGATGATTGATAATTTCCAATCTTCCTTATCGACTACTTTCGGCTGCATGAGGCAGATATGCCCCTTGATCCTTTTAACCCCATCAGACCCACCCCTAACTTTTACTCAGAACATACGTATAGTCATGGGCTACCGAATTGGCATAGTCAGAATGGTGTCCATATGCCAAAATCTAGAATGACGAACGGTTTTATCTATGAAAAACGGGGAAATCAAAATTTCACCCCTAAAACCACATCAGACTCACCCCTATGACCCACCTAGTCAGATCGGCGTCTATATGCCAAAATCTCGATTTACGAAAGATTCTTGACGATGATTGATAATTTTCAATCTTCTATATCGACAACTTTCAGCTGTATGAAGCATATATGCCGTTTCATCCATATAACCCCATCAAGCCAACCCCTAACCTATACTCAGAATCTACCATTAGTCATGGTCTATCGAATCGGCATAGTCAGACTGATGTCTATATGCCAAAATCTTGAATGACGGGAAAATCAAAATTTCACCCCTATAACTCCACCAACCCACCCCAACCCTATTTCACGTTTCATCCATTCGGTACATTTAAATAGTTCATCTGTCAAAATCTTGATATACAAACCATTCATCAGCTAAGCGTGACTGCGCCTCATGGCTATTGTATATATGCTTATTGCTGTCAATTTTCGGTTTGAATATTGAAGTTAGTCTTCTTTATCGATGCAATCTACATTATCGGCATTTTAAAACATTTGAGAGTGGGACAACACAATTAATATCTGCATTACCATCTTTCGGCTGAGATAGCAAATAATCTATCTGTTATCTGTAATTTGACCTATTGCGGAGACAAAGCGAGAGTAAATGCATTAAACGGAAGAAAATCAGAACAAGAGAATACCCAGAACTAGAAAAGGCCGTTATAATTTGGCTTAAGTTAATGAGACATGCGGAGGCGAATATTAGTGGTGTTCTATTTAAACAGAAAGGAGTGATGGGGTTGGACCATTTTAAAAAAGAAATGGAATTACATTTCGAGAAGTAGTAGGTGAAAGATCATCTGTGTTTATTAGAGAACTACGCGTTTATTAGAGAGCTACGAGTACCGAGATATGTTTAATTTGAATGAGACGTTTCTATTCTACAAATTAATGATGAATAAAACTCTTGCGTTTAAAAATGTACAAAGTAGTGGTGAAAAGTTAAACCAGGAGTACGTGACAATTCTACTAGGTTGGACTTAGGTGGATCTTCAAAACTAGTCATCTTTCTTATTGGTAAATTCACAAAGCCTCGCGTATTTAAAAACGTGAAATCGCTTCCAGTAATGTATATTCCTCAAATATGAAAGCATAATGGAAAATTGCAACGGAGTGGGAGAAATTCGTAAAAAAATTAAATCGTAAATTCAAAAAAGAAAAGAGATGCGTTGTTTTTGTTATAGATAATGCACCACCTCATTTGCCAATAGAAAAACTCCGACACATTTAGGTTGTGTATTTGTCACCGAGCACAACCGCACTATATCTCAGCCCATGGACCAAGAGGTAATTAAAAATTTTAAGTTATTCTACCGCGAATTTTTCATCAGAGAAATTATTACTCGTCTTGAGCAAAATTCACCGCCGCCAATATCAACATAAATCTGTTAGATGCAGTACATTTTGTAAAAAAAAAACGTTGGAACCTTTAAAACTCCAAACAATTACACATTGCTTAAAGAGAGCTGGTTTTTATTTGGCCACTGAAACAGACTTGTGTACTTCTGAATTTAATGTAGACGATAATGCGGGCACAGCAAAACAAACATTTTGGCCAAATTCAATACTTTGCTATTTACAAACAATGTTACATCAATGATTTCATAAACGTGAATCGCCAAACCAGTATGTGTGTGAGCAACTAAGTGCTTATGACATAATAAATATGGTGCAAAGCGAATACTGTTAAAGTTAGCCGAAAGTTTCCAGGCGAAAGATAATGCAGATAGTGTCTTGAATACAGCAAAAATCAGTCATGAACTCGAATTTAGGATTGGGAAAATTATTTCAGTTTATAGGAATTTAAAAATCAACAGGAGCGAGAGTATAAAGAGAGTTTAACTTTCGACTGAAATAGTCAAGACATATCTGCATTATCTTTTGGCTGGCAACTTTCGGCTAATATTAACAAGGTGCAAAGCGACAATGTGGTTTTGTCATCGGATTTGGGTCCTGAAAATTCTCAACATTTCTACTATCAGCCCCGAAAATGTCAACTGTCATGGCAGTTTTTAACTCTCATGATAGGAAGTAGTTTCGGGATTGATAGTAAAAATGTTTAGATTTTTTGGGCTAAGAGTAAAAATGTCATGATAGCAATAATTAGTGTTGCGTCATCGCATTTTTCGAGAATGGAATTTGCGCTATCTTCACATACATGCCAACACACCCGACTTTCTTTCACCACAAATGTATAATTTGAAGAATCTTCAAAATTATAGGTGGAATAACACGTAAGAATAAAAGACGAAAGCCTGCTGAGACAAACATGCCTAACGACGATCTGAACACCACAGTGAGCAATATGTTTTGTCAACAAATGTTTCGAAACGTTTCTTGGTAGAACCATTAATGAAAATTAGATAACAAAACAAAGGAAAAATGGACATTACAATCTGTAGTTGACGATATGCCGACATTAGAATTTTTTTTAGATTTTATTCAACTTAGATGTGATGCTGGTGTTGGCGAAACTAACAAATAATACAGCTGGTTTGAGGCAAACATTATTTATTGAATATTTGTATAAGCAAAACGGGTTCACAGTTATACACATCCAATGCGAAGTTCTACAACGGTATTATCATCATCATCGAGCATCACATCTGCATCATCAGCTGTACCTAAAATTAAAACCAAAAGATAAAAATTATTTATATTCACATCACACTTACCAACTTTGTTAAATTGAACCAAATAATATGTATCTAAAATTAAGGAAATAATTAATAATTTTATATTGTCAAAACATTTATTTTATATAATTTATACTTACCTTTTTGACATTCCTGTAAAATTCACTTTGTAAACACAACTTGTTGACTTAACTGTCATTATTTTCATTATGTCATGTTGTAGTACTAGAGTATAGTAGCACGATGGGTGCGTTTTATAATATAATTAGTTATGTAGTATATCGTACTAGTACTTTATTTATAATTATTAGTAGTATATTTTTATATTCAAACTTACAATCTACATTAATTAGAATTCAAACATGACAGTTGGGGGTTAACGTATAATATGAAAAATATATATTGTAAAATTTAATCTCAGCCATTCGATTACAAATTAGCGACAAGTTAACATTAAAAAACTAAAAATATACAGTGTGTTAGTTCCTTTATATATAAAAATAAATTACTTTGGCTTTTATTAATAATAACGTTAAGTGTTCAATAGTGTAGTTTTATTTCTTTTACTGGATCATCTTCAAATTTCAACTCCATCAATACATCTTTTATCATCTTTATCACTGGAAATAATTCAACATTTTGGTTTGGAATATCATCATCTGCATCTTTACAACCATTTTTCATCGTCTTTATAATTGGAAAACAGTTCATCATTTTGGAACATCAACCTCATCATCTTCACAAACAGCTGGTGGCTGATGTTCTGGTTTGAATTCTGATAAAAAATCATCCATTTACTTGGATTTTAAATGGCAGCAGCATGACCAGATAAGTTGCACATAACTATCACCTTCTAGTACTCAATTAATGGAAACCTTACCAACAGCACGAGTTACGGTTTTAAGACCATTAAGTCGTGTTGGCGTAGAAGGGCAACATCTGTGAAAGGATATGTGTCAATCTTCGTGTGCATAACGACAAAGGCTATACATTTGGAGGTTATATATGAGTTAACAGCGGATGCATTTTTTGCTGCTTTAAAATATTTATTGAACCTTGCGGACTACCTTCATAAACTCTTCCAGTGACTAATACAAGTAGAATTTCAGATTACCGTAACGTGGAAATTTATTCCTCCAGCCAGTCTAAATTTTGAAGGTTTATGGAAAGCAGCAGTGAAGTCGAATATGGCACATCTTATGCGTGTGACAAGAAATTCCGATTTAACGTTTGAATTGATGGCCTGCCAAATTGAAGCCATTCTCCAAATCAAATCCAATCAGTATAGATGTCCTAATGCCAGGCCTGTTTTAAATAATGACACACAACAACACTACCATAACCGAACTTTGAATTAGTTCCAACTTATCGGATTACGAGATGGGAACAAATCACAATGTAAAGGGGTAGTTTCTGGAAACGCTAAAGCAGACAAATCTACAGGGTGGGTTAAAAGTTACGCTTGCGTTTAAAAATTGAATCACCTTTTTGTTTATTATTATTTTTTATTTTTATTTTCAGAGTTTATTCATCGAACCAATATGCAAAATTACACGAACAAGCAACGGATCAATGTGATATAACTTTACTTTTCCAATGGGCATTCAATTTTACAGACGTCAACGCGAAGACGTTCTGGACAACTGGGCATGTCTAGAACATCACTTCGGCTGATTTTATCTCGGCATTTACACATGCATCTATATACAAGGTCCAATTGGAACAACAACTTTTATGCGGTTGATCTGTTGAACACCAGTTGATTTTACACGAAGGCGTGACTTTTGCCCACCCAGTACAAATAGATGACATCGAGTTGGTGAAAGACGACAATTTACCATCTTGCGAATGATTGAATGCCAGGATTACTGAGTTACATCCAGGGTTCAAATCGTGCCAAATATTTCTCCTTCGCTGAATTTTTTTCATTCATTTTTGATCCAATTGCGATGTAGCTGGGTATAGCCGCGAAACAGGAGTTCATAGATCAATAGTATCAAATAATTGTATGACCATTGCTTATAAGTGAATTTTCGCCTTCTTCTGAATTCTATTCCGACTTAGCTTCCTCACCCCAGAACTATCTACTCGGAGCTATTAGGAGCTGAGGTGGCGAGACTAAATCGTTTTGCTTGAACTATTTCTCTTTCGATTTTGAAACAAGTTTATGCGACATTACAGTCGAAATTAATGGTCGCATAGAAAATTACTGGTCCCTGAGAACGTTTTCCATTTATTTCGTAAAGTCGATCACCAAATTCGTTAACCACATTTACCTTCAAAACATGGTCACCATGTAGGTACCACCAAAAATGTTATCCGTTATATTTGTACGCTACTAAAAATCATAGTGAACCTAATCTATTTTTAAAGGTCAAGAACTTTTAACAAATTGTAAATAACTCAATTACACTATAATGGGTATAAAAAACAGTGCGTGTACGAGTACCAATTATGTTGCCTCGTCTTGAGAATAAAATTGAACTAACTAACAAACACATCTTACCAAAAATGACAATCATTATCTAATATAGAGATTTCGTATATTACCCTTCATTGAATGCGCACTAAATTATTCAATTTAATTTGAAAACCGAAACTAGCTACTCGTAATTTAATTTCCATCAAAATTCATTTTATTGTCTTTTTATTCCGCCTTTTAACTCCAATTACTTCAAAATTATACAGAGAGCTAGAACCAAACTAAATAGATCGTTATAAGTACGAATACACAATGGAATAGAGACGATAATACACCACCATTATACCACCACGATAAAAAATAGTTCTAAGCAATAATTCACTAAAAATTAAATGTTTGTGTGTGTGTGCCTAACAAACTATAGCTTTATATCTCTGTCGAGCATGTGGGTGCTTGCGCGCGCTTCTAGGCTGACCGCATAATCATTTCGTTTTTTTTTTTTTGGTATGTATATCGTGTAAGATAAAATTATCAATACACACGCATACACACGCACACTCAAGCACTTACAATATTTTGAATAATACCACCACGATAAATTTTCGCTTGTTCATTACTATAAACCGAAAAAAAAAATACCAGAAAGGCCATCATTCTTCATTGTGAAATATATCTGTGTCATGAATACTGTACCAAGGTTGCCATTTAATTCGTCTTTTGAGTTTGGTGTTGTTGTTGTTGTTTTGCGAATCCCTACATCGCTTAATTTTTCTCGGTACACGCGTATCCATTTCGTTTTCAACTAGGGGTTTACTCGAATGGTTCGCACGTGCTTCGAATATTATTATCGTTTTGTTATCTGTAGAATTTCTTATCATTATCACCACCATCCATATCGTACACCACGTTCGCTTTTGAGTCTTACGGATTATATTTCATTTTCTTGGTTGATTTCTTATGTTTTTGTGATTTTTTTGTGGGGTTTGAGACGATACATAGAGTAATTTATCGGGTAGTTTTTGGGTGCCTGGGTGCGTATCAAGTATATTTCGTGCACTCATTTATGAGTCAGATTAAATTCTATATTTTGAGATATAAAAGATTTAAAAAGATGTCTAAACCTCGTATCCCCACCACTAAGTTTGTGTATGTCATAAGCTTAATGACGTGTGTTGTACACAACAGACCAAATCAGATGAGTTACTTATCTGTATAAAGATGGATTAATTTTAATTAAGAAATTCGTTTTTCTTTCCATCTTATTTTCCTTCAAGCAACGCTCGGTTGGTTGTCATTGCATTGTTCTTTTATTGAGATAAATAAATTTTGATTAAAAATTAGTTTTTTTTGTTATTTATCGTTTTAAATTGAATTTATTGTTTTAATTATAAATTGAGAATTTTATTACAGTTATCTGAGTAAAATATCTACGTTTCTTACTAAGATGGAGGTGCTCACTGAAGAGTTTTGTAGTTTTAAATCGATGAAGTTTTTCTTTAATTTGTAAGTTTCAACAGATATTAAATATTTTCAGATCAAGTTACTGAATTGAACGAGCATTTCGAAAATTCAAAAAGTTGGTTACCAAAAGTTTTTCTAACTCAAAATTTCATAAAGTACAATTCATACAAAAAAATTCCTTTAAAACTTTCATTTAGTTTGTTAGAGCGGCTCACTAACTTTTGAAATATTGTACATACCGATTGGTCTTTTAAGAGTCTTTCTGTTGTTATTCAAATTATCGGTGTCCAAGTTGAAACAACCGAAATTCCGGCCGCGTTTGTTGAAGATGGACTTAAGATACACAATGTATAAAGGATTATGAACCGCTTGAAGCAACTACAAGCAATGGTCAAAGTTGTACTGGATCCATTCGAAAGCATTTTAAAAAGGAAGGAATTCATCCAATATATAAACTAAAGTACCCCTTATACTGACGCATAACTGCTGAAGAACAAGGTCCGAACCAAACCAATGTTTAAACCGCCATAAATATGGTCACCCAAGGACTTATTGCAAGTCGCGATATCGCATCGTATAGCCAACCCTGCTGGCGGACCGATCGTGCAAAAATTCTTGATTTTGCAGTCAAAGGTACAATAAGGCGAGAAATGATCTAAGCTACGCCACTTCTAGAATTGTCTTCTGAAGACTCTTCGGTCTTACTGCATTACTGGGCCAACGAAAAAAGCCTTCTTCTACAAACAAATACCTCAACTGGTTGAAAGTCAAGATAAAGAAATCACTAGAAAAGTTTATTATTGCACATCAAATTCAATTAAAGAAAGCCCCTGGGTATGATCGAATTGCAGGGGGAAATGCTCAATATATGAATCAGGGTATATACCTGAGTGCTGCATACTGTCACCTATAAAAATAATCCCTAAGCCTGACAACGGAACCATTGAGCAAGTGCACCGAGTAGCTGCAGAAATAAGGTCAGAATACGACGGTAAAAAATACTGCCCGCAGTCTTCTTGGATGTTGCCCAAGTATTCTGCCTCATAAATTGAATCTTAAATTGCCAGAAACTAACCAATGAAGTCGATTTGTCGAGTCACAGACATTATGTCAACTACGTGTGTGAGTATGACTCCGCCTTTCTTGATTAAAATAAAAAAAAACTGCTTGTTTACAAAATTTTTATTGAAAATTTGCTCCATCTCCTCCAACTTTCCCCATCGTTCAGGCAATTTACGGATTCTCTCTCTGAACAAATTACGAAGCGCTCCCTGTTCCGAAAGAGACGACTGTATTGACTGGAATAATTAGTAATCGAAGGAGCTATATCTCGTGAACACGGCGGCGGTTGGGGTAGAACTTTCCAGTCCTGTCATTTTAAACAAATTTTTCACCACGATTGCAACCGATGTGGTTTTGCACTGTCGTGCTGAAA
Source organism: Nephrotoma appendiculata (assembly GCA_947310385.1). Taxonomy (NCBI): domain Eukaryota; kingdom Metazoa; phylum Arthropoda; class Insecta; order Diptera; family Tipulidae; genus Nephrotoma; species Nephrotoma appendiculata. The sequence continues at coordinate 54,660,841 of OX371223.1, forward strand.
AATTAATGTGTTGTATCTATTCACCCATTCTGGTGTTAGTGCTTCCTATATAATAACTATCGCTTAGGAAAACACTGTTATTTTTAGCAAAATTTATTAGAGAAAAAATATCTTTGTCTAATAATGTCAATTTATTTAATTTTTGAATTTTATTAAATTTTATAATTATCATTACAACAAATAACTAGAACTTCGCTATCGCCATTTTACACTAATTTTCTTGTTTACATCAAGATCGAGAGAGGCCTTTTTCAATTACCTCTTTCCCTTTTATAGGTTTTTTTATTATAAAAATCGTGAAATAATACAAAGCTCTAATTATATTATGGACAATTTTGTCATTAAGTGAGATTGTATACAATTATATTAAAGAAGATTGTATATCCATAATCATAATTCCAAACATGAAAATTAGTATTTATATTGTATCACAACACTGGTCGTTGTTCCTCTATAGCTCGCTTTAAAGGTATTAGTTGTCTTTAGTAGACCCATTGATTCTTCTGATGCGAACAGTTCACAATATACGACACCTTTCTGATCCCACCACATACAGAATGTTGTAGCTTCATCAGGCTTCACCCAAGATTTTTTTGCATTTGGGATTTTCATAATAAATTAATTTTTCATCTCCAGTAACATTCGATACAAACAACAGTTTTTTGTTGTCTTTGAAGCAGTATTTCACAAATGGGTTTTCGACTTGTGAATCTCTTTCTATTAATTCATGTGGAACCCGGTTGCGAGATGTTTGCACCAAACCGATTGTTAGTAGATATTTTGAAATAATTGATTGGTCAACATTTAATGCTACAGCCAATCCTGATTCACACACTCAACACAATACCTCGACATCGGGCGAGAAAAACATTCTCGCAGGAGTACCAGGCAGTGTACTTGGCCCAACGTCATATTTGATTTTCATTTCAGGCCTACCAGCATCTTCCTAAAATATAACGTCTAATTTCGCAGATGATATGGAAATCGAATGTACCCATAAAATTCCACAAACGGCGTTTGAAACTCTACAACAACATATCTATATGGCATCGGAATCTGGCAAAAGAAATGAATAAAGGACAATGAAGATAAATCGACCCATGTAACATTCACATCACGCTTGCATGGCCGCCTGTCACAATGAACGGAATACAAATTTCTCAAGCAAGTGAATCAAAATACGTTGACGTCTCGGTGGTTAAGTTAGCGAACACATATTGAAATGAAACGAGACCATGCCAAATTAAAAGTGGATAAAATGCACTGGTTGATGGGAAAATATTCAACCATTAACCTAGAATAGAAACTACTCCTGTGTAGTACAATGATTAAACCAGTTTAGTCGTTTCAATTATACCTGACACCCTGTGTAGATGTGCTTCAAAGGATGAATTCTCCAATCAAAAATAAATAAATTGTCGCAGAATATTATTTTTGGTTTCTTTATAATTATTGTTTAATTTTAATGTTGACACTTTGGTGGTTACAGCAAGAAGAGAATATCTTACAGGTGAGTATGACTGGACTTAATCGACGTTTGACTGTTGAACTGTTGGTGAACACAAATTTATACATCCTCCGGCCACCAGGAAATTGCATGCATCAATCATCAATTGGTAGTATTGATAACTTTACGACAGGTCGTGTGAAAGTTCCAGATGCTGTTTTCAGCGTGACTACTCGTACTATATTGTCTATTCCTGGATGTAATGCTATAACCCGGCCCAGTTTCCATTTACCGGGTGGCAAATTGTTATCATGAATCAAACCGACATCATCGGTTTTGATATCTGTTGCGTCCATCTGCCATTTGGTCCTCTTCTGCAACGTGGTTAAATAGGTCAAATGCCACTTTTTCCAAAATTCCTGTCGAAGTCTCTGGATGTATTGCCATCGCGATAGATGGTTCAGTTTCAGGTGACTGACATCTGGATCGGGTAGGCAGGTATATGGATGCCCAATCAAAAAATGAGCCGGTGTTAATGGATTCAGCTCGTCTTCCGAATTAACACAGAGCGGTCGGGAGTTCAAAATTGCTTCGATCTGTGCCAAAAGCGTCGCCATTTCCTCGTATGTGAGTAAAGCTTCGGACAATACTCGTTTCAGGTGGTATTTGGTTGACTTGACTGCTGCCTCATAGATTCCCCCAAAATGTGAACCTGACGGTGGGTTAAACTTCCAACAGATTTGATTCTGAGAAAGAAAATTTGAAATGTCAATGTCTTTTACAATTTTAAATAGTTCATTTAATTCGGCTTTAGCGCCAATGAAATTTGACCCGTTATCGCTAATGATTTCGCGACATAGGCCTCGGCGGGATATAAAACGTCGAAATGCCCCAATAAATGTGGCAGTGGATAAATCTGCAGCCAATTCTAGGTGTATTGCCTTGGTACTAAGACATACGTATACGGCAATGTATGACTTGTCTGGTTTCAATCCTCTTCGTCTCGATGGGCGCACATATATTGGTCCAGCGTAATCCACACCGGTCGACATAAATGGTCTGACAAGCGTGACTCGGTTAGTGGGTAAATCGGCCATCATTGGTTGGATGATTTTTGAAGTGTATCGAAAACACCTTATACACCCTTTGATGACTCGTCGAATTACAACCTTGCAATTTATGATCCAAAAATTTTGTTTCAACGTTGTAAACAAAAGTGTGTGATTTGCACATAGTAATGCTTCGTGGGTTGTGCGCACCAGCAATTCTGTGACTCTCTCTTCGGTTGGTAGTATTATGGGGTGTCTCACATTAAATGAGACTACTGCTCGTTCTATCCAGCCTCCAACTCTAAAAATACCATTTTTATCTAGGAAGGGGTCAAGGTTAATAAGTTTATGGGTTTTTGGTAGTGGTAAATTGTTGCTTAGGATATTTATTTCGGTATGAAAATGTTTCGCTTAAGTAACAGTGCCGCGCAGAGTTCTAGCTTTGGTATGGTGATTTGTTTTTGTGCTGGTGCGACATTTGTTTTGGCTGACACAATAGTCACATCCATATTGCCATCTTCATTGGTACAGGCGGCATATATGACAGCAGCGTAAGCACTCTTGGATGCATCTGAAAAACCGAGCAGATTTATGTGGTTAGATGTAAGTTTGAGCCATCGTGGTATGGTTATAGACTCAATTAATGGTAGTTGGTTTCGAAAATTGCTCCAGTCGTCAAGTATATCTTGTGGCAGCGGATCATCCCACTCTAAGCCCTTTGCCCATGTCCTTTGGAATATAATTTTGACGTAGATCGTTATAGGGGAAAGCCAACCTTGAGGGTCAAAAAGCTTAGAAGCTTCGGATAACAGTCCTCGTTTGGTGTATATTGGGACATCCTTTAGTGCAATCTTGTAGGTGAAATGATCTGCTCTCGTGTTCCAAACAATACCTAAAACTCTTGAATGGTGTGATTCTCGGTCATTATCAATAGGTTTTATACCTTCGGTTGAAATTTCGTTGTCAGGTAGGCAATTTGATAGCCATTTTCGTAAATTGAATCCTGCCGCTTTCATTATTTGGGTTATTTCATTTTTACGGATGATGAGTTGGTCCATTGTGTTTGCTCCTGTCATCAGGTCGTCAACGTAAAAATCTCTCTCGATGATTGTTGCCGCGCTTGGAAACCTGTCGTGGTTGTCCTTAGCAATTTGTTTTAAAACTCGGGTGGACAGGAACGGCGCTGGTGATGTGCCATACGTGACGGTCAGTAAGCGGAACACTTGTATGGGCTCTGATGAGTCCTCTCGCCATACTATTCTCTGAAAATCGGAATGTTTTTTGGTAATTAGTATTTGCCTAAACAACTTTTCTAGGTCGGCTGTCATAACAAAACGATGGAATCGGAAACGCATTAGGATTTGTTGTAGAGTTTGTTGGATTGATGGACCGACGCACAAATTATCATTTAGCGATCTGCCGGTTTTGGTTTTGGCCGATGCATCAAATACAACACGAACTCTGGTGGTGGTGCTGGTTGCTTTAGAGACTGAATGATGTGGTAGGTAATATGACTGGTCATATGGAGTATCTAATTCGGTATCGCATATACGTTCCATGTGTCCCAATTTTTCGTATTCTCTCATAAATGAAATGTACTCTCCTTTTACCTTTTAGGTCAGGATCTCGCTCAAATCTACGTTCGGTGCATTGAAGTCTTCGGACGGCTTGTGACTTAGATTCTCCTAGTGGTGCGGCCTTTGGGTCGAAGGGTAATGCGACGACATATTTACCATCGCTATTTCGGTTGTAATTATCCACAAAATGGTTTTCGCAATAAATTTCTTCCTTACCTACACTTCAAATGTGTTCTAATTTCCTCAATTTCCCAAAATTTGGTTAGCGCTTCATCAATGTCAATTGAAGTACAAAGGGTTGTGACCTGTGATGGCTGTTTGGTTCTTAATATCCCCGAAATTATCCAACCGAGAACTGTTTCTTGCGCTACTAAATTGGTATTGGCACTCTCAATGTGTCCTGGTAGTAGTAACGAAAGATAGTGGTCACATCCAATTAAAATGTCTATTTCGCCAGGCTCTTGGAACGTCGGGTCTGCTAATGGTAGATTTTGGAATTCTGCCCAATGGTAATCAGCAACTCGTATCTGCGGTTGATTTGAGGTAATTGATGACAGAACAAGCGAGTCAATATGAAATGATGTGTGCTTTCTAGTTCGTGAAAATACTTCAATATTCACACGTCCTCTGGAAGTGCCCACCGTTGTTGAACCTAGTCCCTCGACTATAGTTCTCTGATTCCTCCGCGGTAGTCCCAATTTCTGAACGCACGACTCGGTAATAAATGACGCCAAACTTCCGGAATCTAATAGTGCTCTGGAAGTATAAAAGGAATTATTAGCTCCTCGAATATCTACAAGTCCTGTTTGTAGAAGGCCGGCGTTAAATGATGGTGGCTGTGCTTGGTGAGTATGCACAGTCGTGGACGGTATTAAATGAACTGCTGTTTTTTTGGCATTGCTGGTAGCTCCTTCTTCGGTGTTCATCTCAGTTGTGGTGTGGGTGGTGGTGACGTTGTGATTGGATGGTAAGTGAAGCAATGTATTGTGGCGTTTGTCACATTTCATGCATGACCATTTTGATTGGCATCTCGAGACCAAATGGGAGTCACACAAAGAATTAAAACATCTGTTGGCCCTTTGCATAAACTCACGTCTGGCTGTTATGTCCATCTCCTTAAATTTAGCGCATTGGAATAAATTATGTGTGGTATTACATAATGGACAAATTCTAACTGCTACTGTATGGCTGTGGATGTTGGTAGATCGTGGTTGAGGTTTCCTAGGTGGTGGTTGGCAATTCTCTAACGAGTCAGCCTGTTTGGTTACAAAATCCAAAAACGAGTGCCAGGTTGGAAAATCGATTCCTGATGTCTCACTCGCCCAACGCTGTTGTGTGTCTTCATCCAATTTATTTAAGATTAAATAAATTAACCATGAGTCGCGTCCAATTCCTGAGTTTCCCAACGCCCTTATACCACGTATTACTTCATCTGAGGTGTTGCAAATTTGGAGAAAGTGGTTTACCGGTTACTTGGTTGACTGACGGTTGGCTAATGAAGGTTTTAATAGAATTTAATATTAGTCTTTTCTTACTATACCTTTTCGTTAATTTCTGGTATGCCTCGATATAATTGGCTTCGGTTATTGACAAGTATCTTAACGATGCCCGAGCTTCTCCTCTTAAAGAGTCTTTAAGATATTGCAGCTTTTGAACACCAGTAAGCCCAGGATTATCATGTACAGTTGAGACAAACATATCGTGATATGATTGCCATTCTTGGTAATTGCCATCGAAAGTTGGCAAAGTTAGGCGTGGTAATTTTATGTCACAACGTGTTTGGTTTAGCGTCGCGTTATTCCAGGTGGCAGAAACATCAAAATTTGGCGTCTTCTCTTGCATTCGCTTTATATGAGTATTTAATTTGGCGATAGTTTTTTAATAAATCTCATCACATTGTACGGCGTTCGATTCAGCTTCTCCATCTCTGGCAAATATTTCATCTTCGGCATCCGTAAATGCCGTCATCAAACGTTGGAGCATTTCCATTCGTACCTTAACGGATTCGATCTCTTCAATATCGGTAAGGTTGTTGGCGTACGTTTCAATTGCCTTTATTTGCAACAACGTGGTTTCGCGGCGTCGCAAAAACTGATCTACCTTTGGTGGCATTTCGATTTGATTCACTTTTCACTATTTATACACTTATCACTAACCAAATCACTCTTGTTCTTAAATTAGCCCGATTAATTCGATAATGTACGATAATGTAATACAAATGTAACGATAACGTAATCCAGAATTGTTTATTTCATTAAATACCGAAATAAGGTGGAGGAAAATACAACCGGGATAAACAATGCAAATGGAGAATAAAATGCGAGAGAAAACAAAATTTGGAAAACAATAAAAATGGTATACTTAAGGTTTTTTGTTTGGTTGAAAAAATGGTGTCCAAATAATAATCCACGAGGTACGGGTGATTGTTGGATTCTTTGTAATCGGCAGCTGGTGTGAATCCAAAATGTAAAACTCCGGATCCGGCTCGAAGGACCAGAAAAAATGTAGATGTGCTTCAAAGGATGAATTCTCCAATCAAAAATAAATAAATTGTCGCATAATACTATTTTTGGTTTCTTTATAATTATTGTTTATTTTTAATGTTGACACCTTGGTGGTTACAGCAAGAAGAGAATATCTTACAGGTGAGTATAACTGGACTTAATCGACGTTTGACTGTTGAACTGTTGGTGAACACAAATTTATACACCCTGGTTTTTTTTAAAACAAATAGTGTATAATTAGTTAACACACGAGCATCGTAAAAATGTCTTGCTTGTCGTGGATAACGTTTCGTTTTAGACTGAATCGCTCTAGTCAGAGGTTTATGGTCGGTGTAAATGGCAAAGTCCCAACCTTCAAAAGAAATATCTAAAACGCTTAATCGAGAGATAGATCGCGAGTAATTCCCTATCGAATGCAGAATCCTTTCGTTCTGTATTCGTTAGTTTCCACGAAAAGAATCCCAATGGTTCCCAAAGTCGTTATTGTATTGCTGTAACAGTGGTCCGATAGCAGTGTTCGATGCATCCGTCGTAATGCTAAATTTTGCGTCGTTTAGCGGATGTGTCAATAACGTGACTGTACCCAAATCCGTTTTTAATTTCGTAAATGAGCCTGGCTATTCGTCGGTCCAAGCGAAGTTGTTTGGTGTCTTGGGCTTCTTTAGTAGAGCAGCCAAGTGTTCGTGGATTGGGGCGAGTGTTTCAGCAAACTTCGGTATGAAGCGATGGTAGTAATTTACCATTCCAATAAATTGCTGAATACGTTTGATCGTAGTTGGGGGTGGGAATTCCGTAATGGCATTAATTCGTTCTTTTGACGGCAGAATACCATTCGGCGTGATCGTGTGCCTGAGAAATTTGAGAGAGGTCGAACCAAAAACGCATCAAGTTTTTTAAAAATTTGCTCGAGATGTAGTTTGTGTTGTTCCTCGTTTTTCGATGCCACGAGGATTTCTTCGATGTACGTGAAAACGAAGTCTAAATCGCGCGTGACTTCGTTGATAAACCGTTGAAACGTTTGAGCGGCGTTTCTTAAACCAAATGGCATGCGTGTTTAAAGGCCAAATGAAGTCTTAATTGCTATTTTATGTACACTAGTGCTCAAAAGTGTTTAGGCACCCATTTTTCATGTATTATTGATACAGTATTATGTTTTAGAAACGACATCTGAAGGAATTACCAGAAAAATTTATATGTCTGTTAACATCGTAAGCGAAATATTGAGTGACAATTATTTAAAATTCCTCCAAGAACAAAACCAAGTACTGAAACACGTGCGCTTATAATAGCCTACCATATAGCTGAGCTGGCATAAGTAATTGACAGATTACCAAAAAAATGGAATAAGACCACGCTGAAAGTGACAATTTTTTAATAAAAGACTTAGTGGAAGACCAAGAGCGACAACATCTGTAGATGATCATAGAATAGTGATTACTAGCAAGACGAATAGACAAAAAACTGCCCTGGAAATAACCGCAGAACTAAATGTTGGTCACCCAAAACTAGTTAGTGTTTCTACGGTTAATCGTTCTCTACTGCAGGAATCCGGACTCCATGGCCCATTTAAGCGACTTAAATGGGCCCGTGAACACCAACATTGGACGAGAGAAGATTGCAACAAAGTTTTATGGACAGATGAGTCCAAATTTGAATTTTCGGTATCCGAAGACGAATATTCGTGAGAAGATCTGTAGAGGAACATGCGAGTAAAGAGTGTATTACGGCTACCTTAAAGCATAAAGGTTTTCCAGTGATCGACTTTTGACTCAAAATTTCATCTTTCAACAAGATAATGATCCAAAACGTTCATGTAAATTAATTATGTAAAGACTATTTTTGCCATTTAGAAGATGAAGGAACAATTAAAATTATGGAATGGCTTCCACAGAGCATTGTCTTGAACCATATTGAGTTGTACTGTAGGGAGAATTGACCGGGAAGTAAAGCAATCAGCTCCAACATCAGCTACTGTTATGTGGAACAAACTTCAATAAATATGGAACTTAATAACGCCAAAAACTCTTGCAAAAGTTATTGCGAGAATGCCTCGACTGTGCGCTGCGATTGTTCTATCAAGGGGTGGTCACATAAATAAAAGTAAAATTTAAATTGAGCATTTTAATTTTGACATTTATTTAGTATAATGCCATTAATATATGTGTGTAAATATGTACCTAAAAAAATAAATATTTTCATATTTTTACTTAGTTTTTATATGTTTTATGCTATTCCTGCAACACTTTTGAGCGGTAGTGTACATCCTCGGGTGCCACGGGAATTTAATGAGAGGCTCTAACGAGATCGATTTTGGAAAATTTCAAACATCCACATATAAATTCATCGAAAATTTTTGGATGTGTGGTTTCGGGTAACGATCCGGTATCGTTACGGAATTGAGTCGGCGGTAGTCTCCACATGGCCTCCAGGAGTTATTTTTCTTTCGTACCATGTGAAGCTGGCAAGAGACGGGCGATGCCGATGCGCGGAAAACCCTTAATTCCACCATATGTTGGAATTCGATATACGCAGCTTTGTGACGAATCGGATCTAGTCTTCGTGGTCGAGATACAGATAAATGACCTGTCGTTACGATATGATGAACCACGGAAAGTTTGACACCCTGATTGACGTGTCATTGATTCGATCGACGTGGCATGACAGCTCGGACGATTTACATCAGCTCAAACGAAAGCATGAGTAAACGGGCTTTTGAAATCGATATTAACCTTGAGCAATTTTGTGCCGTAGGTATTGATTTTCGAGCCATTGTCGGCTGATAGCTGTAGTCGATGCAACCGTGGGACTAAGTCGTTTTTAGTTTTGTCATTTTGCGATTGTGAGGACGTTGACGTGCTGTATTTACAAGGCGGGTGACATTTTCGGGGTTTATCGTAATTCGCGTGATACCAGCATACACCTGGTATTTCAACGTTCCGAGATCGAGAATTACTTTGTGGCCGCGGATCGTCGCGTGAGCGTGAGCGAGGTCGTGTTTGTGGCCTTGATTGCTGCGTTGCGAACCGATTGATATATTTTCCCGATATATTTTCACTTCAACATCAACCCCGTATTATATTTTACTATTTTAATTAAAAGATTTTATTCGTTGTTTTATTTTGTTGTTCGTAATGAGAGAGAATTTTTATTTTTCTTTATTATCATTTTATTTTTAATTTTTTTTTTACGTTGTCAACATTGCGTATATCAACGCCAGTATATCGTACGGCCTATTTTGATTAATTGTGTGTCGCACGGTTGTGTGTCGCGTATTATGTGCCGCATTTGACAAAGCTTGTATAATCAATTATTTTGCGAATAATTGAGTTGTTACAGCCTCCTAACTGTCAAAGTCGAATTACAAAAGATGCGAATCAGCTATGTGCAAGGAACGAATTCGAATTTGCTTGCAAGAAATCTTAAAGTTGGCTTCACGATTAAAGAAGAAAACGATGGCTATGACAACATCTCGATATATATAAAAATGACGTGTGTGTTTGTAACATTAAAACTGAAGAACCACTTTACCGATTCTGATAAAAATTAGTGTATATATGTTATATGAGTGATGAGAATGGTTTTTAGCTAAAAATAGTCTACAAGAAGTTGCAGTTTCCATAGAAGCATTGTCAGTAGATAAACTGAGGACTGAGGAGTTCGGTAATTTTTGGCTGAATACGGTCCACCGGAAGCGACCGCTTCCAAGGGAGCTTTTTCGATTTTTGCAATTATATTGAAAAGATGTCAATTACAAGAGAAACTACTAAGTACTAGAAGATTCTAAATTAACTTTTTAACGATATCTGTCCAGATCGGTTTTTTAAAAATTACGACTTTTGACAACAAACTGTTTTTCAACAAAAGTTCGGCTTTTCTCCAATAATGTCCTTTCCTGATTTTCTTGAGTGCTTATTAGGAGCAAAGCATCCATTTTAAGATTCGAGATGGCGAAATTTAGTTTTATGCAAGGCGAGATGAGGGTAATGGCATTTTGGTACACTACTAATATCTACGCCTATAATGCCGACATGAGTATCATTTTCGGCGTTTCCAGTTTACTGATTATGTTATTTACTTTGGTTTTTCACAAGTCAAAATAAATGGAGGGGGCGATCGTGTTATTTTAGGTCCTAAACCTAACTATAGTATCTACGCCGATAATGCCGTTATGAAGGTCAGTTTCAATGTTTTCGCGGTACGTATTACGTTACCGGCGTTTGTCTCTCTGAACTCGAGATGGGGGCGGCAATCTTTTTGGTGCCCACCTATACTATCAACGCCAATTTTACTATCTAAGCCTATAATGCCGACATGGGTGTCATTATCGGGGTATACTGATTACGTTACTAACTTTTGTTTTTTGATACCAAATTATACTGATTGCGCCGTAATTCGGTTATGGATGTCATTCTCGGGGGTGATTACGTTCCTAAATTTCATTTTTCGCAAGATGAGATATAGTTTTTTGGTACCTACCTATATCACCGATATGGGAGTCATTTTCGGCGTACTGATTACTTTTTTGGCTTTCGTTTTTCGCAAATCGAGGTGTGGGGCCGGTGTCGTTTTTGGTACGATGATTACTTCTGTAATTTAATTTGCTCTTATTTCCCTTAGGTTAGGTTAGGTTACAGTGGCTGCTATCGCACACTTAGGCCAATAATGGCCCATTGTGATACCACAGGATCCAATCTTCCCTTACTCCCGCTGAAACCAACCAGAGCTACTGATGTAGCGTAAAATATCTCGCACCCTACAGTCCGCGAGTTCAGAAAGGCTGTCCATGTTGTACACACCCAAGTACTTACGTCTTTTGTATGATAGTGCCGGACATGAGCATAGGAAGTGAACTAGCGTCTCTTCCTCCTCTTCGTCCATACAACTTCTACAAAAGTCATTCGTCTCTAGACCCAGCCTTCTCGCATGTTCCCCAAAAAGGCAGTGTCCTGTTAGTATCCCTACGACCAATCCTAAATCTCGTTTTCCCAGGGATACAAGTGCCTTGGAGCGCCGCAGGTCCAGTTTTGGCCAAACCTGTTTTGCTACCCTGCACGTGAGAGTGTTGGTCCACCTCTCATCTGTTAAGGCGATTGCCTTTTTACTGAGCGTCAATTTGAGCGCTGCTATAGGCCTCCCCAGACCTGCCCTTTCCGGTTGCATCTGGAGAGTCGTACCGTACCTAGCTAGTTCGTCTGCCCTGCAGTTTCCCGTGACGTCCGAGTGACCAGGGACCCAGATCATCTGGATACTGAAATACTCGCTCATCTCATTAAGAGATGATCGGCAATCCAGCGCCACCCGTGACTTCAGACAAACCGCCTCTAGTGACCTGAGTGCCGCTTGACTGTCCACATAAATCGCGACATCCCTAACAGATACCACGTTATGCTTCAACCATGTCACGACTTCCCCTATCGCCACCACTTCAGCCTGGTACACGCTGCAGTAGTCAGGGAGACGAACAGAAATATTAACATTGAGCTTCTCACAGAAGACTCCAGCTCCTACTTTGCCGTCTAGCTTAGAGCCGTCCGTGAAAAATTACAGTGCCTCGTTTTCCCGTATTGATCCATTCCTCCAGGATTCCCTAGAAGGACAGACTTATTTCCCTTAAGTGTAATCGTTTCCTCGTTTGTGTAACCAGAAATTTCAAAGATATATGTCGCTAAAAAATGATGACTTGAAAAACTTTTCGATTTGACATTCTGGACTTTAAGTTTTATTAAATGAATATTTACAAGAGCATTTGCAAAATAATAATCAAGAACAAAACCATGTTTATAATTCAAATTGTGCCAGCTGTTAATGATGAAAGAGGTGGATTACATTATTTAGATCCTCCAGAGTAACTGGAAAAACATTGTTGATATTATTAATTACTTTTGGCTAATATAAGATCAAAAAACAATATAGAATTAGCAATGGCTTGTTCAGATACAGCAGTAAAATTATTAGGTGGCGGTAGGATAGCTCATTCAGCACTGAATCTCCCATTAAATTTGCAAATCATTGAAAACCAACATGTAAATGGCAAAGGAGTTTAATCCCACGCATTCCGTTATAATTCCGTCAGATTTGCGACTTAATTTTAAAAGGAATAATTAATGTACAATTTGTTTACCTTTTGTTATGACCATCACCTGACAGTCAGTCGTCACTCAAGTTTGTGGTTTATATTTGGAATATCCATGCTTCTCAAAAGGTCAATTATATATTGGATGCTCACGTGTACGAATCTATGTTATAAAATTTTAAAAACTCCTGCAGATCCTTAGTGATTAAGATTTGATAATTATTGGTATATTTGATTTGAACGCGTCAATAAACAGCCGAAGAATACTAGCCGTATTGTGGAATTTCCGCAATCGACTAGCGTTCTATGGTCTAATATAAAAATTTGTAATTGCCATTATCTTGGAATTATGATTTGCCAAAAATGAATGAAACTGTTTTGCGTTGGTACTACTAGTTGCATGCTTGGCTCTAATTGTCAAGTCTTATATATGGCCTAATATAAGAATAAGACAATTGCGTGTCATTCTCCTAATGATCAGATTCGTTAAATCGTCCAGCTTCAGGCATAATATCATGGAGAATGGCAATAACTAATTTTTATATTGGACCATAAGGAAGTTTCTCGATTACCCGAATTCTACTCTATACCGGGTAATGTCCGGGTGGCCAGGGTTAGTCCTTATCACACACTATTCAAAACAAAAACAATCAAATCCGGTAAACCATATTCGTATAGGGAATGTCACGCTTTGTTCATATTATTTTATGAGGCCAAATGGAACTTGGTCATTTGTGTCAATCCTACCATAAAGGTGGTACTGATCTTTAAGTCATTGTAAGCACTTAATATTATACTTACTCAAAACAGTACCAATCGTTTTTGGCAAATCATATTCCAAGGAGAATGGCAATTGTAGAGTCCTGGCTGCGACTATGTTAAATAATTGAAAATAGGACCAGAACAAATATCGATGGTTATGACATTGGGTTACAGGCTGTAATTGTTTTGTAATTCTGGTACCTCTTTGTGTTTTGGTTTGTTTGCGACTCTAATCGATGTTTGTTCATTTCAACTCAAAAATTTGGTGTAAGCAAGTGGCATACAATAAAAGTGCAACGTAATAAAAAAATTAAAATATTATAACTAATAAAATTTGTTTATTAGAAATACGGTGGTAACGGTGCTAGGTGACTAATTGGCCAAATAAGGATCATAAATCGAAGATCCGATCAACATAGTACTAAGGTGACACGAAAAGCTGATGATTATTTATATAAATTCTAAGGTATTCGTGTGATTTCTTTTAGTGGTCGATATAAGTTAAAACATACCTATACATATTTCCATTTTAGTCAAGAACTTGATGATCGAAGAAGGCTGGCAAAGTTATCATCGGTGTGGTTCCGTTTGAACCGGCAAATATTTTAGACACCGCCCTGACTATTGGTTTGAATAGTTGTGTATCCGTGGCCGGGGGTTTTCTGTTTTTCTATACGAGGAAATCACGAACAAAACAGGCATTGGATAATTTGCGCGTGATAGATCGGATTCCGTTGCTCCAACAAGGCGTTAACTAGAGCCACCGTGCCACGGCTGTTATATTATTTTATTTTGTGATTTTTTTTGTTAAAATTTATTATACCATTTATAGTGGTTAAGTTAATCTAGTTATTCTTTAGACCTACATATTTATTGCCGAACGTGTAATCGGTAGTTTTTCTTTAACCCTTATATTATAGGAGTAATTAATTAATTAACCCGAAAGTGCTTGTAAAAACATAAAAGAAACAAATAAATAAGTTTAATACAAAATTGTGATCAGTTGGTGTGAATAAATCAGCCTAGCTGATATTAGCAATAAGTGCATCGTGTGCAATAAGCGCCATTAATTTAGAGTCATCGCGCATGTTTCAAAGGATACTTCAAGGCCTTGGGGGAATCAGGAAACCATAAGTACGTAGTTATAGTTTGTTACAGTATCGCCTTCTGCGATATGACTTATGGTTCTTCAAATTCAAATATTTAGGATTGATGTTATTCTCAGCAACTGTGTGTAATTTTAAAGTGTTTTTACAAGTGCTACGTTTTAATATTTCCCATTAAACTTAAATACGATTTAAAATTCCCATTTGTAAATCTCGAATATGAGTAACTTAATGCCAATAAAGTCATTTAACGTTCTGTTAATATGAACAATATGAACTAATTTTGTTTTCGTGAGGGAATGTGTGTAAAGATGATCATGGGATGATAACAAGAATAAATTTCTATAGTTTTGTGGTACGACAATTATGGTGGTTTTTATGCTGGACCGATCAAACGAACCCCCCTCAGGCGAGCAAACCCGGTACAAAGTGCCACGTGATCGGTAGGAATATAAAATCGCCACATGGCGCCCGAGCAGGGACCTGAAGGTCATATTTTTCGTTAAAATAGCGTGATCTGAAGGTCATTTAGTTATTTCACATGGTAACCCTAAAAAGGTATCCAAGGAGCCTCTCTCCTTAACTGTTCAGAAGGTCGCATAATTCGCTTAACAATTCCGCAAAATCTCCGTTAGCGATTGACATCTTCTATTTTTTTTTTTTAGATTCAGTTTTTTCAGTTAGTTATTTTACCCTTCTTTCATTAAAACTCTAATATCGGTAGTTTGAACGTAGTCCATGATGCATCTGTAATTTAGATTTTAGTTGTAATTCCGCTAACTCTTACAGTTTCCAAATGGATAAAATATTTCTTACCCAAACCTTGCTTTCATAAATTTTTTTTTGGAATTTTTGTTTCATTTAGAATCCGATAATTGATTGTGGTTTAGTGGGGCCAGTAAGACAACAATAATCTAGATTTTTGTAGTGATTCTCATTACTCTCATTGTAGTTAAATTGGTAAAGCTATTCGAACTAAGATCTTTGTTTATATTTATATTTTCGAAATTTTCTTCCTTCGTAGTAGATTTGTGTGGAAAGAAACATTTAGCCGGATATATGACTCGGTCTTCGTGAATTGATTTCCCCTAGATAAAAGAGGTTGATTATCATGGTGATTCCATTTTCCCATTTTTTTACTAGGCTAATCACTCTGTTCGGTTAAACTAGTTAAATTTTTATTTGTATAGCTACGAGTAGTTACAGCACATGGTTACTTGTTCTGATTTTATCGATGATTTCGTAATTCTTAGTAGCCTGAGTTATTAGCTACGTCAAATAGATACGTATAACACCGACTATGGAGGATAAGGACAGTTTCGAAAATGTAAAAAAAAAAAAAATAAAAAAAAAAAAAAATAAAAAAAAAAAAAATAATAATAATAATAAACTTTTCTGATTATTATACCATGAATATCACGAAACACACATTCCCGCTTGTATCATTAAACAAATATACTTTTCCTTATAAAAATATAATAATATTAAATAAATTAAAACTTAAAGATATTTAGAAAAAACCATAAACGAATAACGGAGAAACTAATCACATTTCTCTCGTCGAAGGACACGCATTTTAATTCGTGACCGCTAATCCTTCTTGTGGTACATCTAACTTATTAAATATAATTTTGTATGAAAGTCACACGTGTCAAATTTAACTATATTGGACTGTTTGACCTCGGAAGAGCTTGACGTTGAGTATGCCGTTAGAAAAATAGACAAAAACGATGCCGGAGCCAGGTCAAAACTATTAGGGTGCCTCCAATCTGAACAGGTAGATGATAAATTGAAACCGGTTCAAACTCAGATTCCAATATCACCAGACTTAGAAGCTCGCACTTGTGGTGAGATAATAAATCAAACGAGCACTCATCCCTTGAAGCCTTAACTAGAGTATTGTAGACTTAATATGGCATATGGTGACATAGGAATAGTTACGCAGGCTATTGGAGCCCTCTGACGGATCATACAGAGGCTCAGACAGTAAAAAAGTTGGCGAAAAAAATTCCTACTCATGAAACTAGTAGATCTCGGGCAATACTGGGAGCAAGAAATTTTCAAACAACCATTGCAAACTCCCAAGTTCGATTTGACATACCTACGGAGTTCGACCCATATATGGATATTACCGAACCGATTTCAAACACCAGTCCGAATTATAATGCGAACCCTTACGCTGGCGGGATAAACAACCTCAACAGTCAAAATACTGGCAGGATTACGCAGACACATATAAATGTTCCAAATTGTGGGTCAATAAATGACATTCCTCGGTCGTCTTATAATGCGAACGTTGACAATGCTATTCCTCGGTCATCTTATAATGCGAACGTTAACAATACTACTCCGGGTCTCCAAACTAATCTAAACGATAATGTTGGCAAATTTCCTAAGTGGCGTAATTTGAATTTTGATGGATCTAAAACAAAGGGTAGCAATAGTATTAGTGATTTTATCTTTCGGTTCGAAACAATGGCTAGGCGAAATGGTTATGATTTCGGGACATTAGACCGCCACATCTTCGATTATGTATCAGGCCAAGCCGACACCTTCTTGTGGAATTTTATCCGAAACTACACGAATGCTCGGTGGCCTCAAATCAGACAGGCGATGTTGTTGTGGTTTACGAACCCAGAAGAAGAAACTGAGACTCGAAGATACGTATTTAAAAGGATGCAAACCTCTAAAGAAACGATAGCAGACTTTATACTAGACATTGAAATCCATAATAATCGTTTGAACGTAAGCCGATTCAATCAATCAGAACTCCTCGATATAATAAAAAGCAATCTTCATCCGGCGTTTAGAAACGAAATTATTTCGGTCCCTATCCAAAACATAGAACACCTTCGTTTGATATGCCAGAGATATGAAAATTTGTGGTCTCAAACCGGTTTCGATCCTAGATTAAATTATAGACCTAATTTCAGGTCCCACGTTGATGAAGTATATCCCCAAAATCAAGATGATTTGATTTCGGGAGACGATTATGAGGGTTCATATTTTCTAGAGGCCGTAAGTCCCCAAGTACCACAAAGATCCGAGATAATATGCTGGAATTGCAAAGACTTAGGGCACTACTACCAAGACTGCCCCTGCGATCTACTAAACGTATTTTGTTTTGGATGCGGGCGTCCTAATGTAAAAAATATGACTGCTTAAACTGCCAGAAAGTCAACCTGTCGAAAAACGGAATGAGGAACTTTTCCAGAGCTGGGAGGGAAAGTTCAACTCCAACCAGAAATTATCCCAGACAGGTTCAAGTCCAATCGCCTGGAGTGAACCTCCACAAGAGTTAAATTATCCTGAACCAATAAATTTCAGTCCGGATGCTGAACATATAATATTAACCCGTACCAATGATCGCGATACACCTAATATATTCAAGTACTCCGAAATAATTAACCCCAACGATATTGTTTGTAACGCCGTTGGCGATTCGAAAAATGCCGTTGTTTCACGGATTAAACGATACTGGAACACGAAGAAGCGTATATATATAGAATGCGCCTCTACAACTATCTGCTCCTCTTTGCCAGAGCTGGATACTCGACCTCATGCCACGGTAAGAATTTCAGGACAACCCCTGACCGGGCCACTAGATAGCGGAGCGAGCATAAGTATTCTTGGAAACAACGCTCTCGAATTCCTGAGTAGCATAAATTGTACCTACCGTAGAATAAATTCTTTCGTGAAAACAGCCGACGGTAGTGCTAACGCCATTCTCGGCTACGTGACCCTTCCAGTAAGCTTTAGAAATAAAACTAATAAAGTGCGGTTCTATATTGTCCCCACGTTACAAAGTCCGTTATACTTATGGGGATTAATTTTTGGAAATGTTTTGGGATCGTTCCGAAAACGATAAGCGAAATTAATTTGATGGATGAGATCGTATCAAATAAAAAGCATCAATTATCAGTAGAACAGCTTGCCAAATTAAATGCTGTAGTAAAAATGTTCCCGTCGTTTAATGAGAAAGGACTAGGGTGTACTACACTTCATCAACATTTGATCGACGTTGGCTCGGCATTGCCAATTAAGCAGCGGTACTTCCCTGTGTCTCCGATAATCCAGGAGCGACTTTATCAAGAAATTGATCGGATGTTATCTTTGAACGTCATTGAACTTAGTCAAAGTCCATGGCCCTCCCCAGTAGTACTCGTCCGCAAAGCAAACGGTAAATCTCGATTATGCTTGGACTCGATGAAACTGAATAGCGTGACTGTGAAAGACTCGTATCCGCTTCCTATTATCGATGGTATTCTGGCCCGGCTTAAAAACACTAAATATATTAGTAGTCTAGATTTAAAGGATGCCTTTTGGCAGGTGCCGTTGGAATATTCGTCAAGAGAAAAAACTGCGTTCACCGTGCCTGGGCGGCCACACTATCAGTTTAGAGTGATGCCGTTCGGACTCTGTAACGCCGCCCAAGCTCTGTGTCGCTTGATGCATCGCGTTATTCCAGCGGACTTGCACGAACAGATATTCGTCTACTTAGACGATCTTTTGGTTATATCGCCCAGCTTTAACGAACACCTTAATCTGCTAGAGATTGTTGCTGGTCACCTGGATAAAGCCGGATTGACGATTAATATCGAGAAAAGTCATTTCTGTATGAAGGAGATACGATATTTGGGCTTTATAGTTGGTGAAAACGGTCTCCAAACTGACCCGGCCAAAGTTGAAGCGATAGAACATTTTCCTGAACCAAAAACCATCAAGCAAGTGAGACGCTTCCTGGGCATGGGTGGGTGGTATCGGAGATTCATTCCCAACTACGCAGACGTTTCAGCACTAATATCGAACCTTCTAAAAAGGAATGTCAAATTCAAATGGACCGTAGAGGCTAGTTTGGCGTATTTTATTGGCCCAGAATGGCAATCGACATTTATGAGTATGTGTCAAAATGCGAGGTCTGTAAATGTACGAAGGCTTCCAATAAAATAGCTCGCCCAATAATGGGAACACCAATTTTGGTGACCGACCATGGCAGAAGATCTATATTGACCTCCTTGGACCGTATCCTCGGTCGAGGCATGGTAAGAATATAATTTTAATTGTTCTCGATCAATTAACAAAATTTCCGATCTTGAAATCACTATCCGAGGGGACTACTACTAACATCGTAAAATTTCTAAAAGATGACGTGTTTAGTATGTTTGGATGTCCTGAAACTCTAGTTTCTGACAACGGAGTTCAGTTCACTAGTCGAGAATTCACAGACTTCCTTTCCAACTGCGGGGTTAAACACGTGAAAACTCCTGTCTATTCCCCACAGTCCAACGCCTCAGAACGAGTCAACCGATCCGTGTTGAGTGCCATTCGGGCTTATATTAAAACCGACCACAAGAAGTGGGACGATCATTTAGCTGATATTGCCGCCGCCTTACGCAGATCTCTCCATAGATCCACCAATTATACCCCGTACTTCTCATTATTTGGTTATGAGATGATTAACCATGGAGACGACTATAAAATTCTTCGTGAAGTTTGTTCCCTGAATGATTCAGATGTGGAAATTTTGCCAGCAAACTACAAACTCCCAATAATTCACTCAAAGGTTAGAGATAATTTGGCCAAAGCTTTCGAGAGTTACAGTAAAACGTACAATTTGAGGGCCCGTCCTATCTCTTTTGAACCAGGACAAAAGGTATTCGTCAAGACTCACCCTATAAGTGATAAAACCAAGCAGGTTTCAGCCAAATTAGCTTTAACTTACATTCCGGGCAAAATTGTCAATAAAACTGGTAGTGTGAGTTATACCGTAGCTAGCGACAGTGGTAAAATTCTTGGAGTTTACCACGCTAAAGATTTAAAAATCTAGGGACTTTTCCAGATTTCATCAGAATTTGGGCAAATTCCTTAAAAATCTGTTGCGTAGAGTCCTGGCTGCGACTATGTTAAATAGTTGAAAATAGGACCAGAACAAATATCGATGGTTATGACATTGGGTTACAGGCTGTAATTGTTTTGTAATTCTGGTACCTCTTTGTGTTTTGGTTTGTTTGCGACTCTAATCGATGTTTGTTCATTTCAACTCAAAAATTTGGTGTAAGCAAGTGGCATACAATAAAAGTGCAACGTAATAAAAAAATTAAAATATTATAACTAATAAAATTTGTTTATTAGAAATACGGTGGTAACGGTGCTAGGTGACTAATTGGCCAAATAAGGATCATAAATCGAAGATCCGATCAACATAGTACTAAGGTGACACGAAAAGCTGATGATTATTTATATAAATTCTAAGGTATTCGTGTGATTTCTTTTAGTGGTCGATATAAGTTAAAACATACCTATACATATTTCCATTTTAGTCAAGAACTTGATGATCGAAGAAGGCTGGCAAAGTTATCATCGGTGTGGTTCCGTTTGAACCGGCAAATATTTTAGACACCGCCCTGACTATTGGTTTGAATAGTTGTGTATCCGTGGCCGGGGGTTTTCTGTTTTTCTATACGAGGAAATCACGAACAAAACAGGCATTGGATAATTTGCGCGTGATAGATCGGATTCCGTTGCTCCAACAAGCCGTTAACTAGAGCCACCGTGCCACGGCTGTTATATTATTTTATTTTGTGATTTTTTTTGTTAAAATTTATTATACCATTTATAGTGGTTAAGTTAATCTAGTTATTCTTTAGACCTACATATGTATTGCCGAACGTGTAATCGGTAGTTTTTCTTTAACCCTTATATTATAGGAGTAATTAATTAATTAACCCGAAAGTGCTTGTAAAAACATAAAAGAAACAAATAAATAAGTTTAATACAAAATTGTGACCAGTTGGTGTGAATAAATCAGCCTAGCTGATATTAGCAATAAGTGCATCGTGTGCAATAAGCGCCATTAATTTAGAGTCATCGCGCATGTTTCAAAGGATACTTCAAGGCCTTGGGGGAATCAGGAAACCGTAAGTACGTAGTTATAGTTTGTTACAGTATCGCCTTCTGCGATATGACTTATGGTTCTTCAAATTCAAATATTTAGGATTGATGTTATTCTCAGCAACTGTGTGTAATTCTAAAGTGTTTATACAAGTGCTACGTTTTAATATTTCCCATTAAACTTAAATACGATTTAAAATTCCCATTTGTAAATCTCGAATATAAGTAACTTGATGCCAATAAAGTCATTTAACGTTCTGTTAATATGAACAATATGAACTAATTTTGTTTTCGTGAGGGAATGTGTGTAAAGATGATCATGGGATGATAACAAGAATAAATTTCTATAGTTTTGTGGTACGACAATTATGGTGGTTTTTATGCTGGACCGATCAAACGAACCCCCCTCAGGCGAGCAAACCCGGTACAAAGTGCCACGTGATTGGTAGGAACATAAAATCGCCACACAATCACTAATTTTTATAGTGAATCCTTGATCGTCCTTTAAAAACGATCCGCAAAAACATGAGGCGTATTTCCTCAATTGTTAACAGATCTTAACTATTGCACTATGTGGGTGGCAATTTGCTAAAGTCTCCCAGGATTCACTCAACAAAATTTCCATATTCGGACTTTTCATTATATTTATGTTATGTCTTTTCATTATCTTTTTATTATATTTAAAATGAACACGACAAAATGTTAAATTTTTTCAAAATTGGATGAGGATCAGGATTCGCTTCACAGAATTTTCATTTCACTTGTTCATTATACAAAGTTTAGCGAACCCAAAAAGTGCTCCCAGTGAGTCGGAAAATGGAATTTAAACAAAAATAATAGAAATTTGGCTACAATGCAACGAAACCTTACGAAACTACAAAAGACTTTAATAAATTGATTATTTCTCTACGAAGATACAGCTAAAATATTTTGTGGTTTTTGAACCCGAAGCACTCCCAACCGTATCGCGGTTCGGTTTTCTGTAACCGGGACATTACGTATATAGCTATAGATTTCATTTACGTAGAACCATCTGTACATTGTATAGCCCGATGCCAGCCTACAGTACTGACATGTAAGATCGGTCCATATGAGTTCTGGACTCCTAGAGGGGATCATAGTTGTGCTCATTTTCAAAAATCCCTTTTCATCTTGGGTTGATCCAATGTCCGAATACAGTTCTGCGATGAAATTACTTGCTGTGAAATATATGGCATCACTTTAACATGAACAGCTTTAGGACTCAAATAAACAAACATCTCTAAACACTTTCATATTTTTGTAGACTGGCCATGAATTTGCTTTATTTGTAATGGTCCGGCCCTCTTGGTTGCGGAAATTTGAATTTTCTTTATGTTTGGCATTGTTTAATGACATCTCTAATAATTCTGCGACTGACGATTGAGTCCTATTTTTGTCGAGATGTAAACATTAGTAGAGAATTAGTTATATCTATAATCGAATTTCGAATCGATAATCAGCAATCTATGGAAACCAAAGGAATAACCATCACTGTTTTGGAACCGTCTTCTATATCCATCAGTACCTATCAGAGTAACGACTACAAAACCCATTATGAAACTAAACCGCGACGTAGTCAAATATCGAACACTTAAAATAAATTACTACCCAATCGTAAAGCCGCAATTCTCTTTGTGAAAATAAATTCTCTAATATTATGAAAAGAGCCGCAAATGAAACTAAGTCATTTTCTATACCGCACAGCACGCAGAACGTACATACTTATATACGAACGTACATGTAACAGAAATCATCACATTTGCATAACTGTATGATAAACGCTTTGCACGCCTATTTAATTATTGATTTCATGTGATACAAACATTACATTCATAAAGATCCCCGGCGAGTTAAAGACACATTTTACATTTCGGAATTCTATAATTTAAAAAATTCATTTCCGACATGCTAAACCCTTTTTAAAATAAACAATACGAGAACACAATCCCTAATCACAATATTCCTTCGTCACGTTTGATCGGGCGTTCAATACTTGTAATATTTGTATATACAAATGACATAAACGTCTTAATATTTTCTCCCCGGGAATTAAAAAAATCCTTAACAATTTTATCATTCCATCACAATCATGCTATTAACAAAATTATGCACAAGGGCACGAGACAAGAATATTTTCAGAAATTTTTTTTGTGTATCAACCGGAAACAGCTGAATTTGGTCTATGCATATTATTTTGCTCTAAATGTTGTGTGCGTCGACAACCCTTAATTTGTGTATAAAAAGTACATACATTTGCATTTGTACCGTAAAATCGTCTTTTCAATTAAGGAGCTCAGGGTTTCATAACCTCTGTCTAACTATATGTTCGGCACACAAAAAAATTATAAATCAAACTGGTTCGTGGAACATAGAGTAGGAAGTACTGTCTTAATATTCGTACAATTTTATAAGTACACATGTGTGTACCCAAGAAATTGTACCAATAAAATATTTTACATTTTGCATTTACATAAATTAAAATAGTAAATTAAATGTTTTTGTTGTTGCTGCTGTTTTATATAAAAATATTCAAAATCACCCTTGTGTAACTTACCTTAGCTTCCGGTTGTTATAAAATCGTCTACATACACGTTCTTTATATACCATATCATCATCTACATCATCCGCTTATAACGATTGTGTGTTTTATTTGAAATTGAATCGAATGCGTATAAGGGCACTGGACTAACCGGTTCGTATATAGTCGAAGGCGCAGTCTTGTAGCACAAGCTGCATACAATTTTGTGGAAGTTCGAACGGTATCTAACACCATTTACGAAGCATGCGTGATTTATCGTTATTTTGTTAAATCGGCGGCAGCCATATTGAATACAAATTGCTTAATTCAAATTCATGCTACATGGGATTTGTTTTACTTCGGTGATTTTAATGAGATCGTCTTAGGCGCAATTACCGAATTATTATAGTAATTTTTTAGGCATTCATTGCACGTGTGTGTTTTTATTGTTAGGTTTGTTTATTAGTTTTTGTATATTCTGCATGACAGTTAAAGCCACTGTTGGCCCTGAATGCGATAATAAGGTTTGTTTTTTGTGTGTGTCAATTTACAGGAGCATCATTTGCTTTACTTGATCCAAATTAAGTACTAACAATTAGTTCTGTGTCAAAGTGTCTGTTGCATACCATCAAAAACGGAACCAACTGTAGGGCACAACTAGCATAATATTTTTTTCATTATAATGCAATATAATCAAAATCAAATTCTTATCTTCCGAACCATTAGTGGTTTGCAGAATTTGAAGGATGTATTACAAATGGTTGTGCAACAAAAATTGAAGACCACAAGCGGAACTATAGCCAAGGCTCCTTTAGGATCCTTTAGTCGTCTGTGAGAAAAATTCGATTAAAACTTGCCATTGAAATGTTGTACCATCACTATTCTCGATTTTCGACTTAATTTAAGCCTAATATTTTAGGAATCAATAAACAATCAATTTCGCGTAAACAATTACACATTTTATATCGCGATCTCAACCTGTTGATGTATTTCTGGTGACTACTTCTGGTGGTCTAAGAAATCACAGAATTGGAATAGAATTTTGTTTTACCTGACCAAAATATAAAAAACATTTTTGTTGAAATACCGGGTAATATATTTTTTTTAAATTCGTTTTAGATATTTGTTTCAGATTTTAGAATCTTAAGCATAATTGCTAGTTTCGAAGGAGCTACGTATCATGCATACATCTAGAACAACTCTTCAATTAAGCAACAGCTTATCCAAAAATTTGTATAATGGGCGAAGTGGAGGGTGGTTATGCTGGTGTTGAGAATTGTTGCCTTCAGCATGCGGTTCCATCTTTCAATGAGGCCATTCGCCTTTGGATGATACGCCGTTGTCCTGTAATGTCGAGTTCCCAGAGTTCTCATCAGCTCATCGAAAAGGTGTGATTCAAACTGAGAACCTTGGTCGGTAGTGATCGCTTATGGCACACAATATTTTTCTATCAACCCCAAAATGAGTGCGCTTGTGACTGTTGGTGCTGCCATATCCTGAATTGGAATCGCTTCTGGCCAACGTGTGAAACGACCTATTATCGTCAAACAGTAGTGATTTGCTTCAGACGGTGGGAACGGTCCCACTAGATCTATATTAATGTGAGCAAATCGCTCGGTCGGAGCGCCGAATCTCTCCAGTTCCGAATTCGTGTGACGTCCAATTTTCGTTCAAATTTAGCGACATTTAGCCGGACCTCGTACACCTGGATGCAAGATGTCATGGATCGCCTGAATGAAGTTACGTCGAAATTTTTGAGTCACGTATGAACGAATATCACTAATGGATTTATCACAATATACTCATTTCAAACTGCCTGAAACGGTAAAAAGTTTTAATTTAATCGAAATGTTATTATCTTCCAATTTTCTGGTCATCCGCCAATTTCTTGTAATTGATTTCTGGTGGTCATTTGTCCGATGTAATCGAGTTGCCTCGCCTGACGATCGTTCGCTTTTTCGGGTTTATATGCGAAGAAAAATGTAAGGGGCTTGAATGAATTTGAAATGTTTAACGGCCAAATATATTTATGTCAGCTCACGATTATACGTGCGGTATCGAAGTTGCGCTTTGTCGAACTTTTTTGAGAACATACCTCACGGTAGAAGTCCATTGTCGACGACTTGATGAAGTATTGCACAAGCCGTGATGTCGGAACCTTCAACATACAGCGAAAGCTCTGCCGTTTTTGATGGATGAGCGAATAAAGCGACGTTGCACAAAATGGTTTGCACTTACTAAATGCATTTCTCGCTTCGTCCGTCCATGTTAACATCGTTCGATCATTTTTCTTGTTTCCGGGAATCATTTCCATTAATTTGGCTTGAGTATCCACGGCGATTGGTAAAAGCTTGCGATAATAGTTGATTGCTACTAAAAAAAAAATTTATTTGATTTACCATTGTCGGAAGTGGAAAAGATTTGATAGCTTCGATTTTTTCCTTTTAACCTCCTGCCGGCCCAATTCGCATTTGGCAACATTTATTGTTGAACCGTATTGTTTCAATAGCGTGAAAATGATTCGCAAATGCTCATGGTGCTTTTCGGGCATTTTCGAGGCGATGCACAAATCGTCAATGTACGCAAACGCATACACAAACTCGAAATCAGGGCAAACTTCGTAACGAAATCGTTGGATAGTTTGGAAAGTTTGTGGGGCGTTGCGTAAGCCGAACGTTTTAAACATAAACTCAAAAAGTTCAAACGGCGTCGTAGTAGACGTTTTTTTAATGTCCTTTTCTGTGACTGGAACCTGATTGAAAGCTTTTTACAAGTCGATCTTTGAGAAAATGGTCTTTCCTTGCAAATTGCCATCGAAATCGTTCAGATACGGAATTGGGTAGCCATCTGGAACTGTGAGGGCGTTTAAAGCGTGATAGTCACCATGATCCATCGGGTTTCTTCAGCATGTGAAACGGGCTTGACCAACTATACTGCTTGATGGTCGAGACACTCCGGCTCTCATCAAAAATTCAAATTCCTTTCGTGTTTTTTCGAGTTTATCGGGCTCCTATCGTCAGGGCTGAACATATACAGGTTGTCCTGTCGTAATAATTCGATGTACTATACCGGTAGAAATTCCCGTTCCTGGTGGTGGAAATATAGTAATTTGCTTGAACTCATCCAACAGACCAGCGTTATACGAATCTAACTGGTATGTTTTGTTTTTGGTCGTCTCATCCACGGTTACGCGCATACCGATGATTGAGGTTGTTACGTCTGCGAAACCGCCACATGAATTCACGAGGTTTACCTTCAGTATTGTGGTTCCAAACGTTTTGTTTCTGTGCAGTTCACTGATGACAATTTAATTCCCGATGGTTTACATTAGCCTGTTGACCGACGGCGTTTCATGAATGATACGTTAACCCTGTATCAATCAAAAATCCGATGTTCATAGTATTGTCGTAAAAAATTTAGTCGGGTAATGAATTTTTATTAAGGCTGTTCATTACCTAAGTACGACGCAGGCTATTGGCTTCAAGTACTATTTGACTGGGGAGATTTCATTGCATCAAAATTGCTCGGCTTGCAACATTGGTTTGCTTGGACGCCCTTCCAGTGAAACCAACAATTTGGATGCTTCGAACGGGATTTGGAACGCGCACGTGCTCTATTAGCTTTCGCTGAATTAAGCTGCAGAAGTAAATTTATTTCGAATTACTCGATGTTGCGGTTTGCTGTGAAGTCGTTTTGTGAGACAATCCTTGAATGCTGAATTTTTCTTTTAAATCACTGCAGAGTGAGCAATTTCGGGTAGTCGTGCAGCCCAAAGATCGATGAATGACGTTTCTGTTAACGAATAGGATACCAATTTTTGTAACTTTCGATACAAATGGGTCGGTTCAGCATCACCATGTGGTACATCGTTAATCCGAGTAAAATTCCATTATTACTAATTTTACGTGCTCGCGTACTTTCCATTTTCTGGAACTTGACCGATTTCCGTGTGGAGGGCTTCCAAATCGCTAAGCGGATTTTGTGCCATTACCGAACAATACATTTTTTATCCGTCGTAACGTTGCTAGCTTCGAATCAGAATTCCAGGCTTACAAAATATTGTTGTAATCTATTTTGACTGTCGATCAGTCTCGGCATTGGCAAGTGTGGAATCCTACAATTTGCTTGTACGAAGGCGGTGTGTGCCCCTTTGTTATCTTCATCGACCCCCCATTTGAGCTTTTTAACTTATTTCTCACTTTATTATTTTTATATGCGTGTTTAGATCACGTCGGGGTCACCATTTTGGGACTAAAACAATACTTTTATTTAATTTACTACGTCTTTTACGTTCAATATTTTATTAATCCTTTTGGTTTAAAACATGGCATCCTTCTCAACAGTTTTCCATTGTTGATATTTATTGCAGGTTGTACAACAATTTTTTCTTGACAGTATGAATTTTGTAAAGGTTAACGTATATTATCTACGGGTCCCATCTGAAACGCGATATTTTAAAACGCGAATTATCAAACCGCGATATTTTAAAATGCGATATATCAAAACACGATAGAGTACAAAACGCGATATGGTACAAAACGCGATATGGTACAAAACGCGATACGGTACAAAACGCGATATGGCACAAAACGGGAATTTAGGATAGGGTTATATCAGTCGGGTGAAGGGGAAATTTAATTTCAGTTTATAGGAATTTAAAAATAAATAGGAGCGAGAGTATATATAGGATCGGTATAAATCGGGTCGCACTATCTCCCGTGGCTTTGCAATGCACATTCTGTACCATATCGCGTTTTGTACCATATCGCGTTTCGAAATATCGCGTTTTGAAATATCACGTTTCGAGCAGATCCGATTGGCTACATATCTGTCTTATATTTATTTAGATGAATGGGTATAGACTACAACGGTGGATTATGACACCGATATCACAAACCCCATATGTTCAACAAGAGTTGCACAACCCAGCGCATAAAACGACACGTAGCTCGGTTGGAAAAGGAATCGGAGTACTTAAAAGTCACTTTCATTATTTGTTAAAATAGCGACATAGATACATCATACTTTCAAAAACAGGTGCAATTTTAAATGCACCTGTTTTTGAATGCACCTGTTTATCGCTACGCTACAATGTTACGAACAATTGTCATTTGTTAGTTTTGTTACTTGATCAGAATCTAAGTCCAGATCCCAGATTCTGATCTAGTGCCATATGATAAATGACTTTTTTTGTGACTTTGTACTAAAATTGTATCTGCTATAAAATGAAAATTTAGTTCTGAATTCTAAAAAGCGAATTTAATTTTCCGCGACTTTAAATTTTCTTATACAATTAGTGTGAATATAATTTTTAAACCATTTTTGCTTTGAATTAAAACGAAATTATGGAATTCTTAAATAAAAAATTAGTAATCAAAAAATTTATAAAATTTGTTTAAAGGATTATTGTGAATTTTCAGTATTTTGACAGTTTTTACGTAATAGTTGTGTGGTTGGCGAAAAACAAACTGCTGTGTCACAAATGAGTTCAGTGGAACAGGAAATTTTCTTGAAAAGTCCTTAAATATTTTCATTTTATCAGAATCTTGGAGGTAGGTCATATATGCACTATCGACTATTGTAGCCGGAACTATTATTTTGCTAGGTGGAACCATAATAAACTATGTAGCCTGAAATCGATTTTTACAGCTCAGCACTATCCGAGCTTCTACATTTGGCAACATATATTTGTGTCATTTGCTTCTTACAATAGAAGCTTAAATTTAAGAAAATTATCAACAGATTTATCGATAATTTTTTATCGACGTTTTCCCTCAATATTCAGAATTATCGCCCGTGTCCGCAGCACTACTCACAATTTTCTATATTTTACTGTACAGCCTAGAAGGAACGATTGGAAAGATCATAATTAAGCTTTTTCCTTAAATTGAGAGAATCCAGTGGTTTGACCAAAATCGGACCACCGGAAGTGGTAACTTTTGTTTTTTATTAATATTTTGATAAGTTTATCATTTAAGCCTATTATTAATTGAATTATTCTAAACTAATTTTACCACAAGGTCGGCCCAGGGACTGTCGGTTCCATTATGATATAGTGACAGTTTTTGTGACGTTTTAATGTGAAATATGAAGTAAATGGTTATGAAGAAAATAGACAAAATTATTATTTACATATATTGAATTAAAATAAAAAGTTCTTTTTAAAATTTTTAAAATGCAGCTATTAATGAATAGAAACGAAATCAAACAAAGTGAGGGCGAAGTTTTTAAATTCGTCTGTACTAATTAATTTATTAAAAATTTGTTCAGCTTTTCAAACAAAACATTATTTTTTATGACATTTACTATGTTTACGATTTTTTGAAAAATCACTCCACACAATTTTTAAACCTAGGGTACTTGTGTAAAAATACACAACTCTTACAAAAATAAGAACTTCCTTAAGTCTCTTCTTGGCAAGACATACATAGTTAGAATTTTCAGAAGTTTCTGATTTGGTAATATAATTCGCTAAATCGATAAGTTATTGTGTTGTACCATAGGTACAAAGCAAGAGTTGAATTTTTGCCGTTTGGTCGTTACAACCTGATAAGTAAACCAACTTTTTATCAGTACGAAACCAATCTGCCAAAAAAGACTTAATGACGTTCTAATTTTTTAAGGGTTGTGTATATTTCCACAAGTACCCTGGGGTTAAAAAAAATGAAGGGTTGAAGGAAGGGATTTTTCTATTTTTGTGGTAGAAAAAAAATAAAATTAAATAAATGTGATGCGTATGATGAGGACGTTATTCAATACAGGATTTTTATCGAATTATCATAAAATTTGTTAGGTATAGAATCTTGAATAAATGCAAGTTGTGTCATAATTTCTAAACCAAAAAATTGAACCTCCCAGATTTGGGATAAAAATCGTGAGTAAAAATTTCAGAAAATCAACGAGCTCAACCCTCGTTAAAAAATTAAACTTCGATCCTATTGCAAAATTTATAAAAGCTCCTATAGAAACTTCCACTCTTCGTACGTAGATCACCACCATATTTTGCATAGCTCTCGCATTTTTTGGAAAAGCTTTCGTATAAAGTTTTATTGCGAATAAGCAATCAGATCTGAACCAATTTTGTTTGAAATTTAATTTACAATATTTTTATTTTAATCGTTTTTTCGTAAATGCTATAGACATTTTAAAATATTTGCAAAAAAGAGAAAAGATCCTGTATGAAATTTGGTTCCAATTAATCAATTCGTGTACGGTGTCTGTACAGGAACCCTATTTTTTAATGAAAAACAGCAAAAGAGAAAGCTTCTTTGGAATCTATTATTTTTGGTGTAAGTTTTGTGGCAAAAATTCATTGGGATCTCCCAATTTGATGAAAAAGCTTATGTATGAAGTTTCATCCCAATCAATCAGTCCATCTTAGCTGTACAGAGTTTAATTTTCGGTTTGTTTTGGATAACTTATTTAGAAATACTATAATTTTCATCGAGGTAAGGTCACCAAGGAAAACGTTAGTTTCTTTCAATGCCTTGGTAACCTCACGGCGATGTTAATATAATATCTGGCTACAACCTAGAATAACCCGAAATTGTTATAACTTTCAAGACATTTTCAAAACTCGAAAAATCTTCTATGGAAAGTGTCACTTCTGGTTTACCGGATTTTGGCCAAATACCATTGGGATCTTCAAATTTATGGAAAAGGCTTAAGTGTGAAGTTTCATTCCATTCAATCATCTTGTCTGGGCTGTACATGGTCAAATTTTAGTTGAAAAACAGTTTTATGTCGAAAATCGTAGATTCCGGCCAAATTTTGGAAAATTGATTTGGTCCGATATTGTTGCAAAATTAATTTAAAAATTGTAAGTTAATAACTGCTTTTCTTGTAAATGATATAATAATAATAATAATAATAATAATAATAATAATAATAATAATAATAATAATAATAATAATAATAATAATAATAATAATAATAATTCCCAACGACCTATTACCCCTCCCAACCGCGCGCGGGGAGTCTCCATCTGTATTATTATTATTTTTTTGATTATAATTCCAGTGATTATAAACATGGATATCGAACTGCTTAACCTGTGAAATTAAAGAAAAGTAGCAAGCGGGAAAATCTATATTAGTATTAAAATCAAATCTGATTATTAAGAGGCAAACTAGGTGAACAGCTAAGCAAAACGATACCCGTCGCGGACGGAAGGAGAACAGAGGTTGAGTCTGCTTAGTACAAGCAGATTAAAATTGAAAAATATAGCAGTCAACTGATAAAATTTCATAAAATTTGATAAATAAAACAAAATAAAATGTAACAAAACAAAATGTTATAAAAGTTATAAAATATTAAAGGCCAAACCAGTCAAGTTAAATAAAAAAGTTGTTTTAAAGTGCGTTTCGTCATATTAAAATCAATGAAGTGGGAGTATTGGTTAGCCTCGTGAAGCATCCTAGATACAGGTTCATTTTTACCATAGTCAGTCCTATGATGGTCGATTCGAAACATAGGTACCGATCTCAAGGCTCGTGAATTAAAATTTAGATTGATTTTTCCTAAGAGGAAAGGAGAGTCGGTACTGCCGGTTAGCAATTGATGAATAAAAACCACGTCTGCAACAACCCTGCGCCTACGAAGTGGTTGTAAATCAATTAGCTTGAGGCGATCTAGGTATGGAGGTAGGTGAAACATGTCCACCCACGGTAGCCCGCGTAAAGCAAAGCGAAGAAATCTACGCTGAACTGCTTCAATCCTTTTTATGTGAACCACATGATAAGGCGACCACACCTGGCAAGCATACTCGAGCAGGGGACGAACGAATGTTAAATAGAGAGCCTTCGTAACATAAGGATCGTCGAATTCTTTTGACCAACGCTTAATGAAACCGAACGCAGCGTTACCTTGATTGACAATGCGATCTACGTGATTTCTGAAGTTCAATTCGCTGTCACAAACGACCCCCAGATCACGAACAGAACTAACTCTGGTAACGGCATCATTGTTAATATAATAGTCACGAGAAATGGACTGTGCACGCTTCCGAGAGTAGGTGACCGTCTGGCATTTACCCACATTCAGCTCAAGATTGTTCTTTACACACCATACGGAAAATGTATTGAGGTCGGATTGTAATAGGATCCTATCGGTGGTGTTTGAAATCTGTTTGTAAATCTTCATGTCATCGGCGTATATAGATATAGTTGAATTTTTAATTAAACATGCAACGTCGTTAATAGACAGAATGAAAAAAAATCGGCCCCAGATGGCTGCCTTGGGGCACTCCAGATGTTGCTGAAAAATGAGCTGATACTGATGTCCTAAACAGAACTTGATAAATACGGTCTTTAAGATAAGAGCCCACCCAACGGAGAAATTGTGGGGGAAATCCAAGAGCCCTGAGCTTAAACAAAATAACTTTATGGGAAATCCTGTCAAACGCCTTGCTGAAATCGGTCAAGATAACATCGACCTCATTCCCTGCTTCAATCATATTTAATGTTTGTGAAGTGAATTCCACAAGGTTTGTGGTCGTGGAGCGAGCTTTGAGAAAACCATGCTGATTGTTGGAAAACAACGGTTTACAATAAAAGTACAATGAATCGTATATAATACTTTCGAACAGCTTGGGAATACAAGATAACTTTGCAATTGGCCTGTAATTACAAATGTCTGATTTGGAGCCGTTCTTATGGATCGGAACTATAAAGGAACTCCAAATAGATGGAAAAATTCCAAGTGAAAGCGACTTTTGGAAAAGTGCCGTCAGCGGCTGAGCAAGAATATTACTGCAGTTTTTTAGGACGATGGATGGTAGACCGTCAGGACCAGGTGAAAAATCATCTTTAAGTTTGGAAATCTTTTGTACCACGGATTCGTAATCGATTTGAACCGGAGTTAGTGTTGTTTGAACACAGTTATTCATGTGTATGAAGTAATCTTCATCGGGTTCAAAATCACTGTTTGCAAAAGCCAGACTGAAAAAGTTAGCAAAATGATTTGTTATGATTTGAGGATCATTAGAGGAATGATCTTTATAATTCAGAGTGGAAGGGTATCCGTCGGATTTTTTTTTTCAAATTAACAAACCGCCAGAAACTCCTAGGATCGGCTATAAGATTGGACTGCATGAGTCTGATGTAATTCCCGTAAAGTTCGTCCGATAAACTACTGAAATCATTATAACTAATCAAATAGTTAGAGTGATCAGAGTCCGATTTAGTTCTTAGAAATCTATGCCAAAGTTTGTTTCTACGGTTGCGTAATGCTCGTAATTCGCTATTATACCAAGGAGGTGATGGCAATACAGTTTTTTTGCGAGTATACGGAATGGATTGTTCAAAGCAATCAAAAACTACAGAATAAAAATTTACAGTTTGTGTTTCTATGTCATTATTATCATTCAAAATGGTGTCAAAGTTGATATTTGACAACAAATCATTAAGTTTCACAAAGTCGGCCATACGAAAATTAAAACATGGCGGAGTTTCAACTTTAAAACTGTCTTGCTCCAGACAAAATGTAATTAAAATGGGAGGATGGTATACATCTATGGCACAAAGGATGAGATTGGTTTCCGATTCGACGCTATTGTTGGTACCAGATGAAAATACCAAATCGAGCTGTCTGTTCAAATTGTTCTTAACGTTGCTGATCTGAAATAATCCAGAGTTCAACATATTATCAGTAAATAAAGCTTCTTTGGTGGTTAGTACATTCGACGCAACATAATGACTGTTATCGTCTGAATAGTCCCATTTCAGACCGGGGAGATTAAAATCACCCACGACAAAGATGTCAAATTGAGTATCCATCAGGTCAAAGATGAAGTCAACAGCGTTAGTAAGAAGTTGATAGGTTACGACCTGGCTAAGTGGGCGAATATAGCAACATAAAATAAAAACATTACTTTTATTATTCTTTATTTTGACGCATATTAACTCGATATTAGCAATGTTGGGAATGGTAACAATTGTACTATCAAAATTGATGTGCACTGCAATAAGAACCCCTCTGCCTGTTGAATTTGTGTCAGGACAGTAAAAACCATCTTTGCGGAAGACGTTGAAATCCGAGGAAAAAACTCGTTACTATTGAAATCACTGTTCAAGGTCTCTGTGAGTGCAAAAATATCAAATGGAAGTCTTTGAACTGCTGAAAAAACGGCGAGAGATTTGGTTCTAAGTCCCCTTACATTCTGGTAGTAGAGGGACAAGCTTTTAAGTTTATTGGCTCTGCTATGTTATTATTATTAATTCGGAAGTCGACAAATTCTTTAAGAAAAGTTGTTTCGGGCCATGATTCAGGGGAGAGCAACGTATCAAATACAGCTTCAGGGATCATTAATTTAAACGAAGCAACTTGTCCATTGAACCGGGATATATTTTTACATTTGATTCTTTGTCCCTGGATGTTATGCCGATTCAATACAGAATTAACATGTGATATAACATCGGCGTTAGTTGTGGTGTTACACAATCTGGATACAAATATAAATTTCGGTTTAGGGACTGCTCTAAGGATACATGGCGGATTAGCAGGGTTATTGGAGAAGTGAGCGGATATAGGGGCTATTAGTGTTGGAGATGTAGAATTGTTGATTGAAGTAGTGTGAGAAACGCGAGCTGCAGATGTTGTAGGTGAAATACGGCTGTTGTTTGACTGAGAATTTGTTGATAGAAGTTCTTGTTGAAGGGAGATGGCATTTGAAGGAGCTTCTGATGATGCAGGTCGGTTTGTTATCGCGCAGTTCATCAATTCGCTACAAATGTCCTTCGTTGTTTTAAGTTCATTCTCAAAGCAGGAGATAGATGAATGTATATGTTCGGAGATGTTGATAGTGTTTTTCTCAAAACCATCACTAAGAGCGAAACTGAAATCATCGAATTTACGAGAGAGGTCTGCTATATCCTTCGAGTGTGATAATAAGTGTTCATTAGTGAGCTGGCTGTGATTCCTAAATTCACTTGTAAGTTGATTGTTGTGTTGTTTAATTAGTGACATATTCGTATTCATGTCCGAAAAAATTAAATCAAATTTGTTGCAAAACATCTCATTCACCATAGCGTCGAAATTATCGATAAATTTTACAACTTTTACAAAGTATTTATCATGACTGAAGTTGTTAAGTGCGATCGATTTGGTGTTGCTTGCAATACTGTCATCAATGCGGTCAAGCGAACTCGACATGTCATCAACACTAGCGCACAATAAATTTAGTTTTTTTTCCATATTAAAAAGACGGTTACAGTTTGCGTCAAAGTCTAATTTACAGTCCTCCACGCGATTTGCAATTGTAGCAATGGATTCGGTTATAAACGGAATTTTGGCATACATATTGCTACCATTTTTGCATTCAATGCAGATGAAGGAAAACTTCTTTAAAAAAGCGGAATCAGCGCGCAAGTGAGGTACTCTCTCAGAGGAGTGATCAAACGCTGAGCCGCAGAAGCAGCATACAATTATAGTATTCATAATTAAAAAAGTAAAATTAAAAAATAATATGCACGCGAATACAGAACAAATTTAACCGTTAAAACATAAAAAAGATACTTAGCTGCAGTAATCGTGTTATATTTGTTGTATGATGTCCAATGCGTCTCTTCTTAATCCCGTTAATTTGATTATTTTAATGTCAGTATTGGTTGTGAATGGCCGCACAAATTGATGGAACAATATTATTTTGTGATGTCGACACTAAACGGCAGTTACGATATTCAACGTAACAACAACAACAACAACAACACACGCCAACCAAAACTCGATTATTGTATATTATATTTACCAAAAACGGTACTAGTTCAAATATAAATAAGTATTAATATTATCACAGTTATGAAATTTACGATCGGGTCACAATGTTTAAAATAAAGTAATATTATTATCACAGATATATTAAGGTTACATGTTTATTATTATCCGCACAAGTATATCACGTTAATTTGATAAAATCGCAGAAAACAAAAATTGATAAAACTTAGAATGAAACTTTCATTACACAAAATAAACTATGCACATTTAAGTAATTATGTTAAAGGTCACTATCACCAAATTAAAAAGAGCAAAAAATACGGTAAAATAGAAAGATAAAATGAAATGAACCAAAATAAATTGATTAAAAACACGTCTGCACTAGACGAAGTCAAAAATAGTAGTGTTATATATTTACCGAAATACGTGGAAAAAACGAGCGAAGAAAGAGCAGCTTCACGGTGGAAAAACGATAAAGCTACTATGGAAACTGGTACTGGGTGAACCGTTTCGGCCAAAATGCATTAGAATTTAGAACAAACAAGGGGTCGAATTAAGTTGGATAACGTTTTTTGTCAAAATTCGACATTTTCACTTAAATTTTGAAAAACTTTCCTGGAACGGTATAGTTGCAAATTTTATTTAGAATACTTTAGTTATTAACCATTTTTCTTGTAAATAATATACTTTTTAAAATATTTTATAAAAAACTTAAAAGCTTCTATGGAAGCTGTCGCTCCGGCTCTGATCTCCCAATTTATAAAATCTGCATAAGTATGAGGTTTTATAACTATCATTCAGTCTGGGCTGTACAAGGCTGAACTTTTGTTGAAAACATTTTTTGTCGAAAATTGTCGTTTCGATTAAATTTTGGAAAAATTATCTGGGCCGATATTGCTGCAAATTTAGGGATTAAGAATTTTTTATATCATATCCGTTTTTCGTAAATATTTTCAAAAAAAGAAGGAGTGAATATATTGTGGCCAATACCGAACTTTTGTCGGATATCGTTTTTCACCGGATATGACAGCTTTAATTGTACTAACAGATTATTATTTAATTATGCAACAATTGCGGTTTTGATCAGTTTTATAAAACTTAATCGGGATTTATGTTTTTTGGAAATGGCGAGTTTTGATTAATTTTTATTTTTGCCCCAAAATTCGGCATCTCGATAGGCCATGCAAATTGACTATTCGTAATAAAACTTTGTACTAAATCTTTTCCAAAAAAGGGGAGAGCTAAGCGAAATGTTGTGGACATCTGGGTATCAGAAGTGGCAGCTTCCGTGAGAACTTTTTCTATTATTTGTGTATTCGTAATCGTAGATCTTGCAAATACACCTTTCTTGATTTTTAAAGTAAAAAATTATACTTACAGGAATTTGGGAAAAATTTTCTTTTGTAAATTTAATATTTAAATTTATTTTGGTTGGTTAAATTTTCATTTTCGCTGATGCAAATTAATATGTCGGAAAATTTATTTGATTTTTCGCATTATTAGCAGTTTTAAACCGCATCTTTTAACCCTTCGTTGTTTTTGATAAACGCCACTTTTCAGCATCATTGAAAAATTAAATAAAGGGTTTTGAACTTCGTAGCCCATGGAAGCTGACACATCCAGTACACAGATTTCCACCAAATTTTGCAAAGATCACCCACTAATAGATAAGAATAAATTTTCATTCCGAATAGTTAATTCGCCGGGCTTTAGAGATGCCGAGTTTTGGTGAAATAAAGTATTTTCCTGAACTCATCATTTTCGGTAAACTTTAAAAATTATCTCAATTAATTTTGTTTGAAATATATTTTGCAATCTTTTTGTTTTAATCGTTTTTCGTAAATGCTATATACTTTTCATACAGCCCTTAGCCTAGGGTACTCAGAGGGTTTCGGCTGTCTCTATGAACACCTAGGTAACACCAAGGTAGCCGCGTCCTAATCGCGGGCGGGGGTACTACTTCGGCATTAGCAAAGTGCTATCGGGGACCAAATGCCAGTGGTATAAATTGGCTAAAATAAACAATGAATACATTACGAAATGTAATACCCTATAAGGTGGTACAGAAACAGATATACTGACAAATCCACACTTCGGAGGCAGGTTCAATCTGGGATGGACCAATCATTGTTTAACCCATTTGGACGAAGTTCCAAATTACCAAGATCACTAACATCTTCAACTGAAATAAAGGAATTTACAACTAAATTGAAAGAAGAATTTACAATTTTAAAGAAAGAGAATGAAGAACTCTAAAAAGCAGTTGAAACACGCGCAGAACTAGGAATGACACATAGCTTTGCAATCGATGATGATGTTAATTCATTCCGTACGGATGAAAAAGATTTAGAAAGAGAAAGAAATCAGATTTTGAAAAGGAGTGAAATACTAAGTAAGAAAAGCAAAGCAACTCTAACCGGAAATGGCAGAAACTTTACCATCAACTTCAAAAGAGGTTTCTAGAAAACAGTTAATCATCAAGAAACAACTAGCTCTAGAACAACTCCCAGCTGAACCAAAAGAGAAATTACCTTCACCAATAAATGTCGCTGAGTCCTCACCGGAGGTAGAAAAATCAAAGGTAAAAGCCAACCATCGATTTTTATAGTAGGAGTAACCAACTACTTAGAAATCCAAAGTGTAATGACTAATGAGTACTATTACGGAAAGTATAAAATTACTGCTTTGAACAATAATGTATGGAAGATTAACACTTCAAATCCAAACGCATACAGAAACGTGTCAATGAAGCTGAATACGGAAAAGAATTAGTAGTATACGCGCAAAAATAAAAACGATCGTCCCATCAAGGTCATAGTAAGAGGCCAACATCCAACCTGTGAAAGTAGTTCAATAATGGAGGATCTAGAAAATAAAGGATTTGAAATCCTTGATGCCGTGAACATTATTAGAAAAGAAAGACGTAGCGGAGAGAACCGATCTGAAGCCATTTCAAAATGAGGGCTTCCCCTGTTCATGCTAGCGTTTGATAAATCCAAGCAAATAGTAAAAATTCACAATATAACTGGCATACTCAACAAACGAGTAAAGTTTGAAGCTGTTAAAAGAGACAGTACGTAAGTTCGAAAATAGATAAAAATAAATAATGTATGCAATACATAGTTCAATTCATAATTCCGGAGCAGAACGAGACATCAAAACTAAACTCATTAAGAATAGCCATATGGAATGCAAACGGATTAACACAACACCTAGAAGAACTAGAACTATTTTTAAATACCGAGAAAATTGGTATATGCTTAATAACAGAAACACATTTCACCAGCAGCTCCTATGTATCAATCCGGATATATACTTGTTACCATACTACACATCCTGCAGAACGAGCAAGAGGAGGGTCAGCTAAATTTGTTAGGGATAATATCAATCATCATGAAGAATTAAAAATAGAAAAAGGATCCATGCAAGTAACCACCGTGGCGGTTAAATTTGGTTATCAACACCTGTAATATATATGTGATATATTGCCCCCCACGGTATAACCTAAAAATAGAAGACTACATTAGCTTGTTCCTTTGTTCTTTAACTCCAACTAAAGATACCGGCTATTCCCTCTGGAAAGCAACAAAAGGGTTAAAACGACCAAAGACGCAGATCACCCTAATCAAAACAAACGATTGGAAATGGGCTCAATGTGCGAAAAATAAAGCTGACCTGATTGCTGAACATCTTGAAGAAACATTTCAACCTCTAGGTCGGCAGACCGCAGTTACGAAAACATTGCTGATACGCCCAGAACATCTGATTTTGAAGAGATCATACAGGTATAAAAGAACGTACATTAAAAGAACTACAACCTGAAATTAAAAACATAAGTAAAGAAAGCTCCTGTTATGATCTGATAACAGGGCAAATAATAAATGAGCACATAATCAACGCGACCCTCAGGAAAAAAACATGTGCCAATGCAGTGGGAAGTAGCAGAAGTAATAATGATTCCGAAACCTGGCAAGCCACCAAATGATAGAAAATCTTACCGGTCAATTTCACTTCTACCAACACTAGCGAAATTGTTTGAGAGACTGTTGCTCAAAAGATTGAAAAGAACCATAGAAAAAAGAAACCTTATCCCAGAATATCAGTTTGGTTTCAGAGAGAAAAACTCAACTATTGAGCAGGTTCATAAGCTTACAGATGTCACAGAGAATACATTAGAGAAGAACAAGGTTTGTTCTAGTAAATAGAAAATAAATTGCTATTATATCAACAGGTGCTAAAGCATGTATGGACTGACGGAATAGAAGAAAGAAGAAATAAAAGAACTAGCAGTAATTTATGGAACACGTATTTATCAACACGTAAATAAAGATATTCGTGGTATGTTGATGTTGGACACTTTACATGCAGGTAAGACGATTGTAGAGAACGAAATCAATTGATTTAATGGAGCAAAGACTACTTCAGTAAATAACCTATAAATGGAGCTGGCCAATGGGCTTCTTCTCATTCACAAGTGACTAAATTAATACTTATAATAATTTAAATAAATAAAAAAAAAAAAAACTTTTAAAACTATTAGCAAAAAATGAGAAAGCTTCTATGGCAGCTATCGCTTCCGGCTCCCAATTTATGGATAAAACCTAAGTTTGAGGTGTCACTACGATCAGTCAATCTGCCTGGTCTGCAGAGAGAGCAAAACATTTAGTCTGCAATACACCACATGCGCATACACAGACACACATACATAGATTTTTTTAAAACCCACCTTTTTTGATTTCGGCTATATGGCGAATGGTAAATCTGCAAAAAACTCGAGGTCAATATTTAAAAATATTGTTTGGTTATTAAAGGATATTTTCCACCTATATGACTTTAAAATTACTTTAATTTTTTCCTATGAATAGTATAAAGAGCTGCAACTTCTGACTTATTCAACTTGTACATAAGACCTAAGTGCGAAGATAATTGAAATATTTTGGCATTTCCATTTACAAAAAAAAATCAATTGAGTCGAGTTTTGTTGTTTGCTTTTGTTCATTATCATTTACTCTTAGGGAATGCTTCCCAAATATCCCAGAACCATTGGAATGTGCCCCATTTCATTAATAACCTTTATGACTTGCCTGTTAAAGCCATATGTTATTTTGAGCTGCCCAGTACTCAGGATTGCTTTATTATAAAAATACATTAAATTTATATTTCGAAGTAGTTGATATTCATAAATTTATAGTACCATCACCAGTTCCATATAGTCTTAAAACATTATTGATTTTGCTTTATACTTTTTTATAATTAAATCGTGTGCTGTTCACAACAGAAATGAATATTTTGCACTTGGCTAAACCCCCCACAATTAACGGTGTTCCAAAAATTATATTACAATTGACACGTAAATTGCCGGTCGTTGTTCCGAACTAGTAATTGATTTAATTGCGCTTGAACTTATGAAAAGGTGCGACGCAGTACATTATGGATTGAATTAAATAAATTATTTTCAACCCTTTCATTATCTGATTCTTATCACAATTCTGTCGTGGTTATTCATTAAGAACGAGATACAAATTCATACGCAATCATGTAAATCAACCAACCCAATAATTTTGTTTTCTACAAAATTTGTCAATTCACAAGTGATATACTTTGCTGCTAACATTGTTTACCATTTTTATAACCGATTTGTAGATACAGCAAAAATCTCCATATAAAGTAGTTATTGTTATGTCCTGTGTATTGTTTGGTTTACGATGTGGGGTACTTCTTTATAGAAATACTTAGTAGAAAAGTTGTTATAGTATATCGAAGTATTATGGGTAGTGGATGGAACACAAATAAAAAATACTAAACGAAAAATACGCAAAAATAACCCCATAACAGCCAACAACAAGATGATAATATAAAATAAAGCGAATGCCATCATTATCATTGTCATCGTCTAGCCAAGAGAGGATAATCAAATTTATTCTTCTGTATTGTCGTACCATTACGAGTACTTATTGTTGCTGTTGTTGCCATTGTTGTACAATAAAACCAGTAGATATCCCTTTAAAATGGAAAATATTTTTGTTTTGTTATTCTTGTATATGATGATTATGATGATGGTTATTAGGACCAGTTAAGATAAAATGTACACATTGTTATATTGTGTATCTGAAATGATTGACCTTTAAAATATTTTTTTTATTTTATTTTGCATGGTTGTTGCCCACCGTTTTGATTGTTTTGTGAAAATATCTAGCCAGCTACTCTCTGTTTACCCACCATACACATAAAATGAATAGGATTAAGATGATTGACATCTTAATAACAGAATGTATTAAAGAGTTAATGGGAATTTGAGTGGAATCCATTCTTATGTTCGTTTGTGCGATCGTAAACAAAATAGAAACGGTTCAAAAATCTTTTTGAACTGTTCCTCCTCTATAACATCTCGTGTATACTTACTATGGTCTTATATTATAATACTCCTACCAAAAAGAGTTTTTTACGATAGCATTTTTTAGTATCAACATAAAATTCTATAGTGAATAGTAATTTTTAATAGCCCGGTCCCCCCAAACAATATATATTTATAGACAAAATATTATTATATTTATATATTTAAAATTCACTGTCACATCACGTAATAATCAAGAAATTCATGTACGCATTTAATTAGTCACGTATTTTGATTATATTTTGGATATAAAATAGAAAATGCATCTCACACTCATTTTAAATTCGTCAAAATTATAAAATTGTACCGATCGAGAGGCCCCTGTTGGCATTGGGTATTTTTGTGTTAAACATGTAACGTTTTTTCAGTATTTCATCCTACTAAAATAAAAATGTCATCAAACAATTTTAATTTTATCACATGTTATGATTTTTAAAATTACCGTAATAAATTACCGCTCTTTTTCAACATAATTGTAGAGGGTGCCACTATTACTACGAAAATTGAGGTGAATATACGTTGTAGCCAACACCCGACTTTCTTTTTCCACAAAGATGTACATAGAACTCGAATACACCACACTTGATTTTAATGTGAAAAATTAAACTCACCGAACTCTCATTAAAACTATCTTGCATAATCAAAAAATATTCTCCCTGCTTAAATTTCTGAAAACCATAAGGTTGTTGGTTAAAAATTTAATTTATAACTTGTCGTTTTTTGTAAATGCTAAAATGCTACTTTCAGTACAATGATTTCCATTAAATTTCGCAAGGATCTTGCAATATTAATAGAAAATGTTTAAGTATGATGTATTATTCCGAAGTGAATCCGCCTGGACTGAAGAGATCTCTAACTTTATAATTCCTGATAAAATTTCAAAAACGATTTGAACTTTTGTTTGAAATTTAATTTGCAATTTTTTTGTTTTTAATCGTTTTTTCATAAATGCTATGTAATTTTTAAAATATTTCTAAAAACCGGAAAAGCTCCAGTGAACTGGGGCCTCTCAATTTATGAAAAAAGCTTAAGTTTTAAGTTTAATTCCCATCAATAAATCCAAATTGGCTGTGTAGGTGTCCTAGTTTTGCTGAAAAAAAATTTAGCAAACACCATCAATTCCGCTTAAATTTTG
This sequence comes from Nephrotoma appendiculata, assembly GCA_947310385.1. Lineage (NCBI taxonomy): Eukaryota > Metazoa > Arthropoda > Insecta > Diptera > Tipulidae > Nephrotoma > Nephrotoma appendiculata. Next base: position 54,705,029 of record OX371223.1, read on the forward strand.
GAAAACTTACCTGGGCATGAATTCCGATTCAGTGACTATTGAAAAGGACTTTGTATTTTTGTCGTTGTTGTTTTTTGGCAACTAAGGCAGAAATTGCCAACAAATAGTGAAATTATTACTCAATGCCGTTTATCATTAAACCGGAAATTGCGCCTTGGACAGATGCTGTTGCAAAATTTATTTAGAGTGCATTAGTTCATAGTCGTTTTTCTCGTAAATGATATACTTTTCAAAACATTTGCAAAGTACAAAAAGCTTTAGATTTTGGCCAAAAATCACTATGAATTCTCGGTTTATGAAAAAAGCTTGAGAAGGCATAGTCATTTAGTCAAACAATTCGAGGTAAAAAAAATCATGATTCTGGATCCTCCATAGTTGAGCTAAAACATCATTGAGTGTAATATGAAAATTCTTAAACATTTGAAATTATTTCATATTACACTCAATGATGTTTTGGCTCAACTAATAAAAATCTCAGAGATTTCCGAGCATGTGGATAAATAAGATTTGTTTCTTACATTAATTACTAGTTCAGAACCACTTCGATCACCTCTGTGCGATCCGTAGGGGCCGAGGTAAATAATTTCAAATGTTTAAGAATGTTCATATTACACTCAATGATGTTTTGGCTCAACTAATAAAAATCTCAGAGATTTCCGAGCATGTGGATAAATATGATTTGTTTCTTACATTAATTACTAGTTCAGAACCACTTCGATCACCTCTGTGCGATCCGTAGGGGCCGAGGTAAATAATTTCAAATGTTTAAGAGTTTTCCTATTACACTCAATGATGTTTTGGCTCAACTAATAAAAATCTCAGAGATTTCCGAGCATGTGGATAAATATGATTTGTTTCTTACATTAATAACTAGTTCAGAACCACTTCGATCACCTCTGTGCAATCCGTAGGGGCCGAGGTAAATAATTTCAAATGTTTAAGAGTTTTCATATTACACTCAATGATGTTTTGGCTCAACTAATAAAAATCTCAGAGATTTCAGGGCATGTGGATAAATAAGATTTGTTTCTTACATTAATAACTAGTTCAGAACCACTTCGATCACCTCTGTGCGATCCGTAGGGGCCGAGGTAAATAATTTCAAATGTTTAAGAATTTTCATATTACACTCAATGATGTTTTGGCTCAACTAATAAAAATCTCAGAGATTTCCGAGCATGTGGATAAATAAGATTTGTTTCTTACATTAATTACTAGTTCAGAACCACTTCGATCACCTCTGTGCGATCCGTAGGGGCCGAGGTAAATAATTTCAAATGTTTAAGAATGTTCATATTACACTCAATGATGTTTTGACTCAACTAATAAAAATCTCAGAGATTTCCGAGCATGTGGATAAATAAGATTTGTTTCTTACATTAATTACTAGTTCAGAACCACTTCGATCACCTCTGTGCAATCCGTAGGGGCCGAGGTAAATAATTTCAAATGTTTAAGAATTTTCATATTACACTCAATGATGTTTTGGCTTAACTAATAAAAACCTCAGAGATTTCCGAGCATGTGGATAAATAAGATTTGTTTCTTACATTAATTACTAGTTCAGAACCACTTCGATCACCTCTGTGTGATCCGTAGGGGCCGAGGTAAATAATTTCAAATGTTTAAGAATTTTCATATTACACTCAATGATGTTTTGGCTCAACTAATAAAAATCTCAGAGATTTCCGAGCATGTGGATAAATAAGATTGGTTTTTTACATTAATTACTAGTTCAGAACCACTTCGATCACCTCTGTGCAATCCGTAGGGGCCGAGGTAAATAATTTCAAATGTTTAAGTATTTTCATATTACACTCAATGATGTTTTGGCTCAACTAATAAAAATCTCAGAGATTTCCGAGCATGTGGATAAATATGATTTGTTTCTTACATTAATTACTAGTTCAGAACCACTTCGATCACCTCTGTGCGATCCGTAGGGGCCGAGGTAAATAATTTCAAATGTTTAAGAATTTTCATATTACACTCAATGATGTTTTGGCTCAACTAATAAAAATCTCAGAGATTTCCGAGCATGTGGATAAATATGATTTGTTTCTTACATTAATAACTAGTTCAGAACTACTTCGATCACCTCTGTGCAATCCGTAGGGGCCGAGGTAAATAATTTCAAATGTTTAAGAGTTTTCATATTACACTCAATGATGTTTTGGCTCAACTAATAAAAATCTCAGAGATTTCCGAGCATGTGGATAAATAGGATTTGTTTCTTACATTAATAACTAGTTCAGAACCACTTCGATCACCTCTGTGCGATCCGTAGGGGCCGAGGTAAATAATTTCAAATGTTTAAGAGTTTTCATATTACACTCAATGATGTTTTGGCTCAACTAATAAAAATCTCAGAGATTTCCGAGCATGTGGATAAATATGATTTGTTTCTTACATTAATAACTAGTTCAGAACTACTTCGATCACCTCTGTGCAATCCGTAGGGGCCGAGGTAAATAATTTCAAATGTTTAAGAGTTTTCATATTACACTCAATGATGTTTTGGCTCAACTAATAAAAATCTCAGAGATTTCCGGGCATGTGGATAAATAAGATTTGTTTCTTACATTAATTACTAGTTCAGAACCACTTCGATCACCTCTGTGCGATCCGTAGGGGCCGAGGTAAATAATTTCAAATGTTTAAGAATTTTCATATTACACTCAATGATGTTTTGGCTCAACTAATAAAAATCTCAGAGATTTCCGAGCATGTGGATAAATATGATTTGTTTCTTACATTAATAACTAGTTCAGAACCACTTCGATCACCTCTGTGCAATCCGTAGGGGCCGAGGTAAATAATTTCAAATGTTTAAGAGTTTTCATATTACACTCAATGATGTTTTGGCTCAACTAATAAAAATCTCAGAGATTTCCGAGCATGTGGATAAATAGGATTTGTTTCTTACATTAATTACTAGTTCAGAACCACTTCGATCACCTCTGTGCGATCCGTAGGGGCCGAGGTAAATAATTTCAAATGTTTAAGAGTTTTCCTATTACACTCAATGATGTTTTGGCTCAACTAATAAAAATCTCAGAGATTTCCGAGCATGTGTATAAATAAGATTTGTTTCTTACATTAATTACTAGTTCAGAACCACTTCGATCACCTCTGTGCGATCCGTAGGGGCCGAGGTAAATAATTTCAAATGTTTAAGAGTTTTCATATTACACTCAATGATGTTTTGGCTCAACTAATAAAAATCTCAGAGATTTCCGAGCATGTGGATAAATATGATTTGTTTCTTACATTAATAACTAGTTCAGAACCACTTCGATCACCTCTGTGCAATCCGTAGGGGCCGAGGTAAATAATTTCAAATGTTTAAGAGTTTTCATATTACACTCAATGATGTTTTGGCTCAACTAATAAAAATCTCAGAGATTTCAGGGCATGTGGATAAATAAGATTTGTTTCTTACATTAATTACTAGTTCAGAACCACTTCGATCACCTCTGTGCGATCCGTAGGGGCCGAGGTAAATAATTTCAAATGTTTAAGAATTTTCATATTACACTCAATGATGTTTTGGCTCAACTAATAAAAATCTCAGAGATTTCCGAGCATGTGGATAAATAAGATTGGTTTCTTACATTAATTACTAGTTCAGAACCACTTCGATCACCTCTGTGCAATCCGTAGGGGCCGAGGTAAATAATTTCAAATGTTTAAGAATTTTCATATTACACTCAATGATGTTTTGGCTCAACTAATAAAAATCTCAGAGATTTCCGAGCATGTGGATAAATATGATTTGTTTCTTACATTAATTACTAGTTCAGAACCACTTCGATCACCTCTGTGCGATCCGTAGGGGCCGAGGTAAATAATTTCAAATGTTTAAGAATTTTCATATTACACTCAATGATGTTTTGGCTCAACTAATAAAAATCTCAGAGATTTCCGAGCATGTGGATAAATATGATTTGTTTCTTACATTAATTACTAGTTCAGAACTACTTCGATCACCTCTGTGCAATCCGTAGGGGCCGAGGTAAATAATTTCAAATGTTTAAGAGTTTTCATATTACACTCAATGATGTTTTGGCTCAACTAATAAAAATCTCAGAGATTTCCGAGCATGTGGATAAATAGGATTTGTTTCTTACATTAATTACTAGTTCAGAACCACTTCGATCACCTCTGTGCGATCCGTAGGGGCCGAGGTAAATAATTTCAAATGTTTAAGAATTTTCATATTACACTCAATGATGTTTTGGCTCAACTAATAAAAATCTCAGAGATTTCCGAGCATGTGGATAAATATGATTTGTTTCTTACATTAATTACTAGTTCAGAACTACTTCGATCACCTCTGTGCAATCCGTAGGGGCCGAGGTAAATAATTTCAAATGTTTAAGAGTTTTCATATTACACTCAATGATGTTTTGGCTCAACTAATAAAAATCTCAGAGATTTCCGAGCATGTGGATAAATAAGATTGGTTTCTTACATTAATTACTAGTTCAGAACCACTTCGGTCACCTCTGTGCGATCCGTAGGGGCCGAGGTAAATAATTTCAAATGTTTAAGAATTTTCATATTACACTCAATGATGTTTTGGCTCAACTAATAAAAACCTCAGAGATTTCCGAGCATGTGGATAAATAAGATTTGTTTCTTACATTAATTACTAGTTCAGAACTACTTCGATCACCTCTGTGCGATCCGTAGGGGCCGAGGTAAATAATTTCAAATGTTTAAGAATTTTCATATTACACTCAATGATATTTTGGCTCAACTAATAAAAATCTCAGAGATTTTCGAGCATGTAGATAAATAAGATTGGTTTCTTACATTAGTTACTAGTTCAGAACTACTTTGATCACCTCTGTGCGATCCGTAGGGGCTGAGGTAAATAATTTCAAATGTTTAAGCGTTTTCATATTACACTCAATGATATTTTGGCTCAACTAATAAAAATCTCAGAGATTTCCGAGCATGTGGGTAAATAAGATTTATTTTTTACATCAATTACTAGTTCAGAACCACTTCGATCATCTCTGTGCGATTCTTAGTGTGTTTTATTGTAAAAAAACTCATTTTATAAAATTCACTCAAAATTTTTCTCAAAACTTAATTCTTTGCTACTTAGTGTACAAATATTTGTGTTTATTAAAAAATTTCAGATTTTATTATGAAAGTTCAATATTTGAGTGTTTTTTCAATTCTAAGTACTTTTAGGCCACAGTGTATATTTTGTTATTTTGGCAGATACTTCACTCCGATTTTTAATTCGCATAAGTTTTGGAAAACTAATATAATCTGATATTGTTGAAAATATCCTTTCGAATCTTTTAGTTTACATTTAAATTTCTTTTAAATGAAATAGCTTTCTAAATAGTTTCAAAAAACGAAAAAGTTCCTTTGGAAGCTGCCATTGGTGGACCGATTTCGGGCAAACATCACTAGCACAAATCTATCAATATATGGAAAAATCCTAAGTATTCATCGGGATCAAACTAGCATCTGATACAGCGCGAAATGGGCCAAATTTAATTTGGAACACTGTTTGAGTCAAAGATTGCCATTTTCACTTAAATTTTGGAAAACTGAGCTGCAAAATTATAATTAAAATCTTTTAGTTCATAATTGGTTTTCTTGCAAAATATTTGAAAACATATCGAGGTAACTTCTTTTCGAAACTATCACTTCCGTCCGGTGGACCGATTTCGAAAACAAACCGGTAACAAAACAATGGAATCTTCCAATTTCTGGAAAAAATATTAATTGTGAACACCCAAATCACTAATCAGTTCATCATTTAGGGGCCTAATTTTAGTTGAAAAACAGTTTTTGTCGAAATTCGCCATTTCTGGTCAGATGCCTTTGTCGCCTGGATTGTATGTTTTAATGAAAACTTTTAGACCTCGATAGAAGGTTCTTGTTTTTTGGCCTTTGTTCCTGTCTCTATCAGTTCTGTGCTATCCAATTGTTAAGGCGGAAGGCGCCAGGTTTTGATGATTGGGGGAGATTATTATCTTTATGCATGACCTATGCCTTCAACGAATCTATTATTGAGAATGCAAGGGCCTGACCTTGAAAATTGATTGTTTAAACTCGTTGTTGCTGATATTATAAACTCGTTGTTGATATTTAAGACATTTTTGGATGGAATTCACCTTAAAGTGGAAAAGCCAATTCGTTTTAAAGTGGATCCGTTTACGCGGAGACCCTTAACATTGCTCTTTCGGGTACGGTAGAGAGAGTTAATTGTAAGTACCTCGATAGTGTGTTCCGTTTTGCGTTTGTTAGCTCCTTGTATGGATCAGTAAACGGCGGCTTATTTTCTCATTCGTTCCGTTTCTACAGTACGACAGGAAGACATATTAAAGTTCTTTAAATTATAGGTTTGCAGTGTCCTATGATTTTAACGTCGGAATGGTAGCTTTATCCCAAATCGCTGTATCTTCAATTCGGCAGTTAACTGTTAAACAACGATAGCTCATTCTGCTGTCCAGAAAAGTTAGCAACTTTCACGGGGAGCTTCGTAGTAGGAGGGTTATGAAATTGTAGAAGGGTTTTGAAAAAAAACTTGATTAGGGGATACTCCTGCCCTTGATTTTAATTTGTTATTGTGCCAAGGCCTAATCGTATGAAAGAACTGATTGTTTTAAAATCTCTAGGCGTTTTTTTGCTACTCCGGTTAGTCATGCACTTCTTTTCTTTTTACTTCCAAAAAGGGTGGTACATGAGAATACGTTGAACTTAGCTCTTGGAGGTAGAAGATGTCCTCCGGGAGAGTAGTTATTAAAATCATTTAAGCTAGAAACAGTTGTTAAAAGTGATCTAATCTAATAAGGAGAAAAATATATTTAAAATCCACTAAAAATTCTTTTCAACACTGTCGGAGCCGGTAAAATTTTTAAAATGGAATCTGATAAAATCGTACGAACTCGAACTCATTGCAATCATTTTTCGACGCATGAAAACTCTTTAACATCGTTTTTTTGTGAAAATCGTTCAGTGAAACAGTGAAAATTAGTAAAGAAAAATGAAACCCGTCTCTCACAGATCAACCAAGTTTTCTCGAAAAAATTTAAAACAGAGATATTGACCTCAAAAACAGATCATTTATTAACGAGCTATTCCAGAAGCAGGAATTATTTCAATCGCTTTCCTGCTAAATCTTCCCTTATCAATTTTAAACGAAACTTTTCGAACGCAAAACATTTTCAAATGAGACAATTTCAGCCTATTTCATCAAAATAATTCTTGCCAGTGTTACAAACAATGAACATTAAAATGTACAAACATAATGTTAAATTATATTTTTGGGTAGTTCACACCTGCATATTTAGTGCATGAAATAAACACTTTATATCACCTAAATATCTTCTAGCCGCTAGCTATAAAGCCTAAGTAAAAAATTAAAAAAACTAATAAAAATTGACTCCTTCATGACTATCTCTTACATAATTTATTAATTATTTAATTATAATTAAAATTGACCGTGTAACGTTGAAAACAAAAAGCAAAATTTTATATGTATGTCACAAATTTGAAAAACACCACTAATCGTTTCTTAATCCAGGTGCAAATTTTGACTCGTCCATTTGGTGTGATAAGTAACATTGTCGCTGAACTTAACTTTTCGTATTAGCTCGGATCCCTCGCCCTTGTTATTTAAATAGTGGAAATAATGATAGTAATTTTGTAAAAGAGAGTATTCCATCATCGTGATATTGCCAAATTCACTGAATGCTCTTTTCAATGTTTGTGAATCTTCTTTAAACGAAGACAGTTTCGCAACCTGACCGTTAAACAGGGTACCAAGGTATGCCGGGTATCATGAAATGAATCCTTTCATTGGCAGGTATTTAGCACAAGACATAATTATTTTACATTGATAAACACCACCAAATCGTGTCTTTTGATATTGTTCATCCGGAGCATGCAGACAAATGCAAAAGTTTTGAGAGAAGTGAAATTCGATTTGCTTCACAACTTTAGCGCTAGCGTTGTGCTGTGTGTGTGTGTGTGTGTCATCAATGATATTAGTTTATAGATATCCATTGATACTTGGTTCTTTTAACCAATTTGAGTTTATCCAATGACACTACAATCGAATCTAAAATCACTTTGATTACAGTCTCATAAAATTTGCCAGGATGGACCAGTATGTCCCATAATACACGTTTTCTTAGAGCTTGTTCAAGATGAAAATAGTTGGCAGTATAGATGCTTAAATGAATTTTTGCTTGTAACGGTCTTTGACCGTTTAATTGAACAGATGAACTTTGAATCATTTATACAAAATATTCAGAAAGTTTTCAGGGTTTCCACGTTTTTTTTTCGTATTTTAAAAATATGTTATTAAATTCGTTTACGTTTTTTCATTTTAAATGCTCAACAGCACCGGAGGGAAATGATGGGGTTCTAAATCTCAAAACTAAATTTCCCAAACTTTTGGTAAAACTTAAATTATTTCAGAACACTAAGTTCAGCGCTTGTTGATCGAAAAATATTTCTTTAAATTTATTAAAATATCTTAATTTTTTCAACATCATTGCAAAAACTTAAAAACTCCCATTGAAGCTGAAACTTCCCGTACACAGTTCTCCACCAAACTTCGCATGAACCTTCCAATTAATGCAAACAGGTAACATATGAAGTTTTATTCCGGTTAATTCGCCTGCACTACAGAGATGCCCAATTTTGGTGAAATAAAGTCGTTTTATCAAAATTCGTCATTTCCGGTTTAAGTTTCTAAAATATTTGAACTAATTTTGTTTCAAATTTAATTTAAAATCTTTTTGTTTTTAAACGTTTTTTCATGAATACTAAATACTTTTCAAAATATTTTCAAAATCGAAAACGCTGTTATATAGCTGTCACTTCCGGTGGAACGATGTAGGCCGAAAACCTCCGAAAAACGAATCTCCCAATTTAAGGAAAAAACTTAAATACGCAGTTTCATCCCTATAATTTGATCTGTATGGATTGTACAGCAACTGACGGTATTGGCAGTTTTGTGTCAGAAATCGTCATTCCCGCATAATTTTTGAAAACATACCCGGAATGGCATTGTTGCAAACTTATTGTGACTACAAATTAATTTGGTCTGTTTTCAAAAAAGGCCTCTTGGCTATAATAATTTTTTTATAGTAACAGCTAAATTCCATTGTTTCAGACAGATAAGATATCTGCCGTTAATATTCAGTTTGTACAGGGTGGCTGAGACCAAATGTTACCATATGAAAACGTTGTAATTTATTTTAATTTTGATTATTTTTTTTTGAAATTTCGTGGAATATGTTGAAAACATATTACATTTTATGAAAAACATGTTACTGCTCGATATGACCTCCTTTGGCTCTGATTATTTGATTCAGTCTTCCATAGAAAGCATTGTATGCTAACCGAACGTGGGCTTACGGAATTTTATTCCATTCTCGAACAAGAGCTGACTTGAATGCATCAACACTTTCGTATTTTTTAGTGGACACCTTACTTTCCAAAATGGACCATATGGAGAAATCGATGGGATTCATGTCTGGTGAATATGGTGGCCATTCTTTCGACGAAATCAGCCGCGGAACGCAATTTTATAAAAATTGCTGTGCCGCTCGAGCTTTGTGTGATGGTGCCGAGTCCTGTTGGAATGTCCAACGGTTCGTACCAAAGTGTTTACGTGCCCAAGGTAGCAAAGCATCGTTTAGGATCTTTTGGCGGTACACCTCTTGGTTTACCTTGGCTCCATGTTCGATGAAAACCAGAGGAGTGCGTCCATCTGCAGTCACTGCAGCCCAAACCATAACATAAGCTGGTGATTGCTTGCGCATGGCAACTCGTATGTCCAAATCATCGTTGGACTTGTGCTCTAACCAAACACGATCATTTTGTTTATTCACATACTGTTGAATGGTGAAAATTTTCTCATCGGAAAAGACAATTTTTGGAATCTCATCACGTTCGGCCAAGGCCTTCAATGCTCGTGTTCTTTCAACCCTAACTTTTTTTTTGTACCTCCGTAAGATCTTGAACTTTTTGTGTCTTGTAGGGCTTTAAGTGTAGTTCATTTTTCAATATGGTTTGAATGCTGTATCGTGAAACATGTAGACGTGCGGCTAATTGATTGGCACTTTGACAAGGATTTCGTTGGATTCGTTTCTTCACCTTTCGTATCATTTCTTTTGATGTTGCTGTATTTTAGGACCGCTTCTGTTGCGTTTAGCGATGCTACAAGATTCGTTGTATCGAGTTATGGTTCGATACACAAACATTTTATTCACATTCAAATGCTGGAGCTGACGAACTAATGCTCTTTGTGAATTTCCACTCAAATACAGTGCAATTACACTATTACGTTTGAATTCCATTACGATTTTTTTATGAAGATATTAATTTAGAACAATTATTTGTTGACCACATGTAAACAACTAACCAAACTTCAATCTGTCAAAAAATTGACGCGCGAAAATGACAACTACACAAATGCCAGCAGAGTGAAGTCAGTAACATTTGGTCTCAGCCACCCTGTATTGCGTTGTGTTTTATACAAAACGTGTTGTTTACGGTGTCGAATTTTGTGATAACTAAACAGCATTTGCGGGACGTGATAATTTCTTGTTTTAATTGAAAAAAGTGCAGCTGAAGTACATCGAATGCTTGTGGAAGTTTACGGTGACAATGTTTCAAGAGAGAGGATGATGTAGAGTATGATTTAAACACTTCAAAAATGATGATTTCAGTGTTGTAAATAAGCCTTGCTTAGGTATGCCACAAAAATCCGTAGATGATGGACACTATAGACGCATTGTTTGATGAAGATTCAACTGAGACGCAAGAGGAGCTTGTCGGTACATTGGAGATGAACAAACAGTTTCCGTACGATTGAAATCTATGAGCATGAGTCAAAAGCAAGGCAATTGGGTCCCTTATAAATCGAAACCAAGATACGTAGCTGCTTCAAAAGCAAACCAGAAAGAGGTTCTTCCATCAGATAGTGACTGGTAACGAGCAGTGGATCTTTTACGATAACCCCAAGAGGAAAAATTACTACGCTTTACTCGGCCAATCGTTACCATTGACCTCAACATCAACACCAAAGACGAACATTCATATGGTTCGAAGGTTATGCTGTCTATCTGGATGTGTAGGCGTTGTGTACTACGGGCTGCTACAACCTGACGATTCCATTACAGAAGAGCAGTACAGACTACAATTAATTCGTTTGAGCCATGTTTTACGAAAAAAACGACCAGAATATGAGAAAAGGAATGATAAAGTTATTCTTCTGCATGACAACGCTCAGCCTCAAAAGTAGTAAACAAATATTTGGAAACGCTCCAGTGGAAAAATGTATTACAACCGCCGTATTCTCCGGACATTGCACCTTCTGATTACTGGTTGTTCCGACGGATGCAACACGATTTGGCAGGTCACCGGTTCACTTCTTTCGTAAAAATTGAAAATTGGCTTCAAACTTGGATCGCCTCAAAAGACAAAACGTTATTCCGAATTGGGATTCAAAAATTGCCTGAGAGGTGGAAAAAATCGTAAGCACCGATAGACAAAATTTTAATTATTTTGTTTATTCATTTTATTTTAAAATAAATGCAGATTTAAAATTAAAAAACGGACCGGATTAATTTGCACCACCAATAATTTAAAATGTTTTAGTGTAAACACGTTTTTCTCGTTAATGACCTATTTATCAAATTATTCGCGATAGACAAAAAATCTCCTATAAAAGCTGCCACTTCCTTTTATGAGGAAACAAATATTAAAATAATAAAAAAATGGAAAACAAAAATTACTTGCACGAGAATAGAATCCTTTGTGAACGACATGAAAGTTTGTCAGAATAAATTTAGTGAGTCAACCGATAACCCACTACAGTTATTGATACACGGCTGTTCTACATATTTGTTTATGATCCTGTTGCTATAAAAATAGCGGAATAACTGGTCTGACTGAAATCAGTCTTCCGGAATATGCGGCTTTCTAAGGTTTTTTGCAAATAAAAATATTATAAAGTAAATTTTCAAAAAACTCAGTCTAGATCAATTTTCCAAAATTTATGCGAGAATGGCCAACTGAAAAAATTTGACATCTGTTAAGCACTCATGCTCATTGACTATAATAGGAGTGAAACTTCATATTTAATATTTTGCATTATTTGAAAGATGCCGCAGTGACGATTGACCAAAATCGGTCCACCGGAAGTAGCAGCTTCCATAGGAGCCATTTAATTTTTTGCAAATATTTTGAAAATTAAGTATCATTTAAGAAAAACGGTTCAAAACAAGAAATTATAAATTAAATTTGAAACAAAATTAGTTCAAATAATTTGATAAATTTTATCGGAAATGACGAATATTGATAAAAAAAAATTATTTCGTCAAATTGGTAGCCAGAATTGGTTTTGGATTGACCTTGTTGGTTTTTTGAAATTTAAGCAGATATGATTTTTTACTGCAAGACAGTTTAACCAAAAGTCCGATAAGTTTAATTTTTCGTTTTAAAAATTTAGTGTAGTGTATTCGAGATCTACGTATACTTTCGCGGGAAAAGGAGTCCCCACATTTAGAATATTAAATAAGCTCAGTGTAGACAATCCAGCATAATACTGTTAAAAACCAATAACACTGATTTTTTAAATACTTTAGATACTTTAAGCACATTTTTCATAACATTTTTGCAGACTTCTTGTGTATTTTCCATCATGCACCCCCATAGGAAGAAATCACAAGGGTTCAACTCATGGAAGTGTGGAAGCTTGCCGATTTAACCACTTTTTGGCATTATTTTTGGCACAGTGAATGATGGGGAACCGTTATGTTGGAACCACATGTTTGGTATTGCCCAATTGATTTTATTCAAGCACAATAAAGTTTACCAACAAATCCCGATAAAGGTCACCAGTAACTGTTATATTATTACCTCTAGCACCCTCAAAGAAGATGCCGATTGCCAACATGGCGCACCATAATTACTCAATGAGGTAGGTGGAGTGGTGTTTGGTGTATTAATTGCAGGGTTTTAGTGCCCAATAGGTTATTAACAGAGTCAGCCAAGCCGAAACATGTTTCGTCACTCATAATGTATTTTTGCCAAAAATAAAAATTTTAATAATTTCAACACCTTGTAGATGCATCACATTAAATTGTTATTGATCACTCTCTACGACTGGCAAATGCAGGGTTTGGCGAGATAGGTTCCGTAATGTAATCTACGCAGTTGTCAACACGTAATCTATCACGTAGATTTCACAGCGATTTTCTTCTTTTATCCTTCGCGTCGACAATGTCCTTCGACGTCAACAATTTAAAAAACGATATTAACCCTTAACGGTCCGGAAGTATTTCAAGTTTACTTCCCACCAGGTCCAAGATATTTTTCATACGAAGAGATACTTGCGGTCCTATTGCCACCTGCCGTGTAGGCGTCCAGAACTCAAGAAGTTCTCCATAATGGACGCGCCGGTTGGGCGTGAGCCTAAAGAAGCTTTTCTGTAAAAGAATTTATTGTTTATCATATTCAACTTAGGGGTTAGAATTTGATTATTTTCAAATAAAATATTTTAAGAGAAAATAGAAGAATAAAATAAAAGATAATGTGGTAAATTAATACCACAAAACTTTGTACTAAACATTAGGGAGTGCAAATATACCGATTTTTCAATTTACCGGTAAACGGTAAATTTTGTGTAAGGTCGGTAATTTATCGAAAATTTACCGGTAAATTGAATTTAAATAATAATTTGTACGTTATAAAATAAAATAATAAAAAAAATTCATTACTTAAAATGAAATTCATATCACAAAATAATTGTTTATATACGCTGTGTTTGGCGCGTGGACCGACAACATTTTTTGGCAAATTGGAGGGGGAGGGGGGGGGGGCGGTGCTATCATTTGGAAGCTTTCATCCCATGGAATTGATGTTCTAAGTAGCTCGGTAAATGAAATATTTTAAGTTTGTGTCAAGTAACCCAAAATCTCGCCTTTAAATTGTCACTTTTGTGTTTGCAGTCGAAGAGGCACGAAAATGCTTTTATTGTATTCTGCAATATGCTTTTGTTTTAAATAAATCATTATACAATTAATTTGTACAATAAATTGTATAATAAATCAATATTAATCATTGTACAATAAATCATTATACATTATACAATTGGTTTAAGAAAAATGACTTATGGGCTTCCAAATCCTAAAAACTTTGTAGAAGTATGAAAAATGTCACCATCTAAATTCATTTAAAAAAAGCTTATGGTTATTTTTAAATTAGTTTTTTTTTAAATCTCTAGTTTGTGCATTTTTCAATGTATACTGACATGTCATAGAAATCACTCATTTCGTGCTAAAATACAAAATATCATGGTTAAGAAAATACCTTTTAAGATATTAATAAATTTGAAATCAACTTCATTTATTAGATTTATTTCAGAATGACCTCCTCAATTCCGTATATGCATACACGACATCTTTTTTTAATCTCCACGGTTGTTTTGCGAAGTTGCATTACATTTTTTTTCAAATGCGGCGCTTATCCTTTCAATCGAAAATTCTCTTGTGAGTACCCCTATTGCGTACAAAAATTCCTTAGCACGTCCCCAGAGATGCAAGGGTGTGATAACAAATAGGGAAACCCCTACCAATCAGCATGTCTTACAAAACTGGTAAAAACGGCTCAGATAGCTCATTCTGAACAAATTCGAGATAAATATTTTCGGAAAGGTGTTCTGGCGCATAATATGGACATGTAAGGTTTCGACTAATAACACCAGCCCAAACATTAACGCTGAATTTCCTTTGGAAAGAATCCTGCCTTTTCTTGTGTGGATTTTAGCTTTTATTGCCTCATGAAGCAGATTATATAAATTCACAATTACCTCTAGATTGAAGTTAGACTCATTTGTCCACAAAATCCATAAATCTACAAAACTTCAGCCGTCTAGCATTATCACCCTTTTCGTGGTGACCTAGAACAATTAACAATTTAACAAGAACAAAGTGAAATACACGGGCACTTCCGGTAGCAGATAGGGGCATACGGACTGAACAGCACAAGGCAATTAACAATGCTGTATAAGATAGCAGAAAATTTCCAGAAGAAAAAATGCGTTTTGCTATTCACCGCTAGAGCCTAATTTTTAACACCAGCAGAAAATTTTTGATATTTTTATGCAAATTAAAAATTCTCAGCAGAAAGTTTTATGAAAAATCAGAGAATTTATGAAAAAGAAGAGAAAATGTACGTTTAAACGTTTTGAAGCGATGAAAATTAATTTTCTTTAAAAAACGATTTGCGTATGTATAGCGTAAGCACTCTCAAAATATAATTAAATTATTATAGTCATAATTATGCAAATACAGGGCAACATCAAATAAATGGCCATCGTTGAAAGTACTCCATACATTTTTTAAGTCATTTTAAAGTGAATTGTTTTCAGTTTTTTAACAAAAGTGTTAGTAAAACCCCCCTGTAACTACCCTGGGTGTATGTTTTTATGGTAGCTGAGATCATATTCTTTATACATGAGCAACATCAATTTCACACCTGGCGTCAGTAGTCTTCCATACAATTTTGAAGTCATTTTAATGTGAAATGTTTTCAGTTTTTTAACAAAAGTGTTAGAAAAACCCCCCTGTAACTACCCTGGGTGTATGTTTTTATGGTAGCTGAAATAATATTCTTTATACATGAAAAACATAAGATTCACACCTGGCGTCAGTAGTCTTCCATACATTTTTGAATTCATTTTAATGTGAAATTTTTTTAAGTTTTTTAACAAAAGTGTTAGAAAAACCCCCCTGTAACTACCCTGGGTGTATATTTTTATGGTAGCTGAGATCATATTCTATATACATGAGCAACATCAATTTCACACCTGGCGTCAGTAGTCTTCCATACAATTTTGAAATCATTTTAATGTGAAATGTTTTCAGTTTTTTAACAAAAGTGTTAGAAAAACCACCCTGTAACTACCCTGGGTGTATGTTTTTATGGTAGCAGAGATCATAATCTATATACATGAGTAACATCAGATTCACACCTGGCGTCAGTAGCTTTCCATACATTTTTTAAGTCATTTTAAAGTGAATTGTTTTCCGTTTTTTAACAAAAGTGTTAGTAAAACCCCCCTGTAACTACCCTGGGTGTATGTTTTTATGGTAGCTGAGATCATGTTCAATATACATGAGCAACATCAATTTCACACCTGGCGTCAGTAGTCTTCCATACAATTTTGAAGACATTTTAATGTGAAATGTTTTCAGTTTTTTAACAAAAGTGTTAGAAAAACCCCCCTGTAACTACCCTGGGTGTATGTTTTTATGATAGCTGAGATCATGTTCAATATACATGAGCAACATCAATTTCACACCTGGCGTCAGTAGTCTTCCATACAATTTTGAAGTCATTTTAATGTGAATTGTTTTCAGCTTTTTAACAAATGTGTTAGAAAAACCCCCCCTGTAACTACCCTGGGTGTATGTTTTTATAGTAGCTAAGATCATGATCTATATACATGAGCAACATAAGATTCACACCTGGCATCAGTAGCCTTACATACATTTTTGAAGTCATTTTATTGTGAAATGTTTTCAATTTTTTAACAAAAGTGTTAGAAAAACCCCCTTGTAACTACCTTGAATCTTATGTTGCTCATGTATATAGAACATGATCTCTGCTACCATAAAAACATACACCCAGGGTAGTTACAGGGGGGTTTTACTAACACTTTTGTTAAAAAACGGAAAACAATTCACTTTAAAATGACTTAAAAAATGTATGGAAAGCTACTGACGCCAGGTGTGAATCTGATGTTACTCATGTATATAGATTATGATCTCTGCTACCATAAAAACATACACCCAGGGTAGTTACAGGGGGGTTTTTCTAACACTTTTGTTAAAAAACTGAAAACATTTCACATTAAAATGACTTCAAAATTGTATGGAAGACTACTGACGCCAGGTGTGAAATTGATGTTGCTCATGTATATAGAATATGATCTCAGCTACCATAAAAATATACACCCAGGGTAGTTACAGGGGGGTTTTACTAACACTTTTGTTAAAAAACTGAAAACATTTCACAATAAAATGACTTAAAAAATGTATGGAGTACTTTCAACGATGGCCATTTATTTGATGTTGCCCTGTGTTTGCATAATTATGATTATGATAATTTAATTATATTTTGAGGGTGCTTACGCTATACATACGCAAATCGTTTTTTAAAGAAAATTAACTTTCATCGCTTCAAAACGTTTAAACGTACAGTTTCTCTTCTTTTTCATAAATTCTCTGATTTTTCATAAAACTTTCTGCTGAGAATTTTTAATTTGCATAAAAATATTAAAAATTTTCTGCTGGTGTAAAAAAATATCAGCAGAAAAAATTTCATTTTTGTGATAGTGATGCCTCTAGCGGTGAATAGCAAAACGCATTTTTCCTGCTGGAAATTTTCTGCTATCTTATACAGCATCAATAACCACCCGGTTTACTTATTTTTTAAAATCTATCAAAAACTTAAAAAACATTTTCTTAACCCTGGCACAAATAACTCTGACTATATTTGCTCTGACAAAATAATATCTCGTATTTTGACCACAAAATGAGGGTTTTCTATGACATGTCATGGCATAAACTAGAAAATTTTTTAAAGCAAAATTAATTTCAAAATAACCATAAGTTTTTTTTTTTTTTAATTTATTTATATTGTGACGTTTTTCATAATACAACACATTTTTTTTTGGATTTAGAAGCCCATAAGTCATTTTTCTGAAACCAATTGTATTAAATAATGATATATTTAGAATAAAATCATTAAATTGTAGAATACAATAAAAGTTATTTCGTGCCTCTACTACTACAAACTCAAAAGTAACCATTTAAAGGCGAGATTTTGGGTTATTTAACCGTATTAAAAAAACACTGTCGAAGAATCCCAAACAGCGCAATCGCACTTTCTCTAAATGAGAGAGGAAGATAAAATGAATGAGATGAAAAGGCAATCTATTGAGACAAACTTAATATAAAATGAAATATTTACATTAAAAGGTGCTGTGTGATGTACTTGCTTCAGTAATCTGACAATCGGTAACGCGCCGTCAGTTGTCGACAATGTTCGAAATGTGTTTGGTTTTTTCGACATAAAATCTCAAAAGCGCGATCGCGCTGCTTGGGACTCAAACGGTTAAAACAAATTTAAAATTTCATATTTCATTTACCGGGTTACTTAAAACATCAATTCCATGGGATGAAAGTTTCCAAATGACTCCCCTACCCCTCCAATCTGCCTAAAAATGTTATCGGTTCACGGGCCCACTCTGTATAAGTTCATTTCGTTTCATTAAATAAAATTCATTTTATAAATCTTCAGCAGGTAGAGCTACTTTATTCTACATAATAATTCTGTGTCCACAAGTCAAAAGTGCTAAAGTCGACTTAAGTTTTGACTGTTATTTTATATTTTCCTGAACTTACCACGAACAATCCATTTAAAAGTCTGTAAAATTTGGAATTATAACAGTACGATAATTCCATCTTTTACAGAATTTTAAATGAAATGTTCGAGATAAGTTCAAGAAAATATAAAATATCAGTCAAAACTTAAGTCGACTTTAGCAATTTTGACTTGTGGACACAGAATTAATGAGTGAATTCTATACCTTATATAAATCCTTTGTTCAATTAAATTTAAAATATGCCCTCCATTTTTTTCAATGAAATGCGCCTTGTTATATACTAGCACTGAATTGTGCGCTATTAATTATAAATTATATTTTTACCGAAAAATCGGTAAATTTGTAAAAATTTACCGATAAATCGTAAATATTTTTTATACGGTAAAAACGATAAATCGGTAAACGGTAATGCACTCCCTACTAAACATTGTGAAATCAAGTATAGAAAAGAAAATATTTAGCAAAATAAAATATAATAAACTAGTGTAAAATAGCTCCTGCAACGCGCACGCTCTCTTGAAAAATCAAAACAAAACTGAATTTTCATGCGAATAACACAAAAGTGCACGTACACAAAACTGGTAAAAGATAGCAGAACACAGATAACTAGCAGAAACAAATTCACAGATAGGTCATGGCACAATTTTTAACGAGCTCTACCTAGTAACCTCAAATATAATACAAATAACAGTAATAAAAATAATAAAATGTGTATTGCTGCCATATACGCCGCATTGGACCAAGTAAGTAAAAGTGTCATGCCGCGTATATGGCAGCATTGGTCCGTTACGGGCTAAAATATAAATTTTTTCTTTATTTTTTATTAGTTAGTCTGATAAGGGGACAAAAAAAGATTATATTTTGATACGAACACATTTAATTTATTGGTTTGTGTAATAAAATAATATGTTAGTACCGTACTCATACGCTAACCTAAACTAATTCTCATTGCGGGCGTAGGAAGACCCAATTTTACAACAGTCGCCATTAAACGTTCATTAGAGTGAGTACATGATCAAGCTAGATAATATCCTCATGACAAACAACCTCAGTATGTTGAAAACACTTACGATTCCAACACAAACACAAATTTTAATATAGCATCCATTTCCATCATCCAATTCGGTCTCACCGCTAATGTACCGTACCATATTTAGCCGAAATGTCAAACTATTTATGGTTCGTATTTTTTACCATTTTTGGCATCGCTCGGTGAATTCTTATTATGATTTTCTAACGAGCATTTATTCTTTTTGTTACGTGGCTATGTTTTTTTTGCTTTGATTTGTTATTGTATAAATTTTCGACTAACTAATGCCGTGTGCCTTACGACGATTTTTTTGACTAAATTTCCGACTAACTAAATTGATCGTTAGTTCACCCAGGTATTGTTAGATGTCTCTAATATTTAGAAACCAAAATGTCTAATATTTATCTCTAATATTTAGAAATCAAAATCTACCCGATATTTAATTCTAAACTGTAAACTTATCAATTACCGATTAAAAATGTTTCGTAGAATGTTAAATTTAAGTTTATTTAGTAGATTTTAACTAAAAATCAGATGCGGTTGTTTTGTGCCATCTTTGAACGAATGGTATGAATTAACCATCAATTTAGTTAGTTTGAAATTTAGACAAAAAAATCGACATGAGGCACACAGCATATGATTAGCTCATACCAGCTGTTTATAGATGACACAAAATTAACTGCTTCAGTGTTTTAATTAAAATATGCAAAAGTTTTGAACTGAATATCAAACTAAGTTGTTTTCTTAATATAAGAGACATCTATCAATGACTAGCGTGAACTAACCAATAATTTAGTTGATCATACATTTGACCGCGTTTTAATTTAAATTTAAATTTTGTCAAATTAAAAAATAAAACTTATTTTTTTTTTAAATTAAATAACTTAGATGGAATTATCCTCATACATAACATAAAAACCCCACCGAAAAAGTTCGATATTTTTCTTGCCATATCGTTCTGAATAGTTGTGCATAGAACAAAGATATTACAAGAAAAGAACCTAGCTTTCATCGTGAATATTTTTTGTTGTACATAGGGACTGTGTTATCTATCTTACGCATTCAAAAGTGTTTTCCTATAGGTATTTGATTGTAAAATAACTAAAATTTGATAAAAGCTATCGTGAACTCGAAATGACAAAAAATCGACATCAGTCACACATAATTAAAACCTCTAATATACTTTGTATCTGACACCAATTTTTCCGACTAAATTACCAACTAAAGCCGTGCGCCTAACCAAAATATGCATAATATTTGAACCTGCAAACCTAGTTCAAATTTATCAATACCTGATACCTTGTTAAAATTAGTCGAAAATTGCAGGCCGTAAGTGAAAAAATCGATAATGCAGATAGTGTCTTGACTACTTCAGCCGACAGTTAAACAAATTATATATTAAATTGAAATATCCTAGCCGTAATTGACTAACCTATAAATTCCGGGTGGTATAGATTTTGAGTATAGGTTAGGGGTGGGTCTGGTGGGGTTATTGGGGTGAAATTTTGATGATTTCTCCTCATCATTCGAGATTTTGGAAAATAGACATCAATTTGACTATGCCAATTCGATATCGTTTACGACCATAGGTAGATTCTGAGTAAAGGTTAGGAGTGAGTCTGAAGGGGTTGTAGGGGTGAAATTTTGATTTTCAACATTTTTCATCAATAAAATCGTTCGTCATTCGATATTTTGCAATATATACACCAATCTGACTAAGACGATTCGATAGCTTATGACCATAAGTAGATTCTTAGTATAAGTAAGAGGTGGATCTGACGGGATTATAGCGGTGAAGTTTTGATGTTTGTTGTGAATAAATCAGTTATTAAGATTGTACTGTATTTCTAGTAACTATATTTTAAACTGATTTCTTTAATTACTTATATATATTGAATTTACATAATTGTATATAATAAATTTTATTGTATTTAGTTACTTATATTGATGCACAAAAAAAGGTATAAAAGGGTTAGGTGACAAGGAAGTCGAAGAAGAGTATCTATAGTTATCTAGTGAGATATAACAAAACAAATTGTGAATAAATAAATAAATAATTATTAAATAAAAATTATACATGTTATCAAAATTATAAATCTAAATACTGGTGTTTAAAATTGCAAACCCCAAAACGATTCTACATAACAAAAGTGGTGGCAGCGGAGGGATTTGCTCGCGACATTGAGCAATCCTTGTTTTGGAAATTTCTGCAATTAAACACAATTGTATCTTTAAAAACTAAAATTAAAATAATTATTTGCAAAGACGTATAATTAAAAGTTAAACTTAAATTAATTATCTGCAAAACTGTAAAAGTTATAAAGTGCTCATAGAATCGTCAAGTGTCTAAAAATTACGTCATAGTGATTATAATAGAAAGTGCATTGAAGGACATTAAAATATTCCGTTAATCATATCGTGCGATAATAGAAATGTGATGTGCCTTATAAAACCACTAAAATCAAAATGCTTGTGGTACAAAAACTGTTAAACCATTAAAATATACAGTGAAGTAAAGTTTCTTCCTCAAGCGGTGTGAAATCACATAATATGTTTTTTAAATTCGTTAAAGTTGAACTAAAATCACATAAAATCTCATGAAATTTTAATATAATATGATTTATGTTATTTAACATCAAATCGCAAATTATAAAGAAACAACAAAATCGATTATAAAAAAAATATTTTTGTGTAATGCAACTAGGCGTGGTTGCAATACAATTCAGCCAAGGCTAATTAACGTTATCGTATTTACATCCAGTCAAGTTGCATTTCTTACTTGACCATTTATAAAATTCTACGAAACATAAATGAATTATATATTATGCATACAAAACGAGAATAATTTCACAAAATATGGAATATGGCAATATGGTTTATTCGTGGTAAATGATCAATATAAATTTCAACGGCGTCTTCTACTAATCAACAAAATTTTATACCGATCATCAAATTACTCAGCTTTAATAAATATGCATTATTCGATCATTACAATCATTTGGAGAATGTCGTGATCAAATCAAACAATAATAACATCTAATCTGTTATTCGTCATACTTAACCACCCATTTCTTCAATTCTACAACACTACGTCAATAAATCATCATCAACAAAACAACAATAAAATTCCAGCCTTATACATCTTTACTATACTCGAGACAATTGGATACAACAATATACCATCAATGTTTTTCAAGGTTAGTGTTCAAACTGTTAAAATTTCAATTTTAATAAATATAGAAACTTAAAATTATACAAAATATTTTGATACGATTTGTTTAGTGTAATTCATTGAATTAAATATTTTCTATTCTTATAAATCAAAATTGTTCGCACATCTTATTAATTTTACTAAATGTTAGAATCCAGTGACGATCTACAGAAATTAAAATTACGCACGCGTGTCGTTGATAAAACAAGACGTTTGTTATCCGTAAATTCCGTTGATCAGTTAAATTTTGATGAAAATATAGATGTTAAATCGATTATATAGATATACCCGTAAAAACTAATCTCAAAATGTCTAATGCTGTGTTTTAATATTGGAGCACTATCCGGAGCCAAATGGCAATTTTCTATTGAAATTGCAGCTATTATTCACTGGTGTCGCTGTACTATAAAAATTAAAACTAAATTCATCAATAAAACAAACATTTATCACCTGAAATATATTAATTGACATTTATTTTGACATGACGTTATAAACAAGAATTCATTTTGCTGCGTTTTAAATTTTTATTGTAAGATTTAGTTTCTAATGGTTTCAGGGGTTTACAAAATAAAAGCCTTTTCAAATTTCCCATTGAAATGGATAGCGCTCCCGATAGCGGCTCCCGATAAATAAGTGAGCCAAGATATTTTTTTTATCGATTTTTAATTAAAAAGTTGAATGAAAAATTTTAGTTTAGAGTTAAATAAATTAATTATATGCAATAATAGCGCGCTAAATATAAGTTGTGACATAGAAAATTGGCTGCTCCAGATACAGCTATCGGGCGCTAATATAAAAACACAGCATAAATTGAATATTGAATTAGCGTTAAAATTAATTCCGGATTTTGACGGAAATTCGGATAATTTGCATAAATTTATTTCGTGTTGTGATGTAGTGAACGACAGTTTATTAAATACAGAAAGTGGAAATTTTTTAAATTTGTTAAAAACTAAGTTATCAGGTAAAGCTTACGACATAGTAAAATATAAAAAATTCGATTCGTGGGATGGTTTAAAAACCGAATTAAAACATAAATTCCAATATTCACGATCATTAGAGCAATTACAAATACAACTGATTAATATTCGCCAGCAACGAAACGAAAGTGTCTTAACTTATGCAGGTAGAATAGAAAAGTTGTTATCAGAACTAAATGAAGTGTGCATCGAAACTGAAGGAGCTAATTCTGCAAATATTGTCGTAAATTTGAATGCTAAAACTGCTCTTAAAGCTTTTCAAGAAGGTCTTCATGATTCCATTAAAACCATAATTAAAGCGTGTAGATTTTCCGAACTTCGAGATGCTGTAAACCAAGCATGTGAAGAGGAACTTATCATCAGTAGCCGAAACCATTCGAACATTGTTTCAACGAGTAACCTAATAAAATGTCAAATATGTAAACGAAGTGGTCATTCTGCAGAAAAATGTTACAATCGAAATACAGCACCAAGTTTTAACCATCCAAGCAAAAATAGTCCATCGTATACTAATTCATTTACTCATAGACCAAGTAACTTTCGACCAGTTTCAAATGTTCGTATTGTTCAAGGAACTGTTGTCTGTGCTTATTGTAAAATACCCGGACATCATATTAGTTCCTGCAGGAAACGCCAGTATGTCAATTCAAAACAAAAATCCGGTAACGATGCTTCTAAGAATGAAAACTCTACTAATTCGGGAAACAATTCGGGGTCCGTTCCAACAATCACACCGAGCACTCCAGTTCGGATCCAAGATATCTCGAAATAGAGTGTTCAAATCCAAAATCAAATGTAGATATCGATCATTTCAATATACCAACAAATCAACCAAACTCGTTTGTTCCTTTTGATCCTAATTTAGATCTTACTTTCAATTCGTTTACTAAATCTTATAATTCTTCTTTAGAGTCAATTGGATCATCACATCGTTTAAATTCAAAGCATTATTCAATTCATCTAACAACCGAAAATCATGACCGAAAATACATTGAACTTGAATTAGATATTTTAAAATGTAAATCTTATTTTTTTCTAATCGATACTGGAGCTGACATAAGCATACTTAAGCGAAACTTCGTTAAGAACGATACTTTGTGTTATCCTGATAAAAAATGTACGGTGAAGGGTATCACTACAGAAATAATACAAACAATAGCAAGTTGTGAAGCTAATATTAAAATTACAAACTCTGTAACAATGTCACATTCCTTTCAAATCGTTCCCAGTACCTTTCCCATTTCTTGTGCTGGTATTATTGGCAAAGATTTCTTGTCCAAGCACAAATGTAAAATCGATTTTTCTAACTATAGTTTAGAAATTCCATTTAATATTAGTTCGACTGTATTTAATTTAACCACAAATAACTGCATTTCTATCCCTGCCCGAACAGAAAAAACCTTTTCTTCATTTTTACAAATTCCGAATAATGTAGATTATATATGTCAATCTCGTGAAATCCAACGTGGAGTATATACGGCCAATTCACTTATAAAGTCCAAAAACAATTTAACAACAATAAGGCTTGTGAATACCAATGATTATGATGTACACATACAAAATTTAGAACTACCTCTACAACAATTAGATGATTTTGAAGTCCTTAATTTAAACTCGTGGTCCAATAATATAGTTAACCGATTAGAAATTATTCAGACATCACTGAAACTAGATCATCTTAATACAGAAGAAGCAAAATCTATTTTAGATATATGCAACAATTATAACGATATATTTTATTTGCCTGGTGATAAACTTAGTGCAACTGATATCACTTTTCATAAAATTCCAACTGAACCGAATTCAAATCCA
This sequence comes from Nephrotoma appendiculata, assembly GCA_947310385.1. Lineage (NCBI taxonomy): Eukaryota > Metazoa > Arthropoda > Insecta > Diptera > Tipulidae > Nephrotoma > Nephrotoma appendiculata. Next base: position 54,730,504 of record OX371223.1, read on the forward strand.
ATATATATTAAGCAATATCGATTACCAGAGTCAACGAAATTGGAAATTGACAAACAAGTCTCTCAAATGTTGGAAGACGATATAATCGAATCTAGTAAAATTCCGTGGAATTTTCCCCTTATTGTAGTGCCAAAAAAGTCTAACAACGGAGAAAGGAAATGGAGAATTGTCGTAGACTTTCGGAAATTAAATAATATTACTACCAACGATGTATTTCCCTTACCAAATATTTCTGATATATTAGATCATCTTGGTAAATCAAAGTATTTTATTACTTTAGACCTCGCAAATGGTTATCATCAAATACGTTTAAATGAATCAGATAAAGCAAAGACAGCGTTTAGTACTTCTCTAGGGCATTATCAATTTAAAAGAATGCCTTTCGGGTTGAAAGGAGCGCCATCGACATTCCAACGTCTGATGAACCATGTCCTTAGCGGTCTACAAGGGATTAAATGTTTGGTATATTTAGACGATATTATTGTAACCGGACATAATCTAAAGGACCATAATTTAAAATTAACATCAGTTTTTGATTGTTTCAGAACAAACAACTTAAAAGTCAATTTAGGAAAATGTGATTTTTTATCGAAGGAAATTGTTTATCTAGGTCACATTGTGACAGAAGATGGAATTAAACCAGATCAAACTAAAATAAAAGTCATAAAAAATTACCCCCAACCAACAAATCAAAAACAAGTCAAATCATTTTTGGGACTATCTGGATACTACAGACGTTTTATAAGTAGATATTCTGAAATCGCAAAACCCTTAACTACTTTATTAAAGAAAGGTCAACCTTTTATATGGGATGCATTTTGCGACTCATCATTTTCAAAATTAAGAAGTGCTTTAGTTAACCCACCGATCCTTCAGTATCCTGATTTTTCTGCACCATTTACATTAACAACGGATGCAAGTGACATTGCTATCGGGGCAGTTTTATCTCAATACAAAAACGATTACGATTTACCAATAGCATTTGCTAGTCGTGTGTTATACAAAGCCGAAGTTAATTATCCAATAATTGAGAAGGAGTTATTAGCGATGGTATGGGCTGTAGAACATTTCCGCCCATATGTATATGGTCGTCACTTTACAATTGTCACGGATCACAAACCGTTAATCTGGCTGTGTAACTTAAAAAATCCATCGTCTCGCTTGATGAGGTGGCGAATAAGATTAGACGATTTCGATTATAAGGTTGTTCATAAACCTGGAAATTTAAATCTTAACGCGGATGCCTTAAGTAGAATTAAGTTAGAGACAGATACGCATGTCGAAACAGAAGTGAACGTAGTGACCCGCTCTCAGACCAAACAACCAATAATACAAGATAATCTAACCAGTCAATCAAACTATGAATACCGAATAATTGCTAATCCTAATTCGACAATCATACAACTAACTGATGATACAGAAATCGCTAAAATTATTGAAGATTTCCATACGACTCCTTCAGGAGGTCATCAAGGTGTATTTCGCACAGCAGCAAGATTAAAATCATATTACCAGTTTAAGAACTTATATTCTCGAATTAGACAATTTATTCAATCGTGTGAACTGTGCCAGAAAAACAAATGCAGTAAATTAAATAAAGTTCCAATGCAAATAACATCTACATCATCGCAACCATTTGAAAAAATTTTCTTGGATATAGTCGGTCCCCTTCCTACATCGTACCTTGAAAATAAATATATTTTAACAATCCAAGATGATTTAACTAAATTTTCATTAGGTTTTCCAATTACTAACCAAGAAGCTGATACAATAGCTCGCGTATTCGTCGAAAAATTAATATGTGTCTTCGGAGTACCTCAACAAATATTGTCGGACCAAGGAACAAATTTCATGAGTGACCTTTTTACTAATGTGTGTAAACTGTTAAAAATAAGAAAGCTGAATTCAACAGCGTATCACCCTGAAACGAATGGAGCTCTGGAGCGTTCTCATCGAACTTGGTCAGAATATTTAAGAATTTACACGCAATCTGACGAGCAAAATTGGGATATTTGGCTTCCTTTTGCCATATTTACATTCAATACTACACCTCACAGCGCAACTAAATTTATGCCCTATGAATTACTTTTCGGACATAAACCATTTATACCAAATTCTTTAAATCGCGAACCAGAGATAGTTTATAATTACGACGATTATATATTCGAATTAAAATCTAGAATGCAGAATTCTTTCAAATTAGCGAGAAATAATCTTATTTCGCAGAAACACAAATCGAAGGATTATTATGATGCCAATACTCAAACAAAACAATTTAATGTTGGTGATCTTGTTTTATTAAAAAGTGAAGTACGTAAAAACAAATTTTCCCCTTTATGGCTCGGGCCCTTTGAAATTAAAGAAATTAATTCTCCTGTTAATTCAACCTCACTAATAAACAAAAAATTAAAAATTGTACACAACAATCGAATCAAAATATTTCAGCAATAATTAAAGGTATAAAAAAAAAAAAAAAAAAAAAAAAAAAAAAAAAATTGAAATTATAAATTGTTTGAACATTGATTTAAGTTAATATTTTAATATTTTATGATCAAATTTTATGTTAAGTCCTGAAATAGGAAACTGCAAATATTGTAATATTGTATATATGTATATATTTAATTTTATTAAAATAAATTTTTAGTTAACTAGTAAATAATCAATAGGATTATTAAAATCTTTGGGTGAAGGTGTTGTGAATAAATCAGTTATTAAGGTTGTACTGTATTTCTAGTAACTATATTTTAAACTGATTTCTTTAATTACTTATATATATTGAATTTACATAATTGTATATAATAAATTTTATTGTATTTAGTTACTTATATTGATGCACAAAAAAAGGTATAAAAGGGTTAGGTGACAAGGAAGTCGAAGAAGAGTATCTATAGTTATCTAGTGAGATATAACAAAACAAATTGTGAATAAATAAATAAATAATTATTAAATAAAAATTATACATGTTATCAAAATTATAAATCTAAATACTGGTGTTTAAAATTGCAAACCCCAAAACGATTCAACATAACATGTTCCTCATTTTTCATCGATAAAATCGATCGTTAATCGAGATTTTTTCACAAAGACACCAATCTGACTATTCCAAATCGATAGCCCAAGGCCATAGATAGATTTTGAGTATAGGTTTGGGATGAGTAGGATGGGATTATAGAGATGACATGGTATATCTGCTTCATACAGCCGAAAGTAATCGATAAAGAATAATTAAAATTTTCAAGTATCGTCAAGAATCGTACGTCATTCAAGATTTTGGCACATCACCAATCTGATTATGATAATTCGATAGCCCATGACCATAGATAGATTCTGAGTATAGGTTAAGGGTGGCTCTGATGGGGTGATATGGGTGAAATATTGATTTTTCCCATTTTCCGTCGATAAAATCGTTCGTCATTCGTGATTTTGACACATAGACACATAGGGAACAAAACATAGGGAACATCAAAATTTGACTCTAATAACCTTATCAGACCCACCCCAAACCTATATTTTGAATGTACCTATGGTCATGGGCTATCGAATCGGCAAAGTCAGATTGGTATCTATATGCCAAAATCACATATGACGGACGATTTTATCAACGAAAAATGGGGAAAATCAAAATTTCGAACATATGTAACCCCATCACACTAGAACTTATAATCAAAATCTACCTATGGTCATGAGCTAATGAATCGGCATATAGTCAGATTGGTGTCCAACTGGAAAAATTTTGAATGACGAACGGTTTTGTCGATGAAAAATGGGGAAAATCAAAATTTCATCCGTATAACCTTATCAGACCCACCCTTAACCTATAATCAAAATCTACCTATGGTTATCGGCTATTAAACCAGCCAAGTCAGATTGGTATCCATCTGGTAAAATCTCGAATTATGGATAATTTTATCGTCGGAACAACGGAAAATGGAACATTTCACCAATATAACTGAATAAAATTTACTCCAAACAAATAATCAAAGTCTACTTATGGTCATGGTCATGGTTCATCCAATTGGCACAGTTAGATAGTCGTTCATCTGTCAAAATCTTGATATACAAACCATTCATCAGCTAAACGTGACTGCGTCTCAAGGCTATTGTATAGATGCCTGCGTTATTGACATTTTCTTTTAGAAAATTGATGATTCATTTGTAACTTTTAAATCTGTATTGCTGGCATTTTTCGCTTTGAACATTAAACTTAATCTTCATTATCAATGCGATCTGTGTTATCGTCATTTAAAAATATTTTCGGTTCGAATAGCAAAAATAATATCTGCATTACCATATTTCGGCTGTGATTTCAAAGGCGTTATCTGCATTACTATCTTTCGGCTGGAAACGTTCGACTAACTTTAACAGTATAAAGCCGATTCGAAACAATTTGGAAATTGATAAATTTTATACTTTATTGAGCAAATTTTAATTAAACTTCAGATGCGATTTGCTTAGTCCTGTAACGACTAGGATAAATTCACCAACTATCAATAGATAGCGTAAAACATAATGTACGGAATTTTTATTCAAATTCGCTAATTTAATTTGAATTTTATCAATTGTCGAAATATTGATTATCGATGGTACAATTTAGTACTATTTTTAGTACTAAATATTAAGAACAGTACCCTTTATGGACACAGTAACAACTATGGGTATTTAGTTTAGTAATCAATCAAATTAATGTAGGTTTATACTAGAACCTGAGGTTCAATTAAAATTTGTCAACTTAATTAAGATTTATCAATTTCCACAATATTTTTAATCGGCTATTGACAAATCTGTTATTTAACAACATTTAACTGTTATGAAGTGGTATTCATTTTAGTTATTTGGAAATTTGGACAAAAAATTGACATCAGGCACACAGTATTAGTGAAAAAACGGTTTCTTTGTAAGGTTATCGGTTTAAGATACTTGGAAATATATTTTATAGTATTAGTAATTCACATCTCAGGGAACAGTACAAGGTAAAAATATGTTGATCATTCAATCAATACTGGCGCAATTACAATGTCGACGTTGTCTACGACTAGTTGACATTTTCTACCTTGTCTACGACTAGTTGACGTTGTCTACGTTATATACGCAGTGACGTATAATTTAGTAAATTGCCCATCACTGGTCAAATGCGAAATGACAAATTTCGTCCTAAACAAAATGGCGGCCAAACAAAACCGACGTAAAACATAAAAAACACCTTGTATTTTCAAATTAAATTCAGGTGAAATATAGTACGGAGATACAGCTGTCTGGAATGGGTTAGTATAATATCAAGACAACAAATGTATGTAAGATTTGGTGTAAAATTAAAGCACATTCATCATAAAGCACCTAATATATTTTGTATTAACTTTACTGCTAATAAATATTAAAATTTTGAAAATATTGCACAAAAGCATATTGGCCATATTATAAATTTTCCTTTCATGTTGTATTTTGCATTTTCATAATAAATACCGTAAGAGGTAACGTACATACCTATGTAGGTATGCTGTATATGGGGGAAAACTCCCGAAAAGAAAATTTTATTTACATTTTATTAGAAAATGATGATGAACGATTATTACATTTTGGTTAACTTAAAGTTTAAATAAAAGAAATTTGTATGTACGTGTATGTGCACTATTTCATATATATTTTATTACATTACATCTTTGGTACATACAATTTACAATACATTTCTTTGTCTGGCTCGATTTTTCAATTTTCCAAAATATTTATATACAATTTTCTTCTGGTTAGTAATTTGCTAAATAATACAAAACCAACAAAAGGGTATAGAAAATTTATGATTTATCGAATTTTCCATAAATAAAGTTTTTAGGTACTGCTTATTTTACCAAACAGAGAGTCATAATGCTGTTTCGTTGCAATATAATAAAATATTTGTGCAAACATGCAACATGTCAGACATATCAAACGATAATAAAACTTAGATAAAATTCTATTCTAATTCCGATTATACGAGTCATTGCATACAATTTTTAATTTGAATAATAAATTATATTCCTGTAGCATATTTGTTGTTTTGTTACTCTCTCTGTGTGCAACTACATAACTTCTCGTCCACAGTAATAACAAATTTACAATTAAACTTTACAAAGAAAATTAAAATACTTTTCATATAGTAGGAAAATGTGTGGTAATTGGTATGTGTACCTGATTTTAAGGCATACGAAAAAGTTTCCTGTATACATTCTTACCTTGGTATATGGTTTCAACAGGGGTAAAGTAGAAAATAACTTTAGTTTGTGTGTTATGTTGTATGCTCAAACTTTCGTGTATAGTGTCGACCGATCCCATTTATACCATTAAATAATGTTAGAGCAATCAAGAAATTCTAAATGCAATAATTATATAATTTGTCTGGCATATACAAAACTTTAATTGGGTTATTAGATGTTTTGTGCGTTTTGTCTTAATGTGAAAAATGTATCTTAAGTCGTAATCCATAATGCTTACATATCAGCCCCAAGCTTTAATTGCATCAGCATCCTCCGATATTGCGGACGTACAACCTTAATTGGTTTGTTGGACAGATCCATAATTCATTTGATGGGATCTGGACAAACTTCACCACCCTATGATACCTTTTCCCCGTTCAAATACTTTATAATATCATCTATATACAGGGTGTCCCAGGGTTGGATGATCAAACGAAGCAGGGAGCTTATTTCCAACAAAAACAGCCAAGTAAAATTTTCGAATTGTTCATGGTGCAAATTAATTTAATATAAATCTAGAGTTCTTTTTAAATGAAATCGTGAAGAGTGTGATAACCCTAATGCTGCACCGACATTTGTAGCACAATTCAATGAAAATGGTACTGGATTTTTGTACAAATTAATTAAAAATTGTTGCACAGTTAGAAATTTTTTTACAGGTCCCGTTACCCTGAAATTCGTGTGTGGGCTGGCGTTAGACAAAGCTTCACCACACTTTTCGTATTTTTGTACTGTCCGGTGCTGGAATTTTTTACTAACTAATTACAACATGTCGGCATAGTTCAACCCCCAAAAAATTCCCCCTAAAACTACCCAAAATGGGAGCAACCGTTTAAAATCATTGTATCGTACTGGTTGATACAAGAAGTTTTTACGAAATAAATTACAATATATTGGAAAAGTTCAGTTGCCAAAAACTGTGCGAAAAACAATACTTCTCTGTAGAGGTAATACTCCTCAAATAGATACCCATGTATTTATTACAACATCCGTGAGCGTGCGAACAAAAGTCGATCATTCTGCATTGAATTACATAATTATGCAAGAAATTGGTATCCCTGAATTTTGTACAACAGCCCACACCCACAAAATCGATCTGGGATTATGATATGCTGTATAAGATAGCGGAATTTTGACAGCGGAAAATAAGAGATTGCGCTACTCGCCGCAAGTGGCAGCACTATCACTAAAAAGAAATAATTTTGTTATGTAATTACCAGCGGAAATTTTTCATTCATTATGTACCTTTTTTTTCACTAAATTAAATATCCCAGCGGAATAAAATATTAAAAGTGAACCTTAAAATGGCAAATTAATTGATCTCCGAAGTAAAGAAACTCGGTATATGAAATCTTGAAATTTAACAACAAAACAATCCGTCTACCCGCCATTTCTTCCACTAGTAACGAACCAATACTTTCGGTTGTTTTTCTAGTGGCTTAGGTCATACTGAGACTGTATGGAAAATTTGGGGAAAATTCATAGACCAGAATTTTCAATAGAATTTTTTGATTTTCTGCGGCCAAATAAGAGATTTTCAGTTTTTGACCAACATCTCAAAAAACTTCCACTAGTAACCAATACTTTCGGTTGTTTTTCTAGTAGCCTAGGTCATACTGAGACTATATGGAAAATTTGGAGAAAATTCATGGACTAGAATTTTTGATTTTCTACAAGTTGAATATCACAGCTCTATATCTCTTTTTACATTTAAGAGCCATGGACTAAGATAATGTCCACTTAAAACTAATGCATATGCATCGGCCTTGTTTTCTTAATTATAAAATGGCAGGACTAGGTCTTAAATTTTCCGTAAAATTCGATGCAGTTACTGAATTATTATTCGCAAAGCACCATTTGTGTTCAGTTAAATGTAAAAGCTAAATAATAATTAAAAGTAATAATTACACGAAGGTCCCGCTTTGCGTTTCTATTCGGTTCCTAATTTTTTTCTTCTGGGAAAATGTTTTTATTTTTTTTATTGTTAATGTCCTATATCAGTGGAAAAATTAAATTAGATTAAAATAAATATTCATCAAAAAACATAAAGTTAAATTGATTAATTAGTATTGACTATTTATTAAATAGTTTTTATTAAATTCAATTTACTAAATTAAATATAAAAGTAAAAAAGATAGTATAATTGAATAAATCATATTTGAGTTGGTTTGTACATCCCAGTTTCTGCTGTCAATTTTGGCGCCATCTTATAAAGTAAAAATTTGTGATTATTAAATTAACATTATAGTGCTATTAAAATATCAATTAACTGTGATTTTTCCGGAAATGTCGAATATGTGCTTTCATTGCTCCAAAAAAATTACTGGTACAAGGTTTCGAGGCGTACAATACATCGGCTCATGTAAAAAATACTTTCATCTCAAGTGTATTAATATTGCCGGTAACCTTGACGAGTCATTGGAAAGTGGGCTAATAAATTGGGCGTGTCCATCCTGCAAAATGAATAATCAAACTACAATAGATGTTGGAAATGCCAACTCAACAAAACTTTCAAATACTCCCAACGGTGGCACAAGTTCGTCCACTATAGATGACGTTCAAGTGAGCATAAATAACCTCTGCTCTAGATTCGATGGCGTGGAAAACTCACAACGTTTTATCTCAGATGCGGTGGATGCTTTGCAAAATGATCTTAAAATCGCATTAGAAGAGATCCATAATCTAAAACTGCATATTAAAAAGACGGATGATGAATGTACATCACTTCGTCATAGAGTCAACCTACTTGAGTCGTTAAATGATTCTTTTGTGCAACAAAAAATAGCCTCAAATATAGTGATAACTGGAATTCCACTCAACAAGCTTGTTCAACCTGAGATCACTTCAAATGATGTTCTCGATGTAAGTAAAGTTGATACTACAAAATCTAAAACAAAAACACCAACTGAGATTTACATTGTCAAACTAACATCTGTGGAAATCAAAACTGGAATACTTAACAAAATGAAAAACTTCGAAAATTTCTCTACTGATGATTTGGGCATTTAATTCACAAATCATGTAAGGAACAGAATATTTATCATGCATCACTTATCACCACTTCAATCCAAATTGTACAAAGCGGCCAACGTCATTAAACGAGAAAAAAAAATTCGTTTCCTGAGGATTCGGAATGGGATCATCATGCTACGTCAAAATCATACATCGCAAGAATTTTTTTTCAAGAAAAACAACCGAAAGTATTGGTTACTAGTGGAAGTTTTTGAGATATTGGTCAAAAACTGAAAATAACATATGGCCGCAGAAAATCAAAAAATTCTAGTGAAAATTCTGGTCTATGAATTTTCCCCAAATTTTCCATATAGTCTCAGTATGACCTAAGCTGCTAGAAAAACAACCGAAAGTATTGGTTACTATTGGAAGAAATGGCTGATAGACGGATTGTTTTGTTGTTAAATTTCAAGATTTCATATACCGAGTTTCTTTACTTCGGAGATCAATTAATTTGCCATTTTAAGGTTCACTTTTAATATTTTATTCCGCTGGGATATTTTATTTAGTGAAAAAAGTGGTACATAATGAATGAAAAATTTCCGCTGGTAATTACATAACAAAATTATTTCTCTTTAGTGATAGTGCTGCCACTTGCGGCGAGTAGCGCAATCTCTTATTTTCCGCTGTCAAAATTCCGCTATCTTATACAGCATGATTATGATCTATATACAAATCGTAAACGGCGTCAGAAACCCTCCACAAATTTTTAAATTCATTTTAGGGTGAAATATTATTAGTTTTTTAACAAAAGTGTGAGAAACACTCCCTGTCAGTGTCACTATTCTAGGTTGCAACGGTTGCCGGGAATGGGTTTATGGGTAAAGTTGATAGCAAATGGCAGCGCGGGATGAACAGGCACTCGCCAGTCCGATTCAACATTTAACTATCCCTTCCTCGTTCACCTATCCGGCCTCGATCTTTGAATTCCGTTCCCTCCTGAAAAACATGTCAGTTGACAAATAAAGTAAAATCGTTATCATGCTAATTGCGGTTGTTGTTGCTGGTTTGGATGTATGCAATTTTTGCTTAACAATAAAAGCTCATAAACAATAAAATTGTTAATTTTTAGTTTGTCTTCTTTTTATGAACAAGATACGCGACGTCGTGTTAGAGTAGCATTCATCCAGGCGAGAAAAAAATCAGAGGTGCTGAAACATTTTACGATCATCATGAGGGGGAATCAGTTATCGCTAAGGAAGAATTTTTGGAAATTAAAATTGAATTTTCGGGTATGAGTAGGCGGCAGTATACGACAACATTAGAACATCAAATTTTCATGGATGGAAGGAAGGAGAAGACGATGAAGAAGAGGTGGAGTGATGACAGTCAAAATTTGTTTTACGTTGCTGCATATGAGAGTTTTTTAAGTAACCAAACTAATGTAGTATAAATAATAAATTGAATGATTTAGAGATCGAAAGTGAACTGTTTTATTTGCTGTGTAAAACGTACAAGATGCTTGTTGAGCCCTGTGGAGTGCTGTGGTAATAAGACCCGACAAACATATTGTAATTGTGCAGTGCGCGTTATCAAATCAATAAAAAGCGCACGCTGATGCTGAATAACCGGATCAACGGAAAATCGACACGCTATATACAGTATGGTTCAATAGATTACCGCCACTCAATCAAAAATAGCAAAAGTCAATTTCCAGCGGCTGTGTGTGAGATAGAAAAAATTGTGAAATAGAGAAAGATATATAGTATTTAGTATTAAATTTGATATAGCAAAAAAGCAAAAATCGCACCTTGCTGTCTGTGTTTTTTGTTTTGTTTTGAAAAATGAGTTAGAAATTCATGACTTTATTTCGGTTCATTTGATTATCGCCCACTTGAAAAATTACATGAAATAATAGAATTATGAATGATTTGTTACCAAAATTTATGATTGTATTTTTAAATACAATCTTAAAATATAATTTATAATATTTAGTGAAACTTGCATTTTTCTGTCGTGCAATATCATTGTGGCCAAGGCTGTATGCAACACATTGTGGCTTGTGATGTACGATTTTACATCGCAAGCTGTGTGTATTAGCGCGTTTTCTTGTTGGAAATTCCATTAAAGTGGTATAAAAAGGTTATGGATTTTAGGGAGAACAGATTCCAGTAACGTCTTGTGACTGTTTTCGGTCATTTTTGTACTTTGAAACACCAAATCGATTGTGCCATTACGCCCCTTCCCCGGTAAACCAAAAGCCATTTATTAGCTGAGATATTCGAAAATTTAAAATATCAATTGTCGACGAACCAAGTCAGAAAATGATACAAGCTTTGTATAACAGACTTTCTCCAGTGTAAGAAGTAACTTTGATGTCAATTAACTGCTTAACCAAACTAAAACGTTTATGCTTTGTTCATAACATCGGGAAAATAGCATGGTATTGATACCATGGTATTGAACTAAGAAAGTAAGAAATATTTCAACTCGAGTATGAAAAAAGTAGGCGGAGTGTTTATATTTTGAACCGATTTCATTGGTGTTGAGCATGGTTATCAATACCATGGAAATTTTTCCCGATGTTATGAACAAGGCATTAAGTGTATTATATTACTGACTCCAAAGTTTGACTTCAGACAAGGTTAATATTATACGAACTACTAACTTCAAAACATAATTAAATGTCCGGCTTGACACCACTCGTCAAACAGACGGTAATGTTTAAATATATAAATATATTCAAGTCACTCATGTCTGACTTTAAATGAAGTTTAACGGTATCCAAAATACCAACGCGAAAAAGTATTAAACTTTAACCTTAAAGTCACTCCTAAAATAGACGATAACGTTTTAATTTTTTCGGCTTTTCAGATAAAATATTATTTTTAATGGCAATTATACATTGTTTACAACTTTTCTATAGTCATAGAAAACAAAGACACCATTTACTCACAATATATCTACCACAAAAAGTGGAAAAATGCACTCCCCGATTTTTAACCCCAGGGTACTTGTGTATACAAAGATACACAAACCCTTACAAAAATGAAAACTTCATTAGGTCTCTTCTTGGCCGCTTGGTTTCATACTAATAAAAAATTCGTCTACTCACATAGTTGCAACGACCAAACTGCAAAAATTCAACTCTTGCTACGTACCTTTAGACAAAACAAGAACTTATCGATTTGGCGAACTATATTACAAAATCAGTAATTTCTGGAAATTCTCACTATGTACGTCTATTTTTGGAGAGACATTTAAGCCTACAATTTGATACTTTTTCAGCATATTTTTACAGTTTTCCGAGTTTGACTTCAATGTTCAATCGAACTACTAACCACCAACTCAATTTTATGAAACTAGCCTTGGAGTACGTTGAATGAGAGGGCGACTATATCAGTGTCTCATAATTTACGTCGATTTTTGTCACATGACTGTCCCCAAAACCAATGTTTAGATTAGTTGTTAGTTTATTTGTACCTACATTCAATATTCATCCCTACTATTGAACATTAAAGTCAATTTTTTGTAGATTACTTTTGAGGTCATCGAACAATATGTCGATTATGTCAGTACTCTGTAATCCAATACCAAACATTGACATTTAACGAACGCTCAGTTCTGTACCTAGCGTCTTTAAATGTCAAATGATTGAATTGCAAGCTGACATTCTAAAATAGTTATTTAATCTTATTGTAAGGTTGACTTCCAAGTCAGAATTTCATGAAATGACTTCCGTTTTAGTTATATTTCTAACATTAAAGACTAAAACATAAACTGTACATTTGCGTTCCTTATAGATATACAATGAGAAGGCACATAAGTCATTTAAATAACTTCAGAAACAACCACAGTCATACGACTAACATTTTGACCATTTTCGACTTACTGGCTCTCTACTACGATAGCGATTAAAAACACTTTCTCTTTCCTATACAGTCGTTAAAATAATAAATATACCCATGGATGTGGACCAATCCAGGTTAATTTTCTTTCATTAGAAAATATGACTTCGCCACCCATTAACCGTTTGACCTTGCATCACATTCATGCATTGCATGCTTCAGATGTTTTGCACTGAAATGACACGGCATACAGCCGTTTTACTGGCATTATCACCACCTTGAAGGGTAATTTTTGTTGTAGAAATCTTTCCTTTATAGTTGCCTCCATATAATTGTATATCCTTCAAATAATTAATTATTCGTGACCTCGTCCGATCGTACAACCAATAGCACGGTCTGATGAATGGCTCTTCCTGATGAAACTTTTTCTTAACCATTGATTAACAACCTAATAATAAACTTACTAATTTTTAACTTCACATTCTAATTTTTAACAAATAAATTTTTCAGATTCATCAACACAGACAATATGTTTATTGGTGGCCATAATCAAATGAACCGAAACAAAGTCATGCATTTCTGACTCATTTTTCAAAACAAAACAAGAAATACAGTTATCTTGATGGTGGTGATTTTTACTTTTTCTATATTGTATTCAGTACTAAATACTCTTTCGCTCTCAATTTCACAATTTTTCCTATCTTACACACACAGGCTGGAAAATGACTTTTGCTTCTTTTGATTGAGTGGCGGTAATCTATTGAACCGCACTGTACATTCACTAACATTTTTAGTTTTTGACATATTGTCTGGTCACGCCTTCTTATCACGCCATTTTATCTAAAATACAATTTATTTGAAGTACAATTTGTTTAAAATTATATGAAGTTTCATCTCGATCAATAAATTCATTTTGGGTAGTACAGGGACCATTTTGTCATTTCCGGGTTTAATTTGGAAAACTTATTGCAACTGTTGCAAAATAAATTTAGAATCTATTAGTTTTTCACCATTTTGCTCATAAATGATTTACTTTTCAAAATACATACGAAAAACGAAAAAGCTCCTATGGAAGCTGTCAGTTCCGGTGGAGCGACTTTGGCAAAAACTCACTAAGATCTCCTAATTAGTGAAAAAGCTAAAGTGGGTATGAAGTTTCATCTCGATCAACCAGGCCATCTGGGCTGTACAGAGGACTAATTTTTTTCAATAAACCTGATTCCCCATAAATTTTTGGAAAGAACGGTTAGAACGGTATTGATGCAAAATGTATCTAAAATGTTTTACTTTTCAAGTATATGCAAAAAAATGAAAACACACATAGCTGGAAAAAGACGTAAAATCACTGGGATCCCAATTTATAAAAAATGCTTCTGAATAAAGTTTCATTTTGATCAGACAAACCTTCTGGACTGCAGAGAGGACACAGACATTTAGTCTGTGACTAAACCGTTCCTCCATTTTTATCATTCTTTCCGGAGCACGGTGCTGCCGTTATTGAGACCAATGTCAGATAACGAACTGATAAATTTAATATTACGAAATATGCGCGGACAGCAGGCAAACTTCACAGGACAACATTTCTCAAATGTCGCGGAAATGGTAGAAGATACATGGAACAGACTAGGCTGGACTCCGGAAATATTCCATCAAACGAGATCACGTAATGCCAGTGAGCTGGATGTGATCAGTGAAAATGAATGCAACGGGGTCTTTGGGTTCAATAGTGCTGAACAGCTCCATCACTCTAATTCTAACGGAGTACCATACAGGGGGCTTTAAGACAGTGGTGGAAATGTGTCGGTTTTGGGATATGGCTCAGAAGAGTCAAGATCTTGCGTATTCACAGTTCACCAGGACTTAGCCAGCCATTGTATTTAGGGATCGACTTCTGGGATGAATTTGGTTTAGCCCCCATGATGGTCAGCGAAATATATGATCCCAGTCCGACGATACCAGTAGAAACGCACAAACATGAACTGAACGAACATCAACAAGCCACTCTAACCAGAGTTATCAATCAATTTCCTTCCTGTGAGAAGTTGGGTTTGGGACGAACACATCTTGTTTCACATAAAATAGATGTCGGTCAAGCAGCACCTGTGAAACAAAGATATTACGCCATATCACCCGCTAAACAGCAAGAGCTGTACACAGAACTGGATCGGATGCTAGCGCTAGGAGTAATCGAGGAGAGCCAGAGTTCCTGGTCATCCCCAGTGAGCCTCGTCAGTAAGTCCAACGAAAAAGTTCGGCTTTGCCTGGACGCTAGAAAGTTAAACGCGGTGACGGTAACTGATGCTTATAATTTGCCCTTGATCGACGGGTTGTTAAGCCGACTAGATCAGATGCGCTATATAAGTTCAGTCGACCTGAAAGATGCCTTTTGGCAAATACCCTTAATTCAAGAGGCGAATGATAAGACAGCTTTTACCGTCCCAGGGCGTCCACTCTACCAGTTTGTCGTCATGCCGTTTGGGTTGTGTAATGCAGCCCAAACGATGTGTCGACTTATGCATAAGGTTAACCCTCACCAGCTACATGATATCGGGTCTTTGTTTACCTAAATGATCTTCTTATCGTATCTGCGACTTTTGAAGATCATATTAATCTGCTGTCTGAAGTACCGAGATTATTGCGACAAGCAAATCGCACTATAAATGTAGAGAAGAGCAAGTTCTTACTCAAGGAAACAAAGTACCTAGGTTACGTGATTGGTGATGGATGCCTTAGAGTGGACCCCTCCAAGGTCCAGGTAGTGGCCGAATATACCGCGCCTTGCACTACTCAACAAATTCGCCAATTCCTGGGGATGACCGGTTGGTACAGAAGGTTCATCCCGAATTATTCTACATTGGCGGCTCCAATCAGTGTTTTACTGACAAAAGGTGTCAAACCGAAATGGAATGAAAAAGCACAGGACGCGTTTGACTTACTAAAACAATCGTTAATATCGGCACCGATATTAGTTAATCCCGATTTCAACAAGCATTTTTACGTACAATGTGATGCAAGCACGACCGGAATAGGTAGTGTTTTATTTCAGAAGAATGGGAAGGAAGAACATCCAATTGCATATATATGTCGTCGAAGTTAAACAAGGCTCAGCGGAACTACACAATCACCGAATTAGAGTGTTTGGCTGCGGTGATGAACATAAAAAAATGTAAGCCTTATATTAAGGGATACTCATTCACCATCATAACTGATCACGCCAGTTTAAAATGGATTATGGATCAAAAAAAACCTCTCTGGCCGTTTGGCGAGATGGGCGTTGAAGTTACAACCACACCGCTTCACTATCGAATACCGAAAGAGTATACAAAATACAGTCCCAGATAGTCTGTCCCGAATTAACGTGGATAAATTAAACAAAACGACAGATGAGCCACTTCATGTAGATTTGAATTCTCCAGCATTCCAGGATCCAGAATATCAGGATAAAGTCATCGCTCTGGTTGAAAATCCAAAAGTTGCTAGTAATTTTAAAGCCTGTGATGGAAAATTATTTATTCGAGTCAACGAACCGGGTAAAATCGACATGGATGTTTCGCCATGGAAATTGGTAATTCTGACAATGATTACGCAAATTTTAATCGAGAAAGCGCACGATCCACCATCCGCTGCTCACCAAGGGATTTCAAAAGCACTGGAAGTATTAGGACGGCAATTTTATTGGCCGAAAATGGCATGTGAGGTTAGAGACTTCGTGAATAAGTGCGAAGTTTGTAAAAGTAGCAAGCCGGTAAACTTCTCAACCCGACCTGAGATGGGCAAACCTTTCGAGACAACCAGACCTTTTCAAAGGATATATATATCGATTTCCTGGGTCCTTATCCTCGTACTAATAATGGGTTTGCGTATATTCTGATCATATTGGATCACTATTCACGATTTCCTATCCTAGAGCCTATGCGTTCTGCTTCGGCAGAGATAGTTTGCCAATTTTTAGAAAGAAAATGTTTCCATTTGTATGGGGTACCCGAGGTTTTAGTTTCGGATAACGGGCCGCAGTTTAAATCGTTTCGATTGGCTAACTTACTCCAAAAATATGGAGTGAAACATCAATTTTCAGCAATCTACGCTCCTCAGTCGAACATATCAGAACGCGTTAACCGATCTATTATATCTGCAACTAGATCATATACCGGGTGTTTCTTTTAAATTGAGACGATCAAATATCTCGAAAAATAGCCACTCTACGGAAAAAATGTCCATAATCAAAATTTAATCATACCGCGGGGGAATTACATTAGTGCAAAAAAAATAGTCCCCCACCCCCCGCTTTATAGGTGGGGCGGGGTTAATTTTTAAACTAAGATAGGAAGCCATATTTTTTATTGCAGATACGGATTCTACGACTAAAAGTACGTATGATTTGAATGAAATATTTTGTTCGATTCATGATAGATGGCGTTGTAATCGACGAAATTCAATTTTTTCAATTTCTTCTTCTTAGAACACACGCATTTGATTCTGCAATACGTTTGAAATAAAAAACATCACGTTTTCATTGGAAATACTCGAAATTCATGAGAACAACAACATTGTTCTCTGTAGCCGGTGACAATATCTACGCCACCTTCTGTTCCTAGGCGGCAAACGTGCTGCACGTCACCGATGTATAGGACTGCAGAGACATATTTCTGTTAACGGTATGATAAACACCCCACTAAACTGTTGCGTGAAATCCCACATTATTTGGCACTAGGTCATACCGTTACAAACGCACACACAAAGATTTTTTAAAAAGTACTTTTTTTACTTTCGCGATATAACGAATGGTAACTCAGCAAAAATCTCGAGGTCAAAGTTGTTCCTTATTAAGATACCAGATTTCGTTTAAAATCATGTCACGCTTATTTTGTCCCCCTATTCTACTAAAAATTACTTCTCTAAGGTATTGGCATACTTAAAATATAAATTTATATTTCTTTGTCTTATTTTATAATGAGATATGAATATTTAAACAATTTTAAAAGATAAAGCATTTTCTAGAATTTGAATTCTTCAATGCAGTCCCATAAGATTCGAATCTATTTAGAATTTTGTATCTTGAAAAGCTCACTTATAGAATATTTATTGTTTGATATCCTTTTCAAAAAGAACCTTGTAACATTTAAATATTGTAACTTTATGAAAATATATTATACATCAAAATAATTAAAATAAGCAAAAAAAAACTCCATAAAATTATTTCACAAAACCCGGAATCCGCCTAAATGTTAAAATTCCCAGTTTTATGCTTTTATTTTGATATTAAATTAGCGTTATCAAAATCAAGTCACGATTTTCCTTGTTTCGCTTTATTTTTTTTTTTTTTTCAAACAGCACAATAAAGACGCAGCTTCAATAAAAAAGGAAAACAACAACAATTTGTTGTTTTAAGCTTTTTTAATTATTTTGTATTAAAATTTATGATTTTCGATATTTTTATTTTCCTGTTATGTCCATACGTAAAAGTATATAGATTAAGGACAACCGGAAGGATGAAAGTTTAACAAAAATACGTGAAAGTTTTAAGCTTTTTGGTTGGTTTAATGTTGCTATCTTGTATATACGTCATATATATGTACGTATGTGAATATATAAATTTACTGCTCCCACTACATTCATCAAGCTTAAATGCAAGCACATAAACCTTATAGACGTGGGTAGCACTGAATGTAGCAGAGAACTTAATTTAAATAATTTTGATGATCACACAACTAAATAAAACAGTGTATAAAGTGTTAGCGTGCAGATACAACATTTTTATGGGCTGATGTTCATAAAAGTATAACAGAATAGCGAGCACCACAAGAGCTTTTCCTTCTACACGTTCAAATATTTATAATCAGTGTTCGTAATCAGAAAGACTGGTGTCCATTTTGCTAACGCAGAATCGAATATTGTAGGCCCATCATTACAAAAATTGTATGCAGGCCTGGTCTAGACAATAGACGAGGCGGTAATTAAAAATTGAACAAAACAGAAAACTTTTATTTTCTTCCGCATCCTCGACAAATATATTCAAATTACTTTAGTCGTATTGCTATTGTATTTGTAGAAATGTCTTGTATTGAATTAATATCTGATGAAAAATACGGCGGAAAAAAAAAATTAAAACTTTCCTCATTAAATTGTTATAACAAAGGAAAGCAAGACGATGATATTGTTCTGCAGCAAATTAAACATCATCATTTCGGTTCACTGAAGGATTGAAAAATGTTTTTGCCATGGCTTTTTTTTCAACCAGTATACGTTCAATACTGTTTGTCGGGAGATGAATTATTGATTGGTATCTCGTGTATTGTCGATAAATTATTGTTTGGAAAAAGTTGGAGTTTTTTTTTCGTTGGAAATATTCTTAAGACAGGTACTTCAATTACAAATTGAAATTTTGTAATCGAGAACTTTTTAAGAAATTTGAATAAAGGTTATTTGGGATTCCACTTCCCAGCTAAGCAAAATCTTGACACGTGTTCGATAAATTAATTTTTAATTACTTTTCTATAATTAAGGATACATAAAAAATAATAACCAGAATAACGTTGTTCATTTGAAATGTTGGAAGGCTCAAATATCTAACCGATTTCTACAAAAAAAATTCTATGCCGGATTTATAGGGTTCTGCATGAAAAAAATATAGTGTATAATGATGTACAATTCATCGTGCTACTTCTGTCATAGTTAGTTTAGCCGTGGAGGGTATGGCTCCAGCTGGAATTATAAAGTTTTTACGCCGAAAATCATATGGTGCTGGATTTATAAGGTTCCGGCTGAAAAATTATAAAGTGCATAATGATGCACAATGCAGTGTGCTATTTCTGCCATAGTTGGTTTGGTTCCAGTTGATATGGTTCCGGCTGGCGTGACAGACCCAAAAAATCAGTGAAATTAAAGCGTATCTAGCACTGGTAGTTGATGAGTGGAAAGAGTGTCAATCTCTTGAAAGGACAGTGAAGGGCAAATTAGAGGAAGGGAATATGGAAACGATGGAAACAATTGAGGAAACTCACGCCGATTTAAAACTAAAGTTGTTTAGATTGGACAAGCAGTATGATGATAATAATGCTAACTTGGGAAACAACACCATGGCAGAATTAATGTTGAATCAAAGCAATTTTTTGCAAGAGTTTTCTTCTATCAACAATCGTGAAAGTGAAGTGCGTTTACCCCGGGAGTAAATTCAGGAGTTTATTGGAAATTACGCAGATTATCCGTCTTTTCGTGACCTTTATGAGGTTTCGGTCCATAACAACGAAGGGAGATGCATATGCTTTAATCAAACATCCACAGTGACCGATGCTAATTATGAGGAAGCTTGGGGTAAAGTAAAGGCCAGGTATGATAAACGCAAACCCGTGGTTCAAACTTTATTAAAGCGTTTTTTGGACCAACCTAGCTTACAACGGAGCTGTGCGAAAGCCATTCGTCAGCTTGCGGATGTATCAGATGAGGTAATACGAGGTTTGAAGGTACTTGGTGATCAAGTGGAACGTCGGGATCGATGGCTCGTTTACTTTTTGGTAAATAAATTAGACAGTGAATCAAAGGAGGCATGGGCTCACGAAACCACAGCGACGGATTTTCCCACTTTAGATCAATTGTTTACTTTTCTAAATAAAAGAAGTGATGCGTTGGAAAGTATAAGCTCAATGCAACGATCGAAAGCTCATTCATCGTAACGAGTAAGCTGCTTAGTATCGCATGTCACTAAATTTACGAGTATATTATGTGCAGGGGATCATTATTTGTGGAAATGCGACCAATATTTACAAATGCCATTTCCTGAGAGAAAACGTTTAGCAGCAGAAAAGAAACTGTGTTTTAACTGCCTATCTCCTTCGCACCAGTCTGTTGTATGCAGGTCAAATTATAAATGCGGCAAATGCCAGAGGAAAACCTATATGACTTTGCACCCTGAAGAGCCCCAAAGCTCAAATAAAGCAGAAACTACAGCGGGCAATATTCTTAATACTTCGGAGGTGAGTGCAGCGAATGATATTAATGTGAATACGGCAATGATACTCAGGTTCCAGGCATTACTTCCAACAGCGATAGTAGAAATAGCTGACGGGTATGCAGGGCATTTTTTGACTCAGGGTCACAAGCCTAATTCATAACCAAGGTATGCATGCAACGTTTAAAATTGCCGAGATCCAAGGCAAGCATTTCAATAACTGGTTTGACATCAAGAAAGGTATGGCCTCTATCACTGCGAGTTCAGTATAGTTTGCAATGGATAAGATTCAAATTGACGTACTTGTAATCAGACAACTACCAAATAGGCTACCAAGTTTTCATTTTGAAAGCAAAGATGACCTTGTTAAAGTTAGCCGAAAGTTGCCAGCTGAAATTGAAAAAATCGATAATGCAGATAG
The DNA here is from genome assembly GCA_947310385.1 of Nephrotoma appendiculata. Lineage (NCBI taxonomy): Eukaryota > Metazoa > Arthropoda > Insecta > Diptera > Tipulidae > Nephrotoma > Nephrotoma appendiculata. The sequence continues at coordinate 54,751,897 of OX371223.1, forward strand.
TGTCTTGACTAGTTCAGCCGAAAATTAAACAAATTATATATTAAATTGAAGTATCCCAGCCCAAAGTGACTATAAGTGACTATTTGATAGCCCATGACCGTAGGTAGATTCTGAGTATATGGTTGTGGTGGGTCTGATGGGGTTATAGAGGTGAAATTTTGATTTTCTCCTTTTCTCAACGATAAAATCGTTCGTCATTCGAGATTTTGGCATATGGACACCAATCTCACTATGCCACTATGCCTATAAGGTTGGGGTGGGTCTGATGGGGTTATACGGGTGAAATTTTGATTTTCCTCATTTTTCGTCGATATAATCGTTCGTCATTCGATATTTTGGCATATAGACACCAATCTCACTATGCCGATTCGATAGCCCATGACATTAGGTAGATTCTGAGTACGAAGAATGGGGAACATCAAAATTTCACTCCTATAGCCCCATCAGACCCACCTCAACCTTATACTAAGAATCTACCTATGGTCATGGGCTATCGAAACGGCATAGTCAGATTGGTGTCTATATGCCAAAATCTCGAATTACCAACGATCTCGACGATGCTTGATAAATTGCAATCTTCTTTATCGACTACTTTCGGTTGTATAAGGCAAATATGCCATTTCAACCATATAACCCTATCAGACTCACACCTAACCTAAAATCAAATTATACCTATGGTCATGGGCTATCGAATCGGCATAGTGAGATTGGTGTCTATATGCAAAAATCTCGAATGACGAACGATTTTATCTTTGAGAAAAGGAGAAAATCAAAATTTCACCCATATAACCCCATCAAACCCACTCCAACCATTTACTCAGAATCTACCTAATGTCATGGGCTATCGAATCGGCATAGTGAGATTGGTGTCTATTTGCCAAAATCTCGAATGATAAACGATTTTATCGTTGAGAAAAGGAGAAAATCAAAATTTCATTCCTATAACTCATTCAAACTCACCCCAACCCTATACTCAGAATCTACCTAATGTCATGGGCTATCGAATCGGCATAGTGAGATTGGTGTCCATATGCCAAAATCTCAAATGACCAACGATTTTATCGTTGAGAAAATGAGAAAATCAAAATTTCACCCCTATAACCCCACCAGACCCACCCCAATCATCACCCAAGTTTGAATATTGAAGTTGATCTTCTTTATCGATGCAATCTGCATTACCGACATTTAAATATATTTTGGTTGAAATTAATATCTGCATTACCATCTTTTACTTAGGACGGTGAAGGCACTATCTACATTACCATCTTTCGGCTGGAATAGCAAATACATTATCTGCATTACCATCTTTCGGCTGGAAACTTTCGGCTAACTTTAACAGTATGCAAAAATGCTAGTTTCCTGAACGACTTGAAATATAATCCCCAATATAATCAAGTTGGGCCAGTGGATATTTTGATCGGTGCGGATAGAGTTTTTTACGTACTTAGAGATGGCCGACTAACCAATTCGAACAACACTCTAGTCGCGCAGCGGTCAATAGTTGGTTGGATTATATATGACATAACCAACGAAAACAGCGTGGAGCCAAGTGTAACAGTGCAAGTAAACCATTGCACTCTTAATTTGTACTTAGATGCTGACATTGACAGTACATTAAAGCGATTTTTTGACCAAGAAGAGATGCCTCGAGTCGATGTTTTGGATTCCGAGGAAGCTGAGTGCGAAGAACACTTTAAGAATACGCACAAACGAAAATATGATGGACGATATATAGTAGCAATTCCTTTTAAGAAAAAGGCAGCTCAATTAGGAAATTAAGTGAGTGTAGCCAAGCGGAGATTTATGGCACTGGAAAGAAAGCTTCAAGCTAATCCATTGCTTAAAGAGGAATATGTTAAATTCGTAAATGAATATCTCAATCTGGGGTATTTAGAACCTATTAAAGCCGCCGACCGTACTATAAATGAGTTGAAATGTTTTTATTTGCCTCATCACTGTGTGCTGAAGGAATCCAGTGAAACAACAAAGCTACGAGTGGTGGGCATTTCGTCTGGCGAAATCGTCAACTGGGATTTCACTAAACGAGACGATGCTAGTGGGTCCCAACATACAGCCAACTTTATGGACAATTTTGATGAGATTCCGGAACCATTAAAGAGCGTTGACCGGTGACATTGTAAAAATGTACAACCAAGTTTTGGTTCGTGAGGATGATACACAATTTGAGCGAATTCTTTGGCGAAGTGAAGTGACTGTTGAGCTCATGGTGAAATGTTATGGCTGGACAGATTCTACAATCGTTTTGATGTGGCATTCCAGTCATCCAGCTAGATGGAAAACTTTTGTAGCTAACATGACGTCAGAGATTTTAAATCAGTTACCTCGAAATTGTTGGAGTCATGTGAGATCTGAGCATAACCAAGATGATTGCGCGTCGGGAGGAGTGCTCCCATCGCAGCTTATCAAATTAAATCAATGGTGGCACGGCCCACAATGGTTGAAGGATCCTAACTGTGTTGCTATGACCCAACCTACCTACCCTCGCACCTTCTACTTTAATCGCTCAAAAATATTTTTGTTGGGTTTTATGTTCACTTCGTATTGGAGATAAAAGTGATCAGAAAATGAATTGTTGTCGAACACTGTCCAATTCACTATGCAAATTGTGTTGGTTAAATTTGCGTAACTTACGAGTGAGATTCTTGTTTTACTCCTTTATTTTTCGATAATTAGCTTTCTACGGTCAATCTTTAACTGGATTTTTGTCTTACGTGTGTAATTGTAATAATTTTGCCTTTCATATTTAAGATACACTAAGACACACTGTAAATTTTGATAGAAAACAAATGCGATGAATTGCGTGTAGACTTCCAAGGGAACAACTAGGAGCTGATCGGAAATCTCAGTTTCTTTTAAAAATTAAATTTACATTTTTTGCAAAAGTAAAAATAATTCGAGTTATAAAATTCTCACACAATTCAAAATATATTAAACTATTTATCCTTCAATGTGCACACGAGCGACACAAAAACCAGAAAATATTCAACTGAAGAAGAATTGGAAAATGTCGACATGATAAAATGACAAAACGGATAAAAATATGAGGAGTCACGAATTTTAATTAAATTTCACATGTCAGATTTTATGACAATACAATTTAGTGTTTGGGAGAGGGAAACCAAAAAAGGACAATCCATAAAGACATTCAACATGGTTTCATTATAAATTTTAATTTTATTATTTTTTTTTATTTTTATTAAAATACTTTCCTATTTCTGATATGGGTAAACATAGTGAAAAATGTGGAACGAGCAGAAATAAAAATTGGCTAAAACACGCGCGTCATGACATATACGATACATGGATAATTAATTGGGTCATGATTCAGCAACTTGTGAACAGAATTATAATTTAATTTGGGTTAGTTGGGTCAGGCAAGAATTACTTAACTACATTGTCGATAATCACAAGAGTCCGAAATAAGTGCATGCATATAAACTAAAACAAGTCACAAGCTGATTTTAAATAAGAAAACACGAATCATTCTTATAAATAACAAATGAACCATTACATGAATCCTTATAAATATAAGTGGAAATCATAATGATAGTATTCAAGGATTAAAAATGCTCAAAATAAAATATGTCACTTTTTTGTGCAAATCAACGACGTTTACATAAAAATGTATAAAGATTTTTTTTTTATACATTATCCGTCGCTCCTTTTTTCCTCAAGCTCTCATTTCTATTCACAAAAAAAAAAATCTTTTAAGATTTTTTTCAGATAAATATTTCATTTGACTTGTGAATTCCTTAAAATGAAAAAAAAAATAAAAAAATGTAAATTGTATACCAAGGATCAAAATTCAAATAAGAACGAAATAATTGTAATAAAAAAATCGTTCAACGATTTTTTGTCGTCGTTTTGTATAACACGTAAATACAGTAGCGGGCGGTTAGATCGAAACATTATTACTATAAATTTGGACTACAAGCAATTTGTAATTTGAATATCGAATGGATTTGGTATTTTTGTAATGAAGGACAACTTTGAGCGAGATTCGTCTCTTAGCTTAGTGAAACAGGAGAAAATATTTTTCGTTGGTAGCAATCAAGTTTATGTTCTTGATGTTCAAGATAGTATCACTTTGACAGTATCATTTGTCGGAAAATATCATTTTTGTGAAAATGTTAGCCTTAGGATGATACCATCAAAAGAGTCAAGAGCCATTTCCAAAAGGAGGACAGGTATCCTTTCGTTTCCATAATCCTAATTGACTTTATTGGTTGAGTAGTTTAAGAGGTAAATTCTGAATGCTGAAAATTAGCCTGAAGTTTTCTTCATTATTACTTGACATTCCAATTTTTAGCTGACCGACAATTATTCTAAACTGCAAATTTTTTTAGAAAATCGAACGAGTTGAAAATTATAGTGACTTATTTGCCATTTGATGAAAATCTTAAGGTATGAATTTTCTTACAAGTGTTTATACTGTTCAGGTGGTCATGTGGTGGTCAGGTTGTAATGTAATCAGGGAGATAAACATGGGACCCGCTTCTTGTGCCGGATCAGCTGTAGCTGCAACAAGTATTGTACCTGTCTCTACAAAGGGTAGGCTAAACGTGTGAGGGCTAGCTGCTCCTTTAAAAAATTGCGTTGGGTCAACAACCCAACCTGTGAAAACATATTGTTACGAAACTGCAACCTCATAAGCCTCGGATAAATTTGGAATTTTAACAACGACCTGAAACCGCAAAGGAGAACCTCCATGAGCTCTGCAGATCTGTTTTCACATGCGTCATTTTAACATTTCATACGTACACGTTCACGCTCTCATTGAGCATTTTCCTGAACAAACAAAAGATGATTTCTACAGCCATCTTGAAAGTATTGGTACCACTAGCAAAATACATCGTTTAAACTATAACTTAGCTGTCGATTGGAAATGCTTCCTATGGAAAGGCTACCTTTATTTTGGAAATCAATCAACGGGAACACGATTAGTCAAATTCAGCACATCCGCAAATCCAAAACCGGTTCTCTAGTATCAAAGATATCAAAATGGTGGCATGCGGAGCTGGCAACAACATACAACCGCTGCCTCCAACGAACCTCGCGTTGAAACAAAAATGCTTTTAACCACCACGTTACCAGATCCAATTATGAAAATACCGAAAGGGTTATCGAGAAGTAACCACACCATATTGCCAATTTTGTCCTAAAGAGACAAATAAAAATTCAAAAAAAAACAAGATGTTCTATTATATAAGCCCTTGTAGCATCTATGTAGAAACGTGTATTAAATTATTTTCCCGGGAAATTTGCGAAAATCGTACGTGTGATTTATAGAACATCGTTGCAAATTTGGCTGTCCTAAACCCTGATATCCTAATTTTGCAAAAAAACAAACATGTTTTTCTATTAGATACGACCTTATAGTATTTCTGACAAGACAGTTCTTTACAGAAATGGACAGTTCTGTATAAAAACACATCACACACTTAACACACTTTACTCATTTAACATACTTTACACACTTTACACTTTCCACACTTTGCAAAGATTTGTTATGGTTAACACCAAACACCAGTGGCTATCTCCTTCTACAGTGATGATAAAGATTCTCTTCCAATCGTTATGATTATTAAATCTGCAGTGGGATGACCCTCTACCTACCCACATCATCAAGAGATGGACAGCATTACGAGAAGAGTTACGGAAATTGGAGAAAATTACAATACCCCGTTGACTACATACTGAAGAATCAGATTTCCAAATGCATGGCTTTCCCGACGCATCAGAAGTAGCTTATGCGGCCGTTATTTATACTAAAACGAAAAATAAGTTTGGAAAGTACGAAACGACCATCGTGACGGCGAAAATTAAAGTCGTACCCATTACAACGGTATCAGTTCCAAGATTGGAATTATGTGCTGCGCTTCAATTAACCAAGCTGATGAAAATGGTGGTTAAATCTTTACAATACCCTGCGACCAAAGTATTTACCTTGACCGACTCTACAACTGTATTATGGTGGTTATCAACGCATCCCCGATCCTGGAAATCATATGTGGCAAACCGCACCTATGAAATTTTGGAGACTACATCCCGATCGACATGGCGATATGTTTTACCATCTATCTTGGTCAACGTTGAACTGTGGTGGAAGGGACCCAGTTGGCTTCGTAAAGAGAAGGAATTATGGCCTGATCAAACACAATTGCAATATTTTGCCCTCCGAACAACTACAATGGCCAATTACCACGTTGACATTGAAAATAAACTCCTTACAAATTTGGCTCAAAGACATTTTAAATTTTCCAAACTATTAAGGATTATTGCTAGAATATTCAGATTTTATTCAAATCTACGAAGAGCGGTAAACGGTGAACCAAAGGAAAACTTCCTATTAACAACAAATTTTAAAACAAACGGAAGCGTTTACTGCCAAAATTAAGAACATACAGCAACAAAAGGCATTACCATCGTCTAGCAAATTACTTCCCTTAAATCCATTTATCGACCAGTTTGGTGTGTTCCGCAATCTGTCAAGATAACTACTATACGACAAAAGTATTGGATAATCGAATTACCGCCAGAACGGGTCAACTTTAAATATGCATTCTACCAAACAGGAGTCGATTATGCCGGGCCTATGGTTAAAATCAATTATGTACATCGCAATTTTGGATGTTTAAATACCAAGGCCGTTCACATCGAATTAGTGAGAAATCTAACTACCGCCGCGTTTATCGCATCCTTTAAACGCTTCAATGCCCGGAGAGGACTCCTGACATATTTAGCGATAATGGCACCAACTTCGTTGGAGCCAAAAATTAAATAAATCTAAAAAACATAATAAATTAATTTCTAATTTTTTAATAGATTACAATGCGAACTGGCATGTCATCCCACCATCTGCTCCGCATTTTGGTGGCCTCTGGAAGGCCGCAGTTAAATCTACCAAATACCACGTCCGACGAGTACTTAGCACCACACTGCTGAACTTTGAAGAAACTTCTACGTTCCACACAAGTTGAAGCGATCTTAAACTCGAGACACGCTTTGTTTATTATCACCACAACAATAAGATGCGTTAACACCGGCAAACGTTTTGATCAGACAACCGTTGACGATGACTACTGAACCAGACCATAAGTCTTGATGCAGCATTTTTGGGCTCGCTGGCTTAAGGAGTATCTAACCACGCTACACAACCGATCGAAATCGCGGCACAAACACAATATTTTGAAATTCGACGATGTCGTAGTCATTCGAGATGAACATGTGTCCCCAGTAAATTGGCTACTCGGTAGAATCATTGAATCTCATTCCATGAAAAATGGAGTTGTTCGTGTAGTCACTCTTCGTACTAAGACGGGCATAATCAAACAACAAATCGCAAGCTCGTCTTACTACCTCTAGTTTCAACTAAGTAGTTCAAGGTCGGCGGCATGTTTGGTATCAAATCTAAAATAAAAATTACAAATTAAATTTAGTTTTACTACGTATATTTTTATTAAGATTCACTTAATACATAATTAGTAATTGCGAAAAGTCAAGGTCACCTAAAAGTAAACAAAATTAATTTATTCCGAGCTATCATTATTTAGATTATTAAATGTTGTACTAGAGTAGTAATGCGAAGAAAAGATTGAATTTTGTAATTAACAATTAGGTATACCATTCTAGTACTTAATTACTTTAACACATTTAAAACATTCAACACATTCAACAATTTCAACAATTTCAACACATTTAACACATTTAACACATTTAACACATTTATCACATTTAACACATTTAACACATTTAACACATTTAACACATTTAACACATTTAACACATTTAACAAATTTAACACATTTAACACATTCAACACAATTAACACATTTAACACATTCAACACATTCAACACATTTAAAACATTTAAAACCTTTAAAACATTTAAAACATTTAAAACATTTAAAACATTTAAAACATTTAAAACATTTAAAACATTTAAAACATTTCAAACATTTCAAACATTTCAAACATTTAAAACATTTAAAACATTTAAAACATTTAAAACATTTAAAACATTGAAAACATTTAAAACATTTAAAACATATAAAATATTTAAAACATTTACAACATTTACAACATTTACAACATTTAAACCATTTCAAACATTTAAAACATTTAAAACTGTTAAAAAAACTTAAACATTTAACACATTTAAAACATTTAACACATTTAACACATTTAACACATATAACACATTTAACACATTCAACACATTCAACATATTTAAAACATTTAAAACATTTAAACCATTTAAACCAATTAAAACATTTAAAACATTTAAACATTTAAAACATTTAAAAAATTTAAAACATGTAACACATTTAAAACATTTAAAACATTTAAAATATTTAAAATATGTAACGCATTTAAAACATTTGAAATATTTAAAATATTTACCCATTTATATACCCATTTAAAACATTTAAAACATTTATAACATTTAAAACCTTTAAAACTTTTAAAACATTTAAAATATTTAAAACATTTAAACCATTTAAAACATTTAAAACATTTAAAACATTTAAAACATGTAAAACATTTAAACCATTTAAACCATTTAAAACATTTAAAACATTTAAAACATTTAAAATATTTCAAACATTTACAACATTTACAACATTTACAACATTTACAACATTTACAACATTTAAAACATTTAAAACATTAAAAACATTTAAAACATTTAAAACATTTAAAACATTTAAAACATTTAAAAAATTTAAAACATTTAAAACATTTAAACATTTAAAACATTTAAAACATTTACAACATTTGCAACATTTACAAAATTTAAAACATTTAAATCATTTAAAACATTTAAAATATTTAAAATATTTTAAACATTTAAAACATTTAAAACATTTAAAACATTTAAAACATTTAAAACATTTAAAACATATAAAACATTTAAAACATTTAAAACATTTAAAACATGTAAAACATTTAAACCATTTAAACCATTTAAAACATTTAAAACATTTAAAACATTTAAAATATTTCAAACATTTACAACATTTACAACATTTACAACATTTACAACATTTAAAACATTTAAAACATTTAAAACATTTAAAACATTTAAAACATTTAAAACATTTAAAACATTTAAAACATTTAAAACATTTAAAACATTTAAAACATTTAAAACATTTAAAACATTTAAAATATTTAAAACATATAAAACATATAAAACATTTAAAACATTTACAACATTTACAACATTTACAACATTTAAACCATTTCAAACATTTAAAACTGTTAAAAAAATTTAAACATTTAACACATTTAAAACATTTAACACATTCAACACATTAAACACATTTAACACATTTAACACACTTAACACACTTAACACACTTAATACACTTAACACACTTAACACACTTTTTTTTTTTTTTTAAATAAAGGAAGTATTAACTGTCCAGCGGATTTAATGTCCTTTGAAGGTCAATTAATACCCCCACACACTTTACACTCTTTACACTCTTTACACTCTTTACACTCTTTACACTCTTTACACTCTTTACACACTTTACACACTTTACACACTTTACACACTTTACACACTTTACACACTTTACACACTTTACACACTTTACACACTTTACACACTTTACACACTTTACACACTTTACACACTTTACACACTTTACACACTTTACACACTTTACACACTTTACACACTTTACACACTTTACACACTTTACACACTTTACACACTTTACACACTTTACACACTTTACACACTTTACACACTTTACACACTTTACACACTTTACACACTTTACACACTTTACACACTTTACACATTTTACACACTTTACACACTTTACACACTTTACACACTTTACACACTTTACACACTTTACACACTTTACACACTTTACACACTTTACACACTTTACACACTTTACACACTTTACACACTTTACACACTTTACACACTTTACACACTTTACACACTTTACACACTTTACACACTTTACACACTTTACACACTTTACACACTTTACACACTTTACACACTTTACACACTTTACACACTTTACACACTTAACACACTTAACACACTTAACACACCTAACACACTTAACACACTTAACACACTTAACACACTTAACACACTTAACACACTTAACACACTTAACACACTTTACACACTTTACACACTTTACACACTTTACACACTTTACACACTTTACACACTTTACACACTTTACACACTTTACACACTTTACACACTTTACACACTTTACACACTTTACACACTTTACACACTTTACACACTTTACACACTTTACACACTTTACACACTTTACACACTTTACACACTTTACACACTTTACACACTTTACACACTTTACACACTTTACACACTTTACACACTTTACACACTTTACACACTTTACACACTTTACACACTTTACACACTTTACACACTTTACACACTTTACACACTTTACACACTTTACACACTTTACACACTTTACACACTTTACACACTTTACACACTTTACACACTTTACACACTTTACACACTTTACACACTTTACACACTTTACACACTTTACACACTTTACACACTTTACACACTTTACACACTTTACACACTTTACACACTTTACACACTTTACACACTTTACACACTTTACACACTTTACACTTTACACTTTACACTTTACACTTTACACTTTACACTTTACACTTTACACTTTACACTTTACACTTTACACTTTACACTTTACACTTTACACTTTACACTTTACACTTTAAACTTTACACTTTACACTTTACACTTTACACTTTACACTTTACACTTTACACTTTACACTTTACACTTTACACTTTACACTTTACACTTTACACTTTACACTTTACACTTTACACTTTACACTTTACACTTTACACTTTACACTTTACACTTTACACTTTACTCTTTACACTTTACACTTTACACTTTACACTTTACACTTTACACTTTACACTTTACACTTTACACTTTACACTTTACACTTTACACTTTACACTTTACACTTTACACTTTACTCCTTACACATTACACTTTACACTGAACACTTATCAGTTGACATTTTAGTTTTTTTTAAACATAGATCCGTTCAATACTAACACACCCCATTTTGAGAAAAAGCTGCTCATTCATAACAGACGAATTGTGGATTATCACGCCTGAATTACAGAGACTAAATTGCGGTTTAATGTCTTCTTATATTCGTTTGCAATGTAAAATTTTAATTTATTAAAATTTTTGAGCACTTTCACGATCCTATTTCTTAACTGCTCTGCAAGATTTGCTTGACGTTTACTCGAACTTAGCGAAACATGCAATGATTAGTTGTGAGCTCCTTTAATGTGTGGAAACTTTAGTTTTTTTATATTGTTTATTAACCAACATTCTTAAATAAATTTATAGAAAATTATTAGTGTACAAAGCTCTATGTGCAAACCTGGTAAATTAAGTCGATTTTATTGGTTTGCGTAATTTTTGTTAAGTTAAATTATGGAAATCATAAAGTTTGTATGGAAATTCTACTATGTGGGAACGTTAGCTTTTGGTTAACACAATCAAATGAGCCATTTCCAATAGGAGGAGACGTAAATCCTTTTTTGAGAATCTATCTAAACTTAAACTACTCAAACCAATAAAATCGATTTGCTTTGAAATAACATGAAATAAAAACAATCCCCTCTCTTTGGAAGTGACTCATTTGACTGAGTCAACCTAAGGCTAACATTTGCACTTTGTATAATTTAAAATAATTCCAATATGAAAAACTTTGGCGCCTATTTTCGTTTCTTTAATTTTGATTAAACAGTATAATTACTATTACATGTTCTGTATTACACATTTCTAATTGGATTTGTCCAATATATACACGGGGTTTTTGGTGGGACAAATTTCACAACCGTTTCGCATTGTTCATATAAGCAAGACGGAAACAACAGGACGAACATTCCAGAAACATAAAGCAAAACTAAAAATAAATAAGTTCGTTTCAACAAGCGGCGCAAGCAAGTGCTGCACATCGCAGTCACCACCACCCGACGTACGCACACCACATCGCCATTATACATGGCGGAGAATTAAAATTAAAATCTAATCAGGAGACCTATTGTAATTTTGTTTTTACATATTTTTGTCTTATTTAGAATCAAAATCAAATATGTTTTCTTATGTTATAAGCGCGCGAAAAGATTCTGAGAATATTTTATTGGTTACGACTGTAAATATAAATGCGAGGTGTGAGTGTAGTATCAAATTGATATCAATAAATATAAAAAATGTTCGTCATTTAAATGATGTTCAGTTGAGGTGAGAGGCGTTCGATTTAATCGTACCAATATATACATCATATTTGTCGTATATCGGCTTTCGCGACTGTTGTACTTGGAAAATCATTCTTCCCATTTTTTTTCTAATATATCTGATATTATTACATTTTTTTTTAATATTACATATTGTTGTTATAACAGTTTCCCCTCGCACTCATTCATGGTTATTATTGTTATTACGATAATTGTTATTACATTTTTTGATGATTTTTCAGTTCACAATCGTCTCGCAGATAAATTTTATATTGACTTGGATTTCGTGGTTGCTGTATTTTTAGTTCATGTTTTGAGGGAAAATTTATTTGGTTTTTTGTTTGTTCAATCTGAATTTTTACTTTTTTTTTACCATCCGCTTTTATTACGTTTATCATTGAAATATCTTACCTGCAGATAGATTTATTTTTTACGGTTGGGTACCGCAAGAATTTTCATCGCTATATCAAACTCGAAAACGGAAATATTGGAATAGACATGGACGGGTATATAGATCAGAGGTACGAAATTGATTTTCAAACAATTAAAACACTTCACACATACTCACAGCATCTCGCACATAATATAAAAAAATCACAACAATTTAGGATACCTTTTAGTTTCGTACAAGTGCTTAATTTTTCGATAAAAAAAAGGAATTTTATGTACATAATTTACCACTTCATCTACATATTGGAAGTTAAATTCTTGTGCAGTCTATAGTCTTTACTCCATACACCTTTGTACATATATTACACATAAAATCAAAATATTATTAGATTTGTTGTTGTTCACTACGTGTGCTTGATGAAATCCTTATGTTTACGTACCGATATAACGGTATAGAGTTTTTCAAGTACTTTCCTCTTATACGTATTACGTATAGTACAAAAAATATAATTTCCATTTGTTATTTAATAAAAACGGAGCAAGTTAAGAGTAGAGAAAACTAAATTTATGGGGTCTAGTTTATGTGGAGGGGGATTCATACTCAATAATTTGTTTTTATGAACAGAACATAATAATATTTTAAGTACTTTTGAAATAATCGCATTACAAATTACTGTTAATCTACTTATGCACTTTATCAGATTTTTGACATGTTCTCTGTTTACAAAGGGGGCAATATAGGACGATCTGATGTAGTTAAATTCAAGTGCTCCTGACTATATATTAAAAGTGCGACTTGCATGGTTTCAGAGAATACGATTTAACTTTATATTCAGTAAACAAAAAATATAATTATTTACATATAGTATATCTCGTGACTAATGTCTTATTACAAGAATTAAAAGAGGAAATCAATCTTAACCTAAATGCAAAGAAATCTCCAGGTCGAGTACCGCAAGGTAGCGTTCTGGAGTAAACTTTATATTATTCTATATACTTCCGACCTGCCAACGATATAGGAAACTAGCATAGCAATGTTTGCGGTTGATACGGTCATCTTAGCAGTCGCTAATATCATAAAAGGATCCTCAAACAAATTGCACAGGGCTACGAATATTGTCAGCACCTGAACGAAGAGATGGTAATGCAATAAAACAAAATCTGTTCACGTAAACTTTACCAACCGAAAGGTCAACTGGATACCAGTAGAACTGAACTCTCAACAAATTCCTTATGCAAACACGGCAAAATATCTAGGCATGACTCTAGAACTGGAAAGAGCATGTGAAAAAGAAAAAAAAAGAAGAGTTAAACATCAAATGCAGAAAGATGGATTGGCGCTTAGGGAGAAATTCTGAGCTAACTCTACATAAAAAATTGCTACTATACCGGCAGATTCTAAAACCTGTGTGGAATTATGGTATTCAGCTCTAGGGCTGTACAAAGGAAACTAATGTCAATATCACCCAGTCATTCCAAAGCAAAGTCATCTGAGGAATAGTTAATGCACCGTGGTACATAATAAATGACAACGTCCTTCGAGATCTGAAGATGGATTTCGTTAGTGAAGAAGTAAGCAAACACGCGAGAAAACACATACGACGTATTAGTCGACACCAAACTGCTGAGATTCAATCAGGATCAACTAAAGTTATAATAAAATTATAACTTTATTTTTGGGACTAGCCAAGGGGCTAAAATCTGACAAAGAGGAAAATTTAAATTATGAAAGATAAATTTCTAGATGATCTGAAAATCAATTTAACTCTTGTTAAAAATTTAATCTTCATTAAAATAAATTAAAAAGCTCATACGAAAGCTTTCTCAATTTATGGAAAAGCTTAAGTTTGAAATTTTATTCCGATTAGTTAAACCGGTTAGTCGGTAGAGATGCTGAATTTTGGTGAAATAAATTATTTTAAAAAAATGGTCATTCCCATTCTCGTGTAGTTTGTTCTAACTTGTTCTTAACCCAACAACAGTTTTCAGACACGTTAAGGAAAAAATTCACTGGACTATATAGTAACGTGAATTTTATCCTAGACGTCCCTAATTGTATCAAATTATAGAAAAAGTATAAATTTATTCTAAACTTGCGCTTAGAGTTCGAAGATTTAGGAAAAAATATCAAAGTAAAAATCCTTTATCCTAAGATACTTCTAAGAGGTTAAAACTTTGAGAGTAGGTGTTTTCTACACACTAAAAATTAGAGAAAAATTGAAGAGAGGAAAAAAAGAAATTAGAGGTAAAAGTCGAAGTAAAAAACCTATGTCCTAAGATACTTCTAACAGGTTAAAACTTTGAGAGTAGATGTTTTCACTTTGAACTAGACCCAATCCAAATAGAAAATTTGAGTTTTCCGTAAAAATTACGGGACACTGAGTTCGAATGGGACCGAAAGAATTGTGTTGTATAAAAATTCAAAACTTAAAAAACTAGGTTTTCCAGTCATGATATCAACATAAAATTTTGAATGAAGCTACGTACTGATATTAATAAGAACGAAGAATTCTAAAATCTTAACTATTAAAGTCAGAATAGAAACTCATCTCCTGGTGGCTGGACTATTTTCGAACTGACCTAGCTCGGTAGAAAATTAAATTCTAACAACTTTTCTAGTACATCACTTTTCTGTACGATCCATTCGGTAGGTTGATTTAGCGCTATGTACATTTTCGAATAATCTTTCACATGTAACTTTTTCAAAGTTGTTATCTCTTAGAAGTATCTTAGGACAAAAGGTTTTTACTTCCACTTTTACTTCTACAACTTTTGAATACTACAGTTATTGGTTGTTTGGTTGCATTTAGTATTCTTTGACTAAGATGAATATCACTAGGATCTCCAAATTAACAGAGAAACCATAGTTACTTAATTTCATTTTGATAAACCAATCCGTCTATCATATATAGAGCAACATGTTTGTACATACCTTTTAAAATATTTTGCCACAACCGAAAAAGCAACTGTGAAAGTTATCATTTCGAAAAGCGATTTCGTCCAAAATTCACAAGGATCTCTCAATTTGTCGAAGCTGTGCAGAAGTCTGAAGCTTCAGCTTAAGTCTGAAGTTTGAACAATCATTAAGTTTGAATTGTTTGACGATGATATACAGTAGGTGCAACAAGAGCGTGTACGGCAAAAAACTTACTAAAAATAAAACTACGGTTTTGTTTTTGTTTTATTTATGAAAGCTTATTGTATTTTCTGGGCCGCTACCTACTAATACATAGTAAAGTCTCCATATTACTGCTAATAATTTCCTGGCATCTTTTGTCCATACTATCAACCAAATTCTCTGCATACTGTGATAACAAATTTTTCCATATCTTTCGGACGACTTGCGGTAGAGTTGTGATGCCCTTTTGAGTTGAAATTCCGGACAGAGTATGCTACGGTGTTTTGGATTGCTGTCTTCTTGCAAGATCCAATTAAAGTTCCCCGCTCCAAACCATTTACGGAGAGATGGTAACAAATCTCGTGAATGAATTTTATTCATGAAAAGTGCGTTTAGGCTCCGTTTGGAAATGATTAATTTACCAAAACCTTGCTTGGTGAAGCAACTCCATACATGGAGCTTGGGCGAGTGCTTCACAGTTCGGGCAAACCTTTTTTTGCTTAGTTGACCAAACACGCCTTCTAACATTAAAACTCTTAAAAGATGACTCAATGCGTTTTTGTGTTAGCAATGGTTTGAGCAATGTATTTCCATATGCGTAGTCATTTTGGTATAATAATATTCTTTTTAGCCAATTTTACCACAGTTGCATCCAGCATAAATGAAAAATTTTCATCAAATAACTGTATGATGGTGCCGTCCTCCATTTTGTAGTGGTTCGGATTTTGCCTCTATCTGGCAAATCGTAAACATTTTTATACAGGTGTAATCCACTTCTGTACAAATGTTTTCAACTTTTTATATATTTTGCTGCACTTGAATCCGACATTTTTGGTCCTTTCGGATGTACACTTAAAACACCGCTTCAAATTGTTTTTTATAAATCGCACTCATTTCTTTCTTATATGTTATCCGCTAAACAGTTGCAGTTAAACAAATTTTTGTTTTAGAGCATCAAACAGGAATAAATAGGAATTAACCTCAAACCGGTTTAAGCCTCATCACTGAGATCTCCAAATTTATGGAAAAAACTTAAGTAAAAAGTTTCATTCCGAAAACGGGCAGGATTTTTGTATGAACGTTTCAAAATATTTTGCAAAACCAAAAAATCAACTATGGATGCTGTCACTTCTGGTAGAACGTTTTGGATCAAAATTTACTAGAAGTTCCTTGCCGAACAATTGATTCATCTGGGCTGTACAGGGTTGATGTAAAATCAGTTTTTTATCAAAATTGCCATTTTCGGTTAAATTTTAGAAATTTAATCTGGACCGGTATTGTTACAAAATAAATTTAGGTTTTGAGTTCAAAAACATTATTCTTGTTAATGATATACTTTTTCGAATTGTTCAGGTTTTTTTCCGGAGGAAGGCCAAAGTTAACGCGGCGCCTCCGTGAATATTTCTTTATGTACCCAATCGAATATTAACTTGGTGAATGGATCTTTATTCGGTAGGATGACGGAATCTTTTTCCTTTTCTGCAAATTCCACCTGTTAAACGTCTACCACTAGCCGTGACAAGGCTAAGTCCCACTCTTGCTAGTCGATTAGTCCCGCTTCGTTTAGTTCGATTAATATCTGAATTAAGGACTCTAGGTTTACCACTTGCACATGTGTGGTAACCATATTTTTTTCTGGAGATTTTTCGTATTCCGCGTTTTCGCTTATCGTGAGTGATGCGTGCTGCAAAAAAGTTTGGCCGTTCTGCCAGCTCTGGAGCTAATTGCATAGAGGTTACACCGTAAGAAGCGCAATCAGCTGGATTATCTTCTGATCGGATATTGTGTCACTCAATGCACGACAAATGACTTCAAAGACGATGATTTTTGAATCCAGGCCAGCGTAATCATAGAATAGGACTTTAAGGTTATTGTACTTATGGTAATTGTACACTATATCGGCCCTCTTTAATTCTTGGTGGTTTGTTGGAAAATTGTTTTGCATAAAGCTACTGACCAGCTCTTGTTATCCTGCAGAATCGCTTCTTATGCCCAAAATTTTTCCATGCCTCCTTCCGTCTTTTTAATAGGATATGACGGACCAGAGTTCATTCATCTCAAACTGGTGCTTAGCGGAGCGCGATCAAAACTTTGGTCCGTTAATCCTAATCCACTTCATCTTTCGTCAGGCTTTGTGACACATGCGCAACCTTTAGTCTGTACGAGGAATCAAAATGAAGTTGAAGGCAAACCTGGACACTATCATTGGCAATTCCAACTCCTAAGATCCTAACCGCTATTTAATGTAGTGGTAGGCCTAGCCCTTGAACCGATTCCTCCGTAATTAAAGAAACCTCGGACCCTTGATCTATCAACGTTCGTAAATTAAACGGCGTTCTGCGGATAGATTGCGGATTTTTACGATGGCCGTTTGCCATAAAATTCATCAAAATTAAAACGATTCATCGAGAACTTGAAATGATGATGGCTGTATAAGCAAATTAGTTGCATCCGATATCTCTTTACCTCAACATGAAAATCAGCGCTTGAACCAAAATAAAAATAAATTGAACTTGACGGTTTGTGTAAGTGCATGTGCATTTTGTTTGCAATATTTCATAGCCAAAATTTCATTGTCTTTACAATATCTCTGGTACACGGCTATGATGTCCTTCCGACTTTGATCGTAATAAGACATCCCATCATCATATCCCATCGCATTTTAGCCACTAGCAGTAATAACTCTTTCAATACAAAAATAGATTCTGTTTGCAGAATTTTAGTTGAAAACAATTCTTTTTCTTCAAAAATCGGCCTTTCCGCTTGAATTTTGGAAAAAGGATCTAAACGGATATTGTTTGTAAATTGATTTAGAATCTTTTACTGCATAATATTTTCTAGTTAATGATGTACTCTTCAAAATATTTGCAAAAAAAAACGAAAAAGTTCCAATGGAATGTATCAATGGAATCTCTAAAGCTAAACTAACGGAAAAAGCTTAAGTATGAAGGTTTATTTTGATCAATCGACCCGTGTAAGCTATATAAAGTCGAATTTTTGAAAGTACCTTTCAAAATAATTCGCAAAAACCTAAAGAGCACCTACGATTTGGACCAAAATTCACTAGGACCTCTGAATTTGTTGAAAAAGCATATACGTGAAGTTTCTTGCCGAACAATCTATTCGTCTGGGCTGTACACGGTTGAATTTTTATTAAAAAAAGTTTATTGTCAAAATTGTCATTTCCGGTTAAATTTTGGGAATCTAGACCGTTATTGTTCCAAATTTAATTTATAATTTTTTTTTATAAATATTATTCTTGGTACTGTTTACTTCTCAAAATATTTGCAAAAAGTGAGAAAGATCCCAAGTAGCAATTTTTGGTTTCGAATACGTTTTAAATACGGATACAAACTTTTGGCCGCAATTTTTAGTACCCATTCATTTAATTTTTACTACTAAAGAACAAATTTTGTATTAGCCTAAAAAATTAAAGGAGTTGTAAAATGTATTATACATGTTTAGGAAGCGCTTATACCTATTTGTTTTTGGTTTCAAAAACATCGTAACAAAAAAACTGAAAAGTCTAAAAGAACTAAAAAAAACAAAAATTAGATTAGTTTCCGTTCCGGTTGCAGTTGCAGATTTACGCAAAAATCTCGAGGATTAAATTTTTCGTTTCCGCTTAAATTTTGAAGATCAATTTAAAGCGATATTTTTGCTAATGTAATTAAGAATCTTTTAGTGCATAGTCGATTTTCTAAATATTTGACAAAAAACGAAAAAGCTCCTATGAGCTGACACTTCCGGTAAAACCAATTTCCAAAATTAAGCAGATAAATATTTCATGAAAAATTAGGTTGTAGAATTTTGGATAGCTTCCTGTTAAATTATTATTTTTTTATAACTTGTTACTTTTATCGTACCTACAGATAAAAACGTAGTGAAAAGTGTGTAGAGTCAATGCCTCATAAACTACAGGCCGCTTACACCAAATGATGATGACACGCTATGTCGACGTTTTTGTTGCTTTCTCTAGTTGTTTTGTTAGTGTAAATATCTTAACATTATTATTGCGCAGTCTCGCTAGTTTAGGAGGCATTGGTAGAGTTAAACAGAGACTTGTACATTTTAATACGAAACATACCAATTTCATTAGCTGAACTGAGTACCGCAAATATAAAATTTTGCAGCGAAATTTTTATTTTCGTTTTCGTTTGTGTCATTTTTGTGTGCAAAATTTCATTTGTCGCTAAGAAATAAGAAGTTTCACGCCAATCAGTCGATCCGTCTGGGTTGTAAAATACCAACAACGTTTAGCTTGCACGACACAGCACATGCACGAAGTCAACATTTTTATGAACAAAAAAAAACAGTGTAAAAAAAGTCCAAAACCATTCGTATGCTAGGATTGGCAATATGAGGTTATATGTGTAAATGGGTGAATCATTTTTACTATCACAATTCGATTTTAGGTTAATGGTTCCCAGGAACCTGAAATGTCATCATCGATCTCTTCGGGATTCGATATAACTTGATGACATTTATGAACAAACAAAAATTTAATAAACCTTAAATTCAGCGTAAGCATGAATGGTTTCTGAGAACTACGAATGTCGTGACCAGGTCGATCACGATTTTCCTAAATTAATGGAAATAATTAATTTAAAAAAATAATTTATGCATAAACCGAATGTGCTATACACGCCTTTTACTTTTTTGTAGATTGAGGTTATCTTGTTGTATCGAAATCAGAAGAGATCGATGACGAAATTTTAGGTACCTGGGAACCATTCATTTAGTGGTAAAGGAAAAGCACCGTTGAAACTTCGCACTGTATATTTAATAAATAAGGTTAAATTCTAGGATATGCAAATGATATCGTGTGTTTTGGCCGACGACCTAGTGACATCAAGGAGAGTTTCATACCGCTCAATCGCTGCGCAAAGACTTGGTTTGGAGGGGAACAGTAGTAAAACCAAATTTGTATCAATACCCAGGAACATCTCCATGTTAAATCTCGGAATTGGTGACCATAAATTTGATAGCGTCGAAAACTTCAAATACCTCGGATCAGTAATAACATCGCCGAATGATATACGGGCAGAAGTAAAAGCCCAAATCGCTGCCGAACAACGAGCTTTCTATGCCCAATCAAAACTATTGCGATCTAAATATTTATCGCAGTCATGAAAACTCGCACTTTATTAAGCACTCATAAGACCTGTACTGGCTTTCGGAAGTGAGCCTAATGACTACAGATTACTATTTTCCGTCGAAAGGAAAGTCATTCGTTCAATCTTTGGTCCAATAAAAGTTGCGAACAACGAATATCGGATTCGTATGAACCATGAAATAAAGCAACTCCTCGAAGGTTGCGATATCATCGGTTTCATCAAATCCAATCGAATGAGATGGCTCGGCCACGGTACAAGGTCCCCACAACAACGGATGATCAATTAAATGTTTCACCAGCAACCAGCTGGTGTGCGTCGTAGAGTAAGACCTCGCGACTACGCTAGCGTGACGACGTCGAACTTTATCTACGAACATTAGAATGTCGAAACCGGAGGACGAGAGCGATGGATCGAGATGGATGAATGACCTTATTGCAGGCGGCAAAATCCCTTCATGGGATGTGAAAGCCACAGAGAGAGAGAGAGAGAGAGAAAGAGAGAGTATACCTAAAAATTAAACCAGAATTAATCTCTAGAATAAAAAAATTTAAAGCAATCAGGAATCTGTAAGATAACAGAATTAATAATAAGTAGCTAGCACAACTGTTGGATGCTTGATAACCAAATAACCCAATCAATTATTCAACGTTTGAATTATAAAGTATATGATTCACTAAATATTAAAATAAGACATTCGAAAATATTCTATGGTGGTCAACTGTATAAGCTAAATCATAAAAAAAGTCAATAAATGGACAAAAAATGATAAAAAGTGGTTTTTCGTCGAAATGAAAAACAAAAAAAATAACACAAAAATGTGAATGTAGATGTGGTTTTTCGGTCTTGACACGTTTGGCAAAGCTGCCCATCTTGGCCGGCGCAACAACGTTGCTAATGAAAATCTTAATGGTTCAACGCGAACATGAGTAAACGCTTCGACAAATCTTTGACTCAGAACCAAAACATGTCGAAAACGATATCTCAAAAATTGGGGCCAACTTTGAAATGGGACTAGCACCATTGAATGCAGCGTACTAGAATTAGGTTTACCCCTAAGTGCTTATCTCAAAAAAAAAGTTTGCGGTTGAACAGTGTTATTGTCAAGTTTGTATTCATATTCCGCTTCTGGTATTCAGAAGCATGGACTGTAAAATTATTGAATGAAATTCTAAAATTTGCAAATGCTGAATAGAAATAGGCAACGGATTTCTTTATTAATTATAGTCAAATTTGATTTGTATACCAGGACTGGAAATCTAATATCAATTTTGAATGATGCTCTGAATTTTAGCCACGTTAGAACGATCATATTTCATTTTTCATTAAATAATAGCCGCCCGCTTCAACACGACCATCAAAATACCTTTTATATAAAGGATGCATTTATAATCGATAAGATATTCCTATTCAACGAAAAAAAATCAATAACTCTAGAATTTGTTTCAATATTTGTGTTCTAATTTCACTTCAACTAAACCAACTCTTTCTATTTAGACTTTAGTTTGTTAAGAAACCTTTCTTTACAACGTCCTTAATTGACGGGTGTATTTGACAAAAACCAGGCTTGAACGATATTTTAAATATTCTCCATATCCAAATGCTGATTGGCAAGTTTCACATCGTGAAGAAAATTTGTACATATGTGACAGTGTGTTCATCAGCAAGTGTTGATCATGGAATGATCATGGAATGATCAACAAGGTAGGGTGAAAATCACCTGCTAGCAGTATTCGACCTTCTCGCATTGGTCGTTTATTTTTACTAAAAATCACCCAGGTACGTTCAAGTATTTTCTGTGTGCTTTTTTATATGCCATCTTACTTTCATCCCAAATTTTGAAAGTTTCTAAAATTGGGGCAATTCATGAATTCGAGCTAAATTGCAAGGAAAATTATCTGCTTGATTTAAAACCAATGGAGAGTTTAATATGCTGTTCATCCTCCATCGTGTAAACTTGATGCAATTGGAGACGATGATACAGCTGTTCGATACCGTTCTGCTGCCAAATATCGGCGAGTATCAAATTAAGAAGAAATCTTTTTCCTGTGCTTCTGAATGCATCAAGGAAAATAATTCCTCTGGTACTTTTTGTTATAAATTGAAGCACTTTGGTGTAGTCTGTTGTTGATCGCCCACAAAGAAGCTTTTTCAGCCTCAGTAGATACTCGAACATGGCCTTACGATAAATCGAATCTACTTGTTCACATTTTAGAATAAACTATTGTTTAATTTATCATTTATACGGGCTCCATATATTTCAGATAGTAGTGGAGGAAAGAACAATCAAACCAAAAAAATACTATTTCTTGGTAGTTCTGATTAATTGGCGATGTAATTTTGTGCCTGGCACCGTCTTCATGCTTACGTCGTAAATTCAAGTAAATGCAGACAGGCGTGAAAGAATTTTTGCGATTAATTAAAAAAGTTCTAAATGTATCGACATTTTGGAAAAAATTTTAAGGAAGCATTTATCCCCAACGAAATTTATACGGAGGCTCCCATCGATCCAGGAACGAACCTCTGGGATTGGAACATGTCACTAATATCATATAACTCCTTTTTGAAACTTGACACTTTTAAAAAAGTACCATGACACTTTTAAAAAAATTTAGAAAAAAAATTTACCGGTGCTCCTAAGCTCCGGGGCCCAACCTCTTCAAAAAGTTCGAAAAGTTGGTTCTTGACATAAAATTAAACATAGTGGAAAATGCATAATGGGTGAGCGACTGAAAGCGATTCGATGAATAGTAAAGAAATTTAAAAGGAGGTGTCCAGGGGATCAACTCTTCCGATTCAAGAATCTCACTAATTTCAGAGTACCCTTTTCCTAACTTCATTCTCGTAAACAAATTAAAAAAATATCATATTAGAAACAATTTGTACCAAGCCCACTACATCCGGCAGCCAACCCCTCCAAAAATATAAAGGAGGGTCCTTTTGTTCTAGGAAAGAACCGCCTTGATTCGAATATGTCACTATTTTCATATAAATCCTATTCTAAACTCATTTCCGTCAAAATATTGAGGTATCAGAAAAAAATAGATCCAGAGCTTCAAGACCCGGGAGCCCAACCTGGGATATGCATATTAAACATGATAATAATTTGTGCCGTTGATTTTCAACTTCATGTCGCAGATGATAAATTTGGTTATATTTTCCATCCGTAATTTTTTTAACCAAAAGTAGGTGTTATGATCTACGCTTGATATGGTTTATTTGTTGAAACAGTTGAGGTTGAAAACTGCTTTCCAGTTCAATATTACCGAATGAACTTAAAATGTCATCAATTTTTTCTTCCTAGTCGGTTCGATTGATTATTTCAATTAATTTGAAGCTTCAATTGATGCTTCGCTCAGTGGTTTGTTTTAGAGATTTAGAGACATCAATGTTGACTCTGTAGATGGTAAGTGCATTGCTGGAACTATTAGGGCTACTATTGTAGTAGTATGTAGGTCGTAATGCTTTTGCTCACAGATTAATTTTGTAATTTTCCTCGTAGTTCGTATTTCGGGGTTGGTTTTTAGGACTCAACTTGTTGGTTAATTCTGTTACGTTTAGATTTATTATTTCTCTCATTCAGACACGAGTTATTCCTTTTAAAGTTTGTTGTTATTCTGAGTTCTGATAACTTCCATTTTCACGTCACCATGAAATTTATGTAATGTCATCGTATATGAAATGCTGGTTTGTATATTTGGTAATGTGGAATCTGCCTTGATTGTTTCTGGTTTTGGTATTTTTATTTCTCTTGCTTGAATTTTGAGGAGAGCTACTTGAAAGTATTTTATTTTCAGATTCTGATGATAGATGAGAGGAGACGATCGTTTCTCATTAAGTGGAATTTTGATGTTTGGGTTATTGCACATATATTATTTGTACGGTCGATGATTGGCCTAAATTGTTTTAAGGTCTTGTTTCCGTTTTTAAAAGTTCGGCACTTGAAAAACTGTTCAGATAATTTTTTTGTTGCTTTAAATGTCACCTCGCCTCTACCTGATTTGATTTTAAATTAGGAATTGACGGGCATCGCTTCCTCATCAGCTAACTCTGTTTTCATGATGGTTTTATTAGCTTCAGTGTCGATTAGGAAATAGAAAATGTCAACCAACAACCTAAGAAATGATACTAAAATCTAAATTTTCTCATTATTTTTTCTTTATTTTACGTTAGTTAGTCTAATAAAGTTGCTGTGCAGCTATTAGGTAACCGTAAGTTAATTAGTTTATATTTTGATAAAAATATAACAAAACTTAGTCAAAGAAAAAAACATACATCATGTCTATGACCTATTTTAAGCGGTTCTGCATTGAATGCACCAGTTTCCACCACTGTTCTTCCGACGTAATTTGGTACCACTCGTCAATTAAATTAGATTTTAAATCATCTTTCGTTCTAATATCATGTAGCCCCACCCGTGTTGAGATCTGGCGATTATGGAGGGTTCGGTAAAATATATTTGACATTGTAGACCAACTAGTTTTGTACCAAGTGGGATGCATGTTTCAGATCGCTTACTTGAACCAAGCTAATATGTCCAGATATTTCAATTTTTGTCGCACTCTTTTAAATGATTCAGTAAAATTTGCAAATATTGTTCCTTATTCCTGGTAGTCTCAACAAGCATCAGATCTCCGACCCCCTCGGTACCCATTGCACCCCATACCATAACGTTTTCTCCACAGAGTTTGATGATAGGGATGATATTCTTACTATTTAGTGCAGTACTTTTCTAACGTCATTTAGCTATACGGTCATCTGTGCAAAAATGTGGAATCGGGCGTCAAAACTCACTACACTAAACAGTAAAAATATCATCCCTTTTGTCGAGCACGTCTACGGCCATCTGAACCAACATTTTTGGATTAGATGGCCGTAGAACTTTATGACGTTGTCAACTATATGTCGGTTTGCTGTCGTTGCTTGTCGGGCTTATTTTAGGGTCGGCGATTTACTTTAGAGATTTAAATGCTACTATGAGCAGAACTATACAGATAATTATGGTAGATCAGTAGGTCGAAATTTGATTTGGTATAGATTCGGAGTTCGTGCATCATTTTTAGGGAAAGAATTTTTTTTTAATTTCCGTTTCTTTGGGGAACGTACCTATAGAATGGCAGGTGGAACGGAAGGTTATACAAAATTGAATGAATTTACCGTTTATGTTCTGTAGTATCGATCCGATCGTAATCGTTCCATTGAAGTTGTTTAATAGTTTCTTGGTGTAATTTCCTCTATCATGGGTACATGTTGAATATTTGTAACGTTACAGTTGGCTGGTAAACTTGCCATTTATTTTGTCTTTGATGGTTACGAAGCCATCATAGTCAGGGTTACCAGCAACCCATTTCCATGCATTTCCGATAAGCGATCTCTTGTTTCTCCGCAGTTAAAGATTTTCTATTTTATTTTGCACTTGTTGTTGTTCATATTCAAGATACGGGAAAAGCTGATGTTTTTCACGACCCATATTTCTTTTTAAAATTCGCACAGTTTCTACTACCCAACACTGACTTTGTAAATAAGTTTTCAATATTTCGAAACGCTTCTCAAGCGAAAACATGATTAATTCATGACGCAGAATGTCAGACTGATGAGTTGTCAAAATTTCAAACAAATCAACACCAAAATTTCAAGCAATTTAAAAACAAAAAAATAGATAGCTCACCATGTACTAGGTTTCTCAGTAAATTTTGTCATTTGATAAAAAAAAGCGCTATTAGGTCCTTTGCTTTATTTTTTTAAAAATGGGACTGTCAACTCATTCGTATATTTACAACTGTTCAAAGTTGACGTGTTACAATTGAAAAAATTGAAATATCGTGTAGTGATAAAATTTAAATTTTTGGAAGGTCTAGCACCAAAACAAATTCATGAACGATTGTTATAAGTGTATAAGGCCTCTCCACTTTCAATAAGAACAGTAGAAAGGTGGGTTGCTGAATTTACACGTGGTCGTACAAGTTTTGAAGATGGTCCATGTGAAGGATATCCAAAAAGTGCATTAACTCCATGAGTGGTATTAACCCGGTACTTCGGCTCCGATGCTAAAGGACTTATATTCGTGGATTACCTCCAAACTGATAACATAATAAGCTCCGATTATT
Organism: Nephrotoma appendiculata; assembly: GCA_947310385.1. Lineage (NCBI taxonomy): Eukaryota > Metazoa > Arthropoda > Insecta > Diptera > Tipulidae > Nephrotoma > Nephrotoma appendiculata. Next base: position 54,778,977 of record OX371223.1, read on the forward strand.
ATTGAAACCTTTTGGACCAGCTAGATATAAAAATTCGTGAGAAAAGATCTGGTTTACAGAAGAAAATATAATTTTTCATCAAGACAGCGCATCTTCTCATACAGCCCAAAAACCATCGCGAAAATCAGTGAATTGAAGTACGAATTGTTGCAACATCCAACCTATTCGCCATATTTTTAACCCTCTTACTTCGGGCTGTTCTCACACCAAAAAATGCATGAGTGGGAAACGATTTTTATCGAATAAAGAGGTAGTAGCAGCCGTGGAAACGTATTTCGACAGTCTTCCGGGTGCGCACCACTGGAACGCACTGGAACACGTATTGATGTTCAGGGAGATTAAATTGAATAATAAAATGTCTTTCAAACCATAAAATCATGTGTTTCTTATCAAACGACAAAACTTACTGAGCAACCTAGTATTTTCAACGTTATATACACAGTCAATTTTAATAATAATTACTAAAATATGTAACAGAAAGTGCCGCTTGTCATGAAAAAGTAAACTATTTAATTTTTAACTTTACATAATGTAAAAAATAAGCTTATTTAATTTACCTGTAAAAAAAGTATAAATTACATCGCTTAATTTACGTGCAAACAGTGATTGTATCCTTAACGAATGGGGAGAAAAATTGACACTTCCAAACAAGCGGGAAACCCGTTTTCAATAAATGTAGTGATCACCAATACCAATAAAATGCAGTGATCATTCCTAAGCTAACGATTTTAAAGAAAACTTACAAATGATAAGGCAGAGTTCTTGTAGTAAAAGTAGATTAGTCACAACTTTTCGGCTCACTTTCATGTTTAATTAGCTGCCACGAATCATAATATCATTAGAGCGCGCTGATTAATCAAAACAAATATACGGAAAAATAAACACAAACAAATTGGCGGCCTCATCTTGTCAGGCCACAACATCGCATAACGTAAAATTTACAAAATCAATAACATAATCTGCATATTTATTGTGAATTCATTTAAGTTGAACTTTTAACCGTTCTGCATCCGAAATGATAAGAAAATATAATTCTCTTATATTTACAAACAAATTTTTTTTTTTTTGCTATTTGCTTGCCAAACAATTTTGTTGTCGTACACTACACTCGGTTCATACATACATACACTACCGCTCAAAAGTATTTAGTCACTGTCACAAATAGCAACAAACATATGAAAACTAAGCAAAAATGTGAAAATATTTATTTTTAAGGTATTAAAAATATTTATGGCCAGATATTTATGGCCATATACTACTATATTTTCATCTATTTGACCTCCTCTTGATTGAACAATCGCAGTGCACAGTCTAGACATTCTCGCAATAAGTTTTGCCACAGTTTCTGGCGTTATTTAGTTCCAAATTGATTGAAATCTGTTCCACATAACAGTATCTGATGTTGGAGCTGATTACTGTACTTCCCGGTTCAGTTCTTTCCACAGTTACTCAATATGGTTCAAATCAGGGCTCTGGGGGGCCATCTCGTAATTATAATCGTTCCTTATTCCTCTAAATGGCGAAGATAGCCTTCATATAATTAAGATGAATGTTTTAGTTTATTATCTTGTTGAGAGATAAAATTTTCACCTAAAAGTCGAATTACTGAAGATGATTCTCCAAAATTTGTTGGTGTCCTTCTTTCCTTAGTATTCCAGCAAAACAGCCCCAAATTAGCACTGACCCACTTCTATTTTTTACGGTAGCGGCAATACACTATTTTCTGGCATGTCACCCATAGTTCTTCTAACGAATATTCGCCTTCGAGTACCGAACACTTCAAATTTGGACTCATCTATTCAAAAAACCTTGTTGCAGTTTTCTATCTACCAATGTTGGTGTTCATTGGTGTTAGTAATGGTTTTTTTATAGCAATATGGTCATGGTGTCTGGGTTCCTGTAGGCGACATTTAACCGTAGAAACATTAACTAGATTTGGGAGACCAACATTTAATTCCGCAATTATTTCCGGGGCTCTTTTGCATCTAATCATCTTGCTAGTAATCATTATTCTATAATCATCAGCAGATGTTGTCGCTTCCAATACGTCTTTTATTAAGAAAACTGAAACATTTCCGATAATTGTCACTCAATTTTTCGGTTACGACGTTAACAGTGTTAACAGACTGCAACTAATCGTATTAGGCTCATTACAATGATTTTTTTTCAAAAAATTAATTTAAACATTATTACATAGAATAAACCAGGTTGATCAATTTTTCTGAAAATTTCTAAAGATTATTATTGTATTTAGTTATACCGTAGTAAACAGTTTACGGCAATTCGACCAAGCGCAGGTAGAAGGTAGTAAAATTAACCCTGGTGGTTATATAATAAAACTGCGTTTCAGATAAGTTGTACATTTTATTCAAATATTGTTTCATAAACATAATACTGTATCAATAATACATGAAAAAGGGGTGTCTAAGCACTTATGAACGGTAGTGTACATTTTATATAAACAAAAATATAATAAGAAAATTCAAATCGAACAAATATAAATAAATTTTTAGTATACGAACTGAATTTCGATCCAGAATTATGTAGTCGTAAATTTAAAATCGATTTGAAATTATGTTTCTTACAATCATATCACTGTGGCTACTCGTGTTTAGAGGCGACGATAATTTTGATACATCGCCCATCGTTCCTAAAGCGATACCAGCGACCAATTTAAAATATGTCGGTTACGATGTGAATAAAATTTTGGCACTGAATCAAGTTGAGCTGCCCACGCGAATGGATTGGCGGGAACATGGTGTTATATCTAAAGTGAGAATGCAAGGTAAATGCGGTGGTTGTTGGGCGTACAGTGTTGTTGAGACGATTGAATCGATGGAGGCAATTAAAAAAAATACCAGTGAACTGGCTGATTTGAGTGTACAGCAGGTAATTGATTGTGCCGAATTATTTAATTATGGGTGTAAAGGTGGTGATATATGTATGCTGTCGGAGTGGCTACTAGAGAATGATATTGGAATTTTAAACCGTACCGAGTATCCAGACGATGTGAGCGGTTGGTTTGGTGAGTGCAAAGTTAACCAAACCGATACTAAATTGGGAACACATATTAGTGGATATCAGTGCAAAAAGTATGTTTGATGATTATTACGTAACTAAAATGTAAAAATACCTAATAAAATATCTGTATTCTAGTTTTACCGGTAAAGAGGACGATTTATTGAAAGTACTAGCATATCATGGCCCAGTAGCCGCCGCCGTTAATGCAGAGCTGTGGAAAACATATGATGGTGGTATAGTGCAAACGAATTGCGCCAATCTGAATACAACTACAGTGAATCATGCTGTGCAAATTGTTGGTTACGATTTATCATCGCCAATTCCATTCTACATCGTAAAAAATTCTTGGGGCAAAAATTTCGGCAGTAAAGGGTACATCTATATAGAGGTTGGCCAAAATCTTTGCGGCTTGGTTAGCGAGGTAGCAGTCTTATATGTGTAATAACCAGAACACGTTTATAGCAAATACGCACACAAACGATGATTAACAAAACAAAAAAGCTATAAATTCAAACTTTTCACAAAAGCTCTAATTGTTTCGACTAAGTTGAACATTTAAAAATACAAAAAAAAACTTAACAAAAGAAACAAAGCAACAAAAACTCCGTAAAATTTCTTTATTTCGTTCCCCTCTCCATTTCCCAAAACAGCAACAACAATACAAATTAGCTACTGTAATATTTTCAACGATTTTGTCAGACAGGCAGCGCGGCAGCAACAGCAGCACAATAGAAAATGTATTATAGACACGCACAATTTTATATTTATGGTTTAATTTTAATTTTCCACCAACAAAATCCTATATATATATATGCGTACCACCTATACAGCAACGGCTTAGGAATTGGCATGATTCATGCGGAAAAAAAACCAAAAAAAAAATATTTGGTTCCGTTTATTTCGTTGCGTCGAAATTTTGAATACGAAAATAAAATAAATCGCCTAAATGTTGACATTTGAGTAACAACAGTAGCTGCTACTTGGTGCTATATCCCATTTTCACACAGAAGCGACAGTACAGTAATTAGTTTTCTTGTATTTTTCATAATTTGTTGTTGTTTTATTTTAATATACGAAACGTTTAAGTTAATTTAATAAATAATAATAATATATTTTCTTAAGGTTTTATATTATTAAAAGAATGGAACGTTTGTGTGCCAATGCCAATATATTACCCTCGTATCTCTGAGGAGACGGGGAAATCCTTCATAGATACATACATCTTATATATAATTCTACATGTACGAGCGCACTGTACAATTTTTCTCTTAACGAAGACAATAAAAAATAAATATGAAAAGACATTTTAAGTCACGTACAATAGAATTTAAATTACTTAAGGCGCCGAAATATAATAAGAGAGTTTTTTTTATTTTATTATTTTATATTTTAATTTTGGTTTTTTCTAAGTACGTAGTACGTAGGAAGATGTTTGTACCATTGATGATGCAGAACGAACATATGTGTGCCGTCTTTGTATACCATTGTTGGATATTACATGACAATCACAGGCAATTTATATTTTCCTTTATTTCAAAATTGTGTGAACCGTTGTAAATTTGTTGTTCGCTGTCGATCTTAATTTATCAAAACTTAAAAAATATTTATGATAGTGAAGTATTTCCCAAATATTCCTAAAAATTTATATCAGCCATTTTTTGCTTCAATGTATAAATAAATATGTGAACGAGTAAATTATAATTTATATAAAATTATTAAAATAAGTTTATATTAATGCTTTACAGGATTTTTATAATACAGAAAATCCTTTAAATCCCCACCAAATACTAAGTGTACTTTCGGGTTAATAAAGATCCAATCTAACCGAAAATCATCATCCCTTGAAAAGTTATAGAGGCTAAGGGTGTTTAGCAATTCGATAAAGTTACGTTGTAAGCGATTTTCTATAAAAAATTTCCATGTTTCAGGAAAACCCCCACCAAATACTAAATATACATTTGAGATAATATGGATCCAAGTTAAACGAAAATTACCATTTGTTGAAAACTTGTAGGGACTAAGGGTGTTAATTATGCTCAATTCGGAATATGATAAATTATCGCCTGTAAGTGAAATTTTTTTGATATCACAGGAAAACCCCTGCCAAATACTAAATGTTATTTTGGGTTTATAATGTTCCAGACTAACCGAAAATCACCATTCACCATCTCTTGCAAATTTATAGGGATTAAGTGTCTGTAGTTGACTTAATTCGCAATACGATACAATCCACAGAATTATCTATCTCAAGCTGTTTTGTAAGGAAGTTATGTACATTTTTAATATGGTTTCTATTTGTGATACCCTTTTTCTGTGAACTATCAAAAAAAAGGTATATAAGCCTTCTTACCACGTCAAGGATGCAACCACAAAGGAAGGTTCGGAGCCAAACTCCTTAACTGAAAATAATACTCTTAATTCATTTTTTTTTTTATTTTTTATCACTAAGAGTTAAGTTTTACAGAATATACAAACATTATCTGTTAGATTAATAAATTGGATGCATCTTTCGTCTACACTTCTTTCATATGAGAAACACGTAATACTTCGCTTTAGGGTTGTGGTTTCGAAACAATTTAAACAATTTAAACAATAAATTGGTTGGATATTCGCGTATGGTGACCAAAATGTTGTAGGAATACTGTTCCCCATAAAGGTAAGTACAGAAAATAATAAAATCTTTACAATACAACTGGTTCATTCTTTCATTGTTTACCATATTGTTCTCCTCTTCAGCAGATATTTTGTGTACGGTGTTCTGCAATAATTTATCGTATCTTTCGTGATAAGATGTCTTGTTTCGATCGTTATGAAAAAATGTTTTATCTTCAATGGAATCTGATAAATTCGAATCTTTTGGGTTAATGTCATTAATTATCAATTTTATATGGTCTTCCATGCAATTTTTATTTTTTTTTAAATATATCACTATCTGTTTTTGAACAGCAAAGAATACAAAGCGTCTCAAAGTATGAATCAATATCTTCTAATTTTTTACTGTCTAATATTAAAAACAGCATTATTATAATTGTATCTTTAAGCTCAAAAGTACAATTATCGATTTTAGCTTTAACTTGCCGAACTATAATTGCAGCAAAATGGGAGCAGCAAATAAAAACACCAACTTTTTCCCTAGAACTTTTCTGGTTATTAATAATATCGTAAGCAAAATTTAAATATTCATTTATATCCATCAAGTTGATTTGATTGAAAATCGAGTTTAAAAACACCCAAGACCAATCTGTTATGTAAACTTTTGGTGTAACTAGTTTAGGTTTTATGTTATTTATTTCGTCCTCAGTCACTCAGAAATTTTCGAATCGCTCAAACATTATGCATCACGCTTATGAGTTCTGCTACGGGAAATATAACACTATTAATTTTTATTAAACAAGCATAATAATAAATCTTTGAGTAGGAGTGGTTTGGGCAACAATTAGCGTTTCGAACTAATCCTGTTGCGTCGATATGAACGACAATATTTTTATTATTTAGAAATTTTAGTCCTTTCTCTCTCATAAGTGTGACTGAGAGAGGGTTCGACGCCAAGAATATGTACCGGTCATCAGATGATTGGTTTGACACTCTGTAAATTAAATCAATGATTTCACAACCTTGTACCACGTCGGAAAATAGTTCTCTCCGATTTCGCTTTTCGGACAGTTGCAGGTTTTACAATAGTCTGAGTATTGCCCTTTTGCAGCAAAGACACATGCATATTTTTTAATTGATTTAAAAATATTAAATATGGAAAAGATGTTACCATTATGTTTTGAACAACAGTTCGCTTTGAGCCCCGCAATTGAGTAAACTCTTTATAAGGTCCATGATCATTACTATCGGGTACTAATGAATACATTTTCATAATTTGTGTATTTTCAACAGAAAATTTTAATTTTTGATGATGATTTTTATATTTACAAACGGCACACTGAGTTAAAGTTTGTGGTTTTGAACTATGGTTAACAGATTTAAATGACAACACACAAGGATGCTTACCCAAATTTAAAGCCTCCTGTGCATAGACTCCGGTTTGGGGAGAACGATTGGAACGAGATTATTTTTTATATTTCTTTTTCTAGTTTACTTGGATTTTCAATTTTTTTATTCTGTTTTACTATAAAATAACAATTTCACACTACCGGAATCCACCAACTGAATGGAATTCCGCAACTCTTCGTAATATTTAAATTGATCATCACTGAACCACGATATAGCCAAATGTTAACAGGGGGTTATTCCAATATAACCCCCATTTCTTTAATATTACCCTCTATTCCGATAAAATTGTGCGGTTGCTCAAACAAACAAATATTCGACATTATGTTAGAACGAGCTTTCAGTATATGCAAACTCGAAAAATCATTTTTAAATAGATCGAGTAAAACTGCACGGAACTTAGGTCTTTGAAATTTAATTTTGTCTAATTTTTTTTTTGTAACGAGTTTTAATTAAAGTTCGATGTTTATCTTGCATGTTAATAAAAAATGTATAATAATAAAAATGTACAAATAACTTCAACACCACGACAAATAGTAGTTTTATTTAATGTACAACAGCGACACTACGAAAACTTCAAAATAATAATTGATTTAGAACTGTAAAAACTCAACTTGACTGATGACAACCAAACAAACTGAAATTTAAATTAACGGTTAACTTGAAAAGATGCGAGACAATGAAATTAGATCACCCAATCCTTATTATCTCGAATGTACAATTAGTATTTGGTGGGGGTGACCTGGGACATGGGAAGGTTTATGGAAATTCGCTTACAACGTAAATTTATCGTACGTATTGCGAATTGAGCATACTAAACACCATCAGCCCCTATAACTTTTCAAGGGATGATTATATAGTAATTATATTACGGTTCTATTGGATGCTTATTTTTTCGAATGTACACTTAGTATTTGGTGGGGGTTTCCTGAGACTTGGGAAAATTTTATGAAAATTCGCTTACGACGCAAATTTATCGTATTGCGAATAAAGCATATGAAACTCCCTTAATCCCTATAACTTTTCAAGGGATGATGATTTTCGGTTCTATTGGGTCCTTATTATCTCGAATGTACACTTAGTATTTGGTGGGCATTTTTCTAGGGCATGGACAATTTTTATGGAAAATCGCTTACAACGATAATTTATTATCTCGTTACAAATTGTGCGTACTAAACCATCTTATTCCTTATTCTATGGATATAAATTTTCTATTAGTTTGGTTCTATATTAACCCAAATACATATACTGATTAATTGATTTGATTTATTATTATTAATAGTACGTACTACTAACATTATAAGATTTTTTTTAAATTATAATTTCCATTTTTAAAGTTATCGAATAAAAGGAAATACGGGAAAGGAACGTTTCAGCAAATCCATATAAATGATTTAAATTTTATCTTTATCGTTTTATACGAATAAAGTATATTACCATCACTTATACATATACAGATATTTAGGATTTACCAAAATATTCACAATTGTGTTCACAAGCGTGAAGTTTTTCCTAAACCTTCCTAATTTTAATTTTTAGAATAGTTTAGGAAATAGTTCCCGGGAATAAATAATTAAACTTTTAGTTTATTTCATAAACAAACATTTTTTTTGCTATATACACCGTGGAAAATATAATTTTTTAACCAGCTGCAACCAAAAGTGCTTCTAAGTCGTAGCAATTGGCGTTCAGCTTATTGAGTTCTATATTGTTTCTATTTTCGTTAAAAGCGTTGGAAACTTTTCAAGTGTAAGATGGATTCGAAAATGACTCTTGCCTTAAGAGTATTTTGCATGCTTCGCTTCTGACTCCCATATACCATGTGGTGATCCATAGGAATAAATAAAAAATTAGACTTTTTTTTTTAGAAAAGCTCGAGGAACTAAACTAATTCAACCGAGTGGTTTTCTGCTCCGTGGGTAACTACCCATAACTTGGTACTCTGTATTTAAGTTTTGTTTGATGCAAATTATAAATTTATTAGCTATTGGGCACTTAGGGCATAAATTGTGAATTATGTCCTAACTTTGTCTTAAAATTACAAAATATAAAAAATTAGGACAAATTTAGAACAAATTTCATGTTTCTGATTTTGCATTGCTGAATTACACTTGTAATTTATTTTAACTTGTTTGGCCTTTAAAAGTATTTTTCGTAAACTAAATTTCTCTGCTTCAATTTTTTTAGATGTTGGGATGGTAAAAACTAGAGCCCTGCATCGAATAGTAATATCCGCGAGTACTCGCAATTATCCACTATCCGCGGATAAAAGCGAATGTATCCGCATCTATAATAGGATGCGAAATATCTGCACAGTTGCGAATAAACCTTGTATACACATCCGCACGCATAACAATGTTTGGTAAAAGATTTATGTTTGGTTCACGTATGCAATCAAAAAATGATTCGCGAATCAAAGGAAAATTAAATCATTGAAAACGTATACAAATTTCCCCTCCCGAGATGAAATAATTTTAACTTTGGGAAAATTTTGATCGGAAGCATCCAACATAATAAAAAAAAATAACAAATTATGAGTAATAATGCGAAATAATTACGCTCAAAGATTAGCTTGATTCGCGATTCATTTTTGTATCGCATACGTAGTTTTGGGTTCATGTTACACGCTGCGTTAAATACTATGTTATGTTAAATGTTGCGTTAAAGTGTTGCTTTAATTACGTGACATTTTAATGTAAAATGTTATACAGAAAAATCCGGATTTAATGGACTAATTGAGGAGTTCGTTAAATCCAATTGTCCGTTAAATCCGAATGTTTTTAAATCTAATCTATTCGATCGAATTCAATCTGGGACGGAACTCCCAACAATTTGTTAGCCGATTATGTTCGGATCAGGTATGTTGGATGGAAGTGGGATTCTTAAATGATATTTGGAAGAATTTCTGGAATACGGCTTCATGTGGTACTATTCTCGTTTTCCCTGGGAATAGGGAATTGGGAACAATATTTTCATAACATTTTTGTCTAAATTATATTTTTCTGGCCTACTGCTGGAATCAGTTTGGTGTAAATATTTTCGAAACAAAGTTAATTGGAAAAAAATTTCTCAATATATCTATGTTTCAAAAATATTTACACCAGACTAATTCCAACAGTAGGCCAGAAAAACATAATTTAGACAAAAATACTATGAAAATATTTTTCCCAATTCCCTATTCCCAGGGAAAGCCAGAATAGTGCCACTGGGACGGTACTCGATCAATTCTTGATCACCGATTGTGATGGCATTGGGTATGTTGGATGGAAGTGGGATTCTCAAATGATTTTTGGAAGAAGTTTTGGAATATGGCCACCTGGGACGAAACTCGATCCGTCGATGAGATTGGGTTGTATTGTTTTATAGTTTTGTCGATTATGTACATTGATGCTTTATCGTAATCTATCGTGATGTATTTGCGTTTTTGGTTTACCCCTTCTGATGTCAATGTAGTGCTCTTGTCGTATTTCTGCATTGCATTGAAATCTACAATACATTTTCTTGATGATATTATCCTGGGATTCATTCTAACTCTTCCGTGCGATATCTCTTTTATGATTTTTAGTTCATCATCGTAATCGTTTTTGTTCATCGGGATAGTATTGAGTCGTGTTATCATGTGTTTGCATGCTGCCAATTTGTGTTGTTGTGGGTGGTTTGATGTTGAATGTATTGTGTGGTTTGTTTGTGTCGGCTTTCGGTAGATTTTAAACCGCAGAATTGCAGATTCCAACGTAATGCACATATACGACAACGCACTACATTGACATCAGAAGGGGTAAACCAAGAACGCAAATACGTCACATCAGGTAGGAGTTTTGCAACCAGGTTCTCTGAACATATAAATAAGAAAACATAATATAAAATCTAAATACGTGCTCCATTTAACCACAGAACAACATACACACACAAATTACACAGAAAGTTTACAGGTATTGCAGAGAGTGAACTAAGGAGATAGATTGAACAAGTTAGAAGAAATGGAGATATACAAGAACAAAAGCAATCACCAAAGAATTTAAAACTTAAGATTTTACCCATTATTTTGGAGAATATCCATATTTTGTGCACTTTTATCACTGAGTTTATTTCAAGTTTTTAACAAATAATAAAAATATTTATTTATTTTCTTTATAGTGATAATTGACTTTTTATTTATTTAAAGTACTAGTTTCGGGCCCATACGCCCTTTTTATAAGTTGACAAAGGGCGTATGGGCCCGAAACTAGTACTTTAAATAACCGGTGTGAAGTTTCTAACGTTAATTAAAAGTGTAGCATACGCAACAAATATTCTGCAGCGCATGCAACTTATCTATGCAGTGTATGCAACTTATTTAACATGTATGTAAATAATTTATAAGAAAAACCACAAAAACTAACATTAAATTAATAATTTCGAATTAAAAATAAAAGAAAAATTAATGTACAAATATGTATTAAAGTTTTCAAAGTTTTATCATACACTAATATTTACCAATTGAGGTTAAACACATAATTAACACTCCATCCTAGAGTTTTCGCAATATAGCCACTAGTATTCTCAAATAGTAGACATTCGAGCCTATTCAAATTTGTATAGCCCGTATATATAAAAAGGGTTGGGCTCCTCTGACAAAATTTCATATTTTGATAAAAAAATTATATGGAAGCTGTACCTACACACCCAATTAACACTCCATCCTAGAGTTATCGCAATATAGCCACTAGTATTATCGAATAGTAGACATACGAGCCTATTTAAATTTGTATAGCCCGTACATATAAAAAGGGTTGGGCTTCTCTGACAAAATTTCATATTTTGATAAAAAAAATTATATGGAAGCTGTACCTACACTCCCAATTAACACTCCATCCTAGAGTTTTCGCAATATAGCCACTAGTATTATCGAATAGTAGACATACGAGCCTATTTGAATTTGTATAGCCCGTACATATAAAAAGGGTTGGGCTCCTCTGACAAAATTTAATATTTTGATAAAAAATTTATATGGAAGCTGTACCTACACACCCAATTAACACTCCATCCTAGAGTTATCGCAATATAGCCACTAGTATTATCGAATAGTAGACATACGAGCCTATTTAAATTTGTATAGCCCGTACATATAAAAAGGGTTGGGCTTCTCTGACAAAATTTCATATTTTGATAAAAAAAATTATATGGAAGCTGTACCTACACTCCCAATTAACACTCCATCCTAGAGTTTTCGCAATATAGCCACTAGTATTATCGAATAGTAGACATACGAGCCTATTTGAATTTGTATAGCCCGTACATATAAAAAGGGTTGGGCTCCTCTGACAAAATTTAATATTTTGATAAAAAATTTATATGGAAGCTGTACCTACACACCCAATTAACACTCCATCCTAGAGTTATCGCAATATAGCCACTAGTATTATCGAATAGTAGGCATACGAGCCTATTTAAATTTGTATAGCCCGTACATATAAAAAGGGTTGGGCTTCTCTGACAAAATTTCATATTTTGATAAAAAATTTATATGGAAGCTGTACCTACACTCCCAATTAACACTCCATCCTAGAGTTTTCGCAATATAGCCACTAGTATTATCGAATAGAAGACATACGAGCCTATTTAAATTTGTATAACCCGTACATATAAAAGGGTTGGATTCCTCTGACAAAATTGCATATTTTGATAAAAAAAATTATATGGAAGCTGTACCTACACACCCAATTAACACTCCATCCTAGAGTTTTCGCAACATAGTCACTAGTATTATCGAATAGTAGACATACGAGCCTATTTAAATTTGTATAGCCCGTACATATAAAAAGGGTTGGGCTCCTCTGACAAAATTTAATATTTTGATAAAAAATTTATATGGAAGCTGTACCTACACGTTCAATTAACACTCCATCCTAGAGTTTTCGCAATATAGCCACTAGTATTATCGAATAGAAGACATACGAGCCTATTTAAATTTGTATAACCCGTACATATAAAAAGGGTTGGATTCCTCTGACAAAATTTCATATTTTGATTAAAAAATTTATATGGAAGCTGTACCTACACTCCCAATTAACACTCCATCCTAGAGTTTTCACAATATAGCCACTAGTATTATCGAATAGTAGACATACGAGCCTATTTAAATTTTTATAGCCCGTACATATAAAAAGGGTTGGATTCCTCTGACAAAATTGCATATTTTGATAAAAAAAATTATATGGAAGCTGTACCTACACACCCAATTAACACTCCATCCTAGAGTTTTCGCAACATAGTCACTAGTATTATCGAATAGTAGACATACGAGCCTATTTAAATTTGTATAGCCCGTACATATAAAAAGGGTTGGGCTCCTCTGACAAAATTTCATATTTTGATAAAAAATTTATATGGAAGCTGTACCTACACTCCCAATTAACACTCCATCCTAGAGTTTTCGCAACATAGCCACTAATATTATCGAATAGTAGACATTCGAGCCTATTTAAATTTGTATAGCCCGTACATATAAAAAGGGTTGGGCTCCTCTGACAAAATTTCATATTTTGATAAAATAATTATATGGAAGCTGTACCTACACACCCAATTAACACTCCATCCTAGAGTTATCGCAACATAGCCATTAGTATTATTAAATAGTAGACATACAAGCCTATTTAAATTTGTATAGCCCGTACATATTAAAAGGGTTGGGCTCCTCTGACAAAATTTCATATTTTGATAAAAAATTTATATGGAAGCTGTACCTACACTCCCAATTAACACTCCATCCTAGAGTTTTCGCAACATAGCCACTAGTATTATCGAATAGTAGACATTCGAGCCTATTTAAATTTGTATAGCCCGTACATATAAAAAGGGTTGGGCTCCTCTGACAAAATTTCATATTTTGATAAAAAAATTATATGGAAGCTGTACCTACACACCCAATTAACACTCCATCCTAGAGTTATCGCAACATAGCCACTAGTATTATTAAATAGTAGACATACGAGCCTATTTAAATTTGTATAGCCCGTACATATAAAAAGGGTTGGGCTCCTCTGACAAAATTTCATATTTTGATAAAAAATTTATATGGAAGCTGTACCTACACTCCCAATTAACACTCCATCCTAGAGTTATCGCAATATAGCCACTAGTATTATCGAATAGTAGACATACGAGTCTATTTAAATTTGTATAGCCCGTACATATAAAAAGGGTTGGGCTCCTCTGACAAAATTTCATATTTTGATAAAAAAATTATATGGAGAAAAATAATTTTTTTTAGTATCGATCGGAATGCCCTAAATGTATGCAACTGGTGTCTTGTTGAATAATTTTAAGTAGGTATCATAACATAAGTTCGTATAATTTGCTTACTAAATTCTACTTTTACTATTTATATGTGTTAAATTAATTAGTAAATGTATTATTATCATTATTGATGATCTAAACAGTAACATATTATAATAAATTAATAAACACTTATCTTGCACACACTTTTTATTTCGTGATTTGGCATCTAGCGAGAGTAATTATCAAAAAAATAATCGTCATTGCGGCGTAAAACAAATAAACTTTCCGTTTGCCGTAATTTTTCGAATTTTTCGATAAAAACCGAAATTTTTAATATTTTCTAACTAAATTTTACATTTTCTGCTTCATTTCAAGACTAATATTGTTAATCATGAATTAATGGAGTGTTGCATGGAGTGTTATTTGGGGGTAAAAGATCAGTCTCCACATAAATTTTTTATCAAAATATGAAATTTTGTCAGAGGAGCCCAACCCTTTTTATATGTACGGGCTATACAAATTTAAATAGGCTCGAATGTCTACTATTCGATAATACTAGTGGCTATATTGCTAAAACTCTAGGATGGAGTGTTAATTGGGAGTGTAGGTACAGCTTCCATATAATTTTTTTTATCAAAATATGAAATTTTGTCAGAGGAGCCCAACCCTTTTTATATGTACGACCTATACAAATTTAAATAGGCTCGTATGTCTACTATTCGATAATACTAGTGGCTATATTGCGAAAACTCTAGGATGGAGTGTTAATTATGTGTTTAACCTCAATTGGTAAATATTAGTTTATGATAAAACTTTGAAAACTTTAATACATATTTGCACATATATTTTTCTTTTGTTTTTAATTCGAAATTATTAATTTAATGTTAGTTTTTGTGGTTTTTCTTATAAATTATTTACATACATGTTAAATAAGGTGCATACACTGCATAGATAAGTTGCATGCGCTGCAGAATATTTGTTGCGTATGCTACACTTTTAATTAACGTTAGAAACTTCACACCGGTCTTTAAATAAGTAAAAAGTCAATTATCACTATAAAGAAAATAAATAAATATTTTTATTATTTGTTAAAAAACTTAAAGTTTTACCCATATAAAATTTGCTATTTCATATGAGACAAGCCAGAGCAGGATGGTTTTATAAAAAATGCATATGGCTTACTCATATCTCAAAATAAGAACCCGCCAAACCAGTTGTTATTTTTGTATGATGTGACGTTTTAATTTTGCGCAGTAAAATTATAAATATAAATTTTTAAAATTATTAATTAAAATACATTAAAATAATAAAAACATTAACAAATAGTTAGTGGTTTATGTAATGGTGCATTATTTCATTATAAAAATTACAGACTTTTATGTAAAATGAAGTGTATTGTGAAAAAAATCCAAAATACGCCTAAGAAAATACAGAAAGGAATATCTTACCGTCTGTAAGTTTACCAAGTGTTTATATAAAATAAAATGTAAGTTATGTTAAAAAGCTAGTGATATGTGGTAAATTTAACCTTAATTTAAGCTATGAATCAGAAAAAATTAAGATAACAATTTTGGTTGTTGGCGTGTTGTTGTTGTATTGTTTTTTGTTTTTGTAATCCCGTTATGATTTAGATGCTTTCTCTTCTACCCTCCGAATTTGTGTCACATGACAGAGGCTTACACTCATTCTGTACTTTTAAATTATTTGACAATCACCTACTACTTAATGACAAAATGTCATATAACTGCTTATATGAGATGAGTATAAATGGCCGCGCGAACAGAAGATATAATTAGAATATTTTAAAAGTTGACAAAGGGCGTATGTGCTGAAACTATAGTCCCTAAATATAAAAGTTTATTATCACTTTAAGAAATTTAACAAAATATTGTATTATTAAATAACAAATATTAAAATGTTTACTAAAATTGAGCCTACGCGTAGCTCAAACTAAGTTTCACAAATCTTCACAAATTTTGAAATGTGAAATGGGTTCTTTTCCATGATATCAAAATATTTGTTATCACATCAAGATGAGGTCTCATCTTTTCAAAACCAATGCGTTAAACATTTTGAATCTTTCTAATTAAAAGATATCTTCATCAGATTATGTAGTTATTAAACTACGAAAAAAATTTTCACACTTCATGAATTTAAATGGAGTAAAGATCAATTGACGTAGCAAGTTATATTGAAAATGCAATAATAATTGTAATACACCGCCGATGTAAATTTAACACAACAATTTGCAAACGTTACAGTGTAAAAGAAAATTTTTGTTAAAAAATTTATTTTACATTGTAGATTAGTAAAATTAGCATGTCGTACGGCTAATTTTACAAATCTATTAATATTTTTCAAAAAATAGTTTATTTTACAAAATTATTATTTTATTTTATCAATTTTGTTAAATTAACAACGCATATGTAAACTTGTATTATAAAGTGTAGGATAAATTAACTACACAATAGGCTGATTTCACAATTTTAGGTTTCCTTATCGATTTACGAAATATTTTTCTTTGCGTGGCATGTTTCGGAATTGTTTTAACATTGGAAACGTTAGTGAAATTTGTCCTAAATCTGTCCTAAAAAGCAACAATATTACAAACTGTGTAGATGTGTTTGTAAAATGTCTCGATATAGCGTATTTTTGTAAAATGACTCGATAAAATGAATTTCAATACGGGCAAATTTGTATTGATCTTCCATAAATCACATGTATGGTTTTCCAAAATTTCCCGGGAAAATACTATAATCCGCGTCTCTAATTGGCATATATAGAGATACTTTTAGGTTCTATATAAGAGATAAATACGTTTATTTTGCTCAAATTGGGAATTCAGGGTGTTTAGGACAGCCAAATATAATATATGGAAGGTCAATACAAATTTGACTCTCCTAAACACGCTGAATTCCCAATTTGGCCCAACTATACGTGTTAATAACTTATGTAGGACCTAGTCGCATTTTAAAATATACGCTACTTTGCATATGGGCTTAAAGGAGGTTTCCGGAGAGACTCAAAAAATTATACACTCGATTATTAGTACTCCAAGGCAAATTTGGCCGACCTGACACAAAACCTCTAATTTTGTCTTAACTAAACTGGGATTAAATATTACTAAGCATAATAAATATTTCATTTATATTTATTTAATTTTTGTGCACATTTTCTATTTGTTTCTCAGAATATTAGGTAATATTAAATTTGTAGCAAGTTCAATCTTTATTAGTACATAAAAACAAATCAATCAATAGGTTAATTGGTTTATCCGAATTTAGTATATTATAATAACTTTACCACGTTTAAATGGTTTAGGACAGTTTAGGACAAACTTCACACGAATTTCTTGAACCTATTTGTCGAACGACGTGCAATGCATTAGTTTTTCAACAATTTAAATTAAAAATGTTAATCGAAATTCTTAAAACACATAACTCCTTGGGATGATTATGTATCATCAACTGTGATATTTAAGATTTATTGATATAAATTGAAGATACTGTGTACATAGCGATGAGATAATGAAAAAAATCAAAGCTCTAAATTATAAAGAAAACATAAAATGTCTTTTCCATTAAGTTTCTTTTGTGTATATACGTATGCTCGTATTGTTATAAAGAAAAGCTTTTTTCATCAAACTTAACATAAAATTTATATGTGTATTGTGTTCGTTTTAATGAAAATTCCTGAAAAGTTTTTCTTTTTCAGCAATAATTTTTTCCGGTAATTTATCTAACTTCCTATATACAAACGTATTATACATGTATGATATTTATTCACTGTATCAGAATATATGGAAGTTTCGGGTACGTTGTACATGTACAAGAACAGCATGGAAAACATCGCAATTTATTTGAAATCAAAACTCAACAGAACCGACATTTCTGGCAACGTTATAAAACGATTAAATTTACTGAAAGCTAGCAGTTTAGAATAGTACGCAAAAACCTTTTAGAACTTAGGGCTGCTTACATTTTAGATTAAATTAATTTACAAAACTATTTTCTTTGAGATAACAAGTACTAAAATAAATACATAAAAATAATAGTTGCTCGTATCGAGTTGAAGATTAAAATTTTGATTTAGAATAACTATTTTTTTTGGTCCAGATTATCTCTCGTAAGGTTTAATAATGCCACACATGATTAAAAGAAACACAGCAAACGCGATCAGCAGACCGATGTGGAGTGTCTGAGGTTAAACAATTTTAGTGTATAGTATGTATATTGACGAGATGTGCTACTATACTCAAAGATAAATGTATACAATCTTACCGCACGTTTGTCAACTACCTGAAACTTATATCGCTTATACACAAAAAGTCACGTACAGCTTATGCTGTACAGTATTTTATTTCGCAACACCTGGATATAGAATCTTTCGAAATGCGGTACTATCTCCCTGAGCATTCCAAAACGTTAACAAAACATGAATTAGTTTAAAAAGTTGGTCTTATTCGGTTGTTAAAAATTGTTAACAGAAAACGGCCACTTTTAACTAAAAAGTTTAAAGTCAATTACAGTATTGGATATAACCCTACGACAAAAGCAAGAAAACTCCATCAAGTGTTGTAGGGATGTCGGATCCTATAATAAGTGGTAACCACGTTTCATTGTCATATTTCCTTGATTCATAGCTTTACTTACAAAAGCATATTTTTCTGGTACGTTTTTCATTTTGGCGTGTTGGGTGATGTGTGGTGGGAAAGTGTAGACGAGTGATGCGGTTCGCGAGTGAGAATTTTTTGTCTAGTTTTAACTTTCAAAAGAAGAGTCTAGTTTTTTTTTGTTTGCCTTTTGGCATACGAGATGTGTCGCCCCATAAGCTTTGCACTCCGGGGGTCATAGGTGCGTTCAAACATTTTTGCCGGGTCAAGACATCTTGGTTCTCACGACTTTAAAATAAAACAAAGGTGATAAAGGTGGAAAACATTTATGGACGGCCAACAGAGTAAAATGCTGGCCATTTTATTGACGGTGAAAGTGCTGAAAAATATACAGTGGCCATTCGACGGTATTTGCGTGTATAACGATGAAAGTGCCTTACGTAAAGGCCATTCGTTTCTACAATCAAAGGCGGGAAAACGCCCAACGATGTTTTTTGTTACCAAACGCGAGAAGACGCCCAACGTTTGTTATTTTCAGTAAGACGAGGAGACGCCCAATGGTAATTATTTTCGGTCAAAGACGGGAAGACAACCAAAGTTTGTTATTTATGGTAAGGCAGAAGGACGCCCAACGCATCGTATAGGAGGTGGCCAACCGGCCATTGATGGACTCACGGTGGTATCGGTGAAAGGCACTGAAACTCAAGATCGACCTCCATGAGGTCCAAAATTGAGACTTTTTGGTTTTTTTTTAAATTTTTATGTCAATTTTCAAATTTTTATTTTTTTCAAAATTTCAAATTGATTTTATTAAATATTGTAATCGAGCATCCAAGTTACGGTTGTCGTGCGCACAGTTGGGGTGCACGTTGGTTTAGCCCTCAAAATAATTCACATTCGACGCCCATATTTTAGTTCGATTTTTTCTTTTGTTTTCTCTCTCGATCATTTTCCGCTTAATTTTTTTTCTCTTTTCGCCGCTGATTTCGCATGAAAATTGTCATAATACAAATTTGCCCTGCGATTCCTTCGGCATGAGGATTATTATTGTTTTCTTCGTTTTTTTTATGCATAACAAATAAAATAACCAATAAAATGAATTACTAAATCATTTTGGGTCGGTATGTTGGGAGGAGGATTCTCATTTCGTGTCGGTACCATAGTTGCAGGCTGGGCTTGTCACTCCCCATCATCCACAGGGCCGAAGTAACAGATCCAGCATATGTGTCGCCCATTCCGGAGCGATCGTAAAATTTACACGGTCTCCCCGTGACACTGCGGCAGTTTCAAACTACAGCCTACATCAGTGTGCTTGTCATTTGGGGAGATTCGGTCGTTCCTGGGTGGACACACCCGGTTATTATTAATTTTTTCGCATTCCTCAAATTTCGGTCGTGGTATTCTGGTGTAAATTTAACGTAATTTCAATTTTTAGTTTGCTTTTTAATTGTTTGTTTATTCTGTTAACCGTTGTAGGCCAGAAGCATGCAAGCCTCAACTTCCCCACGACCAAAACCCTGAGACTTAGTCGAGAAAATTACCATGAGAGAGGCCTTTGCATGTTTAGATAAAATCTGCGGGTTGGCCTCATGCCACCCGTAACAAATGTACATCTTTCCCCTTGATCTATGAACGGCACATAATACGAGTTTCACAACCAATAATATAGATATTCATCCTGCGGTATAAAGCTGCATTTTGAGTTTCGTATAAACATAATTCGATGTTTACTAAAGATAAACACACCGTTCCAATGTTAATTTACCATGATTATGTCAATATTTCTATTTTACACCAAGATACGTTAAATGCCATTTACTAATTAAATTATTCAAATACCTTGTAGTTTTGTATTTATTTTCAGCCTAAACCATTGCAATGACGTCACTGATAACCACAAAAAATAAGCACAACACATTAATTATAAATTTATGTAATACTTTAGCTCAAAAGAAACAAAGCAATAAGTTAAACAACGTACAATTTCCGTTTCCTCCTGTTTACGGTCTATACTTGACCAACACAAAAAATAATTTGGGTCAAAAACCCATTACAATTAGTATTTAGGCCATTACGTAATGTGTTAAAAATATCTTCATTAAAATAATACAACACACACACAACAGCCGACCAAACACAAAAAGTTCTTGCCTTTAAGTACGAGAAAACCACAATTTGCCCTAAACAACATCACGTTATAATACACCACATCCAATACACACACACACACATACACATATACGTTTTTTTATGGAAAACCAACCACAAACAAAACAAGAAACATATTTCATTTAATGGATCTCATTTTAACTTTTCATTTTCATTCCATTGTTCCGTAAGAGTTAAACGTAGCCAGACCCACATAACACAAAACATTTTACATTATTACATCTCATCTCAACGTAATTTTGGTACATAAATAAAAATCCAATTTTTATTGTAACGCAAATCACTTTGTGTGCTATGCTGCTGCTCTTCTACTAAGGAAAATGAAAACGATTTGTTTTTTCCCTTATTTCTAGGTTTTCCCGTACATTTTCCGTTTTCCTCATGTCGGGTATGAAAATTTGTAAGCGTACAAAATAAAAGGTGAATTTCTTTGTGTCAAAATATAAATCAAATGAAATTTTAATGAAAAATGTGTGTTCCTAATTTTTTATGTATGGTTCAGAGGAGATCATCAACATGACGGAAATGCACAATCCTTTTTCAGATACCTATTACCCAGGGCAGTATTCTTGAAATTGGTGGAAATTTCCGCAAACAGAATACGTTTTGCTTTGAAAATTTCTATACTAGTCGAATTTGTCACCGGCTACTTAAAATTTTATTTTTAAATTTGTTTCCTTGTTTTAAATTAAGACACATAATTTTTCCCCCCTACTAAGCGAAAAATGCCGACTGGGTAAATCGACTCGAAAAATTATTAGTAAAAGTTTTGCCATAGCCACTTTACTACCAATAATTAAACAATGGATACTACCAAATATGTACAATAATATCCTATTTTTGGAAAGCGTACGATTGTTTAAGTGAAGAAGATTATATTCACCTAAAAGTTAACCAAACAAAAAACAATTGAAGCAACTTGGCAAGCTGCTAAACGATGTTACGAATCTTCGTCAAGGCGAAAAATGTTTTATGGAGGATATTTGGCAAAATATATGTTCCTAAAATCATGCAACATGGTAAATGGGGATCCATTTATAATTTTCATGAAACGTGCGGGCATTTTATATCCAGGCAACCTTCTTGAAACTCCTGACGAGAATAACAACCATAATACAAGTGAAAATGAAGATGAAGAACAAATTACGATGAATTTGATTTTGAATAAATTAAAATTGATTGAATTACAAATACTTTTTTTTTATTTTTTATAATTATTGCTTCGTCAACCTTGCAGATTTTTCCAAAATCAACTTTTGTAAATATAAAATGTTTTTAATGTAATTTAAATTCGTTGTATGCCTTAGAGTTTATACAATTTTTCAAGTTTCAAATTTTATTTGTAATTTTAAACTAAATATAAAAAACATTGAAAAAGTTCCAAATTTTGGAAAAATTGCAATATTTTCCTGGAAAAAGCACTTGTCCTGTGGTCCCAAAAAAAATCTCGTGTACATACAAATCCAATAAAAAATTTTTAATGCAGAGCAGTATTAGTATTTCCACTGTTAAAATAAAATATTTGCGAAATAACTACATATATTATAATAGAAAGAGACGGATTTACGAGCCACATTTTTTTCATATTCGATTTATTTTGCAAAGATGAAAGAAAGAGCGAAAAATAATCTTGAGAAAAAATGAGAAACACATTAAGTTCTCGCAAATCTAATCGATTTTATAGTTTAGAGCAGTTTTAATTCAGATAAATTCTGAATATCCTAGAGTTTGTCGGAAAATTTCACTATGTCCAAATGGTAGCTTCAGGTTGACACAATTAAATAAATCTAGAACTATTTCCATATCGAGGGGATAGATGTAATTTTCGAGATCGAAAAATGACTCCTATCCCCTAGATATGGCAATGGCTCTGGATTTATTTGATCGTGTCAACCTAACATTTCGATATAGTGAAATTTTCCGACAAATTCTACGATATTCAGAATTTATCAAAACAAATTTTAATCAATCCAATGAAATCGTCTTCATTTTTCACAACTGAAAATGATATCTTACTCTCGCATCGTTTGGAAATTGAACCTAATTAATTTATTTTTGTGAACTAAAGGCTCTTAGTTTTACATACGTGATTTTTCCGACAAAGCTTACGATAACCAGAATTTATTTTAACAAGAATTACGCAAGCTAATAAAATCGACTTAATTTAGCAAAACTATAAAGGATATTTGGAAACTAGGTTCATTTCATTGTGTTACCTCCTTATAGTCATTTTCCGACAAACTTCACGATTTTTGTAATATATTTAAACTAAAACTACTCATGCCTAACGAAATGGCTCCATTTACCAGAACAAAATTCAGATATCTCACATGATATGAAAAAGTGACACAACTCAAAAAATGAGCTTTTTGAGTTATATCACTACAAAGATGCGCAATGTTAGATTTTATATCCCGCCATAAAACATTTTTATTTTTCCTTCACAAAAAATGATAGAGCGCGAAATAAATAGCGGTATTTGGTATTAAATAATCTAAATTGTATTTTTCTTTTTGCTCTCCTAAAAAATTTTATTTTTTGAGTTATGTCACTTTTCCATATCATGTGCGATATATCCTGTTTTTTTGAAATGTCCTTTAGCTCACTTGATGGTTTTTTCTGTCTGGATATCCTCTTATCGTGTAATTTCCACATAGTGGCTTATTCTACACAATTTTTTTTTGACCAGAAATTTGGAGAGTACTGCGTTTTTATACCCGTCATTTAGATATATTGAAATATTATCTTCTGCAAACTACTTACAAATGAAAAAAAATGGAAATGATTTTCCGAGGTATTATGATGAATGTAAAATAATTTTTTGAGTTTATTTTCTAGTTTTCACTCAAAATTCTTATAAGAATTTTTTTTAACAGTGTATAGCTATACTAATGCAGGTTTATTTTTTATTTGGGACATACTTCACTGCCATACATTTGTAGTATTTTAAATAAAATAATACGCAGTTTTGGAAAGTGGAAAAGGGAAATTTTCCCAGAAAATGGGATAATTTTCCGGAAAAATTTAGCTTCCCCCTCCTAAAATTTGGTGATAAACAGTCCTGCATTTAAAAATTTTCAAAATTTATACTCCTTACCTGATTTTATTTAGCCAAATTTTTTTATATTAGTAAAAAGGACAACAAAACTTTATCGATCTGGCATTTTTACCATAAATTAACAGATTTTGGAGGAATGTAATAATATATGAGATTTAGTTTTAATGATTATATGATTATTGAAATACGTCCCTAAATACAAATGTATAAATATGTAACATATTTAAATATTTATAATATTAAACAAATAAAACATGTAAATTTAAAACAATTTTTGAATACGAAAAAAACAGAAACCCCTTAAGTAATAAATTTTTACTATGCCACTGTCGAAAAAAAAAAATTCCTATTTTGGATGGTGCGACTGTCGACTGACTTCACTATTTTAATTTAGTTTCTATTTTGTATGTATTTTTTCTATGGGTACACCCCAAAGAGAACAAATTTCACTAGTTCAATTTCATTATATGTAGTTAAAAATATAGAATGGCACTAACCTTTCAGATGCTGTACTGCATTTTAAACCAACTAACATATACACACACACACACACACAACACTACATTTTTAATTTACTGTTACGCTCACAATTAAATTTTATAACATATTGTTAATGCTTATTTGTTATCTTCTGAACTTACATTAAAGCGTTTATTATGAAAAAGCACTCAAAACAAAACACTTTAGTATTAGAAACACACTTACTCAAAGATTATTTGAGCTTTAATACACTAAGCTTAAACAAAAATGAAAAATTTAGATAACCTTGAATTTAAAACTTCACTCAAATTGTAAAAATTATCTAATTGATAATTTTGCTTTCGCGCCCGGAATACGACTGACTTTATTGTTTTTCTAACTGTCCGCATCGATAAAATAAAATAAAATTGCAATGCACGTGTGTGTGTTTGTTTGATCATACCCAGAACAATAAACGAGTAACAACAACAAAATCTGGCCATAAACAAGTTTTCCTTGCATAGGGTGATACAGAATATATTTCAACTTTATATCGCTTGATAATTTATAAGTCATGCTAGAATGTGTGCTTTCATTTGAAGCTCTACTCGAATTACAACATTTTGTGTAATTTTGCAACATGTTGCGAGATGTCGCACCACGTTAAAATATGTTGCATTAAGTTATGATATGTTGCAACTTGTTGGTGGATGTGCATGGTGGTACTACATGTTGCGTAATGTTGTTCTGGATCTTGAAGCATCATGTTACACCATATCTACATGTCGGACGTAATGTGGCATAACCGACCAGAAGTCGGTTTCGATTGTTACCTATACGGGAGAATGTTTTTAGAGAGCCAAACAGTGGGGCGCGGAAACCGTTTTTTTACATAAACATGTACGATTTTGGTGAAATTTGGTGAAAAGGGTTTGGTTGGCTGAAATTGACAAAGACGGAACCCTATTTCAGGAAAATTCGTTGATGGAGTCCTCTAGTGGAAGGTTCCATTTTATGATTTTCAGCTCGAACGACTTACTTTGATAAAAATTGGTAACATTCTGTAAAAATTGGTAACATCATGTTGCGTGACGTTGCACCATGTTGTGTGATGTTGCTTCGTGTTGCGCGTCGTTGCATCATTTTCCATATTTGGCTTCAGAGACATTTGGCTTCATTTAATTCTTATTATGTAAACAATGTCTGGCGTTAAGATGCTTGGCAGATAATGTTTTGTGTCGGTCAAAAATTTACAAAGCTCTTATTTCGGGAATATTCATTTCGGAATCCTTCGATGGGATCTGGTTCAATTTTATTTGGTTTAACGATTTTCAATTAAATGGAAGGGATGGATTTTCGAGTTCCAGGAGTATAAATTGCGAAAAATCGTATATTATTGAAAATTTATTTTGCTTCTATTGTCTCAATTTAAAAAATAAACGATTTACATTATTTTAAAAATAAAACTTGAGATGATAGTGACAGTATTTGAAACGTTTCTATCGCTTTTTATAAAAATTGCTAAAATGCAGTATTCCAGAACCAGAAATAGATTGCGAAAGGCTTTGCTTTTAGGAAGTCCCATGAAGTGGATCATCCGGTGGGGCAAGTTTTTTTTTTACTAATTTTTTTTAGCTCAAACGAATTTGATGAAAATTGCGAAGTAGGGCTTTTCGAGAATTAGAACCTGATTGCGGTATATCCAGATTCGGGAAAAATCCATTTAGAACGATTTTGATAAAAATTGGTGAGGAAAGATTTTAATTGCCAAAAATCGATTTCAATTCGTTCTGGCACCGGGACTCTTGTTTTAATTCAAATTTTCAAAATTATTCGGCTCGCTTAAAAGTTGTTGATTGCGTGTTTTTGAGTGCCATAAAACGAGAGAGTCGTCCGTTGAGACCTGTGTCTATTTTGTAATTATTTTTAGCTCTAAGATTTTTTGAAAAGTTTCAGGAAGTGCATTTTAGATAGTGGTCCTAATTCTTAGTGGTTCTTGGTGGGATTTGGGCCTTTTTTAATATTTTACTTTTCTTGATTGAAAAAACTATTTCAAAGAGTTATGTGTTGTGGAAAATGTAATAATGGGAGCCCTCCAGATAGTTGTTGTGTGGTACAATGATGCATTATTTGCAACATGGTGCCTCATGTGCCATGATGTTACGTCATGATTTCTTAGGATGTGATATGTTGCTATGCTACGATATGTTCGTAAAATGCTGGTTAACAATTTTGATTTGTAGCATAGGCGATCTGATTAATGTTTTGACCTTGGACCCTTTTCCACATTTTCTCCCTCCTCAAACGATATTGATGTTGCCTGGTGGTCCTAGGTCCCTTCCTTTAATTTTGTTTTAATTTTGTTCGACTCGCACAATTTATATTTTTAAATTGTGTTGAGTTGATAATGGTTTTTAATGCCAGTAATGGATTGCGACGAGTCCTAATTTTCAGAAAATTTATTTACAGGGTCTTTTTTCGGATTGAACGATTTTTATAAAAACAAATGAAGAAGAAGAATTGTAAGTAATGAGTTCTTAATTTGTTTCAGATGGAGTCCCGGTATACCTATTTGAAAAAATAACTTGATTTTGAATAATTTGACGAAAGGGTTGCGATAAGTGATTGGAATCGAATATAAAAAAAAAATGGAATCTAATATAAACGTTGGTCATGTCTCTGGAAAAAAAATTATAAATTACCCCAAGCCAATTCTTTAATTCTTTAATTCTTCTTTATTTGTAGGTAAAACAGTGGATTTCAAAATGGGTTCCGGATATGAGTTTGCTAAATGAGTAAATTGGATAGAATGAAGAGTTTTCTCAAACGAATAGTATGAACCTCGGAAGTGGTAAACTACTAAGCATAGAAAATAAAAAAGGTGGGAACTTAAATAACAATTACAAAGGAGAGAAAAGGAATGAAAAAAGAAAACAGTTTTGCGAATATAGGTGAAGCCTAACAATCCAACCATTTTAGCAGGCTCTTTTCAATCAATGTGATCTGTAATAAATTTCAGTTGGAGCTTTTCTACACTGTGCTACGTCCACAGTACTTAATAGAGTTTCAGCTTCATACGAAAAAGTTTTAAAATTAATTTGTATTTCGAAAAGTACGGCATTTTAATGTTTTTTTAGAATTTGACAAATTTTAAGAATCCACAAAACCGAAATCGTTTTGCCATAGCGTTGATGTTGCAATTTATAAAGGTTTGATCATTAATCAAATTGGCATGACTTAACACCAAAATCTAATAATGCATAACATATAAAATATATTTTAATTAAATTTTATGTACTTTGTTGAGTTATGTGATGTGTTCAATAAAACATCCAAATAATTTTCCGGACGAACAATTTGCTTCCACAATCGTGCACCATAAAAGACCTGTATGCGCGGGTACCGCTTGTTGCTGCTTAATTTTTATATTAACAAATGTACATTTGCTCACTAAATTATACACAGGTACTTCATAATTATTATGTCTGTGCTTAAAGCTACGAGATAAAGTACATTCGTCTGCAGACAGGTTTATGATATACGATTTGCCATAATACTTTTCATACGTGAGTAAACCTACCGTTGTGGGTGTGTAATTCTTTCGTTTGCTCATGTCGGTCCTGCACATTGTGTTTATATATGTATATTCAGATTTATATTTTTGTGTAGAACATAAAGGTACATAATACATACATATGTTGGGTACAAACATAAAATATTGTTATATATGGATATTCATGTTCTAAAAATTATGTTTATTATTATGATCCATAATGATGAGTAATGGTTTTTAATGGAATGCTATATGGAAGCAACAAAAAAAACCGAAAATAATGAAATTTTGTACATGTACATTGTACACCCTCATAATGTACAAATACGACGTAAATCAGCGTGTTCTATAAGAGCACTTTAAGATGAGTTCAAGATGAGCGGGAAAGGCAGAATGCACATATGTATATAGAATAAAATGTATCCATCATTAAATATTTTAATAGCTTCAAATAATCACAAAAAAAATGTTGAATTTATCCACCCTTCTTGACAATAAAATAATAAAATATATTTTATAGCATAATCTCATATGTTGCTTTTAATACCTGTTGGCGTATATATACGAAATAGACAACATAAGAGGAACAGGAGTTACACATATCATTACACTAAATTTAATTTTAAATCAAATCAATACTAAACTTAACATGATCACACGTCTTAAAATCGTTTACAAGGATTTCATTTCGATGATGAAATTAAAATGTAAATCTACTTAAATCACAGTTCCCTTAGTCGCGTTAAGTATATTAAAGGTACGAGGATTACAGATGATGACATTTGTTTGAAGCAAAAAATGTGTTTTGTAATTACAAATTCTACTTCACTTGATTTGATTTGTAATCAAATTTATTTTCATATCTATTGATTCTTAAACGTTCTTAATCGTGGCTGTTTTTGCAAAATACATAGTTTTTAAAGCGCTGGAGATATTTTTTCAAACAGGCTGTAGAAATGTTCAGATTATTTTATCATATCTAATATGATTATGTATTGATCTTATCTGTAGAATTTGATTCGACTTAATGGTTAGTCTAACGTCTTTGTATGACACCTTGATAATTTTTGAATTTGACAAGCCCCACAATAATATAATTTGGTGAGGAAAGAATATAGTAAAAATTGAAGGGAGTTGGTGCGACTTGACTTTACCACGAGTGTATTCGTAGATCTCCATTACACTACATTTAATATCTAATACGAAATAATAAACTTTTCAGACTTCTCCTAAAACTTACTTTCAGAAAAACAGCCAGGTCAACTTTGTTGGTTAAATGTTAAATGTTTTCATTGCAAAAATTGAAAAAGCTTCGTTAGAAGCTCCCACTTCAAGTACATAAATTTACTCCAGATTTCACCAGAGTTTTCCAAATAAAGAAAAAATTATGAAAATACGAGTAGCTTATAGTAGCGTACACATTATTCGTTCACACTATCATTTAACCATGTCATTTTTTTTAAGGAAGTCAGAGTGGGTTTTCGAAAGATTTTTATTTTTTCATTAAATTTAATTTGTATCTGTAAAGAATAAGGATATGAATAATAAAAAAAGGCTTATGTGTGCTTATTTTTAGCACTTGGTATCGTGAAAAAAGAACGGAGAAAACGTCGATGGATTAAAAAATGGATCAATGAAAGAAACGAATTATTGCATATGAATGTAATAAGTGAATTGAAAATAAGTGAAGCAGATGATTTTAAAAACTATTTTAGACTGACTATTAAAAATTGTGAATTTTTATTAATGAAGATACCACCATTAATAAACAAACAAGACACCCAGTTCAGAAACGCCATTACTCCTAATGAAAAGTTAGCAAAAACGCTCCGATATTTAGCAACAGGAAGAACATTTACGGATTTGAACTATAGTGCAGTTTTAGGTGAACCTACGGTGAAAAAATTAGTAATTGAAACATACAAAGGTATAAACACTGTTTTAAAAGATTACATTAAGGTATGTGTTAATTGAATGGAATTATTTCCGCAAACGGAAGTCGAATGGAAAATGATAAGTCAAGATTTCGGTAACAAATGGAATTTCTTTAATTGCTTAGGGGCCATATATGGGAAACATATAGGAATTAGGAAACCATCTAACCCAGGCTCATTGTATTATAATTACAAGAATTTTTTTAGTACTTTGTTAATGGCTATCGTTAATGCCAATTATGAGCTTATTATGGTCGATGTCGGTGCAAATGGTCGTGTATCGGACGGAGGAGTTATCTTCTACACAACTTTTTGGCAAAAAAAAACCAAACAAATAATCCATTACGTATACCGCAAGGTGCTACGTTGCCACAGGCTGACTCTAATTTTCCCTTTGTTTTTGTGGGAAATTATGCTTTCAGTATGTCCGGCCACTTATTGAAACCTTATAGTGACCAAAACCTCAATAACGAAAAACGAATTTTCAACTACCGTTTGAGTCGTGCTCGACGGGTAGTTGAAAATACCTACGGTATAGTAGCATCGCGGTTTCAAATTTTTGAAAAACCAATACGACTAAATCCTCAGGAAACAGCATTAATAACAACAACATGCTGTTTTTTACATAATTTGTTAATAAAACATAATAATCTAAAAATTGCGCTTCGAGATTCGCATTGATTACTGAAAGCTGGAGAGGGAGAAACAAGAAAGACAGGGGACAGCTAATTCCGTTACAGAATGGTAAAAGTCGGAATAATCGGATCAAATATCTTCTAGTAAAGAATCATCTTTTGTCATAGAAGTTTGAGCAAAATCGGTTGATCGGGTAGGCCCACGGGAAATATCTTCCATTTCTGCCTCGTAAAGTGCGTCGTTAATTGTTTTCTCGACTCGTAGTTGTTGTATGCTAGACAGATTTTATAATTTATTTGGCCAGGTCCGAGCCATAAAATAAAATGGATCATTGTCTTCCGTGCCATTTTTTAAACATAGAGTCAACTGGTTTTTCCAAATGCACAATGCACTTTAATAAATCATACCACCATAATGATGGCACATAAACGTTGTCGGTTCCTGCCACGGAACAATTTGATTTTTTTACCTTTTTCAGCTTCTTTCTAAGTGCACTACGTAGTGTGTTAATTTTCCTTTTCACATCTTTGACAGTTGCATTAACATTAGTTTTGTTTAAAATGTCTAATAGTTCAGCATATATCCAGTTGATAATTTATTTTTATTTAAATAATCTTTATTCGTTGTGTCCCATAAAATTTGATTTGTTCTGTAGCACTCAATACACTCTGACAAAATTTGTATTAAAATTTAACAAATTTAAATGACAAATGTTGAATTCAGCTTTACATTATCGGTTTAAATGATAGTAAACCAAAGATTTCAAGTTTTTTTTGATATTTTTCATTTTGTACATCATTTAAATCGATATACTATCATTTAAAATGTCATTTAAAAAATAATTGTCATTTAAAATGATAATGTATATGCTACTTAAGAATGAAATTTCCACAAAAATAGTTTTTCCTCCAAAATCGTTATTTTCGCTTATATTTTGAAAAACTGATTTGGACCGGTTGCAAAATTAATTTACAATCGTTTATTTCATAGTCACTTTCCTCGTAAATAATATAATTTTCAGAAAATTTTCAAAAAAAAACCGAGAAAGCGACAATGGAACCTGCACTTCCAGTGTACAAAGGGGCCGTATTCTTGTTGAAGTACAGTTTAAAAAGATATTAACTTTTCAAAATATTTCCCAAAAATAAAAAGGGGACCAAGTATGCCTATAGGATCTTCTAAATTATGAGATAAATTTAAGTAAAAAGTTTCATTCAATCGATCAGTAAAGCCATCTGGGCTGTAGAGAGGATATAGGTGTATAGTTTCTTTAATTGAGAACTTCGTTGCTCATACGCTGTAAAGGCGATGCCACATTACAATTTCTACGAACGTTTTCTGACAACGTTTTTGTCATTTAAGAATAAATTATTGCATATTTAAATCATTGAGATATAATGTAAAATAACTTTATTTATTAGCTAAAATAATAAAACAATTATTGAACAATTTTAATTGAAAAATTTTCCTGAATGAAAAAAAAACGTTTCTAGGAAAGGCAAAATAGAAAAATGACTATTTTTCAATTAAAATTGTTCAATAATTGTAAATTTATTATTTTGGCTAACTAAACACTAAGACAACCAATCTACTATAGGCAGCATAGCTCAAGCATGTAGTCTTAAAATGCTTAAAAGAATTAAAACGCGCGATTATCGTGTAATCGAGTTAGACGCTACTCCCAATGTGGAAAAAATTGTAACTCTTCCTACTTCCTTTCTTTAACAATACAACAATGCAGGGGGGGGGGGCACTTGATGTATTGAAAATAGCCATTAGACAAAGCAAGCGATGATGTAAGAAGTTCCTATGTGATTTGGTAGACGACCATCCTTGGTGTAGGTCGCACAGCTGTATCACCAAAATGTCTTATCCTGATGTGTGTATATAGTTTCTATTTTATTGCCTCGCTGAACGACAAATATTTATCCGAGTACCATCGAACCGGATTATATACCCCCATTCACAATGTATGGCCGGACTACTAACCTATTTCAACCCATAACTATTTTATATTTATACGCCTGTGTTCCCACAGCATTTTTTTTTGTCGGATAATTTTAATTTCAAATATTTTGGTTGGTTCGAGTTTGCTGAATCAGGAAATGCAATTTTTGCTTACCAAATATTTGTTACAACATTTACAAACAAATAAAAATATTTTATATGAATCTGTGAGATATTTAGAGAATAAGAAACAAATAAAACAGATGGCTGTTTTATGCCATTAGGGATAATAGTGCATTTGGTCGTTTTCGTACATTTGGGTTGAAATAGGCTAATATCACCATATAAGATAAAGTTCGAGAGTTCTTGAAGGTATAGAACTCTTGTCTACGAGAAGATATATTTCAAGATATTTATAAAATGCAGGCACCCTTATTGCACAATCAGCAGGCTGTTCAAACTTCATTGAAAGGCTACTCTTCGACCGGCTCGAAGGAAATGTGGTTTTCAGCTGGAACATGAATGTTCCTTGCGCATTTTGTAGTACAGCACAGAAAAATGGAAGGGTGAATATGTCGGGGCCAACGCCTGGTTTGGTTATCTTTTACCACGAATGTACAATTAGATTTCGAATACACCACACTTGATTTCCAAAGCGAATAATTAAACTGCCGAACTTTGGGTAAAACTGTCTTGATAATTAAAAATCATCATTCCTGCTTAAATGTAGAAAACTAACAGGTATACCAGATTGTTGAATTCTTTATCGTTTCCGGTACACAGATTTCTATTATATCTCACAAGACTCTCTAAATTAATGAAAAAAGCTTAAGTGTGAAATTTGATTCCGAATAGTCAATTCGCCCGGATACAACCAGGGTTTTTTACCCGCTTTCGTTTATACCGCATGTACCTTTCAAAATAATTGCAAAAAAAACCGAAAAAGTTGCTTTGCAACACCAGGACCTCTTAATCAGGACCTCTGAATGGACTCTGCAGTCGAATTTCATGTTTTTTCTTGTCAAAAATCGTAATTTCTGCTTTAATTTTGGAAAACTGATCTGTTATTGCAATATTAATTTAGAATCTTTAAGTTTATAATAGTTTCTCTCACAAATGATACAATATATTTTTTAAAATATTTACCGAAATTGAAAACTCTTATGGAATCTGCCACATCTGGTAATAGATTTCGACCAAAAATCACTGGGATCCAATTTTTGGAAAAAGCTTTAGTACGAGGTTTCATTCCGTTGAACCAAGGCATCTGGGGTATAGAGAAGATACAGACATTTATTCCGCACGGAACCAAACACGTACATACACACAAATTTTTTTGTAAAAAAACCACCTTTTTTCTACTTCGGCCGTGTAGCGATATTGGTAAAAGTGCAAAAATATCGACAAACATGTTTTTCTTAACTACAAATTTTGAAAAAAATTCTCCTCGAAATTTTTGTAGATTTAGCATTTACTAAATCTCAGAAGTCATAAAAGTAGTGTATACAAAATATCTGTGTGTGTGCTTGTGTTTGTGTGTGTGATGCGATACAAAGTAAATGTGTGTAGTTTTTCGACAGCCCGGGATGAAACTTCATGCTTAATGGTTTCTCAAAAATTGAAAAATGAGTTTTAGCTAAAATCGGTCCACCGGAAGTGCCTGCTTCATATGAGCATTTTTTGCAAATATTTTAAAGATAATATCATTTATGAGAAAATCGATTATGAACTAAAACATTGTAAATTAAATTTGCTTCAATATCGGTCAACATTATAGTTTTCCAAAATTCTATCAAAAATTCGGCCACTGTACAACCCAGATGGATTGATAAATCGAAATGCAACTTCGAACTTAATCTAAACTTTCCAACAAAATTTGTTCAGATCTTTTTTTTTTTAATTTTACCGAAAGCCTATCCAAACTTTTGATTTAACCGCTTCGCATTAATTGGGAGCAGTGTGAATCGTCTACATGCAATTCGGAATTATGTACATGTTGGTGTGGAAAATTGGTTTTTGTGTAGGCCGTGTCGACAATTGTTAGAGTAAGTAGACAACACGTAGAAAATGTAGAATATAATATTATTTTTCCCATTGTTTTTTCAGTACGAGGTTGCCATCCTGTAATCAAAAATTTTATTTTAACCGTTTGAGCCCCAAGCAGCGCGATCGCACTGTTGAGATTTTACGTCGAGAAAACCCAGCACATTTCGAACATTGTCGACAACTGACGGTGTCTTACCGATTGTCTTAGTCGCATCACACAGCTCTTTTTAATGTAAATATTACATTTTACAATAGGATTGTTTCAGTAGATTGCCATTTCATCCCATTCATATCATCTTCCTCTCGCATTTAGAGAAGCGGGGTCGCGCTGTTTGGGATTCTTCGAGTGTTTTTTCAATACCCCCTGGGACTCAAATTGTTAATTAGTGTTGATTCATTATTTTTAATTAAACTTATTATTAAAACAAAACTATTTTAGGAAAATGGGAAGAGAAAGGCACTTTCAGAAGGCGAAAAACCAAAAGTTGAAGTTGGTAATGGAAGAAGGATTCTCAAATCGAGAAATAGCAGAAATAATTGGCAGGGGAAAAACTGTTATTGGATATATCATCAGTAATATTGAAAATTTAAAAGAAACAGAAAAGGATGCATTGCAGGGGCTACAACACCCGCACGTTCAAGTTTATCAACGGTTCGGCATGTGGTTAACAATACTAAGCACCTAACATTAAAAAAAGTTCGAGTGAAATTCTTCTTTCTCGTCTTTCTCCTCTGAATGCATCGCAGAAAGCAAATAGATTGGAATCACATTTCGAACAAAACATTTCGTATAGAATAAATAGATAACTTTTTGGAATAGGCTGTTACGAAATGAAAAGAGCTTTTCAGACCATTACCATGGATTTACCAACAAGATAGGGTCCAATTCACACAGCAAGGATTTTTGAAGGGTTTTGCACACGATTTCAAAATCATGGAAAATCTGTCGCTTTCAAGGAAAGTGAATGAAGGAGGTGAGCAATATGAAGATAAACTTGCATTGGTAGCAGCTATTAAAATGGTCTGTAATAAAATGAGTCTAAATTATTTGGCGGCTCTTTACGATTCGACGTCTTTTAAATTTTCGAAACTTCACTATGTATCATGGTGAAATAACACCTTTCAATAAAATCATTTTACGAATGAAGTTTTGCCTTCTTTTTAATCCTGGAGTCTGTTTTATTACCACGCTTATATTAGTTCACTCTGTGTGTCTGTTTGTATCGTCAAACTTTGTAATCAATTTTTCAACCACTTGCGATAGTCCAATTGAGCTGAAATTTTGCATGCAGGCTTAACTTCGTTGACAATTTTGACATTTTTGGACATTAAATATGCTCTGGCATATTTGGGGGGGGGGGGGGGGGGTGTACAGTGGGGTTCAGACCTGTTCGCAAGTGGACAAGCTTATGTAGCTCTAAGTCGAGGCAGATTTTTCGAAGGTTTGCAAATAGTCGAACTAGATTTCGCG
This sequence comes from Nephrotoma appendiculata, assembly GCA_947310385.1. Lineage (NCBI taxonomy): Eukaryota > Metazoa > Arthropoda > Insecta > Diptera > Tipulidae > Nephrotoma > Nephrotoma appendiculata. The sequence goes on from OX371223.1 coordinate 54,815,142, forward strand.
AAATTGACAGGCAAGAAGCCATGTAATAATGAGGCATTGGCAGAAACGGTGAGACTAAGATCTGTGGGACGCGAATAACTGACAAAAAACACATATTGACAAAGACTAATAAAAGTTGGCTATAATAAAAAACAATCATATGACATAGTGCTCTCGGATCGCACTCTAAAAGGTAAGGTCCAAACGTGAGAGTCTTGTGTTACACCGGAGGTTGATTGTATTCTATTCGGCGTTTCACCTCCTATTTCAATATATTGGATCAGATTACTCAAATAAGATTTGAACCAGGCTACGAAATGGCTAGAAAATCTGAACTGGAAAATGTGTTCCAAAGTTTTACAATTGCTGATGGAGTCGAAAGCTTTCGCAGTCAGTGTATATTACGTCAACTTCTCAATTTCTTTAATAGAATAGTTAGTAAATTCTATGAGATTTGTAGATATGTCTGATCTTTTAGGCATAAAACCATGTTGATATTGTGATAAATACCGTGGAAGCACTGCTTTGAATGGGTTGCATATTACTAGTTCAAATAATTTAGGTTTAGCAGATATAGATATAATACCTTTGCAGCAAGAAACATCATTTCTTGATCAAGTTTTGAAAATAAGCGTCTCTTTAGTTATTTTCCACTTTTGTGGAAAAGTTGCCAATTTTAATGACTGATTGAACAAAATGCTTAGAGGAATTGCCAAATTTTTAGAATTTTTTAAAAATGAAGCGGAATACCATCAGGACCACATCTTTTCCGAATCCTACCAGTGATCGTTGGATGCCTTCTGGCTCGATGTGTGCAGTAAATATGAATGTACCATGTTAACTAGCGGTTGGGTCTTTATACATAATTATTAATGTCTTCTGCTCTACAAACAGATAGGAAAAACTCAGCAAACATGTTGGTTATGACCTGTGGATCACAAGACTTTGATCCTTCAGTTTAAATTAAATTAAATAATTTAACATATCGAATAGTTATTTGAAGATTCAAGCGAGATGAATCGAAAAGAACAATTAATCGTTCGCGCTACAAAATTTGTTGCTTTAGTTCAAGCCGTTGTAACTTATCGTTAATTTGGGCGTGTCTTTGATATTATATTTAGAACCAGGTAATGTGAGTCGTCCTGAAGGATCAGATCGACCAAAAAAACTACACCAAGCGAAGATTATCGCGCGTTATGCTACATAAAACATGACAAGCAGGACTCAAGAATTTAAAAGTAGTTACGAAACCATATATCAAAACAGATGATAATAAATCGGTTGAACGCCAATCGACTAAGATCATGTCGATCTGTTACACTTCAGTATAGACTGAGTTTAGTAGTTACAATATAGAAACTGAACTGAGAGGGACTGGTATAATGTCCTTTTTACGGATGAATCGCAGTTCAATTTGTATGCATCAGACGGCCGATACAGAGTTTGGCGTTCATCAGGACAAACATTAAACTCTAATTGCGTGATACCAGTTGTAGCATTTCATGCAGGTTTGGTGATGGTTTTGATGGATCGATAATGTGTATATGGTGCAGAATTCAATAAAACTGAATTATCATTCATCATCACTATTGTATTATTGGGAATGTTGAGATTGGGAAATAATCGTAACGAATTTGATCGGAACCAACCTTAAGTTACCTTTTACAAATATATAGAGAAATAATTAGAAAATTATTCCTCTATATGTTTGTAACAAGAATTCAGGTTGTATTTTTTCATTATTTACTAAATTTTTCTTTGTTTTGTTTTATTTTGTTTCCTTGTTATTTCCACCAAATTGGACCTTTTTTCCTTCTGTAGAAGTGCATTAGTTAACTAAAGTTTATTTGAGCTTTTGGTTTAACAACGTTTCTTACATTCTGGTTGTTCCGTTTAGACTAGAACGGGAGTGTAAATATGTGATATCGTACTGAGTGTTAGGTTGTTTCACTGATTTGACTTTTTTGGTATGATTTAGTTGGAAATGGATTTGACAAAGTCTTATTTAAACAAGAGGTCAGACTTGGGTCTGGTGGTGGGTGTGCGTGTGCAAACATTCTTATACGGGAGTACATATGTATATGACTATATATGAACTGGTTGTGTATTTAGAGGTGTTTATATATGTGTCTGCATAGGTACATCTGCACATGAATGGATGTGAATATGCATGTATGTGTCTATGTGTTTGGATGTGGTATATGTACGTTTAAGCAGTGCCATCTATAATACTGGCCTGTGACAACATTGATTTTTTGTTGGTGACGTAAATGTAAGTCGACAACTAGACGGCAGCATAATTAAGTAAAAATAATACACCTTGTCTCCTTATTACAACGGCAAGAAAATCCACAAACTTAACAAAAATCTAAGTAATTATATAATAAATTAATAAATTATGAACAAATTTAAGTGTAATTGATTTTCTTAATTCATAAATTGAATTTTTCGTATCCATATTCGAGGAGGTAATAAGAATTTAAAGAAATGCGCCTATTTATATAACGTAATACGAAGTTTTAGTGTATTCCACTACAAAAATATAAATACAACTGTGCGAGAGCAGAGAATATTATATAATCATTTTGTTTCTATTTTGTGTATTATTTTTAGTGTCACGAAATTATTTGAATTACAAAAATTTCGAATTGGATTAACATAAAAATAACAAAAAAATGCCAAAATCTAAAATACAATGTGCATGTATTAAAAAAATTAAAAAGCGAATATCCTTCGACTTCAACAGTTTGTTCGACACTAACAAAATTACAAAACAACCGGAATGCGTTCACGAGATTTACATTGTTCAATATTGTAATAACTGTCATTGTAGAAATGACGTAATAGTTAACATTGAGATTGTCTCAAGTGTCAAAACAAATGAAAGCAATGAAAAGTTAATTTTTAAATTTATTCATAACATAAAGAGTAATATGTTATGGAGCATCAAATTAATCACTGTATCCACTGTATCTACAATTTTGTTTAATGTTGATTTTGATACATACAACATTAAAAATGGCATTTGTATAGGCATTGCTCATTGTTACAATTTAGTTTCATGAACGATTTTGAGCTGTCATTGTTAACAATATTGTAACAATGCGACTCACGTGAACGCACTCCTGGAGAAAGAACTAATATTTTTTGTATTTGTTTTGTTTGTATTACGACGATACGATCACGATTAATGAAACTTTTTTTTTTTTTTTTTTTTTTAATATATTTATTTGGTTTAAGCGTCGCCGCTCACATCACCAATAGTTAAATTTTGTATAATATCATATTATTTTCAATATTTGTGATTTTGTCATATGTACATATTATGTAATTATTTATATAATAAAATTTAGATTAATCTAAAATAAAATTTTAAAAATTATATTTCCGCTTTAATTTCACGTAAGTATTCATTTAATTCTTTGTATTCATTTATCTTTTTCTGCAATAAAATATCCTGTAGTTTCTTATTGTGTAATGTGTTATATTTCCGTCTAATCTGGTCATATTTTGGACAATCCTCTATGATATGTCTTGCATCCTCAATCGTATTACATATTTCACAATTTTCATCGACAATTTTTCTTACTAGTTTTAAATATTTTTTATCAAAAGTATGATTCGTTCGTAACCTAGTAATTCTTTTAATCATCCCTACATCTAGGTTTTGTTTATGAAACCATGGTTTCATAGACGTAATTTCATTTATATTTTTCCTATGTTGTTGTCCTTTCATTATTGTTCTTGATAAAAAATCTTCATTCCATTCTTTATTAATGAAACTTATTTTGGTTTTAAGAGAACGAGTCGTAAGCCTATTATAAAATTATTTGTGACGATTTTATTCGGGTTAATGATTTATTAGTTGAACTTTTAAATTCATTGAATATGAGTGCGGTTTGTCACCTCACAAATTTGAATTAAGGGTCTATTGTATTATAGAAATATTATAATACTAATACGAAATTTGAATACAACGAAAGAATTGGTAAATGATACAAGAATAATAATCAAACAAATGCATAGAAATTCTATGAACTGCGAGGTTTTGACTGGAGTTACGCGTGGAAAGAGAATTTTAGTTCCTCGCATTCATTTGACATACTCTGGTACATTTTTGCCATTTGATTTTGAACGCACTCAATTTCCAGTCATTCCTGCATTTGCTATAACTAACTAGTATTTATACATGGTCAATTGTACGTAGCAGCCAGTCGAGTTCGTTCATTTGATGTATTAAAATTTTATATTTCACATTCTTCTGAACATGGTCATTTGTTTAATAATGATAGAGTAGTTACTAAAAATATTTGTTTGTAATGAAATCGTTGACCCCAAAAATGTCAAATGCCAAATAAAATTTATTAAATTTCCTTGCGCGACAGGAAGCTAACTTCATAAAATCGGTTGATCAACGCATTCAAATTTGAAATATTGTACTGTTTAATTTTCTACCTGTAACAGATTTGTAAATTGTAATTAATTGGTAAAAAATAAAAATATTTTAGTAAAAATTACTCCGGTTTTGTTTTATTCTTTCTTGGAATAAATTTGGCAAAATATCGACAATAGGCGACACTAGTTTTTATAAATATTTTTATTGTGTATTTCGGCGGGGCTAACCTCACACAAGAGTTAAAGGAATTTAATTATGTTAGTGTTGCCTGATAACTTTTTTTTTTTATTTCAGTGATAGAATCCTGGGAAAACTTTACATAAATTTTATTGCCTCTCGGGCAAAAATTCTAGCCACTATACTACAACTACTAAATAACATCATAGTTGTACAATAGGTTAGGTAGATCTCTTCTTTCACATAGGTATTAAAACAATCAATTTTTGGGAGACTTGACGTCATCGTACAAACTCTGTTTATACGGCACATTATTATTTATTATTTTAAGATGTAAAATGTTGAAAACAAAACAATTTTGCGTCATTTCTTGCCTAATTATGTGTTTTCTTATCAACATTAAATTACATTTTATTGACTTGTAAAAGTTTCAATATGTGTTATCTGCTTCACCACAATATTGAAAGAATTTTATTTGAGAAAAACCACTCAAAACTTTTTATTTGTGTATATGATAAATAAAACTTTTCGCCTTTGCAAGATAAAAACGCTTTTTATGCTTTTTCAAGACGAAACATTCTTTGTTGTTACGTGGATATATTAAAGTCGCGATTGTTGTTGTTTTATTGATGAGCTTTTAATTACTTTTTAAATACAATATGTTTTATTTTTGTATTCTATTAAGTCTACTATACAAAGACCTAGATATTGATTTAGTTAATGTCTTAGATACCAAATATAATACCAAATTTCTATTTTGCTGCTCTTGTGATTTTCTCCTTGTATATACTCGTCATGTATAATCAACATATACTAAACTATTATTTTTTTATTTTTGTAACTTAAAACTTTTTAATGCACGATTTACGTTTTACGTGCTTAATTTATATATTTAAATTTGATTTTGCAAGTTCGGTTTGGTTTAAATTATACTGCTATTTTATGGGTATCAATTTGTGCCATGAAAGCACATTGATTCCAAAAATTTGTTGGTTTTCTACTACACAAACCAATAAACTACATTTATACATATATGTATGTATGTTCAATATGTACGATCATTGAAACATGAGAAAAACCATTTGTTAAAAATTTTAAAAATAAAGTACTCAAGCCGAACACTGGAAGACGTCGTCAAGCTTTCTTCGAACAAAAAGGACCAAAGTTGAAAAAACCAATTCAATTTCCAATTACTAGTTTATGTATGTTGTAACAATGAACCGCACACATGGGGATTTCTGAATATATTGCTGCACAAATATTTATTGACCTCTTGTATTTTGTTATATACGATCTGCCAAACAATTACTCTGCATACTTATAATTAATTGTAATGTGATCACTCGACATAACCGTAAAAAAGCAATCTACAAATTTTAATCCCGATTTCCTTTATTGTTTCTTATCGTATTTGTGTATATGTTGTATACGGGGGTGAAGAAAACACTGTGTACGAGAATACAAGAAAATTTAACAAAAACAAAACCCATAAATGAAAATGTTTAAAGTTTTCAATTTCACATTCGGTGTGAGAGAAGAAACGAATAAAAAAAGCTTTTATGTTCGAAAAAAGCTCATGAACTTTTTTTTTATTTTTTAAATTAAATAAAATAAATTGAAGTTTTGGGAATTGAAAATGCAAAAGTATTCGGAAAATTTATAAACAAACAAGCAAAAAAAAAACACGTAGAAACGGAAATTTCATTTCAAAATCAAATTTAACTCAATTAGATGGAGCATATGATGATGAAGTTGGTGTGTAGTGTGTGCATGTATATATGTGTGTTGTTATTGTTTAAGCTTTGATTTGAAAAGTGTCGTCGCCAGAAAGCAAATACATAATATATAAGTTTACTTTTCAACTGCAACTAGAATAAAATGCAATCAAATTAAATTTAAGTAAAATAGTATAAAGTTTTTGTTAGCATAATTTTTGTTAGGAAAGGTGCTTGCCAGTAAGTCGGTGTTCTTTACCATAATCATACGTCACAACGCTTCATTAAATAATCAAAAATAATCAAAAAATTTTAAATGGTATTTGGTTTTGTGACGAGTTTAGGTTTCCAAACCCTTGTAGGTTTATGGTTGTGACAGTTAATTGATATCGTTCACTTTAACACGCCTTCATCATTGTTAATGTCAATCAACCAATAATTGGCGCAAATTTCTCAACGAAATTATGTTATGCTCTAAATTAAAAGCATCACCAAACTCTCCAGTAATACACAATGCAATCATGTCCATTACACATGGTTATGAAGAAGGACAACGACTGAAGATGGGGACATATCATTTCGTTCCAGTCGCACTCGACGATAAACATAAAATCGCAATTATTTGACCATTTGGATTTTTCGAATTCACCCGAATGCCATTTGGTCTCAGAAATGCTGCACAAACATTCCACCGTTTCATTAACGAAACCGTGCGAGATCTCGACTTTGGTTTTGTTTATTTTGTAACAACTCTTCCAAAAATTATGGAATAAATATTATCACAGCAAAATGTGTATTTGGGACAATAGCAATCTTGATTTTCTCAACCCTCCCCCCTCTTGATCTTCTTCACCCCAAAATTAATGGTCTTTTCCGATTCATATAAAAACTCGCTGAGATACTTGCTTTAATCCATTCACAACTGGGAACACTTCTCAAGAAACCTTCAGCTCAAGAAAAGCTTAGGAAATATAGCACTTTTAGCGCATCCGCTAACATGACACAAAATAAATAGCATCACCTCTGTTGCATCAAACACAACTGTATGGGCGGTCTTATACAAATATTAAATAAAGAGAATTTGGAACATCTTGGTATTTTCTCCAACAAGCTATCAGATTTGACATTACAACAGTCGCAAAAGCTCAACAATGCAATCTAGAACTACAAGTCTTTTCAGAAGTAGAAATCAGACTCCTTCTAAGTATAAATTAGAAAAATTTGAAATTTCTATGACGAAATATGTACGAGTAACTCAACTCGTCGGTTCAAAGTACGTTTAGTCCAGGAAGAAAGATTTAACCAATTGGGTAAAATCTTGTCTATCTTGCCAAACATGCAAAGTGCAAAGCCACTCCAAATCACCTCACGAGAATTTCCAAATTCCAGTAGACAGATTTGAACATATCCATATAGATATTGTTGGACCGCTTTCATCACCTAATGGATAGACTTATATCTTAACCGGCGTTGGTCGTTTTACGCTGTGGCCAGAAGCCTACTATATAAGATAGCTTGGTTGCAACAATCTCAAAAGCATTCGTCGTAAAACTTATCAACACATTACTGCATAATATTGAGATGACTTTACAACATGGAATGAAATCGGTTTTGCATAAGCCACCTACATGACATTAAGGACCACCTTCCGCTAAACATTATAGAATCACAATTGGTTTAAGTCGGTGGTTACCCAGATGAATTCACGGGTTTCAGTTGTAGCTAAATTTGAAAATGGGGTGACCAAGATTGAACGCATCATATTGTGAGGAGAGCACGCAATTGGTATGGTTCTCTTCTTGCTTGATTCATTCCTCGAGTTTCATTTGATCTTACCTACCAGCATTCTATGCCATACTACACCGGTTTCGAAAAAAAAAACATAAATTAGGACCTTGTTCGATAAACATAAAGTTTGTGATCCTAATGCTGCACTGTAGCACATGTACCACAATCCAACGAAACTGGTACTATTTAGTTACAAATAAGTTTGCGCTGTTCGACAAAAGATGGTGCCACCAGTAAGTCATAGATAAAATTGCCCGACGTAAAACGTCGTCCTAAAATGAAATCCTTATGTTGGACATCTGTCAACAACATAACCTTAAAATATTAATGATTTTGTATTAGCGTCATATTTTTTGAATTTTGAGCCAAATAAGCGGGAACTTTTGATTAACTTCTTCAATTTGAAAAAATCTGCCTGAGGCGCATTGATTGCTTTAGAAGCATATGGTGAGGCTGCCTCTAGTGAGAGAAGTTGTCGAGAGTGGTTTCAAAAGTTTAAGAATGGTGAATTTGATGTCGTTGATAGAGAATATAGTAGAAGGCCGAAAGTGTACGAAGACTCGGAATTGGAAGCATTATGGGATGAAGTTTCGTGCTAAATGCAAAAAAAACTCGCACTTACATTACGAGTGATTCAACAAGCAATCTCACATCGTATATAGTAAAAATAATTTTTTTTACAATTTATTTACAAATTGGTTCCAAACTTAGAAAATTGTTTACAGATAACGTTAAGCTGCAATTAGTGTGTGGGCTGGCATTGGACAAACTACAAAAAAAACTAAAATGAAAAACTGGGATGGAATAGAATAGTTCCATGTAAATAATAATAATAAAAAAAAATTCCTGGGATGAAAACCCTGAATATCTTCACATGCTTATGAAAACGCCCTTTAGCATCCTGCTTCTATCGAGATTCGAACCCGGCAATTCCCGTTCCAAACGGCAAAGCTGTTACCCATCGTGCCGTTTGGTCGGTAGAATGTGAAGTTATTCCATGATGCTATCTCAGAAAATAAAAAATTGCATATCAGGCAACAATATTTGTCTCGCTCTTTAGTGAAGCTATCCATTTTGTTAGTTATAAAGAATTACTTGTGAAGTTATCTCAGCCCAAAAATAATTGAAAATTACTTGAAATAGAAAAATCAAATTCGTTTTGTTCAAATTTTGCGAAATTGGAACCTGGTTCCGTTATATCACTGCAACTCATATTTAACTAAAATTCCATTTAAATTTAGTATGTTAAAAGTGTAAATTTGTGGCTTTGAGATGATCACATTTATGTCTTACTTTTAGAAAGATCGTTTTATGACCACTTAGCGAAAATAGGTCCTTAGTCAGATGTATCTATACAAATCATATACTTTTTAACTAAAATTACATTTGAATTTGCCACGTTTAAAATATAAATCTGTTGTAAGCTATGTATTACGAAAATTTGAAAATAGTCGTTCACTGGCAAGTTAACGAGATAGTGCTAGAAATCAGGTTTTATTTGTTTCGTCTTTCTGGCGAGATCTGAAAAATTTTTTTTTCTCGTTTTTCGGCTCCTGGACTAGCACTAATTTTTTCTCGTGAGCACTAATCAGCACAAATTGGTTTTAATCGGTATGCAGTTTCATTTAGAAATTCGAAAGTTTCCCTGCTTTAGTTACCCACACTCTGGGTGTGTATTTGAATTTTTTTAGTGTAAAAATCAATGTGTTAGAAAATTCCTGAAGAACTGAGATTTTTAGTATTGAGAGTACGGTCCTATGCTATACTTTAGATTATTGTATAGTAATTAAATGTATACCTATATTTTGCTTTCTACATCCTGCTTATAACTCAAACACACTGAAGTATGCACGGTTGCAGAGCAAGAGTTAAAAAAAATCCAACTGGAAGCAGATTTAGAGGGTGGGACGAAGTGGTTAAGAGAACCCTCTTATAGTCGTTACGTTTTTTCACATAATATAGGGAAGCAGCACAGTGCCTCTCATAATTCCACTAAAAATCATTAATCTATTAAGAATATTACATCAGATCTTCAAATCTCTTTTTACTTCTGAAATGTGCGAATTATAAAGCAGACAAACCATTTAAAGAATATGCGTGCAAATCAAACGATCATTACAGTTTTAGTAACTTCACAAGAATTTGATACGTACATACCGCGGTGGGTGGATCGCGATCGAACTATAAGCACACAAATGATATGCGAAAACCCTTTTCTTTATGACATTATACAAGAGCAGGTCGTTACAAAAAAGATAGAGTCAATTTGCTGCTTATGCTCAAAGAAAATCTTTAAAAAAAATTGTGCCACGACCCAATGAAAAAGGTTCAATTTCCAAAAACTACCATTAAGGAATGAAGCTCACTACAACCCTTATTTCTCTGTACAGATTCAAGATATGCTATAAATGTACCACCCACCTTCAAATTAGATGCAACAGACCATTATCCCTATAGGTTCAATAAATGGATATCGATGAATTTATTACAAAAGCCCACACCTTCAAAAAATCGATCGTAATGCATTGAATTGCCTCCCTCCCTGTACAAGAATACCCCTGGGTGTGGGTTGTTGAAATATATTCACCTATACCCATTTCTTGAAGAATAAGGTAATTCGATTCATTGTTTATTTATTTATTTAAAGAAATCTATTTTGTAATATACATTTATGATTTCAGATTATTTACAGTTATAGTTAAAATTATATTACAACAAAAACTTTAGAACAGAAAAAGAAAAATATAAACCAAATTTTGGTTTAAACAATTAAAAATTTAGAAAAAAATCTTTAAGGATATTTTTAAAGTTGTCCTTTGATAAGTTGAAGTCAAAAAGGTCGTCGATTAAGTTGAAAGATTTAGACATCCTATTAATGGGGTTGTTTTCTCCATAGTTGGTGGAATGCTGTTCAAGTGCTAAAAATTCATGGTTTCGAAATGTTCTGCATGGCACGTGAATTGATATGTTTTCCAAGATGTAAGCTGAATCTACGTGACCAAGCAAAACGTTACCAATAAAAGCAGCGCCCAAAAGAAGTCGTCTATTTTCGAGCGTGCATATTTTGTAATCCGTGCATCTTGTTGTGTATGGAGGTAAGCGAGCCACTTTTTCATGGAATGGTAAGTTGTGGTCGTAATCCCAGTCACTTTTCTTTAATAAATATATCAGGAACTTCTTTTGAATGCTTTCAATTCTTTTTATGTGTACAGCATAATATGGGTTCCACACCGTTACAGCGTATTCCAAATGTGATCGAACATAAGCGAAATAGAGTGAACATAAGGTTTGAATATCCTTAAATTCACCTGTCCATCTTTTAACAAATCCGAACATGGCATTCGCTTTCGCAATACAATTTTCAATATGCCTATTGAAACTGGCGTTTTCGACAAATGTAGCACCTAAGTCTATAATCTCATTGACTCTTTGCAGTACTTCGTTGTTGACTTTGTATGAAGTAATAACCGGATTTCTTTTACGATGGAAAGACATGATTTTGCATTTCTTAATATTTAAGTATAGTGAGTTCCGATCACACCACTCACTTAATCTATCTAAGTCTTCTTGAAGTTTCTCCGTATCTAACAATCCATTAATAGTACGAAAAATTTTCACATCATCTGCAAATATGAGCACGTCTGAGTTTTTGATTATCTTGGTTATTCGGTCTATGAAAACAATAAAAATCCAAGGCCCGAGGTGTGATCCTTGGGGAACACCAGATGTAACTTTAATAACGTTTGATTTCTCATTTCCCATCATCACAAATTGGCACCGGTTTGATAGATATGATTTAAACCAATTTATGTAATCGAGAGAAAACCCAAAATTGAATAAACTCTGGAGTGCTTTATGATGACAGATAGAATCCAATGCTTTACTAAAATCCGTGTACGCTACATCAACTTGACGGTGTTTTTCTATCTCGTTAATTAGTTTACTGGTGAATTCAACCAGATTAGTCGATGTGGATCGGCCAGGCGTAAACCCATGCTGGTTTATTGATATATGACGTGTAATTGTAGATTTAAAGCTGTTGCATAGTACTAACTCAAATAATTTAGGAATTGATGATGTAGTGGATATTCCTCTGTAGCATGAGATATCATCACGTTTACCCGATTTAAAAATTGGAGTAATTTTTGAAATTTTCCATTTTTCAGGAAACACGCCGGTGTTTAAGGAATGATTGAATAGATAACATAATGGAATTGTTAAAATTTCAGCCTACTCCTTCAGAATAGAAGAGGGTATATCGTCAAGACCGCAACCATCTCCAAACCCCCTTAAAGCCGATAAAATGTTGTCCTCAAAAATAATAGGAGGAGTTATTGATGTGTTGTTGTTGCTGGGTTGTTCGTACAATCCACTAGTAACGCTTGGTGTGTAGACTGATTGAAAAAACGACGCGAACATGTTAGCTATATCTTTGGCGTTTGAAGAGCAGGTATTGTTGTACGTCATATTAGCAGGGTATCCTTCAATTTCGCGTTTATTCCTAAAGTATTTCCAAGATTGTTTTGGATTTATTTTGATGTTGTCTTGAATTTGATTAAGATACGACCTGTATTTTGATTTGAAATAAATTTCAAATTCATTACTATGTTGTAGAAACGTAGTTTTGTCCGCTTCTAACCCACTTTTCAACATTTTGGCATACGCTTTCGACTTTCGATTTTTTAAGTTAACTAGTCTATCATCAAACCGATGAGGGTGAGCATTTTGTGGTTTACAGCACATAGGTACATACAAATCGAAGCCTTGAAGCATGATGTCATTAAATTTATCCACATTTTCGTTTATATAATTGGAATTGAGAGTTATTTGCCAGTTGATGGATTCCAGGTAGCTTTGTAGCCCCACACGGTTAGTTTTTTTAAAGTTGTATTTCATTGGTTGTAGGTGTTCTGATCTCGCCATTTTAGTTACGTCAAATACAATATCCAAAGATTTATGATTAACATCATTTATGACAAAAGGTAATAGGGATTCAGAAATTTTAATGGTGTCAATGTCGTTGCTGAAGACAAGATCCAATAATCTATCACGATTATTAGCAATTGTGTTTATTTGGTTCAAATTATAACCAAGCATGGCGTCCACAAATAAAGATTCCGCATCTGTTGTTACATTGCAAGGTAAAATACAGTTTAGTTCTGGGTCCAAGTTCCAAGTTATATTTGGAAGATTAAAATCACCAAGCACAAGAACTAAATCTGACGAGTTTGTTGTATTAATAACTTCATCAATCGCATCAATGCAAGTTGCATGATGATAACTATTTGATTGAGGTGGTATATATGCTGCGTAGATGATTAGATTGATTTGGTTGATTTTGATTTTTACACCGATCTGTTCGACTCTCGATGGGGCTAAAGTTACTGGAGCATTCCACAGTTTAGAATGTACTGCTATCAGTACGCCACCACCCTATTTCTTCGAACTAGTTTCAGGAGACCGATCGCATCTATAAACAACGTAGTCCTGGCCAAAAAATTCGCTGCTCCTTATGTCGGGTTTAATGAAGTTTCCACAATTACATATATAGGGTAGTTTGATTGTTGAACAAATTGATAGAATTTGGATGCTTTTGATGCCGTTTTATTTACATTCTGATAATAAATTGTAATGACATCTTTGCCTGAATTTTTACACGGGTTTGAAGATGGTTTGGTGGTATTTGGTGATTTGTAAATAGCAGGACAACTGTTGTTAAAATGGCGCGCCTTCATCACTAATGAATGGAGTAAATCATCTGCTACAGGTGCGAAATATTTAAATGAACACGTGTGCCTCAATATTGCAACTATTGCGTGTGGTAAACTACTGAAAAGTTTAATCGGATGAGTGTTTGTTATGACGCATATAACATGTGGTGACGTTAGTCCTTGTGCCTCATGAATAGTTAAAACTTTACTGGAAGATGGTAAGGTAAGCCGGTCTATTAATAAGCGCTTATCTGCCTTGGTAAAAGTTAGATAATATGTATTATCAATTACAGGCAAGGATGATAAATCAGGTGGTAGTTTGAAGAATCCCATTGATACCTCTATAGGGTTTTTGGTACTGATATCAGGATAATATTCTTTTAATGCTAATGTAACATCAACAGGACATCTAAATGTAATGTTTAGCTGATCTGAATTCGTAATAAATTTATTAGCATCGTGAAATTGAATATTAACATGGTGTAATCTGTCGATGAATGGAACTTGATTTTTATCCCCAAGAAGATATATTTTTGAACATTTACTGAGCATGGCCACCAGTTCAATATAACCTGCATGTATCATCATATATTCATCAATAAACACTGAGTTCCATTAATTAAGTAAAGGGTGATTTTTTTGTGGTTAGGATTTTCATGCATTAGTATTTGACAGATCACGCGGGATTTCAGACAAGGTGTCAAAGAGAAAGATGCTCAGTATGCTTTGACATTTCATAATGAATAGACTTACTAACGAGCAACGCTTGCAAATAATTGAATTATATTACAAAAATCAGTGTTCGGTTCGAAAAGTGTTTCGCGATTTACGTCCGATTTATGGTCTACATAATCGACCAAGTGAGCAAACAATTAATGCGATTGTGACCAAGTTTCGCACTCAGTTTACTTTATTGGACATTAAACCAACCACACGAATGCGTACAGTGCGTACAGAAGAGAATATTGCGTCTGTTTCTGAGAGTGTTGCTGAAGACCGTGAAATGTCGATTCGTCGCCGTTCGCAGCAATTGGGTTTGTGTTATTCGACGACATGGAAGATTTTACGCAAAGATCTTGGTGTAAAACCGTATAAAATACAGCTCCTGCAAGAACTGAAGCCGAACGATCTGCCACAACGTCGAATTTTCAGTGAATGGGCCCTAGAAAAGTTGGCAGAAAATCCGCTTTTTATCGACAAATTTTGTTCAGCGATGAGGCTCATTTCTGGTTGAATGGCTACGTAAATAAGCAAAATTGCCGCATTTGGAGTGAAGAGCAACCAGAAGCCGTTCAAGAACTGCCCATGCATCCCGAAAAATGCACTGTTTGGTGTGGTTTGTACGCTGGTGGAATCATTGGACCGTATTTTTTCAAAGATGCTGTTGGACGCAACGTTACGGTGAATGGCGATCGCTATCGTTCGATGCTAACAAACTTTTTGTTGCCAAAAATGGAAGAACTGAACTTAGTTGACATGTGGTTTCAACAAGATGGCGCTACATGCCACACAGCTCGCGATTCTATGGCCATTTTGAGGGAAAACTTCGGAGAACAATTCATCTCAAGAAATGGCCCGGTAAGTTGGCCACCAAGATCATGCGATTTGACGCCTTTAGACTATTTTTTGTGGGGCTACGTCAAGTCTAAAGTCTACAGAAATAAGCCAGCAACTATTCCAGTTTTGGAAGACAACATTTCCGAAGAAATTCGGGCTATTCCGGCCGAAATGCTCGAAAAAGTTGCCCAAAATTGGACTTTCCGAATGGACCACCTAAGACGCAGCCGCGGTCAACATTTAAATGAAATTATCTTCAAAAAATAAATGTCATGGACCAATCTAACGTTTCAAATAAAGAACCGATGAGATTTTGCAACTTTTATGCGTTTTTTTTTAAAAAAAAGTTCTCAAGCTCTTAAAAAATCACCCTATAGTTAAGTTCAATTTTGTTGAAATCCATCTTCTCCTTAATACAACGGGTGGCAACTTTAGATTTGAGATCGGCAAGACCTTCCTTAGTGGCACATAAGATCAGATTATTGTGAGCAATGTTTGTGAATGAAAACTGTTTTTCTAAATTCATCGATTCCCATGGCCTTGTATTTGGACTGTTTCATCAAATTTCATGGAGTGTTGTTACATTTATAGCGAAACTATATAACTTATTCAATGAAATATGGTTTTCTAAATAGTTAGGGGTAGTTTTTGGAGTGCGAACTATTTCAATTTATATTGTTATTGTTTTATATAAACTTCTAGTATTGACCCCAGTACAATACAGACTTTAAGTAATTGTTCGCATTTGGGGTAGTTTTCTGGGGATTAAAATATAACTTCCAAAACCTTCCTGGGCCGGATATAGGCAAGTGATGTTTTGTAATGGTACTTAAGTAAGTAATTGCTGACCAAGTGGTCAGTACCAGCAGTATGTTCAAATTTGAGGAAATGGCCAAATTCCAAAATCTTAGGTTAAGTTAAATAAAAATTTGTATCTCTTAAAAACTTCCTAGGCCGGATATAGCGAATGATGTTTTGAGATGATACTTAATTAAATAATTGTTGACTAAGTGGCCACCACCAGCCATATATTCAAATTTGAGGAAATGGCCAAGTTCCAAAATCTTAGGTTAAGTTAAATAAAATTGCGTGTCTCAAGATTTTCTGTGGCCGGAAATGGTTCTTTATGTTTTGAGTTGGTAAGGGCAAACGATTGTGAACTCCTCATTGCCCGCCGTATGATAGGATTAGGACCACTTCACGAAATTTTTCTCAAAATAATATAAATCATGTAAAATTAAGAAAAAAGCTCGCAAACACCGAAAGCTCGACAAGTTTCAACACCCTAGTATGCGTATGTCTTGTTCGATATCATCAAACGCAGTCGGGGTCATCCACCTGAAATTCGTACTGATCTAAAATACTTCCTGGTACTCCGATCAATTGAAAAGAAAAATCTTTTAAAATGACATCATCAGGTTTAACCGGAACCCTTTCGATCCGGAAAACAAATATTGTAAGTGGCATGTTGATTTTGAATTTTATTGACCAAGAACTGTTAAATAAAGCACATTTCGGCTTCTTTAGCGCCCATTTATGTTAGAGTGCAGCGGTAGGGACTTAGTAGGGACAACCGGTTTTTTAGCGGACATTTGAGTCCCGAGTAGTTATCCTCACTGTGGCTACTTGAAAAATCCCCAGAGCCATCTGATTCTTCTAAAATGGTTCAAAGTTCATCTTCGGTAGAAAAATAACCTTTATGTATAGTTATTGTAATTTGATAAATAAAAAAAAAATCAAATAAAACCTATCGGGTCATATATCAAAAATACCGAGTGGGACACCTATATCCCGTCTGCTAAAATTTTTAAATTCAAGAGTAATAAAATAAAATAATAACACTTACTCTTTCTTATGTTCACACACGGCAATATTCTATAAAGCTTTTGGCAGTAAAAATACCTAGTTTTCACCACTATTTTTGACAAAAAAACATATACAAACATTGTAATCACATTCACAACTTGAACAAGACTGAACAGGTACAGAGAAAAACATTGTCTCTCTTTTATCTTTTAATTGATAAATTGAGCTGATGACATTTTATCAGGGACATATGTGTCCCAACATGATTGAAAAGGTTAATCAGATTATTACGAAATCTCAACTTATTGCAATTGCATCGTGGTAGCCATAAACTTCATTTAAGTATTTTTATCAAAATTGAGAATCGAAAACTGTTTTTGTAATGATTTCAGCAATGTTCATCAAAACCATTCAAGTCGTAACCAAAATCGGTGACACGAACGACCTAAATGTTGCTTGCGAAAAATTTAGTAGAGACCCCAGAATTTCTTTGAAAATATAATCTGGGATTACCTATAACACCTCTAAACGAATTATCCTAGAAGTAAGACTTATCGTAATCACTTCCGGATACTAGAAAACTTCCTCTCACCAAATTTTATCAAAATCGAGGGAGAGTGTTTATGAGAAGGGGTCAAGCACCATCCAAGAAGTTGAATTTCCTAAACGATTTCAAATTTCCGGTGGAGCTAAAAATTCAAAAATTTAAGGCAGCTATCAACCAAGTCTGAAAGTTTGCTCTGTACCTAATTTAAACGAAATGTAAAAAAGGTTAACAAATTAATTTAGATACTGTTGTTGGTTTAATGAATAAAATATTCTTAATATCAACTTATGTCTTAGTATATCAATTTTTTATAGAAATTCGAAACTAATTTCTTACGTACTAAACTTTATAAATTTTAAACAATAAAATAATTCCTTATTCCGAAACATAACTGCTAGAACTAAAATTTCTAATTAGCATTTCGTTGTCAATCCAATCGCGGAACAACGCCACGTTTGTGTAAACACCTGGAACATTATTTTCACGACACCCAATACCCCATGAAACGATACCCATTTGATAATAACGATCTGGTTCCGATTCACCAATGGGACATATCAACGCCGCACCAGCATCACCCTCACACATATCTACTCCAGTTCCACCTCCCGCACATACAAAACTTGAATCCAAATGAAATTCTTGTCCAAGTCGCGTTTGCTTCAATAAACCTTCACATTGTTCGGACGATATGTACGGAAGTTCAGCACTTTTTGGTATTGTTTGGTATCTGCCGTCTTTCCCAAATACATCTTTTCCCCAACCAGATGCTAAACAATTTTCTTTTCCATCATATTTAAAATTAGCTGGTGGTAAACAAAGTGTTTTTATATGCTCCTCTAACTCGAACGGTTCACGAACAAAAACCAACGCAACATCATTAAACAGTGCGGTCTCATGAAAATTTGGATGAATCACAATTCGTTTAACATCACGATCCTGGTGTGAAAATAATTCGTTTTGCGTCTGGGTATCCCATTCGCCAGCACGCACTTTTAATAGTGCAGCATTACTATTGGCGACACAATGTGCCGCAGTTAAAATCACTTGCGGGTGTATTAATGATCCAGCACAACGGTATACATTTAAACTATTTTCGCCGTGTTGAATTATTCCTAGCAAAGCTACCAGCCACGGAAATTCGGCGTAATCTGCTTCACCTTCGACGGACGCTATTCGAAATCCGATGCCATACTTAATACGAACGCCACATTTTGCTGTTGAATTAATCGATTGTGGGGTGGAATATGATGTGTTGAGAACATCATCGGTACCGTAGCAGACCGATAATTCTTCGAGGCAACTAGAAACATTTTTTCTACGATATCGCGTATCGATTAGACCCTCACCATTCTGCGAAGATTAAAAAAAATTTATTATTTAACACTTTCCTTAAATCACATTGTTTGCGGTCACTAAGTAAATTACATACATTTTGGAACTCAGCATTTGCCAAAATTATTTTCACTATCACAAAAATGATTAACACTCTACGACACATATTTGAACCGTTCACTTTGGCTGCACGCTAAACAATATTTTATTTGGAATAAATTTATGAACGCGATAATTAAAAATAATTAAAATTAATCCGGTTTTACAGAAATAAATTACGTCAAGCTGTGTAAAACTCAATTATTAATTCTGGTAAAACAACAAGTTTATTTTAGACAGCTTGATCTTTGATGTGTAATCACGACGTCCATGACGACATTATTTGTTGGAATTTCCATGCCTTCCTACGTAAAATTTTTAATCGAACAACATGCACCATGTTATGTATGAATCCAATGTTGTTTGTAAAATATTTGAATAACGTGAAGGACATACGATTCTTATCAATTATTTGAAGCTGTTTTGTATTGTGCGGTCACCTCTAATCATTTACAGTGAATACAATTTATAAATAGTTTTGTTAGAAAAAGACTTTAATTTGATCAAGATTGTGTCGGGTCAAATTTAATTTTGTCTGATACTGATGAAGCTACAAAACTTTAGTATTAATTTTTTTTATCACCACACTATCTAATGACTTGGATTTAGTAATAAGAGGTAGATTACGCAATGTAATCTACGCAGTTGTCGACATATGTACTACGTAGACTACACAAAGATTTTTTGCGTCCCGGACGTCGATAATATGGACATCGTCGACAACCTATGAAATGAAATAATACAACCATGTCACACGAGCATTTTTTGTATTTTGGCATTTTTTTTCTACCAATGTTTTGTTCTGCTCTCTCTTAAATAAAATTTTAACTAAAATGAGTCAAAAATGTCCTTGAAATATTTTTTATTTCATTTATGTTTGAGTTGTGTGGTTGAACAGAAAATTTGTTTAAGTCGCAATTAAAACTTGTATCATAGGTAAACGGGGAAAGAAACGAAGAAAAATGCGGCATTTTTTTTTACGTGTGGCATGGGCCATAAACTATATTTTCTCCCCATTCCGATTCTGAAGTAAAAATTCTATAGCTGCAACTGCAGCGTACAGCATATATGTAATGACTGGTCAATATAGCTTGTATCATGCATAAAATTGATGCATATGAGTGTAATTGTTGTACTTGTATAAAATTGTGTATAAAGCGGGTTCACTAATAAAATAAATTTGAACGAATTAAAAAACCAACTGTGGTACTCATTTATGATTAAAATTATAAAATTTTATTAATCGAAAATTGGTCAAAGTCCCCACCAGAGGTAAGCACACTTCTCATTAAATAAAACTATCTGATAAAAAGTAAAATTCTAATTCCAATCTGTGGTTGGAATTATACATAGTCCTTCGAGTCCCCACAACTACCACCGGACTAGCAAATAAGTCAACAAAACCCAACAAGTGAATAACGAGAAAAAAATTTAATATCAAGCATCAAACAACATTTTAAGCTTGAACAATTAATTTGATAACGTTTGGGTTTACAACCCATAAAGAATTGTTAAATTAACACAATTCGAGAGCAACATCAGATCATCAAAATCGAAATGGAGAAGTTGCTGAACGAACAATACCAGACATAGGCGAATAAATAATGACTCAACCAAGAAGTTACAACAAAGACGGAGATAGTCGAGAGACGAAAACCTATCTCGAAAGGAGAAAAGAACAGTTGAAAAAGCTAAACGCAGCTTTTCTTACCAGGGATGACGAGATAATAACGATAACCCCTATATTAAAAGAGGATCATCAGTGTAGCAACAATAAAACAAAGCGCTAGTACGTCCAAAATAATCGTCACCTATCGGCACAGCCGAACAACAACAGAAAATCCAAGCTTTACTAGTCGACAAGTTAACCCAACAACTACCTGAAACAAGTATTGACACTTGAGTTGGACCTATCCTACTAACATAAATTTAGCGGATCCACACTACAATCAATCACAGCCAATTCACCTCATAATTGGAGTAGATTACTATCCATTGATAATAATAACTAAAAGCATTATCAATGATAGTCAGCGAGAACCAATGACACAAAACACAGAGTTTGGGTGGATTATAATTGACAAACTGACAACCAAGTCAATCGAGGAACAACTAAAATTATTTGTTGAAATTGACAAAATTCCTAGAAAATACGTTTCAAACAACACTGAAGCGTAATGCTGACGGACGATATAGCGTAAAAATTCCAGTTGGGGTTCTGTATGGAAGAAAATCTGCATCCTAATGTGTAAACAAAACAAGTAAAAAAATCTGAGCAAACTAAAAACCAGGAATAAAATTAATTTACGCAATTAAATATTTCAATATGTATAACCTACCATTTTCTTTGCATCTAAACGTATTCCTAAAATCAAATAATTTATATAATTACTTTGTCATCATACAATTATAGTTATTTCATTTATATAATTTCTACTACATATATTATATACTTACTTCATCAAAATAATGTAAACATTCATCCATTTTCTAAGAAATGTCATATTTGGCGCGACACACTAAACCAAAATGTACTAAAGATTTGGTTGCATACATTTATGTTTTTTTGTGATGAGCTCGTAATTTTTGGTAAACATGCGTCCAACATGAAATTTTGAACAAATAGTCGCATGGGAAATTTTTAGTCAGTTAAGTCATTCGGTGCGCTTCTACACAAAAGCATATTGTAAACTTAAATAAAATAAAATAAAATTAAATTTCAAAACTGAAAGTGCAAATCAGTCGGTGTTATTTGCTTCATCTCTATACGCAAATACGCCATTACAGGGAAAGACTCGCAAGGCCATCTGTTTATCAGAAAATTTATGTTAGCAAGTAGATTGCCCCTACTGCCTATCCGGTCCTTCGAGCCAGATGGTAATTAGCAGCGCTCCAAACTAGAGCGAATTATGGAAGCCATCCAGTATTTCATCAACACACTCGCAGTCTAGCGAAAAGTTATCAGTGAGAGCGTTTAAAAACGTGAAAATTATTAGCAGCGAAGTACATTACCGACGCGTGGAAAAATACGGGTAGCCATTTTGAGACGCTTGAAAAAAAAATCGAATAACATCAAACATGGGTGCAATACATACATCAATATCAAATGGTTTAACAACGTTAAAGTGCTTCATCTACGTGAAAGTTTATTAATCAACGAATTTCATCGTTCAAGCATTCAAAATTTTATATAGTCCACGTGTGCGAAATTATACGTATAACTATTTTGTAAAAGAATCATCTAGTGTGTTAAAAACGCGCGAAAATTCCATCACCAAATTAAATTATTAATTAAATAATAAAAAAATAATAATTATATAATGAAAATTAAAATATTTTAAAGAATTTTAAATAAAATGAACTTAAGCTAAGAAAGCAAAAAAAAAATATATATATAAATATATATGTATATATATGTATATATAAAAACCAGTTACATAACGTTGCGGATCCGTTGCGAAGCGATGTATCCAGAGTTGTTTAAGATGGCCGATGATCTTTTTTATAAGATTTCTCGTTATACAAATTGGTTCTTTGCGAATGAATAATTTGCCATTAATAACTTTTAAATTAGTTGTGGACGTTTCGACCTGATTAATTTGCGATAATTAGTCTGCGCTTCGAAAATATTCAGAATCTAAATCGATGTGAATTGGTTTGTCTTCAACTGTCGATGAGTCTTTACGTCCTTTTAGTGTTCCCGCCAGCCCATCCATAAACACGCGAGACAAAGCATCTGGCACGCAGTTTTGGGTTCCCTTTCGGTATTCGATATCGAAATCAAAGCCCTGCAATTTATGGCTCCACCGCGCTAATCTCCCTGTTAAATCTTTCTGAGACATTAACCAGGTGAGACTAGCATGGTCGGTAACTACTGTGAACGGCATTCTTTCGACGTAGGCTCTAAACTTTTTAATTGCCATAACAGCTCCAAGACACTCCAGCTCTGTCACGCTATAATGACGTTCCACTGAATTTAGCTTATGTGACATGTATTCGATTGGCTTTTATTGTCCCTCATCTATCTTCTGAAACAACACGGCACCAACTCCGGTAGAGCTGGCATCGCACTGTATGTAGAACCATCTTGTAAACTCAGCAGTGTTGAGTAGAGGGGCAGTTGTAAGTGCTACTTTTAAAGCATCGAAAGCGTTTTGAGACTTTTCTGGCCAAAGAAATTTTCGATTCTTTTTTAGTAGATTCGTCAAAGGGGTGGAAAGCGAAGAGAATTGGTCTATAAAGCGCCTATACTATCCACAAATGCCCAGGAACCTCCTCACTTGACGTACAGTTTTTGGCACGGGATACTCTGCAATGGCTCTCACCTTCTCCGAATTTGGTCGCAAAGGGCCCCCACCAACTACATGACCTAGATAATCGATTTCTCTCGGTAAAAACTTACTTTTTTCACATTAATTGTGAGACCCGCTACTGCCAACCGAGATGCTACATCGGCCAGGAGAGACAGGTGCTCATCGAATGTGGAATGAGAAGATCATCCAGGTATACGAAAACTCGATCATGTAGATGGTGTGGAATCACTCTGTGCATCAAACGTAATAAGGTTTGAGGCGCATTACAGAGTCCAAATGGCATTACGGTGAAATGGTAAAGCAGGCGTCCTGGCACTTTAAAAGCGGTTTTTTTCCATCGACTCGGCGTCCAGTGGAACCTGCAAGAACGCGTCCTTTAAGTCAATACTGGACATGAACTGAGTTCGGTCCAGTCGACTTAACAAACCATCGATAATGGGCAGAGTGTAGGCGTTTTTGCGAGTAACGCTATTTAACTTACGAGCCTCGAGGCTAATTTTTCCGTTGGATTTTAACACCCGAGTCATTGGTGAACACCAAGGACTGTTGATTTCCGTAATTATTCCCAAAGCTAACATACGATTTAATTCGGAATACATATCTCTTTGTATAGCCAGTGAGACTGCGAAGAACCGTTGTTTAATTAGAAAGGCGTCGCCTGTACCAATTTTATGCGTAAGTAACGATGTTTTACCCAAACCAAGTTTTTAGGAACTAGGAAACAACTCAATTATTTTTAATAGTTAGTTGGGATGACTGATCAGGACTTAATACATGGTGTTTCGAAATAGGGGTATCACCTGTAAGATTCGCGTGTATCTCTTCTACGATTGTTGGTTTCAAACCAAACATAGTCCAAAAATCATAGCCAAGATATAACTCTTGATGTAGCTCAGGTATTACAAAGTTGAAATTGTAAGGTCCTGTCGTTATAAGTAATTGGGACATATACATATCGAAGCACCGATTGTTTAGCCCCGTTCGCCGTCCGTACCGAAGCAACTTAATGATGAAGTTGGAGTTGATGTTTCTCAACAAACTCGAGTCCGTGTTTATCTAATGCACTAATAGTCGCGCCATTATCTAAAAGGCCGCTGATGTTGGTACCTGCAATTTTCACCAGAGCGTACGGTCGATTATCAGTAAGATCTTCGGAGTTCAATACGGATGCGAAAATGGCATTAGTTTTTTCTGATGGAGTAATCTTTTGTTACGAAAGTGCCTAATATATCTATTTTTATGGGTTGTGGAATGAAAAAGAGTATTAGTTGCCGCATTAGATGTTGCCGGAAGTTTGAAAGTTTCTTTCTTATTCTTCTGGAGTAAAGTTCGGGATCGGTGTTTGAGGCACATTCCTCGGTATTTGGTCTGGGAGGCATTATAGTTGAATGTTGGAAATGGGGACTCCCATGGGAGTCCCCATTTCCAACATTCAACTATAATCCTTGCAGGGACTCTCATTTCCAACTGTAGGTTTTCCGATTTCCAATTACAATTAATACAGTATGGTAGATTATCAAGGAATTGGTGTCCGCACTTCCAGTAAAGTACCGGTGGTCTCATGTAAGGTTGGTGATTATGATTTTGAGCGGGGACCATAGCCTGTGAGCTGACGGTCGTATTAGGCTGCGACCGATAAGGTGGCACATTTACATATTCACGTTGGCATATTCTCATGAACGCTACGGGAAAAACCTGGGCCCATTGCAACTTCAGGATTGTAATTCATGTTTTTCCATGTATCTTCTATAGCAACACATCGATTTACCATCGACGATACAGATGGGAAAATCTCTCCAGCAACAGCAACTCTGAGTCCAGGACGCATATTTTTCCTTAGCACATCGATAAGTTCTGATTCTGATAGTGCGGTTCTTAACGGAAGAGCCAAACTCAGTATATGTAGTAAAAATCTACAAATGCCTCCTTGTTTTTCTGTTTACATTGATTAATAGCTTATTTTTAATGTCAGTATCGGTACGGTTGTCTTGGAAACGATGCAGGAGGCTTTTAGTTCATTCCAAATACATTTTGGATTTCGTTCTAGCAGAATCCAATAGTGTTCACGTTCGATTTCATGAAACAAAGATCCGACGTTGTGAATTAACAGGTTAAGTGGAATGTAATGAGTTTCTGCCATCAACTCTACTCTACGAACGACTGAAATTAGGATCGTATTGACTATATGGATTAGTCGGAAACATTTGGGATGTTTGCGGAGGTAGTTGACAATCTGTATTATAAACGTTGAGAGGCACACGATCGTTATAGTTAGTACTAATAGATGATGGTGGTATTCTGTTTTGAGTTGATGCTTGCTGCATTTGATTAATTGTCGGTATGTTATCTTGAGTTCCAGGTACCCAAGGAACATTGTTGAGCGGAAATGGAACTAAGTCGGAAGACGATGGGACGATTGCACTTGATTGAGGTCCAGAAGGTCGAATAACATTTTGAGATGCATTAGAAAATGATGTTGCATAATCAGATTTAAACGACGGAAGGCCAAGTGTTTCCTTAGCAGAAGAACGATCCTTTTCTACTGGTTCTTTAAAACCAACATGCTTGGGATTTTCTTTCCGAAGGTCATGGCGCTCTTGAGGCTTTTTACTACGAATTTCCTCTTTCAATTCATCTCCCTCATTGCAATCTTCAAGCTGAACCGAATTTCTTTCATCGCCTTTGTATTCCTCATTATTTAGGCCGTTCAAAGTTTCTAAGGACGTGTCTAATGAATTAGCATTTCGGAATTTAGGGATAAGATCCAAAATTGCTTGACACTTTTTGTTTTTTTGGTATTTCTCTCTTCGTTTTCAAAAACTTTCTCTCCCCACATCCGGCATCACCATCCAATTTTATATTTTTTTTATTATTTTATGACCCCATACCGGGAATACTACAAAATAGTATAATCTTTTTATAGACAGAGGTCTCAATAGGTAAATAAGGAGTTTACATTACAATTTGTTACGACTGTGTTGTCTTAACAAGACATTTTTGTAAATTTGTGTGCTTCTATTCTCCACGGTTTCTTGCGTCCGGGTTTTTCTGTCTAAACGTGGTTTCTTGGTGGATGGATTCTTGTGTGTTTTCTTCTGTTATGTTGGCAACGGAACGAAGATGGGAGAGAAAGAGAGAACAATGCGCATCGAGTGTGTGCAAAGTAAAACGTTTTGGAAGAAATGTTTTTCTTATATGTCTATCTCTTTTATATCAACGAAAATTTGATATAAAGGAGAGACAGAGAAGAGAGATTAATTTCTTCTAGAACGTTTTACGAGTTGTGCGGGGCTCGAATTTTTCTTTTTTTTTGACATTCGAGTTGTGACTTGGAAAAATAGAGTCGAGTTTTTTTTAAATCAATCAGTTTTTGATTGTCTTTGGCCATTTATATATTTTTTTTGTGATTAAATCAAAATATGGAAAATAAAAAAATTTTGTTGATGTAAAAATAACAAGTTTATGAATAATATATAATAAAAATCATTTAATTTTATTTGTGAGAGGACTATTTAATTTGTTTGTGATTAACACATCCGCGTGTGTTCCACGGAGAGGTAAATCTCAATCAACGAAAGTTATAAGACGTATTGAACAAGAAAAGTTTAGTTTTCTTTTGTTGGGGAGAAAGTCCGTGATTGTGAATTCGATGAAAGAAGCGGGCATAATTTCAGCAATATATTATTGTGAGGTGTGAGTGGCCGAATTTTTACGGAGAGGCCGCATTTTTCGGGTGTCGCAATCATCAAAAGGTACCGCATTACTAACGGATACCTCCTTTGCGTTTTGTATCACATATTTCAACGGGTACTATCGTGCACCGCCATTAATTTACGAGTATCGCGTTTTTACTGATACCATGTCGGATGACTAGTTGAGGCCATTCCTGTCTGCGTTTTTGGCAGGACAACGCCCTACATTTTTGTGGTTTTGGCGGAAAGACGCTTAACAATTTTCTGTGGTTTGTGCGAGCCAACACCCAACGTGTGTTTTACGGTGTGTGTTTTACGGTTTTACGGTATCGGCGGCCAGTTGAGGCCAGCCGAGATATTTTTATTTGTCAATACGATTTTAGGCGAAGGACGCCCAATTTTTGTGAAGGCATACAAAGCCCAACGAAGGCATACAAAGCCCAACGACGGCATACAAAGCCCAACGAAGGCATACAAAGCCCAACGAAGGCATACAAAGCCCAACGAAGGCATACAAAGCCCAACAAAGGCATACAAAGCCCAACGAAGGCATACGAAGCCCCGCATCCGCAGTTACGGTATTTACGGATTTTGGCGAGACAACGCCCTATATTTTGATTGTGATTTTGGCGGCCAGGCGAGGCCAAAATAGTTATCGGCATCAAGCCGCAACGGTACGGGTTGCCAACCGGCACCTCATTTTTTTGTATCGGTGAAAGGCCGCAACGGTCCGGGTGGTGGACACCTGTGGCATAACGGCCGATCAAGGCCGCAACAATTTTTATAAAAGTACAATTTTTTTTGTTTTTTTTTTTTATTTCATTTTTACCTTTTTATTTTTTCTTAAATTTTAATAAATTTTTTTTAAATAAATATTTGTTGTAATCGGGCGCCGCACAGCGGGTGCACGCTCGGTGCATGTTGCTTTCTCTCTCGCTCTCGTTTTCTTCTGGTGCGGGTGGAGGGGAAGTTGTTTCGCTTTGTTTTCCTTTTGTTTTCCCAATAGAAAAGAAACATTTTATAAGATGAATTACTAAATTTTCCGGTCGGTATGATGGGAGCGGCGACTCCCTCTGTGTCGGTGTAGTGTTTGCGGTCCCTTGGTGCCCGCATCCAATTTCGTAACCGGAGCTTTGCCCTGTTTGAATTCGAATGGATGCGCGCACCAAGGCACCTCTCTCCCATTTATAATTTTGAGTTGTTCGTTCCTCGGGTTCCGGCCGACGAATTTCGGCGGAACTTCAGTTTATATTATTATTTGCGTTTCATTTTTTTTTAAATTATCTGTATGATCACGGTGTAAGCCAGGAGCCCTGTATGCCTCAAACCCCACGACCTTAGCACTTCTCCCTGAGAACGTAGCCGGCAAAATATCACCGTGGAGGCCTCTGCAGGTGCTTAGTGAAAATCTGCAGGTTGGCAGTAGCCAGCCTGTAACAAATTTTACTACAGTCTGTAACCAAAAAAATTTTCACTCGCTATTAAGATTATTAAACTTTCTAAATTTGATCAATACATGGAACAAATAGAATTTCACAATAATTGAAAATAAAAATTTTGATGTCGGGCCCGAAGAAGAATCTCGCTACGACTTCATCTATGAGGTTAATTAGTATGTAGTCGTGACGGGCCTCAACCCGCAAATTCGAGCAAAATCGATAGCTGCGGGCAATAGATCGCCGGATGTATCATTTAACATGACATTTTCAGGGAACTACCGAGAATGGCAATCCTTTTACGATTTATTCTGCAGCACCATTTATGAATCCACTAGTTTAAGCCCGGTACAAAAATTTCAGTATTCTATAGGATTCCTTCGCGGTGAAGCAGTAGTTCTATTGCATCACATTAGCATAACGGAGGACAATTACATCGGTGCTCTAAATAGGTTGAAAGCCCGCTCCGACCGCAAGCGCCATATCATAAACGCTTTCGTATGCACTGTCATAGAGCAACTATCAATCGGTAGTGCTACAACTGCCAATATGAAACGACTAATGGATATAACCGGTGAAGTCAGCGTGAAGGGCGTTAGGGTAAAACGCAGAAATACACGATCACTGGCTCGTCTTTCTGTTAGTAAAGAAAATAGATGGCAGATCCAAAACATTGTAGGCTGAGTATACTGCTGATTCAGAACATCCTCAACTTTATGGATTTTATAGCAAGGCGAATAGACACATTAGAAACAACCAACATGTCGCTAAGAAAACCACCTCCGTCCAAAGTTAAAAGCCATGTCACCACCGAAGCCCCCAATTACAAGTGCGCTACATGCAATCAATTTGCGTAAAATTTTAATGCCAATATCTTCATGTTTAATTATTATTTTTTAATTAAAGAAATGTCAAAAATATAAGTTACTTTTATCGTTCCTGCAGATAAAAATGCAGTGAAAAATGTGTATAGAGTTAAACAAAGCCGTCTAAATTCTAATATGAAAAATACCAATTTCACTTACTAAACTGCGTACCGCAAAATCAAATTTGGCGGTGAAATTTTCATTTTCGTTTTCGCTTGTGTCATTTTAATATGGAAAATTTAATTCACTTCGTCTGCATATAAGACATAAGTATTAAAAAATCACACGTAATTTTCATCATATAGTAATCATTTTTTATTTAATGGGACAATTATTGTAAGAAACCCTGCTTACATCTGTTGGATCTATTGAGCTTGGCCAAGATTATTATACTAACAATTCTTGAAGGTGAATATCAACTTTTATATCGGATATAAACCAACTAGTCAATTCACCAACCCTTACAAGTCCCGGCAATCACATTGTACCGCACTTCACCATTATTTACGAAAAAATGGGAGTCGTATATAGCCTCGACCTTTTTGTGCACTAAAGCTTTAGCGAAAATGAAACAATTGAATCTTCATTATTTCATGTGATGTGTCTTCATGATGTGAAAATTAATTAAGTACTGAGGAAGCCACTTCTGGTAAATCGATTTCCGTTAAATTTTTTTGGAACTCCCTCTAGTTTATGGAAAAACCTTAGCAACATGTTTTGTTACGATAAGTTAACATGTTTTGGCGGTAACTCAAGATATTTTTTAAACTGTTCAAAATAATGAAAGTTTTTGGAATACTTTCTCAAATAGGCACAGTAACTAAAGCGTTTACTACCTGCAAACATAGAATTTAAAATTTTTATTATTTGTAATAATCATTGGAATATTATTAATGTCATATTTATATTTAAATATTTACGTTACTACCACAAGAAAAGAAAAGATCAAAATACACATTTGCAGGCCCCTTTGAAGCTAAAAATCAACGAGATTTTCAATCAACTTTTCTGTACTGTGCTTTTGTGGTATGTACGAAAGATTTTTCTTTAATTTTTTGTTGTGAAAAAGGTGCGCAAATTATTTTTTAAATTTATTATGATTAAAATTGTATAATTATACAAATAATAATTAATTTGCATAAATTTATGAAAATTTAGATTCTCAATTTTTACAGCAACGTACACCAGGACTTTCTATGAATTATTAATTTTTTCCAACGTTAACCGCCACCGTTTATACTTTATAAATTATGTAAAATTTGTTAAATATTAATAAAGATAATAAAAAATAAAAACATTGGTAGTAATAATATTCAATATTTTAATCTTGTATACACCTAGTATATATTGGAAGTCAAATTTATACTGGAAATTAACAATTTATTTAGAACAAAATAGAATAGGAACAGATCAATACACAAAATTAGGTCACCATTAATTCTACTCTTCCAGATGTTTCGTCGTAAATTACCGTTCAACTAATAGTATTCAAATATTCTGGTCATATATAAAAAACTCATAGCTTTCGTTAAAATTAAAGTGAGATTCAAATAAATGTCCTGATCCAAAAATTAAATCTAACAAACACCACTGATGCTATTTTGCAAATAACATTATTTTCAATAACTGATAAGGCGCAGTTGGGCAAGCTATAGTTCGAATGTGGCATCCGAAAAATATGAGATAAATTAAAATCACTGAGAACAAGGACAATTGTGTTATCATCAAAACCTTTCGCAAATTTCCAAAGCATCGCATCTAAATTGCAGCATATCATCAAATGCCCATAATTATTTCGTTTCATAGTGTCGGTATCTTACTTAATAGATTATGAATGAGCCATGGGTCTCGTGCCTGTGCATTAGGTCCTAAAGCACGAACACCACGTATTATCTCGTCCGCTGTTTCAGTGATGTTATTATTGGAGTCAGCTTATTATACCGATTACATAGTTTTTTGTAGCTTCATTCGTAAGTAGCCCTTTTAACATTTGAAGTTTATGAACATCACTAATTCCTTCATTGCTATGCACTAACAAAGAAAATGTGGAAAGATGCCCAATGTTTTCAGACGCACGCGTGTTGCGACATATTGCTCCTTCATAAAAAGTTTTCTGCTGGTTATTAAACTGCTCCAGTGTGGTATTGAGGTCTCACGACGATAGAAAGACATCGCTGAGATATTATTTCTGTACATATATAGTATCTAACGCTCAGCTTTTGGCGCTATAAAACCCGCGTACCTTAGTTTAATTGGTACCAGTGAAAGATTGAACATAAATCAACAATCAAATATTGCACCAAAGAAAAGTGCCTGACTCAGAAATTACGGCTTCGGGTCCTAATGAAGGCTTTAGACTAGAACAAAGTCCTACATTCCTTGCGATGATGGCTCAAATCAAAGAACTATCAGATCAAGTCAAGATGTTAAACCAAAATCAGTCGACGAAGGCCAGTCTAACCGAAACCCCAAACTTTGGTCAGGACCCGTTAAGGAATGTAGAGATTTCAACTCCCATGCCCAATAGTCAAAATCAGGTTCCTCATGTACAGTTGCAGGGCTCCGGTCCGAATTTTATAGCGACCAACAATATAATATCACCTGCTACGGTTGTGACAACTACGAACCAATTTAATCTTCAGTTGCAAGAAATTTTAATATGCAGCATCACAGCACGCTTAATTCTCCGGAGGCCGAGGGGCACAATATAACTATGGGAAATACGAGATATCAGACTTGTAACAACCACTTCACTGGTCGACGGCAATTATCTCGTAGTGGTATTTGTTATTCTGGGTCCACATCAGGGATGACGGTGGACATGTTCTTGTTCCAATTACAAACCGTGGCAGCGTCGATGGGTTTAACAGAAGATATTCTTTTGGTTGAAGTGAGTACCGTGCTCAAGGATATTGCGTTGCAGTGGTACTGGACGTACCGCCATCATAACCCATTGGCAACATGGAAAGATTTCAAAAATTTTTTTTTTTGAGAGATTTAAGGATAGGCGCACAGATTACGAAATTCGTAGAACTATTGAGGCCCGAAAGCAGAAACCGGGCGAAAATTTCATAGACTTTTACCACCACGTTTCGGATCTTACGCTGCAATGCCGGACTTCCTACCGCGACGAGGAATTGGTGCAGCTGTTGATGCCAAACATGACCCCTACCTTACAATACCACCTAACGGATCAACGTTTCGATTCAATAAATGATCTGATTAAAACTTGCACTGCCTGGGAAGATACTTTCAAACATTTCCGCATCTCTTCCGATAACGCTCTAGCGAACCGACGTAGCATAAGCGAGCCACACCCTGGCGACTTTCACATCGCTGGCCAATATGAACAAAATCCATCAGAACGGCCTAAGGATCAAATCTGCGACACCGTATGTTCTTTGAAACCACCCCTCAATATTCCACCAAAACGCAACCAACTCGATTTGTAAATGTACCACAAAACAATATTCGCCGGCATTCGGATATTGTAGCAAATAGTCCAGTCTGCTACAACTGCTCGGACATTGGTCACACATTCGTAGAGTGGCCAGTACCGCCATTGGGCGTATTTTGTTATCGTTGTGGTCACAAAGACACAATTACCCCGAAATGTCCGAAGTGCACGGAAAACTCACTAAGGGGTCAATGGATATCCAGGGGCCTCCGAATTGTATAGTGTCCAGACCAGTCCAGGAAGATGCCGCCAGCAATACGGATCCGGAGTTCCACCGGATGAACCCTACGAAGTTTTAAACACATGTAATGTATCTTCGGCGGTAAACTCGTTACCCTCCACGGCCATACCATTTACTATGTCGTCGGATCGAAACATCTTTATGTTTGATTCACCCAATCCTTATATTTCGACTAAGTCCGTGGCCCCCTCGTCTCTAGTTGATCTCGAAGCATCAATGGATTCAAATACTTGTGCCTATTTATCCAACGCGCCACCATTGACTAAACCATCAGATTTATATTATTTGACCGAGGATACGATGTATTTACGTTATCCCTACAGTGTTATGAGGAAAGAAAGATCACGGAGATACTGGGAAACCAGTAAAAATATAAAAGCCGGTATAGTTTCGTCTATACTAACCTCAGATAATTTAGATAAACGACCTTACGCTTCGGTAACCATAAACGGTGTCCCATATACGGGTCTTCTTGATAGTGGAGCCAGTGTATCTGTATTAGGTCGCGGTTCTAAAAAATTCTAACAGATGCATCCATAAAGTTTCATCATTTTCCAACACAGATTCATATGGCTAGTGGTCAAGCGCAGCGAGTTTTTGGATATATTCATGCACTAGTTACATTTTCATACATAACAAGTCACACAGTCTTCTACTATACTTTGTACCGTCTCTCGAACAGCAGCTCTATGAGAAGGTTCCTAAATATCACGTTTTGTGCGAGAAGGATCAGATTAAACTACAGTCTATCGTGGACACATTTCCATCAAGTTCCCAGCTAGATCTTGGCAAAACTACCTTGCTCACGCATACTATCGACATTGGTTCAGCCAAGCCTGTCAAACAAAGGTACTACGCCGTGTCTCCAGCAATACAGCAGTTGATGTATGCTGAACTGGACAGAATGCTATCTATCGGAGTTATCGATGAGAGCCAAAGCTCATGGTGTTCGCCAATCACCATAGTTCGTAAATCGAATGGCAAAACGCGGCTCTGTTTGGATGTCTGAGAATTGAATAAGGTGACTGTAAAAGATGCTTACCCGCTCCCTCTTATCACGGGATTGTTGGGTCGTTTGTATCAAACTCGATATATCTCGACCATTGACCTCAAAGACGCCTTTCGGCAAATACCGCAAATACCGACCCCCAATCCCGGGATAAGACAGCATTCACGGTACCAGGAAGACCCTTATATGAATTCCGGGTTATGCCACTCGGGTTGTGCAACGCGCCTCAGACACTATGCCGATTGATGCATCGAGTATATCTTGACGATCTCTTGATCACATCGGCCACGTTAAATGAGCATTTTCAGTTACTCGAATAGGTTTCCCGTCTATTAAAAATAGCTGGACTAACAATTAATGTTAATAAAAGTCAGTTTCTTTTGAGAGAAGTAAACTATCTAGGGTATGTAGTGGGAAACGGGTGCCTCCGCACAAACCGTGAGCAATGTAAGGCAATTTTGAACTTCCCGCCTCCCAAAACACCAAAACAAACATTTTCTTGGTATGTGCGGCTGGTACAGACGTTTTATCAAGACTTTTGCTTCATTAACGGCTCTCCTGACTGATCTTACTGTCAAGACAAAACCGAAATGGTCTCCCGCTACAGAAACTGCTTTTGAATCGTTAAAACTTGCTCTATTTTCCGCTCCCGTTTTAGCCAATCCTGATTACGGACGTCCCTTTTACATACAGTGTGACGCCAGTACCGTCGGCGTAGGAAGTATACTCTGCCAATTGGATTCTGACGGTTCTGAACATCCTATAGAGTACATTTCTCAGAAACTCAACTCAGCACAAAAAACTACTCAGTCACCGAATTAGAGTGCTATGCCGCGGTACTGAGCGTAAAGAAGTTCCGCCCGTATGCAGAAGGGTACCCTTTCACAATTTATACGGACCACTCCAGCCTGCGCTGGCTAATGTCCCAAAAACATCTTTCCGGACGCTTAGCTCGATGGAGTCTCAAACTGCAATCTTTCGACTTCCAGATAGGCTACAGAAAGGGATCATTTAACGTAGTCCCTGATACATTGTCCAGGGCGTTTTGCGAAACCATTACTCCCCGTTCCTCTGGAAGTCAACCAGATGCCGAAGTACCAATTCTTCATATTGATCTGAATTCTTCGTCCTTCTTGGAAGAAGATTATATGAAGCAAATAAAGCAAGTTGAACAGTACAACAACCATGATCAAAACCTAATTGTTCGCGACGGAAAGCTTCTCATCAGTTCTTCGTATATGGTTCAAGATACGTTGATACAGATCTCACTCAATGGAAATTGGTAGTGCCAATACCGTTAGTTCCGCCTTTCATCGAGCAGGCACATGTATCTCCTACATCCGTGCATATGGGTATCGCTAAAACAATCGAAAGGTTGCAATGACAGTTCTACTGGCCCAGAATGACCATGGAAGTCAAGAATTTCATTTCGAATTGTATTAAATGCAAGATGAATAAGCCTGTTAATTTTGCTACTAGACCAAATATGTGAGAACGAGTCGAATCTTTCAGACCCTTTCAAAAATTATTTATCGATTTTTTAGGACCGTATCCCCGGTCAAAACATGGGAATTGTTATATCGTGATCGTTCTCGATCACTATACTCGAAATTTGTTCTGGTCAAACCTTTACGCGAGGCTACGGCTTCTTTACTCTGTGCCTTCCTTGAAAATGAAGTGTTTTTAATCTTTTCAGTCCCGCAGGTAATAACATCGGATAATGGAAAACAATTCGTATCGAAACAATTTCAAGCGCTACTCGAAAAGTACAAGGTATCCCATATCCGCACACCTGTTTATTCTCCTCAAAGTAACGCGTCGGAGCATGTAAACTGAACCTTATTGTCAGCTGTTCGCTCTTATCTTGAGGACCGGAAACACAATGAATGGGATAAACCTCTTCAAGAGGTGGCAGCCGCTTTCCGCAATGTAATACACTACACCACACGTTACTCTCCGCACTACCTCGTTTTCGGTCAATATATGTCACTGCATTGTACCGACTATGAGTTACGAAAGTTACTGTTTCCTGAAGATTCGAATGAAGTCCAAATTATGTTTAAGCCTGATCGATTAAATTTAATTCGAGACAAGGTTATCCATTACCTGAAAGTCGTTCATGAGAAAGTCGCTCGGCATTATAATCTGCGGAGCAGAAATCGTACCATTCAACCTGGACAACACGTCTTTGTACGATGTTTCTCTCAAAGTGACGCCGGCAATAAATTTTCGGCCAAATTATCTCCTAAATTCCTTCCGGTCATTGTAGATTGTAAACTTGGGAATGTGGCGTATGTCCTTAAAAATTTAGAAGGTATAATTCTAGGAACTTATCATTTAAAAGATATCCGCACGTAAATAATGAATGACCAAAGCTACTTTAGCCCGGCTTCATGAGACTTAATCTCGGGTGCGGAGCGTCCCCACGATTGTAACGACGGCCGCGGTTGCATCTATCGTACCGCGCCATGCTACTGTGCTATTACATTTATCTAGTTTCAGTACAATAATTTTTACCTTGGGATATTTTTATAGTACACCTGAAATCGGGCAACCCCCCAATACAAATTTTGATGTGCAAGGGGATATAAAGAGAGCAAAGCGGACGATCAAAAAGTTTAGATTAAGGTTTTGGTTTGTGTTCGTTAGTCGCACCATACCATATCTAAATACATTATTTTATAATAACATATTTGGTGAAAATATAATAATATTTGAAAACGCGAAATTGTCGCGTTCCAGTTTTTTATTTTTTTTATTAGCATCTTTAAGAATCCCTGTAAAAAAAAAATTATATACAAATATCAATTATTATATATATATACCGGGTGTTTCTTTTAAACTGAGACGATCAAATATCTCGAAAAATAGCCACTCTACAGAAAAAATTACCATAATCAAAATTTAATCATACCGCGGGGGAAATACATTAGTGCAAAAAAAATAGTCCCCCACCCCCCGCTTTGTAGGTGGGGCGGAGGTAACTTTTAAACTAAGATAGGAAGCCATATTTTTTATTGCAGATACGGATTCTACGACTAAAAGTACGTATGATTTGAATGAAATATTTTGTTCGGTTCATGATAGATGGCGTTGTAATCGATGAAATTCAATTTTTTCAATTTCTTCTTCTTAGAACACACGCATTCGATTCTGCAATACGTTAAAAATAAAAAACATCACGTTTTCATTGGAAATACTCGAAATTCGTCATCAAAACAATTTATTCAGTTTTGTAAATCACATTTAACGTTTGTGTTATTTCTTATCTTCATGTTTTTCGTAATTGCAAAATAAACGATAAAATACTTCAGAATGGAGCGTTTAACTGTGCCAGAGAAAATTGAAATGGTTCTGGTTTATGGAGAAGCTGGCAGAAATCTTGAAAATGCTGTTGCTATTTACGCTCAACGTTTTCCGGATAGGATTCGTTCACGTGCTTCATTTGGCCGTACTATCAAACAATTTATTACTGATGGAAATGTTCAACCGAAAAAGAGGACCCGTAGAACAACAGTCACTGGAGAAAATAATGAAATTTCTGTATTGGCAGCAGTGGCTCATAATCCTCATGTTAGTACACGAGAAATAGTTCGCGATTCCGGATTGTCCCTCACCAGTGTTTGGAGAATTTTAGAACGGCACAAGTATCATCCATATCAAGAGTCTTTACACCAAGATATTCATGGCCCTGATTTCCAAAATTGGGTAACTTTTTTTCAATGGGCACGTGAACAAATACAACAAAACCTCAATTTTTTTCGTTGCGTAATATTCTCTGACGAATCGTCTTTTACAAACCATGGAACGGTTAATCGACACAACATGCATTATTGGAGTGTTACAAATCCGCACTGGCTTCGTCAAGTTGAACATCAGCGTCCTTGGACTGTCAACGTGTGGTGTGGAATAATTGGCAACAAACTCATAGGCCCCCACATTATTGAAGGCAATTTGAGTGGTCAAATGTACCGAAACTTTTTGAAAAATGAACTGCCAATATTACTTGAAAATTTGAGCTTAGAAGTGAGACGGAACATGTGGTTTCAACATGATGGTTGTCCTGCACACTATTCGGTGGTGGCACGTGAAATACTTGATCGTGATTTCAATGGTCGCTGGATCGGTAGAGCTGGTCCGATAAATTGGCCCGCCAGATCACCAGATCTTACTTAGCCAGATTTCTTTTTGTGGGGCTATCTAAAAGACAAAGTTTACAAACAAGTACCAACAACACGTGAGAACATGATTGAGCGAATCAGAAATGCGTGTGCTGAAATTCAACCAAACACACTTCTCAGTTGTGTACAATCATTTGAAACGCGTATTAATAAGTGCATTGAAGTCGCAGGCCATCATTTTAAACACTTATTTTAAGCTAAAATTATTTTATTCACCTGCCATTTACATTAATAAATTGTTTTGATGACGAATTTCGAGTATTTCCAATGAAAACGTGATGTTTTTTATTTCAAATAGTATTGCAGAATCGAATGCGTGTGTTCTAAGAAGAAGAAATTGAAAAAATTGAATTTCGTCGATTACAACGCCATCTATCATGAACCGAACAAAATATTTCATTCAAATCATACGTAATTTTAGTCGTAAAATCCGTATCTGCAATAAAAAATATCACTTCCTATCTTAGTTTAAAAGTTATCCCCGCCCCACCTACAAAACGGGGGGTGGGGGACTATGTATTTCCTCCGCGGTATGATTAAATTTTGATTATGGACATTTTTTCTGTAGAGTGGCTATTTTTCGAGATATTTGATCGTCTCAGTTTAAAAGAAACACCCGGTATATAACAGAATTAAATGCGCGTGGGGATCGCGCGAATTATGTTAAATTTTACGGTTTCGGTGTAAATATGTAAATGTAATTACAGTGAAAATTTAGTAATTTCGTGATCATAAGAAATTACAACGCAAGACGAAATATAACGTTACCGAATAAACATTGGGTTATAATCGTAAAATTTATATCGGTAGTATTTAAGTGAAACTAATAAAAATCGACAATTATAATTTGCTGTGTAATCAACTTTATGATCACAATCTAATAATACAGTGATCAATTTTTTTAACACAAAAAAAAAAATAAAAAAATTAAAAATAATAAAAAAAAATATTTGTTTAAAACACGAAGGAAATAAAAAAAACTATGTTTTAATTGCCATCAATCTGCAATCATACCGTCTACAAGCCTACCGAGCGACGATAGTAAGACATCGCTGAGATATTACTTCTGTACATATATAGTATCTCACGCTCAGCTTTTGGCGCTATAAAGCCCGTATAGCGGGCGTTTTAATGGTTTTTATAATTTAATTGATAAACACTCACTATGTTTTGTATAAACTATTTATTTATTATTTATTTATTTAGCGCACAGACAGTTTCTTAATATTAGGTTCACACCTAGAGATGGCGGACGATTGTTCGTAGCACTTTCACTTTATTATTATTGCTTTTGTGAGACCGTGTCTCTTGGATTTCTAAACGCGACTTAACTATTCGTTTCTTGTTCCTGTTTTCGTGTCTTCCTGAAATCTCGATATTAATCGATAATCGATTAATATCGAGGTTCGCGAATGTAGATGGCGAAATAGCTATATTCAGCAAAACGAGCAATGCCTCGTAATTAAGCGGCGCGGTGTATAAATAGTTTTGCTACTAGGAGTGCCATTATTACCATTTATAGCGGTGTTATTGGGGTTTTCACTATTAAATAAATAACACTAACTATTTTGTTAATTAAACTATTTATTATTATAATATGTGAGTATAAAAATATTATTTATTATTTTATATTAGTTCACACGATTGTTGGGTGTGAACGATTGTTCGCGGCACTTTTCCACTTTGTTTATTATTTTTATGAGACTGTGTCTCATTTGACTACTAAATCGCGACTAATTCTTTTTCGTTTCTTGGTTTCGTTTTCCGCGGCTTGGTAAAACTCTCGATATTAATCGATAATCGATTACTATCGAGATTCGCGAATGTAGATGGCGAAATAGCTCTATTCAGCAAAACGAGCAATGCCTCGTAATTAAGCGGCGCGGTGTATAAATAGTTTTGCTACGAGGAGTGCCACGAAGTGAAAATGATTTTGAGCCGCTACACCCGCGTACCTTAGTTTAATTGGTACCAGTGAAAGATTGAACATAAATTAACACCTGATATTTACGAGTTTAAACGGAATGTACGTATACCTGAGGTGCACGCGCTAGTATATAGAAGATAGAAGCAATCAACAGCAGCCACCTCGTCCCACCATTTACGGATTACGGATACCCGAATGGGATACAACCTGATTGGAGTAATTGAACGGTATTTAACATGTTATAATTTTTTTGTTTTTATGGATATGTGTTTCTATTCCGTATTATATTATTACATATTAGATTACCTCACTAATTATTAATCCATAGATACATAGATATAGTAATTTACCAATAACCTTTATTGTGATTTAATATCGAATCAAATTTTTTTAATTTTTGATTATCATTACTGTAAATCTAATTTAGTATATTTTTTTATTTTTTGATTTAAACTTTTCTTTTCAATTCACATGGTAGTTGGTTTTTTTATTACTATAGTTTATTTAGTGTATAATATAGTTTTTCTTTTTCATTCAAAAAACCAAAAAAATTAAATTTTCTTTTTGATAATTCTATCACCAATTTTAATGTAGTAAGTTTTTTTGAATTTTTCTTTTGATTGCCGATTATATTATATTTTTTTTTATATTTGTAAAACCCAAGGTTTAGTTCTTGAGTGGATCTTTGTTTTTATTTTAGTATTACTACGTGAGATTATGATTTCTTACGCTGTATAGTATTCAATGAAATTAGTTTATGCTTTTTTTCGTATAATGGTTTTGAATATGCAGTAAACTTTTAGTAAGATAGTGAGCTTGAGCGTACGTCCTTATTGTCGGAAGATGGTTCGTTACTATTTACAATTATTTTCCAGCGGTTAATTTAAAGATTTGGCATGTCTATACAACCCCCACGACCTTTAAAGTTTATTAGCCGGCAACCAAATACCGCGTATAGACCGCTGCCAGATCAATCTGTTAATCGAACTTGAACTTTCAAGTTCCGTTACAAGCATTGTCGATTTCACAGCATTTGGTAAACAGTGAACGGAGAAAGTTGCATCGTTTTGCTTATCGCCGGGTTTGAATTGGGATTGAGTTACTGGTTATCCTGTGTGTGAAAATGCGTTTTCTATGTTTTCTATGACAGAGTTGGTGATCGAAAATGGATTCCAACCAATCCCTCGATTTTCGTTTTGTTATATGTTTAAAATGAAAAACCCTAATTCGTTGTCAAAAAACACAAGACCAAAATAAAATTTAATTGGTCATTAAATAAGCCTAAAATTAGCGTATTTTCCATTTGGTACTAAATCAATTTACGGTAACTGTCGCTTACGTTAGCAATACTTATTCTCTATCTAGTAATGTTCTGTTGGAGTCTGCTAGCACGGTAGCAAGCACTGTCGCCGCTTACAAGAATAACTGAATTGCAAACAATAAATTAATATTCAGCGTAATTTATTAAGTACCTCCCTATCATCAAAATTGAACTTATACCTAGCTACTCGTATTACACCCAACAAAAATAAAAATATTTTAATTAAAATATATTTTTACAAATAAGGAGAGCAAAAAATCCTTTTATACAGTTTTTTGTTTATTTATATTTCCTTATTTATTTTGTAGGTTGTGGGTTGTTTTGCGGAAAACAACACAAAGAAAACTCTCAGGTGACCAAAAGAAATAGAAAGAAGCCTTCAAAATTTTTTTTTTAATTTGAATAATTTTTGAATTTTATAAAATTTCCTCCTCCCTTAGAAATGAAACGAATGCAAAATATTTCCTTTGTAGTTATATTTAAGAAGACTATGAAATCTTAAGGGATTTCCGTCTTGCTTTTTGATATGATATTTTTGCAGCCGCATGCTATTTTCGTTGCTTTGATACAGCAACAAATAAAACCATAAAAAGTGTTGAATCAACACACAAACTACGTAGAAAATATACAAGAAATGATGATGATACCATAAATAATAATTTGCTTTCTGCTGAAAATAGAAAAAAGCACAGTGGATGCTGAAAAATTGTGTTGTCCAATTTTTAATTTTTTACTTAAAATATGAATATTATAAGGAATATATACATAGTTATATAAATTATTCATATAGTTTTTTAGTTTATTATGATTATTTTTAATGGAAATATGTAAGAATAATAAAGAAAATTGAAATATATAAATAATATTTAAGGAACAGCAGTCGAGGTTTTTCCAAGGTACAGTATGAAAGAGAAATTATTTAAAACTGAATTTATTTCGCCGTAATTTATGCAACTACTCTTGCAAAAGTTTAATACTTAAAATTTAACAGTTTGTTTTTCATATACGAAAATATTTATTTTATTGTCTGTGTAGCACTCGATGCTTGAATTGTGTGACAATTTTGTGTTGCTAAAAAATTATAGATATCTTAAGAGAACACATTGATTTGTTCTTTGTGAATTGCAAGACCCAACACCTATTTGAATTAAAGAATGATAACTAAATTGAAATTCTACTTTAAAAAATAAATATGCGAAAAATAGAAAAAAGTAGCCGCAGTAGCGCCAATAGCGCTGTGTATCTCAATTGAGAATGACTGATCAAAACTTTTATTTATTGATTTGAATAGCTTATGTCAGATGTACACATCAATGGCCTACACAGACAACATTCACCCTTTTACCAAAAAATAATGATAAACCAGAAAATGACTATCAGGATTGCCACCAAACCATTCAATGTAGAAACTCTAACATAAATAAAGTTTTGTTTACCTATAAAATTTCAGATGTCGATACTTTTCGATCCTGACTCCAATACTTCAATTAAATATAGATCGAAATGTTTCTCGCTTACATAATCAGATCCCAGATGTTAAGTCACTATACGACATGAAAAGTAGACTAGATATTGGAACTTGGAGCAATTGAATGCAGGGTGAGAACTTGGAACTAATACATCCTTGGACATGGGAAATATAATGACGGCAGTACGAAACAAAACGCTCAATTGGCAGAATTATGAGCTAAAGAAGGTGCTCAGTTTGCCGACCTTCGTAAGCAGCGGAATGTACAGAGCATAAATCTCAAGCAAATTCAGGGTATGGTGCATGCTAGAGCGCAAACGTATGATGTAGAACAAAAAAGAAGAGATTGAAAATAAATAAGAATTAGCAAGTAACGTTTTTTTAAAACGTTTTCAACCGAACCAGTTATCGGACGCTCAAAAGGAATAAAGCCTCCAACATTCAATGGCGAGATTCCATTTAAAAATATTAAAGTGCAATTCAAAGCAGCAGTAAAACACAATTGAGGGGCAGGGAAACATCTCAAAGTATCATTTAGGCTCTTCCTGGAAAAGCTGCAAATGTCTCTTGTAAAATGTATCCGCAACAGAATGAAGCTAAGACCTATGGTCATGACTGAACTAAGATATGGGCAGTTACACGTAAGAAAATTATGCAATATTCAATTCCAAAGAAAGTGGCAACTACGTGGGGAGAGCCTGCAAAGCATTAAGCTTACGGTAAAGCATCCGCAAATGTGCTGACCGACAATCAATTGGCGGACGTTTACTAATTAGTAGTGTAAAGGACGACCATCTGAAACTTCATTTGAGAACCAATACTAAAAGTAAAACCATTAATGAAGTATTGGCGTTGGCTACATAATATGAGGCAGCCATGGCTAGATTTTC
Organism: Nephrotoma appendiculata; assembly: GCA_947310385.1. Taxonomy (NCBI): domain Eukaryota; kingdom Metazoa; phylum Arthropoda; class Insecta; order Diptera; family Tipulidae; genus Nephrotoma; species Nephrotoma appendiculata. The sequence continues at coordinate 54,859,053 of OX371223.1, forward strand.
ATCGGACAAGTTGAGCAAGCTGGATTCAAAGAATATCACTCAAATAAAGGCACAAATAAAAGAGAAGATTACTGGTGTCTTTATTTGAATGATTTCCTCCGAGCCAAAAGAGAAGAACCCTCGGATTTCGACTATTATTGCGTTCCCCGTCTCGATGTTTTCATTGCATAACACCCGGACACCATCCACCCGGGAGATTGTATCTCCCAATACACAGCGCCAAGAGAAGGTGACTTGTCTCATGTAATGAACATGAATCCGAATAACTAAGTTACACCAGTTTGCAGGGGCGTCAGCTGATGAAAGGGAGAAAATGTCCCAGAGAAACGGTATTCTTCAAAATCGCACAACTTCGTTCGGATAACAAAAGTATAGGTATTATTGGCTTTTGGCACAGTGTCAATGCACTTTAGCACTGGATACTGCATCCGCTATAACTTGCTAATAGCAACGAGCCGATCTACGATAGTCAAAGACTCTACCAGTAACTTTCGTCGGACTGCGGTTTAAACATTGGCTATCGTTCAGCTACGATAACTGATAAATGTATCATCGGACTGGATGTTTTGAAGAAATACCAGATAGTCGTAGCCACCGATACTAATCTGACCCAATCTAGAGGTATTTTTTCAAATAAACACAAAATAACAGAGAGCAAGTATATTGGCAATTGCTAGTCAAAACTATGTCGCCGTACATCTAAACCAGAAGCAGAACTGGATGAAATAGCCGATTTATTTACTCCTAATGATAACGAATTAGGAAAAGTAATATTGTGCAACATAGAATCGGCACAAGGAAATGCTAACTCCGAGTTGGCAATCACCAAGAAGGTTAGTGAATAAACAGATGAAAGCCGAATTAACTAATAAATGGGAACATGAAAAATTGATATGAAAGTCTAGCAGCACATTGAGTTCTACAGTGGTTCTTATCCAAAAATGTTGACTACCGAAAATTAAACAAAGTTGACAACACCTTGTCAAGAGACAAGGTTTTCAAGTACATTGAATCTGAAAAGCGGGTATTGAGGAGTAGCAATCCACCTTGATGATAGGGGAAAAGGCTTTCTCCGCAGGAAACGATTTTTACCAATTTGTGGTAATGTCGTTTGGATTATGCAATGTGCTTGCTACATTGAGATAATGTTGAGATAATGGAGCAAGTTCTAGGAGCTTTGATTAATGGAACAAGTTCTAAGAAGCATACATTGGAAAACATGCTTGGTCTGTTTAATTGACATCATTGTACTAAGGCTGCAGATTTAATGAGCACGAGAACAATTTAAAACAAATACTACAAGCTATCCGAGAGGCCGGACTGAACTTAATAGCAACAAATTGCACCGAGTTCATGGAAGAAGTTATCTATTTGGGTCATATCGTTACAAGCAAAGCTGGACGAACGGATCCTAAGAAGTTAGTATCACTAATGAATTGACGTGCATCAAAAGATATTAACCAATTTAAAAGTTTCTTAGGATTATGCTCCTACTACCAACGATTTGTGTCCAAATTTACAGACATTGCAAAATTCTTCATCGCCTTGCCGAAAAAACAACCATTTGAATGGAACACAAGCATCAAAGCATCTGACGAATTAAAGAAGAAACTACTCAGCGCTCCTATTTTGACAAAATCCACAGACTGGTGCGATATTCATCTTAAATACAAATGCTAGTAACACGGGAATAGGTCCAATATTATTACGGAGCAAGACGACAAAGAGCGAGCTGTTGCATATTAGAGTCAATCCCTCCCAAAAGCAGAACAAAACTGTTTTGTAATCCACAGAGAACTCTTGGTTGTGGTAGACAGTGTTAAATATTTTCACAAATATCTGTATGAACATGAGTCAAATGGTTAATATAACGCAGTCTAAGGAACTTCTAAAAGACTACAATTTCAAAACGGAATTAAGACGAGATATGTTGCACAACAACGCTAACACACTGCTTTTAAAAGTTATTGGGTGCAGTGGCATTTGCGGTAGTAATACTAGTAAGAATCTGTCAATCGATTATGGGTGACAATAATAAATATCAAATTGTGCTACCGTCCAGATATTAGATAGATTAGATAGATTAGATAGATTAGATAGATTAGATAGATTAGATAGATTAGATAGATTAGATAGATTAGATAGATTAGATAGATTAGATAGATTAGATAGATTAGATAGATTAGATAGATTAGATAGATTAGATAGATTAGATAGATTAGATAGATTAGATAGATTAGATAGATTAGATAGATTAGATAGATTAGATAGATTAGATAGATTAGATAGATTAGATAGATTAGATAGATTAGATAGATTAGATAGATTAGATAGATTAGATAGATTAGATAGATTAGATAGATTAGATAGATTAGATAGCTTAGATAGATTAGATAGATTAGATAGATTAGATAGATTAGATAGATTAGATAGATTAGATAGATTAGATAGATTAGATAGATTAGATAGATTAGATAGATTAGATAGATTAGATAGATTAGATAGATTAGATAGATTAGATAGATTAGATAGATTAGATAGATTAGATAGATTAGATAGATTAGATAGATTAGATAGATTAGATAGATTAGATAGATTAGATAGATTAGATAGATTAGATAGATTAGATAGATTAGATAGATTAGATAGATTAGATAGATTAGATAGATTAGATAGATTAGATAGATTAGATAGATTAGATAGATTAGATAGATTAGATAGATTAGATAGATTAGATAGATTAGATAGATTAGATAGATTAGATAGATTAGATAGATTAGATAGATTAGATAGATTAGATAGATTAGATAGATTAGATAGATTAGATAGATTAGATAGATTAGATAGATTAGATAGATTAGATAGATTAGATAGATTAGATAGATTAGATAGATTAGATAGATTAGATAGATTAGATAGATTTGACAGATTAGATAGATTTGATAGATTTGATAGAATTGATAGAATTTACAGATTAGTTAAATTAGATAAATATTAGATATATTGGTATCGAAAATCTCGATTTTACCTTCAGTTAAGATAAGGCAATCATGAATAACTCATTGGCGAAGAAACCAGCTTGGTCATATGTATCATGGACTTGAGTAGCACAATATTTAAATTTAATTCTACCAATTTGATTTGGGTGTACACTTAGCAAATAGATTTAGCTAGCTGAAACGGACTGTATGAGGCCACCCTGAACCATTTCAGTCAAAGCCAAATGATGCTTTACTAAAGCTTTTGTAAAATACAAAGTTTTTGAATCGTACATTTTACTATTCATCCATATTGGTCAATTTCTTCTATATCATAGTCATCCGATTTAAATAATTAATTATCACCTGAGCACGAAACCAAAAAAAACACCGAAATGTTTCTTCCGCATTAGTCTTCGCTACATAATAATGATACAGCAATAAAACGCACTGAATCAATAGTGTCTAACGCATTGGACATTTTTTGTTATATCAAAAATAATTTAACTTTTGTTCCTAATGTTTACAAATCAATTATGAGATGATCGTGAAAATGCGATAAGAGACGCTTAGTCCAAAAATTCATAAATTCCATTGACCTGAATGAGATAAAAATCGAATCAATCACCTTGGGGCACATAATCGATTTGGCACACAAGAAATACATAAAATTTCCAGATCTCCATGTTTTAGGTATGTATCGTAAATTAAATTAGCGATATGTTTTTGATCGATTTGTGTATGCGCAATGTAAATTGTCAACTTCAAAATTATTATTGACTCTATTGCACAAAACGAAAAGCACTTGTCGTTAGTCTGGTTACGAATTTTATAATGTGCAGAGATGATTTTAAAAAATATGTATAAAAAAATATTGTTAAGTGTAGTTTTAAGTACATGTCTGGCGACATGCTCGGCTGATGTGAAAACCCAGCCAAATATTATAGTGCTTATGGCGGACGATTTAGGTTGGAATGATGTTGGTTTCCACGGGAGTAATGAGATATCAACACCAAATATTGATGCTTTGGCATACTATGGCATATCACTAAATCGTTATTATACGCCACCACTGTGCACACCGTCACGTGGCTCATTTTTAACCGGAAAATACTCCATTCATTTAGGTTTACAACGATTTGCGATTGCAAATAATGAACCGTGGGGCCTGGATCCAAACGAAAAAATATTACCACAATATTTGAAAGAGGTTGGATATAGCACGCATTTGGTTGGTAAATGGCATCTTGGTTATCATCGCAGCAAATACACTCCAACGAAACGGGGATTTGATTCGTTTCACGGGTATTATGGTGGATATATTGATTATTACAGTCATACGGCGACACAATACAATGAAGAATCTTGGCCCGCAGGTTATGATTTTCGACGAAATACAACAATTGATTTAAACTCAAAAGGTGATTATGTTACATCGCTGCTCACCAAGAGCGCGGTAGATACGATTCAAGCACACGATACAAGTAAACCAATGTTTTTGATGGTAAATCATTTGGCACCGCATGCCGGTGACCCCGAAATACCGTTGAGAGCGCCGGCCGATGTGGTTAATAAATTTAGTTACATAAAAAATGAAATTCGACGAACACTTGCGGCTGTAATTTCCGTAATGGATACGGGAATCGGAACAGTGATTAAAGCATTACGTGATCGTGATATGCTCGAAAACTCAGTAGTATTATTTTACTCGGATAATGGTGCGGGCACGATTGGGCCTTTGTACACGTTTGGTTCAAATTATCCGTTCAAAGGGGTAAGTCATCAAATAAAATAACGAGTTCGCACCCAATATTGATAATTTGTATATTTTAGCAAAAGGATAGTCCATGGGAGGGCGGTATACGGGTCCCAGCGGCAATTTGGAGTCCGCTTCTTAAAAAACGTGAACGTGTATCAAATCAACTATTTCACGTAACCGATTGGTTCCATACATTTTTAAACTTAGCCGGAATTAAAAATATCTCTCATTCGATTGACGGATTTGATATTTGGCCATCACTTTCTGAGAACAAAACATCACAAAGATCATCGATTGTGCACAATATTGACGATTATACTTCATATACGAAAGGGCCGTATAAATATGTCAAAGGAAATCGATATTGGGGACTATTCGACTGGTGGATTGGGGGCAAACTTCTAAATACCGGATTTTATAATCCGAATTATTCATTTGCCTACTATGATATGGTGCGAAAATCGGCCGCTGGCAAAATATTAGCGAAATATTCACTATCTGGTCGGGTATTATCGAATGATGCCATCGAAGCATTACGAACTGGTTCAACAGTGCGCTGTACACATCCAAAAAATTTATGTTTACCAACGTTAAATCCGTGCCTATTCAACATTGAAAAAGATCCTTGTGAACGATTTAATCTATACGATAGTGATCGAAATAAGGTGGCCGAGATGGAATCCGATGTCGCCAACTATCGAAAAACAATTGTACCCATACGTAATAAACCGGGTGATTCCAGGGCGAATCCCGCATTACACTCGAATACCTGGTCGTCGTGGCTGGATGATGTAAATTAGTAATAAATTTTAAATAATCCAAAAAGTTGTTTATATATTTGTCTTCTAGGAGTACGAGTAAAAATATTTTACTTAACGATGCATCGATTGCAATTTATTTGTTGAACCAGCTTTCCCTAAAGCTTATTTTTACTATGTACCTATATAGTTGTTGGGAAATCGAGAAAATTTATTATTATAACTTCTTACAGCTATATTATATCCTGTCGTTTGTTGCACTCTACTCTATTTCAAACCACCCTACTAATTAGAAACTTGTATTACACACAGCATCGCTCGATTTACTCATTTATCATATAAAACGCTATTCCACCACCCTCCTCTATAACGATATACGGGAATAGCTGCTGTGTACCATATACCCTCGTCCCATCTCATTTAAAAAATATCGAGCACAGCATCGAGAATTTATATTTCTAATAATCATCGAGAAGCAATTTATTGTGTAATTAATATTCGAATCGAAAAATTATTACTGCACCCGTACTCAATACACTTTATGTACCTAGTTCATCGTAGTGGAAAACGAGGTATTCGTTATTCCGTGCAATCGTTTCAAATTAATTGGAAGTTGTTAAAACTGCGATTAACAAAAAACTTTTGGTAAAAAAAATATGAGTTATTTAAATGTTCACACCAATGACCGATTATTCAAATTTTTAAGAATAGACAGGTTCAGGACTAGCTTGCATGGTATGAACGAAATTTATCTAAAAATCCAAAAGGTTTAAAATCAATAAAAGACGAGAAAAACGGAAAACAGAATTCGACAAAGTTTGTGAACTGACCTTCGCAGTGAAGTTTATGCTATTTTATGAGTTATTACGCCAGCCTTGCCACCCTTCCTTGGATGAATTTAAGGATTTTACTGCTAGCCCATGTTAGCGGAGATAAATTATTTTCGTTGATTAAAACAAGCTGCTCTTCCGTGAAATACCTAGCTTGATGTTCCTATAAACATCTAGGGGTTGGAGTGAAGTAAGACATTTTCTTTGCCAGCGTACCAGCACTTCCATTAATTATATAAATAAATTAAAAAATGTGCAAGCGTAAACATTAGGAAATCCTCTACATCATCATTGGGGAACGGCCATTTTCACTTCGATAGGATGTAAAATACTATAGGGTCTACAAATAAGTCACCGCCGTGATGGTTAAAATTGCCCGGGAACTTTTGATTTGCTTTTTTAATTTGAAGAGATTTGCAGCTGAGGCGAATCGATTAAGAACAGTGAATTTTACCGAAAGGGTGGGAAAACGCGGAACTAGAAGCATTATTTGATGAAGATTCGTGCCAAACGCAAGAAGAACTTGCATTTACATTATAGGAGTGACTAAACAACTTCCTTATGAACTCAAGCCAAGAGAAGTTGAACATCGATTTTTTTATGTGAAAAATGGGTCCACAACGATAACTCAAAAATGAAAAAATCATGAGGACCACCTGGCCATGCTTTAACATCGACAACACAAAGCCGAATATTCATGGAAAGAACTCATGTGGCATATTTTGTGGGATCAACTTAGTGTCGTTTATTGTGAGTTGCTAAATCCGAATGAAAGTATTACTGAGGCTCTATACCGAATACCATTGATGAGATTCAGCCAATCACCCAAGGAAAAACGCGCCCACTACTATTCCAGACCCGACAAAATTATTCTTCTGCATGATAATGCTCATAAACATTTTGCGAGAGATTCCAGTGATTTTTGGTTGAAAACGGCCCGGAAGTGGCAGCTTTTGTAAAAAAGCTGATTGTTTTTTGAAAAGCACGACATTTTCGAAAAAACGATTAAAATGTTTTATTTTTTATTGTAAATTAAATTTCAATTAAAATTTCGGCATCTCACTAATCTGCAGAGAGGGCTCGGTATATTTGGGAGATCTCAGTAAATTTTGATCAAAATAGGTATAATATTATAACCGGAAATGATAACATCCACAAAAGCTTTTTTGGTTTTTGCACATATTTTGATAAGTATAACATTCACGAGACAATGTTGAATATTTTATTTAAATAAAATTTACCAAAATACGGGGCGGAATCATGAAATACGACCGGAAAATTTAAACGGATTTAAAAATATTTTCAAACTTATTAGATTAAAAGTATTCAAATTTACTATGATGGATGCAGACTGATGTTTAAATGCAACTTCTATAATATTTGAAGAGCAATGGCTAATCTCCAACAAAATTTTCAAAATTCATTTTTTACCGGTACAACATTTCCGTTTAAAACTGCTCGATTATGAAATAGTTGTCGAATTAAATTTTTATGTTAAACTTTCATTTATTTGAGTTTTCATACAAAACATTTACGCCAACTTTGACCATTTTTCGAATTTTTTTGTGTTTGTCCATTGAAATATTTTCTAACAATTCATTTTTTCGGTCAGATTTCATGATCTTGCCCCTGTTTACATCAAAATAATTAAATATTTCCTGAAATTTTACAATTTTGAAATACAAAAGACTTCAATGCCATCTCATAAAATGAAGTGGCGACGAACCTGGTACGAGAAATTTTGAAATTCGAAATGAATTTCGAAAATCTTGTAGGAGATTAACCATTGCTCTTAAAATATTATAGAAGTTGCATTTATACATCAGTCTGCATCCATCATAGTAAATTTGAATACTTTTAATCTAATAAGTTTGAAAATATTTTTAAATCCGTTTAAATTTTTCCGGACGTATTTCATGATTCCGCCCCAGATCTGTTTTCCAAAATTTAAGCGGAAATATCGATTGTTGACAATAACCGGGTTTAATCAAAACTTCCGCCCCTGTGCATCCCATTGGACGAATTGATTGGGATAAATTGTATATCTGAAAAGAGTTGTCTGAAAAGTGTCCGATCTCAACATGAAGATGGCAGCACTCGTCAACAAAAGTGGGGACCATCGTTTGCGTGAATTTATGTATATCTTTTTGTGAAAAAGGAAAAAATCGAATATCGAGCTGTGATGAAATATTTATTTTTGAAAGGCAATGCGCCTACGCAAAGGAAAAACCAATTGGACGCTGTGCACGGGGACTCTGCACCATCATTCATCATCATGAAATTTTGCACAGCTGAATTTAAACTTGGCCGCACCGGGTTGGGTTTACATTCGGGTTGTCCAAAAACTACAAACACTGACGATAACATCTCTCAAGTCGAACTAAAGTTAGAAAGAAAAAATTGGCTATGAATATGTGCAAAGAACGTGTTTGTGGCTACTTTGTTACGAACGGCTCAGCAGCCGACCCGCAGATATCATCTAAACCACGCAGAGGCATCATACGGTGATTTTGCCGGCTAGATCTCAGGGAGAAATGCTATGGGTCGTGAGGTTTGAGGCATGCGTGGCTCCAGGCCTATACACCGTGATTAAAGAAATTTATATAATAAAAACCGCAAATATAAATAAAAAAAAACTGACTTACGGACACAATTATAACCGGTTGTGTCTATCCGTTGACGACCGGATCTCCCCGAGCGACAAGTTTATTGTCTACTAAAGAAACCTCCCCGAATGACTCATCGACCACGAAAGGCCGATGCCCAGCCACAACAAAGCAGCATAAAAGGGTAAAGACGTTTCTCCAATGGACAAAGCCTTTCTTCACCCGAAGAGACCTACAACGAATCTCCCTCAATTCACACTTCAACAGCATGAAACCGCCGAAGTGTCACAAGCAGACCGCTAAATTTTACGATCGCCCGCGAATGAAGGACACATGTGCTGGACATGATACTTCGACCCTGTGAATGTCCTGCCAAGGGGATGAATGGGAGTGACAAGCCCAGCCTGTAAATATGGCACCGACACAGAATGAGAGTCAGCCTCTCATCATACCGACCCGAATAAAATTAGCACTTCATTTTATGGATCATAATGAAAAATGCCAAGACAACAATAATAGTAACCAGAAAATAGACCCGAACCAATGAAAAATATATAAAAAATGACTAACGACTACCAAGATATGTCGCCGTGCTATATTTTTAGTATAATAATTGATATCACAAAAAGAAGAAAAAAAAATTACTGATCAAACATGGTTGTAAAAAAAGAAATTAAGAAAATGTCCAAAAAAATAATAAAAACTAGAAATGCGAATAACCGCCTCCACATTCCAGAGCGAGACCAACGTGCCTGGCCGGTCGCGTGCACGAACACCGTAATGGTGCTCGATTACAATAAATATAGAGAAAATTTTGGAAAATGTTGGAAATCGACAAAAATTAATACATATTTAAATAATTAAGAAAAAATGGAAAATTGAATTTAAATAAATATAAAAAAAATATATTATAATGATACCTCCAATGTTGCGGCATTGGTGCCGTCATGCCACATGTGAATTGTCACACCCGGACTGTTGCGATGCTTTTTACCGGTAACCAAAAATACAACTGGCCGTTTATTGGGCGTTGTTTCGTCTTAAACCGTTGCGGTGACTTTTAACGTTGAATGGCCTCGATAAGCAACTAAAAATCGCTGTGAGTTCTCCCGCCATAAAGACCGTAAATTTTAAAATAAATTCCGTTGGGCGTTTTTCGCCAAGATCGTAAAACACATAAAGTGGCCTCAACTGGCTACTTGTCGACAATGTGGTTGGTCGTTGTCTTGCCATAATCCCGTATGTAAAAAAAAGGCCTTGATAAGCCACCCGTATGAAGCGAAATTCGTCGTAAACCAGTGCTCCACAGTTGCAGCCCTTCCGCAGGTAAACTCCGGAAAATAACACTGTTGGCCTCAACTGGCCGCCAGATCTGTCGTATGCGGAGTGGCCTCAACCTGCCACCCATAAATAATTGTTTGGGCATTGCCTCGCCGAAACTATATAGATATACATATATACAAAATCATACAAATTTGCGGCGCCCTTCGATAAAGTGGCACTCGTTACTACAAGATGGCACCCATACATAATATTAGTGGTACCCTTTAAATTATTTCGCACCCGTTGAAAATATATGCGACACCAGTTAAAATTATATGGAAAATAATGAAAGTATCCGTTAAATTATATGGTACCGTTAAAATTATTGCGGCGCCCGTTGTTATGAAATGGCACCCGTAGAAAATGTGGTACCTATGAGTTTTTAGCCGGCACCCGTAGATATTCTATATTCGTTGATAAATTTGTACACGTTGTTAAATACTGTACCCGTTGATACTGTGGCATCTTCGTAATAATCAGGCCATTCACTTACAATCACCAGAAAACACTTTCGTAACTATGCCCGTCCCTAATAAATTGATTAAACGCACAATATCGTTTTATTTTAATTTATAAAGTTTTATTATGTTTCATAAAAAAAATAATCCTGTTCCCCAATTGAAAACTTAACGCACAATTTTATTTTTCATATTTTAATTTTAATCAACAAAAAAAAAATGGCCACAGCCAAATCAAAAACTGTTCCAAAACAAAAAACTTGACTCTATTTTGCAAGATTCAAAACTAGACTTTAATTTGACAACATTCCAATCGAGACTAACTAAAAAAAATTCTCGCACCAAATTATAACTTCTAGAATGATTCTTTTTCGGTGCACATTGGTCAAAAATGGGAACCAACATACGAAGAGACATTTACAACGCGACAGCAAAAAAATATTAGTACTTAAAGTACCAAATGCTCGAGAACAGGTGACACTGTAGTCAAACAATATATTCCACTCACCATAGAACGAATAAAAAGAATACACACAGAGGGAAAGGAAATAATTGTTATGACTTCGTAACAACTTTGTACCAGAAACGTGTTCGTATAAACATTTCCAACGCTCTGATGGCGCACTTTAGGCGCAATGAATCAGAGTTAAGGCATATTCTGTCCCGTTTGACAAAAAAGTGATGACGAAATTTTTCTAGGACAGTCGTTGAGTAATCTTAATCGATTATCTTGTAAAAGGGGAAAACATTACCTCCTTACTCACAAGACCATCCTCCTTACTCACAAGATCTAGGTAGTCTAAACGAATTTTGTTGTTTCTCAAATTTAAAACTTAGCCTGGGCGGGTGATTAGATGGGAGCATTGCTTTGAGAAGTGTATAGACTTACAAGGAGACTATGTAGCGAAATAAAAATAAATTTGAAGAAAAAACGTTTAGGGTCTTTGTTATTGCATTTTCCACAAATTGGAAGATCCCAGCGAATTCGGGCCGAAATAGGTCCACCGGAAGTGAAAGCTTCCAAAGGGGTTTTTTCGTGTTTCCAACTGCATGTGTTTTGAAAAGTATATGAATTGCATTTATAATTTTGCAACAATACCGGTTTAGATCAGTTTTCTAAAATTTAAGCGGAAATTACGATTTTTGTCCAAACAATGTTTACCAGTAAAAATTTGGTTCCTGTACTATTCATACGGTTTTTTTTTTGATCGGAATTAAATTTCCAACTAAAGCTTCTTCCATAAATTGAAAAATTCGGGTGATATAAGTCTCAAGCAAGTTCTTCCGCACTTGAATGGAAGCTTTACAATAATTTTATTGTTTTCAGCAACTCTTGTTGTTAATTTGTTTGCATTTCTGTTCTTCTGAAGTTCGTTTGTCAATTATTGAAAATTCCTCTACTTCCCAGAACTTACGGAGTAACCTGCCAATATTTATAATAAAATGTTAAAAGCTGTGGCAATATTTGCTGACAGCCGTTCAGCCGCTCACAAAAAAATCTGTGCCCAGAAAACCACACTAAAAAAACAAATAATTGCGTTAGGCAACACTAAAGTTATATTTCATACCACCTCAGGATTTTAAAAATTTATTAAAATTAATATTACTTCAGTCCAAGAAATATTAAAACCTTCAGTCCAAGAAATATTAAAAACGAGCAAACGGATTAGCAACATCGTGCCCAATTATACCAACATTAGTTATGCTTTTTATAATAATAAATAAAACTAGTAAAGAAAATGATTTTTAACAATAAACCTAGAGATTGCAACCAGTCAACTTTCCATAACCATTTAACTTTAGAAAATCATACAGCTAGCTTAAACAATTTAGACATATTACATATACAACCCAGAGGCAGACGTTTAGATACCTTAGAATCTTACGAAATTCGAAAACCAATATTTCTTAACCAAAATATCCTTAACGAACAGAGAGAAATCCGTTTCTCACCAATTACAGACCCCGCCCTTTTCTATTCTCACGTACGCAATAATTTGACTAATACTTCAATATACCTTAAATTTGGTACTCAGCCGATAATTGCGCGATCCATACATTAATTTTTATTACTTATTTTTTGTCCCTCCTTCTTTTATTTATATTTTGCTTTTTCTACTATATATAACAAAACTTTTGTTTTTACAAATCAGTAGATACTAATGATGATGACCTAACAAGTCGAAATCGATCGTTTTTTTTAAACTTTTTGAAAATATTCAAAAAATTTAATTTTGCAAAATAAAAAACCAGTGTTTAATAAAATGTGTTGATTAAGTGTAGTACAAATAAGTGGCAAAGAAAAATTAAGTAAAAATATACTAAATAATATATACTATATAAAGCTATTTTAACACTTATGTGAGTGACAAGGTACCCGGGTACCTTTTGCACTTTTAAACGTCTAGCTTAGTATGTTCCAGTCATAATAAAAAGTTTTAATTTTCTGAGAACTTCTAGTTCAATCGATAGATTACGATCACACTTAAAAATAAGAAATTTTACAACTTGGCCGCACGTGAGAGCAAAAAGTAGTTTAGTTGTACCGTTGATTGAATACATTAAGATATTACCACTCGGATTTTTGCCGCTACGTTTGGTTAATGTCTCTACTAGTCACATATAGATAGAGGCATTGTTGTGCGAGAGTGGTTTTTTCTTTCTAGCAACATAAAAACCGAACAATTTAATTGCTGTTGTTTTCTCCCATATAAAAATTGCATTTGTATGTATTGTGTATCAACTTTTTATTACATAAAAAAATATCATTCTGAAATGTTACGACTGCTATTTCACTTACTCTTACATACAATTGTACCATCAGTAACAAAATAAATATATGGTTGAACGAAGTAACCTTAGTTTTAATTTGTTTCGAAAAATATCAACAACAAAAAAAATAATAACAAACAAATTGTGTCGCAGTGCAAATAAAAAAAATTCTCATCGCTATATCTGAAAATCTGTAAAAACGTCATGAACAACCTCCACCCACATGGTTGGAACACGACTGAAAAAATGAAAACAGAATGAAGACAAATACAATTTCATTGTTTTTGTCTATTTATTTTTGTCATATATATTTCATATATTCAGTTGACAGAGAGGAAAATACATTTGATTCAATTTTTTTTTAATTTTGTTAAAATATTTAGTGGTGTGGGTAAAAATAAATTAAAAATATGTTTTGCTTCTTTCTAGCTGCTTTGAATTAATTAAGTCTATCTTTGTTCTTCTTAAACCTACATGAAGTGAGTTGTGTTCTTCTTTTACAATGTGTAAGAAACAACAAAAAATAAAAATTGTTGTTGTAATTCGCAGTGGTATTATCTGAAGTCATAATTAATCAATGGTTGTACGAATTAGAGTAACAAAGGTACCCGGGTATATATTTTACACTATATTTGAAAGAAATAGTATGCAAATATTTTATATTTTTGTGTTATATATCGTTGTATTTCATTGTTTGTATTTCTATTTATTTATTTCATTTAATTTATGTTTATATTTTTATTTATTTCAAAAAAACAAACCAACATTTTTTTATTACTATCGATCATTTTTTTCACTGATGTGATATCTTGGATTATTTACGTTTTTTTACAGAATGTTCTTCGAAAACTGACATGTTGCAGCTAATACAAAATTGTTTTCAATTTATGTAATTTTAGCAAAATCCGTTATAGATTTCGAAACTGCAAAAAAAACTGCAATTCTTTCCCTGCCGGGAATTTTTCAAGCGACGTAATACAACTTATGTATACATTACTTTAGTGCATGATGTCCGTTTGAACAAACAACCAATTTTTCCAGAATTTCTGAAAATCTGGAAATACTTAATTGAAAAAGAGTTCGGATTCACAAAATACACGAAAAAATAGTTTTCTTATTAACATCACAGAGGTCATGCATTTAGGGTTAAAATTACAATTTTAAATTTCAAAGCACCTCGACTTAGTTGCTTTTGCCAAAACGAAAACAGCTTGTTTCCTAATCAATTGACGCTACTGACTCTCCGAGTTTTGAAAATTTTTGAAAGATGTAGAATTTTAGAAAATAGTTTTCATGACGTCAAAACCAACTTATAAAAGGATATTCGAAATAATTTTTTTTTTCAGAACCATAGCAGAAGAAGCAGTTCTTTTAATAGGAGACCGAAAAAGCAAATTAAGCAAAAATTTAAATTATTCAGCTATAGTTATTTTAGTTACCGGACTAAAGAAGAGAAGAAAACTGAAGCCCAATCAAAATATTTGATTTTAATTACAACATGACAAATACTAATTATTAAAAAATGCTTGTTCCAAAATAATCCCCAATAACATAATATACGGTAATTGTTAATCCATATTCTATTGACATAACTTAGGTAAATTTTGTACCATTAGGTCATCAAATGCAGTTTTATGAATATTCGTTGATTTTTACATCATACCACGCAGTTTATCCCATTTATGGTGAAATTTCAATTGATGATCATCAAGTCTCTCGTAATCTTGCTAAATAATCATTTGTTAAAGTCATATGTAAGTGTATGTCTGGTTGTGGTCACATGTTCAATTATTGCGATAATCATAAGAAAAGATCAGTCTTGTGGGTGTATCATTTTCTCGTTGTCGCCTATCTCTGTAAATAGTAACATAAAAATAAATATATTAAACTTTGTAATTATTTCTATTAAGTTTTATTTTTTATAATTAAATTATTTACCTTGTTGTTTGATTTGTTGTTGTTGTTTGTTATGACATATTATCGGTTAAGAAATGTCTAATTCATAACATTTCGAAATGGTATAATGGATGCGTTTTGTAGAGAAATATAATTGGTACAATTGTTATAACTGGTATACAGTCTGGCCTTAGTTGAACTGCTGAAACATAGAGTCCTTAGCCAGGTTGTATACCAGAAAAAAAGTATATAAGTTTTGTTTTAAATTTTCACAACTAGAGTTTATTATTAAATTTCATAGCGTATGGTATTAGATTCCATATACTAAAATTGGAGAAATAGTTAAGACACAATTGTGTAGAAATAGATTTCTGTTAAATCTTAAATGTTTAATATGTTAAAATATATAATTTATTAAAAGATAAAAATAAAAAGCATTTATAATTAATGAAATACAATGTGCAAATTTATTGATTAAAAATACATAAGTGAATATTAATAAAATGTGCTGTCCTGCATTATACATCAGCATAGAAGAGCTGATGCTGAACTGTTAAATAAAAGTAATAATTATACACCTTCTAAATTGAAGGTATTAATCTTCCAAAGTATAATTAAACCGGTCGAATTCAGTCAAATATAAAAACACAAGGATGAATACCATGTAATCTGATTTTTTAAATTTATATAAATTAATAATGAACCCAGAGAAAAGAAAAGTCAAAAGATGGGAGAAATAAAACAATCACTAATCCATACATGGGAAAAATAGAAGGATGGAATCAAAAAGTCAAGTGGGAAATTAAATCAAGCATAGTAGGAAAAAGTATAGACTACGAGTTGCAATTTCAACGTCTCAAGAAGATGAAATTTCTCGGAACAACTTCGTTCTGTATTTTCAAATTCTAATGCCTGCTCTGGATCGGATTTACGAAAATGAAACAAAAAAACATTAAAGAGAACTATAGCATCCCTATTTTTGGTTTACCATCCTTACAGCCGAACTAATTTTAGACGGGCATTGATCTTTCATAGCTTTGTATTTCATGAAACGACGGATACATTCCAAGTTTTATGAACCATTTAATTCTCTAGCTTTGCTAATCCGCTAATTTTATATTTTTAATAAAAACGCATAAGCATTTAGGGTTTCATTACAATAACTGCCCTATTAGGAAGTAAATGAAGATAGTACACATTATTCCTTGCCTGACTCGACGAGTGTTACAGTATTTGTCGCTTTATTTTTCCTTGGATAGATAGATAACCTCCGAGAATGCCGAATATTAAAAAAGTACACTCCATTGGCGAATGGATGGCACACGGAGGAAAAATCAGTTATGTTACATAAATTTATAGACATTTTAAAATGATACAATTTCGATCTATAATTCTGCTAAATTGTTAATTTGGATGAGAAATTTTAAATTATTTCTGAAATTATTCACTCTTGTACGGAGTTTCTGTAATCAAACAACTTTCTTACTAAGAAGCTTATTATTACATTTTTCGTTTAATTTTGCTCTAATCTGGTATATTCGTTCGGTTGGGGAAGTACTCTTAACCCTTCAATAATGTCACTAGTTCCAAAGATATTGAGCGTACAAGCTAATACTACAACAACTTCACCATCAGCATCAATCAACTATTGCTTCGGGTTAGAACAAATTTAGGAGACCGCATGGGAACAGCGCAGAAGAAATTGTAAAATGGAGGAAAATTCTATTCGTCGCGGATATTTTTCTGTAACTAAATGTTATGTACTTACTCGAATATCTTGTACAATGGAATTATTTCATAATGTATTTAATACTGACAGTTATATAAACGCCCTTCCAAGATTGTCTATTCCTACAAAATCTACAAAGTAGAAAAAATTTCGTGAGCTTTTTATTTACAATACAAAAGAAAATATTCGTACAAATTACTAGGTAGTAATTTACCGCCAACCAGTTTATGAACAAGTTTATTGAATTACCGTATTGAATTACCGGGATTTTAAAAAGTTGATAACTTTGCACACACGCTAATTAATATCAATATTAAACTCACAAGCTTCAAATTTCAAATCAACTGAAATTTGTTCATTCTATCATCAAAAACTCAGTTAAAAGCAAACAAAATATTTATTACGGTACGATACCGAAGACAAAAGTTTCAAGCCATTTCTGCCATTGTGATTGGCACAACAAGCTCGAATTTGAGTAGCCCAATATATGTGGCAGAGGTATGCTTGAATAACTGCTGGAAATAAAGTGCTTCGGAAAAGAAACCTAAAAGGAACGACTCGTCATTATGCTGCTGAAAAATTTCAATTGAATCACATGTCCTTGGCCCAATATATAATTTAGTTCTGGTTCCGAAAAATCGCAAGTTCATGGAACCAAACCTAATAACCACTTGCTATAATGACTGTTGTGATTGTTTTTTTTATAATGCTAAACAGTCCAGGCTCCTCGTAACTGTCACAGCTCTTGCACCCTACGCGGGATTATATACCTATGTGCGTAGACCGTCCCTCTTGTTACCTTTTCTGGCTTAACGAATGCTCAGAGTTCTCAGACTCAGTGGACCAGATTTTTTGTAAGTCTGGGGTTGCGAATTATACGGAAATCACTCCTCTGAATTCTACCCAGTAACTGGAGGGCAATACCACATGCTCAAAAAACTTGACAGCAATACTCTCTACATGGTTTATTAGAGGTTTAATATATCTGGAGTGCTTGATCAACGCAATAATGTGCTCATTGCATTTGAAATTGTTGCTTATTTGAACTCCAACCAGACGAGTTGAGTGTGACGGGTAAATCGACCTTGACCACAAAAATTTATTCGTTGTCACTTCTTTGACAATTTTTTCTCATTAAACTTAACCTGATTTCTTTCTCCTCACTCAAATATTATAGTTTAGTTCTTAGGGAGTTGGTTTAACTTCGAATGAAATAGAATAGTACATTGTAGCGCCATCAGGAAAGCTATGGAAATGGTTAGCAGTGCTATCCGGGAAATCCTCGATGTTGAAAAAAAGAAAGTTGTTGGGGGTGCTGTTCAGATGATGTGCATTGAATCCAAGCAGTATGCAAAAATTTACAAATGAGGTTCTCTTGCCAAACCTTATCAAAATCCATTTGTTTGCGACATTGTTCTTCAGAAATTATTTTATTAATTTCGATGGAACTTCTTGTACCATTGCACCCTTCCAGGCTTGGGCAATTATCTTGATTATCGGAAAGAGGAATTTTTTTATTAATATTGGAGCCAGGTCGCAGACATTCTACTGGAATATTCCAACTGCAGAATTCCATGCGGTGTTCGGTGGCCTTTTTTACGACCATTATTTTCAGTTTTCTGAAGAGAGTTTAATGGTATCCATTTTATAACCACAATATAGAACTGAGAGAGGCATATTTCCATTCGGGAGAACTAACATCGAGTTCAATGTAAAGGTGTTTGTCAGTAAGTTGGCCTGAAAATATTGATCGACCACCAAAGTACTATTTGCAAATATCAATGCTGAAATGGACGTTTTAGAAATATTGGCAACCGTTGCGACCATTAAGTAAAAATCGTTATTTTAAAAGTATATATGTATTTCCAAAGGTCGGAATCGTTTGGTAATCTGATGTATGTGAAGCTTTCCACGATAAACCAGCCCGAAAACACCGTTTCAATTTTGGTGTGTTTCTTTGCTAAATTAAACACTATCCCGAAAAATTTATTGAAAATGCATGAAAAACGAGAATTTCATCCCGAAATATTTTGGAGGTGTATTAAATAAATAATAATTAATATCGGTGAAAAGGAATAAATATCACGGTTTTATTTGCTCCATTTAGACTACACATTAAGGTAAAGTATGTGACAACGAACCACCTTACCTGGTAAACTACGTGACAAAAAAATTTAAATGTGTGCTGTTGTACAACAAAATGAGTTTTTCTTATTATTTAAATACAGAAGTCACGAAATATGTAATCATCATATGCATACAGTGTGTCGAGTTTGCCCACAAAGATTTAAAAATTTAAAAATACTTAAGAATAAGCAAATCAAGCAAGTTGTCTTGACGGTTTATAGTGCGTTCTGAAAGAGGATTTACGTAAAGGTCATTTTCGCCATGATATACCAATTACATCGTCCTAAAACTTTGCACCGGAAAAGGTTGAGACCAGAATTACTCGAAAATCATAGTGAGACCGATGCCAATACCCAAAATCTCAACTTACATTAAAATATACAGCGTGTTCTCAAAGTGACAACATGTGGGCCATTCTC
The DNA here is from genome assembly GCA_947310385.1 of Nephrotoma appendiculata. NCBI lineage: Eukaryota > Metazoa > Arthropoda > Insecta > Diptera > Tipulidae > Nephrotoma > Nephrotoma appendiculata. The sequence goes on from OX371223.1 coordinate 54,878,708, forward strand.
GCCATGATATACCAATTACATCATCCTAGAACTTTGCACCAGCAAACGTTGAGACCAGAACTACTCGAAAATCATAGTGAGACCGATGAACAATACCCAAAATCTCAACATACATTAATTAATTTCGGCTTACTTCAAAAATCTATAACGAAAAATATTTTTGTAAAACAGCCTCTCCGAAATGACTTCATGTCTTCCACTTTAGATGCCACTACATAAACAAGGGAAAGGCAAAGAAAAGGGAGATAAAAAGACAAACCTGTAATTTCTTTCACTAGCATTGCAACATAAATGCCTTGTGTTTTACAAAACCGATATTCATAAGTTCAATGGAAAATGCGGTACTCGTTCTTGTTAATTGTTAAAAAATTTATTTTTACTATACATCACCATGCCAATAAGTCCACGTATTATTATGAAGAGCAGGGTTAGCATTCGGATCACTTGGCCGATTATAACGTGGTACGACAGAATTTTTTATGGCTGATATATCTGCCTCCATCTCCTGCACCTTCGATTTCTCGTATACATATAAATTTTCATTTTCACATGGATCCATTTCAATGTTGAATAAGCACGGTATTACAGCAGGAAGACAACCCGTTCGAGGTTTAGAACACCGTACCATCGATGCGTTACGAATCGATTGTATTTTTTCATCAGTAATGGGGAGAAGAGTTAGTGAATATTTTGCAAGGGCCTGACCAGCTCTCGAGTTCCGTACTAAATTAAAGTATATATAGGCGTTCGGATTATTTATCACGAGATGAATTATATCATCACCAATCCACGAATCATAGACACCTAATTGCCGGTTTCCTTTCACATATTTGTACTCCCCTTTCATATACGATATGTAATCATCGATATTATGAACGATTGATTTTCTGCGACTGCTTACATTTATTGATAGCGCATTCCAAATATTATAACCGTCTAAACCTAGTGGCACGGGCACTCCGGCTAATGTTAAAAAAGTGGGAAACCAATCGGACACGTGAAATAATTGATTCGATACCCGTTCACGGTTCATGAGTAGAGGACTCCAAATGGCGGCTGGAACACGAACACCTCCTTCCCACGGGCCATCTTTTTGCCCTCTAAATGGATAGTTTGACCCTAAATTACTTAATGGCCCTAAGGATGGTGCACCATTATCCGAATAAAACAGAATTACTGATTTGTGCAGCATGTTATTTTTTTTGAGGGCCGAAATAACTTGACCAATACCATCATCCATCATCGATATGGCACTAGCTAATTTTCTTCGTATTGGATTTTTTATATAGCTAAATTGATAAGTGGTCCCTTTCGGAGATGCCGGTGGCTCAACTTCATTCCCAGCGTGTGGAGCGAGATGATTAACCATTAAGAATAATGGTTTAGTTTTATCGTGTTTATTTATTATTTTAATACCACGGTTCGTAAGCATCGTAGTAACATATTTACCTCTTGATTCAAAATCAACGGTAAAGTTTTGCCGGAAATCGTACCCAGCCGGCCATAACGGTTTATCCTACAAAACGTAATTTTAGTATAAAAACATTTTAATTTTTAAAAAGAATTACTTACGAGTACAGACAGTGTGTGCGCAAAATAATCTATGTATCCACCATAGAAGCCGTAAAACGAATCAAATCCACGTTCAGTCGGCGTAAAATCCTTCCGATGAAAACCTAAATGCCATTTCCCCACTAAATGCGTTTTGTAGCCTACTTCCTTTAAATATTGCGGTAAAATTTTTTCACTCGTATCCAATCCCCACGGCTCATGATTTGCAATTACGGAATGTTGCAGACCCAAGTGTATCGGATACTTTCCGGTTAAAAATGAGCCTCGTGACGGTGTACACATCGGTGGTGTGTAATGTCGATTTAATGAAATACCGTAATACGCGAGCGCATCAATATTTGGCGTAGGTATATCGCTGCTACCGTGAAAACTAACATCTTGCCAACCCATATCATCCGCCATGAATATTATGATATTTGGCGGACCGCATGCACTGAACACGACAAAAAAACTTAAATTAATTAGCACACCTGTAGTAGACATCATGTGGTTACACTAAAACGATACGATTTAATTTAAAATGGTGCATGGAGCACTAGCGAAGCACTTGTAACAATTAAGTCTGCATTCAAACTAACTATTTGCAAATCATCACATTCTAGGTAGATGTTTTCGTATATGCAGCTATCTATAAAAATGACATTTTTTATAATTTATAAGTAAAATACACTGGTCGTCAAAAAGTTTCGGACACTACAAAAATTTGTGTTTACGGTAATCCTATATTTCATCACATCTAGCATTCGTTTTGGAATACTGTGCATCAGGTTCGTAATGTTCTCTTGATGTCTCATTTCGAAGTGTCCGGAAATTTTTGCCGAGCAGTGTACTTAAAAGAGAACAACAATTTTTGTATGTTATCTACATTTTCAGTGGGTAATAACGGCTGTCACTGGTAATCGTTGAAATGTTGGAACTGCATACAAAAAAGGTTAGACGATATAATAAAAACTGGAATGTAACTTCTATCTATGACATTGTACCCGTATTACAATTAACATATTAAGGCAAATGGGTTAAATAATTGTTCTGTATGTGATAACAGCTTTTTTTTTATTTCGTGACTATTTTTGATATACCTATACAACCTAGTTTTATATTGTAATAAACATGAACAAGAAGGATAGGTCGAAATCGGAATGTGATTTACTGATGAATTCTTTTGAGATTGAAACTCGTTCTCCTAAAATAGTTCTAATCTAACACCGAAAGATTTTATGATGTAAATGCTTTCATCACAACTTAGCCGGCTCCACCCTATTGCATTGTACCCGACAATATTTTTCGGGAAACCCTGAAATATATAAATAAACAAACTGGATGGTTTGCCATCGCACGAATACGCTACATAATAATGGGCCATATGAAAATTATCTATATCCAACCCATGAGTGGACATTTTTTGGCCTTGTGACTTATTAATAGTCATTGCAAATGCCAAGCGAATTGCAAATTACATGTGTCGGAAGGAAATCATTGAGATCCGTGGCAGGAAAACCATTTCATCTTAAAACTTGAAGTTCAAAATGATAGCTTCAAGAATTTTGCCCATGATTTTTTTAAGACCAATTGCGTGCCATTGCATAGCTTTGGTGCATTTAAATTCCAAAGCAAAATAAATGGTGAACCAATTTTTAATCACAAGTTGTGGAGGCATTATCGGTAAATCCAGTGAATTCAAGAATTCAACAGGATACTTGATTCCTTCGTCCGGTTATCATCGATATTTTGTGTGGCCAAAATAAATCGCTCATGTAGCCACGCATGATTAATGTATTTTCGTGGAATCGAATTTTTCCATTGCCAATGTTCTGCAATTGTTCATAGAATGACGGTGTCAATGGATCGTTAATTCGCATTAATATCGTCCGCCTGCAAGTGTGAGATCCTAATGATTGTCCTATTCCAGCAAATCCAATTCGCGACCTGCATCGCGGTACTGGAAGGACGTCGATTCAGGAACGTTAACTAACAACAAACACAAAAAGCAGCATTCGCGTTGAATTGGAGGGATGTGTATATTCGGCCTAATGTATTTCCTCTTAAATATGCCGGCGTATCCTTGGACTGGAACAACTCGCTTTCGTGGGTCCTTTTTTGACTGCTTGTCTACGTGAAAAATCGTGGCACATGAGTATACATTAATGTCTTTGCAGGTTGGCCGAAAATACCTGGTCGGTTGCATAGTTCGAAAAAATTAGTTAATGCGGTTTTTGGGGCAACTAATGCTTGTTGTAGAGCAGCCTCTGCAGTGAAATAAACAAACGCTTTCCATTTTCAAGGTGTACCGGCAAATTTTTAAAGCAGGGTCTTGCTGCTAATGAATCGGCCCATTTGATTTCATGTTATTTTGTTGTTATCATTTAAATTTAACCAGCAAATACAGCCATATCGCTGCCCTTATGAACGTATTTGCAAATATATTTGATGGACTTCACCGAACTGCAGAACTCAACATTTATGTGTGGTTTATAGGTTTGCAAAGTAATGGCAAATAGGGAACCACCCAGCGGTGATCAATGTCAAGTTACGTCCCTTAAGCTAGCAGAACCTATATAGCAGAACATTACAAGATAGTACGGATAATTATAGGCTAATTATAGGCTAATTAAATGCCACATTAAAAAATTTTGGGCTCCACCCCTTCCAACTAAAACGCGGGTTCTGCTAGCTTAAGAAAAAGTTAGCAGAACCCATATCAAAAACTGATTTAAAAACAATTGGAAAATTAACGGTTAATTTTAGGCTAATTAAATGCCCTATTTAAATTTTTTTATTCTGCTCGATCTAGAAAATGCAAAAGGCTTTATCATTTCAAAGCTAGCAGAACCCAAATCGAAAATCGGACCAAAACCGAAATTAGAACGCAAAACAAGATCTATTGATAAGCCAATAATTTTAGGTTTGTTTTGTTCTTGTTTGTGGAGCCCAAGATTTTTTAATGGGGCATTTGAATAGCCCATAGTGAGCCTAAAATTATTTGCTTATCAATAGATCTTGCTTTGCGTTCTAATTTCAGTTTTGGTCCGATTTTCGGTTTGGGTTCTGCTGGCTTTAGATTAAATGACCTGAAGTCTGGTCAAAAACGGGTGGAGCCCAACATTTTTTAATAGGGCATTTAAATAGCCCATAGTGAGCCTAAAATTATTTGCTTATCAATAGATCTTGTGTTGCGTTCTAATTTCAGTTTTGGTCCGATTTTCGATTTGAGTTCTCCTGGCTTTAGATTAAATGATCTGAAGTCTGGTCGGGGTGGAGCCCAAAATTGTTTAATGGGGCATTTGATTAGCCCATAGTGAGCCTAAAATTATTTGCTTATCAATAGATCTTGCTTTGCGTTCTAATTTCAGTTTTGGTCCGATTTTCGGTTTGGGTTCTGCTGGCTTTAGATTAAATGACCTGAAGTCTGGTCAAAAACGGGTGGAGCCCAAAATTTTTTAATGGGGCATTTGATTAGCCCATAGTGAGCCTAACATTATTTGCTTATCAATAGATCTTGTTTTGCGTTCTAATTTCGGTTTTGGCTCGATTTTCGGTTTGGGTTTTGCTAGCTTTAGAAATGATAAAGCCTTTTGCATTTTCTAGATCGAGCAGAATAAAAAAATTTTAATTGGGCATTTAATTAACCTAAAACTAACCGTTAATTTTCCAATTGTTTTTAAATCAGTTTTTGATATGGGTTCTGCTAACTTTTTCTTAAGCTAGCAGAACCCGCGTTTTAGTTGGAAGGGGTGGAGCCCAAATTTTTTTAATGCGGCATTTAATTAGCCTATAATTAGCCTATAGTTATCCGTACTATCTTGTAATGTTCTGCTGTATGGGTCCTGCTAGCTTAAGGGCTCTACGGCGATACAATGGATAACCACCGATATTAGTGATGTATAGTTCATACACTTTTTGGGAAATGCTTCGTACATTTTCCATTGTCCATGCACGGCATCGCCATATTTAGAACCCTGGGTCATGATAGCGGTGACAATGTCAAACAACTCTTGATAGATATTCTAATCCGGAATTTCTGCTGAAATAATTTTAACAATTTCTGTTTGACAAGTCGCATCAAGACAAATAAAAATTGAACCTGGCGGAAAGATTATTAAATACGGCTGGAATTTAAAATCCGTTCCGACATACCGACGAAAACTGCGCAAGATACTTATCTTCGTACATACAATAATTAACATTCAATTGTATGTAATGAGGGGCGAAGTCCGAGATACATACCTCCTTGCCAGTGCTCCCTGGGTAACGCTAAATGAATCAGGTGGTATAGTGGGGGCGAGCAGGGGAAATCCTATTTATAGTCATGGACACTACATGTCAGGGTGGGCCATTGGCGCCTCGTAACCAATACCAAACCAGCGTCTGTTCTCCAGGTTAGGAGCGGCTGAAGCGGGCGTCTGTCTTGTATCAAGCAGCTCGCTATATAAATGTGTTTCAAGGTAGGACTGGATGCCTTAAGATTCTCACCTGTATGTGACTCACACACGTAACAAGCGGGTTGTGCGGCACGCCAACAACCTTTCCTCATAAAAACATTTAAGTTATGAACCTTAAATAAATGCCTCGGATTACCATATCGGATTTATTACAAACTCGATCTCGGAAATTGTACATGGGCAACGCTTTAAAAATGGGAACATGGAACGTGCTTAGCCTATTAAGACCTGGAGATATCTATAGGACCTTTCGAACCAAGCAAAGAGTTACACATTAGACGTACTTGCACTACAAGAGCATAAATGGTCTGAGAGTGGGATCCATGACACCACCAATGGTCACACTCTACATTACAGCGGCCATCAGAACGGAGGAAAATTTGGAGTTGGCTTCTTCATTCATCGGCGCGTGAAGCATCATGTCATCGATTTCCGCCCTATCAACATGCGGATGTGCACGGTCAGACTTCGCACTAAGAAATATAACATCACGATCGTTAATTTGCATGCAGCCACCGAAGATAAATCTGATGACATCAAAGATCTATTCTTTGTCGAGCTGGAGGAAGTCATCAATAACATACCGCACCACGACGTTAAAATCATCGTGGCCGACTTTAATGCAAATATCGGTAGGACTGCAGAAAATACATCGCACATCGGTCCTAACAGTCTACATCTAACTATTAACAACAACGGCCAACGCGTCACCGACCTGGCATTAATGTACAACTTAGTTGTATCAAGTACGCTTTTTCCACATAAGAGAATTCACAAAGTAACGTGGAGATCGAATGATGGAAAAACGGAAAACCAAATCGATCACATCATGGTGTCTAAGAGACACTCAACCAGCATATCTGACGTTATATTCTACAGAGGTGCAGACATGGACACCGATCACATGCTTGGAGTATTTAAATATAAGTGCAAACTGTCATCTACGTTCAACAGACAAGCACAAAAAACCGTTCGATGGAATGTTGATGCTCTTAAAGACCAGACGTCACTGCAGAGTTACCAATCAGCTGTCACTAACTATCTAGAACGGCCCAGCAACAATGAAGAAGCTCCTTCTAACATCCAGGGGCGGTGGTACACTACACAGTCAGCCATTACCACTGCGGCGCAAAACACTATCGGAAGAAGACCTCCGAGACCCCGCAATGATTGGTTCGATGATCAATGCCGCCTGATCGTCGCAAATAAACGAAAGCTTCGTGAAAAATAAGCACTCAGGCAGAATATCTACGCGCAAGGAAAACCACGATTAAATACCTTCGACAAAAGAAACGCGATCATATGAGGTCATGCATTGAAAACATCAGCTTCCAAGCGGAAGTAGGAAATGCAATGGACTGTTTGGCTAATGCCAGGAATCTCACTAAAGACTTCCACCCAAGAAGTACAGCCATCATAAAAGGGAAAAGAGAATTGAGAACAATTTTGGCTGATGTTCTCTCAGTATGGCAAACCTACTTTCAAAATCTACTAAATCAGAATGACGAAGTGACCCCCATTAGATCAATAGCTCCGCCAGGTATAGAGATCTTCGTCGAATATCCCACATTAGAGGAAGTAGATGCAGAAGTAGTCAATTGAATGTGAAAACTTTCGTGGCATAGCTCTATTGAACACTGTTTACAAAGTGTTGTCTAATGGTTTACTTGCCAGACTCATCGCTTTAGCCGAAAACATCATTTGCGACTATCAATGTGGTTTTCGTCCCAACCGATCGACCACTGACCAGTGTTTTTCACCATGAGGGTGATCTTGGAAAAATCTTGGGAGTACAACATAACCATACATCAACTATATATAGTCTTCCGGCAGGCATATGACAGTATAAACCGCGATAACCTATGGGCCGCACTCATATGCCTGGGAATTCCAGAGAAACTCATTTCTCTGTGCAAACTAACAACGTCTTGGTCTAAATGTAGAATCGTAGTCGCAGAAACTGTGACAGACTCCTTTGAAATAACATCTGTATACCAATTTTGTCCCGAAATGTGTGAAACGAAATGAGTGTAACCGGAATGATATAGTAGTAGCATATGTATTTGTGGTAGTTTCGTGCGTATGGCCCATGCCACACGTAAAAAAAATGCCGCATTTTTCTTCGTTTCTTTCCCCGTTTACCTATGATACAAGTTTTAATTGCGACTTAAACAAATTTTCTGTTCAACCACACAACTCAAACATAAATGAAATAAAAAATATTTCAAGGACATTTTTGACTCATTTTAGTTAAAATTTTATTTAAGAGAGAGCAGAACAAAACATTGGTAGAAAAAAAATGCCAAAATACAAAAAATGCTCGTGTGGCATGGGCCAATGATTGTTTTTCTGCATATGCAAGTCACGTGCCATTCTTTTTTTGTTTATTCATATTAACTCTTTCAGTGCAAACATGATTTCGGCTAGTATATTGAGGAACACGATTGCGCTTTTTGGCACTCAAAGGGTTAACCATTGTAAACGCCATATTTTTGTGTTGTTTATGTATTTTCGATTTTTTTATAATTTCTAAAATTTATGAAATTTAAAACAAATTTACCTATAACATTTTATTATTAGATGTAAAATTAATTTATGATAATAGATAATATAAAATATATTGGCATGTCAAATAATGACACTCCACAGCTCGAGAGCAGACGTAATGTGCTGAGAAAAGGAAGTAAGCACCATAAAAATTAAACGGATTCGCCCGGAACGCGTTATTTTCGTACTGTTCATCATACAAATGACACAAATACGAACAAAAGAAAAATACAAATACAAGGACATAATTGTGTATTATACACTGTGTACGTATTCGATTTTTTTTTGCTTCACTCATTTTAAATGAGTAACTCACGAGACAAAATCGATACCCTGGTGTTTGACAGGGAGATGCACTCGCGCCTATCCTGTTCAATTTGGCGCTTGAGTACGTAGTGAGGAAAAGCAATAAATCAGGCCAAATTCTTGGATATGCGGATGATATCGTGCTTCTTGGCCGAAGACTTAGCGATATCAAGGACAGTTTCATGCCGCTCGATCGCTGCGCACGAAAACTTGGCTAGCCAAATATTTAGCAACACCTAGGAACATCTCTGTGGCAAATCTCGGAATTGGTGACAACAATTTTTATGGTGTCGAAAACTTTAAATACCTCGGATCAGTTATAACATCGTCGAATGATATGCAGGCAAATAAAAGCCCGAATCGCTGCCGGACAATGAGTTTTCTACGCCCAATCAAGATTATTGTGATCGAAACTGAGTTGGCATTTTGTAAAGCATTAATAAGACCTGTGCTGACTTTCGAAAACGAGAGCTGGACCATGACCTCTAATGATTGTAGATTATTATCTACCTTCGAAAGGAAGGTAATCCGTTCAATTTTTGGTCCTATTAAAGTTGCGAACAACGAATATCGGATTCGTATGAATCACGAAATAAAGCAACTCTTTGGAGGCAGCGACATCATCGGATTCATCAAATCCAATCGAGTGAGATGGCTCCCGGAAGACCCCGACTACGAGGGCGAGACGACATCGTACAAGATCTACGAACATTATTATGATGTCGAAACTGGAGGACGAGAGCGGTGGATCTAGATGGATGGAGGGCCTTAGTGCAGGCGGCACAATCCCTTTATGGGATGTGAAAGCCAGAGAGAGAGCGAGAGAGAGAGAGAAAACATACATTAACATAACAGTATATTTAACTGAACAACAGTTGGGCTTTACTCGGTTTTGGCCAAATCTCAGATTTCAGCTTGAATTTAAAGCTAGCAGAACCCACATCGAAAATCCAACTAAACCCGAAGTTATAGAACGCATATCAAAATCAATCGACATATAATTAGTTTTAGATTCATTAATGATTGATTATAAAGAATGATAATATTATTATGGTCTAATCAAATGACACCTTAAAAATTTGGGCTTTACTCGTTCCAGACCAAAATTCAGGTCACTTAATGTGAAGCTAGCAGAACTAAAATCGAAAATCGGACCAGAACGCAAAACTTGATCAATTGGCATACAAATAATTTTAGGCTCATTATGACCTTATCAAATTCCCAATTAAAACATTTTGGACTTCACTCATTCTTGACTAAACTGCAGGTTACTTATTTTAAAGCTAGCCCAACCCAAATCGAAAATCGAACCAAAACCAAAATTAGAAAGCAAAACTAGATCAAAAACGAAATTTAAAATTTTGTTACTAAAAATTTTCAAAATTTTACGAAGAATTATGCTTTCTTTTCTTAGGCTGCGGGCCAATAGCCGAGTAAAAGTCAATTTTAAGTAAATTTTTCGGTAAATTCAATTATTTTTCAAAAACTCTTGGCAAACTGATCGAAAAATTTATCCTAAAACCGGTTTTTTCCGTAGTAAACGATTTACTTTAACCGTTTGAGCCACAGGCGGTAATGGAAACGCATAACAAACAACGTAAAACCATTTATGGTGCACGCGCAAACGACAAAATAAACTCCAACGCAGATAACAAATGCTTCTTGTATTTGTTAGGTAACGCAATTTTCGTCTTTTCCTCATCGCTTCTCGTTACATTTTTTTAATTTATTTTCTCGACATAAAATTTTAACAGCGCGATCGCAATGCTTGAGACTCAAACGGTTAATGTTGATTTCGATTGAAGAAAAAATTTTACACTGAGGGTAAAAATGATACTCCAAATGCTCTCAAAATGTTCGATTGAAAAATAAAATACCACAAGAGTAATATTTTACTACACCCAGGGTATAATTTTCTCTACTCCAGGTTTTTTGATCGAGTGATCCATTTTTTGTTGTTGTCATACGCCATTTTTTTCTATACTTGTCAAAACATGCGTGTTTAATAATCGGGAACTTTAATTAGAGTATTACGTTATGGAGGAGATTTTAAATGAAATTTACTTCACATCAACCTGACCATTCTCCTCAGATTCATCTGATGAGGAATTTTTGGAACAAACAATTGTCAATCATCGACATGGCATGACAGCAAAGATGAAACAAATATATTGTTTTGACATTTAAAAGCGATGTAGTTCATTTCTGTTCCATTGATACAAAATGAGGGTATAAAATAAGGGTACTATTTTTAGAGTAGGAAAATGTCAATCGAAATTAACATAAGTTTCACACACAGCCTTAGAAAATAAAAAATCGTAATCATGAAAAATGTTGACCTCGAGATTTTTACAAATTTCCCATTTTTACCATTTAGGTATTATATTATTTAGCCGTGTGTTTGCAGACTAAATGTCTGTAGCTTTTTTGCAGTCCCGAAGGATTAACTGATCGGGTTAAAACTTAATACTTAAGCTTAATCGGTGTACCAGAAGTGACAACCTCAATAGCAGCCCTTTCATTTATTTTCAAATATTTTGAGAAGTATATTAGTTTTTACTTTTTACTTAAAATGATTGACATTTAATCGTGACTCAAAAAATATTTCCCAATCTCAAATTATTTTCTCCGATTACGATGTCGAGTATCCTTTACTCAATTTACAGTAAATTCTTATTCTACATAATTTGAACTGCCTTGCTCTTGTGCATTTTCATTTCGAGATAATCGCTGTACGTGTTTCCTTGTTTGTTTCTTTAATTCATCAGTGACGTATACCGTATTCAAGCCGCTAGGAAGGTTGTCGTCCCTAATGTACATGAGGCATTCACAATCCCTCGCAGCACTTTATTTTGGGAACAACGTATATCATTTTTATATTGGTTTTATTGCTACAACCCCAAAGTTGAGTTTAGTATTTGCCTGTATAGAAGCAAATTTTGTGTATTGATGGCTCAGAATTTCTACCCATGAGCCAGTACATTTTACTATATTTGATATTTAACTATTATTTTTTCTTCTTGGTGTGTTCTTTCCATCTTAGCTTAGATCGAGGATCATACCAAGGTATTTTGTTTGTATTTACATATGAAATTTAGTTTGAGTTGTGAACCATTTGAGTAGATAGTTTACCTTTTGGTTTGTAAAGTTGACATGTACCGATTTGGTTTCATTTAATAAGATGCGCCATTTTTTAATCCAGTTCCTCACCGTGTTAACTGCATTTTGAAGTTTGCTTGTTGTTTCCGAAATATCTTTTCCAACTGCTATATAATGGCTGTATTGTCTGCAAATTTTACTACCGAATATTCGGTAAGTCTCTCAGACTGCAGCAACAAATTTGTCAAGAGCTATATAATTTTACCAGATTGGTCCAAATCTTTGGACATTTAAATTACAATAAATTTAGAAATTTTCTACACTAAATTAATAAAAAGTTTTTAAACTTTTGAGATACCCACCTTCCCTTTGGCCGAGCTCGAAAAATGCCTCGGCGGAAATCATTATATATGTATATATATATACATATATAGGGATGAATGAAAGGTTGTAAACGAAGGAAGTTTAACTTGATATCATCTCAACTGGATTCGAAAAACTATGAAAATATTGTAAAACCCTAGTTTTTGGCCAGTTTGACGAGGTTCTGGGCGATAAAAGGGGAAATTATATTCCTAGAGGACAATGACCCCAAGCATAAGACAAGGAATGCTATGAACTGGTTCAAGCAAAATGAGATGATTGTACTGGATTGAACCCCATAATTGCCAGACCTAAACATCTTTGATCATGTTTGGGGAATTGTTAAGAAAAATTTACGACTGTTCACGACCGAACTCAAAAATTTTCCAGAGCTGTGGGAAGGACTTAAAGTGTGTGGTACAACATTAAGGTATCCGAAATACTAAAAGTTTTCAATAGTCTGCCGAGAAAAATAGAAGCCTGCATTAAAGCTAAAGATGAAAGTACCAAATATTACAAAAAAAAAATAGTTTTGTTTCTCTGCAACACTGTAAAACAATTGTGTCCTCTCTCAAGAGGACATTAGAGAACAAAAGTCCAAAACATGCATTTTGAACGCATCAATCATGTGTTGAAAAACGTTGACCTCACAGTTTATTATTCTTTTGTGAGGTTACAAAGAATTCATTCCGTGCCAAATCAGGACTGGGCGGATGATCCATTACTTCGATGTTTTGATCGCTCAAACAAATTGTTGTTTACCATTAAAAATTGAGCGTTCTACTCGTTGTACCATTGATACGATTGTGGTATGTTCAGTTTTTTCCAGAAAACAGGCGACCATTTGCTTTGTGCGCGAACAAGCTCATATTAAAACACCCATACCGTCGATTGTGTTTGGTTTCGGAGTCATAAGCATAGATCCAAGATTCGTAACCTGTCACGATTTTACGACATGTTTCGAAGTACCGTAATCATACTTTTTGAGCATTTCTTCCGACCAATTAACACGGGTTTTCTGAATGTATGCTAGTCCCATGCACATGGGCGCCACAATCTCACGATAAGTCACATGATGATCTTGCTAGATCAGTTCGTTCATAGCATCAATGTTTTTCGGAACAACAATCGATTTTGGATAACTTTGGATACCGATTTTGGATAAATTCTGTAAGTCATCGATAAATACTGTCAGCGCGAGATAAAAAAAATGATAAATGGATTGAACATTGATATAATTTTTTGTTGTTGAAACGTCGCTTCATGATGTAATCCTGATGTTATGATGTGTATTCCTGGATGTAATATTATTGCAACTAGATCGTAAACTAGATAATGCTAGCCCTAATTCATCTTCCTTAATTTTATAATTAAGATAAAATTAATTAATTAATTAAATTCAAGGATGGACAAATTACATATGCTTTAGTAATTGAAATACAAAAAAAAATACAATTTTCGTTGATAGAAATTTTGAAAAAATCCACCGGAAAAGTCGGAAAACCTTAAAAATCGAATAAAAAGCCATTTTTATATGAATTTTATGTGTACAGTTTTTATGAAACAAGTGGTGCACTAGTTAAAGCTTCGGCGCTTGGGTACTGGATTCGAATCCCACCGAAGGCTGCATTACTATTTTGTTTTTTATCCAATCTATTTATTTTATCTATTTATTTTCTCTATTTATCTATGTATATAAAAATCAATTGCCGTGCGTTAGTCTCGAAAAAACTCGAGAACGACACGACCTATTTGAATGATTCTTTTTGTGCATTGTCCGTCTCAATACGGACGGATTTATGATAGATGCGATTCAGATTTATAATAGATGCGTTCGTTCGTTCATTCTGACAAGTTTTTCCACCAATCATATTGCTCAAAAATGACGATTCTGGATTTTTGTAAAGAAGATGATTGGTCGAACAAATGACCGATCGAACGAATACAACCATAAATCTACCTTTAGTGTTGAATTCGATAAAAAATTGAATGGAATGGCTACTCAATCATCTAACTCGAACGTCTATTGAGAATTGAGTTGAGTTGTTTGATTTTTCTCTCATCAAAATCAATTTTCGTGAAGCACAAAAGTGTTTGATCGGACGAAGTAATTTGGGGCGAAACAAAGTTTGCCGGGTCAGCTAGTTTACTATAAATTTGAATTAAAATGTATTTACTTTGTTATAACTTCTTGTTGTAATTCAGAACTCACTGGCTCAGCCGTCAATTGCTAAACGATCGGGCAATATTAGCCGCCTAAAATAAAAATGCCACTGAAATTAACATTGACATTCAAAACACAATTACAGGTCAAATAAAAATATACAAATTGATTGGTAGCGTTATGGATCCAAAAGAACTTTTTAATTATTACCCAAATGAATTTTTGAAACCACTCGACTTGCCTGGAACTCCACCTCACATTTTATACAATTAAAAATTGGTGCATTAATAGTTCGCTTACGTAATTTAAACCAACTACATACAAAAGCGTGGTGAATGAAACAAGATTGGTTGTAAAAAAAATTACTCAATAATATCATTGAGTCCATGTATCAATTCTAAAATCTGGAAGTCCAATTTAAAACTGGAAACGTCATGTTTTGCACACGGACAACTCATCATTGGATAGTCACGTGTTGGAAAGCCAACATCATTCATTTGCGTAGAAGACAGCAAGACAAAAAATAGGGTTGATCAGAAAGCATTACAGATTCCGTCAAACGCATATAGCCCATTCACATACTTACACCTAAATCATTATGAAATCAAT
Organism: Nephrotoma appendiculata; assembly: GCA_947310385.1. Classification (NCBI taxonomy): domain Eukaryota; kingdom Metazoa; phylum Arthropoda; class Insecta; order Diptera; family Tipulidae; genus Nephrotoma; species Nephrotoma appendiculata. The sequence goes on from OX371223.1 coordinate 54,893,807, forward strand.
TAAAGTCAGAACCAAAGTTAGGGCAAGCGACGTGGGCTTGGTTATGCTAGTATTCCTATAAAATTGATTTATACATCAAAAAATTTAAATAATCATAATTAAATAACTTAATAATCACCCTATACAGCAATGACGAAACAGTGAAATAAACTACGTGAATAAACTACGTTACTCAAAGTAGTTTCCACATACTTCATCGAGGTCAACATGAGCATTTTCTTTTTTGACATACTAAATACCAACTAAAACTGACTCATTAAAAAAATAATTTAAACTCAAAGTTAAGAATAAAATCATACGTGCATACGTAATTCTCTATGTTCCGTGCTCTAAGAAAAGAAAATTTTCATCATAATTATTATTTTTAAAGGCATAAAGCTTACGTATATAACATAAAGCTTTTAAGTATTTTTTCGACATTAATGCGAACACAATGGCATGCATATGGAACGCAAGTTGGTCGTCCATTTAATACCCGTTATACTATTGTGCTTAGGCGCGCAATTTACAAGAAAAGAAAAACTCCCGGACGAAAGACGCTTTTCTTTCAACACATCTATTGTTTTTTAACATGTATAAGAACAAAAATTACCAGCAATGATATAAATACATCACAAAACAATATTTACAATGTTCATTAGCGAAATTAAAATTAACAGCTATACGAGAAAGAAACGCGCATAACGGTGTAGTACAGATGCAGCTAACAATAGACAAAACGTAATAATAAAAGGATAAAAGCTTTTTGTCAGCTTTTCTTGTTGTTCGCGTATTATTTTCCCGGTTCCATTCATAAATAGCAGCAAAACGCTTTTGTTTCCCTTCTTATAATAAATAATATGGTAAGTTGTTGTTTTATTACTTAGATACAACAATAGGTATGTAAGGAGCTTTTTACGGAATCGAAAGTCGCGAAAGACGAGGACAAATTTTAAATATAGTTGTTATAGTATTTTGAGGAACACCTAGTTAATTATGGTTTTTTTATTTTAAATTAAATGTGGGTTTGTTTATGCTTTATGCTCACTTGGCCAATCGCGCTCTAACTCAATCAAGTGCTTCAAATCCATTTCAACTACTATTTTTTGTCATTCTTCTCTTTAAATTCACAATCTTTTCTTCAAATTTTTAATTGTCTTCATACATTCTCTACGGCACAACACTGGAGTAGCAAAATTATTTATTTTTTTGCTGGCAAGAGTCCCCGGAGCAGGAAGCCTAGCTCGTAAGATCGCTAAACAATCAAACACCTTTTTGTCTATTTTCATTGACCACCATTTTCTATGCTATACTATGGAGTCGCAATTCCATTCAAACTAGTTTACTGGATTTTATCCACTCGATGATTTCACGTAGGTGTATTGTTAAATAAGTTTTCTTACGAACAGTTAATAAAAAAATGGAGGGAGTATACATATATATTGTGGTCAACACCCGATTTTCTCGTGAAACTTGTTTCTCATGAAATTTGAGCTGCTGTCTCAAAATTCTATTCATGTTTAAAAACAGGCGACATCAAAATATGAAAGAGGACATATAAAGTTGTTTGATATCGCGTCATTTTCTCTGTTCTCCCAGTTCGGTTGGTTGAATCCAAAAATCAATGTGTCCTGTGTTACACCTGTGTTTCGTAATCCATTTTATAAAACAGCAGTTGTAGAGTTTTCTCTAAAGTAACACAAAATGTTTTCGAAAACTAAAAATCGTATTTTCGATTATTTCTTTGTCAACCACCCCATTTGAGTGAGATGACATATATAATGGACATATTGTGGAATAAGACGCAACATAGTGACTAAACTGAGGCACGTCCCACAAATTTTCCAAAACCATGATCCATTGTAATCATCTCCTAATATTAGAAAATATCCTCTCCCAAATTGTTTATCAAAATCGTTTTAGAACCTCCTAAACAAATTTCCCTGATTACAATCGATTGTTAGAACTCAAAAACTCATCTCACCTATTTTTATTAAAATTCGTTCGACCCGGAAACTCCTAAATGAATTTTCTAAAAATTAGGACTCGTCGCAATTATTGCGTGGCATTAGAAAACCTTCTTTGCTGCAATTATTATCCACAACGTCCTAGCCAAAAAAAAAATGAAAAAGGATCCCGGGACCCACCGAATGACCCACCGAATTGGATGCGTTGATGGCACGCACGTACAAATAAATGCATCACACTACGAGGAGCACATATTCATCAATCGGAAAGGAAACCATTCACTGAATGTGCAATTGGTAAATTAATTATAGTCGATCAATTAATTCTTATTTTTAATGTTTGATTCTGCGTGAGTAAGTAATGCAGCGAAATTATGAAAATGGAGAACGAAACACTTGGCTCTTAGGTGATTCGGGTTAACCGTAAGCCGTGAATTTTGACACCTTATCGGAATCCAAACCCAACTCAACAAAGATATCATTATCTACATGCGGAGTCTCGGGACCCGATCGAACGATGTAATGGGGTATTGCAAAACACGTTCAGATGTCTTCTAGTTGAACGAGTTTTAAGGTTCGAGCCTTTAAAAAGAATGAAAATTATTAACATTTGTTACGCCTTATTCAACATAATATGTCTACTACACAAAAGTGTAAAGCATTTCAAGCAACTTTGCTTCGCTCTCAACTCAAATTTTTATTATTGCGCTCTCGCATTAGTTCTATATGATGTTATTGTGGAAAGTTTTATTTGCTGCTCCTTGTGCTTTCAACTCATCCAGCATTTTCCGTTGGATTCTCACTCGTCATTCATAAATTTATTCGAATTTTATTCTTTAGGTCTGACCAAACCTGTTAATTAAACCGTTTTAGCTGTGTATTGGAGGTCTTTTGGAATTTGACGTTAATAATTGCCAATAAATTTTGTTTGTCGATTTAGCATCTACAGTAAATGGTCTTTCAATAAGGAAGATAGAAATTTGTTAGGTTATACCAGCCATGTTGTTAAACCAGCATCTATCAAATTTGTTGTGAATTGTTCAGTAGTGTAAGACAAATCACCAAGGAAGGAGATTATGACGTTGAATAACACGTCCAAATAAACAAATTGTATTTTCAAAATAAGTGCTCCGTTCGGGAAACGTTTTGCGCATTAAGTGATCGCGTGTCGAGTCGACTATTCGAAGAGAGGTTGCTAATACCCGTATGTTCATGAGAAGGGACAGGAAACCCCGTGGTAGTCAATTTCACGTCGTTCACAAGAACTTGGCTGTTCTGCTATTACAATTTGACGAGTTTTGCGCTGGGACTTTGGTCCGCACTCGTATAAACTTCAACTGAGCCCGAAACTGAAAGAAAACGATTATAGACAGCACCGTGTGTTCTCTGATTGGGCTCTGGTACAGTTGGAAGTCGACCCAAATTTTGCCAAAAAAAAATCATATTTAGCGACGAGGCCAACTTTTGAATGAATGAATTTGTGAACAAGCAAAACTGTCGAATTTGGGGCGATACCAATTGCCACGAGATACAAAACCACCAAATGCATCACGAGAAAGATACTTTTCCGTGCGAATTTTAGTCTAGCGAAATCATCGGTTCGTATTTCTTCCAAATGAAACTGGCATTCACATGGCCGTCAACGGCGAGCGCTACAGATCGATGATAAGCAACTTAGTGTTGCCTAAACTGGATGATTTGGATAACAACGACATGTGCAATGATAAACATTCTGCACGAGCGATTTCAGGGCATGGATATCACGCGCGGCAGCGACGTAACGTGACCGAAAGTAATCGAAAATTGAACCTCCAGAATACGTGCCACCAAGCCGAGGTGAACATTTGAACGACGTTATATTCCATATTTAATGCCATAAAGTATTCTTTCAAATAAAATTGAGTGGATATCTTACACACAACTTGTTTTATTTACATTTAAAAATCGAGCATCTTTATTGAAAGACTCATGCACCAGATACCATTTCTAACTGATGGCGATATTCGATGGGTCGGAAGTATTCATTTCACAAAGTGAATCGTCAGAGTCCAGATCCACCATCTCTTCTTCCACCATCTATCTCACCATGATGTTTTTCAGTTGAGAACGGCTGAACCGATTTGGCTTAGTTTTCTTTGTTGTGTTCGCAATTGCCACGAGATGGTTCTTACGAAAGAAAATTTTGGAAAATCTACCGGAAAATTCGGAAATTCGAAAAATGATGTTTTTTAGTTGAGAACGGCTGAACCGATTTGACTCAATCTTTTTGTTGTGATCACAATTGCCAAGAGATGGTTTGTTGTTGCACACAGTGGTTTGAAGTATTATAAATTTGCTCACGGTTCCATCAAGATTGTGATGGTTGTTATTAGTAGTAACGTTTGCTTCGTTATCCGTTACAACCGTATGTTTAATGTACTTTGGGATTAATTTGTCCCTAGTTGTGCATTTTTCAAAAATAGTTTCTCCCGGTTGAAATGTTTTAGGAGTATTCCTATTTTGATTTAGTTTTGCTATTGATTTTTCTTTCGATAGCTTTGTTTGTTCAGCGAATAACTTTTTTACCTCGTCGTACTTTTGTCTGTTGTTGTACAAATAAATATCGTCTTGTGGAATAGCAGTTTTTGGGAAATTTGAGATTATTAAATGTCCCTTGTGTAACTCAAATGGAGTTAATTTTGTTTACGAGTGTATTGAGCTATTATAAGCGAGTACTGCCTCGTCCATGAGAGCTGATATTGAAATATTTTTATTTCTGGCGAATATAATCCTGGTTAGCTCGGTTAATGTGGAATGTAGCCGCTCAATTGGACTATTACCCGTGCTAGATTTTGCTGTAGTGATATGTAACTTTAAGTTGTACATTTCTAGGAATTTTGAGATTAACTCAGATGTAAATTCTGTTGCACTATCGAGTACTATTTCCTTCGGAATTCCTTCTCTTGAGAAGAATTTTTTTTAATTTGGAAATTATTGTAGTCGATTTCCTATCTTTTAATTCATGGATAGTGGCAAATTTTGAAAATTTATCTATCAAAGTAAAAAAAATTTTGCTTCTTAGAGCGAAAGTATTGCCATGGATTATTTCAATCGGACCTTGTGGTGATTTATTTATTTGAAATTTTAATATAACAGGATTTCTTTCATATTTCGTCAAATTACAAGTTTCGCATTGTTTAACTTAGTTCGTAATAAGTTCTTTCATATTTGGAAAGTAGTATCGACGTTTTAATTTTAGGTAATTTTCATTTATGCCTCGATGGTGAAGGTGAACATTGTATGATAATTTCTGCTTGTTTTATCACGTCGCTTATGTCTTCGAGTACAGTTTTTGTTCGAACTACTTTTAGTCCTGAGTCTTGGAATTTGGCTCGAAAAACTTGCAGTACTTTAGCAAATGTTTGGTCATCGGTGTATATAGCCGAAACTGATCGTGTGTTTGCATAGTTTTTTAAGATATTTGTTATATCGTCATCCGTGAAGGATGCTTTACGAATCATATGTCGTTTAAACTTACCATGTTTAATAACAAAAGTTTCTTTTAGCAGAGGGTGATTGATGTCGACCTCGATCACTATCTGGTTTTTGAATTCATTTAACACCGTTTTGGAATCATGAATTCGTTTTAATATAGTTCCGGAGTCGGCGATTTTCTATTAAAAGGAGTTCCTTTTCGATTGTGCTATAATTTTTTTCACTTTTATTTAATGTTCGTGACGCGTAGCATATTGGCAAATCTTTGCCTATTTCGCCATGCAATAGTATAGCACCTAACGCGTAATTGGAAGCGTCCGTTGTTAAAAGAAAAGGTTTATCATAGTCGGGGTATCTTAATATAGGTTCCGAAGTCAGAAGTTTTTTACATTTTTCAAAGCAGGATGTATATTCTGCATTAAGTACGATTTTTGCGGATTTTTTCAGGCATGATGTGAAAGGTTTTGTTATACTCGCGAAGTTTTTTATAAACTTCCGATAGTACCCTATAAGGCCTAAGAAAGATTTTATTTCCTTCTGAGTTTTTGGAATTTTAAATAGAAGAATTGCCTCTATTTTCGAGGGATTTGGTTTCACTCAATCTGGTGTGATGATGTGCCCAAGGAATCCTATCTCTTTTCGTAAGAAATAAGTTTTGTTCAGCTGGATTTTTAGATTAGCTGATTGAAGTTTATCAAATAACTTAGATATATCTTCAAGGTGTTCCTGAAGACTTGAGCTAAACACGATTAGATCATCCATATAACACAATGTATGTTGTCCTTGGATTTCACCCAAAACATGATCCATTATACGCTGAAATGTACTTGGAGCATTGCGTAAGCCAAAAGGCATGCGAGTGAATTCATAGTGCCCAGCTTCAACTGAGAAAGCCGTTTTTGGTATGTCTTTTTCGTTTATCTCTATTTAATGGAAGCCTGAGGCTAGATCAAATGTTCAAAAGTACGTCGATTTGCCAAGTTTATCTAGTATGTTATTGATATTGAAGAGAGGATATCGATCCTCAATTGTTTGAGAGTTTAATTTTCGATAATCAATTACTAGTCGCCACTGTTTTTTTCCGCTGCCATCTTCTTTTTTTGGGACCATCCAAACTGGACTGGACCATGGTGAAAAAGAAGGCCTGATTATTCCTTTTGATAATAGTTTTTGAATTTCATTTCGAATTTCACTTTTTTGTCCTTCGGGATGCCGGTATTGTTTTACGTATACTGGCCTCTCACAGGATAGGTTGATTTCGTGCTTTATCGTACTTGAAAAATTAAGTGGTTCGTTTTCATTATAGAAAACTTTTTGATATTTTTTACACAATTTTAATAATTTATATTTTTCCTCTCTGTTGAGGTGGTTAGTTTCAATATTTTTTTCGATACTATGTATCGTTTGATGTTCCGTTGTTTCCGTTATTTTGAAGTTTACTTCATTGTAACATTCATGAAAGGGTTTGACGAGTAGAGGTTGGATTAGAAAAATTTCCTTTGGCTGGTTGGAATAGTTAATAATTTCTACTGTTGCCATATAAGGGGTTTGAATTGAATATATACCCTCTTGGATGTAAACGTCCTGTTGCAAGGTAATACAAATAAAATTCACCTTTTTTCAATTGTGACGGGTACTTTTGTTATTACTTTTGAGAGTGGTGCGACGTGGAACGGTTTTATACAAGATGTAATTTTTGTATGCAATGGTATTCGAAACGTTGGACTTTCGAGTACACCATTTTTTATATTGATGTTGGTTTCCAGGTCGGTTAAAGTTTCGTAACCGATCAAACCATCAAATAATTTATGAAACTTTAATCAAAATAGTTCAATTGGTTTGTGGATTTCCACAAATTTTAAAAATGCTTTTTGTTTAACATTTGATGTTTGGAATAAGCTTTTAATTTGAATATTAGTGTTTACTATTTGGGAATAATTTACATGTTCGGGGTTAATATATGATTTATTGGTCCCGGTGTCAACCAAAAATTTTAAGATTTCATTTTCTACCGTTAGGATAATAAAAGGTAGATTTGATGTTTGGGAATTATAGATTTCGTTTATTGGTCCGAGGCTTCTGTAAAAAAATCCTCGTCGTCTATATCCATTTCTATATTAAAGTATTTAACCACAGGTTCCTTTTTCACTTCCTGTTTAACATGAAACTTTTGATTTGTTGTTTTAGTGGAATTTTGATTTGTTGGTCTAGTAAAATTTTGATTTGTTGGTCTAGTAAATTGTTGATTATAAGACTTTCTAAAATTTTGATTTTTATAATTTTGGGATGTTGAAGGAATATTTTCAGGTTGTTTATTCCACGGCTTAGCATACCTTTGAGTTGTGCTAGCTTGCTGGTTTTTCAGCCTTAATATGTTTGACTCTTGAGTAACAAATTCAAGAGCTTCAACTAATGATGATGGATTTTTGGTACGCAGGCAAGTACCTAATGGTTCCTTAAGACCCGACGTAAATATAACTAAACCTACTTTTCTGTAATTTTCTAACATATATTTCTCAATATTCTCATCGAGATGTTTTAGTTTTATTTGATTTGACAGTAAACTGATAATATGAATAATATCGTCATATAATTTTTTGTATGAATGGTTATTAGATTTAACTAAACCATATAATTCAAACATTAATGCGTTATCATGACGTTTATCGGCAAAAATTGAAATTAAATGGTTTTAATATCATCCCAATTATTTATTATATTATGTAAAACTAACGATTCACATGCCTTTCCTGTAATTTTATTGCGACTATTCGCTAAAATTATTTGGTATTGTTCTGAATTTTCTATTTTCTTACAGTGTCGCAATATTATGTCGACACTCTCGATAAACCTATATACGGAGTTTTTATCTCCATCGAAAGATTTAATGGGTTTAGTGATTTCGTCTACCTTAAAGATTTTTAAGGTATCCTCCACCAATTGATCCATTTGTAACTTTTTAAATTTTTTTATTAGTTTCCTTACTTGTATAGGCGAGACTATTTGTTTGTGTACGTCAATGTCGTCTACCGACTTATTCATGAATTTTTGAAACGCGGAATTTTTTTTTTTTTTTGGTTTTTGTATGTATTTTATTTTTACAATCGGCCTACAGTCAAACCGATTGGAGTCACTCAAATCACACAACTTTCAAAAAGACACGGTTTAAATATGTTATTTTGGATATACAAGGTTTTTGTTTTTTTCTTACCAAGCCAGTAAATAGAGTATAATAATTTTCATTATTGTTGCAGCTACACACACTGTATTTTATCTCCTATGTGTTGATCAGGCACTTAGAGTTTTACAGTTTTCTTTTTTTTATAGTTTTTACTTATTTATAACTACACTAAATGTTCACTATTTAATGCAATTACTTTTTTGGATAACACTGTATATCTAATTTTCTGTTTTTTCTTTCACAAATTTTTTAAACACGAAAGTTCGTATAAACACAAAAAAATTTTATAATTTGTGTTTTTTTTTTTCAACTGCGCCAGTAATGGCTGCTGCTGCGATATATTTTATCACGCGGTGGGAGCGTTCCCGATAAAAGAATTAAAACAGATAACTTATAGATTTTAAGAACAACTTTATTTTCCGAGTACTTCGGTTGCGATTTGACTTTGGACTGATTTTATATAATTCAAATTTTATTTTCTATGGTTTAAAAATGCTGATGTAAAATTATAAGAATTTTACATCGTATTGCAATTTACATTTTCATTTAGCGCAAGCAAATCTTGGTTTCGTTTTACTTCAACGGAAATTAATTTATCGCGAATTGCTAACTTAACAATGTATCGTATGATAAAAGAATACAATGTAAGTTACATTGACTTGGACACACGTGTGGTTGTTGTTGGTGGTCTGTGTTGCTGACATAACTATCTTGCTGCCATTAAATTGGAAATTTGAGTATTAATTCACAGTTTTATAATATTTGAATTGTGTGCATTGCAACCATAAACGATACCCTTATTATAATCATATGAATTTGGGTGTGATTTTTACGATTTCGACAGTTTTTTCCAGAAATTTTTTAGTACGTGACAAGTGCGATTATCAAATTGATTGCGGGATTGAGATTGATTCGATCTGTAAGTTCATTTTTGTGGATTAATGATTTCAAAGTAAATGAGTCAAATGAATTTTTGTAATGTTTAGGAATTGATTTTTGATTAAAATTCCGGCTATCAGACGATCGAACCGAGGACGAAGAAACCGTAATTCACAAGACGTGATGATATCGGGCAAGTTCGTACTGCACGAGCATCAGCTCATGTTCAACAAAACGTAACTCGACGAAGAAGTGTGGTGAACGTCGACTTGAATCGCGCTGCTTTTAATTATGATTCTACAATCGCCTACAAAGATCTTCACTGCCTTGATATTGGAGCATTGTCCGCCGTGTGGTAACGCATTGAAGTTCCAAGCAGAAATGCTAGGGTTATGCTATGCCGATGGCAAAGTCAAATTGCCGTTCTTGACTTCGCCACCGGAGCCATTGCGTTCTTATCTGTATATGGAGATACAACGCTATCCAGACATTTTCTCGCACACACACAACAGTACAATTAATGTTTTAACATGACGTCATTTGGAACCGATATTGTTCGTCAACCCGGCTACAATCCCACCTATAACGTAATGACGTCACCGCGTGTTGATCATTTCGATAATGTTGAACGATTGTACTCATGATATTCAAAATTGCTCTCTATTTTATAAATTCAAGGGAAAATTTATCATCGAAGCGAAGCGTTGATGCCACCAGCGAATGAAGAACTCAAGTTCCTTCAAATTTGCTTCGTTAGAAATTCCGAATTTGATTAAAGTTGTCGTCTTGCGCTTTTCAACGCGTTTAAACCAGATATGATCCGATAACTTCAATGTCTTCTGCATGAACACAATGCGCTGGTTCGTTTATTTAAAACTGTTTTGGAGACAATGTCTTCCGACGATGACAAAATAATCATCAGTGATTGCAAGAATGAGAAATCATCATCTGGGTCGAGTGCACAATGACACAAAATCGATCATTAGAAGCGTTCAATCGAAAGATGAATCATTTACAAAGTGACCCAAGATGTTTTGGTGGAGCGATGACTCTGCTGGCCAGCGACTTTCGTCAAAAGCTACCTGTCATTCCGAAACTAACAGCTGCAGATGAACTCAACGCTTGTATATAAATATAACTGTTCCTTCGTATAAATAGATTACATTAGTATTATCATTAGGGCAACCAAAAATATGCTCTTAAAAATAGGTTTTAGGGGTATATCCTCTATCCGGTTGCAAATTATTTAATTGCGAGGCGAAATATGGCTACTAGATTTATGTTGCCATGCCAATTGACACATATTTTAAAATTTAATTTTGTTTTTCGATTGTAAAGTAGAAATACACGAAAAGACTGCGACGCGCAACAATATTTTCGTGTATTTCTACTTTACAATCGCAAAACAAATTTAAATTTAAAAAAATGTGTCAATTGGCATGGCAACATAAATCTAGTAACCATATTTTGCCTCGCAATTAAATAATTTGCGACCGGATAGAGGATATACCCCTAAAACCTATTTTTAAGAGCATATTTTTGGTTGCCCTAATTATCATACTACTATAATTTAAACAGATGGCTAAAATTTATTTAAACACAAAATTGGGCGAATAACACGATCGACCTTGGGAATTGCTAGTATTATTTAAATGTATTGCTGGGACTAGCCTGGTTAATACATGGAAAACTAAATAAATGCGACCGAGCCAAATATGTAAAATTTAGTTTCAGTCCCACCTAAATTTAATTAAACTGATCTCCAATGGTTCAAAAATAACTTTCTGAAATATTTTGCAAATTAAATATACGTAATTTACAACACGCGTACAGTATCAATAACATCAGAGGCAATTTTCTAACAACTGACAATCAAATGAAAAATTTTTATAATTGGCAATCGCTTCACTTTATCTGTTCCTTCCAATTTGTACAAATCGTATTAGTCAAAAGCGAACATATCCGAAAAGCACATCACATTTAGAAAAAAAAACATTTTTCAAAAGAAAATCTATATATAAGAATAAATACAACAATAACAATGCCATACAAATTGATGTGTTGTGCCAAGCTTTCTGATAGCACGCTAGCAACATACACAAAAGAGAAAAAAATTTAATTAAATTCAAATTTACGTGTTGAATAGATTTTTACTATTTTTGTTCCAAAATAGAAAATTAAAGAAAAGTTTCTTCTTTTTCATTTTTAAATTTGTTATTATCTTATACATTATTGTACCTCTTTTGCTTTAAAGCTTTCATGTACATAAGTCTCTATGCATATATAAACATACACTAAGTACACATTCTTAAAATATATAAGAAAGTTCTTCATGTTTTTTTCATGACTCAAGAGATGAAAAGAAATCTCTCAAATAATGACAAAAAAAAAACAGCAACAATAATATTAAAGTTATACATGTGTTAAAATTAGATATCTCCCCTCAATGAAAAACTGGTTGGCTTTTTGTTGGTGGAAATATATAAATAAAAGGATGAAAATTCCAAACTATATATAGAAACTGTACTTATTACAACACTTTTTGACACTTGTCTAACATTATTTAAGACTTTTGTCTTTTGTTTTTGTTTGTTCTCATATCGTGCTTGGATATGTTTTATGCGCTTTTGTACTTAGCGCTTCGTTTTCAAATTTGTTGACATCAATGAATTTTGGGTTTGGGTGCCAGATAATTATGTTTTGTATTATGTTTGGTTTCATACCACCTACGTGCCTAAGAGGTGGCGAAATTATGTTTTGTTATGATAACAAAAGAGTTCTCTAGAAAGAGAGTGCAGCAAAACGATTAGTTTTGACTCTTGGCTACTCCGTACTATTATGTGAAAAGAATGCCGAAATGAAAAGCTTCGAGAGATTTTTTTTTGCAAAACTTGCATCCACCTAAATAAATGAAACACGTAACTTAAACGATGGGAAGTTTATTATAACACAAAAAAGGTTTGGTTTCGATTTTCTATTTTCCTAACTTTTTAGATGAATTTTCAACTTTATTTACAAAATATTTTTTCAGTTATCTCAATTTCTTTTGTTTGCTTTTCGTTTTGATTTTGAAACTAATAAAGTTGAATCGATATGGGGGAAAGTAATGAAATCAATTTTCTGAAGAAAAAAGTTAAAAGTAACAATGAAGGGGAAAACCCGAACCTCTTTTGTGGCTCCCAGGATAAATTTTAAATACCTTATTAACTCGAAAAATAAACCACTCTGCGACATGTGAAATTGGAATCTCACACTCCACTGAGACCACTGACAGCCATTACAAGGAATTACCCATTCCAATGAATTAATAAAGCGTTGAAAAACAATTGCCGAAAAAAAATTGTGGCCGGTGCTGATAATGCGATTACATAAGGATATGTAATATTATGGAAGATATCCCTTTTCCGGCCTGCAATCACAATTGTTCGTGTACCGAAAAAGCCGTAATGTCTAATAATCTTACTACTAATAGTCTTACAAACTTTCATCTCATTCACACTGGTTTCAATTTCAGTGCAAGTATTTTTTTAATAATTTTACTGAATTGATTAGTTAGTTAATTAATTCATTGCGATATCGAATATATCGGCCTCAACTAAAGCCATTTTAATGTGTGTTTTAATGTGTGTTGTAAGAATAAATTTAGTGAGTTGTCGTATAATTCACTAGAGTTACGATTACACGGTTATTCTACATATATACAACACAAAATGTAATCATAACGTAGTAATATTTAGTCGCCATGATCTGATGAGATGATTGAATTATTTCATGATCTTATCAGATCGAAACTGGATGTTACTTCTGTTACAAAATTTCATTGAAAATTTATTTTTTATTCCTTAACGTTTAATAAATTTTTGATAATGACGTCACAAATAACGGCTGTTACATCAGATGAAGCAATATTGGAATTTAACAAAAAACTTGGTTTGTTGAAGGCAAAATTGACGAATTTAGAAAAATTTTTAAATAAAGAAGAAAAATCTTCAAACCAACATGAAATTCAGAGCAGAACAACATCTCTTGAAAAAACATTTAGCGAGTACGATTCTCTGGTAAATAGCTTTGTTCTAGTAGTCGATGATGATAAACTTCCTAATTTTAGTTCTGTTTTCAAAGAATTCGAAGACAGGTACCACATTTTAGTAGGCAAACTGGCATCACAGTCTGAACATATAAATTCCAATTCCGCAACACCCAGTGAAAGTGGAAAGTGATTATGAGTCAATTAACAATTTGTTTAAAAAAACCTCTAATATTAAATCAAAATCAATCAAGCTCCCAGAGGTTAAAATCGCAATATTTGACGGTACTGATTCTACACAGTGGATAACTTTTCGCGACACTTATGTCGCAGTCATTCACGATAACGAAAATTTAGATGAAATAGTAAAATTCACTTATTTGTTAGATAAACTTCGTGGCGTTGCTAAAGAGTCCATCGGTCATATCACTTTAACAAAAACTGCTTATGAAAAAGCATGGAATACATTAATTCGCTTATATGTTGATCCTCGAGTAATTGTTGATAAGCATATTGACGCACTTCTAGATCTTGATCCAATTGTACGACGAAGTGAAAGTGAAGTTCGAAAACTTTTAAATGGTGCGTTATCCCATATATCTTCACTAAATGCCAATGATTTACAACTTGATGACCTATCGCAATTAATTATTTTGAAAATAATAAATTGAAAATTAGATAGCGTAACCCGTGGCGAGTGGGAAGAACAAATTGATCGTAGCAAAACTCCAACTTGGGAAGAATTTCAAGCATTCCTAGAGAAAAAATTTCGCGTCCTGCGAGAGATTGAAAAATCAACCTTCTAAACCATTAGTGGGTAATTTTTCAAAACAATCAAACAACAAAACTTTTTCTAAAACTATTCCAAAATCTTCATATTTCACAAATAGATCCAGCTCTAGTGTCAATTGTAACCTCTGTGGTAAATTATCACACCCATTTTTCATGTGCCCAACTTTCAACAATTTAACACCCAAACAGCGTTATGAAAAAATTAAGAAAGCTCAAGCTTGTTTCAATTGTCTAAATCCAAACCATAAAACATCCGACTGTCGTTCTATTCGATGCAGGATTTGTCATAGACCTCATCATACCCTATTACATTTTGAACAGACTACTCCAATTGTAACTAACACTAACATAACTAAAGATCAAATTTCAAACGTAGTTCCATCTTCTAACACCGGTTCAACAGATAAAGTCACTTATTACACAACATTAAGTTCTATTCCTTCTAATTCTAATTGGCATAAAAATAATGAAATAATCGAACGTTCAACAATTTTGCCAACTGCGATTGTAATGATCGAGGATGGCAATGGGCGATTAATACAATGTCGAGCACTTTTGTATTCCGGTTACTAACGCTATCACAACTAAAATTCATTCAACTTACCAGCCATTTTCAATTCAACTAGGCTTCTCAGTAACTAACATTTCAAATCGAATTCCCAGCAACACTTTTAACATTTCTCGATGGCAAATTCCAAAATATATCAAACTTTCTGATCCTTCTTTTAATATTGTTCAACCTGTTAACATATTATTAGGAGTCGAAATATTTCCAGAAATTCTATTACCAAACCGTATAAAACTCAATCCAAGCCTTCCAATAATTCAAGAATCAATTTTCGGTTGGTTAGTCTTTGGGAAATTTGAGCAAAAAATTGAACATAACTTTTCCATTTTTGAAACTAAACGAAATGCTAACGACGAATTAAATAAAACCGTCAAACAATTTTGGGAACTGGAAAATGTGCCATCTAAGAAATTTTTGTCTGTTGAAGAGAAAACATGTGAGACATATTTTAATCAAACAACATTTCGTAACTCCGATGGCAGATATGTTGTGTCAATGCTATTTCGTGATAACTTAGAAGATCTTGGGGAATCTAAATCGATAGCTTGGAAACGATTTAACCATATAGAGCGAAAATTGAATTATAATTCTGAACTTAAGCAACCATATTTAGATTTCATCAATGAATATTCTCAATTAGGTCATATGAAACTAGTTGATGATAGTAAAGATTCTGACCAGATAACTTATTACATGCCACATCACGCCGTCAAACGCCCTTCTAGTTCTTCAACAAAATTTCGCGTCGTATTTGACGCATCCGCTAAAACGTCAAATAAAATTTCGTTAAACGATAAGATGTTAATTGGACCATCAGTTCAGGATAATTTGTTCGATATAATTCTCAGATTTAGAACTTACAAATATGTCTTTTCCTGTGACGTTTTAAAAATGTATCGACAAATTAAAATTAATAAAAGTCAAACTCCACTCCAAAGAATACTATGGCGAGAAAATTTAAATCAACAGATTCAAACATACGAGTTACAAACCGTAACTTACGGGACTGCTTCGGCACCGAACTTGCGGCCACGCGTGTACTCAAACAACTTGCCCTCGACGAACGAAATAAATTTCCATTCCTAATCGATATTCCATTGAAAGATCGTGAAGAGTTAAAGTTCAATGAATTCAGCCTCGGAAATTGTATCAAAGCACTTGGGTTATTGTGGCAACCTAAAGAAGATCTTTTTGTTTTTAAAACTCCCGATTTAGATAAGGGAATATTTTCTAAACGTGCCATAGTTTCTGATGTAGCGAAATTATATGATCCCTTGGGATTTTTATCACCAATCATAATAACGGGAAAAATATTAATTCAAACACTTTGGGGAAAACAGCTTGACTGGGATGATAAAATACCATAAGAGATTCAAGATCTATGGACAAACTATCAACGAACACTAATTTCAATTTCACAATTACATTTTAATCGAAATGTCCCGGGTCATACACATTCAAATAAACTTGTAAGAATTGAATTACACGGATTTAGCGATGCGTCCGAAAAGGCCTATGGCGCTTGTCTGTATCTAATCTCCCGTGGGGTAATGCCCAATGAACTGTACAATAACAAACTTTGGTGGCATGGTCCAATAATATTGTTAAAAGATTCTTACGATTCGCTTTTGGTGCGTAAGGTCTCCACCAAGCTTTTAAATGTTATCTATTAGATACTCGATCACACAACTCCTTGTATAAAGGAACAACTGTATATATGTTACAGCAAAACTTATTTTCACTTTAAATACCGGAATAACAATTATTATGTTCTAAGTTTATTTTTAAATATATTTTTTATTTTATTTTATTGACATCTTTCTTTTACAGAAAAACTAAAAAACTCACTAACTTTTATTTTTCACAGCTAGCTACCAAAACCAAAAACTACAATATTTTTTGGATACCCAACTAACCATTTACGGTGCTTGACAATTTAGGAAATTTATTTATAATTTATTACCTGATTTGGTTGGGCAAGGTGTGAAAGACGCCACACGCTTGTGACAGAAGAAATTACTGATTTCGATGCTAACGTGATGGAACTAAAAAATACTACAATTGTCATGATTTCATCAACATCCTGCGATTTTATATATAGTTTGTTGTCGAAGTTTAGCTCGTTCGAAAAACTTGCTCGAATAATTGGTTATATAATTCGTTGGATAAAACGTTCTGAACAGCATGACACAAAAACTTTATCTATAATTGAACTAGAACGTAGTGAGACCTTGATTATTAAACTAGTGCAAAGAATTTCGTTCAGGGACGAATTCAATTCGTTAAAAAATAAGCAAGCTGTGTCAAAAAAGAGTTTTTTAAAAAATCTAAACCCATTTTTGGATTCGGATGGTGTCATTCGAGTAGGAGGTCGACTAAATAAGGCCACCAACCTGAACTATGATGCTAAACATCAAATTCTTCTACCACCTAAAAGCGACTTAACAACACTTTTATTTCGACAGGAACATATCAAAAATCACCATCCTGGACCTCAATTACTATTGTCGTTTGTTCGTCAAAAATACTGGCCAATACATGGTAAAAATATTGCTAAACAAATAGTTCATTCGGGCATTAATTGCTTTCGAACCAGACCAGTAACTGTTCAACAAATTATGGGTGATTTACCTACACACTAAAAAAAATTATCGGAAATACAATGTTACTTCTATTGTATATAAGTCCATCACTATTTAATATTACTTTTTAATATAACCAAATTAATAAATAATTTCATTGCAATTAGTATTAAAAGTTTTAAAGTTTAGTTCTATTACATTTTAGAGGACTATACATTACATTTTAGAAATACAAACACTATTAAAATTTAATAAAACCTTTTATTAACATTTAATCGAACTAATAGTTAACCAATATAATAAAGCAAACTATTAAAAGCAAATGTAATATATATTTAGAATGCGTAACTTAAATTGTATTAAATCTTAATAGTATAGTAAGCATTATAATATAATGCAAGTACTATTATAATTCTAATAATTTCTACTATTATTCTCTAATATCACTCTCATATTAAAGCAATATAATGAATGCATCTATTATAGCTTAACAGAAGCTTCATTTAAAATATACACGCATCTCAAAACGTTATTGATTTTAATGTAGTAAATACCTAATAACACGTTTAACTTTACTGCTTTCCTTATATAAATTACATGCGTTTCCCTTAAGAAATGGCTTAAATCATAAATTCATTTTGATTATTATAAATAAAACAAAAGGAGTAATATAAAAATGATTTATTACTTTATTGCATTTCATTTGTAAAAATAATCACTTAAATACATTTTATAAAACATATTCATTTAATACATATTAGGTACATATTTAAACTTTGTTAAAAAAACTTGGTGGCAAGTCTTTAACATCATAACTTAAAATAAAATAACATTTGTGTAAATTGCAAAATTGTTTTTCAAAAACTTGATTATACTTAAGGCATCTAAATTTTATTAAGGCAGTTGGGCAATTAGTTTCTATTAATTTATAAGAATTATTAAAAGTTTCAAATAATCCTAGCCAATTTTTTACAAGAAAGAAATAGTCATCATTAATTTCTAGTATATCTAATATTTCGTAAAAAGTTGTGATTTCATCGGATATATCTTTAAGTAAGAAAAATCCTTTCTTATAGTGAAAGAAACTATCTTTTATAAATGATAAAGAATGTTGGGTTTGATCTACTAAATCTATTGAGCAGACTTGACCTTGGGTACGCTTTTTTTGACCAACACTCACACTATTATCAAATTGTAAACTTAACCATGTAATTGCAATCATTTGCTGATGGCGATTAGCTAAGGTTTTGCAAATGTTAATAAAGTTTTGAGATTTTAATCTAGTAAAATACCGATGTTTAGCCTCATAACGCATAGTCCACATGTAAATCAGGGGCCCCATTTCCCTTATAATTCTGGGATAATGTGTTAGTAAGTGTTCCTTTGGTGAAAGTGATTGTTTAAAACCGTTTATAATAAACTCGAGATATTCTTTAATTAAATGCTCTAAACTACCGATTTGGGCTTCCGAAATTTTGTAACTAAGAATTATTGACAAAATTTGTAGCAAATTTCTCAAACATTGCCATTGTGCATCATGTTCAGTTTTATAAAAGCGTCCAAATATAAATGGAAAATATTTTATTAAACATAAAATTTGTGCAGCATTTTGCCCGCAATTACTTTTTTCTATGTTGATGTTTGATGGTTTATTCTTACTTTCGCGAAATCCAAAATTGAAAGAAGCAATTACATCATTGATTTGATCAATATTTCTAAAGATTTTTTCATTTAGAAAGAACTGTAACATGTACTTTATAAAGCGTGAAATGAACCCTTCTAATCCATCGTGCATAAAATCCACGCTTTTGTTTTTAATAGTATTGAAAAATTTCAGATTATTTAAGACAGGTAGCTTTTGAATCCCTCTAGTCTCAATTAGATTAATTTTTTGAGTTTTAGAATATTGCTTTATTATGTCATAACAGTTCTCCTTTCGAAGACAGTCGACAATTTCAGCGGTACAAGTTTTAGTTTCACTATTTGATAAGCTGCAGAAACGGCAGAAATATTTAGCAGAAAAAGACTTTGTAAAACCCAACATATCATTGGCCGCTAGATTATCATGTGATAATGTGGAAATCGTTCCTTGTAAAAGACCGAGATTTTCAATTTGAAGCCCTTCTTCAAGACATTTTATATCGTTAACAACTGGTTCTAATATAGAATTCAAATTAAAACCTCCATTCAAATCATTAACGTAAAACAAAGCTACAAGAAATATATTGTCTAAATGCGACTTTAAATAGCTAGGAACGTTCACAAAACTGAAATAAATTGCACCAATTTTATGGATTACTGTTTTACTACCAAGCACTTTTACAATTTCGAAATCGTCATAGTATAGTTGTATTAATAGAACATGTTCACTAGTAAAGCATGGTTTTAATGTTTGATATAGATTTCCACAACAAAAGTATTCATAAGTCCCAGCATCACAAACATGAGATTCGTTAAATTTCTTAAAGAGATTTACGAAATTACAATTTTTAAAAACGGATTTGATAGTTGAAGTTATTGGAATAAACTGAAAGCAGTTTTGGACTAATTTCCTTTTATAAGAATTATATTTTTTAATGAATCGTAATTCCCATCTACTACCTATTGGTAATTCTACAGGTTGAACAAAATGATCATTATATGACATTATTTTGTTTCGCAAATATTTAGAACAATATGGATTAAAACTGTTTGATATTTCATTTTCAATTTGCATAAAGCTTAATTCGCCGTTATTTTCTTTAGATAATGGCTCGAAAATGTTACTAACACACATTGCCATTTCTTTCGATTCAAGCAGAATAGTAGTTATAACATTTTCTGGTAACCCAAGAGCATTTATTTTATTGGAAAATGTTTTAATTTTATTTTGTAACTTTTCCAAATTAGCGGAAATTTGGTAGTCATTTTTGGGTATCTTGTTTGGGGCTTCCAAACCTTCTAATGAAGTGAGATTTTCAGTAACATTATGAGCTAGACTTTCTGAAACCGCTATTTCTGGGGAACCGTTAAGAGTTTTAAGATGACTTCTAGCATGACGTCGTAAACCGGATATAGTGTTAAAAGAAGATTTACAATTGACGCTTACCACACATTTTAGTTTGATTTCCGATTTTTCTTTTATGTGTTCTATTATTTTTAAATGATTTAAAACTTCATTTAGCTTTGTGAAATTTTTATTGCAAATGAAACAGAAAACCGACATTTTAATTTTCAAAATGATGTATACAACAGTCAAGATGTATCAAACAATAATCAATATGAATTATTTTCAGTAAGATAATTGAATGTTCATAAAAAATATTTCAATTAGGTGTAGTGCAAAATACGAATAACGTCGCACATAGTTTCAGCCATATTTTGAATAAAGCTCAAATCTTAAAGATGAAACCTTAATAATTATTAATAATAAAAAACACTAATAAAACTACTACTAATACTAAAAAAACTAATTATAATGTATTAGGTCTTTAAGATCAAAAATAAAAGTTATTTCAAATAATAGACAAATAAAAGTTATGTTAATTAATAGACAAATTTCATTAATGTAAACAAAAATTTTTTTCCTTAAAACTACAGTATTGTAAGTCTAAGGGAACCCTCAACTAAAAAAATTAACACATTTCAAAGTTTCATTATCACATAATAGTTCAGGTAATACATCTTAACAAAAGAATTATTTAAAAAACAGCTATATTATTCTAATATAGTTTCAACTTATCATCAAATGTTATTAATAGGAACGATTAATTAATTTTTGTTAAATTACTTAATTATTCGAAATATTTAATTTTTGGTCGAACTTACTAACTATTTCTTGTACTCTGTTGGACACTTTATATTTCAATTGCATTTTGTATAAGTAAGTTGACATAAAGTCCCAAAAATTTTTTAAACTTGCAGGAAAATGTTGATTAAACACGTAATGGCTCTTGAAAAAACAATCCAAAACATTCGGAAAATTGTATTCGCTTGGAACTGGAAAAATTTCTTGTTCGATGCTAATGTAATAATTTGAAATTGCCATTTTATTTTCGCCAGTAGCAATTATACAGGGATGTGGCGAATTCTTTTCAATAAGCTCATCAGTTGTTAAATTAAGCTATAATTGAAGTTGTAAAAAAATATGTGTAAATAGGTTAGTTAAATAAGAGTTCGAAATGGTAAGAGAAGTTACTCTGAACCGAAAGTTATTTTATTAGAATTCATATTTGTTAATACCGAATACGGAATGGAATTTCTTGGCCCTTTAAATATTATTTTTTGCATTTTACTTTTTATTAAAACCCAATTCAAATAATATCGGTATAATCGTACAATTAAATATGAATCGTGTCTAATTTCCGAAAACAACTTTCGTTTCGAAATGGTTAGAAACCTACAATATTTCCAAATAAAATTTCATTTGAAAACTCATACAAAATATATAAATTAATAACAAAAATATCAAAATAATTACCGTTTTAAAGATTATTAATTTCTGAAGCGATTCGATATACCGATCTCTTGAGATTTTAGCAGATGATTTTCCTGCCGCAGTTTGTGGTAATAATTTTATTAGGAGGAACAATAATTTTACGCCTGGAAACCATTCTAAACGAAATTCAGAGAAATGAATTAATTATAATAATTAAATTTATTATGTGAATTGTAATATGTATAAGTTTGCAAAAGTAAGCTAATGATGAATGTTTAATGTTCGCAGAAACTTGGTGAGTGTAAAGTCAAAAAGAGTAAGTTTGTTTTTGAATTCCGAGGGAAATACAAATTGGGTTGTCTTTAAAATAAAATTGCATGCTCTCTGCACAAGTTACGGAAAAAGGTCGTAGATTGTGTCTGCAAATTTATACCCATGAAGATCATGGATAAGTAAAACATCTTAAAATATCCGTTGAAATGTCAACCCCCGTTTAAAATTTATTAACTTTAGAAATAAAAAAAAACCGTTAAAATATTCTTTCGAATTATTACTCTGCAGGGAGCATTAACTAAAAATATTTTAAATTTTGTAAACTGCATTTAGTTAATTTTGTTTAACTCTGCCCGTTTCAAATTGTTAGGACATCCTCAGAAATACCAATACTTTTATGAATAACCTAACAGGTAACCCATAAGCCAACGACTATAAGTGTAAATGACAAAAAGATCGCTCCTGTTTTACATTAAAATTTTGACAACCGACTTTTTTTTGATTATATTATTATCATATGGACTTACAAATTTGTAAGCGTATAAAATTCAAAAGGATGTTACCTGAAACGTATAAAATTCATAAGGATGTTACCTGATATAAGAACAGACTCTTCGAAATTTTGTTTTGCACAATCGTTGAAAACTTTTTCTATGTTTGAGGAAAACCAATCCCAGTTTTGTAAGAGACCCTTCGAATTTTCTGGGAACCGTAGATTAAAATCATAAAGTATCTGAAAAAAATTAAATGGAAATTGTTTTAATACAGTGCACAATAAAAATTGTATCTACTACTAACCAATTCTGGCTTTAAAAAAAAGAAAGGAAATTCTTTAGAAATTTTGAAAAATTCAGGATTTTCGAAGGCCGCACTTCTTGTTTCCAGAGTTTCACGTAATTTTTTTTTAATTAAGTCCAACTGTGTATTCACGTTGCAGTTTTTTAAAATAAGGATTCCTTCATTATTTTCCAAATTGGTGATAGAGTTAACCTCCTTAACGTCGTCACATATTTCGGAGTGTCGTTTTCTTCTACGCACATTATCCGTTAAACGGGCTTTACTACGAATGTTGTAAAGTCTCGCCGGAATAAACCCCGAATTAGCATCGAATAACAATTCCTAAAATTGAAGACTATTAAGTAGAATACTTAAAACACATATTTAAATATTTAAACTTGCAATTCCACCCTTTGAACTTTTTAATTGTGGGAAAAGTTTAATTAGAGCAAAAGCCAATGCTTGTTTGTGGCAGTTTTCTGGATACCATCCAAATTTTTTAACTAAAAAATTAACTGCTTCGCGTACAATAGCACGCCGCTCTACATCTTTAATCGGAACTAATTCCTCGTTTATAACATATGTTTTCTTCAAAACGAACGAGTTGTCTGATACCATAATAAAATTTTTTAGTTCCTCATGGGTAATATACAATTCTAGCCCAATTCGGGCATTTTGTTTTTCTACCACTGCCGATAAAACTGTAATTAAATACAAATTTATAAAGGCTTTTGTTATAAAATTATTTTGTAATACCATTCGGTTGTGCTTGTTCATGTCCAGTCGCCATAGGTTCCTTCAATATGATTTTCAGCAAAAATTTTGGATGACTGTAATTTTGAACAATAATTTCTAAAAACGTCTCTTCTGGGATAGTTATTCCTTCAGAATCCTCGAAATGAGATATATTGTAAACTGATGTGTCTAAATCAATAGCAGCTAAAAGTTAATGGTTTTAATAAATAAGTATATGTATAAGTATAATAACAATATTTAAAATGCGTAAGACTAAATAAATAAAAGGCCGTAGTTTGTTTGAACCATTATTTGTCCCTATATAAATTTCAGTGAAAATAAGCGAATGGTACTACAAGTTTTTGAGGTTAGTTGAGCTAAGACGAGATGCGATTATTAACTGTCGCGCTCAAAATAATTTGATGGCAAAACGGAAGAAGTGTTGTAGATTTCACAGCAGCTTTAGTATTGTGTAAATACGTTTAGCTTATCGTTCTGCTTATGAGGCTACTAAATAGATACAACAAATTTACAACATACATTTTCCACAGGTCGAACACAAGGTTTTGCGAAACATTTATTGTTAACAGCAAATAAAAGGGAGCTGGGTAGTTGATTGGACATTTTCGATAAAATAATTTAGAAAAAAATGCAGTTTACAGACACTGGCTATAAATTGAATCTACCAATTAATGTTGTGACAATAACAAGCCAATGATATATTGAAACTAACTTTTATTTTTATTAAAAATAAAAATATTGTTTTTATTTTAGCGTTTTCATGCATGAAACCGAACTACGAAAACTCTATAAGAATGACGAAGGACGATAAATATTTAATATAATTCACCTTACGCTATATTGATTTCTATTTTGTCTGAATATCAACAAATACTAATGCATTTATTCGGCAGCTTAGACGAGCGCAATATAAGATATTTAATTTTAATACTAATTCTATTGAAACGTACCCAACCAATGGAAACACATGAATCTTGTCATGTGACAACTGATCTACCGAATTTGATTGGTATTTTTTTTTAAATAGAATTAGTATTAAAATTTAATATTTTGAATATTACATAATAAAAACTGGAGACGCGATAACAAATGCAACTTACCAGAAATTAGGAAATCTTCATACACAAATTTGCCTTCATTGTGCTTAACTATTTTTGTGTATTTGGCACTATTACCAATTTTCGTTTTGATGTGCACGTAATTAAGCACATGAAAACTATCCATTGAATTCCAGTTAAACAATTATCCAGTTAATATCCAGTTAGTAAAATAAAAATATCCAGTTGTTGTCAATTTTGTTGTTAGATATATTATTTTTATATAGATATTATTTTTATATATATTATTCACAACTTCAATATTATTCACTTTTAACTTAAACTTACTTATATCGATGACAACCAAATAACTTATAATATTCTATAAGGGACATTCCATAGTAAACCTGCAGACAAACATGATTTCGTTAAAAACAAGTACCGCAAAAGTTTCCAGGCGGCAGCACTAAACATTTTTAATAACTGTTTTCTGTGGCACTCAAATATTGATCTATTTTTGATCTTTTTCTGATTCAAAATGGATTTGTTTACATTTTTTGTCTTTTTTTTGGAAATAGATCAAAAAAAAATCCAAAAAATTTGTTGGATTTTTTTTTTGATCCATTTTCAAAAAGAAAAAGACAAAAAATGTTAACAAATCCCATTTTAATCAAAAAAAGATCAAAAATAGATCAACATTTGTGTGCCACAGAAAACAGTATTATTAAAAATGTTTAGTGCTGCCGCCTGGAAACTTTTGCTATGTTGGGAGAATTTTTTCAATTCATGTCCCTTATAGAATTGTAAGTTATTTGATGACAACTCAATTACAAATACGCTGTAATGTATGTAATACTAAAGGACAAAAACGAAAAATTTCTCGAAAGAGAAACGATTTTTTTTTTTTTTTTATTATGACACCGAAGAGAGTAAAATACAGAGATTTTACGCTATTTTATTTTTAATACAAGAATTTAATGGAACAACATTAAATTTTAAAGTTTGTGCATAAAATGTTGTGTTAGTGATAGCTAGCATTAAATTGTATTATAATTTTCTATTGTATAATGTTTAATGGAAGGCATTTATTAAAATTTAAAGGAACATTTTTAACTGTGTATCGAGCGTTTTTCATCATTTAAAGCATTTTTAAATACAGGAGTGGATTTCTGTGGGCCTTTCCTCGTAATTCTTAATACCACCCGAAAAGCTCCTCCAACGAAAATGTACGTCGTCTCTTTTATTTGTTTATGCACTAAGGCAATTCACCTTGAGAATGTTCAAAACTTATCATCCGATTCATTCATAAATTGTCTTAAACGATTTATAAGTCGACGAGGTAAAATTTTAACCATTTGGTCAGATAACGCGTCTACGTTTCAAGGAGCCAACAATGACCTTAAAGAATTTTATAATTTATTACGATCTCAAGCTGAACAAAAAAAATAATTAATTTTGGTACTTTCGAACGAATATTCTGGAAATACATTCCTCCACGAGCACCTAATTTTGGGGGAATATGGGAGGCGTCCGTATAAAATCCTTCAACACGCACTTGAAAAGAGTAACAAGAGACAGAACTTTAAACTATGAAGAATTTCACACCCTAATTATACAAATTGAAGGGATTTTGAACTCTCGCCCTCTCTCAGTTATGTCTAGCGATCCAAATGATCCGGAGCCCTTGACTCCAAGTCATTTCTTAACTGGGACTATAATGCACGCCATACCTGAACCATCTTACAATCATCTTTCAGAAAACCGTCTTTCGCGATATCAACTAATTAGCAAACTTGTTGAATCTTTCTGGAAAAGATTTTCTTTAGAATACATGCACGGTTTACAACAAGGTCAAAGTGGACAACAGCTTCTGAAAATCTTAAAGCTGGAGATGTTGTTCTACTCATTCAAGATAATTTGCCAGCAACTAAATGGCCGCTGTTAATTGTGACTTCAACAGTGTCGGGGACAGACGGAAAGGTACGTGTTGTTGAACTAGAAACTGTCGTTGATGGTGTTAAAAAGAATTTTAAACGATCATTATCAAAAATTTGTAAACTGCCAACAAGACATTATTTTTTTTTATATAAAAAAATGTATACATAATTTTTTTGCTATAATTTTTTGAATTAAAACAATATTATTAATTTTTTTTATTATCCTTATGAAAGCCGAGCCTTTCATGGGGGCCGATTATGTTAAGAATATGAATCAGAAATGGAAGTGTCGAGTTCTGTGTCCCAAGTAATACCAAGCGTCTTGATAATTGCATCGTATTCAATCAACTTTGGTATATCTGGAAATTCGTTTTGCGAAAATGAATTCAAAAATTCTGGAGAATTAGATTTCCACTTTCTTAGGTTGAAACCACTTTTACTCAAAATGTTGTTTAATTCTTTTTAAAGTTTTACTGCTTCTTGAATCGTGTTACAGCCGGTCAGCAAATCATCGACGTAGAAGTCACTCTGAATGATTTGTGGGGCAGTTGGGTATGTTGAGCTGCCAAATTGGCAGATTTCTTTAATATTTTGACCGCTAAATAGGGTGCACATGCGGTTCCATAAGTCACCGTGCTTAGTTTCGTGCCACAGTATTAATTGGTAAATCGCATCGTTGGGGTTGACAAGTATCTGGCGGTACATTTTTTCTATGTCTGCTACTACGGCGATTGCATGTTTTCGAAAATTTAGGATAATTGTAGTCAGGTCACGTTGTATATTTGGGCCAATTTTCAAAACGTCATTAAGAGACAGTCCGGTGGCAGTTTTTGATGATGCGTCAAAGACGACTCTTAATTTGGTCGTGCTACTGCTTGGCTTGACCTTCTTTCCATTGAAAGTAGTCGATCATGTGCTTCTTTATAAAAACTGCCTAATGGTGGGGTTGATTTTTTAATGGGAAGTTTTACGATGAATTACCCAATGCTGCTTCTGGTAGTAGTTTCGTCATAAAACGTTTCACATTCATAAATGCTGCTAGCTGGATTGATATGAGTTGGATTGGTATTGAAAGTTCTTCTACTTCCCAGAATTTTTTCAAATTTTGGTGTAGATCTTCGTTAGTGATTTGAATTAATGGATCGGAGCTGACGTGTAAACTGGTAAGATGTAGTGACCGATGGTCTGATGTGTCTTTCAGGATTGTCAACGTCAATTATGTGTCTTTCAGGATTGAGAACTTCAAAAAATATGTCGGCTCCGAGAAATACGTCGATTTTGTGTGGAGTACAGAATTCGGGATCTGCTAATTCCAAATTCATAGGTGATTTGTTGAATATTACTGATTTAGTCGGTAATAGATTGGTGATATTGTTGATAATACGAGAATTCTTTATGGAATTGTTGTTTATGGAACGGCAAGTCGGAGCAGGTTAAAACCTCTTCAAATCATGCAAAACAAAAGTGTGAAAGCTTTCTTGAAGCTCCCTTTTTGAGTATCATCATTGTATTTATATGAAATTGAATCCAAAGGAATTTTGCCGTTGGGTGCGCTGTATGATTACCAAGTTTCATTGTAGATGTACAGGACATTAAATGTTTCTTCTACCTTATCTAATTTAGAATTTAGTAATAGTAATCATAAATATGGAACCAGATTTGCTAATAACATATCATGCGGATCTATTACAAACGAATTTGGACGCAGATCAATCCGATTTTCCGGTCCCCAAATTTACAACAAATTGCCTGAATCATTGAAAACCGTAATGGATATTCATCAATTCAAGAAACAATTAAAGATCTATTATAGAGAATTGTTAAATAATTACATTTTGTAAATTGTATAACTTGGAAATGCATATATGTATCTGACACATGTATGAGAAATATGTTTATTATAATGTTAATTTCCCTTTAAAGGACAGTAAATCCATTGGGGAATTGACATTATAATTTTATTGTAATATTATTTTATTGTAAATAAAGTTAATTAAATAAACGAAAAAAAAAAAAAAGTCAAATATGAGCGGTAATATGATCGTGCGCATCTCTTGTTTAAAAACGCGAATAGATTTTTCACTGTAGGAAAGTCCTTGTCCACTGACTCAATCGCCCACAATTGCTTGGTCTCTTCATCAATTTTCGACAATATTATTTGGATGAGCCACGGATCTCTCGTTTTGGCTTGTGGTCCCAGTACTCGCAACGAATTACGTCATCAGAAGTTTTACTAATTCTACGTAAATCCTTTCCGTTGCTACGTGTACAAGGTTTCTGCTCCATAAAGGTTTGCACTAGCGTTGTTACTATGGGTATAATATCATTATTACAACATTTGTAATCTTTTTGAATTTTTTTTTTTGTTAATAAATATAAGTTTAAACATGAACATGTCTTGCCAAGTTAATATGCATGAGTGAGTAGAGATGGATCTAGCGTGAGTGGAGCGAATGAGGTAAGTGTTGAAGGGAATCGGAGTGCTGCATTTCTTTCTTTAATTTTTTTTTCTTATTTCTGGACGGGTTTTTGAAATGTGACCCGGAAGATCTCCCGAGTGTACCACCCACGACCAAGGACCCTTTCACCGATTGAGCTAGCGGCAAAACAAAAGGAGTCTGTACACTGGGAGGGTCACATTCGACTCCATCATCAATGGAAAAGTACACTAATGTTTTTCCCTTTTGACAACGGCATTCTGAACCCGGTGACGTTACATTATCTCTAAATATTTTATATGTTAATATCAACAGGCTAGAGTATAAGTTAAGTGGGCTTGAAGTTTTATTATCTTCGTTCAAGCAGAGAGTTGACATGATCATACTTACGGAAACCTTTTTGCTTGAGTCTGAAACCAAATATTTTAATTTAACTAACTATATATCATATCATAATACTCGCCACTCTCGAACAGGTGGTGACTTTTTTATTAATTAACATATGCAGGACGGCTATAGCCGTCATTTGCCTAGTGAGTGTAAGAAAAGTGTTAGTTAAACTAACATTCTATGCTTTCCATATATTCAATTACGCTTGACGCTTTTACAATGAAATATACCCAACCAATCATGATCGACATCATCGCATAATCTTAAACATAACATTTTGATATATTAATTATTAAACATTAACTAATTGAAATGTAAATAACCCACAAACCATAAATGTCTAACAAAACAAATATGAAACATTAAAAATAATAATTCTAACTTGACGTACTATATAATACAGTATGAACATTGAACATCAAAACTTCTTAAAAAATCATGTTATATCGTCTTATGATAAACCAAACAATTACCACTCAAATTGAATAATTAACATATTGTGTACAGTGCGACTATATGTTGCCTAGCTTTTCATAAAAAAATATACCCAAAAATAAATTTCTTAGACGCTCGCAATTATTAAGGAACGTACTTATCCAAAAAAAAAAAAAAATCTCTTTTTTCTGCTACATTTAAGACGTAACACCATGTTAACTTTTGGCATTTCCACAACAAATTCTGACAAGTTGTTCTTATATGCTGTATGTACAAATTTTACTATTCTCTACATATCAAACCCAACATAAATCTTAAAACATTCATAACATAACGTATATCAATTATGCTTTTCAAACCGTAATGTATCATACAGTGTTGCTGCTTCTTGTATATGCCAGCGAAAAAATAATGTCAAAGTTATTTGCTAAGTGTTTTCTTACCGTACTGCTTATGTACACATATTACATGTTACATATGAACAAAACATGATTTATATTATGCTATGTACGTATATATACCAGCATGGAATTTTATGCTACTAATGTTAATTAAAAACTTCATATCCAACAACAACAAAAGGTATAATAATGTATTTTATTTGGTAAGACACACACACAAAAAAAACTCAGATGACATAAATTATTAGTGGAATATGTAAGAAATTTATTAATTTTCTTTCACCTAAAGTTTCAAACCGCACATGAATAAAATTTAAAATAAAAAGTTTGAATAATGACCCGGTTTCAAACACAACCATAAAATGTCGGAAAATTTGAACAGTAAAAAAAAAAATGGCGCGAAAATTAAACAAATTTTATTTTTTGTTCTATCTTGTTATAAAGTATAGTATAGTCTGCCACTCAAAACAAATTTCATTTTCATTTTTAATTAATTTATATTTTAAAATTAATTAAAATAAGATTTTCTATATACTAGAAACAAAAGAACATCATCATAAACTAAACTTTTCATCGCTTTTTGTTTTATTTTAATTTACACAATTTTTCATTCAATCATTTTCGCTGCTTCTTTTCAGAGCTTTTAATACTTCGACAAATTCTCGTTCGCTTATAATACACAAGTTTCTTTTTTGTGTGAGCTTTTGTCTAATTTTCATTTATGTTTCGAACAAATGCGATAATAGGTAGGAAAATTATAATATAGGAAACAAAAAACTGTGAGGTGTAAGAAAAAATTCTTATAGGCTAAAAACGTATCGGAGTGTATTCTTGTAAAAAAAACCAACTTACCAAGTTTTACGTTGAAAAAGATGCTGAAAGTTATATAAAAAATATTCTTGGTGGTTTTAAAATAAAGTAAAATGGTAGGAATAATTATTAAATTACAAAATTTTTGTTTTAATTTAATAGAAGCAAGCATTTGGGATGTTGATATACTAAGCAACGTAAAAAATTAAATATTTTCAAATATGGTGTGTGCATGCATTATACACCTCACGTGTAACATTATGGTATCAAAGAAAATATAATAAAAAGGTCAGTTGTAAATCAAAAGCCATTTAACATATTTGTGAGCTCTCACCAGTGTTAAGCCACAAATATAAAATACCACAACGACACGTACACTGGTCCTTGAGCTAAAAAGAACAGCGCTTAAAAATACGCCATAAAAACGTATTTAAATATTAATCAATTGCAAAAACATTCATACCGTAAAAGCTTTGTGTAAACAATCAAGATGGAGATGCCAAAAAGAACAAAACAATATTGTGACCAACGACTTACAAATTGGCAGTTACTTTTCGATAAATTTTCAACCACTGATGCTGCTTTAACTCACACTATTTCGTAGGCTCATCTGTGCATAGGCAGAATATGAAGAAAAAACGGATTGGGACAAACACGACGCAGAGTTTTATCATGTGTATTAACAGATGAGCAACAACCAGTTGAACCTGATTCAAAGGTGGTTCAATTTGACAATCAACAATAGCAAAGCGCCATAAGATCCAACAAGCCATACATCAAATTAAAGATGCGGTAGAGCACTGAAGAAAATCTTACTAGGTGAAGATCAAACTACTATAACGACTTGTTGATCTCTCTTACCAACAATTACGAAGAGATTGATGGAAATGCGAATGATGGAGAGCTTGATAACAAATACTTCAGCCAATACGAGAACCTACAGCAAGATTATGAATTTATAATCATTTATCTTCAAGATCAAATAGAAAACGTTGTTAACAAAGATTCTCCAAAATATATGGTCTAAAAAGGTCCAGTATCAAACTTCTCCAGGAATGAAATACAACACTTCAATGGGGATTACAAACAATGGACAAGCTTTCAAAATCTATTCAATAACAATATCAAAAAAAAGATGAATTACCTATTATCAGTAATTGGAGGGATAACGTCCAGATGACGTCCCCCACCGTACACCCATTTTACATATAACAAGATGGAGGGATAGGAAAGGGTGTTAGGTATGATAGACTTGACCCGGTTACAGACACCTAAGTAGTCAATAGTTAGTAAAGCACAAGACGCACAATTATTTTTGTTCTTCGGGATATAAATAATCAGCAATCAACATCCTAAAAATTAATTGATTAATTAGTAAATGTCCTGAAATAAAATTTCATTATTATGAGTGATGAAATTTTATTTAATACCATTTCCTTATATCAATTTACAATAACGCGACGCCAGGCCCTCCACACACCTTTATTATAGCATTTTAAAAAAAATGATAATCAATAATGTAGGCATCTTAATGGTACGAGTAAGTTTCCTGAAATAAAATGTCATTATTATGCGTTAGAGAATCATTATTTTGTACGATATACGAGGGTTGCCTTTCATATTTCGGGATTGGACAACCCTAGTGCTGCAATCTGGCAACTGACAGCTCTATCGTAAAGTTTGGCATTTTTGAAATTATACGTACTCAATACGTTTTGACATTCGAGCGCTATTTGTGTTGTTTACAGTACTCATTAACTCAACATCTCCACGAAAAAATGGAATTAAATCGTGAACATTTTCGTGAGATTATTTTTTACAACTTTCGACGTAGATTAAGGCAGCAAGAGTGCATGGATGAACTTAAATCAATTTTTGGCGATGAAGCTCCATCAAGGACCAGTGTTTATCGATGGTTTGGTGAATTCAATCGAGGTCGTAGTTCACTTCAAGACGAATTTCGTGAATGTCGTCCAGAATCAGTTGTTGTTCCGGAAACCATTGATGCTGTGCGCGAACTGATATTGCAAGATCGTCATGTGACCTATCGTGAGATTGAGACAACCTTAGGCATTAGTGGGACCAGCATACATTCAATATTGCATAAACATTTGAATGTCAAAAAAAATTTGTTCGCGTTGGATCCCACACAATTTGTCAATCACTCAAAAAAAGGCTCGTGTCGACTGGTCGAAAGAAAAGCTCAAAAAATACGATCGCGGTGCTTCAAAACACGCCTATGACATAGTGGCAGGTGATGAATCGTGGATTACCGCGTATGAGCCCGAAAGTAAACAGCAGTCGACTGTATGGGTGTTTCAAGATGAGCCAAATCCAACAAAAGACAAAAAAAATGGACATGTCGCAACCGTACCACTAGAACCACGCAAAACAGTCAATTCTGAGTGGTACACAACCATTTGTTTGCCAGTTGTCTTCCAAGAAATCAGGAAAACCAACTGCCGAAGACGGATCACTTTTCACCACGACAATGCGAGCTCTCACACATCGGCTCAAACAACTGCATTTTTGAGCACTCAAAACATCGATTTGATGAGTCATCCGCCGTATAGTCCTGACTTGTCACCAAATGACTTCTTTTTATTCCCGTACGTAAAAAACAAACTGAGAGGTCAACGTTTTTCGACTCCTGAAGAAGCGGTTGCTGCGTTCAGAATGCATGTTTTGGAGATACCTCAATCAGAGTGGAAAAAGTGCTTCGACAATTGGTTCAAACGCATGCAAAAGTGTATAGATCTTCATGGGGAATATTTTGAAAAACAATAAAGCGATCTTCGAGCGATTAATATTTGTTTTTGTTCTCTAATCTCGAAATATAAAAGGCAGCCCTCGTATTTAAATTATAAATATAATGTAATGTAATGATTATTATAACTAAATTAATTATAATTTGATTGTCATAAAACAAATAAAATAAAATAAATCAAATCCAAATAGTGTAGTATCAAACGGATGGATCCCCTCTTCAACGGATAACCTTACAATCCCTAATAAACCAATATGTTTATTAATAAAAATAAAAATGAAACAAAGACATCTGGTTTCAAAAATAGCTAATCTGGAATCTATAAGATGACAGAATTAGTAATAAGTAGCTATTAGAAAATAATCTAATTAAAGAAGTGCCATTGATCCCAAAAACACAAAAAACATCTATGTATCAATATTTGTCTGATTATTAATTTTATTGTATAGCCTCCAAGCCAAAAAATAAGTCAACCCATAAAGTTTCCCTCCACCGACACTTCAATGTTACATATAGCCATAGTCATTTAATCTATTAAAATAAAACCAATTGTCGTGAGACAAATTAAATCTTAAATATACAATTCAATTAAATTAAAATAAGAAATAAAATTTCATTAGTATTAACAATGATTAAATATTATTCTAAACCAAGGTAAATAGCCTTATTTGTTATGAGGCTTAAAAGACTCAGCTTCCACTTCCATCTATATCTGAACCTACAGATTCTTTTATTATATAAAATTATAGTAAATGAGTTAAATAATAGATGACTCTTTTTAATTAATGGAAATTTTTCTTCAATTTACCGTAATTTTCTTACTCTAAAAGCAATGCTACACAACAATAATTCCCTTTAGCTAAATGGAAAAATGTCAATAATAGCAAAAAATCATATATATTAGCTATTCAGGCAAAAACTTATTTATCCCAAGAGTATTTATTCCTCGACGCTTACAAAATGATAAAGCTGCAAATAATAAAAATGTAGTCATTACGGCTTCAAAATTCTTCTGTAATCAAAAATGATCATTAGAACTAAATAAATTAGCTTAATCAGGAACTGCAATGAATAATATAGTATGTATTAATAATTAACACCTGATAAAGAGGTACCGAACTAAAAAAGTCCGAATCAAGAAAGTTCTCCAAAAATGAAGCAAAAAGTTGATTTTTGTATGAACACCATCAGCGACTTATTTTAATTAATATTTTTAACTTAAAATTATGAATTAAAAAAAGCGATTTAGAAAAAGGAGAAAACTCAGAAATGAATTAACAAAGGCTTATACTATTTCATTTTTAAAACACGTACCCTAATTCACCTTCAAAATGAATTAAAAAAGGCACATTCTATTTAAAATTTAAATTTACATTCCAAACATAATAGTTGCATGGATTTACATTGATTAGTTATAAAATCTATATATATAAAACAAAGTCGGGTTAGTTACACCATTTATAACTGAAGAACGGCTGGACCGATTTTTATGATCTTTCTTTTGTTGGATTTGACTCCGTTCCGAATAGCATAATAACTATTAAAACATTGGAAAAATTCACCAACAAAAAAGTTATCAAGAAAATTCATTTTCTCATATATTTAGTACATTTTGTTTTTTTTATTTTGTTCGTCTCAATACAGTGGTGGTTTAGGAAAAAGAAAAGTCGGAAAAACTCAAAAGGGAAGCCCCAAAAATCTAATAAATAAACCTTTTTTTATATGAATTTTGTAGGTGTAGTTTGTATGTGACGAGTGGTGCAGTGGTTAAAGCTTCGGCGCTTGGACCGCAAGGTACTCGATACGAATCCGACTGGAGGCTGCATGCACATTTCTACTTTATTTTATTTTTATCGTTTCCTCTGAACTTTTGCAATTTTGTCTCAACGAAGGACGAGCTCATCAACAAAGTGTTCCCGAACAATATAACTAACCACAAAAATCACAATTGGGTGAGTGAACGAGTAATTCTTGCGGCAAAGAACAAAAATGGGGATCACTTAAATGTCACAATTCAAAAACTAATCGTCGGTCCACTTCATTCCTTCAAATCTATCGACTGTGTGACAAACAAAGACGAATCAACCAACTGTCCAACTGAATTTTTAAACTCATTGGATCTGGCTGGCTTGCCCCCGCACAATTTACAACTGAAAGTTGGTGTGTTGCCGGTAATCATCATGCTACGAAACCTGAATCGCTTTGTTCGTTCTCGCACCTGACAATAAAACAAAAAATGTCGTATATCACAAGATGTTTTACTGAAGGGAATCGACCCTATTGCAACCTACTCAGGAAATAGTTTAAAAGAAAGTAGTGCAACAATGCTACGCGAATCATTTCGAATCAATTCAATAAAACGAATTCCTTGCTGCCACGTGAATTACATTCATTTCAATGTAATTAAAATATATTTCATTTTGATTGAATTTAATTAATTTGGAGTATTCATTTTATCCGCCCCGGAGGTCTCGGGTTCAATTCCCGGTAGTGACAAGGAAAAAATTGCACGGCTGGTTTAGGATCAATGAATTAATCACTCATTAGTCACTATCCGAAATGAAAATATGATTATTAAACCTCATTTAAGGCGGCCAAATCTCTTGATGGGGTATAGTGCCAGAGAGAGAGAGAGAGAGAAATTCATTTTATCTTAATAAAAAAACTCAATTTAATTAAGCTATAATAACTTTAAGCAACATTTATTGATTTTGAGGCGGTACGAAGTTCGCCGGGTCAGCTAGTATAAATATAAATAAAAAAGGCTTATATTATTTGATTCTATAAACATTTATATTAATTCATTTTAAAAATGAATCAAGAAATGCCCCGCCCAAATTCACCTTATCGATCTCTTTCATTTCTTCTTCAACTCCGATTTTAATTCATCCCCAAAGCGAATCAAAAACACTTATTTTAATTCAGAAAAAAACCCTTCAATTCAGACCCCTTTAATTCATGCAGCCCCTGATAAACCTTGATAACTCTAAATTGCTCATCATATAAAAAATAATAAATATAACAATTTAATACTCAAACGGTGAATAATTGGAGGTAGGAATTAGTAAAATTAGTTAATTTCTGATATCAAAATGTGGAAAGAATCATTTTCATAAATAATCTAAGTAAAATGTACCAAGAAAAATATGTAATGTAGATCCAGGAGTGCTCGCTACCCGCTTCTCTAGAATAAAAAACCAACACACTGCAACCCATAAAGTTATTTCCCAATCCCAATAGATGAAAACTCAGCGATCGCCCGTTAACATCAATATAAAAGAAAATTTATCGCAATACACATCCACCGTATCCTCGCCGCCCCTGTGTAAATTGATCACACAAAATGAAATGAAAAAGCAAAAAATAAATGATTGAATCGTTTTTTTTTCATATAGAAAAACAATTACACTACCAATCACAAAAAGTAAGAATATAATAATTATGTAATGACATAAATAAAACAAATGAAAACAAAAGTCCCCTGATCTTGTATATTTTTCGTTCGTAATCAATACATACACATCCATACAAAGCACAGCCGAAAGCATATAACAAGCTTTGTATATACATTGCAAAACCACATTTTCGGTGGTATTGAAATGTAAATTATATCCCGCTATATACCTCCAATACTAATTTCCATACGAAATATAATGTACGTCGTACGAGTAAATAAATATAAAAAACAAGTTAGAATTCAAAAGTACCAACGAAAAACAATCGTCGCAAAAAGAACAACAAAAATTGTTATCGAGTGTAACAAAACAGAATAACAGAATTGAAAAACACTTTCTGGCACAAACAATACTCAAACAATACTACCACCAAGAGAATACTAGTACTCTACACCTTTATGAGTTATAGAATACAGTAATCATTTTATTATGTACTTAAAATTTATTTTCAAAAATATATGTTAATAATTAATATGTATTAAAACGTGTTAAAACAACGGAAAAAATGAGAAAACACTTATCTTATTCATCCTCTGGAATCATAAAAGTCCTATACATATTGAAAAATTACATACATACAATGCGTATGATGCATTCAAACAACGGTATCTGTTGGTGCCTAACACATAATATCCCTTCTCAACCTAAAATACATAAAAACCTGGAACACATAAAAATTGATGACATACTTCTACAGCTGGAAGAAAAATTCTATTAGTAAATATAAACTTATAATATGTATAAATTTACTTACAATTCCACTAGCATGTAATCTATTATTAATTCGGGCAAACCTGAAAATATATAGTATTTAATTAGTAATTAGTTTAATAAGATAAATCAGAAATACTTAGCTCACATCCATAATTATGCAGAAATTGTTTTGTTTACAATTTTCATTTTTGACGTCTATGTGTATTAACAAGAACAAAAAATTGTAGTAGAGGTATAATATGGAAACAAAAACTGCGTTACCATCAGGGTAAGGGTAACGCACTGAACTTATATTTTTCAAATCGATTTGGAAGTAAACTTGTCAAATTTATTCATGTTCCAAAAAATTAATTCATTGTAAGAAAAATCTTTGTGAAATCAACAAGTACAATTAAATAAAATAAATATATTGAAAAAAAATAAATAAAAATAGTGTATAACATTTATCACGAGTGCTCTGAATTACGTAATATAAATATACGCCTCAGGATATCGAGGAAAGAAGATACAGTCCACTTTACGGCAACGTGGAAATAAAAGCATCGTCATTAGAGGCCACCATTTTCGTGGATTTTATATTCAAATCCGACTGTGCTCCACCATCATGGTCCTTCGAGCCGGATGCTCATCGAATGCAAACTAATTTAGTCAACAACCACGCGGTTGATCAGCAATCACCTTATCGAAAATTTTCCGGGAAATCCAGAGGAGTCATTAATCACCATTTTTATATTACGCGCGAAAGTAACACTGTTAATTGAAAATCGCATAACGCAATTAATAGAGATAATTATAAAATCGAATTACGAGGATAACTAAACGTCGATAATTAAAAAGTCAACTAATAAATCATAACAGTAATATTTTCACAAAATCTAATTCAGTGCAGCGCGATAAATCGTGAAGTGTAAAAACCAGTTGAGTGAATAATAGAGATGGAATTAGCCGGTCTAAAAAAGCAACGTGCCGTCAACAAGGGAAGAATGACACAAATTGTGAATTTCGTGGACCAATGCGATGATCGAACGCCAGTCGAAGATCTGAAAACACGTTTATGCGCGCCGAGAAGTTGATGTCCGAATTCACTGTCATCAAATCATTAATTTTCAAAACTAATCCCGATGAAGAATCGGATTACCAGTATGAAGAAAGTTATTACAAGGCCATC
Organism: Nephrotoma appendiculata; assembly: GCA_947310385.1. NCBI lineage: Eukaryota > Metazoa > Arthropoda > Insecta > Diptera > Tipulidae > Nephrotoma > Nephrotoma appendiculata. The sequence continues at coordinate 54,933,031 of OX371223.1, forward strand.
ACAGGCCTGAACACATTGATTCGCTCCACTTTCACGTCGTTCGGCACATTTACTGGACTAGATGCCTCCATGAACATGACTCACCCGAGCGGCCAGGCCGAAGTCAGATTACCGAAGATAAATATCCCAATATTTTCCGGAGAGTACACCGAGTGGCCATCCTTCTATGACCTGTACTGTTCCACAATACATGAGTCAACCTCGCTAAATCCCGTACAAAAGTTCCAGTACCTCAAGGGTCAATTACGTGGAGAAGCGGAAAAGTTATTGCGTCACATCAGTGTTACCGAAGCAAATTACATGGGAGCACTAACCAAATTAAAGGAACGATACAGCCGCAAGAGGCCAATCATCCAGTCATTTATACGGACATTCATTGAACAACCGGGGATTCAAACGGCAACTGCTGCCAATATCAAAAGGTTGGTGGATACTTCGGACGAAGTTATTCGGGGTTTAAAGGCAATGGGGGAAAGCGCTGAAACCCGAGACCCGTGGCTCATTTATTTACTACTGAGCAAATTAGATGAGAAATCCAAATCGCAGTGGGCAGAAACCACCACAGACGTTGATAATCCCGCATTCGCAGATTTTCTGAAGTTCCTGGCTAGACGAATCGACGTGTTGGAGTCTTTTACTAGTTTAACGAAGAGAACTAACTCCAAACCCACAACATCCGGGCATATTGCAACCAACCAACCAAGCTTCAAATGTGCACTGTGCAAAGAAGACCATTCTCTATTTCTATGTCCGACGTTCAATAGTATGAATAGCATTCAAAGAAGAGAGTGGGCGAAAGATACTCATCTATGTTTTAATTGCCTGAGCCTCAAACACCCATAGTGTTCAAATGTACGTCGCAACGACGCTGTCAGCATTGCCAACGTAAGCATCATAGCTTGCTACACAGCGATGAACAACGCGATGATCCAACCAATGAAACCAACATAAACTCCGAGTCCGACGCTAAAGGGCATTCCGGTTCGCGACTAACTCCAGCAATCACCGAATCAGCCAATACGTCTAGAAGCAACCTCGGGACCAACAAAACAACGTGTTCAGCCGTCTGCTCATCAAGATCGCCGTCTCAAACAATATAACCTACCGCCATCATTGGAATAGTTGATTGAAATGGTCACACGCAGCCCTATTAGACTCAGGGTCCCAAGTTAGCTTTATTACGGAGGCTAGCACACATCGCCTAAATTTGAAAAAGCGAAACGCTCGCTTATCCGTGTGCGGATTAGGTGAATCCAAAGGAGGTTTTACAAAAGGAGTTGTAACTATCAAAGTAAGAATTGACGAAGGCACTGAATTTTCCCTCGAAGCATTTGTACTGCCGAAGATCACCACTAAGCTGCCAATTCAAAGTATTAACGAAATTCACGTTGATGCTACTCGGGGAACCAAACTAGCGGATCCCAATTTTCATATATCTAACCACATCGACGTCCTAATTGGTGCCGACTATTTTTTCAGGCTCCTACAAGAAGGGCAAATCAAGTTGAACAATCAAGGACTCACGCTTCAGAGAACAGTGTTTGGATGGGTTGCAGCCAGCAGACCCAATAATTCGTCACGAAAACAAGCGGTTTCCTTATCGGTATCTTCAAACGAAAATTCGCTCCTCGACATTGACTATACATTAAGAAGATTTTGGGAAATCGAGGCAATTTCCAACAACACACAACTACTGTCTCCCGAGGAACAGCTCTGCGAAGATAACTTTCGAGAGGGATTGCAAAATACAGATGACGGCAGATTTATCGTGAGGCTACCATTCAAAAGGTCACCCAATTCGCTTGATAATCCGTTGAACAGCGCAGTTCAAAGACTAACAAGTATGGAGAGTCGATTTATCTGTGATCCAGAATCTTGAATCATACGTCATACAAAAAGCTATGTTTGATGGATGTTCTCTCTAGGAGTAATCGAAGAATCTAGAAGAGCTCGCTTGTTACAATGTAAAGTTAATTATTGTCTAGATAAACGATGACTGAATAAGGTAACGAAAAAAGATATGTATCCGCTGCCTATGTTGTCGAGAGACTCTTAATTTGACAGATTCCTGTCAAGACGTTAAAGGTTTCGTAAATAGCTACAAAAATTGTAAGGAGGTTGGTTAAATCAGTAAATTATATCACAAGAACAGGAATGAGTGGATAGCGGAAGGTTGTACAGCCTATGCAAAGAATATTCGACGAATTTCTTGGATATTGTTCTAAATCTAAGAACTGGAATTGTTATTTAGTTATGGTCTCGGATAGTTATTCTAAATTTGTATTACTCGAACCTTTATTGCGAAAATTCGTTAAAAACTATTTCTCCAAAAATTTATTTGCAGCACATTTGAACTCCCGTGAGTTGCTAACGAATCACTGCAATAAATCGTTTTGTAGGGATAACCAAACGAAAACAATGAGTGACGTCTCATTAATGACGAAATTACTAGTATTGGTCATCTTTCCAGAGCCACACTTCGAATTATGCGGTAAAATAGTTTTTAACGCATTTTCGGAATGATTCGTTTCGTAGTGATGACCAAACGAAATCAACTTGTGACCAACCCAGGGATTTTTTTTTTGAATTTTTCACTATTTATTTATTTTATTTTATTGATAAAAGCTAATGACCATTCTTGACCAAATACCTAGCAAAATTTCACTATTAAGCTTCGTGTATTAGGGATGGGAAAGCCTATAAATTCATTTAACCTTTTTCAATATCAACGGAAAGCTATCCGATTGCATGAAAAAACCTAACCGACCATTATAAAGATTTAATAACAATTTAAAAATTGCATATGAAAAAGATTTACGAAATTAAAAAACCCATCGAGAATTTGGAACCATCTCTTCAAAATTATATCGATGTTATTGTTAAAAGCCATAATTCGACTTCTATGCTCGTCTGGATGATCAACCAAAAACTGCTGTAATAAAAGGTTATTCAACTAAGCAATTATTATCGTTTGAAGAATTAATAGAAATTCTTTGAGAGAACGTGTATGAATTATGAAAGCTCAAAAATCTTCGACCAGCTCCCAACAAATAGATCGAGTACCCAAGTCATTGTTAGCAAAGCAACCTCGACTTATTAGCATCCAATTCTTCGCTTGAGTATTTTGTAGTGAAAATCCTCAGAATCGTTACGAATTCGTTAAAATATACTAGTTATGTACCAATTGCTTTTGACAGGATCATCTTGTTTTCGACTGTAAGTCATCACCTTATTCGTTATGTTCTTCAAAACACAATATTCTTCTCCACTTCATTCAGAATAATTCAGTAATGAGTGTTTCCGCAAACGAGTCTCATAATTTTCCCGAAAAATCTGCTCAGGCATTGTTTGCTTCGAATTCGACAAACATCAAAAAACTCAGATCGTATTAAGGACTGTAGTTGTTTGGATTAGAAATTGTTCGGGCGATATAATACCATTTAGAGCGCTATTGGATAGTGGCTCTCAGGCTAATTTTATTACTGATAGCATGTGTAAAAAACTATAATTGAAATCACAACTGGTTCACATCAGAATCTCTGGGATAGGTGGCGCAACATCAACAGTAACCAAAAAAGTAAATGTTTTCCTCGAACCACGAACATCGGGTTTTAAATGTAATTTGAACTGTTTGGTAAAATCCAAAATTTTCGAGTTTCTTCCCTCGTACCCAATACATTAGCATAAGAACGTTATAAAGTATCATACTCAACTAGCAGATCTTTGGTTTTATAAAACGGAAGCCAATGATTGGTGCTGAAATATTTTCTGAAATCATATTAGGAGGAAAACTTGTGACAAGTCATGATCCTCTAATATATAAAACTGTTTTCGGACTTGTAGTAATGGGAAAAACATTAATTAGTGAACATCCCACGAATCATAATTCTGAGATTTTCAATACTTCAACTATGCTTCTTAGCATCTTTGGAAAGCCTTGATGAGCCGATCCAAAAACTTTGGTTAATTGAAAATATTGAAAATCCAAAAACGCATTCAAATGAAGAAAAATTGTGTGAGACTCATTATTCAAAAAATGTCATTAGAACAAAGTCAGGTCGGTATAGTGTAGCCATTTCATAAAAATCAAATATTGGTGAGTTAACCCAGAATTTTTTGAGCAGTTTTCTCAATTTATGAGGGAGTACATCAATTTACAATACATGATAAAAGGTTCTAATCCAGATGAAGGTGAATGTAAGCACAACAATTATTTTATGCCACATCACGCAGTTATACGTGAAAGTAGTAGCACTATACAAAATAACGCGTCGTATTCAACGATTCATCAAAAACTTCTTCAAATATATCAGTAAACGATTGTTTAATAGTTGGTCCTACAATTCAGCAGGACTTGTGTTCCATTATCATGAGATTTCGAAAACATATGCAATCGGTATTACAGGGGATATAACAAAAATGTATATACAAATCTTAGTGCATGAAAAGTATCAAGATTTACAACAAATTTGGTGGCATGAATCTGATACCACCTCATTAAAATGCTTCAAACTTTGTACCGTAACGTATCGAACAGCTAGAATCCAACTTCGAAAATCACGTCAAATCATTCGGTTGTAATATCTTCTGATCCTAATCATCAATCCAAATCGATTAAGGTGTTAGGAATAAATTGGAACACAAACTCCGATAAATTTATTTTTTCATTCAAAAAATATGCAATTACTGATCACTGTACAAAACGAACAGCATTATCCAAAATTGCTAGAATGTTCGATCCGTTAGGTTTATGTGCTCCTATAGCGTTTCTGGCAAAATCATTTATGCAAACATTATGGGCAGCTAAACTTGGATGGGATGATTTGTTACCCACTTCAAGAATATTGGAATGAATTTAAACGACAACTCACTTCATTCAATGAAATATCCATTCCAAGATGCATCAAAGCTTCAAACGCAGCAACGATTGAGCCCCATGGCTGTGCATCTGAAAAAGGGTATGGATGTGTGGTCCACCTACGCACAATCGATCATGAAAACAACGTTTTCGTTAAATTTTTAAGTTCAAAAGGCCGAGTAACTCCACTAAAACCACAAATAAACTATACCTCGGCTGGAGCTGTGCGCTTCTTTGCTCAAATAGTTGAAGAAATCATTTTAATTATGCAAATAAAATTTAATTCAATTTTTCTATGGACTGATTCTGAAATCACTTTCCATAGAATCAAATCAATTCCAGGGCGTTTCAAAGTCTTTCTATAGCTAATAGATCAAAATTACATAATTTGAGTTCTCCCGTTGATTGGTATTATAAGCCGAGGGTTTATGCCGCAGGAAATTTTGAAATCAAAACATTGGTGGTCGGGTCCTTCGTACATCAACCAACTTCGTTTAATAATACCTAAAGGCAACCTATTACACTAAACAATGAAACCTCGCATACGGAAAATCCAACTGTTTCGGTTGGGATTTTGAAAAAAATAGAAGAATGGATACCTGTTGTAAAGCATTCGAATTATTTGAATGTATCACGGATTTTCGCATATGTTGATCGTTTTACAAAAGCTTGTATTAACAAACTTCGAACTTTAAATAAACTGTCAAAACCATCATCTACAATCAAAATTACAGAAATTGATAGTACCTAAAAATATATTATAAAACACACACAGCAATTTCACTATTCAGATGAAATTTATAGCCTTCGTAAAAATCAATCTGTGTCTCGTCGAAGTAAATTAACATCACTGTTAAACTTGATCACTAAAAACGCTGATATTCCCTTCGACCACATACATCAGTTAGTAATACTACGTTCGCATTCTTTTATAAAATTCCAGAGCGCGTGTGCCCGAACGCGTCCTCAAACCTTAAATCAAATCATAGGTCAATTACCTCAAAAAATTCAATTAACATTTCAAACATTGTGGAAGCGATGGTTAAACGAGTACCTGTCATTTGAACAGCATCGTCGAAAATGGACTAAACCATGTGAATCACTAAGAACCGGTGATCTAGTAATCTTAAAGACTCGAATCATAAAGATGCATCAAGATGATAAAAATCAAAGTGAGTTAACCAAAACCGATCTCGTTTCCTTTGAGTTTTCTATTTGTTAAATGGATATTTAGTTGGCGGGAGCAAATTTTTTTCTGTTCTGTCAATATAAAAGTCATTTCTGACAATTATAATTCAATTAAATGTCAATCTTAACATTTTTGTCAGCACCTACTCCATTACTATTTAAAACGAAATGAGAAGACAGAGGAAATTGTAGTGTGTTTTGTGTTCTCATTTAGGAAATTGTGACCCCGAAATTATGGTTACGAAACTAGTACTGTGTCTGTAGTATAAGACGGCTGCTAAGGAAGAAAACACTTGATCATACTAGATCCAATCTGGATCGACAAAAAATAAAATATAGTTGTAAAGGAGACGACTAGCCAAAAGGTTACAACCCTCCAAACGGGAATATAAATTATGCAAGATAAAGATGATTTGTAAATCAGTATAGTAATAAATTAATTGAATGAAATGTTCATAACCACAGATAATAAACGAATTATTTGTAAATTATAAGTGCAATTTTTTGAAACAAAAAATTTAATAATGCATTTGCAATTGAACGTATGACCAATCGGTCTTTACATTTTTTAACGTTCTTATAAGAAATAACGATTGCAGTATTCATGAGGGGCAATATCGATTCTTCTACACTGCGGCAATTTCATAACATTAATTCGTGTGAATATATGCGGTCAGAATATTAGATATTCGCCTATCGAGTAAAATCCGGCCTTGTATTAGGCACGAGTACCTAAACCATTCAGTTGCGTACTTATTACAGCTATCTGTCATACACATATGTTAATAGTAACACGAATTTTTCTGATGCAAGTGCAACGTGTAATTTATGTGTCGATTTGATTGATTGGTTTAGGATAATATATACATACGTTTATACGAGGGATGTTCTAGAAGTTTATTCTAGAAAATATTGCAGTTCGAAATTACTGTCAGACAGCAGGAGTATCACCAGTCAGTAATTAATTTCGAACCGCGATATTGAGTTTATCTTACAAACCAAAATCACTACATGATGGTCAATATTTTTCACTTTTTAAACTTTCAAAAAACGTGTGCAAAATACAAAATTCTCTTGATAGATTTTTCGAACTTATTGAACACCTCTCGATATATTAACCTAATAAACGAATAAAAACGACATACAAATTACACGTTAGACTTGCATTGAACAGCTAACACCTATGTGTAACGTAAATTAAATCGCAGTTCGTACTTTGATATTAAACGAGAAACGGTTACTTTCATTAGAGGCCACGTTTCTATTATAAAAGTGTAACTGATTAATAAACTTTGGACGTGCGATGAAACTTAAATTTTTCAAATTTCCGCACACAAAAGTGCGCGAAGGAACAAACTTCGAGGCGAATCAGTATTTCGTGAACAAATTAAAAGTGGTTTACAAATTTTTTGGAATCATTGTTATACCCGATGATAAGATGACTCCGCAGTTGGTTTTAGCCATTATTTTGACACACACATTGGTTCTATCATTTTTCGTCGTATTATTTTCGGACATATCGACTAGCGCCAAGTTAGAATCATTTGTTATCGTCAATGGTGTTTTTCAAGTGAGTATCAATAGAAAATGAAAAATATTATAGGAATAGAATTTTTTATTGAAATTTTACAATTTATATAGGGAATATATAAATTGTACACCGCTTACTTTAAAGGCCCACAAGTTCGTAAATTACTAGGTTTGTTACGTAAATTACATTTGACTTACATGGACCATCCAGAAATTGGACCTGCGTTAAAAAATGTATGTGTGTATGGTGTTATCCTAGGTGAGGTTTTAATAGTTGCTTTTTATTGCGCAATAATGTGCTTCGCATTATTGCCGTTACTTTTATGGACGAAATTTGGGGTGTTTACAACTATATTTCCAATTCAATTCCCATTTATTGACTGGCATACAACGGTCGGTTACTCAATCAACATCGTTGATCATGCATATTGCGCAATTGCGGGTGGTATTGGCTTATTGGCTGGAGATGCGACATTTTTATATTTTGTATTACATCCAATAGGATATTGTAAAATTTTTGAAACTCGCATAAACGAATTGGACAAAATTCTGCTTAAACCGGATCCACAAAATAAACAAGAAATACGAGAAAAACTGAATGTTTGTATTCGGGCACATCAAGATTATATCAACTATATTGCAATGGTGGACGACCTTTATTCCGACTTATGCATGGTTCAAATGATAACTGCCGAAATATTTTTATCGGGGTCCTTAATATTATTTTTGTGGGTCAGTTGGATTATGGGGCCATTTCTAGCAATTATAGGCCTATTCCAGATTCTACAGTATTGCGTGCTCGGAACAGTTATAACAGTGCAAGTAAGTTATTATGAAATAGTTATGGATTGGGTATTTCGATTTTTTAATTTCAGAATGAGAAAATTTCGGATTTGATATATGGCTTTAGTTGGTATTTGATGCCGGTCGAACAACAAAAAATTATTGTATTAATGATAATGCGAGCACAGAAATCGGGAGAGCTAAATGTGGGTGGTTTTGCTAAACTAAATGTTGAAACCAGCATGTCCGTAAGTAACGATATTATGATTTGCAACCTATTTCCTAAAATTATTTCTATAAATTTCAGATGTTAAAGGCCACGTACTCCTTTGTAATGATGATGGTTGAATTTCTTAAATAAATCATATAATATTGAATAGTTATACACTTGTTTAATTTATAGCACAAAAGTATTAAATTAATTTAAATTACATTAAACTTTGTCACTAGCACTACGTTTTCAATTATAGCTAATAAAATAAAATGCACATAAAAGTTTGCACCGTAAAACATTTTGTTTGATTTTATTTTGACGAAAGTGCGATTGAGATGGCCAAGTTAGGTGGTGTTTAAACCGAATAAGTGGGTCTGTATGAATAAATTAGCTTTCTTTACGGATCACCATAGAAGGCGTATAAGGCACTCCATTCAAAACCATGCTTCTCTTACCACGTCTTGAACTTTGTGGAGCCCTGTTGCTCACCAAACCAATGGAGTCAAATGAGTTAAAGCAGATCGAAAACATCAAATCATTTTTTGAACCAATATTCTATAATAACTTTGTGTTGGATTAGAGAACTGCATAAAAGCATCAGAATATCAGAAATCCAAAATTACACAGATTCAGCAACATGTGGCCATGTGAGTGTCCCAAATAATGGCTTCATTATATCTGGACACTGGCCGAATCACATCAACACTATAAATGAGATGGAACTCGAAACGAAACGAATAGTGATATTCATAACACCGACAACGTTATTTCATTTCATTGGTTTGTTTGAGCGGTTATCAAATGTAAAGAAAATAATCTACATCATAGGCTTCATAAACAAGTCTTAAGAAAATAGGACTTCAGTCTGCAAAATAATTAGAACAGTCTCATAATGAATTAATTATAATGATTCAACACGGTTCAGGATGAATTAACAGAACTACGAACGAAAAGTATAGTCTCAATCAAAAACAAACTACTTACCCTGAACTCCTTTATACATGTTGACTATGGTGATGCTTGCCAATTCCATTAATCTCAAATAATTCCTGTTAATATTGATACCAACTCCAGCAACTCTCAACACAGTAGCAGCAGCAGCAATGTTAATCTTCCGTTCATCCTTAGGCCAGGGCCTAAACTAAATTTATATTTGTATCCGGGTAATGTAACACATACAACCAACGCCGATGTTATATCATACGTTAAGTTTATATTAAATCAGCACAATATCCAAGAACAATATCTGAAGCTATATTTTACCTATTACTTTCCCCAGAATCATGGCTCGAAACAACTTATCTTAAAGAATTAATAATAATAATAACATTGCAGCAAAAAACTTAAACACTTGTCCATTTCTTCCATTTGATATTTTTGCACTCACTGAGACTATTTGAACAGAGATTTCAACAGTAACGAGTTTTTTTTATCTCGGATTTCAACGTCTTCCGGAAAGACGGTTTTTTACTGTCCAAGCACAAATTTAAACGGTAGAGGGGTTCTTATTGCACTACACATCAATTTTAATAGTCAAAATATTTCCATTTGCAACACTGATAATATCGAGCTAATATGTGTCAAAATTAAAAATAATGTTTTTATTTTATGTTGCTATATTCGCCCACTAAGCCACATCGTAAGCTATCATAAGCTATGCCACATCGTAAGCTATGGATTTTATCGTCAGAAGAAAGGAAAAATAAAACGTTCCCTATAACCCCATCAGACTCACCCCTAGCTTATATAATCAAAATCTAACTATGGTCATGAGCTATTGAATTGGACTAGTCAGATCGGTGACTGACTTGCATAATATTGAGCTGCCAACAATTTTAACAATTACAAACCATTTAATGCTTGATAATGTTTAATCTTCTTTATCGACTATTTTCGGCAGTATGACTGCTTCATGGCCTTTCATTTCTTTAACCTAATCATTTCCACCCCTAACCTATAATCAACATCTACCCATGATTATGGGCTTTCGAATCGGCAGTCAGATTGCAAAATCTCGAATGATGGTCAATTTTATCGTGGGAACAACGGAAAATAGAACATTTCACCAATATAACCTCATAAAACCCACTCCAGACAAGTAATCAAATTCTGCTATAGGGTCATGGTTCATCAAATTGGTAGCCAGATCGTCGTTCATCTGTCAAAATTTAGATATATACAATCTTTCCATCAGCTAAACGTGACTGCGTATACTACCTGCACATTGCAAGCTCCATGTCAACCTGTACACTGACATGGACGGTGAATCGAAATTCTTAATAATTTTATCTCTATTTTGCCATTGTGGAAACAAATGATATTTCTGCAAAAAATTTTACAAACGCTTCAATCGAAAGCTACTTTGGCACGACAAAATCTGAATTAGAGAAAAAGGCTGTTGAAATTGGTAAACGACCAATAAAAGCTGGACGATTTTTAGTGTTTTCGATGGATAGAATCGAAGATCAAATATATGGAATTATAAATAATTTCCCCAAAATAGGATTTAATAATGTTTAGTCCAAACCAAAAAACAGAGAGGAAGTAGATCCCTTAGAACAATGGAATCGTAAGAAAAAGAACGACGATAAGAAATATTTTTCAAAAATGAATGCTCACCAAAACATGAACAAAAATAATAGAGAGGGTAAGAATTTGAATGAACCAAACAAAAAATAAATTTTGAATTTTAAATACTACATTAAAATTTAAAAAAAAAATATAACAAAAAAAAAGCAAAAAAATAAAAAAAATGGTTTGAAATGAAACGAATTAAAAAAAAATAGAGGCGGGTGTACAAAGGGGGCGAAGTCCTAGGTTCGTACCTCCGCGCGGTGCTCCCTGAATAACGCTAAATGAATCAGACGATGAAGTTGAGGCGAAGCAGAAGAAATTCTGATTATTGTCAACGACACTACATTACACGGCGGCAATTGGCAGGCAAGCTGAAGGGGCCACCTACCTTGTAGCAAGTTTCTTGCAATATAAATGTCCTTCAATTATGACTAAATATCTTAATATCTGTCACCAATACATCACCCACACCAGCAAAAAGTGTGTTTAGCGATGGACGACCTACCTACACTTTTAAAATTTGTTAAAATATTTAGTTTATTTATTTAAAAAAATCTTGTAGTTTTCATTTCCCTCTATTTTTTATCGGCAATGCAGTTTTCTGTTGAAATTACGCCCATAAGGTCGATAATGCAGTTTACATATTATTATTGAGTCCCTCACAATATGTCGATAAAATAGTTTTTCTGCCGAAATTTCGGCTGAAATGTTGATAATGCAGTTCTCATATTATTATGAATTTCCCTCTCAATATGTCGATAAAGCAGTTTTTCTGATAAAGGTTCGACTTAAATGTCGATAATGCAGTGTTTCTGCCAAAATTTCTCCTAACTTCAGTAGTATTTGTTCGGATGCGATTGCAAATTAATATCTGCATTACCATCTTTCGGTTGAAATAAGAAATATGCTATCTGCATTACCATCTTTCGGAAACTTTCGGTCAACTTTAACAGTATCAGGTGTGGTTGCCTTATCGTGAGGTTCCCATGAAGAGGATTGCAGCAGTTCAATGTATAGATCGCTTTGCTTTACGCAGAGTACCGTGGGGGCAATATTCAACCTGCCTCCATACTAAGCTCGTCTCAAACTAATTGATTTACAAGCACTTGGTCTTTTTGTTTTATTTAATTTTTTTTAATTTTTTTTAATCGGTTTGTATGAAGCAACGAGCCCGGACACTGCTAGAGAAGATTAAAAAAGAATCTCTACAACAAACAACTCCAGATCTCATCACGGTCTCCTCTTAAGTTTAGAAGACGTTGGGAAGCAGCAAATATCTAAAATTTTACATAAAAAGAGTAAAAAACAACGCTCATATATGTAGAGTTAGCATCGGCAAGCGTGCCTCTCTATTCAAGGCTGCTTACACCACTTTCATCTGATCCAAATGCGTTTAGTATGAACCGACACATTAGTTCGTGATTCACAAAACCACACCAGAATTAAACCTGCTGAATGAAAACATTTTTGTGATTCATCATTGGAGACCACTACAATAAATGGTTCTAGACTTTTGGACAGGTCAAACTATTACTTAACCAAATTACAACGTTCGTCTTACATTTTCTAGGATCCTAGAATCTTTGTTGTTACTAAGTTTAATGGTGGTCACAATACTGCCTAAACCAGTATCTTCAACCAAATAGTTGATGTAAAATATCACTAAAGTCATCAACCTGGACTGTATCTAGAAATTTTAGGAAATCTCCGATTCACCAACCAACAGTGGATAGTTTACTTTAACCTCCCATCCAACTATTTGGATTTGACACCATATAAAACCTTGGCATGGAACATATTGGTCAACTTTTCATGGAAACAGCTAAAGAAAACCAGGAGATATGGTCTGCAATTAACACTCAGCTCATGCATATTCTAGCTGAAATCGAGGAAAAAAACTCAATACTCACTATACAGAGAAAGGAGAAGAAAATGAGGGGTCCTTAATATCGTGTGTAATTTGACAAGTGACTGATTCGGAGTTCTTGAAGATCACGACGCAAAGCACTATGAAGATAAAATACAAAAATTAAACAAAATCAACAACACCTCTCAAACATCTGGAACAACTCTAAATACTTTAAAGCGAATTAAGGAAGAAATCAAACGTCATTGGCAAGCTTTTCATGAAAAAGTTACGCCACTGAGCTTTCAACAGAAGGCAATAACAGCGAGCTGCTTTCGAAAGTGCAGAGCGCCATGGAGGGTATGCTGAAACATGAGGCCGAAGATAGCGACAATCATCACTGACGCTAGTACGATCAGGGGTACCGCCTGAGACCCCAAGCGATGAGCAAAAAGTACAGCCTAGAGAGGAGGATGTAAAAAATGAAGCAACCGGAGCAATGGAGCAAAAAGAAACAATCATTTCGACTAATTCCGCACAGAGCAACGCGCTAGAGTTAACCAGCAAAACGGTCAACTAGCGCGCGCACACAAGAACTTCAAACTTAATAGCTTAGGGAAAAAATATATTCCCTAGAGGAATGACTCAACGTCCAGCTTAAGGAATTTAAAGGACCAATTAGGTAGGAGTAAAATTTAAAGAAAGTTAAATAAGTGGAGCCCTGTCTCGAAACACAATTGTTCCAACACAAGCCATTGCTGGAAGTTTTACGGAAATTTTAAAGCATCCGATATTCGACGGCGAAACCCCATTCGAGAATTTTAAAGAGTGGTTTCAAGCGGCGGTGCAGCCTAATTGTTTGGGCGCAGGGCAACATCAGCAGGTGTCTTGCCAACTATCTGCACAATTAAATTAACTATGAGCGTATCATAACTGAGTTGGAGCTAAGATATGGGCAGTCACACGTCAGAGAACTATATGCATGATTCTACTCAGAGATCTATAAGCAGCGGCAACTAGTCAAGTTTATGGTAATGCACCTGCAGATGTGTTGAACGGGCTAACAGTGGACGCGTTTATCAGTGCGGTGAAGGATGCCCATTTGAAACTTCAATAAGGACGAACACTAGAGGTAAAACCAGGACAGTAAAACCAAGTATTGTTGTTGAGTTTGGTATATGATGCGTTGGGCACAGTAACAGACACAGTAAAGTTGTGCAAGCGGAATTTCGAGGATATTTCGGAAATAAAGACTACAAAAAATAGGAGTTAAAGAAATTAACATAAACTATTGGATGGAGCCAAGTGACATCAAGAATCAAAGAAGATGCTTCAGGTACGGGAAGTTAGCCCAAATGTTTGGTTATAGCCCCTAGAGTGCAAATTGGCTTTAAGAGAGTTTACGGCCCGATGAAGCATGGCAAATACACTTATCAAATGTAGCAATTATCCTTGGGAGAGACCGAACAGAAGATTTCAGTACGATTTTTGAGGGCGAGCCCAGTAATGGAGTAGTGGGTGGTGTTGGGAAAAAAAGTTTGTAACTCCGCTATCAATATCGAACGCTCGAAATCCGTAACAATACTAAATATCATATGCTTCCGAACATTGTGTTATCCTCACAAAATGAAAACTACGAACTATTGTGTTAAGCCTGTAACAAATCAAGTCACACAGAGGAAAACTAAGTGGTCAATCTTTGATCTTTGACTTAAAGGTTCCATTGATGATCGCGGCAAAGTATCAAGTATTCAAATCGATCTTTCTAAATAACGGTTCTATCCAATGGCATTTTATGCCTTTAGACTGATACGATGTCTTTGTTTAACTTCTCTAGCAGATGACGCGAAATTATTCAGATGAAGCAACATTTTTGCACTCAGTCACGTGCAGAATTTTTTCAAGTGGTTGAAAACTAAAACGAATACAAAAATTCAGAATCGTGTATTGGTAAAAGAAGAAAGACTACCGCCTATATTAATTGGTTGATGGGTAGAATAACTGAGTTGCATGCGGATAGTGACGGTTTGGCAAGAGGAAGTGTATCGGAAAAATGGCATTCACCGACGATCGACATTTTTTGATATTTAACTATCTGTGGGGTGTCGCTCTGATAGCGTACAGATATCACATTTTTCAAATTATGAAGTAAAATTTGTAAAACGAGAACCAATTTCATGTTTGCGAAATTATGATTTAACAATGCAAATTTCATAATCGAATCTTAGATTCAAAGCCCAAGAATAATTCTAGATATTACAAAGATCCATTTTTAACAAAATTAACTTAAACCTACACCACTGTCGAATTATTTTAGACGTATACAAATTTTTCAGAAATCAACAAAGAAACATTTCTGTTAAAATGGGAAATATGCAAATCTATCACTTCCAATAAGAGTTTAATATTTCAAAACTTTTTTGAAGCTCATTTAGAACAACAAATTATACGGTTTAAATTTTATTGAAGAATTTTCTAAACAACACAAGCAAAAGAAATTTTCTTGTACCACAAGTTGTTAAAAATAAAATAAAATTTACATTTTATGATCTAGGTACGGGAAAAATGATGCGAAAATCTTTAACCGCGAAATATTCAGAAGGCGCATAGGTATTTTCAATCCCATCGTATTAAAGACGTACTTTGTATCGCATAATTTGTGCAACAACCTAAAACGGGACCAACCTGTCGTATCCTCGTGTAATACTATATGTGAATATGCACGCTCAAATAATGAAGATAATGATTAGAATTGTTATTGTATCGCGGCGCCCGCGATACGGGAAGAGTACGCCGTCGTACCCACTGTATACAATATACACTGAAAAATTAAATTATCTGTAAGGAACAAAATACAAAACGAGTAAGGATAACAAAAAAATATTGTAATTTTTATTAAATAAAAATTTTGTGTAATGTAAGAAAAACATAGGAAAATTAAAAAAGGAAATGCGAAAAGTACAGCACACCATTCGCGCTCGATACACGCAGGGAGGATGGGAAAATAAAGAAAATTGAAATTAAATTGAAATATATGATGGAATAATGTACATCCGCAGATAAACTCATCCGTATATGGTAGATATTGAAGTACCTATGTATAGGCAACCAAAATATTATTAATGGGATTTTCTCATTTTCATCCTTCAACAAACATAACAAAATAATAAAAAAATGGAAGATCGCAAGAAAATTGAAATAATTTATTTTTCAAGTATTTGTCTTATTATTTCATCATTTTCGAGAAACATTATTATAAGATTATGCTCTAATATATGTAACATGCGTTAATATTGTGTGTGCCTTCAAAATATTTTTTTGAGACTAGACGCGACACCCAACACATAAACATTAGATGTGATGAAAGCATTTCGTTCAGCACGTACTTTGGTTGTCCTTTATGTATGCTCTCAAAGACCTATGCAAAGTTATTTCACGATTCTATTCCCGAAAATTAAAAAAAAAATCATCAGGCAACACTAATCAAAAAAAACTATTGTTAAATTATGAGCGCACCCCATATTCTCATCGGCCAACACTATTATATTGAAATACAGTTTATTATTTTGTATCACGCTTAAAAACAGCATCTTTATTTTTTCTGGGATCACAGGTGGTGGATAGTGAAAGGCCTATCGATAGGTAGGCTATCGGTGAATTAAATAAGCCGTCCCCAACCGCAGCTCTGCTGGGAGGAGAGTCTCAGAGAACGGGGAATTGGTTAACCTCTGTTCACTAAATTCTGAGTGCCTAGGACACCCACTAGGGAAAGGCGAACTAATGGCGCCATAAAACCATCGACCATAAACCACGGTGAACTGAGCGTCACGTCTTCCTGCGCTCCTGGGTTTCCAGGTAGTGAATGGGGAATCCTATAAACGGTTCTCCCCTGAATGAAATGGGTCCCATTTGTTTGGGATATCCATATGAATGGGTGAATGAGTAAGTGAATGCGGGAGGAGGGCGGGAGCAAAGGGAGAAGCGGGGTGCTCGGTGAACCAATGGGCTGGATTAAGGTGTGATGCCCATGCTGATAATCGGCTAGACTGGGGGCCCATTAAACAAAGCCCAGCCGTGAACGGAGCCCTCTGGATACCTGACGACCTCCAGTTGTATTAAGCCTTACCTGCGTATACGGATCTCTGCGCAGGTGGACCGTATTTTTCTGATACTCGTGGGAAAGTATGGAAGATTTAAAATAAAAAATAAAAAACAAGGGGACCGGTACCCACCAAAAACCGGAAATCATGAAAGAGGGGAGTAACTCTAACCAGAAAGGTGGGGCTCCCTCATCTGGGGCAGGGATAAACGACACCATGGCATCAAAGCCAGAGGAAGCGAAACCGCAAAACAGAAGAGCGGGGGATTTAGAATTGTGGAGAAACAGGCTGCGACCCTTTAGGAGCAGCTTACAGTAGAACAGAAGGGATCTGTAGCATGGGCTAAGAAAACTGTCGGCTGCGATAGCTCGGAGGGTTCTTGTGTCTGAAATGCAGAGGTCCTAAGAGGAGCTAGAAGCGGGCGGCAGTACGCGGGCCAAAGTGCAAGCAGGCATGACGTCAGGTGCTCCTAAGGAACAGAAACTGAAATTATTGAGTGAAATCCTGAAGGAGCACGTGTTGATGCTAGCCGCCATTGACAGAGGTCAGGAAGATGGTAGCATCACGTCGGAGAAGTGGAGGGTAGGGTATAATTCACTAAACTCCATATTCTTGAGGATCCTGCGAGAAAATCCAGGATCCTCCCGTCCTGCAGAGTTGCGGTATGACACTTAGGGCGCGTTAAGCTTACTGCGTGCTCCGACCAGAGATCGGTCGATCTCTATAAAAGGGCAGTAGCCCAGGTGTGGCCGGGCGCGAGGCTTGAAGCAGTCAACAGAGGGGAAATCCCGAGCAGGCCGAGGGCACGCGTCTCGTTAACAACTGAGCCGGATAAGCCAGAGGAGATCATTGAGATTATCCGGGCCAAAAATCCCGATCTTCCAACGGAAGGATGGAGGATTGTGAAGCAGGAGGAGGCCAAGGCGGGCTTTAGATTGGCAATCATGCTGATCAATAAGGAATCCCTGGTTTCCCTTGCTAGGTCTAAGGGAGTGATCAACTTCGGTTTCGGATCGATCACTCTTAAAGTTTATAGGAAAGACGAGGTCGATAAGGGCGCGGAAGACCAGCCTGGGGGCGCCGGCGAACGGACCCGGCAGGAGACGGTCAAGCAGGCTGAGGACGACCAGGGTAGCTGTTCCGATATTTCGGACGAAGAGAAGTTGGTGATGGGAGGCAGCCTCCTCTCTCTGAAGTCCGATGGGGGCAACCCGTCGAACACACGACGAGAGGTGGTTGGCGACCAAACCAACGAGCCGGATGACACTATCCTGATGCAGGGAGTGCATGAAGTGGTGAATAAGGTAGATTACAATGATTAGCATTGTACAAATAAACCTACATCACACGAAGGCTGCCTCGGCAGCTCTCGTGCTCAGACTGACTAAGTCAGATGAGGACTTGGTGTTAATCCAAGAACCTTGGACTAACAATAACAGAATCTGTGGCCTCAGAATGAAAGGGTATAAATTACTACTGCTAATACTCAAGCAACTCTGAAAAGATCAGATCATGTATTTTAGCGATAAGTAATTTGAATATTTTTCTTCTTTCACAATTTAGTAGCGGGGACGTTACAGCGGTGAGCGCTAAGCTTGGCTGTGAAAAAATATGACTAGCCTCAGCCTATATGGATCGAGAGAAGGAGGTTCAACCAGATAACCTGGGGGAACTGATCCGGGAAGCAGGTCAAAATAGGGTAGGTGTTATACTTGGATGTGATGCAAATGTTCTAAATGTGACCTTTGCGTCAAAAATTATTTTTCATATGATCAGTGGGTGGAGAGTGGCGAAGAAGCACTCATTCTCTGATCACCTATATATTACATATAACCTCAACATCAAACCTGTTGCCCGGAAAGCCTTCAGGCATCTCAGAAGGACCAAATAGAACAAATATGGGCAGGTGTTGAAGGAACTATTACCGCTGGAGGTTCCTGGACTTCCGGCGACAGTATAGAGGAATTAGATGGCGTGGTTGATATTGTAACAAGGGCATGCAATCTTTCATTTAATGCTGCGTGTCCCCTGATAAAACCTAGGGGCAGGCAGAAACCGACATGGTGGACCACGGAGTTGGAACCTATCAGAGAGCGTGTAGGACAGTCTTAAATAAGGCTAAGAACGCAAGGGTAAATCGGGACTGGGATTCCTATAAGGAAGACCTGAAAAATACTAAAAAGAGCTGAGGAGGGAACAAACGGGTCTTGGAGACTTTTCTGTTGTAGAATGGAAGAGGTTTCTAAGACTTCTCGCCTTAGGAAAATTCTATCTACCAACCCAACCAGTCCTTGTTACTTAATTAGGCTAGACGGCTCATGGACATCTTCAAGTGCGGAATCATTGGAGTTGTTCATTGAGACCCATTTTCCTGGAAGCATTGATGACTCGATAGATGTAAATGGCATCCTGGACAGGGAACGAATTCTGTCGCTGAATGGTTTTAAGCCTTATAAATCGGCGGGCCCTGATCAGATTATACCAGCAGAGATCCAATGGAACTCTGCAGTTATCCTCTCCTGGCTGGAGGTTATCTTCAGAGGAAGTGTGCAACTGGTTTATATTCCCAGGAAATGGACGGAAGTCAGAGTGGTTTTTATCCCGAAATCGGGAAAGAGTTCACAGGATTATCCAAAGGACCTGAGGCCATAACTCTATCATCCTTTCTGTTGAAAACCTTGGAAAGATTGATAGAAGTACTTATTCGAACAAAAGTTGAGCCAAGGAATTGGGCAATGTCGCAGCATGCGTACTGTAAGGGAAAGTCGGTGGACACAGCTCTGCACGATCTAGTACGCATGATTGAGAAGTCAATTTACTCGCAAGAGTATTGTATGGTAGCATTTCTTGACATTGAGGGTGCATTTAATAATGTAAAAACGGAGGCTATATGCTTAATACACTCCTGATCGTTACGAAATGAGCCGGCAAATGCGGATTAGGGATCAACCCGTCCAAGACAGAGCTGGTACTATTTACTAAGAAATATAAAATTCCGGTAGTTAAACTTCCTATCGTGAACGGCATTAGAGTGGCTTTTGCTGGCAGAGCGAGATATGTGGGCATAATCTTTGACAGTAAGCTCAGCTGGAAGCCTTACATTGTAGAAAAGGTGAATAAGGCTGACATAGCCATTTACTCGTGTAAGAACGCCATAGGGAAGAGATGGGGTCTAAAACCAGAGCTGGTGCACTGGCTCTATACCGCTGTGGTAAGTGCTGATGTACGGCGTGGGCGTGTGGTGGCCAGCTCTGGAAAAGGTAACTTATATAAGGATGTTGGAGAAGGTGCAAAGAACGGTTTGTATACTTATAAGCGGGGCGCTTAGGTCAACACCTACACGCGCATTAGAGGTTTTGCTCCACCTTATTCCAATCGAATTTTTTGGTAGGTAGATCGCAGCTAATGTGGCTACAAGACTCTCGGCTGTCTCTCAGTGGAAGTGTCTTCAGGCAGGACACTCGACGATAATTAGATCACTAAAGGAAGAACTGGTGAATCTGGATAAACCAACGTTGTGCTTCGATAAAGTTTTCCGGATCATCTGTCCTTCGAGGAAATCCTGGAGTAACGGATCAATTAGAAAGGGCAAGGTCTGAGGAGACCTACAGCAGCATTCCTTTCGGCGCTCAGTAAAAAGGCAATCGCCTTGACAGATGAGAGGTGGACCAACACTCTCACGTGCAGGATAGCAAAACAGATTTGACCAAAACTGGACCTGCGGCGCTCCAAGGCACTAGTATCCCTAGGAAAACGAGATTTAGGATTGGTCGTAGGGATACTGACAAGACACTGCCTTTTTGGGGAACATGCGAGAAGGCTGGGTCTAGAGACGAATGACTTTTGTAGAAGTTGTATGGACGAGGAGGAAAAAGTGACAAAATGTGTACGACATGGACAGCCTTTCTGAACTCGCGGGCTGTGCGGTGCGAGATATTTTACGCTACATCAGTAGCTCTGGTTGGTTTCAGCGGGAGTAAGGGGAGATGGGATCCTGTGGTATCACAATGGGCCATTATTAGCCTAAGTGTGCGGTTAGAGTGAACCTAACCTAACCTATACATGAAACTGGGCATAATCACTTGATTACGCCGACTAATCAAAATACTTTATTAGCAATGTAAATAACTAAATGATTAAAAAATAAATAAAAAAAAAATTTATTACAACAAATCCCGATTTTATTACAGCCAACTAGGGAATCCAATACCGGTTTTCGGTAAACCGGTAAACCGGGTTTACCGTAAAATTTTAATTACCGAAAAACCGGTAAATTTTCAAAATTTTACCGAAAATTAAAAAAATCATTTTTATATTATATATGAACATAAAGGAAATTTCGAAACAATTCAAGAATTTTATCCGATAATAGCAAAAATCAGAAAAACTGTGAAAATATTTCGTTATTCGACAAAAAATAATGATTTGTTACAGAAATACGTCGTTACAGATTTTAATAAAGAGCTTTGTTTGATTTTAGATACCAAAACCAGGTGAAATAGCTTGCTAGCAATGATGAAGAGATTCTATTTATTATAAACATGTGTGCAAAAATGTCTAATGCATTTGCAAATCGATGTAAGTTTTTCCGATAATGAGCTCAAAGCTGTTGATGAAATTATAACTTCTTTACTCCCAATAACAATGTCGTTGAAATCAATGTGTTCCAGTAATAGTACGCTACTCAGTGCTGATGCATCATTAAAATTCATGTTGGATGAATTATCAATTCAAAATAGCTTTTATAGCAATGAATTGAAAAATGCATTATTATTTCAAATTAATAAGAGACGCACTCAATATTCTGACGTACTACAATATTTGCATAATTTATACCATAGACACATATCTGGTTTCGTAACTAGGATTAAGAAACTATAGTTTGCGAGATGAGAACTCAAGACACACTACAACTTCTTTTGTCTTCTCGTTTGGTTTTGAATAGTAATAGAGTAGGCATTGACAAAAATGTCACGATTGACATTTAATTGACCTATAAATTGTCAGAAATAACTTTTATTTTGACAGAACAGAAAAAAAATGTTCCCGCCAACTAAATATCTCAATGATATACAGAAAATTCGGAGGAAACTAGATTTTTTTTGGTAAACTATTAGTGTTCGGAATTTCCATTTTTTATGTGTTCGGCGTTGTGAGCACTAAAATGCATCGGGATGAGAAAAAATATCTCATTCCGAAACTACGTTAAAACCAAGTTGCAAACCATGGTTAGGGGTGACACATTACAACGAAATCATGGTTAACTCGAAACCATAGTTACGAAACCAGTAATGTGTCTATAGCATTAGATGATAATATTTCTGATCATGAATACTTTGTTTTCAATCGTACAAACAAGTCTACGATAGCAAAACTGATTGTAAATTTAATTGAACGTTTGAATATGATAACTTCACCGACATCAGATGATGGTCTGGTTGTAGCCTCTTCATCGGAAGATGAAGAACAAAGTGAAAAAGAGTTAACTATGAAAAAACGTTTAATTTCTGCTATTAAAAAGAAAACTAAGCCACATGAATTGAAATTAAAACCTGTAGAGCTAAACAACAATAACGCGAAGAGAAATTGCATTGTATGAACAAACTAAAGAACGTGGTGTCTGGCTTAACCGAGTCTATCAATATCTCTTGACAATAAAACCAACATCAGTAGATGCAGAGCGAGCATTTTCTTCGGCGGGACAAACTTGAAATAAAATAAGATTTCGTCTGATTGATGATATATTGGATATGTTATGTTTTCAACGAGTTTATTTTAACCAACAAAACGATATTTAGAAATTAAATTTATAAAATAGATTGTTTTTATTTATTCTATTATTGTTATTTTTTTCTATAAGAAAATCAATGAGACTGAACTCTATAAATTTGAATTTGAAATAACTGTATTGTTGCTAAGTACTTTTATGTAATATTATGTATATCTTTTAATATAACAAAAATGAAATTTTAACTTAAAAATGTCTTTTTTCTCAAAACACAAAAATAATAAGCAAATAATTAAGATATATTAGATGTTTCAATGATGTTTTTGTAGATTAAACAATTACCGAAATTTACCGGGAAACCGGTAAATTAAGAAAAAAAATACCGAAACCGGTAAATGAAATTTTCGGTAAATTTGGATTCCCTACAGCCAACGTTTTCGAGGAACGAGTGGTCGGTTTAGCTGATACATAATTGATGTAGCTTTGATATCTAAAAGATTCTTGGACCAAAATTTATTACAAATTAATTACATTGGACTGGTTAGTTCAAGACCACCCCTATAACTTGACTATAAGGATAAATTTTACCCCAGACGATTAATTATAATAAAAACGACAATTTAAACAAATTAAATAATTTATTAAACTAGACCGCCACCAGATATTGGGTGTACACCGTTGCTCCTTGGACATTCTGCTGGTTATATGCATGCATAACCTGAGGCGTGAAAATATATTTAAATTTAAATTAAGACGATTTTGTTCGAAAATTTCATAAAAATTTTAAATAATTTATAAATGCATTCCTTTGTAAGCCTTCATCTTTTTCTTCTTCTACTAAATACTTTAGTGACGTGTCGTATATAAAATTCCTACATATACGAATTTAATGTCAATTAATTATTTAAAATATTTTTGCATCTCGTACTTGCAAAAAATGCTATTTATATGTATCCTCCTACCATTTAATTTCGGTGTCACATTATTTTTGCTTTTTGGGGTGAAACTAAAAACCCATTGGCTTTTTCATGCAACAACGAAAAACACTATACATAGTCACTTCGATATACAAAACTTTGAAATACTCAATTGGTAATTCTACGCCAATTTTCCTATTTTGTTGCCTTGTTTCGGAAAAACGTTATAGAGAAAATAAAAAATAAATCGAAATTAATGTTGGTTATGTGTACTACAAACGATACAAATATAAATGGAAAAGTATGTTCGCTATACAGCAACAACAACAACGACTTTCAGAAAAAGCCATGTTTGGCTTCAAATTGGATTTGAAACAAAAAAAAATTGTGAAAATCAAAATTTACTTTGGAAATGAATTGGTGCTTTAGTTTAGTTACACCCAGGTATACCCGTATATATATGCTATGGGTATGCAAAGTACATATTTTCATTTTCCAGTAATATATATGTATATGGATATAGAGAGTTACATAGTTTTCATTTTTAAATTGGATCAATAGTACCGATAAAAAGTTTTGAAAATGCCTGCAAAAAAAAAAACGGAAAAAGCTCTTGGTATTAAATGGTATCTAGAATATCATTTTTTTTTCGGGGATAAATGGAGCTCTACACAAAACTGAAAATCGAATTTTGAGGCTGAAAAAAATGCATATACATTTTTAATAAACCTAAGTCCAATTTTTTGAATATACATATCCAGTTACCTTAAAAGTCAGGTTTCGCACATCTCTTGTATAGGCTTAATTTACATAAAGCTGCGTACATCAAAAAAGTTTCTCATGACATCAAATTCCTCTACACAAAACTTGGAACACATTTATATGTTTAACCCCAAACGGATATTACATTAAAAACTAAATAACTTTAATTTCCTATTTTTTATAAAATAAAAACATTTTCGTTTGCTCTTCATCGACGTGGCTGCGATTTATACCGTTGAGGTTGGGCGGTAAAAAAAAATCAATTGGCATTATCCACTCTGGTTGCATATTTTATTGGGCATTGTGGAACTGGAATTATTTATCCATCTAAAATTGTGTGTGGATGTTGTTTTAATAAATTTTCATTTTTTTTATTTATTTTTTTTAATATATCCCGAAGGCAATTTTACAGCATTGATTTAATTTTTATTATTATTACAGACATTTCTCTACTCACTCGTTATTCATGTTTTATGGGTATTTGGTTTTTTTATTTAATTTCGATGCCGAAGGCTATACATAAAATAATAAGTTCAAATCTCATAAAACCTGTTTTAATCAATCAATACTTAATGAAATCAATATGTAGGAAGTACGAAGTGGGAGATTGATTTCATTATGGATGTATGAAATTTATCTGTATTAATATTTAAAGTTTTGGCTTTTTATAGACAAAAATATTACTTTTAATGACATTCACGAGTATAATACAAGAACATATCGATTTAGCGAATTATATCACAGACAAATTTCAAACTTTTTAATTATATTAGTGTGGGGTGCGAGTAGACCAACTTTTTTATCAGTACGAAAACAAACTGCCAAAGAGAACTTGAAGAAGTTCTTCATTTTTGTAAGGGTTGTGTATCTTTATTATACAAGACTGTTGGAGTTCAAAAAGGGGGGGGGGGTGTACTGAATTGTATACTTTTCGTGGTAGAGATGTTGTGATTAGATAGTCTTTTTGTTTCCAATCACCAACAAATCCGTAAACATCGTGAATGTCATTAAAAATAATATTTTTGTCTATAAAAAAAGTGAAACATTAAAAAAAAGAGATTGATTTTATTAGAATTAAATTTGAGTGATGCAGAATAATTTACTAATTTTGAGTTAAAAGATGTTTCAAATAGAGTAAAGTAAGTCAGAACCTAATGTTAAAATTATTTTAAAATTCTATGCAATGGAGTTGAGATATGGTCCACAGACGTTAAGAAATATAAGTTGGCCTAAATATTTTTAGAGTGTTTCTATATATAGGAGCCGAGATATAGTCCGCAGAATTCAGGAACGAAATGGATGGTGATTGAGCTTGGGTGTCAGTTTTTAAAGTTTGTCTATGCATAGGAGCTGAGATATAGTCAGAAGTCAGTCTTATTCTAGAAATTCTAGAAAACACCATATATGCTCTTTAAATTTGACCTATCAGCCGATGTTGTGCCATCGAATAATTCCTGTCTTCTGTGGACTTTATCACAGCTCCAATGATTAGAAAAATTCTACAAAATATGCAATTACACATATTTAAACATTCAAGTATCAAACTCAAAAGGATTGCCGCTAGTTGGACCAACAATGTTTCCTGACTTCTGTGGATTACAACTCAGCTCCTATCTATAGGCAAGTTGTCGAAAGATGTTGTGGCCAATACACGATTTATTTTTAGGAAGAATTCACAAAAATTTCGAATATAGGTAAGAAATATTTTGTGATAATTTTACAATTAAAATTTATGTATGTACTGTGGGTCACAGCCAAAATGATGCAAGCCATTTTTATTTATTTAAAAGTAAATATCCAAAAAACAATTCTAAATATCTACTTTTAATTTACAATTGTTATAAGCTTGTAATGAGATAACATTACATTCCATTCGTTTGTAAATGCAAACACGTATGTTGTAAAATATAGTAAATATCGTAGTAAGAAAAATGTAAACATAAACAAAAATGTAAACATTAGCAAATTGTGAAGTTCATTACCATTCATACATAAAGAATGCGTTATATATTTTTATCATATTTCAAAACAATTAAATGATGAAAATTGATGAGTAAAGTAAAATTATAAATCGAAGTTGAACGTATTCTTTATGCAGAATAGGCAATAAACTAATTAAATATTTTGTGTATGATTAGCTGTATAATTTGGTATATAAAGACCAAAATTTGTAAAATCAAATCAGAAATAAATTGTACAATACAAGCTGAGTTTAACCTCGCAATCAATTGTCTCTCAATTTTACCGCCGTACTGAAAACAGAAGTTGCATGTAAAAGTTGCAACAATAAGGTAAGGAGCACGGTGAGGGCCAAATACGCTGCTTTAGTTGATGCGTTAACTTATTGTTAACAGCTTCAGAAGCGCAGGCCACTCTTCTCCACATATAAATATCTCTAGCAATTCAAACTTCATTATACTAAAACCAAATTTATTAAATGGCGATTTTTACATATTACATGACATATTACATGGCGATCTTGACATATTATATGGCGATCTTGCAACCCGAACTTGAACTTCAAGCAGATGTCGTTAGCAGAATATAAAGAATACTTCACCAAGGAGCTATATCGTGACGATCCATCATTAATACCAAAAGGAAGCATAGAGGATTACATGAAGCAATCACTAGTATTTTCTGAAAAAAAGAAAATAATAACAATAGAAGAATACCGCGAGAGAGCAAAAAAAGATGGAATAACAGCAGTGCAAGAAACAGCCCCAATTAAAAAGAAGAAACGTGGTGGAAAAATTAATAGAATTAAGAAAGAAAAGATAGAATTATTTAGAATTCTTGATATATGTAGAACAGATAAAGATAAAAATAACATGAAAAAGAAATTAGAAATTTTAAATAAATTAAAAAAAGATATAATTCAAAATAAAAAAAAAATTGTAATAAATATTCTTTATTACAATATTTTACAATAAAAATTGTAATATTTTTAAATGTATAATTGTTAAATAAAAAAATAAAAAAATGGGTAATCAACCGGCTACACCGGAAAAAGAGATAATTATAGCTCAAAATACAAATGGCAAGAATAATGAGCAAGAAGATAATTCAAATTTAGAATTATATAAAATAATTTTAATAAATCAAGCGATCTCCTTAATAATCTACATAATAATTAAGAAATTAAGAAAATTAATAAAAAGAAAAGTAGAGAAGCATGTAAATTTAGAAATAAGTAAAGCTTAAACAATTTTTCTAGTTAATAAAATTTTATTTATCATCTCAATGTTAAATGTATTGAAATTAAAAATAATAGAAAATGAAGTAGATGAATTATTGAAAAATTTGAAGAAAAGTCCTAATAGAACATATAGTGAAAATTACAAATTAGAAAAACAAAATAAAATAGAAGAACATAGAGAAACAATTTCATGCATAATAAAGATTAATCCTGAATTAAAATATTTTAGTGAAGAAATTTGTATTAATTTAAATAAAATACAAAAATACGTAGGCATAATGGCAAATTTCGATATACTAGTAGGTATAAAAGTAATACCTGAATTTAATGGTAATCCGGAGGAAGTGAATAACTTCATTAATTTGGTGGAATACATTTCGGATACATTAAAGGAAGGAGAACAAATAAAGTTAATCAAATTTGTAATGAAAACTAAGACATCGGAAATAGTTAAAGCAAAGCTAGTGTTCCGTACCAAGGGGTAAGGTTCCGAATGAATATCCAGCAAAACCTGGCACGAAAATGAAGGTGCGACAAATTGCGGGTGTTGTGCGGTTTTACCAATGTTGTGAACTAGATGCAGGTAACACGAACAAATGAAACATCCAGTTCACAAACGGTTGCAATAAAATTATAATGTTGGTGATTGGTTAAGTAAAACCACAACTCGAGCTCTTTTGTTTTTAATATTTTATTTTGGTTATTTATCGACAACTTGTCGCTATGGTGGTTGATGACAAAGAGAGCAATTTTTATTATTATTTTATAAAATATAGTTACAAAATATTTTATGTATTTAACACAGAGGGTAGTCACCTCGCTTAATAGATAATAATTAATTACCACTAGATGGCATTACATATTAATATAGTAGTTAGGTGTTGAACCAATATTGCAATAATAGTTAGTACCAAATAATAAAAAATGATAAGAAATAATTTGCATTTGTGTGCTAACAAGTGTCAAAAAACAATAACAAACCGGTAAGAAATTAATCACATAGTACAAATTCAATTTACATTAATTAATATTATTGTTTACATATGATTTGATTTGGTTCGTAATAATAACATTTACTAAGATATTCTAGGTAACTAAATGATGAGTCTATATAATAGTAAAGGTAACTAATTAATAATAACTAATGTTTATTATATGTTTATTTGATGTGTTTCAGCATGATGATTTGTTTCAGGATGAGAATTTGTTTCCAGGTAAGTACGACTGGACCCAAACACTAACTGAATAATTATTAATTGTTTGGTGGTATCAAACAGCTAGCTAGTAGGCAATCTGATATAAAAACTATAAAAGAATTTAAGGCATTATTCTTAGATAATTTTATAAAAATCAAAACAGATTTACAAATAATATCAGAATTATCAGCGATCAAACAAGGCAATTTGTCAATTGCAAGATATGCTCAAAAAATTGATAAATTATTAAATGAACTAAATAATAGTCAGATAAAAAACCAAGGATCTGAGCATGCTGATATAGTTAGAAATGTAAATGAAATCACTGCACTAAATGCATTCATTAAAGGTTTAAATGAACCAATTAAAAAAATGTTAATGATTGCAAGGCCAAAAGATCTTCTTGAAGCTGAAAAACTAACACAAGAATTTGACTTGCAACAAAGTATGCAAAATCTAAGCATGAATATTGTAAGAAATAATAATTTTAATAATTCATATGGATATACTAATCCTTATAAAAGAAAATTTAACTGGTCAAATATTAATAGGCGTTATCAAGGCAAACCAAATACAAATTATTATCAGAATCAAAATTATAATAGAAACATAAGGTATAATAATAGTAATAATAATAATAAAAATAATAAATATCAAAATCCTTCACAAAGTAGAATATATAAACCAAATTATAATGAAAGATCAAGAAGGATCAATTTTTTTCGTGCCTCTGAAGGTACAGAACAACAGAACTAATAAATATAAGATAATAAATAGTTTTAAGATAAATAATAATGTAACAAACTATATAGATGTTAAAACAGAAATATCATATAATAATTTAAGATTTTTAATAGACACAGGTGCTGATGTGTCAATATGTAAAATTAATCATTTAAAATAAAATAGTTATGAAGATGAACAAGTATGTAAATTAACTGGTATCTCAAATACAGAAATCTATACTCTAGGAACAAAAACAATGAATTTGGAATTAGCAGGACAAATAACAGAACAGACACTTCATTTAGTTTCAGCAGATTTTCCTATAGAAACAGATGGAATTTTAGGAAGAGATTTTTTAATAAAACACTTATGTAAAATTGATTATGAAACTTTTTACTATTTACATGAACGGAACGGACATAACTGTACCAATAAAAACAAAAATTCCGACTACCTCGAAATTACTAATTCCGCCTAGAACAGAAATTATAACTGCAATAGAATTACCGATAGAAGAAGATTCAGTATATTTGAATAAAGAAATAGAACCAGGAATTTATATAGCTAACACTATTATACCAGCTAAAGGTATAGCACATATAAAGATTGTAAATACAACTGATGAAGAAATAACTATAAAAGGATTCATACCAGATATAAGACCATTGACACAGTATAACATTGTAAAAATTAAGGCACATGCATTTAAGAATAAGGATAGGTTAGAAAAATTAATAAAAGAATATGCTGACATATTTCACATTGAAGAAGAAAAACTAACTGCAAATAATTTTTATAAGCAAAGAATAAATGTATTAGATAACAATCCTGTATATATTAAAAACTATCGACTTCCACATGCCCACTTAGATGAAATAAATAAACAAATAAAAAAACTACAAGATATGGAAATAATTGAACCATCTACAAGCCCATATAATTCTCCATTGCTCATAGTACCAAAGAAAAGCAACACGGATGATAAAAAATTTCGTTTAGTAGTAGACTTTAGACAAGTTAATAAAAAAATCATGGATGACAAATTCCCACTAACAAGAATAGATGACATTTTGGATAAGCTAGGCAGAGCTAAATATTTCTCGACTTTGGATCTAACGAACTCATTTCATCAAATAGAGTTAGATGAACAATCTAAACCAATAACAGCTTTTTCAACTAACCGTGGACATTTTCAATTCAAACGATTACCTTTTGGATTAAAAATTTCTACGAACAGTTTTCAACGAATGTTGACAATCGCTTTAACGGGTCTTCAAGAACAGGCATTTTTATATGTTGATGACATAATAATATTTGGATGTAGTTTAAATCACCATAATCTGAATCTAATTAAAGTATTCAAGAAACTAAGAGAATACAATTTAAAATTAAACCCATCTAAATGCAATTTCCTAAGAAAAGAAGTAGTATACCTAGGACACTTAGTAACACCTGAAGGTATTAAAACAGATCCAAGGAAGAAATCAATCATAGAGAAATATCCAACACCACAAAACGCAGATGAAGCAAGACGTTTTGTAGCTTTCTGTAATTACTACAGAAGATTCATTAAAGATTTTGCGAAAATAGCAAAACCACTAAAAAATCTGCTAAAGAAAAGTACAACTTTTGAGTGGACAGAAGAATGTGATTTAGCATTCTCAACATTAAAAACAAAACTAATCAATCCACCAATTTTGAAATATCCAGATTTCGAACAGGAATTCATATTAACTACTGATGCCTCTAATTTTGCACTTGGCGCAGTACTATTACAAGGTGAAATTGGAAAAGATCTACCAATATCATATGCAAGTAGATCATTAACTAAACATGAATTAAACAAACCTGTTATAATTAAGGAATTGTTAGCAATACATTGGGCAATTAACTACTACATACCATATCTATATGGAAGAAAATTTACAGTGGTAACAGATCATAGACCACTAGTTAGTTTATTTACACACAAGAATCCATCATCAAAATTAACACGAAAAAGATTAGATTTACAAGATTATAATTTCGAAGTACAATTCAAAGCGGGAAAAATGAATACAAATGCAGATGCTTTATCGAGAATTCAGATAAACTCTGATACTTTGAAAGCCATGATACCAACAGAAGATGAAGTCAAAAATATAAAGATAGTTACGAGAAGTAAAACAAAGAAATTACAGGAAATAAACGAAAATAAAAAACAAGTAGGAGAACAGGATCCAATTATACATTGTGGCCAATTGCATATTTGGGATAGTACTTCTATAACAGATTTAAAACGAGCAATTAGATTGAAATTTGAAAATGCTAATATAAATAATGAAAGGATATCCAGTAATAATGATAAAGAAAATAAAATAAGAGACTCCAATATAAATGAAAATAAAAGGTTAACCAGAAATAAAAATAAAAATAATGAAGGTTTGCAAATAAATATTGAATTAAGGAATAACATTCCACGAAAAATAATTGTAGAAATTAGTGATAATCCATACTCAGAATTAGATTTGATCTGGGAGAAACTAATATTGAAAATGAAGAAATCGGGAATTTACGAACTAGCGCTAGCGGGTAAAGATAAAATATTTGAATATATAAATAAAAATGAATTTAAACATAAATATAATAAAATGCATGCAAAAATATTGAAAAATGATAAGCAAACCAATATAAATATAATGATATATAAGGCGCCAAAAGAAATTAAAGATAAAAATAAAATGAATGAATTAATAAAAGAATATCATAATTCACCCCATGGAGGTCACGCAGGAGTCAAAAGATTAATTAGCAAATTGAAACAGAAATATATATGGAAAAATATGAATAGAATGATAAAAACTTATGTCAAGCAATGTGAAAAATGTACAACAAATAAACAAGTTAGAAAAATTAGGGAACCATTAGTAATTACAGATACACCTACAACAAGTTTTGAAACAGTAGCTATAGATACAGTAGGACCATTAAAAATCTCGAATGACCATATAGATATATATTAACAATTCAATGCGAATTAACTAAATTCATTGAAGCTTTCCCAATTGAAAACAAAGAAGCTAAAACAATAGCACGAGTACTAGTAGAGAAATTTATTTTAAAATATGGAATTTTTAAAAGATTAAAAACAGACTTAGGGACCGAGTATATAAATGAACTTATGGTAAATATTTGTAAATTATTAAAAATTGATCATATAAAATCAACACCATATCATCATGAAACTTTAGGTTCATTAGAAAGAAATCATAGAGTATTAAATGAATATTTGCTATCTTTCACAAATGAGTATGACTGGGATATATGGATTCCGTATTATGTTTTTTCATATAATACGACACCACATACTGACACAGGATACTCACCTTTTGAATTAATTTATGGAAAATTATGTCCATTACCAAGTGAAATATATAATAATGATGAACCAGTATATAATATAGAAAATTATGTAAATGAATTAAGATTAAGATTAAGAGTTGCGCATAAAAAAACAAATGAATTATTGAATTTAACCAAAATAAAAAGAAAGGAACAAAAAGACTATAAAGTTCAAAGTATAGAATTGAAAATAGGTGATTTAGTATACTTAACAAAAGAAAATAGAAGAAAACATGAAAGTCCATATTTAGGTCCATTTAAAATAATAGAAAGAAGAGGAGTAAATTCAATAATAGAAATTAATAATGAAAAAAAGGAAATACACAATAATACATTAAAAAAATGTTATCATAGTTAAATTAAGTTTTAACAATTTTAAATTTTTGTAAAATATAAATTTTTTTTTGAGGGGTGAGGGTGTAATGAGATAACATTACATTCCATTCGTTTGTAAATGCATACACGTATGTTGTAAAATATAGTAGATATCGTAGTAAGAAAAATGTAAACATAAACAAAAATGTAAACATAAGCAAATTGTGAAGTGCATTACCATTCATACATAAAGAATGCGTTATATATTTTTATCGTATTTCAAAATAATTAAATGATGAAAATTGATGAGTAAAGTAAAATTATAAATCGAAGTTGAACGTATTCTTTATGCAGAATAGGCAATAAACTAATTAAATATTTTGTGTATGATTAGCTGTATAATTTGGTATATAAAGACCAAAATTTGTAAAATCAAATCAGAAATAAATTGTATAAGCTGAGTTTAACCTCGCAATCAATTGTCTCTCAATTTTACCGCCTTACTGAAAACAGAAGTTGCATGTAAAAGTTGCAACAATAAGGTAAGGAGCACGGTGAGGGCTAAATACGCTGCTTTAGTTGATGCGTTAACTTATTGTTAACAGCTTCAGAAGCGCAGGCCACTCTTCTCCACATATAAATATCTCTAGCAATTCAAACTTCATTACACTAAAACCAAATTTATTAAATGGCGATTTTTACATATTACATGACATATTACATGGCGATCTTGACATATTATAAGCTTCAGTATTAATTATTAATTTAAAACAAAACAAATATAAAATTTCAATTTATAACTGAAATAGTAACGAAAAACAGAATGTCCACGTAAAAACATGTCACATCTAAAATGATGCAGTTTTAAAAATTCTTTAAAAAATTAATTCATATGTTTGTAACTAATATTATCACAATGAATAATTAATTTATTACTATTTGGTAGGATGTCCATTTTTTCGTGTACTCTGGAGTTATTTTACTCCACTCTTCTAACAATGCCTTTTTTAATTCCGCTACATTTTTAATCTCATATTTTTTGATTTCGATTTCAAGTTTAGACCATAACTTTTCAATAACATTGATGTCTGGTGATTGGACAGGCGTTTTCTTGACATGAATAGTATTCCAAATGACCCAACTTCGAACAATTTTAAATTTGTGTTTTGGATCATTGTCCTGGTAAAATCAAAAATGATCCTTAACATTTAACTGACTTATCAGCACTTACCTCCAAATTTCTCTTCAGTATGTTTAAAAATACATTTTTGTTCAAATTGCCTTCGATAAACTCTAAATTACTAACTCCGGAAGACCCCATATATAAGTCTATAGCATAACATGCTCTACACCGTGTTTAACAGTGCTTCGTAAATTTTTAGCTGCTAACTTCGTCTTTTTCCATACGTAGTTTCTTCCGTCTGATCCAAAAAGGTTAAATTTGCTTTCATCAGCAAATAAAACCGTGTTCAGGAAGGTTTCATCTTTGTTTTTATGGTCTTGGGCAAATTTAATTCTAGCCTTACGTTTAACTTCACTGATGTATGGCATTTTCCGCATTGTTCTACCATAAAAATTTGGTTCTCTTAATATTCTGCGTATCTGTATGGAATTCTGTATGGAATTTTCCTCCTCGGCCTACTTTGGAGAAATAATTTTGAGGTTTCCTTTCATTTTTCGGGCAATCCATCGACAATCTTTTCCGGATAATATTTTATTGTGCGCTTTCCTAGGCTTATTTACAACACGGTGTTGATAAATGAAACTTCCGATAATATGCTGAACAGTAGAAGAACTTGTTTTCACCATTTCTGCAATTTTTCTGAGAGTTTTACCATCTTTAAAGTGTTTAATAACTAATTCACGTGTATCAATACTTGTGAGGTGACCCATTTTTTTTAATTATTACAAAATTTGACTTATTTGCTTATATTGACGTACTGACTATATAATCGCACAAAAAGTTGCTTAGAACTGATACTCAAAATTGTTTTCATTGATAATTTTGTTGTGTAGGAAAAGTACCGCTATTTTCAAAACAGCTAGCTGTGACATATTTTTACGTGAAAATTTTGTTTTTTGTTACTATTTCAGTTATAAACTGAAAATTTTTATTTGTTTTGTTTTATGAAATTAATAATTAATACTAAAGCTTATAATAAATGTAAATTAAAAGTAGATATTTATAATTGTTTTTTGGATATCTACTTTAAAAAAAAATAAAAATTGCTTGCATCATTTTGGCTGTGACCCACTGTATATGAACATAAAAGTACATAAATTTTTCTCGCAATCACATCCACAAGCAACAACTAGCAACTTCGTTACACTCGAGTT
Organism: Nephrotoma appendiculata; assembly: GCA_947310385.1. NCBI lineage: Eukaryota > Metazoa > Arthropoda > Insecta > Diptera > Tipulidae > Nephrotoma > Nephrotoma appendiculata. The sequence continues at coordinate 54,968,685 of OX371223.1, forward strand.
CGGAATTGGTTTTCGGCTCAGTAATCGCCTTCGAGGTGATTTGGATTTTATTTTCACCCAATTTGGAAAATCCACTTGGAATGCAAAAAACTCAAAGCCATCTTATGTACGTTGATTTCGTAAAAAATTTGTTTTATTACTTGCGGCTTTTCGCATTTCATGAAAAGACGATATATTTTTCTTTATCAAATTCAACTGAATTTAGTAAAATCGAACCAGTTTTATTTCATGTTGTCACCGCGCGGTCTTTAGAGTTTTGATAATGATGTGTGCCCTTAACAATCGTATGCGATACTTTCTGATTCCACAAGGAGCAAATGTTGACCACTAACCAATTAACCCAATTACTGAGTAGCTTACCGAAAGAGAGAGAGAGAGAGAGAGCAGAATTAATCCGTCTGTTTTTAAAAATTGGGTTGGATTTTACCGGTCCCATCAAAACAACCCCCAACTAGTGATACGGAATTAATTTTCAACTTAGATTGCCCAGGAACCTCGCTCTATTAGTAAAAGTAAGTCTATTTTCAAAGTAGAACAGAGAACATTTTAAATTGTTTGTTTATTAATAAATAGGTCCGGCCTTTTCTTGCACGAATTGACTCCACTACTGATCCGCTTTCCCATTTTGTGGTGAGTAAAACAGACACAGGAGTTTATAAATATTTTCAGAAAATGACAATAGAGTTGTGGGTCTTAGGACCTTTGGGTAAGTATTTGAACTTTTGACCTATTTAATAATATCACCTTGATATCTGTAGATTTCTTGGGAGTAAATTTCAGCTTTAAGCACTCAATGAAGGTGGCCTCAGCAAAAGTAGTTGTTCAGGATCATCATCGGAACCTGCAAGAAAATGTAGAGTTTAATTATTTTCTAAGTTAGATAACAATTTGAATGTAATTTACCTTTGCTTGAATTATTCCCAATCATTTTGTTTTGTTCACTATTTTGTAATTAAAATTTACTTACCAGTTCCAGTACTGTCATTACACATTAAGTATTAGACAGCTGATTTCTTGTTTGTTTATATTTTATTATTTTGAATGTCAATGTCAACCGGTATTACCGATCTTTACAAATCGCATAATTAACATTAATTTTCTTTTATAAACTAAATTATATTAAAATCATGGCGGATACGGTTTATTGGATTGTTAGAATTAAAGGTGCGATTAGAGAAGATTAATCAGTTATATCAAGATTTTGTAGATGTGGAGTGTCAAATGGTTGGTATTTCCGATGACATTCAAACTGATAAAGAAGCCGTGGACTCCCAGTATTATATGATTGTTCCAAAACTGTACTGCAAGATACGGAAAAGAACTGAAAGTCATACTTCACCTTTAAATATAGATCAATCACTTAATTCGACGCAAACACCATCGAGTGATTTTCAGTTACCGCGAATTGTTATTCTCTTTAATGGGAACTATAAGGAATGGAAGTCATTTTTTGACCTTTTCGGATCAACCGTGTACGAGAATTCAAACCTTTCTCCCGCCCAAAAGTTCCAATATCTTAAAGGTTACTTAAGGGACGAAGCACAGGCTCTAGTTCGGCACTTTCCTATCAACGACGCAAATTATATCGAAGCATATCAGAAGTTATGCAAGAGATATAACTTTTAGCCGTGCTAAATAAGAGAATGGATACTTTGCAAGGAGTTAAACCAGAAACATCACTCGAGGTCTATGCACACTGCATCGGCAGTAAATTGTGCATTCTGTGGCAAAGACCACAAATTTGTTGAGTGTGTCGATTTCCGTGCTTTAGATGTTCAACAACGCAGAGGATACATTAGGAAATGTTCTTTATGTTACAATTCTTTAATTGATACAAATTTGGTGTACCATTGCCGATCAAAACGGAAATGTAAATTGTGCTAAAAGAAACATCGCGAAATCCTACATTTAGAAGTCCCTATACAAGTAGTCCGCAAACAACAGCAACATGTGCGCATGCCATTTCATTTGCAAATGTGATCCTTCCAACTGTTCAAATAGAAGTCGAAAGTCATAGTGGCGATTGGCAAAGGTATCGGGATTTGCTTGACTCTGGGTCACAAACCTCGTTTGTAACTGAAGAATGTTTCCAGCGACTCGTATTAAAAAAAAACTAATGAACGAATATTTATTCAAGGTCTCAATGATGTCACTTATGGGGTATCAAAGGGTATAACGAACATTTGCATTAGATTCAGGTTTAAGGATGCTCCGAATAAAATAACAGCAAGGGTGTTAATTGTTCCTTCCATATCGTCGTATCAGCCTGTAATCGATTATATTAGAAGTCTTAAGGGATTGAACAAGATGAGGCTAGCAGATCCAGATTTTTCCAGGAAAGGTAAAATAGACATGTTACTAGGAAGTGATCTATTTTTTGAAATTATATGTGATAGCAAAAGGTATATTCCCAACATGAAACTTATTGCACACAACGATATGGATGGACAGTTGCAGGAATGCCAATTCATTACGGAAATGGCAATAATATGGTTCCAGTGAATCTACATATCGATGTCGATCTGGCTTTACGAAAATTTTGGGAGATCAAAGAGATTTCAGTTGCAGTTCCCTATAGGAAAGAGGAAAATCATTGTCTGCAGCATTATCGAGAGACGATTTGGAGAGCGGTAGATGGCATATATATTGTAAGCCTACCATTTAAAAACGGTTGACCGGAACTTTGAAAATTCAAAACCAATGGATATAAGACGAATGTATGGTTTGGAGAAAAAATTTGGACGAGATGAGTTGTTTAAAAGGAGAGATAATAAATTCTTGGACGAATATCTAGAACTTGGCCACATGGAAACCTCGGTTGATGTAGGTAACAAACAATATTATTTGCCACATTACGGAGTTGTGAAAGAAAGTAGTTCCACTACGAAGTTACGGGTCGTATTTGATGGATCAGCAAAAACGACCAATGGAAATACATTGAATGATCAGTTATTAGTGGGACCAGTCGTTCAGAAAATCGTATCGAGGAAGGTGTCGAGAAGTGGTCTGCGAACCTTCAATCTATTGACAGTAACTTGTGGGACAGCGTCTGCACCGTTTTTGGCAACACAAACATTAAATCAACTCGCATCAGATTACCACGACGAATACCCAGAGGCAGGAGATGTACTGAAACACGACTTCTACGTTGGTGATCTAATGTCTGGAATGAGTAAGTTGGAGGAAGCTCAAAAGATGGTTCAACATTTAATCTTTATTCTGAGGAGAGGAGATTTTAATTTGCGTAAGTTTTCATCCAACAAGGAAACGCTGTTAAGCAGTACTCCGGAAGCCGCCAGAGATATATCACATAAAGAATTTGGAAGTGATTCACAAGCGATCTCTGTACTTGGAGTAAATTATGCGCCTAAAGAAGACTCATTTCTCCTGAAACTTAATTTAAACGATCGCGTACTAACAAAGCGGTGTATGTTGTCTGAGGCATTGCAAATTTTTGATCCTATTGGCTGGTTGTCGCCAACTATAATAAAAATATTATTTCAGAAACTCTGGTTGCTAGGTGTAGACTGGGATGAACGTTTACCAATATGTATAGACTGGAAGATATCCGAGTATCCAGATGGCTTCACACGGAAGGGGAGATTCACGGATTTCCCGATGCGTCTGAATTGGCCTACGCGTCAGTTATATATATAGCAGAGTCAAAACAGAAAGCGGCTATATCATAGGATTGTGACTGCCAAGACAAAGGTGGCACCTATTAAATCAATAAGTATCCCACGATTGGAGCTCTGTGCTGCAGTGTTATTAACAAAATTGATGGTGTCCGTACTAGCGATATTCAAAAGTCAAAAAATCAGCACGTACCGGTTGTGGACCGACTCAACCATAGTCCTTAACTGGATATCATCATGTCCGAGAAAATGGCAGACTTTTGTGTCCAACAGGGTGTTGTATGTCCTCCAACACACTAATCGTAAACAATGGAGTCACGTACCCTCAAACGATAATCCAGCTGAATGCGCGTCGCGAGGTATGTTCCCAGAGGAATTGGTTAACAACGATTTATGGTGGAAAGGTCCACATTGGCTAAAGAGACCAGAGGTGGAATGGCCGAACTAAATTATAACCACTTTGGAAACATCGAACGAAGTATTAAAGGAACAAAAGTTGAATTCATTTGTGCTGATGAATATTGGAACGAGTAGCGAATGGCTTTTCGGCTCCATTGAAAGATGTTCCAAATTTTCAAAGTTGATCATGGTTATTACTCGAATGTTGCTGCTCTTTCGAAGAATACCAGCAACCAGTTTATCCAATTGCCTAAAATACTCACGGCAACATAATGACGCGATCCACTTTGTGATGAGACACATTCAACGTACCAGTTTCGCTTCGGAGATCAACGACCGCGTCAATAACGTAAGTTTTGAACTTTTTCAGGAATCACTTATAAACCAGCAAGCTAATTGGCGTATATAATGAGAAGCTACTAGATTCTATGTAACAGAGAATAAATAAATTGAATTCAAATAATTCTTAATTTTAATTAAATTAAGTAAAATAATAGAATTTAATTAATTTAATCCTTTAAAATAATTAACTAATTACTTATTAAATTTGGAAATCATAATTACAAAATAAATAAAAACATATACATATTTGATATTTTAAAAGAATTAAAAAATTAAAATAATTAAAAGCCCCTGAATATATGCAAATGAATAGCAATAAAATATTGTTACGATTTTGCCTTGTCAATCAAGGTTCGAATCACTGGATTGTGAATAAATACACTGCTTCAAATTTGAACTCACACAATTTATTTACACAACACAATTTATTATACAACACAAAATTCACAATTAATCATTATAATTATAACACTCTTTTTAATTATCACTTTAATAATCGCTTTAATAATCACTTTAATAACCTTTCTATTTTACCTTCACTGTATCACGTTTAAAATAATACTCAGCATTCCACGTCAACGCGCGCCTTTATATACCAAAATATTTGTTTCCAGAATAATCCTAAATGCGCAGCAAATATGTTAGTATAGAAATACGCCTAAATGTTGAGTATAAATTATAAATGTAATTGAACAATTAATGAAATTAACTTATTCTATTCTATTCTAGGTGTCACCGTAACAATATCTAAATTTAATAAGATTTAGTATAAAGTTCAATCGCGTTCAATTCCCCACGTAAATTCCAAAAATATTATTTTGCCTTTAAGGAAGTAATTCCCGTGTACACATTTCAAACCATACTGCTGCAGTTGTATGTTTTGGGCAATTTTGGAACCACAAGGTGTTGCAGGCTTTATAGTCGCAGCACAGCAGGGATTCCTAGCGGGAAATCTAATGGAAGTACACATATAATAATGGAAGTGCCACATGTTACAGCTCACATCGGGATTCAAAACAACTAGTATGTATTCTTTCATAACGCCGAATTCGCTAACAGTAAATTGCAAAATTCGGAAAAACTTTCCATATACATATTAAATTAATTGACTGAATTTGGTTTTGTGATTCGCCTAGAATTGATTTGGGTAGTTTTGCAACTAAATCCAATAAAATATTTTACCCAACCTGACGAAAGCCTTTTTTTTTAAAAAATACCAAGACAAATGTTCGCGTAGACAGACAGATATAGACAGATCGAAATTTGAATGTAAATTCATATTGTGAGTATAACCTGAAGGGATACACCAACAAAAAAAAAACTAAACCATGGATAAATGGTCATAAATCGCGAATAGGAAATTTGCCTCGCACTATTCAATTTTTTTTTTTTGACAACTCGATGAATTGACATTTCGATATTTATTTTCCATGCCCGCAACTTTTTTATCTATTTTGTTATATTATTTAGGATAAATTTTGCATTTGATGGAAAAAAATTGCAAACCATTTGATTTCGTTTATATGTGCGCGAGATAAATGTGTATGTTGACGGCTTATGTTAATTACAAATATGTACAATTGTACATATACAAATGTATAGTGTGAATTATGCCACTGGACAATGATTTTAATCATTTCGGCATAAATATATTTGATAATGTCACCTGAATAGTATAAATCACATAATACATATATATATTTACACACAAAAAAAAAGTTTAATTAGTTGAAGTACATAAACTACTCGGAAAACTACAAAATTCCATTAAAATTTGAAAACATTTTTGTTTTAATTTTTCGCAAAAAATTGCAACAATCACAACAACAATAGCGCACTGACGATATGAAGATACAACAAAAATCAATGTACGAGCGTACATTAAAATTACATTTTAAAAATTGAAAAATTTTGTTATATAAAACTTTAATTATCACTTGCTTTAAATAAGTAAGTAAACTTGAAAGCTTCTTAAATATTTGAAATGTAAATATTTTTAATACGAGTACTTATTACTTATGTACTAGACGAAAGAAATGTGCACAGACACGAAGAACACGAAGAAGAAGAATGAAAGGTAGCGGAATATAATGCGATTTAATAAAAAATGTTTTCTTTGAAATTGAAACTTGTGTTGTTTATTTATGAATGCACTATTTGACAAGCTTTCGAATCATCTTCAAAAATTCAGATTGTTAATATCTGGAAGATATATAAGCAGCAATCAAGTTGAATAGCAAATTCTATCATTTCCTATACATGAACAAGGTCCACCTGTTATTCATTTAGCAAATGTGCAACAAAGAGGCCTGAATCGAATGGTTACTGTTTTTCACATTATGTCAAAATGACGCGTTTGCGAAAACACTGCTATATTTGGCAGTGTCTTTACGTATTACTCATGGAATGCGAGTATAGAAAATCATTTAAGCAACGCAAACGAGGAGAGCGAGTCGAATGACAACTTGGCATAATCAAAGAAACTGCGATGAGTGCTTCTTTCTTCCAGCATGCTATGAAGCAATTCAGAATTGTGAACGGCGTTTCACATGCCACTTTTCGAAGTGCATGTCAAGCTCTCAATTTATTAGAGAACGATCGATGCATGTTTGCAATCACATTGACCGTCCGCTTAGAAATCGCGAACAAAGTTCTCAATGCTAGCTATACTGCTTCGTTCGAAGCATCAAAATTACAACACGAGTGATCTTATGTCGCACGTACAATGAAATATTCCTAAAGCAGCCACTACATGTACAATATTTTTCAAATTATTGTTACGGTTTTGCCTTGTCACTCAAGGTTCGAATCACTCGATTGTGAATAAATGCAACTGCTTCAAATTTGAACTCACACAAATTTATTTTCACAACACAATAATTATATACATAACACAAAATTAACAATTGATTATTCCAATTATAACACTCTTTTTAATTATCTCTTTAATAATCGCTTTAATAATCACTTTAATAATCTTTCTATTTAACCTTCACTGTATCACGTTTAAAATAAGACTCAGCGTTCCACGTCAATGTACGCCTTTATATACCAAAATATTTGTTTCTAGAATAATCTTAAATGTGCATCAATGATCGAGCAAATATGTTAGTATAGAAATGAAACCTAAATGTTGAGTATAAATCATAAATGCAATTGAACAATTAATGAAATTAACTTATTCTATTCTTATCTAGGTGTCACCGTAACAATATGTTTGCAACAGAAAGTATTTAATACAAAATATAGCACTAGACCTTCCAATTTTTAATAAATTCTGTTTGAATAAGTATTGTTTGTACATACACATCGTTACATTTAGGGATATAGTAAGAATAAGATTAACAAAATATTTTGTTTAATTCAAAACTAGACCCTATATGGGATGACATATATAAATATTCGTGCTTTTGGTGATTAGTTGGTGCAAACAAGTTTCACAGTATAGTTCTTTTTTCATTTTGGAACACTAACATCAAAAACCTTACTAGTAATCAGGCGCGTACGCAGGATGAAGCCATGGGAGGGGGTTTCAGAAAACATATTTTATATAATTTTTTTTTTCACGTAATAGAACTAGCTAATATATTTATATTATATTTTATTTTATTTCACAAAAAAATCAAACGAATTTCTAATTTACGTCAACTTTTTGCTAGTTCATCTAGAACTGCATCAACAGAAACCGCGACATTACGATGAATATTAAGTAACGCTAATCCATTTAGCCTATCTTCATTCGTTGTGTTGCGTAAATACATTTTGAGTCGTCTCAATGTTGAAAAAGTTCGTTCACTGCTTGATGTTGTAACCGGTAGTGTTACAAATACTTGAAGTAATTTTCGAACAGATGGGAAAATTGATTCCTCGCATGATAAAAATGCAATATGAGCATTTTTTGGTGTATTCGACAATAGCTTCAGTTCACCAATGCCCACAACTATGCTGCAGTTCGTAATACTTTTATATTTTTCCAAAAGGATTTTTGCAGATTTTTCGTGCTCCAATGAAAAATTTTGTTCATTATAAATATTTAATATATACATACATACACTACCGCTTAAAAGTGTTTAGGCACTGTCAAGAACAGCATAAAACATATAAAAACTCAGTAAAAATGTGATAATATTTATTTTTTAGGTACACACACACACACATTTATTAATGCCAATATACTAAATAAATGTCAAAATTAAACTGCTTAATTAAAATTTTACTTTCATTTTTGTGACCGCTTCTTGATTGAACAATCGCAGTGCATTGTCGAGGCATTCTCGCAATAAGTTTTGCCAGAGTTTGTGGCATTAGTGAGTTCCAAATTGATTGAAGTTTTGTTCCACATAACAGTAGCTGATGTTGGAGCTGATTCTTTTACTGCCTGCTGCAATTCTTCCTACAGTAACTAAATAGGGTTCAAGTCAATGATCTGGGGAGGCCATTCCATAATTTTAATTGGTCATTCATCCTCTAAATGGTGAATATGGCTTTTACATAATTTACATTTATATTTTGGATCATTATCTTGTTGAAAGATACAATTTTGACTCAAAAGCCGAATTCCTGAAGGTATTGAGTGGTTCTCCAAAATTTGTCGGTACCCTTCTTTTCTTAGTATTCCGTCAATTTTCACAACATCGTCTACACTAGTACCAGCGAAATAGTCCCAAATCATCACTGAAAAATCTCCATGCTTTACGGTAGTGGCAATACACTCTTTACTGGCATATTCACCTACAGATCTTCTCACGAATATTTGTGTTCGGGTACCGAAAATTCAAATTTGGACTCATCCGTCCATAAAACCCTGTTGCCTAGTTTTGGGTGACCAACATTTACGCCCCTATTCTCATAGTCGCATCACTTCATGTGATGTGATAGCTATCACATCACATGAAGTGATGCGACTATAAAATTACTATTCTCTTAGTCGATTCATGTGACGTGATACGGCGAATGACATAACCTGTACTTATCTGGCAACACTAGATTTTTTTCTTACAGTTGATTTTGATTTGACATATTCAAAATATTATTTTTATTTTGTCTTGTGTTCAGAGAGTGTAGTTGTACCGCAGTTTTATTGTGTTATTTAAAATAAATAATTTTTCCATTAATAAATTATTAAAAGAAATATGAGTAGTGTCGAGTTTTTTTATACCGACGATAGTGAAGAGGAGGAAAATGTACACGAGATAGCTGTTAAGCGTCGAAAATTAAGAGACGCTTGTAATCCATTAGAACTTCCAAATAATTTGTAAGTTTTTGCAATTTCTATATGTATCTTTAAATATACTTATCAGTTTTCATTGTTTCTTTCAGATTTATCCAATATTTTCGAATAGACAAAGATTCATTTAGAAATATTCTTTCGATAATTGAAAGTAAATTGGAAAGAACCACTAGGTACGGTTCTGTGCTCCCAATCATAAAGCTAGCGGCAGTATTGAGATTTTTTGCACAAGGAAGCTATCAAACGGGTACGGGTAATGAATTTTTAGTTGGAATAGCTCAGTCGACCTTTTCAAAAATTTTGAGCGAAATTTGCGTGATCTTAGAAGAAGAACTATGTCCACAATGTATTATATTTCCAACAACCGATGCGGAGAAGGAGCGGATCAAATTATCATTTTTTGAAAAATTTGGTTTTCCTGGTGTGATTGGGTGTGTCGACGGAACCCATATAAAAATAATAACACCAGAAAAACGCCAAAAACATTTATATATGAACCGGAAAGGTTTCTATAGCTTAAATGTTATGATAGTTAGTATACATAGTTTTAAAGTTATTTATAAAATTGCTAATTTAAATTCCATTTAATATAGGTTTGTGATGATCAACAAAAAATTACATATGTGGACAGTCATCACCCAGGATCCTGTCACGATGCTTTTATATTTAATTCTAGTGACTTGGATACTGAGCTGAAAAATAATTATGAGAACGGCCAGATAAATACATGGTTATTAGGTAATGTGAAAAATCATCTATAACATTGTTTATAATTTTGTTTTATGTAAGCATATTTATTCTAGGTGATGCCGGTTATACTCTCAAGCCGTACCTAATAACGCCATTTAGAGCAACTGCAGCAGATTCGCCAGAAAGGAGGTTTAATGTAAAACTTTCAAAAGCTAGGAATGTTATTGAAAGGACAATTGGATGGTTAAAAAGCCGATTTCGCTGTCTATTGGGTGCAAGACAGCTGCATTATACACCGCAGAAAGCCGCACAATTTATTAATGTGTGTTGTGCTCTACACAACTTGTGTATTGATCATAATTTAAATATGGAAATGCAAGAGACAACAATTCAAGATAATGATGAATTAAATGATATGGTGGAAGAAGAAATCTCTGACATCGGACAAAGAATAAGAGGCCAACTAATGAGTTCAATTGGTTAACCCTCATGTTAGTAAAGGAAAAATATCTGAATGAGTGAACAATGTATTTTGTATGTAAATAAAGAGATTTTCTATTTTTATATAAATCTTGATATGTCTAATGGGTTTTAATAATTCAATTTTAAATATACTTATAAGTATAATACCGAATCGAACGACAATTGCTATATGCATTTATCCTATGGCATAAAAAAAAATATTTGTACCTAAAAATGAATTTCGGAACCATTTTCGGATGTATACCAATACTATATGTATAGTTATTTGTATAATGTATAGTTATTTAATAACAATTTAAATGAATTGATTGCAATAATAAGTGATATATCATTATTAACGAAAATCAAATAAATAAATGTTAGTAAACATTTTGCTATTTTTTATTTGGACAATAATTAATTAACTAATTAATAGTTATGCTTGACGACGCAGAAGAATGTGATTCTCCACTTGAGTTAGCTGAAGCTGAAGCATCCGATGCTGAGCAAGTTCCAATTCAGATTAGAACTAAACATATCCAGATGTCAGCGACCAAAAACGAAGTTTGAAATCATTAACCAAAAATCAACTGGATTTCTATTAAAATTTATTTTGGGTATGTGATGGAACAAAATTCGTTACCGTTTCCACAAGTTAACAATTTGCATGACCGTTCATATTTCTACGTGAATTGGCACTTGACTTTGTAGACTATATAAAATTTGTCGCCGTTCCTGCCGGAGCAAATGTTACTCCATCTAACGCTATTAAAAAAATCAACGTATATCAGTTTACCTGAAATAAATAAAAATATAAACGTAAATTTGTTGAAATATATTACCAGAAATACATATACGTGAAATGCAATGAAACAAAAAAACAAAACTTAAAATTATTGTCATATTATTTATTTCGAATACTATGGAAAACAAATGAATTTACCCGGGTACCTTTGTTACTGTAATCATCTTTCCATTTCACGTTTTTCCCAGTTGCAAAATTTGCCAAAACAGTGTATTCGTATTATGTTAATTGAAATAGAAGTTCTCATTCGATCAAACTTTTATTACGAGTGGAACATAAAAAAATAAACAATGAAAAGTGCAAAAGGTACCTAGATACATCGTCGCTCACATAAGATTTCTAAATAAAAAAACTTTATATTGTTGTTTATTTAATTTAATTCATAATTAAATATTTTAATTTAATTCATAATTTCATTTTGGTTTTTTTAATTTTATTAAAATTTAATTCATAACTTCAATAGGATATTTAAACTTATAACTAAGATATAAAAAATATATGATTCTAATTCAGCCTTATTAATAAATTTATGATCAATGAATGTATCACATCACATTTTGGTTTTTCACATCACATTGGTTTTTATCCCTAATAGTATTTGTTGGACTGTTGTTCTTTTAACGCCAGTTTTTGCTCCTTGTATTGCAAATTTTTTAATTTGAATTCTAGACTCTGCTGGCGAAACTTTCTTTCTTCATTTTGACAATCTGTCCACATTTTCATTTTTTTTTCCTTTAATTCAAAAATTTTTCGGGAATACCGAGCACATTCTTTAAGATATTTTGTTTGCTCCTCTATATTTTTTGTATGCCTCTCAATAAGATGTCTTCTTTCTTCTTGGAAGTTCGAGGAAATAGAGCGTTTCCGCCTATTTTGGTTTGGTACGGTTTGAATCAATTTATTATTGTTTTCTGTTGTTGTTGTTGTTTCAAAAAATGTTGGCGATATATCATTTTCGATGCAAATATCGTCAGTTCTTACTGGGTCTATTTCTAAACTAATCAAATCGGCACTAGATTGTTCTTCACTATTTTTAACACGTATGGATGAGCTGTTGTTGTTGGATGTTGATAACATTTGACTATTCCTTATTAACCCAAATGTGTTGTTGGAAACAGGGCAGGTTTTATCTAATGAAAGTAGACTAATTACGCTCTCTTCTAGTTGAGAAAAATTGTATAGTTTATTTGAGCCACCTCCAGTGGCTGAAATTTCCTTTTTATTATGCCCTAATTTTTTTTTAATTTTATTTTTTAGATCGTTCCAAACCTGAAAAAATTAATTACTATGTTACGCCTTAAGTCTCATATACAAGAACAGAATCATTACCTTTTGCCAGCCCGTTCCGTCTCTTAATGGAGGGCCTAAGCTATTTAATTGTATGGCAAAGCCATCCCACGATTCTTTATATTTTTCTTTTGAATCTCCAAACGTGAAAAATCCCTTGGATATCTCAACATTTTTTTCCATGAGCTCTACTAACCGTTCGAACTGTTTGACGTTTGTAATGTTTTTCCTAAATAACATAAATTTATTATTTTTTTAATAATATTATTATTATTTTTTTAATAATATTATATAAATATATAATACCTATATAATATATAAATAATCGTAAACTTACGTTTTATTAACATCCATCTTGCTTGTTGTTATTCGTATCACTTAAAAATACTACGTGATGAAATATATCATTTCAAGTGACGTTTATCGCTTCATACGACTAAGAGAATATGGCGTCAAGTGATAGTTATCACATTAAACGATAAACGTCACTTCAATCGACTAAGAGAATACGAAAATGCGATTATCACATCATGTGATAGTTATCACTTGTATGAGAATAGAGCTGTTACTTCTGCGATTTTTTCCGGGGCTGTTTTGTGTATTCGTCTTGCTAGTAGTCACTATTCTATGATCATCTACAGATGTTGTCGCTTTTGGCCTTCCACTACGTCCTTTATTAAAAAAACTGTCACTTTCCCCGATATTTTTTAACATTACAATCGACCGTAGCGTGGTCTATTCCATTTTTTTGGCAATCTGTCAATTACTTATGCCAGCTGTATGGTACCAGCTGTACTTGGATCTTTTCTTGGAGGCATTTTAAATAATTGTCACTCGATATTTCGCTTACGATGTTAAGAGTGTAAATATTAGACTCCAACTGATCGTATTTGACTCATTTCACTGAAATCTTTTCAAAAAAACAATTTAAACATCATTACCTAGAATAAACCAGACTGATAAATTTTTCTGGAAAAAATTTTCTGTTGGATCATGGGGGGGAACCCCCCCTTGCGTACGCCCATGCTAGTAATAAAGATGTCAAAGAGGAAGGTTGGTGCTGCATTTTTAATTATTCATTATTATAATAGTTAAAAAAGTTAAATAGCAGTTAATAGTTAAAGGAGTTAAAGAATGGCTGTTAAAACGCAAAAGTTTACACGCTTTGGAAGAATTTACTAAATTTTCTTGTTGATTGATTGTGTGGTAAATTGAATGATAATGATCAATTGATCAAAAATATTATAAAGTTTACGTAATTTAAAATGCAACAATTATAATTTAATTAATATAAGAAGCAATAAAATACTGATAAATAAAAGAAAATATTAAGATCAAACTTCGAGTATCATCATAATAGTAAGTTAACATTCAGTATTTATAATTCGACCGATTGGCCTTCCTTTTAACTAATAACAAATATTTGCCCGCTCACGAACGAATGTGTTTTGATGAGATGGATGTCCAACTGAACTAATAGACAAGTTTGAGCATTTTATCATACTTCTGGGCTGATATAGAGTGGTGGGTTTGATTGATGCTCAAATTGTTTGAACATGATTTATAAAACAACCGTGCGCTCTTTTCGTTTATTAAATGCTTTATTTTTTTAATACTGAATATAAAAGAACAAATTTTATTTTTTTACATATTGTGCGTATTTGTCAAAATTAAATTTAGGGTCGGTGACGATACCTAGAGGAGTAGCTTGATTTGTTTCTTTAATTTTAAAATTTAAATCATTTGGTAAGTTTTCAAATAGACGTTTATTTTTAAATATAATGTATTTCGTTTTTTTTTTCAAATATACATATATTGAGCGAGCTTGCTGAAAGCCAATTATCAAATACTGTATCGTACAACACGTCTTGTAGTTTTCGGATTCTTCGCATAATCATGCGAATGCGCGTCATCTACTAAATTTTACGTTATTGCGTAGACAACTCGTCGACAACGTAAACAGCATCGACTAGTCGTAGACAACTTCAACAACTCGTAGACGACGTTGACAACCAATTATAATTCCTGCAGTAGTGTTTGAATAATCAACATATTTTTAATTTCTGTTAACATATGGCCAAGTAATTTATACCACAGACAAAAGAGAAATCAGACCCCTAAACCAATGGAAAATTTATGTTTAAATCAAATTCTCGATGTCGTTACAAATGGAAATTCTTTTCTAGCGGCTGTTAGCAGAAATGCTTAGCTAAAACTCAAACCTTATGCGATCAATATACATATTTCTCGCTCAATATATTTTTTCAAAAATTTTAAATAAAAATTATTATATTGTGTGCACGGTATGATATCAAAGGGCCGAATTTCGAAGGGCCGAATTTCAAAGGGCCGAATGTGTCGAAGGGCCGAATGACGGAAGGCCGAATGTGTCGGAGGGCCGAATGTGTCGAAGGGCCGAATGCGTCGAAGAGCCTAAATTTTTTTGATTTTTTTTTTGTTTTTAAAATATAAATTTTTTGTTTTTTTATTTAATTTAATTATTTAATTTAATTATTTTTTTTTATTTTTTGTACCATATACCTTTTATCAGAAGACTGACAGATAGGGCCGAATGTCTCTGGTGCCACATGACAAAATTTTCCTTCACCAAAATGTATCGCTGAGTGGAAATGTGGAATTTCATAAATATTCAAAGATGGAAAATATTAAAATATAAATTCATAAGAAATTCATTTATGTTTAATAAAAAAAATTTACAAAATATTTCATAAAACCACAAATTTAAAAAATTATATTTCTAAAAACGAAAAAAAATCGGCCCTTCGACCCATTCGGCCCTTTGACCCATTCGGCCCTTCGACACAATCGGCCCTTCGACATTCGGCCCTTCAACACATTCGGCCCTTCGACACATTCGGCCCTTCGACATTTGGCCCTTCGACACATTCGGCCCTGCGACACATTCGGCCCTTCGACATTTGGCTCTTCGACATTCGGCCCTTCGACATTCGGCCCTTTGTACCTATTCCAAAAATTTTATTTGTCGCGCGCGTATTGATAAAATATATTGAGCGAGAAATATTTATATCGAGCACATATGTAGACCAAAATAGGGTTTGAGTTTTAACTAACATTTCTACAAACAGCCGCTAGAAATACATATTTTCCATTTGTAACGACATCGAAAGTTTGATTTAACCCTTTAACTGTTTAATTTTGTTTCGAAAAACGTTTTCTCCTTGCTTAATTATTTTTCAGCAAAGACAATCAAGCTATTGCGAATTAAAATAAATAAAGTTACCAGACTAACAAATATTCTAAAATGTATATTTTTTAAATTATCTATATTTGACCTTCTTCAGGAAGAAAAATAAAATTGATTCGTTGAATAATAATACGAATGTAATATTTTTTATCTTTAAACTTTTTTTATCTTCATGACGAACATTACGCGAATAATTTACGTTTTGCTTTCACGAGTATACTCGACATAAACAGTTAAAAGGTTAAACATGAATTTTCCATTGGTTTAGGGGTCTGATTGTCTCTTGTCTGTGCTTATACTGTATATCTTACATCGTTTTTTTCGTTAATACTTTATGCCTGACGTCGTATTTATGGTTAAAGTTATAAATAACAAATATGAAGGTGAGTCTCTAATGGTTTTAAACCAAAATATTCATGATATTTACATCTAAGCCTTAAACTTAGTTCTGATTTGTCAATAGCTATTCTTAATTAAGTTAACAAATTGTAATTGAACCCCAGACACCCTTCGTTGTGCGCCATATTTGAAGATCTAGAATGAACCTACCATTAATTAATAAAAATTTGACGCCACACAGTGTAAATGACTCTAATCTGAATAGTCCTTAGTTACTGGTTATTTCTTGTTACTGTATCCATAAAACGTACTGGGTTTAATATTTAGTCCTAAATTGAGTATTAAATTGTTATTTATCATCCATCGATAGCAAATACTTCGACAACTGATAAAACTCAAATTAAATATCGAATTAGAATAAAATGTCATTGCATTGTGTTTTAGGCCATCTATTGATAACTTGTATGAACTAACATGAAGTTTGTTTATATACTTTGCGCCTGTCGTCGACTATTTTTGTCTAAATTTCCGACGAACTGAATTGATGATTAATTCATACTAGTCGTTCAGAGATAGCATCAATGAAATAAAGTTTGATGTTAAATTAAAATTTGCCTAACAAAGTAAAATTTATCAATTTCCAAATTGTTTCGAATCGGCTATTGATCAATTTGAACTATGCTTGCAGTTTCAAATATCAGACATGTTTTGGTATCTGAACCTTGGAGACACGTATCAATAAGTTATATAAGAAGTGGTAATCAATTTAGTTAGTCGGAAATTTAGAAAATAAATGGCGACGGGCGCACAGCTTTAGTCAGTAATTTTATCGAACAAATTGGTATCAGGCACAAAGTATTAAAGGCTTTTATTATGTGTGCCAGACGTCAATTTTTCGGTTATAAGCCGCCTGTTTTTTTAGTTCAATTTTTCGAGTTCACGATAGCTTTTATCAAATTTTAGTTAAATTAAAATGAAATATAGGTACAGTCTCTATGTATCACAAAAATTATTTATCATAAAAGTTTCCTCGATGGTTGTCTTGTATTTAATATTCTTTTCTATAAAGTTCTGTTATTATACAGAACTGCTGATAACAATGATATTACAAGAAATCCATCAAACGTTTTCGATGGATTTTTCATGTTATGCAGAACACAACTTCATCTAACATATTTTATTAAAAAAAAAACAAATTTTATTTTTAATTTGACGAAATTTAACTTAAGTTATCTCGATCTCGAACAACTGTTTTTTTACAAAAAATCGGCTAAAATTTCTGACTAACTAAATTAATGGGTAAGTTATGCTAGTTATTCATAGATATCTCTAATATTCAGAAATGAAATTATGTTTGACATTCATTCTAAACTACAAAAGTAGTCAGATTTATAAATCTCCAGTTAGAAATATGTTGGTCAAAGTTTGTATTGAACTCTGTATTTTCTTAACCGATTATGATCGTATTGGGATGTTAGATGGAAAGGGGATTCATAAATGATTTTTGGAAGAAGTTCTGAAATAGGGCCACCTGGGAC
Source organism: Nephrotoma appendiculata (assembly GCA_947310385.1). Classification (NCBI taxonomy): domain Eukaryota; kingdom Metazoa; phylum Arthropoda; class Insecta; order Diptera; family Tipulidae; genus Nephrotoma; species Nephrotoma appendiculata. Next base: position 54,986,638 of record OX371223.1, read on the forward strand.
GGTACTCGGTAATTTCTTAACCGGTTATGATGGGATTGGCTATGTTGGATAGAAATGGGATTCCTCACCTGGGGCCGAACTCGGTAATATATTTTCCGGTTCGGAAATCTCGTTGTATCGCGTGTGCCATTTCGTTCCCGAAACATTGTAAACACCTTACCAAACATAGCCACATAACATAAAAAATATATAATTGTTTTGAAAACAGAATCAAGAATTCACTGTGCCATGTCAAAAATGGTAAAAAAAATTCGAACCATATGTATTTTATTGACCACTATTGACATTTGGCCGTACTAAAAAAAACATACAGTTGAATAGAACTAAATATGTTTTGTTCACGTTCTTTGATGCATATAAATTATCTATTGTGTTTCATTCCTTAAATAGAGTAATGATCGAAAGAGGTGCTAAATTATTTTTTTTATTTTTGATCGAATTTTAAGTGTGTTATCATGTTGCCATGAAGTTTGTCATGATGATGTTGTCCAGGTCGACCATGCACTCACTATAATGAACAATCATCGGTGACTGTTGTAAAATCGCGGTCATTTACGCCCAATGAGTACTAGTTTAGGTTGGCGCATGAGTTTATACTAACAAGTTATACTAACGACGCCAATAACGTACTATTTTATTATACTAAGTAATAATTTACGTTTAGTATCAAAATATAAACTTATTAACTTATTAACTTATGATTACCTAATAGCTACACAGCATCTTTGTTAAAAAAAACTAACGTAAAATAAAGAAAAACGTTGACGTTGTCTACATTATGTCGACGTCAGTGACGCAAAAAATCACTATATAATCTACCCTGGTACGGATTCGATTGCATTCGCGAAGCTATAGATGCCACTGAGAGAAGCCTATTAGTCGAGGCAATGTATTTATGTATTTATTTATGTATTTGTTCATTGACATTACAATTTTGGTAAAGGAAAAGCACATATGGAAGCAATATAAATGAGGAACAACAACCACAAAAAAAAAATACTTCCATTAGGCATAAAAACCTCAGATTTAGTACCCTTCGTATTGAGCTCAAGCTCATTTGTTACAGAGAACACTGCAAGAAGTGAATACTTACATACTACATACAAAAATAATACAAATGAAAAAAATTATTACAAAAATAGTACTAAATGTATTATCATTCAAGCGCGCCACGCTAAATAATCCGCTTTAAAAGATTTAGGCGACGCTGACCTCTTAATTTCTAGTGGAATAGAATTCCAAAGAGAAATACCCCTAACAGAAAAGGATGTATTTAAAGACCTACACAGATTTATAGGGGGAAGTAAACGTAAATTTGAAGAATGGGACCTACTGAACAATAACTTGTTAAATAAATAGGGAGGTTGCTTCGATCTGAGAAGCTTAAAAATAAAAAGACACACACGAAGTTCATAGAAGTTAACCAAACTACAGCCAAGAGTCAAATTTAAGAAAGGAGAAATGTGATCATATTTCCTAATACTAAAAATGAAACGAGTACAAGCATTGAAACATCTTTGGAGAACATTCATATTATCCTGAAGCATTCCAAACAAAACAACGTCACCATAAAGAAAATGTGGAAGAAAATGCGAGAGGAACATACGCTTTTTAAAACTACTATCAGCGAGCCCTACAACCTTATATAAACAACTAAGCATTCCAAAAATCCTTTTACTAACCTTAACTAAATGATCACCCCAAGTAAGAGTTTTATTAAAAATTAACCCTAAATTTCTAACTGTATTAGAGAATGGAATTAAACAATCACCGAGAAAAATTCCAGGAAAAGAGGAAGTATTTAAAGATTTTTTATAGATTATAATAGACTGGGATTTACCAGCATTAAGAGCGAGTCGGTTAGATAATGACCAACTATAAATACTTTCCAAATCATCGTTAATTAAAGAAATATTAGAGTGAATGGAATCATTATCTAAGCGACTACTCCTATATATTTGGACATCATCAGCAAATATATGAAAAGAAGAATGACGAATGGAACATGCAATGTCATTAATATACATTGAGAATAGTAAAGGGCCAAGAACCGACCCCTGAGGAACGCCAGAAGAGACAGGTAAAAAGTCAGAAAAGGAATTGTCATAAAAGACTGCCTGAAAGCGACCCGAAATATAGTCTAAAATCAATTTAGCAGCAGAGAGAGAAAAATTAAAGTTTTAAATAAGCTTATTAAACAAAATTTGATGATTAATCGAATCAAACGCTTTAGAAAAATCTAACAGAGTAAGGCAAGTCATTTCTTTTTTACTCATACTACGACGAATATCATCACAAACATTCAGTAAAGCAGTGGTAGTACCGTGAAACCTTCTAAAACCTGATTGAAAAAGGCTAAGCAAATTAAAGCTATCAATATGAGATTGAATTTGGTTTTTTACTACCAATTCAAATGCCTTGGACAGAGAATTTAAAATGCTAATAGGGCGGAAATGGGAAAGCTCAGAAGGATTACTAATTTTAGGAATAGGAATAATTTTACTTATCTTCCACTGAGCAGGATATGAAGAGGTCGTTAAAATAAAATTGAAAATATGCAACAAATACCTTGATACAATAGGAAAAATGCGCTTAACTAAATTCAAACTAACCATATCTAAGCCAGTGGATTGCGATTTAACTTCCCAAATAGCAGAATGCAAATCAACAGTAGATATATTTGTAAACGAAAAAGAATTAAGGGGTTCGACGGACACTAAATCAATAATGGAAATATCATGAGTGTGACTAGAGTTAATTAGATAAAGGTTAAAATCATTTGCTTTGAAATCTACAGAAGCAGCCCCTTTGCAACTACCAAGGCCCAAGTTGCGCACGTTGCGCCAAAATATCTTAGAGGGAAGTGAGGGATCTAACTTATCCTTGAAAAAATTTTGCTTAGCGATACGAATTAAACCTACCACTCTATTTCGAGATTCCTTATAAGCTAGATAAGACAAAGAATTAGGGCTAATTTTCCAAAGACGATATTTGGAAAAACGAACAGAAATAGCACTCAAAATCTCTTGAGTCATCCAAAGGGGGGATCTAGGTCTAAAATAAATAGTAGTGAGAGGAACGCAATTATAAAATACATAGTTAATAGAGGAATTAAAATAGTCAATTTGGTCAGTAGAAGTAGAGAGAGAAAAAATATTATCCCAACAAATAGAGCCACAAGTTGATGAAAGATGAGATTCATCAATTTTAGAAAAATCCCTAAAGCTGAAACTTTTAGGTCTAGGTCGAGAGTAATAATTAACAGAAAAAACAAGAAGATCATGGTGAGAACCAATACCAAGAGACAATTGATTGAAAAAACAAATGGAATTATCAGCAGAAGCAACGACGTGATCAATGAGCGAAAAAGAACCACCACTTGCAGTAGCGCAAGAGTAAGTAGGCTCTACAGTATTATAAACCGAAAGGTTAATGCTATTTAAGATATTCAAATAGCTACGAGAAAATAAAGACTCTTGAGAAATATCAAAATTAAAATCACCCGAAATAAAAACCTCATCATACCGACAGGAAAAATAACTAAAAAGACACTCAATATCTAAAAGGGATTTCTTGAATCGAGCATAAGACCTCTTGTTCGTTTTAGGAGGATTATAAACTACACCTAAAAGAAATTTCCGCTTATTCACGAAGACATTTAAAAAAAGAAACTCAAAGTCAGAAACGAGCCTTTGAGAAATTGAGGGGGGTACCGATACAACACTACATTTAATATGCTCGTTAACATATATGCAGTGCACCAGATAACTAATTTAAAGTTCCAATCTGACAGACAAGCAATAGTATTGTTGACACGAATCAATCCAATTTTCTTAAGAATAATTCATATGTTTAAGTTGTTGCGCAAACATACTGCCCCCGAAAATTGGAATAATTCGTGTCAATATTTGATGGAAATAATTAATTAATAACAATTATGCTACAAAAAGTTAAATAGTAAGTACTAATTTAGATGTACAAAAGACTATAACATGGAACATTAGTTTGTTTGACTCGAATCTCCTTGCTGCTTTAGTTGTTCATCAGCTAATGGCAGTGGAATTAACTTAATTACAGGTCTTTTATATATGCCATTCATCGTCTTAACGGATGCAACTCTCACCAGGTTATCGGTTGGAGATTCATGAGTTATGGCTATACGTCCTAACAGCCACGTTGATTTTGGAAGATTATCCTCGCGTACTACCACTAATTGACCCACCTTGAGGTTTAACCTTTCTTGTTTCCACTTAGGTCTGTGTTGTAGTAGTGTAAGATAATCAAGTGACCACCTTCTCCAAAACGACTGCACTCGCATTTGTTGATTTTGGCAATTGGATAATCTTGATTGTTTAATTTGCTGCAAATCAGGCTCAGGTAAGGCAACTAACGGAGCGCCGATCAAAAAATGCCCAGGCGTTAATGCATCAAAATCGTTTATATCTTCAGTAATGGCACCCAACGGACGCGAATTCATTAAGGACTCGATCTCGGTTAACATAGTGTATAATTGCTCGTACGTCAGAGCTGTCGATCCGACTGATTTATTCAAGTGTTGTTTCATTGACTTAATGTTCGCTTCCCACAGGCCTCCAAAGTGTGGCGATCGAGCTGGTATAAAACGGAATGCAATTTTCTGTGGAGATAGAAATTGTGTGATTAATTTATAATGATTTTCATTGCCAAATAAGCGAAAGAGTTCGTCTAATTGTTTCTTGCAGCCCACAAAATTCGTGCCGTTGTCTGATATCACTTCGGTGGGTAGACCTCTTCTTGATATAAACCTCCGCAACGCCGCTATAAATGATGTAGTACTCAAGTCGGTGACCACTTCAATATGAATGGCCTTCACAGCCAAACATATAAATAGCGCAATATACCCCTTCACCACCTTGAACTTTCCACGACCTTCTCGACTTCGAATATGCACCGGACCCGCATAATCGACGCCTGTATACTGAAATGGTCGACTTGGGTTTACTCGAAATTTCGGCAGATTTCCCATCAATTGGGAATTCTGATGTTGTTTGGCCTTGAAACACGTAAGACACCTTAATACATAGGCTCTGACTAATCTTCTACAATCTAGGATCCAAAATCTTTGACGTAATAGTGATATAAGTAACGAGGAACCAGCATGGAAATACCGTATATGGTAATAATCAATAAGGTATTTGCTTAGTATGTGCCGCTTTGGTAAAATGGCAGGGTGTTTTGTTTCGAATGAGCATCGCGCATTTTCCAAACGTCCACCAACACGTAACACTCCGTCTCCATCAAGAAGTGGAGTTAGGAAAGATAAGCTACTACTATCTGGGATTTTCCCTGTTTGTTTAATCTTCCGAATATCCTGGTTGAAATCGGTTTGGGTCCATTTGACGCAGAACCTTTCTGCCCAATCAAGTTCGGTCACGTGAGCCGGAGCCGCTGATTGGAGCAGCTGTTGAATTTCAGCTTTTCTGGTCAGTAATACTTCATATCTAGTTTTCAACATCTGTTTCTAGCTTCTTAAACGACTGCCTCTTTTTAAATTCTGCACGTATCTCCAAACGTATGCCAAAATTCGTTTAATTTTCCGCAGACTACTAAATCTTGTAAATAACTTAGCACAGATAGTACCATCGATTTCAAAATGATGTACTCGTAATTCACCTGTTTCTCGTAGTTCAAGTGGTTCTTTTACTTCGGTTTCGACGATTTTCTGTGTAGGCCAATGTTCCCTTGACTTTGATAACCACAGTGGTCCTTGCCACCATAACTCGCAGTTCCACAACACTGCCGGATACACGCCCCTTGATACTACGTCCGCCGGATTCTGTTTTGAGGCAACGTGTGACCATTTAGTCCTAGGAATGGTATGTAGTATCTTCGTAACTCGGTTGCCAACAAAACATTCGCGCTTTTTAGCTGATGGCGTGAGCTAAGACAATACGATGGTCGAATCTGTCCAACCATAAACTTCTAATTCGTCATCGTGCCATGCTCGTTTTATGAATTTAATCAGTTGACTTCCTAATACTGCCGCACACAACTCTAAACGTGGTAATGACACTTGCTTGATAGGTGCCATCTTGGACTTGGCAACTATCATTCGAACCCGAACTTCATTCCCATTTACCGTTCTCATGTAGGCGACAGCTCCATAAGCCTTTTCAGACGCATCCGTGAATACGTGCAGTTGTCTGTTGCATCTGAGAGTATCTTTGAAAAACGGTATAACACAACGGGGAACTTCAACCTCTTCTAAATCTATTAACTGCGACCTCAGTGTTAGCCACTCAACATTTCACTCTGTAGGCAACACCTCATCCCACTGAACCTTGTTGACCCATAGACATTGAAATATCATCTTGATTTTGACTATGACCGGCGAGAGCCATCCAAGAGGATCGAAAATTCTTGCTGACTCCGATAGCAAACTTCTCTTTGTGTGGTACGTCCTATTGTCCAACTGCACCTTAAATTGGAACATATCACGTCTCGGACACCACATTAAGCCCAGCGTTTTTATTGCTGCTGAGTCTTCAAACTCTACCGGAGTGGATTCGTGACTAGTTGGATAAATGGCTTGCATAAGATCCCTCGAATTTGATACCCATTTTCTCAATGTAAAGCCACCCTTCGCAACTAATTGTGACAGATGATGGTATATGCTCTTTGCGCCTTGAATATTGTTACTACCCGTAATCAGATCATCGACATAGAAGTCCCGTTTCAATATGTCAGATGCCTGGGGAAACTGATCCTAATAATCGTCAGCCAGCTGATGCAACGTGCGTATTGCGAGGAAGGGTGCACAGGATGTTCCATACGTCACTGTCAACAACCGGAAATGTTTTAAATCTTGATTCGCGTGGTCCCTCCAAACTAATCTTTGTTAGTCACAGTCATCACGATGAACTAGTATCTGGCGATACATTTGTTGTATATCAGCCACAATTGCGATCTGCGGAGTCCGAAACCGACAGATGATGGTAGCTAGATCATCTTGAATCGTTGGACCGCATGCCAGTATATTATTTAATGAGACTCCACAGCTTGTCTTGCATGACCCATCATACACCACCCTGAGCTTCGTTGTGGTGCTTGCTTCCTTGACAACAGCGTGGTGCGGTAGATAAAAATTGTGACGGTTGAGTTCAATCGCTGGTACTACTTCCATATGTCGCAGTTGGTGGTACTCCTTCATAAAACCATGGTACTCATTAGCGAAATCCTTATTTTTGGCAAATCTGCGTTCCATACTTAATAGTCGCTTGGTAGCATTATGCAACGAATAACCAAGTGCAACGAATAACCAAGTGGTGATTTCGTAAATGGTAATCTCACAATATACCGCCCTTCGGTCGATCTTGTGGTGGTATTGACATAGTGTTCTTCGCACTTATGTACTTCTAGTTTTTGGTTAGCTTTTAGCGCTGGTACTTCTTCAATGTTCCAAAATCGCTCGAGTAGCTGCGAATCAAAATTTAAATTCTCGGAGGTAGTATGATAACCTTGAACCGTTGATGATGGAGAATTCTCTATTATCTCTCCACCTAATATCCACCCAAATATGGTATTTTGTGCGATTAATTTGTCATTAAGCTGTTTTCGTTCCGGAAGAAGCACTTGAAGAAATACATCATTTCCTATAATAATGTCAATATCGTTTGGTGATCCGACAAAAGGATCAGCGAGGTTCAAATTTTTCACCTCTGGCGCATTTCTCAACTCACGGGGTGCCAACGGTAATTTCGATGTCAATTTTGAAAGAATTAATGCTTCGGTAGTGATTAAAACTTCAGGGTTATAAATTGACGACAGTTTGATAGGTGTACAACCTTTTGTGTATCCAGCCTTAGATGACCCAATAGTATTGATCACATAAGTAGCTGCGTTGCTAGTTAAGCCAATCCGTTGAACGCATCCTTCTGATATCAGGGTAGACTGAGAGCCACTATCTAAAAGAGCTCTCACTATATGCCTTTGATTGTGTCTATCGATAATGTGTGCTGATATTGTGGATAGTAACGTCTTCATTGGTACCGACCTGCAGAAATAATTTGATAACACATTGGACTGATCAAGTGTTGATCCTCGGGAACTTGACGTTACTGGCAATGATGAATTGTTCAATGTAGAAATTAACTGACGTTCACCTGGCTTATTCTTTGGTTCAGTTTTACTTGCCTGATTAAAGGTGCGTGTATGATCTGGATTTGGTACTTGGTTATTGCTGGTACCAAATGTAGAACAGTAAGTTGACATCGACGTGGAATTATTATGAGCAGTTCTCGACGCTTGGGATGCATCATTATTTCTTGTATTACTCGTTGAGCGTTCATCTGGCTCGCTATCATACACATGCAGCAACGTATGGTGTCGTTGTTAGCATAAGTAGCATCTTGCCCTTGAATTGCAATTCTTAACTCCATGGCTCGGTCTCAAACAATTAAAACACAATTGGTGTTTTTGAGCCATGTTTCTCCGTGCCGTCCCATCCAAACTTCGAAATCGCTCACATCGAAACAACAAATGATCACTGGAGCACAGCGGACATCTATTGTGAGAAATGTTGGTTGTATATATAGATGTTTTATTTTTGAATGGAGTTGGTTTAGGGATAGCCTGCGGTTGCCGTTTTGAAATTGTGCACGATTCGAACATGCGATATCATAAATCCAGAAAACTTAGAAATTGTGTTATTGTTAGATTGTCTATCTCCTTAGACTCCTGCGCCCATGCCTGCTGTGTGTCCACATCAAGTTTGCCCAATAAAATAAAAATCAACCATGGATCCTTCGATTCCCAATTGTTGCCCATTGCACGAATTGCCCTTAATACTTCATCGGATGTATCGTATATGGCACGCCACGACTTCGCATTGGCTGCTTGAACTGTTGGTTGGTGCATGAATAATCGAATTAATTCAACCATGCAATAACCCTTCCGATCATATCTTTCCTTTAGCTTCGTCCACGTTTCGATGTAACTAGTATCAGATAACGGCAGATGCCGAATAAGGCATCTCCTTTCAAATAACCTTTCAAATAATGCAGCTTCGCCACGTTTGATAAAGAATCATTATTATGAATCGCATCGCTAAATTGATCTTCGAAGGTACGCCATTTTAAATAATTTCCTTGGAATGATTCTATTTGAATCCGTGGTAATCGGACATCACCTTGCATACACGTTGTTCGTTCAAAAAACCTTCGTTTTGAGTTCGATTACCGCTATTGCTTGATTGAGTGTGCGGTTTGAGACTTAATGACCGTAGATTTAACACACGTTTTAGATTGGACTTTGTCTCAAAATACTTGTCCGCAAACTCGTCTGCCTGAGAGGCTTGACCTGCTAGCACAATTAAATTGTCGACTTTATGAAACTCGATCCACGCCTCATCTAGCTTTTCCATCCGCGTTTCGAGTTGTTCACGATTTACTGCTTGTGTTTCATCACCATTCACATCTTGTAATAGTCGATCGATCCATTTTTTAATAACTGTTACTGTGCCCTTGATTGAACCACGTTTCTGAATGTTGTTCTGCAAATCCGCCATTTGAAATTACACAGAATTAATTTTAGTTAATCACGTTACGTAAGTATAAAACGATAGAATTTCCGTTACGGTTTAACGGTACGATGTCACTATCTGTAAATTACGACTATGCGGCAAGGTCAAATTCGTAGAGGTACCAGTCCAAAATACACGATATAAACACTTAGACTCGATCACTACACTTAATTCAATTGACACCTTATTTACTTGATAGAAAGTATTATGTTTACAGTTTATAAATTAGCAACGGTTCATCACATTGACACACCCTCAAAGTCGTACATTCATATATCCCTACACAACAGCTAATGATCAATTAATTTACACAGCGAATGTAACTGTACTGCACTAATTATTATTTTCACAAATGTTCTTAATCCCGGGTTTCGGCACCAATATGTACAGGCAAGATTGAAATCAATAACACCGGACACAACTTAATTTTTAGTTTTACAAATTAACAGACATATTCTTTTATTAACAGAATTTTATACATTTAGAAATTTTTATTATAAGTCAATACACTGCTTGTATGGTGATGATCGATCGATAAAAAAAAGAATTACAATGAATCCGTACAGTCGTACTACCAAACATAATACACCCATTACATGATCAGTAATAATGTCATTACTAGTAATGTCATTACTTGTGTCATTACTCTTTTTAGTTATGGTACCATTACACGGTGATTCCAACACATCATTATTATCGTCATTACTTAAGTTCTAATTAATCGTTTTGTATACAAATTTAGTTCTACTCTATATACACAAAACTCGCCGACCGCAAAAAAAAAATATTGTGATCGGCCAAAAAATCTTTTCAACGAGTATTATACATAATATTATGTATATCAAAATGATAGAATATATTACATTAATATTTTACATATTAATAATTTTTTTTACATATATATTAATATATGTTAAATTATATTTTTGTGTCCGTTAAATCGGGTGCTAACTTACCTAAAATAAATATTACATATATTTTCATTTGATAAAAAAAATATAATTTTAACATTAAAAACAACGTTAAAAAATTCCTCCAGCCGACGACAAATCTTTCCTTTTGTCGTCAGCAATCCCGAAAAACAATTTTATATACATATTTAAATAGAGTAGAACTAAAAAGTATGTAATGATTTACAAATAGTAATGACGAAAACCCTACACTATCATTATTAATGACAGTATTGACGTCACACACAAGTAATGATGTCTCGAAATCAGAAAATCCGGATTTACATCATTACTAAACATCATTCTTCAATACCGCACATTACATGATCATTATTAATGTCATTCCCAGCAAGTAATGACATTATTACTGATCATGTAATGGGTGTATAACACTTAAAAAATACTTGTGCTATAAATTCTACCAACACACCATCTACCGATAAATGTACGAATTAAAGTATTTTTCGTATGTTGGTAATATTTACGATGGACAGTGCACCAGATAACTAATTTAAAGTTCCAATCTGACAGACAAGCAATAGTATTGTTGACACGAATCAATCCAATTTTCTTAAGAATAATTCATATGTTTAAGTTGTTGCGCAAACAACGCTTATCTCATAATCATTTCTGCTAGCACGTATGTTTGTTTAAGTTAATTTTGCGGACTTAATAACCGAATAAAAATGATACTTGGAATAACTTTGAATGTTTGCAACCAGCAGATTTACCGAAAGTCGCAACTTAAATTTATAATAAAATAACACCTGAAAAAAAAATGTCATTTAGCAAGTGGAATAGCATTTAAAAGCTTGGTATCGCATTTAAAATTTACCATCCGTCTCATCAAAATTGGGCACTCTAGTAGTTTAGTAAACGATTTAATAGTGGAAATCTAAGCAATTTGAGCATCGTCCAAAACCACCCTTCTTCAGCAGGCCATGATTACGAGAAATTTCTCAAACTTGTAGAGAAGTTCAATTGGTCATCCCTCTCATCAAAATTGATTCACTTGTGAACGGGCAAAAAGTTTATAGCAGTTTAGTTCGCGATTAAATTATTTAGGCCTAAATTATTTCAGCATCAATCAAAACCACCCCTCTATTAGGTCACAAGTATGAGAAAGTGCTCAAACTTGTCGGATAGTTCAGTTGGTCATCCTTCCCAACAAAAATAATTCTTTATGAATGAGGAAATAATTTTTATGGATCAAGTCTAGTCAATTTGTGGAACGATCAAAACCCACCTTTCTTTATCAGGCCATGAGGGGGAGAAATTTCTCAAACTTGTAGGGCAGTTCAATTGGTCATGCCTATCATCAAAATTCAATCATTTATGGACATTGGTGGACGGTTTAATTGTATAGAGTATTAACGATTAAATTGTTCGGATATAAATAGATTGAATTCTAGCTCGGTGTTACACTGAGTTATATTGTGATTTTTGGCCTACAAAAATTTCCAATGATTTTGCTATTATTGTGATATAATCAATTTTTTAAAAATCTTTTATATTTTTAATTTTGTGCAGGCCAACATATTTTATTACGCAAAATAAAATATTTTCGTTTTTATTAATTGATCAACGTCTTTCAATTTACGACACAGTCAATCTACAAAAAAGTAGTATGATTCAGAAAAAACTTCCCTCGTCCATATACGCGATTGAAGTTTTTGCTAAAACATTACTAAATAAAAATGATGTCACTTAGTAAAATTTAGTAAAAACTTCATTACCATAAAGTTTACACATTTAAATTTATTAGACGAACTAAAAGTTTCATCCACATAAGACTTAAGGATTCAGAAGACTTAAGCTAGCAGAACCCATTCAGCAGAACATTACAAGATAGTATGGATAATTATAATTTTGGGCGCCATCCCTTCCAACTAAAACGCGGGTTCTGCTAGCTTTAGAAAAAGATAGCAGAACCCATATCAAAAAATGATTTAAAAATATTTGGAAAATTAAAGGTTAATTTTAGGCTAATTAAATGCCCTATTTAAATTATTTTATTCTGCTCGATGTAGAAAATGCAAAAAGGCTTTTTCATTTCAAAGCTAGCAGAACCCAAATCGAAAATCCGAACAAAACCGAAATTAGAACGCAAAACAAAGATCAATTGACAATCAAATAATTTTAGGCTCATTATATCCTAACAAAATTCCCCAATAAAAAATTTTGGGATTCAATCGTTTTTGACCACACTTCAGGTCATTTAATCTAAAACTAGCAGAACCCAACTCGAGATAGGCCCATAGGGAGCCTAAAATTATTTGCTTGTCTATTGATCTTTGTTTTGCGTTCTAATTTCGGTTTTGGTCCGATTTTCGATTTGGATTCAGGGCAAGACCCTGAATACAGATCTTTCCTTGTTTTCGCTGTGGTCCCAATTTTTTGAATCAATGCTTCGGTAATGAAGAATGATTGTGACCCAGAGTCGAGTAGAACTTGACATAATTGGTGTTGGTCACTTCTGTCTAGTACACTCACTGTTGCGGTATAGGAAACATTACAATTAATTTATTTGATGTTTCTGGTAGTTACGGTTGTCCTGTGTTTCACCATACAAGCAATAGGCCTACGATGTAGCATCGAATTATGGCTTCTTTTAAATATTTGACATCTTCCTTTAGACCGGCGTTGATATACTGTGTGGGATTTACTTAGACAGTTATAATCAGCGTTTGTCGGTTAGATTAGGCGTAAGAAGAAACGAACTAAATTAGTCGGAATGTACCTGCATATCGTAGTAAATAAGCTTGGCAGGAAATCATAAATTATAAAGAAAACTACTGTGCAACATAACGGTACTACACATGCATAAGAATATAAAAAAGTATACAACTTAAATTGAGGTTACAGTTAAATCATTCGTTTGAGTATAAATGTTTGACATGAAAAACTATAAAAATATATATGGAAGGGAGCAAAACAAAGGAAAATCAAATGGAAACTATTGTTATAATTTCCCATGTGTACATACTAATGTCTTTTGTGTAGCTTTTTTACCTTGAGGTTTTGTTTTGCTATTTGCAATCCTTTCGACGAACAACAAAACTTTATACAGTTTACTAACTGTAAAAAAACTAAAAATATATTCTTGAATGTGAACATAACGGAAGTTTAAAAGAATAATATGACAAACAATTGTTTAAATATGAAATCATATGCAAATGTCTTATTTTCGTATATAAAATGTGAAAACAAGGAAATTTTACTTTATGAGTCATTTGCCAAAACAAGAAACGTACATTCCATGTGTTTGCAAATCAAGGAGCTATTTTTAAATATAACTATATAGTATATGGTTCGGTCTTGAACGTACGTACCTCTAGGATACAATCCGGTATAAGAAAACAATTTTACTATCTTTCTGTGCAACTATCTTCAAGTATTTTTATTAATATTTTTTTATTTTCACTTGACCGCAAATAAATTTTCTATCTCGAAAGAGTTTTTCTCGTTTCAATGCTTAAACGTGTTTTCCTTTCTTATACCCCATGCATGGTGTATAGTCGAAATGTATGTTGGTATGTATAGTTCTCTATTTGTTTGTTTGCGATTTCTAGCTATTTTACTTACCATGCCACGGTTAACGTCGAAGCCAACATGGAAAATAGACAAAAAAAAAATAAAGCACGAAATTGAATAAAAAGTAGAAAAAGCTTTTTGATATAATTTATGTAGCTTAAAAATAAGCATTCCATTATCATTTGTAGCCGAACGAAGAAATGGAAAGCAGAACAAGAACCAGCGAATTATGTATACAGTTTTTCGCCTTTCGCAAGCATAAAGCGCAGAAAGAAAAGTTACAAATAGACAAAGTAAACGAAAAGACAAGAACAACAACAAATTATATTTTTAGGGAGATGCTCGTAGTGGGAAAATTGTTTATTCTGTGGGTGTGTACAGCATAAGATATATGTTTGTAACTATGTGAATCATGTGAGATGGGGGGTGGTTGTACCCTTGTGTTGCTGTGACAAACATTTTGCTTTTTGTGCATAAAAAACGATTTTGGTTTTTTATTTTATTTTATTTTGTTAAATTAAGTTTTTATATTCTCGTAGTGCATGCGGTTCATGTTTGATTTTGGAAATTTAATTGAATAATTTTAAGCTTGAGGTGATTGTTCGACTAAAGTTTGGAGTATGTTTTTATCCAAAGTTTATGTGTTTGTAAATGAAACTCTAACAGAAAAGTTTAAAAGCTCCCCAACCCGGTATCAAAGAGATTGTGTGAAGTTGTGTGAACATATTAATCCGCTTGGTTGTCGAAATTAGTCCACCATGTTTAGTTAATAATGTTTCGGCTTTGTTGTTTACTAAATACGTTTCATCTTTCACCTAATTTGCTGTCTCTGCTTGGCGCTAACTCAAACGGTTTTAACTACCTTCTTATTATTTCTTGGCAGTTTATCAGCAGTCTATTTCTAACGATCTGACTATTTCTAACTATCTCCACTGCAACGTTCCTATGGAGATCCCGTACGTACCGAGGAGCATTAACTAAATCTCTCAGTGCTCTGTTTTGGAATCTTTTGATAATATTCAGGATACTTGGTTTAGTACAATCCGACAATTGAATACGCACATAAGAATATTTTCCAACCAGTTTTTTATGTGAAAAAAAATATTTTACGACAAGTAATAATTTTTACTATACGAGAAAATAAAACACGTCTGATTATTACATGATTATGATTATTAAACAAAATCAAATTGTAATTGGAGCTATTCCGCACGTTGGAATAGCTCCAGTTTCGAAAAATCAATTGATAGTGGACAAATTATCGTAACTATTCGCAAGAACAATATATTATTAGTTTTGACAGTACCACACATACAATTGAGGAACATTATCTTCCTTTGATAATAACAAACATCCTATTTGATAATCTGAAATTATTCATTTAATTAATTATTAACCATTATTTTCATTGAAGAAGTTAGAAATTTGGCACTTCATCCAACCGGTATCTTGAAACGAGATACATTCACAGTGTCGAGATTTAGAACATCCAGTAGGAGTAAACTCGAAATATGATTTACGCAACAGCAACCCTATTGGAAATTGAAGTTATAGAGACATCAATTCAGCACCAAAGGCGATTGTTAGAGACATAAACAGATGCAATTAAAGACCATTCACGTTATGAGGGAAGTAGACTCACTCTCTATGAATTCATTGAGGATTTCGAAGCTTATGTAACTCTATCGACGAACGCCCTTGTTCAAAAATCTACCTAAGGGCAATAATCGTGGGTGAGGCTAATGAGGTACTCACAATGTATGGCACACTCTTAAAATGGGAAGCCATAAAAGATAATTTAGTCACTCATTATGCTGATAAGCGTACACAGTTGAAAAAATATGACCTATGTAATGCAAGTTGCATTACATATAGGTCCGGAGCAAGCTTGCATTAGAAATTAAAGCAGAAGTTGCATTAAAACAGATATTAATGCTAATTGTATTAATTTTTAATGTATAGTTTACATTACACTTTAACGCAATATTTTGTTAAATTTGATACATGTTACATTAAAATTTTACAGCACATTGCATTAAAAAATAAATTAATGTAAATTAAAATACCCATTTGGAAGCATCACTTTTTGTTGTAAGTACCATTAAAATTGTATAGCCCAGTGCTGTAAACAGTACAGCACACCACATTAGAAATTCCCAAATATTGTATTAAAACTTATATTATTTTGTATTAAAAGTATAATGCAAATTGCATCAAAATATAGTGTATGCAAAATTAGAAACCCTTATTGCACTGCAGTACTATTTAGTAGACTCTTCTTTCAAAAGTATGGAGCTTTATGCATTACTAGCTTAATGCATTTAATGTTAAAAATTAGTTTGATAATAAACCCATTTTAAAAAGAAAGACATTTTTATTCAAATAAATTTTATATTTCAAATATTTTAATATTTATAATACAAGTATATACAGAGAAAATGTACTATATATGTACATATTATAGTTTTAAAATTTAACAAATATCAAATAAATAATATATTTATTTGATTTTTATATATTTTATTTATCATGGATATTACTAAATATACTTTTAATAAATTCGACTACATCAAAATAAATGGTATTTTGTTTTTCTATAATGTTTTCGATTTTATAAAAATAAATAAGAAAATCGCTAATTATTTGTTTAACTAAAAAAAATCCTTTCTTATAATGAAACAAATGTTCGAAAAAATTTAAGCTATAAGTTTGTGAAAAACCGTCATCACTTAAAATTTTGGTTTTTTTCCCCGTGATAATTTTTTTATCAAACTCTGTACTATACCAGAGGTTAGCTATATACTCTTGATGTCTCGTGGAGAGCGTTTTACAAACATTGATATAGTTTTGAAGTTTAAGTCTGGTAAAATATATCTATGCTGAGATTCGTATCGCATAGTCCACATATAAATAACAGGTCCCATTTTCCTTATAATATTTGGGTAATGAGTGAGGAGATGTTGTTTGGGTGTTAACTTTTTTTTAAATACATTAATAATGATATGTAAATGAGACTCAATTAAATTTTTAAGTTTTGAAATGTCGCTTTCGTGAATTTCAGTAGACATGACAATTTTTAAAATTTTTAAAATCGTGAATATTCCTTCCCAATATGTTGCATGTTCTGTTCTATAATATCTCGCAAAAATAACCGGAAAATGCGTTACCAGGCACAAAATTTGTATGGCATTTTGGCCTATATTACTCTTCTCTAAATTAATGTTTGAGGGTTTATTTCTTCTATCACTGTAACCAAAATCATATGCGGAGATACAATCATTTATACTAGATAAGCCACCAAAGACTTTTTCCTCTAATAAAAATTCTAACATGTATTTTAAAACTAGAGAAACAAACCCCTCGAGTCCGTCATGCATGAAATCAACACTCTGATTGCTCATTGTATTAAAATACTTTAAGTTGTTTAAAGCAGATTGACGGTAAATGCCCTGTGTGTTTTCCAATTTAATTTTTTTACTTGGTGGTTGCTTTAGTAATATATCATAACATTCCGATTTTCTTAAAAGGGATTTATTTTCAGTTGTTGCCGTTTGCGTAATTTTTTTTGCCATGCTACAAATACGGCAATAGTATGTAGCCGAAAATGATTTTGTAAAACCCAATAGGTCGTTTGCAGCCAGATTATCATGGGCAAGGGAAACAATTGTTCCACGTAAATGGCCAATATCATCAACGAAAATTCCTGAAGTTTCGAGAATTTTAATATCCTCTACTATTGGACGCAAAATATGATTTAAATTAAATTCGGAATGAAGATCGTTTGTATAAAACATACATACTAAAAAAATATTACCTAATTGTGATTTAAAGGTATCAGGAGAGTTTTGAATATTAAAATATACAGCCCCAATTTTATGTATAATCACTTTACTGCCTAGAACTTTGGCGATTTCAAAGTTGTCATAGTATATTTGTATTTGTAACCATGGCTGAGTTCCAAATTCAGATTTTACTGATTCAAATATAGAGCCACAGCAAGGATACTTAAATATTCCAGGTTTACAAAAATGAGAATGGTTATGTTCTAAAAACGAATTTTTAAAACTACTGTTTAAAAACAACTTATTTAAAGTTTCAGTTATGGGGATAAAAAAAAATTGTTTTGAACCGTTACTCGCTTATAGGCATTTAAAATTTTATTGTAGCGCATTTCCCATCTGAAGCCCAAAAAAAACGTTATTGGTGAAACGTAAAATGGATTATGATTGAACATTTGGCGCCTGCGATATTTCGAACAATATTTATCAAATAATCGCTTAATTGCATTGCATTTAACTTTTTTTTCATTAGGATTATTCAACTCTGTAAGACCATGAACTAAATCTTTAGTTGCTAAAAATATTTTTGAAACTGAATCTTCGGGAAGCCCTAACTGATTCATGGTATTATATAACATCTGAAATTTATTTTCACAGTTGCCAATTATTGTATGATATTCAATATTCTGTGGCCCTGTAGATTCTTCAGTTATGGGCTCATTCAGTTCAATAGTCTCCTTATTAGGTTTTATATTGCAACTAGCATTCGATTCGGTTTGACAGTTGTTTTTTTTTTATATGTTTCCTCATTCCTGAAAATGTGATAAAGGTCCTCTGACATTCACTATTTAAGATACATTTGACTACATTTGATGAACAATTTTCTTTGATATATTCTTTTAATTTCAAATGAGTTATAGTACTCTTTACATTACTAAATTGTGCCCCACACAAATAACACAAGTAATTCATTTCTGTAGTGGTTAATAGATTATAGTTAAAAAATGTAATACTAAAAATTAATATTAAAATAAAATAAAACCAAATTAAAGTACTAACAAAATAAAATTAAGACTAATAGTTTACTATAATTTTACTTAAATAATAGATTTCTTTAAACTAATAAAAATGATCTGAAGCTATTGCTTGGAAATTGAAATTGTCAATTTATTTATGACATCTATAGTTTTTGTTGATAACTTTTCGTTAAAATTAAAAAATAGTGGGCCAGGAATATCCAGAAATTTTTTAAGCTCTCATCAAACTGTTGACTAAACACATAATGGGCTTTGAATAAAATATCGACCGCCTGAATTATATCAAAATTTAGTGGAAGTGGTATAATATCACATTCTACACAGAGCACAAAATGACTAATCGCCTTTTTATTCTCACCGACAGCTATTATGTATGGCGTTTTTACGTTCGGTTGAATCAGCTCCGCGTTTGTCAAATTTAACTGTGGAAAAATGTAAAAGCATTTAATTACATAATTAACTTTGATGTATTGTGAATTTCATTTATATTACCGGTTTAAATATAATTAATCGATTAATTGACTCTATAAATGTCAATCGTTTATTGTTCGACGAAATTCTGCCCAACGAAGTTTGTGGCAGCAAATGCAACAAGAAAAAAAATTGCTGAAAAGACGCTAGCCAATCTGGAAAGAAAACATTTTTGGTTACTAATGTGTTTGAATTCTGTGACTTAAAAATGAAACATATAAGGTTTTATTAATGATAGTTGATCTGAATAATGTCATATACATTATAAGGAAATTCAAAATAAATGGGTATTAGCGAATTCCTCTATTTAAAATTAACAATTAGTTTTGAGAAAATTTAGTTTAAAAATACTAATACATATTTAGTCTAAAACACATTTGCTATTCAAATTAATAAAATTAAAAATTTATTTTACCGTCAATTTCAAGAATCTGCGAAGCAGATGATCCTTTGAAACCCCTCCAAATGGTTTGAATATGCTGTGCAACGTTCGGCCAACTCTCTATAAAATTTGATTACGATGTTTCTGGGAAGTGTAGCTCGTAGTCAAATAAAATCTGAAATTATTATTATTTAATATTAGAACAAATTATATAAAAGATAATATCCAACTTACCAAATCAGGGCTTACAAAAAAAAAATGGGAAAGCTTCCGAAATTTTTGGAAACGATGAACTTCTTATTGCCTGTTTTCTGTATGCTACTGTTTCTTTTAATTTTTGCTTTATATTTTCCATTTGTATTATGACATTTAAATGTCGCAGTATTAAAAAATTTTCTTCGACGTTCGAAGTATATGACTCTTCTATTTTTTGTTTTTTATATTTTTCCTTTTCGATTACTGTTGGCCTTTTTTTAGTCGTTTCGGTATTTGTACTAATTGTAAATGAGTCTCCTTCTGTTTTATATAATTTACTCCGTATGTGGCTGAGTCTATTTACAATGTAGCCTCGGTTGTCCTCTCTATTATACAAAAGTTCCTGAGAATGTATATTCAAATGTGAATTAAATAAAATACTTAAATAAGATACCCTTAACAAATTATGTGTGATGAAAATTTAAATTAAATATACTTCAAAATGCTTTGTTAAATGTTCCACAGTAACACCATTTTTCTAATTAACAATAAAGAACTTCAAGAGTTTTTACTTTCCTAAATGCCAAAACCGGGCGTAGATTAAATAATAATAATTACTATTAAAATTATTAGAATGTTGTATAATCTATTTCTCAAATAGACAATAATTAATTGTAATTATTAAAAATTTAGCCTACAGTTTGGAACCGAAAATCTATATTATTTTGGTCCTTCTTCAACACAATACTTGCTTACCAATCCCTCAGTTTTTAAATTTTGAGTTTTTAATGTTGGAAATAATTGTGTAACAGCCTGCGATATAGCTAATTTGTGTTCGGGCGTTGGGTGGTAAGTAAATTTTTGGACCAGGAGATTTACCGCTTCTCTTATAACAGCCCGTCGCTCTATGTCGGATAAATCGAGAATATTTTCTGGTTTGTCTGGTTTGATTCAGATATAAACTGTTCCAGCTCCTATATGAAGAAATTCCAATATTGTCATTTGTTTAATAATAGTTAAAAAATTAGTAATATATATTTAATCACCTCCGACGTTTTATACATATCATACCCAATTCTGCAGTTTTGTTTCATCACTTTGGCCGACTTTACGGTATTATTAGTATTTTTACCAAACGTCAAAACAAATTCTGGGTGATTATAGTTTTGATAAAAAATATCAATAAAATATTCCTGTGGAATTTTAACTCCGCATGAATCGGCCAGATATTCTATATCATATACTGATATATTGTACTTAATACCCACTAAAACAATAAAATATGATATACATATGTTAATTGAGCTTCATTGGCATGAGAAAACAGTACATAGTACACTAAAGTGCATAGTACGGAACGGAACAGATTTAAAGAGTGCATCACAATATAGCCCATAATACATTACAGCACACGGTACGATGTGACAGTATATGGTACAGTGGGACCGATTAGGGCAATAGATTGATTTTAATTTAAATTAGTTAGTTAGTTAATTAAATTTGTTAAATTACTTAAACTAATTAAATAAAAAAATTAAACATATTAATTAAATTAATGAAATTAATTAAATTAATTAAATTAATTAAATTAATTAAATTGATTAAATTAATTAAATTAATTAAATTAATTAAATCAATTAAATTAATTAAATTAATTAAATTATTATTTATTAAGTTTCTCTAGTGTGGATATGCACATTGGTACCATGTATAAACCATACATGTCATGTCCCAAATTAAAATTTTTTCGGTGACTGCTAATGCCGCCATGACCCGTATAATGTAACGCGCACGTGTTAAATTGTCCGCGAACGTGTTAAATAAAGTCCATTTTTAATTAGTTTAACGCAAGACAAATCTCTAGTTGATAATAGAATACTAAAATAAATTGTAAATAATAAAATCGATTACTTACGTGCTAATAAAAAATCTGTATATTCCCACGCATCTCCCGTTTTCGTAAATTTTGTATAGCTTATATGATCACTTCCAAATTTTGTTTTGCAAAACACACTTTCTAATTCATCCATTATTCGGATTCTAAACGAAACAAACTTTACGCTACAAATTTAACGATCACACTGAGGTGAGGACTACGTGCAGGAATAATTTTGTCTTGTATCACAAATAACGGAAAAATTACTAAACTTTTTGCCTTTTCTAACAAATATAAATATTACATTATGTTGATTATATATCGTTCGCAAATTTTTATAAAGACCGTTTAGACGAGGATCGGTACATAGTTTTATGAAAGAAGAAACAAAGAAATGCAAAAATGAGCGTGTTTACAAGCGCTATTTGTTGACGTGCTTATAGTTCGTACATATTCGCATAACAAAATAATTTTTTGAACAATGTTGCCAAAAAAGAGCAATAATTATATGTTGTGGTCAGTGGTGCCGCTGTGCTAATTACCAATTTCTTTTCTTCTCTATAAATCAAAATTTACTCGAAATATAGAATAAAAATATTTAATTAAATCTTTTAAATGGAAAAAGCAAGCAAATGTTTGCATATTATCATATACATATTTAGAAAAGGTCAAGTACTATATGTCTGTGAAGTTAGCCCGTAAACGATCCCGGAAAAATGCGATGGCAACACTAACATACAAATATCACGACATTTTTCAATGTCATCCCGAAAAAATATTTATATCACGATATTTTTGAATGTCATCCCGGAAAAAAAATGTCATGACAGTTTTTTACTGTATCAATTCATAAAAATTTATAAACAATTTGTTTTAAAAACTGATGTACACCCGGAAAAGATTATGTCACAATAAATTTTCTAACAAAAAAATAATTAATTTTTGAAAACAAAAAACGTGTATAATATCAAAAAAACATGAAATGATATATAAAGTTAATAATATAGGAAAATTAAATATAGGAGTAGGAAAACAAAAAACAAACCAAAATAATAATATAAGTGGCAAAAAATTCTATGATTTAGAGTCGTTTGAATTTAAATAACTTAAGGCAAAAAAATCTTTGATTTAGAGCTCCGCTATAGTCATTTGATTTCGTAGAAAAAGTCCATTACCAGAAACCGGACTATATAGGTTTTGTAGTTCAGGGATTGGCCTGTTTAAATAATAATAGGCAAAAAAAATTCTATGATTGAGAGCCTCGCTATAGTCGTTTGAATTTAAATGACAAGAGGCAAAAAATTCTTTGATTTAGAGCTCCGCTATAGCCGTCTGAGTTCCTAGTTGATGTCTATTACCAGAAACCACACTATATAGGTTTTGTAGTTCAGGGATTGGCCTGTTTAAATAATAATAGGCAAACAAATTCTATGATTGAGAGCCTCGCTATAGTCGTTTGAATTTAAATGACAAGAGGCAAAAAAAATCTTTGATTTAGAGCTCCGCTATAGTCATTTGAATTCGTAGAAGAAGTCCATTACCAGAAACCGGACTATATAGGTTTTGTAGTTCAAGTATTGGCCTGTTTAAATAATAATAGGCAAAAAAAATTCTATGATTGAGAGCCTCGCTATAGTCGTTTGAATTTAAATGACAAGAGGCAAAAAAAATCTTTGATTTAGAGCTCCGCTATAGTCATTTGAATTCGTAGAAGAAGTCCATTACCAGAAACCGGACTATATAGGTTTTGTAGTTCAGGGATTGGCCTATTTAAATAATAATAGGCAAAAAAATTCTATGATTGAGAGCCTCGCTATAGTCGTTTGAATTTAACTGACAAGAGGCAAAAAAAATCTTTGATTTAGAGCTCCGCTATAGTCATTTGAATTCGTAGAAGAAGTCCATTACCAGAAACCGCACTATATAGGTTTTGTAGTTCAGGTATTGGCCTGTTTAAATAATAATAGGCAAACAAAATTCTATGATTGAGAGCCTCGCTATAGTCGTTTGAATTTAAATGACAAGAGGCAAAAAAATTCTTTCATTTAGAGCTCCGCTATAGTCATTTGAATTCGTAGAAGAAGGCCATTACCAGAAACCGGACTATATAGGTTTTGTAGTTCAGGTATTGGCCTGTTTAAATAATAATAGGCAAAAAAAATCTATGATTGAGAGCCTCGCTATAGTCGTTTGAATTTAAATGACAAGAGGCAAAAAAATTCTTTGAGTTAGAGCTCCGCTATAGTCATTTGAATTCGTAGAAGAAGGCCATTACCAGAAACCGGACTATATAGGTTTTGTAGTTCAGAGATTGGCCTGTTTAAATAATAATAGGCAAAAAAATTCTATGATTGAGAGCCTCGCTATAGTCGTTTGAATTTAACACTAAACCTACCATGCCGCGGTCAAATGACCGTTTTAAAAATTTCGTTTAACATTTCTCGCATACAACGTTACTTTATCATCATGTGGCTTATTAACTTTTCCTAAAATATAAAAACAACCTATTTTACAATGTTTACAACTTTTTTATTGTTTAATTTCCGAAAACAAATTATATTATATCTAGTCTACTTTACTAAAATATGTACATGTTTTTTTAAAGCGGTCATTTGACCGCTCATGGTAGGAATAGGTATACATGAAATGTCGGTAGGTTTAGTGTTAAATGACAAGAGGCAAAAAAATTCTATAATTGAGAGCCTCGCTATAGTCGTTTGAATTTAAATAACAAGAGGCAAAAAAAAATCTTTGATTTATAGCTCCGCTATAGCCGTCTGAATTCTTAGTAGATGTCCATTACCAGAAACCTAACTACTGTAATTATATAACTACTGTAATACTTTCGTCGTGATTCTCTGATTTCAAAAAATCAATCGACGTTTACATTTGATTTCTTTGCATATTTCTTTTTTTATGTAAGTGCGTAAAATTATGTTTTTTGATTTATTCGAATAGTAAAAAATATTTATTATTTGCTGCGAAAATTGCTTCCTTGGTTGAAAAAATATATTTTTTTCACTTGAAGCATACATTAAACTAAAATTAACCCAAAAACGACAAATAAACAAGGTGTTCTTGAAATATTTATCTTTGTCGTAATGCGAGAATCAGTTGAATCAAAAAAAAAATATTGACTGAAAAAGAATCAAAAATTTACCCGCCAAAAAACTAATTTGTTGGTGAAGGGGAAAGAAACGAAGAAAGAATCACGCTGAAAGAATTAAAGTGTGGAACCGCGGAATGGGTTTAGCGGGAGCGCCATCTAACAATGAAGGTTAAAATTTAGAAATAGGACAATGTCATTTAGTGCTGTAATACAATGATAGATGCCGCTACTTCTCCTTTTCGAGTTCAATTTTTGTTTGCTTCAATTTAAGTTCAACATACACAAATGTGTACGTAAATAATGACAGGTTGCAATGTCTTTCGTATTTTAACGGATCTTAGTTAACTGGGAATTCTTAAAAAAGTGCATAATAATTTGATAACACATAAATTATATAAGATATTAATTATTTGTTTTTGATAACATATTAATTATTTTATCATTATTATAGTTAGTGTTATTTTTCTGACCAAAACAAAATTAAGCGGTATACACAAATCTGTATACTGGTCTTCAATTTATACATAATTCTATGTTTGACACATTCGTTTCTCGTAATCAAAATTGGCATACACAATTGTGTATACTAGGCAGGCTAGGATCTATCCCTTTTCCTACCTGCCATCACAATTGTGTGGGTAACGAAAACGAATCATGTCAAAAATTGATTTTTATATGTGTTTTGGCCCAACATACACATTTGTGCATACTAGTTACCGTAAAGTGCGTATTAATACCATGACAAATAAAAGCTGCGTTTTTTTTATAAAATAATCGAGTAGAGTTCAAACAATAAGGTAGAGTTTTATCTAATTGGTTCAATTTAAAATTAAAATTTAATTTTTTTAAATTAAATAATTTTGATTTAACAGAAATGTATGTATAACCAAAAAAATCAGACATACAAGTTGTATGGTTTTCTTGTAATATCGTTGTTTGTACAATTCTGTATAATAACGGAGTACTTCAGAACTGAGCAATGACAATGACATTTGTTTAATACCGATTCTGGCAATCATAGCGCTACCGTATTTTATTATTGAAACAGGGTTTGCTAAGCCTCATTTTGTGTCAATCTAATTGGTTTTATAGTAGATTAACTAAAGTAGTTTAGCTAAACCCTAGTCTGTCAAGAGTATCACAAATAGTTTTCGCCAAATAGCTCTTAATCATAGACTTTTTTGCCTTTTATTATTTAAACTGGCCAATCCCTGAACTACAAAACCTATATAGTTAGGTTTCTGGTAATGAACATCTACTAAGAATTCAGACGGCTATAGCGGAGCTATAAATCAAAGATTTTATTTGCCTCTTGTTACTTAAATTCAAACGACTATAGAATTTTAGCGAAGCTCTAAATCAAAGAATTTTTTTGCCTCTTGTCATTTAAATTCAAACGACTATAGCGAGGCTCTCAATCATAGAATTTTTTTTGCCTATTATTATTTAAACAGGCCAATCCCTGAACTACAAAACCTATATAGTCCGGTTTCTGGTAATGGCCTTCTTCTACGAATTCAAATGACTATAGCGGAGCTCTAAATCAAAGAATTTTTTTTCCTCTTCTCATTTAAATTCAAACGACTATAGCGAGGCTCTCAATCATAGATTTTTTTTTGCCTATTATTATTTAAATAGGCCAATCCGTGAACTACAAAACCTATATAGTCCGGTTTCTGGTAATGGACTTCTTCTACGAATTCAAATGACTATAGCGGAGCTCTAAATCAACGAATTTTTTTGCCTCTTGTCATTTAAATTCAAACGACTATAGCGAGGCTCTCAAACATAGATTTTTTTTTGCCTATTATTATTTAAACAGGCCAATCCCTGAACTACAAAACCTATATAGTCCGGTTTCTGGTAATGGACTTCTTCTACGAATTCAAATGACTATAGCGGAGCTCTAAATCAAAGAATTTTTTTGCCTCTTGTCATTTAAATTCAATCGACTATAGCGAGGCTCTCAATCATAGAATTTTTTTTGCCTATTATTATTTAAACAGGCCAATCCCTGAACTACAAAACCTATATAGTCCGGTTTCCGGTAATGGCCTTCTTCTACGAATTCAAATGACTATAGCGGAGCTCTAAATCAAAGAATTTTTTTTCCTCTTCTCATTTAAATTCAAACGACTATAGCGAGGCTCTCAATCATAGATTTTTTTTGCCTATTATTATTTAAATAGGCCAATCCGTGAACTACAAAACCTATATAGTCCGGTTTCTGGTAATGGACTTCTTCTACGAATTCAAATGACTATAGCGGAGCTCTAAATCAAAGAATTTTTTTGCCTCTTGTCATTTAAATTCAAACGACTATAGCGAGGCTCTCAATCATAGAATTTTTTTTGCCTATTATTATTTAAACAGGCCAATCCCTGAACTACAAAACCTATATAGTCCGGTTTCTGGTAATGGCCTTCTTCTACGAATTCAAATGACTATAGCGGAGCTCTAAATCAAAGAATTTTTTTGCCTCTTGTCATTTAAATCCAAACGACTATAGCGAGGCTCTCAATCATAGATTTTTTTTTGCCTATTATTATTTAAATAGGCCAATCCCTGAACTACAAAACCTATATAGTCCGGTTTCTGGTAATGGCCTTCTTCTACGAATTCGAATGACTATAGCGGAGCTCTAAATCAACGAATTTTTTTGCCTCTTGTCATTTAAATTCAAACGACTATAGCGAGGCTCTCAATCATAGAATTTTTTTTGCCTATTATTATTTAAACAGGCCAATCCCTGAACTACAAAACCTATATAGTCCGGTTTCTGGTAATGGCCTTCTTCTACGAATTCAAATGACTATAGCGGAGCTCTAAATCAAAGAATTTTTTTTCCTCTTCTCATTTAAATTCAAACGACTATAGCGAGGCTCTCAATCATAGATTTTTTTTTGCCTATTATTATTTAAATAGGCCAATTTGTGAACTACAAAACCTATATAGTCCGGTTTCTGGTAATGGACTTCTTCTACGAATTCAAATGTCTATAGCGGAGCTCTAAATCAAAGAATTTTTTTGCCTCTTGTCATTTAAATTCAAACGACTATAGCGAGGCTCTCAATCATAGAATTTTTTTTGCCTATTATTATTTAAACAGACCAATACCTGAACTACAAAACCTATATAGTCCGGTTTCTGGTAATGGACTTCTTCTACGAATTCAAATGACTATAGCGGAGCTCTAATTCAAAGAATTTTTTTGCCTCTTGTCATTTAAATTCAATCGACTATAGCGAGGCTCTCAATCATAGAATTTTTTTTGCCTGTTATTATTTAAACAGACCAATCCCTGAACTACAAAACCTATATAGTCCGGTTTCTGGTAATGGCCTTCTTCTACGAATTCAAATGACTATAGCGGAGCTCTAAATCTAAGATTTTTTTTGCCTCTTGTCATTTAAATTCAAACGACTATAGCGAGGCTCTCAATCATAGAATTTTTTTGGCCTATTATTATTTAAACAGGCCAATCCCTGAACTACAAAACCTATATAGTCCAGTTTCTGGTAATGGCCTTCTTCTACGAATTCAAATGACTATAGCGGAGCTCTAAATCAAAGAATTTTTTTGCCTCTTGTCATTTAAATTCAAACGACTATAGCGAGGCTCTCAATCATAGATTTTTTTTTAGCCTATTATTATTTAAACAGGCCAATCCCTGAACTACAAAACCTATATAGTCCGGTTTCTGGTAATGGACTTCTACGAATTCAAATGACTATAGCGGAGCTCTAACTCAAAGAATTTTTTTGCCTCTTGTCATTTAAATTCAATCGACTATAGCGAGGCTCTCAATCATAGAATTTTTTTTGCCTATTATTATTTAAACAGGCCAATCCCTGAACTACAAAACCTATATAGTCCGGTTTCTGGTAATGGCCTTCTTCTACGAATTCAAATGACTATAGCGGAGCTCTAAATCAAAGAATTTTTTTGCCTCTTGTCATTTATATTCAAACGACTATAGCGAGGCTCTCAATCATAGATTTTTTTTTGCCTATGATTATTTAAACAGGCCAATCCCTGAACTACAAAACCTATATAGTCCGGTTTCTGGTAATGGACTTCTTCTACAAATTCAAATGACTATAGCGGAGCTCTAAATCAAAGAATTTTTTTGCCTCTTGTCATTTAAATCCAAACGACTATAGCGAGGCTCTCAATCATAGATTTTTTTTTGCCTATTATTATTTAAACAGGCCAATACCTGAACTACAAAACCTATATAGTCCGGTTTCTGGTAATGGACTTCTTCTACGAATTCAAATGACTATAGCGGAGCTCTAAATCAAAGAATTTTTTTGCCTCTTGTCATTTAAATTCAATCGGCTATAGCGAGGCTCTCAATCATAGAATTTTTTTTGCCTATTATTATTTAATCAGGCCAATCTCTGAACTACAAAACCTATATAGTCCGGTTTCTGGTAATGGACTTCTTCTACGAATTCAAATGACTATAGCGGAGCTCTAAATCTAAGATTTGTTTTGCCTCTTGTCAGTTAAATTCAAACGACTATAGCGAGGCTCTCAATCATAGAATTTTTTTGGCCTATTATTATTTAAACAGGCCAATCCCTGAACTACAAAACCTATATAGTCCAGTTTCTGGTAATGGCCTTCTTCTACGAATTCAAATGACTATAGCGGAGCTCTAAATCAAAGAATTTTTTTGCCTCTTGTCATTTAAATTCAAACGACTATAGCGAGGCTCTCAATCATAGATTTTTTTTTGCCTATTATTATTTAAACAGGCCAATCCCTGAACTACAAAACCTATATAGTCCGGTTTCTGGTAATGGCCTTCTTCTACGAATTCAAATGACTATAGCGGAGCTCTAAATCAAAGAATTTTTTTGCCTCTTGTCATTTAAATTCAAACGACTATAGCGAGGCTCTCAATCATAGATTTTTTTTTGCCTATTATTATTTAAACAGGCCAATCCCTGAACTACAAAACCTATATAGTCCGGTTTCTGGTAATGGACTTCTTCTACGAATTCAAATGACTATAGCGGAGCTCTAAATCAAAGAATTTTTTTGCCTCTTGTCATTTAAATCCAAACGACTATAGCGAGGCTCTCAATCATAGATTTTTTTTGCCTATTATTATTTAAACAGGCCAATCCCTGAACTACAAAACCTATATAGTCCGGTTTCTGGTAATGGACTTCTTCTACGAATTCAAATGACTATAGCGGAGCTCTAACTCAAAGAATTTTTTTGCCTCTTGTCATTTAAATTCAATCGACTATAGCGAGGCTCTCAATCATAGAATTTTTTTTGCCTATTATTATTTAAACAGGCCAATCCCTGAACTACAAAACCTATATAGTCCGGTTTCTGGTAATGGCCTTCTTCTACGAATTCAAATGACTATAGCGGAGCTCTAAATCAAAGAATTTTTTTGCCTCTTGTCATTTAAATTCAATCGACTATAGCGAGGCTCTCAATCATAGAATTTTTTTTGCCTATTATTATTTAATCAGGCCAATCCCTGAACTACAAAACCTATATAGTCCGGTTTCTGGTAATGGACTTCTTCTACGAATTCAAATGACTATAGCGGAGCTCTAAATCTAAGATTTTTTTTGCCTCTTGTCAGTTAAATTCAAACGACTATAGCGAGGCTCTCAATCATAGAATTTTTTTGGCCTATTATTATTTAAACAGGCCAATCCCTGAACTACAAAACCTATATAGTCCAGTTTCTGGTAATGGCCTTCTTCTACGAATTCAAATGACTATAGCGGAGCTCTAAATCAAAGAATTTTTTTGCCTCTTGTCATTTAAATTCAAACGACTATAGCGAGGCTCTCAATCATAGATTTTTTTTTGCCTGTTATTATTTAAATAGGCCAATCCGTGAACTACAAAACCTATATAGTCCGGTTTCTGGTAATGGACTTCTTCTACGAATTCAAATGACTATAGCGGAGCTCTAAATCAAAGAATTTTTTTGCCTCTTGTCATTTAAATTCAAACGACTATAGCGAGGCTCTCAATCATAGAATTTTTTTTGCCTATTATTATTTAAACAGGCCAATACCTGAACTACAAAACCTATATAGTCCGGTTTCTGGTAATGGACTTCTTCTACGAATTCAAATGACTATAGCGGAGCTCTAAATCAACGAATTTTTTTGCCTCTTGTCATTTAAATTCAAACGACTATAGCGAGGCTCTCAATCATAGAATTTTTTTGGCCTATTATTATTTAATCAGTCCAATCTCTGAACTACAAAACCTATATAGTCCGGTTTCTGGTAATGGCCTTCTTCTACGAATTCAAATGACTATAGCGGAGCTCTAAATCTAAGATTTTTTTTGCCTCTTGTCAGTTAAATTCAAACGACTATAGCGAGGCTCTCAATCATAGAATTTTTTTGGCCTATTATTATTTAAACAGGCCAATCCCTGAACTACAAAACCTATATAGTCCAGTTTCTGGTAATGGCCTTCTTCTACGAATTCAAATGACTATAGCGGAGCTCTAAATCAAAGAATTTTTTTGCCTCTTGTCATTTAAATTCAAACGACTATAGCGAGGCTCTCAATCATAGATTTTTTCTTGCCTATTATTATTTAAACAGGCCAATCCCTGAACTACAAAACCTATATAGTCCGGTTTCTGGTAATGGACTTCTTCTACGAATTCAAATGACTATAGCGGAGCTCTAAATCAAAGAATTTTTTTGCCTCTTGTCATTTAAATCCAAACGACTATAGCGAGGCTCTCAATCATAGATTTTTTTTGCCTATTATTATTTAAACAGGCCAATCCCTGAACTACAAAACCTATATAGTCCGGTTTCTGGTAATGGACTTCTTCTACGAATTCAAATGACTATAGCGGAGCTCTAACTCAAAGAATTTTTTTGCCTCTTGTCATTTAAATTCAATCGACTATAGCGAGGCTCTCAATCATAGAATTTTTTTTGCCTATTATTATTTAAACAGGCCAATCCCTGAACTACAAAACCTATATAGTCCGGTTTCCGGTAATGGCCTTCTTCTACGAATTCAAATGACTATAGCGGAGCTCTAAATCAAAGAATTTTTTTGCCTCTTGTCATTTAAATTCAAACGACTATAGCGAGGCTCTCAATCATAGATTTTTTTTTGCCTATTATTATTTAAACAGGCCAATCCCTGAACTACAAAACCTATATAGTCCGGTTTCTGGTAATGGCCTTCTTCTACGAATTCAAATGACTATAGCGGAGCTCTAAATCTAAGATTTTTTTTGCCTCTTGTCAGTTAAATTCAAACGACTATAGCGAGGCTCTCAATCATAGAATTTTTTTGGCCTATTATTATTTAAACAGGCCAATCCCTGAACTACAAAACCTATATAGTCCAGTTTCTGGTAATGGCCTTCTTCTACGAATTCAAATGACTATAGCGGAGCTCTAAATCAAAGAATTTTTTTGCCTCTTGTCATTTAAATTCAAACGACTATAGCGAGGCTCTCAATCATAGATTTTTTCTTGCCTATTATTATTTAAACAGGCCAATCCCTGAACTACAAAACCTATATAGTCCGGTTTCTGGTAATGGACTTCTTCTACGAATTCAAATGACTATAGCGGAGCTCTAAATCAAAGAATTTTTTTGCCTCTTGTCATTTAAATCCAAACGACTATAGCGAGGCTCTCAATCATAGATTTTTTTTGCCTATTATTATTTAAACAGGCCAATCCCTGAACTACAAAACCTATATAGTCCGGTTTCTGGTAATGGACTTCTTCTACGAATTCAAATGACTATAGCGGAGCTCTAACTCAAAGAATTTTTTTGCCTCTTGTCATTTAAATTCAATCGACTATAGCGAGGCTCTCAATCATAGAATTTTTTTTGCCTATTATTATTTAAACAGGCCAATCCCTGAACTACAAAACCTATATAGTCCGGTTTCTGGTAATGGCCTTCTTCTACGAATTCAAATGACTATAGCGGAGCTCTAAATCTAAGATTTTTTTTGCCTCTTGTCAGTTAAATTCAAACGACTATAGCGAGGCTCTCAATCATAGAATTTTTTTGGCCTATTATTATTTAAACAGGCCAATCCCTGAACTACAAAACCTATATAGTCCAGTTTCTGGTAATGGCCTTCTTCTACGAATTCAAATGACTATAGCGGAGCTCTAAATCAAAGAATTTTTTTGCCTCTTGTCATTTAAATTCAAACGACTATAGCGAGGCTCTCAATCATAGATTTTTTCTTGCCTATTATTATTTAAACAGGCCAATCCCTGAACTACAAAACCTATATAGTCCGGTTTCTGGTAATGGACTTCTTCTACGAATTCAAATGACTATAGCGGAGCTCTAAATCAAAGAATTTTTTTGCCTCTTGTCATTTAAATCCAAACGACTATAGCGAGGCTCTCAATCATAGATTTTTTTTGCCTATTATTATTTAAACAGGCCAATCCCTGAACTACAAAACCTATATAGTCCGGTTTCTGGTAATGGACTTCTTCTACGAATTCAAATGACTATAGCGGAGCTCTAACTCAAAGAATTTTTTTGCCTCTTGTCATTTAAATTCAATCGACTATAGCGAGGCTCTCAATCATAGAATTTTTTTTGCCTATTATTATTTAAACAGGCCAATCCCTGAACTACAAAACCTATATAGTCCGGTTTCCGGTAATGGCCTTCTTCTACGAATTCAAATGACTATAGCGGAGCTCTAAATCAAAGAATTTTTTTGCCTCTTGTCATTTAAATTCAAACGACTATAGCGAGGCTCTCAATCATAGATTTTTTTTTGCCTATTATTATTTAAACAGGCCAATCCCTGAACTACAAAACCTATATAGTGCGGTTTCTGGTAATGGAATCTTCTACGAATTCAAATGACTATAGCGGAGTTCTAAATCAAAGAATTTTTTTGCCTCTTATTATTTAAACAGGCCAATCTCTGTATTTCAGTACTTTGAAGTTCACAGTAAATTATATTCGTAAGTGTATTTATTATTATTTAATTAATTTATTTTATTTAATAAAATTATTAATTAATTAATTATTATTTAATTAATCTAGAATTTTGACAATTTTTAGAATAAACCAAATTTGTGTGACATTGTTGTTGTTTACAAATTTAATTATTACTTATTATATAAACAAACCCACTCGTTCATATACAAATTATGTAATTTTTTATTTTGTCATCATGTCAGCTATACATTATAGCTATATATAGCGCAAGCTAAAATTTGTTAATCGGTTTTTATTTATAATGGCCGCCATTTCGTGTATTATTTTTCATAATAATTTTTCTTACTATCGTTATAGTTTTATATCGTGATAGTTATAGTTTCATTATAATTTCTTTAATATATAATGGTGTTGCCATACTTAACTATAATCATTTTACGGGATGATTTTACGGGCTAACTTCACAAAGGTAAGTACTATTTGTGTAAAAACATGTTAACAAAAAAATATACTTCAATCTTCATATAACATAAAGTAAAATGATGTATATCCCTTTTTCAACCATGAAAAAAAAATTGGCGCAGATTTAGTCCAACCCACACAAATGTGTGAGTAAAAAACCATAGTATGTAATGGCGTTGTTGATAAAAAATTTCGCTTGATTTGAAATAAAACCAACACAATTGTGTTTATAGATATAGTGTTTTTTTCAGACGAAAAAAAGTTAAAAAGGAATACACAAATGTGTTAGTTGGTTCAAAAAACATACAAAACTAAATTTTTGACATGGTACTTTTGCCCTACCGCACAATTGTGTTAGTAAATTACTAAAGGGATATACGTACAAAACTATATACTAAATACAAAACCAAGGTCATAAAATTAACTATTTTTACTTTAACACTGCAATAAAAATCCTAGCAATTACATTAAAAAGCAGTTTAATGCAACCTCTGTAGTAAATTGTGTTATAACATTCATTACATATTCTTTAATGTAATGCTTACATTAAAAATTCGAGTAATATTTTCAACTGTGTAATGAGACAAATTTAGTGAGCGACCATGTAACGATCCTACGGGTAAGGAACAGTATGATTTGGCTGAATTTACCTAAGGGGCAACCCACCGTAAGAATACTTAATCGTTATCAGAAGTGAGTTGTGAAGTCGTCTACTAAGAGGTTTCAAGGCGGTTGTCTTTCAGCAGCAATTGTTCAGTAACGTGCGTTACATTGATGCCTCTACTAGCTCATTTCAACTTGGTTGGCACACTGTGTAACATCAATGTTTTGGTATTGCGCCTAAATCACTGCTGTACACAACCAAACTATACCGGTTAATTGTAATTGCACCTGCGAGGTTTGCAGATACGTATTGTTATAGTATCTTTGAGCGAAGTAGATTAACGATTATGACTTGTATGTTGGTGTATGCACCATGCACAGGCCGCAAGGCATGCGATAATTGCCTTCTTATTGCATTAGCGGATTTTTGTTCTTCGGTATAAACAAAATACCGAATTTGTTTTCTTTTTCTGGTAAAGAATAACAAATAATAATTTTTGTCGATCCAGAATGGAGTCCAGGTTATTGCATGTGCACGGCAGATTGGAAAGTACAAACTACTATTTAGTACAAAGACCTATAAAGATTAATGCCGAGAATACCAAGTATGCTTGTATTAGTGTTGACGGCGGTTCAAACGGTACAACAAGGAAATGACAACTTAGATGAAACCTTCGAACAGATTAAGACAAACAAACAAGATGATCCAGACGAGTTTTCGACTTCCGAATTTGAAGAATCACCTAAAAAACCAGGGGCGAAAAGATCATCCAGTAAGACCAACTCTCTTCAGAATTCTTCTATGGGCTACCTGGAGGAGGTGACAAAGACGTGCGCCAGGTATCAGAGTTACTATCAAGCACCAGTCTTTCACGTAAAACTTCTTCTTACTCTTCTTAAGATTTCATTCAATGGCGACTCTCGGGATTTAGCAACATCAAGCTGCTACATATAGTGTGCCGAACGAGGAATTGGTGCACCAGCTAGGAATATTTCTCAAGGGAGCAGCTTTACATTGGAATACTTTAAAATCGGATTTGATAGCACGATTCCAAGATCGACGATCCGAACATGATATCAGGAGAAGCCTCGAATCAAGAAAAAAGAAACCTAACGAATGTTCTAGAACTTTCTACAACGATATTATAGCCTTATCACTACAATTTAGAATTCCACTGCCAGATTCGGAGCTCCTTTACAACGTAAGACGGAACATGAGGAAAGGATTTCAAAATGCTCTAGCAGATGAGGAAATTAATTCTATAGCATAGAAACTAGTACTGGTAAGACGTTGCTCAGCATTAGAAGACACGTGGATCCGAACTGGGTACGAACCGGAAAAATTATGCGCGCTTAAATACATCGACGAGATTGATTATGATGAACTAGAAGAAACTACCGTGCATGTGGATGAATTATGTCACCGGCAAAGAAAAGAACATATCCCAACGCAAAATACTGGTTTTGACAGCGTAAAAATGGTAATCTGTTGGAACTGCCCAGACATCGGACATGTTTTTATCGACTGCCCCAAACCCGCTAAAACCTTCTGTTTTGGTTGTGGTCGTCCGGGAATTGTGAAACCCAATAGTTTTCGGTGTTCGGGAAACTTGTCCAAGAGGGTTCGATTTGCTGCAGATCCGATACCCTCTTCTCTCCCCAGTATAAGTGCGGCGTTATCTAGCAACCCAATCTCACCGCAGGAGACTCTTCGGAAGTAAACACAACTAAATCTACCCTCCCAACTCACAAAAATTTCCCAAATCCAAATATATTTACTAATTCATTTTCCCAAAAATGTTCTCGAACTCGTAAATATTGGCAACATAAACGCACGCTCCGAAACGGGAAGACCCCCATTACCAAGTATTTCATTTGCCAAACAAAATTAAAACTGCCTCCGGTGTATCAATGAGAGTATTTGGATACATTTACACCACAATTAAATATAATGGTAACACGAAAAATTTTAAAGTATATATAATCCCGAATTTGAAACAAAAACTCTATCTTGGAATAGATTTCTGGCGTGAATTTAACATCCGCATAGTGATTCCACCTTTTATTTCAGAAATTTTTCATGACGAACTAGTTCAAGAGCAAGCTATTTCTCTGACGCACGAACTGGATTCCGAACAGACGAACCTATTAGAAGACACCATTAAGCTGTTTCCCTCTTTTGAAGAGTTAGGTTTAGGTCGTACCTCTTTAGTAACTCATCATATAGATGTAGGAGACGCAAAACCCGTTAAACAGCGTCACTACGCGGTATCCCCTATCAGACAAAAAGCTCTATA
The DNA here is from genome assembly GCA_947310385.1 of Nephrotoma appendiculata. Taxonomy (NCBI): domain Eukaryota; kingdom Metazoa; phylum Arthropoda; class Insecta; order Diptera; family Tipulidae; genus Nephrotoma; species Nephrotoma appendiculata. Next base: position 55,023,847 of record OX371223.1, read on the forward strand.
TGACGAACTCGACAGAATGCTAGCCCTCGGTGTAATAGAGGAGTTCTCCGGTGATCTTGGTCTGCAAGTTGAATGGCAAAGTTTAAATGTGTCTAGACGCATGCAGGGTAAACGAAGTAACGATCATGGATGCGTATTCGTTACGAATCATCGATGGGCTCTTGAGTAGACTGGATCAAATAAAATTCAATTCGAGCATCGATCTAAAGGATGCATTTTGGCAAATCCAGTTGTCTCCTGAGTCCAGAGATAAAACCGCGTTCACAGTCCTTGGTCGTCCTTTGTACCACTTTGTCGTAATGCCATTCGAGCTTGGCAATGCGCCGCAGACTATGTGCAGACTAATGTACCGGGTTATACCACATCAGTTGCACGAAAAATGTTTCGTGTATCTTGACGACGTCCTCGTGACATCTAAGAGTTTTACGGAGCACATTCAGCTACTGAAACTAGTCGCCTCTTTATTAACATCTCCAGGTTTAACGGTTAACCTCGGTAAAAGTAAATTTCTTTTAAAAGACTCCATTATCTGGGATACGTAGTAGGAGACGGGTGTCTAAAAGTGGATCCTGATAAGATCAAGACTATTGTTTCATTCCCTGATCCTAATACAGTTTAGAAGGTCCGTAGGTTTTTGGGTACGTCCGGCTGGTATCGCCGATTTATTTCTTCGTATGCAACCCTGGCAGCCTCGAAAACCGATCTGTTAAAAAACATCAAGCGTGTTTGTGAACCCTAAAACGATGGAAATAAAGATTAACTAGTGCCTACACATTCATTTTAATAAATATATTTGGTAATAATTGGATTTGCTTAAGTATTGTCCTGGTAGATTCATTTCGCAGAAGTTAAGCCTAAATTTAAATATTAAATGTAATTTTATTTTCTCACTTACCTTGGCCTTCAAAATAAGTTCCGTTCAAATAAAATTAAAGGTCAATGACACATATAGCAAATAAATAAATTGTAATCCACAACATTGTTATCCACAAAACGATTTATAATCACAATACAATCAATGATTCCCCTACTCTAATAAAGAGGTCAGTCGTAAAAGATTATTGATCGTTTGCAGATGGCAATGTGTCTGGAAGAGGAATTAAAAGGTGGTTAGTAAGATAATTTGTTAGCAAGAAAATTTTTATAAAAAACGATTAGATGTAAAAGAAAAGCCAAGGGTTAAGGTAGATAAATATTTAAATTTATTAAAGTAATTGTAAAAAATATAAGTTGTGCATAATAAAATATTGTATGTATTAAACAAATTTTTGTTAACAAACATTTTGGAATAAACATTTTGGTGGATGCTGTTTGGTTGAAGCGTATAGAAGAAACATAAGTACATGGTGTCGAATCATCCTTTTGCATACTTCTGGAAATTACGATAAGTAGCCATTTTTACATATATTATTTGTGGATTTTTTTTTGTTGCGTTCAATAAAATTCGGCTTAAATTTCATTGTAATTTGTCCTAAAACAAGAAAACACTTAATTAAAATTAAATTGTAATCAAGTTATTAGTTAATTGATACGTAATTAAACGATAAAAGTACAGTGAAACGTGCAATTAAAATAAGTGAAAGTGTAGTTTTGAACTGTAAATTACTATTTCGAAATGGAGAGAAACATACGTGCTAGAGATCGTGCAGTGAATCAGTTGAAAGCCGTAAAGGCATTTTGTGAGAAAATAGATAACACTACAACGTTAGAAGCACTACAGATTCGCGAAGAACAGTGCGAGAGACTTTATAAGAATTTCAACGATTATGAGCTGGAATTACTCGCCTATGAGTCATATGAATCCAAAACAGAAGATGTAGATAACTTGGTGCTCAATACTCTTGCGAGACTAAGGTCAGCGATAAACTCAAGGTCAACCGAAACTCAAGTTGAAGTGCAGGACTTAAATGCTACTTTACGCCAGTTTATTGGACAACAGCAAAGTTTTCTCCAAGGAATTAATCAACCGCAAAATGTACGCTTACCAAAGATAAATATCGAACCATTTGCTGGAGAGTACAAGTTATGGCCATCGTTTCACGATTTGTATGTGACGACGGTACACGAAAACAAAACTTTAAGTGCCGTACACAAGCTACAAATTTTGAATGGTTTACTAAGAGGAGATGCTGCGACATTAATACGCCACATTAAGGTAACCGAGCAAAATTATGAGGAGGCTTGGGCCAAACTAGTGGCTAGGTACAATAAACCAAAATCGATAATTTCCAATTTAATACAATTATTCTTGGATCAAAGAACCTGCAATCAAGCTAATCATCGCGAACTGCGGAAATTGTGCGATACATCGGATGAGGTGATCCGAGGGTTACGAGCATTGGGCGATAAGGCGGAATTGCGAGGCCCTTGGTTAATCCAAATGATAATAAATAAGGTCGATAATGATACGAGACAATTGTAGGCTAAAGAATCCGTAAACGAAGCGTTTCCTACATTTGATAACTTTTTAAAATTTTTGGGAACGAGATGTGATGCTCTTGAGTCTTGTATAGTAGGCACAAAACCAACCGGTGCAGTTCAAAAACCATGTACGAGCTTTTAACACCATTCAAGTTAATAAATGGAATTGTGTAGCCTGTAACCAAGAACATTTACTGTACAAATGTCCTGGATTCAAGAGTATGAATGTGGAAAACCGATACAAGGTCATAGAAAATTCGAAAAGTTGTGCAAATTGCTTGCGGGTAGGACATTTACAACCACAATGCTACTCACGTTCTGTATGTTTGATTTGTAAAAGACGCCACCATTCTCTACTTCATAACGAGCAACAATCAACAGTTCGGCATGCAACAAATCTCCAACAGTCAACAAATCTACACACAACAAATGAAATTTGCTATACAACCACGGAAACCAAGTCACCATCAACTGCTGCTTCAATAGCTTCAACCTCGCATCAATCAAACATAAATTCAACTCTGCAATCAACATCATCATCACCAAGCACAACTAAACTACCAACATAAGAAACAACATCCTTGCATGAATTTCAGACGCCTCTTAGGACAATCTTGCCGACAGCCTTGATATACATCCAATCAAGCAACGGGAAGCCAATAATAGCCAGAGCACTACTCGATTCAGGTTCTCAGTCATCGTTTATATCTGAAGCTTGTATGCAACACCTAGGTTTACCACGAAAATACTCGCATATTTCAATATACGGCCTAGCATCGTGCTCTGCAGGAAAAACTAGAGGAAAAACAGTCATCACAATAAAATCACGAGTACTTCCACATTACTCTATACAATTAACAGCACACATAATTAAAAAAATCTCATCACCTCTGCCAGCGTCGGAGATACCTATTCCAAGAAGCAATGAGGTGTGGCAGTTAGATTTAGCAGATCCACAATTCAACATACCTAGTGCAGTGGATTTACTAATAGAAGCAGAATTCTTCCTAGAGATGTTAGGAGAACAGAAAATGTCAATAAATAACCTCCCAGTTCTACATTCGTCTAAGTTTGGCTGGTTAATACCGGGTAAAATATGCCAGGATGGACAAGAATTTCTTAGTGTCCAAAATTACAACACAAATGTAGACTCAAACAATAGCAACGAAAATCTAATGGAGCTTTTAAAGAAGTTTTGGCAGGTAGAGGAACCTACAACGGATACTAAAAGCAGTAAAGACAACGACCCCTGTGAAATCCTATTTAAAACCACCACAACCAGATCGACAGATAGAAGATTTATCGTAAAATTGCCATTCATAAGTCCACGTCCAGAATTAGGAGACTCATTAGCAACGGCTAAATCAAGAATAATGGGTATTGAAAAAAGATTTTCCAGGTCTACCGACTATCGCCAAGAATATAGTCAATTCATGGAGGAATACATCAGGCTAGGACACATGCACCGGGTTACCTGGTCAGACCTACCGCGGGAACACAACCACAAGTATTTCATGCCGCATCACGCAGTTGTTAAAGAAAGTACTACGACCAAATTACGAGTAGTGTTTGATGCTTCGTGTAAAACCACAACAGCGGTCTCATTGAACGATTGTTTGTTGACGGGACCAAAACTACAGCCGAATCTAACAACTACATTATTTCAGTTTAGATTACATGCCATAGCAATAAATGCAGATATAGAAAAAATGTATCGACAGATACTGGTAGATCCGTCAGATGCCAACTTCCAGTGCATCTTATGGCGAAGAAGGCCCCAAGAAGAATTAAGTCCATACAAGTGTATGACCGTTACCTATGGAACAGCATGCGCACCGTTCCTGGCCATCCGAACATGAGAAGAGGTAGCCAAAATATATGAGACGAGATATCCAGAAGCAGCTAGAGTCATTAAGACTAATTTTTATATAAATGATCTACTAACCGGAAGTGACACAGTAGAAGGTGCAATTATACTGGCAAATCAGATCGCAGAAATAATAGGTAGCTGTGGTTTTAGACTTCGCAAGTGGAAATCAAATTCCCAAGAATTTTTGAACTCATTGGCAATGGTAAATGCAGAAGACATTCCTAAACTGATTGAAGATGACCAAACCACGAAAACTCTAGGAATTATGTGGCATCCTCAACCTGACATATTCACAATAAAAATAATCAGTCAACCGAAGGACATCATATGGACAAAACGGAAAATGTTATCGGAAAGCTCCAAACTTTACGATCCATTGGGCTGGTTATCACCAATCATAATTAATTTTAAAATTTTACTCCAGAAACTGTGGCTAACCAAGGTAGATTGGGACGAGAAAGTGCCAGATAATATAGTACGTTTATGCAGCAACGTTTACTACAAACTACCGTACCTCCAACAAATCCAAATACCTAGATATCTGCAAAATTCAGCAAGGCCAATTTCCATGCAATTGCATGCATTCTGTGATGCCTCGGAGGTCGCGTATGGCTGTGTGGTGTACCTTCGGTCTAATCATGCAGATGGAACCATAACCAGTCGCATAGTCTGTTCGAAAAGTAAGGTAGCACCGTTAAAGAAAATAAGCCTACCTAGATTGGAACTTTGTGGAGCGGTAATGCTAGTGGAGTTAGTTAAATACTGTAACTCGATATTACATCTTGGCAATGCAAACATCTACGCATACACAGACTCAATGGTAGTTTGACATTGGCTATCGGACATTCCAGCTAGATGGAAAACTTTCATCGCTAATCGCACCAGCGCTATTTTGGACATCATATCAAGGGAACAATGGAACCATGTAAAATCTAACCAAAATCCAGCAGACTATATTTCCAGAGGGATAACTCCACGAAAAATTCCTATGTTACAAATTTGGTGGCAGGGCCTAGTTGGCTACACCTGAAAGAAACCGAGTGGCCAAAAAATATAATTACCAACCCAGCAGCAACGGTGGATACTGAGGAGCGTGGTAAAGGAATATGCGTTTTAATGGAAGCATCAACTATCGAACCTGTGGACCAGTTATTGACCAAACACTCGTCGTGGTTCAAAAAAAAAAAAATAATGTGCTATATTCTACGGTTTTTTCCACCCAAATATAGAAACGGAGAAAGGAATAAAGGATACTTAACATATCAAGAGTATATAACGGCCGAGAATTATATTGTACGTGCAATCCAAAACGCTAGCTTCAGTCGGGAAATAAGACAATTGAGGAAGGACAGGGCATTGGATTCCAATAGTAGCTTAATCTCATTAGATCCATTTATCGATCAGCAAGGTGTCCTACGAGTAGGCGGGAGGTTGCGAAATGCGAAAATAAGTTATACTGTCCAGCATCCCATCATTTTACAAAAAACCCATATAGCCAGCAAACTAATCATAAGGGAAGTTCATATTTCTAATCTACATGCAGGCAATACCTTAATGATGAATCTTCTACGGCAAAAATTTTGGATAATCGGTGCAAGATATCTCATCAAAAGCCACATCAAATCTTGTGTCACCTGCATTAGATATCGTAGCGCAAGGGCAACTAAAATGGCTGACCTACCAGCGGAAAGGTGTAATAAGATAAGGCCTTTCCTAAACACAGGCGTTGACTACTTGGGTCCTATCTCCATTAAAACTACGCAAAATAGAAACGCCCCCCTAACTAAAGCTTACGTTACTGTGTTTGTTTGTCTCGCAGTAAAGGCTCTGCATCTCGAGGTGGTGAGCAGTCTTAACACCGAAGCTTTTCTAGCGGCGTTAAAAAGATTTGTGCACGTCGAGGCCTTCCAAACAACATTTGGTGTGACAACGGATCCAATTTCATTTGAGCAAATAACGAGCTGAAAAGATTAAAAGCAGAAATAACATGTCAGCAAAACAATTCAATAATAACAAATTTTCTATTACAGAAAGGAATTAACTTTAAATTCAACCCGCCTAGCGCGCCACATTTCGGTGGTTTGTGGGAAGCGGCCGTAAAGTCGGTGAAACATCATTTCAGGCGAGCAACGAAAGAGGCCAAACTCAATTTCGAAGAAATAACCACATTACTCACACAGATCGAAAGTGTGCTTAATTCCCGGCCATTATGCAGACTTAATGATGAACCCTTCAACCTAGACATACTTACACCTGGTCATTTTTTAATCGGCGAGGCATTGCTTGCGGTACCAGAACCTATATACGAAGACGTACCAGTGCATAAACTATCCAGATGGCAAAATGTTCAGCGGCGGCTGCAATCGTTTTGGAAGGCATGGTCCAGAGACTATTTACATACCTTACAGCAACGAGGTAAATGGACGAAAGGCAATTGTCCAATTAAAGTTGATGATGTCGTACTGATTAAAGAAGACAATCTACCACGAAGTCAGTGGTTACTCGGACGAATAATTCAAACTCATCCGGGTAATGATGGCATAGTACGTGTGGCCACTATTAAAACGGCTGTTAACACAATCAAACGTCCAGTAGTCAAATTAACATTATTTCAAAATACTACAATGTAATTACGTATTCTACCTGGAATAATTTGTAAAGGCCGCAAATCCAATACATATTACAAAAAAAAATATCGTAGTAAACTTAAGAAAATAATTTCCAAATATTTTCTTAACGCGGGGTAATATGTTTGTGAACCCTAAAACGATGGAAATAAAGATTAACTAGTGCCTACACATTCATTTTAATAAATATATTTGGTAATAATTGGATTTGCTTACCTATTGTCCTGGTAGATTCATTTCGCAGAAGTTAAGCCTAAATTTAAATATTAAATGTAATTTTATTTTCTCACTTACCTTGGCCTTCAAAATAAGTTCCGTTCAAATAAAATTAAAGGTCAATGACACATATAGCAAATAAATAAATTGTAATCCACAACATTGTTATCCACAAAACGATTTATAATCACAATACAATCAATGATTCCCCTACTCTAATAAAGAGGTCAGTCGTAAAAGATTATTGATCGTTTGCAGATGGCAATGTGTCTGGAAGAGGAATTAAAAGGTGGTTAGTAAGATAATTTGTTAGCAAGAAAATTTTTATAAAAAACGATTAGATGTAAAAGAAAAGCCAAGGGTTAAAGTAGATAAATATTTAAATTTATTAAGGTAATTGTGAAAAATGTGTATAAGTTGTGCATAATAAATTATTGTCTATATATTAAACAAAATTTTGTTAACAAACATTTTGGAATAAACAAAGCGTTTAAATGGACGAACGAATGCCAGAGATCCTTCGAACAGTTGAAATTGGCACTATCCTGAGCACCTGTATTGAACCATCCCGATTTCAATCGTCCATTCAGTATTCAGTGCGACGCCAGTAGTACTGGCGTAGGTAGCGTCTTATTTCAAGTTGGAGATGATGGTGGGAACGGCTCGCCGCTGAGCTGAGCGTAAATAAGTTTAGGGCTTATACGGGGGTATTCGTTTGCCATCATCACTGACCACGCCAACCTAAAATAGCTCATAAGACAAACCGACCTAAGTAGGAGACTAGCACGTTGGGCCTTGAACTTGCAGGGGTTTAATTTCCAAATCAAGCACCGAAAGGGCTCACAAAATGTGGTACCAGATGCTCTTTCCCATGCCTATAAGGATGATTTATTCGTTGATATCCATCCGTTCTCTTTAGATTAAGATTGTCCGGCGTTCAATTCCAGCAACTATGTGAAACTACTTTCCAAAGTATAGAACAATCGGACGGCCTGCCTATAAGAATCTTCGTAGAAAACAATAAGCTTTTTATCAATCCTTCTAATTACCGTAGTGGCTATGGTACTGATACCGATCTTCGCTTGTGGAAATTATATGCAAATACATTTCTGCTTCTATGAAAACCATGCATTTCTCACAATACTGGACATACTCTAAAAATTTGTTGCAGATTTCTACATGAAATCGCGCACCAGAAAAGAAATCCAAAAGAGACTCGATCAATTCTTTATTGTACATGGTAAACCTTCGAAAATAACAGCTGATAATGAAGGCAACATGAACACCCCATCATTTAGAGCCGTCTTACAAGAACATGACGAACAATTACATCATACCTCGTCTTGTTCTTCAACAGGAAATTCCCCCGTGGAGCGACTGCACTCAAACTTACAGGAACTCATTAAAATAGCTCTGAAACGCTTTAGGAGAGTATTAACTATTTAATGCACGTGGTAAATTCTTTTTAGAGGTTGTGAATTGACAAAAATTAGGTTGTAACGATATGAGGCCATTCAAAGCGTCAACCTGAATTTTTCCATTGCCAATGTATACTAAAAGCTTTGAAAACACGTCCGCCAAATCGTCATTTTGTAACGCGACTCGCATATTCGTTGTTAATTTAAGAATTTTCACGTATATATCTCCACAAATTCGATGTCTTGCACCAAGCGTTTATTTCATCAGCAGTTGTTGATCTTGGAATGACTGGCAGCGTTTAGCGAAAATCGGCCAGAATCATCAAATTTTTAAAGAGGTCCTGATTATTGCGTAAAAATTTCAACGTTCGAATGAGCGCCTCATCCCAAATGATTATTTTGCAAGTTTGTAGTACTTTCGCCATTGCTGATTTTTTGGAAATGTTGCATGTCAGTTTATCTATCGTTTGCAAATTCAGTGGTAGTTTGAGTGCAGAATGTGCTGTCCGTCCTTCTTCTAACAATATGGCAGCAATCCCAGATGATGCTACTGCCAGTGCTATTTGACTCTGTGTGCAAATCGAAGCGAAAATCAATGAAATTAAAAACGTGTTGCCAGTTCTGCCTGGTGTATCGAGGAAGAAGATTTCTCCGTAGGCGTCGTTAGCTGCAATCATCAATGTGTCGTACGTGGTTTTCTGCTGCTGATTCAAAAGCTGGTCTTTTATCCGTACTGATTGACTCATAGCATTTCGATCGTATTGCCTCTCTCGTTCAAATTCTCGATAAAAAAAGATTGAGCCAAATCTAACCGTACTCAACTGATGCGCTATGAAAAAAGAATCAATTTTCTTCTTTTGTTTCCGGAATTTTCCGAGTGTATCACTCAGATTTTCCAATTTGTCTCCTCTGAAAAACCATCTGGATCGGATACGTTCGAAACTCCGTACAAAACATCATTTTTAGATTTTCCAAATTTTCCGACTTTTCCAGTGGATTTTCTTAAAATTTTCTTCATTGAGTCAAATCGAGCCGTTCTCAATTGATGCGCTAGTAAAGAATAATCAATTTTCTTCGGATTTTTCCGGAAGTTTCGGAGCATTCCACTCAGATTTTCCAATTTTTCTCTTATAAAAGACCATGTGGATCGGATACGTGCAAAATCCCGTACAAAACATCATTTTCGGTTTTCCAAATTTTCGATTTTTCCAAAATTTTCTTTCATACAAACCTTGTCCTGATAATTACGAACACAACAAAAAAACAGTCAGCTAAATCGGTCGACCCGTTCTCATGTGATGATCAGTCATACATGTGCCAATTGATTTTTATTAATATAGATTTACTACTGTCGAAGCAGTTTATACATACAAATTAAAATTAAATTATATCCGGTGATTTACGGTATATCCGGAATTTGCAGCAGACTGATTATTTGCATGTTGTGTTTTCAACATATGTTGTAGACGTTGATATGCCGTCAAACGATTAAAATTTAAGTAAAAATTGAAGCATTGGATCATGCACAAATTCCATTTCCATTGAACCACCGACCAACAAATCTCCCGGGGTCAATACATTGAAATCCGATGGATCATCTAACATGGGTGCAAGAGGACGAGTGTTTAGAGCTCCTTCCACTTGCACTACTAGTGTAAATAAATCTTTAATTTTGAAAGTTGATCCCTTCACTATTCGATAAAGATGATGTTTAGCATGACAAACTGCTCCTGACTTCCAAATTGGGTCAATTGCGTATGGTTTGCAATTCGATACCTTCTCTTGCCATAAGTGCATTTAATTCGACTGTAATAAATGCGATAAAACGACGCATAGTAGAAATGAACTCTTGTGTGTTTAAGTGGTGAACGACTTCCATGTGCACTGCTTTCGCCGATTCACATGCAATAATTAAGTAAATCGATGAGTCGACGGCAATAAAATTTGTTGTTGTTGATAAAATGGCAGACCAGCATTGTGGAGCCTGCCCCCTTAAATTTACTCGTCCGAATCTCCAATCTTGCTGGTGAGGAGGGTCGAGCAAAAGATTTTTCTATCCCACAGAAACGAAATATAATGAGAAAAGTTCATTAAAACTGTGAATATATAAAACTGCTTAATTAGAGAAGCAACTGCTAGGTGAAATTAATTAGTTTTATGTCTTATTTATTTATTTACTTGAAACAGTTGGAAATACTTAAAACATTTTCTTTTTTAATTAAACGAAAACAAGCAAACAATTTATTCATGAAATGGAATCTAAATAGATATAGAACACCGAAATATACCTGCACATAGTAAGTTATCCTTTACTCCCGACAAAAAAAAACCTTTGTACTCTCGTACATTTACAACATAAAACACGAAACATTTTTGTAAACCAAAAAACTTTGAAACTTGCAATTTAAATAGTTTTTCTTTTGCTCCGTCGCTAGATAGTTAGTGTACCGACCCACAGTAGAATATTTGTCGTCTGTGACATAAAACCTAAGAGCAACAATAAAAAAAAAATTCGTAATATAAACAACAGTCAAACAACAATAACAAGTTGTTGCAAATTAAATTTAAAACATAAAAAAGTTGTAGGATATTCAAAGTTAGCAGCAGCGCAGTTTTGTGTGGCAGATATACAGCAACAAAACAACCAACAAATTCTATTCGGAAATTGAAAGAGTCTAGTAAATCTAATGACGACTAGATAAATTCTGTTCAATTGTAAATTTTATAACCATAAATCTATCAATTCCCTTGATTCCATTTGTTACATTTTGTCCACTGTGTGTCGCACCATTCCACTCGGTATTTAATAAATTGGCGTATAAAGAACTATTTTACACTGGAAACGGACAAATACGAGTACGTGTTTTATTGGCTAGCAATTTTTTTTTTGTGTTTAGAATATTCATGTAATGCCATTTCTATTCCATATCTACGAGCTTCGAACAAAAATTCGAAACTATCAGTTGCCCGAAATAATTATATAGATGAGCAACACTTAATGACTTTATATACAATTTAGAATTTACTATCATCACACACACTATATTATTATAATTCAATAAATATTTCAATTTTATACTTTTAATCCATAATAAATGTAAAATTAATTTCAAAAGTTGTCAGAAACTTCTGTCGTTTATTATTTCAACCAAAAGTTTTTATAGAAAAAGTTTATGTCGAATATTTTATAACAAAGAACTATTATTTTCGACTCTGTATGTTTATTGGAAAGGAGGCGGAAACTTCCGTCGTCAAATTGTTTGATGGTTCATTTAATAAGACTTTAATTGATTTTTAATTTTACATAACTACCTCCAGCTAAGGAAATTGTATTGATCGCACGAAATATTTTAGTTATTTTTCGGCGGGAAATAATACAATAAACTAGTATACCGGTAACTCGTATAGGCTCGACGATTGAAATGTAACTTTTTAGCTGCCTACATACTATACCTTATAAGCTAGTGATTGATACCGTTCGTGTAATCCACTCATACTTGAAAAAGTTGTAATTAATGTGATTTATAAGTTACCCGCCACTACTACTCGCCACAAGTGGCACCACTATTACGCAAAAGAATTTGGTAATTAACCGTGTTTTATTATTCGAGCAGCATTAATCCGGCACCGAATGGGAAATTTCTACTGAAACTGCGGCTATTATTCACTGGCGTCGCTATACCATAGAATTGAGAAATAAATACATCCATAATACAAACATTTATCACCTGATACTAATTGACATTTATTTTGACATGACGTTATAAAGAAGAATTTATCTTGCTGCTTTTTAAATTTTTATTAGCCAATTTTTTTATTTAATTCCAAACTAATATGCTTCATTCAACTTTTTAGTTAAAAATCGACATACAAATATTTTACTCTACCTATTTATCGGGAGCCGCTATTGGGAGCGCCATCCATTTCAATGGGAAGTTTGAAAAAGCCTTTATTTTGTTAACCCCTGAAACCATTAGAAACTCAGTCCTACTATAAAAATTTAAAAAGCAGCAAGATGAATTCTTCTTTATAACGTCATGTCAAAATTAATGTCAATTAGTATCAGGTGATAAATGTTTGTTTTATGGATGTATTTATTTCTCAATTCTATGGTATAGCGACACTAGTGAATAATAGCCGCAGTTTCAGTAGAAATTTTCCATTCAGTGCCGGGTTAATGCTGCTCGAATAATAAAACACGGCTATTGTAAGATTAAGTTTCTAAAGATTTCAGGAGTTTAACACAATAAAGGCCTTTTCAAACTTCCCAGTGAAATGAATAGTGCTCCCGAATTCGTGTCTGTAACAGACAAACCGGTCCACTTTAAACAACGTTGACACAAATAATCTAATGAAGAGAGTGTAGTATGTTGATGAACGAACGTTGGAAGACGCTTTATGCGTTTCGATTTTGCCTCAACTGTAACGAATCGTGTTATACCGTCTGGCCCAGGATGTTTTTCCTTGCCAAAGGCCATGGTTGGAAATTTTCATCTTTTAATAGAACCAGATCGCCGATTTCTATTTCCAGTTTGAATCCGTTTTATGTTTTATGGACTGTTAATTTAAATATTTAATTTAAATATAATTAACACCAAATAAAAATTCAATGTTTTTATTATTGTACAACAAATGAATTTAATATAATTTTTAGTACGACTGTGTCGTTCTAATTTCATTCGGTAAGTAATTAATTAATAAAATAAAAAATGGAAATGAAGAAAATATATAACAAATGAAAAAAACTAAAACCACAGAGTATGAAAATTTACACAGAGTAACGAAGCAGAGGAAAAAATTTCATCAAAAAAATGCATGGGTTACGCAATTTAAACCGATCATACAATACACTTACGCAACATTTTTGTATTTTTTGAGTATTGAATATTGTCATACTCTTGGCTATTTATAGAAAACGACAAAAATTACTTTAAATAAAAATGCGTAAATGTGTTTTTAACGCCATTAAATTGCGTAACCCATGCATTTTATTTGATGAAATTTTTTCCTCTGTTTCGTTACTCTGTGAAAAATTTTCATACTCTTTGCTTTTTGATGGCAAAATAATGAAATGATTACTTGATTATAATTAGCACTTCACAACAAATGCTGAAAATCCAAAATTGAAAACGCCTCTCAAATCTTAACATGCCGCACTTCTTGAAAGAATGTGCTTTTAATGAAAATAATTCAATGAACAACACCATCAAATAAATAGCGCTTGTTTCTTATATTAATTCATTTTTAATTGGAAGCGCACAAATTTTGGAGATAGGTTACTTAAAAATTCCGTTTTTAGTGTGCACTTCAACTACTCGGACTTTATTATCTTTCCTTGGAATAATTGAAATAATTCTCCCCAGCAGCCATCTTATGGATGGTATATATTCATCCACTAAAATAACGATATCATTTACTCTCATGATAGGAACTTCCTGTTTCCATTTAGTTCTTATTTGAAGCGTGTGGAAATACTTAATTGAATAACGATTCCAAAACGAATCTACCATTTTTGTCACTCTTTGCCATTTGGAAAGGGAGCTATCGGGTATGTCTTTTAATGTTTGTTCATATAATTTTGAATTTTGAACCCCGGTTAAAAAATGATTAGGAGTTAAAGATTCGGCGTCATTAGAATTATCTGATAAACATGTGAGAGGTCGTGCGTTAAGAAATCCTTCAGTTTGAACCGTGAGTGTCTGAAACTCTTCCAATGTTAGAACTTTGCTCTTTGTCGCTCGTTTAAAGATGGGATTTGAAAGATTTTATTGAGGATTTCTATAGCCCAACAAAATTCGGGGCACGTGGGGGAATGAAATGCCAGATAATATATTCAGTTGCACAGAAGGAAGTAATTTTATTTTGTTCATTCTGCGGGAAGAAATCATTTTGCAATTTTTTTAGTTCTTTATTCGCACCACTAAAATTTGTTGCATTGTCGGACCATATGCTGTCAACCTTACGACGACGAGATAAAAATCTTTTGAGATGTGCTATAAAAGATTCGGCAATCAAATCACCTACCATTTCAAGATGTATGGCCATACGCCCAAACCCGAATAAGCTTATTAAATGAGCTGTATCGTTTAAATATCAAAGATTCTGTAAGAACTTTGCTATTGTGATTATTTGTGAATAAACTTGTAAAAACATCGAATTTTGCAGATTTAAGTTCCAGATTTGTTGAACAATCTTTGGTGTTAACGATAGGAGTTTCAACAATAATTTCTGTTTTACGCAAAACGTTTGGACCATACCACCACTTTGATGTATCCTTAAGCTCCTGTGGCATTAACCCACGTGATACGATGTCTGCAGGATTAGATTGAGATGGGATATGACACCATGTGAAATTATTTGTGTGTTGCTGTATGTCACTAACTCTGTTGGCTACAAAAGTCTTTAGTATGTGAGGTGTTGTATGTATCCAATACAAAGTAATTGATGAATCGGTCCGTGCAGTTCTGTCCGTTTTAATACTACGTTTCTAGCAATGACACATCTTGGTAATTTAATTTATGTTATTGCAGGTAAATTGTTACGAAAGGACGTCCATATTTGCTCAATTTCAATGAGTATAATTTCGCCCCAATCTAGTTTATTTTGCCATAGAATATGAATTAATAATTTCGCTGTTACTATTATGGGCGAAAGCAATCCTAATGGATCGAACAGTTTTGCTATATCCGATAACACCTTTCTTTTCGTCATTGTCGTATTTTCGGTGAATTTTGGTATTTGAAACACAAAAAAATCTTCTTTAGAGTGCCTTAATGCATTCACCGTCACTGAATTCATGAGGTTTAAGATTTTCGCGATGCTGTTCTGGAATTCTTTCCAGGATTCGTTTGTCATTTGTACACCACTTATGCAATTAAAAACATCCACGTTTAGTTATTTCGCACAATTGCGATTGAAGTTCGAATGCTTCATGCAAAGTATTGGCATCTGTTACAATATCGTCAACATACGTGTTATTTAACAGTGCTTGTGTTGCAATAGGGAATTTTGATCGTTCGTCGAGAGCCAGTTGCTTCGTCGATCGAGTAGCTAGAAATGGAGCCGCTGCTGTCCCGTATGTTACTGTTGCTAATTCATATGTCTTCAGAGTATCTTGGGGATTAGTTTGCCAAAGAATACGCTGAAGACCTATGTGCATAGAGGCAACATAAATTTGTTTATACATTTTTTGTATATCCGAAGTCCGTAAAATAATACTAAACAAGTCAAATTGAACAGTTGCTCCAACCATTAACATATCGTTTAATGAGTTACCATTTGAGCTTTTTGCCGAAGCGTCAAACACAACCCTAATTTTTTCAATAACATCATTCATATGACCTAATGTGAGATATTCGTTCATGAACTTGATATATTGTTCTTTAAGTTCCGAGCCATGAGCCAGTTTTCGATCCAAATATGAAAACCTCTTGGCGGCTATTTGCTTTGACTCACCCATGACTACATTTATTCGCAAGGGTAGAAAAGCATGGCATCTTCCATTGGTATCTTTGTAATGCGTTTCTGCAAAAATATTTTCACACATTTCTTCTTCATGTGACAAAAACCTTTTTGTGGGAATATTCTCTATTTCCCAAAATCTTGAGAGTAGAGGAGAAATTACATCTTCCTGCTGAACGTATGAAACGTGAAAGTAGCAGTTTTGCTCAACGTTATGTTCTTGTTTTCCAAATAATAGCCAACAAAAACAACTTTCCTGAAAATAGATAAATTTGGTTTTAGAGGAATTTTATTAGGGAGTAAAATATTTGGGAATATTTCAGCCCCAAGCAAAATATCAATATGACGTGATTCATTAAAATCATGATCCGCTAAATAAATATTCGGAGGGATCGACCAGCGTTTTATATTAAACCTATGTTATAGCAAATTATTAGAAATATTATCGATCATAAAGAAATCAACGTTAACTGTTGAATTACGATATCGCGATTTTAATTCAGTTGAAATCATTTCACTAACGTTTGTTGAAGTAGAGCTAATTCCGTTGACTCGAATTGACGTTACATGATTTGTTTCGCAATCAAGGATTTTAGCAAACGATTTTGTGATGAAATTTGATTGACTCCCCGAGTAAATAATAGAGAAAACAAGCTCGACACTCGACATATTTTCCATTGGGACGTTTCAATAATACAATTCCCGTAGGTAAAATGACAGTTTTGGTAATAGGCGATGTTTTATGTAAACTAAAGTTGGCGTTCAGTTGTTTGTTCAAAATTTTAACGTTTGATTTTTGATGACTTCATCCGTTTCAATGTTGTTACAATTTGATTGTTCAAGTGGAATGTTTGATGATTGGCCACCGTCGGTGGTTTGGTTGCGGTGTAAAAGAGTGTGGTGTTTTTATTACATAAACTGCAACCAGATGAACGATAGTCACTAACCATCTGGTATGGATTTAAACAGTTTATACATGCCCTTATTTCTTTGATTTTATTGAATCTATCGACAGGAATAAGCTTTAGAAAGGCCGGATAGCCGAAATATGCATGAGAAGTACCGTTACAAATTTTACAATTTCATTTAATTTTGTTTGTGTTTAAATTGTTCGCCACTAAAGAAGTTTGAATTCTTGGTTTATTGTACGATGATGGTTACATTCTGACTTAAACTAGAAAGAGATTTTAAAACTCTGCACAGTTTTTCTAAAAAATCACGAAATTTCTGCCACTTCGTTATATCTATTGAAGAGATTTTTTCCTCCCATTCTTTTTTTTGATTCTTTATCTAGTTTCCGCACTACTAACCGCATGACTACAATTTCGGAACATTCGTCGGATTCTACGTCGCAAGTTTCAAGTGCAGTGACGTGGGACAGGATAGTATTCGTAAGCTCAATTAATGCATCTACATGTTTTTCCACTATGATTCGGGGATTATCATACCGATGTTTAAGTTCTGACTAAGCATGACTATAACCAGCATCAGAAATTTCTATGTGACCCAAAGAATATTTAGCGTCACCTTGCAAATGATTTTGCAGATACGTAAATTTCATAACATCTGAAAGTTGGGAATTGTAATGAATCACCGCTTCAAAAATATCTTTAAATGTCACCCATTTAAAAGGGTCACCTTCAAAATAAGGAATGTTAAGTTCGGGTAATTTTATTAACGGTCTTGGAATAATCTGACTAAGATTGTCCTTTGAAATGTTATTTGATTTATTATAATCCTCGGAAGGCTCTGTCAGAGTAATAAAGTTGGTTTTATGTTGTGATACCTTTCCTCAAAGGCATCACAACCGTTTTGAAAAGTTTCGTTAAAATCATTTTCGGTCAAGTTATCCAAGACGTCGTTTGTAATGGTATCGAATTCAGAAAATATTTTTTCAACCGCTTCTAACTTTATTTTTAACAATTGAGAATTAATGTTATCAGATTCAAAAACAAACCTTTCGATATTAGTTAACCATCTTTTAATAGACCCGATTTTTTTTTTTAAATTTGTCTTTGCGACATCTATTGGATTTGAATCTATTATGTTAATATGTATACATTTTTTTTAAAATTCAATGTTTGTTAAATAAATTTTGCTAAAGGTGAAACAATTACTATCTGTAATAATTTACAGGACTATTTAGCATACCAAATTGAAATATTCGCTTAAAGCTTACATATAATTAATTTGACTAATTTATGAATAATTTACGTTAAATGTTTTAAGAGAATAAATTTGAATGAAATCAGAAAAGATAAAAATAATTCACAGAAGCACTTACAATGTTACTGCTAATACAGTGATAAACATTCGTATAAGAACAACAATTGATTTTTTATTAAATAATAAAATAAGCAGATACGTATGATTTTTTTAAATAAAATTGTTTATTTCGTAAACAGTAAAGAATTACGCTTAATTTAATTGGTATTTCAACATAGTAAAATATCAAGATACTTCTAATATTAATTCAGTTTAAAAAAATACTCCAAATTGCTTAAACATTCGTATAAGAACACTTCAAATTTTTCAAAAAAAAGCTACATAATTATAAAGAAAATTATAAATTAATATTTCGTATGACGCCTTTATTGTTTAATGACTTCAAATATGCGCTCTGACATTGAATTTGACATGTTTTTTGAAGTTTTTGCCTCAATTTCGCCCAAACAGCCATTAATGTACTGCTTTAAGTAGATGACCGTTTTAAATTTCTGACCATTCGCTTAAACCTTCGCTGCAAGTATGCCTCATAAATTCTCTACCGATTACAACTACATGCAGGACTACATTCAGGCCAATCAAGAACATTCATTTGTTTTTGTCAAAACCACTTCATTGATTTGATTTGATGCATGGATGAAAGCATTTTTTTGTTAAAAATCAAATCATTGTTGTTGTAGTCCTAAAGAAAAGTTATCAAATCATTTTCTAACAAATCATTGTACATGTCTGAATTCATTCGGGGGGTAATAAAGCAAATTGGTAGCTTCCTGCTATAGTGAAAAGCTCCCCACGCCATTACTGTACCTTCACCGAAATTTCTTTTAGACTGTAATATATTTTCATTACGGATATCGTGTCAGTAGCAAGAGTATTAGCCTGGGCCGTCTTGGTTGAATTTTTTCTCATCCAAGAAAATCACTTTTTGCCATTTATCTTTCCAATGTATGAGTCACTTGGCCAACAGTAGCCGCGTTTCAATATGTTGTTACGACTCGTTGGGGTCATAACATGGCATAATATGCAAATGTTTCTGTTTGTCTGTTAAAATTTTATGTATAAAGTATTTACACTGAGAGCAATCCCATCTGTCGGATACTAGAAATACTAAAACTAAACTTTGTTTTGGTAATTCTTCTTAATCTTTTGTTTTGCCGTAATTAGACGTCACGCCACCACGAACACACTGAATTTGTATACTTATTTGTCTCTCTTCATCGGTTGGATCGTAAAGAAACATGTTTCGCTTTGTTGTCTTCTTTTCCCAATATACATATAAATAAATAAAGTGCTTTGCACAATAAGAGACATATAAAAAAAAAATTTTTGATGAAAGGAAAATGGAGACAACAACACAAAGTATTCGGATGTTGGTATTGTGAATTGTGATGCGAACGCGAATTTTTTTTTAAAAGAGTTAAGTTTTGGTTTTCGATGAGAGTAGTCATGTTAAATTTTGAGAAGTCAAATTTTTTTTGATATTTTTATACAACGCCATTGTTAATGTAATGGAAATTCTGTTAAATAAAAAGTATATGAAAGTGAATAAATAATAACTATTGTACGATATTCTGAGAATACAATTTAATACGTTTTTGTATATATTTTCATTGGAAAAATTTAATTTAATTTGCTTAAATGGTAATATTGTGAATAAACTAAAATTTGCAGTGTTGTTGTGCAATTTAAGTTTACCCCAAAAACCAGAAAAAAAAGGAATTAGCGATATTATAATTGTGTGCTAGATACCATTCCTAAGGCAAATCAAAAAAAAAAAAAAAGCCGCAACCCAGTTTATGGGGAGGCTTATACGCACAAAGAAAAAACATAATTACGGGATTTTGGCGAGACAACGCCCAACGTTATACGGTTTTCGGCGAGACGACGCACAATTTTCAAACTATCCAGCGGGTATCGGCTACAAGGTCGCATCATGGAGCCTGCAGCATGACGGCTACAAGGCCGCACCAGATCAGGTACAACATTTTTTTTTTAGTTTTAGTTAAATTTTATATATTTTTTTTTATTATTCTTTTTTTAAAATTAATTTAATTTTTCTGTGTAATCGCATTCGCCATCTTTCAAGTGCACAATTACCAAATTTTGTTTTTTTTGTTTTTGCGTTTTGTATAATTCCACAAGGTTCAGATCGCGTGGTGTCTAATTACGGTGGTTGAGTACCGTTATAGTTTTTGCGTTTGGAATCCAACATTTATTTTTCTTTTGGTTTTTTATTTTTATTTTTTTTGCACAGCGACTTACTCCCGGATTTGGATTATTCCTCTCTTGCCCGATTGGTAGTTCGCTCTCATGTGGTTACATTCTGTCATTTACATTTTTATAACTAGAATGAATTACTAATTTTTATTCGGTTAGGTATGATGAGGGTGGAGACTCCCGCTGTGTCGGTGTCGTGTTGATTGCGGTCCCTTGGTGCCCGCATCCAATTTCGTAACCAGGGCTTGCCCCTGTTTGAATTCGAATGGATGCGCGCACCAAGGCACCGTTCTCGGTTTATAATTTTGTTGTGTTCGTTCCTCAAGTTCCGGCCGACGAATTTCGGCGGAACATCCGGGTATTTTTTTTATTATTTGCGTTCATCTATTTTATAACTTTCTGTATGATCACGGTGTAAGCCAGGAGCGTCATGCAAGCCGGCAAAAATCACCGTGGAGGCCTCTGCATGCGCTTAGTAAAAATCTGCAGGTTGGCAGTAGCCAGCCTGTAACAATGTTTATAGGAAGAATTAGTCTAACTTTGCAATTTTGACCATTAAATATTTTTTGGTGTTCGAGTGTCAAGAGCAATATGTTGTATTGTAACAGGTAGGCCTAACATTGCTATAATTTGATTGGCGGGTAACTTGTTACGAGTTGTTTCCTTTCTTATTTTGTCCATTTGAAATTTGGGTAACTTACTATTTCCTTTTGTTTTCCTTTTTAGACCACAACTTGAAGTTTTTTTTAGGAACTCGTGGACCACAGTTGAAGATCGACCAATTTTAGTAGCAGATTGACCTTGTTCTTTAAAATTTCTGATGGAGATTTTTTCTTCTTCATTTAAGAACTTTTCCTTTGGCATCACTATAATAAAATATTATTAAAATAAATAATAAATTAAATAAAATTCCATTTATATTATGTATCGTGATATACTTACTGAATAAGATCGAATATCAAAAATTTAAAACAAATATATATTTATTAAGTGCGTAAAAACACGTTTTTGTCAGCTGTTCTTATACGAATGTTTAACTAAATTACTCTAAATTTTATTAAATATTTTTTATTTCTTCCAATACAGTACCGTTAGCTGATCCCTATTTACGAACATAATATTCGAACACAGGGTGACAATTCAGTATACTTTTAGTTTTAATAGTGGACATAACTTTTGTCCTAATCATAAATTTTTGAACGAGTTTACTTGTTCTTATACGAATGTTTATCACTGTATTTGTTGAATTTATATGTTGAAATATTGATGGATGTATATATTTATGTTGAATTTAACCACCCATTTCTCTCGATTCGTATACCAATTCAATAGTAATGTTTGATTTAATATGTTGCAGAATGTTCGTTTTTATTCCCCGATTTTAATACGTTTGGTTTGGTTTAGTGAGTTTCTGTTTGTAGATGTATAAAATTATCTATTTTTGTTAATCCAGTTTGTTAAACTGGATTTCGATATATGCACTTTCGATCGTTTGATTGTAATTAAATTATTGTTACAGTTCAATTTATCCGGTGTGAAGGATCATTATGAATCCGTTTTATGTTTTATGGACTGTATTTTCGTTAATTTAAATATAATTAACACCAAATAAAAATTCAATCTTTTTATAATTGTACAACAAATGAATTTTATTATGAATATAATATAAATTTTAGTACGACTGTGTCGTTCTAATTTCATTCGGTAACTAATCTATATAAATAAAACAAAGTCGTGTTAGTTACACCATTTATAACTCAAGAACGGCTGAACCGATTTTTATGATTTTTGTTTTGTTGGATTTGACTCCGTTCCGAATAGCATAATAACTATTAAAACATCGGAAAAATTCACCAAAAAAAAAGTTATCAAGAAAATTCATTTTCTCATATATTTAGTACATTTTGTTTTTTTTATTTTGTTCGTCTCAATACAGTGGTGGTTTAGGAAAAAAGAAAAGTCGGAAAAACTCAAAAGGGAAGCCCCAAAAATCTAATAAAAAAAACCTTTTTTTATATGAATTTTGTAGGTGTAGTTTGTATGTGACGAGTGGTGCAGTGGTTAAAGCTTCGGCGCTTGGACTGCAAGGTACTGGATACGAATCCGACTGGAGGCTGCATGCACATTTACCATTTTATTTTTTATCTTTTTTTATTTCATCTACTTATCTATTTATATAGATAAAATCTTCGTCCGAGTTACGATTTCAGTGCGAATAGTAGATTTTGACAGCTCCAAAAAAAGTTTTTTTCCTTTGCGATTTTAATATTAAATTTAATTTATTTTTGGTTTTGGTTATTTCATATTAGTTAAGTGGTTTGTGGTTTAGCATATAATATTAAAATAAGTGGTGGAATTTAGTGAAATAAGAGGTTGTGTGGTGTATGCCAATAACAATAAGAAAACAGTACTTTTTTGCGTACAATAGTACGTAATTTTTTTAGTGGTACAGAGTGTCCCAACACCGGACACCAGTTTTTTTTTTTGGTTTTTTTAATTTTTTTTTTTATTCTGCGGAATTCTATTTTCGATCGGGATTTTTAAACGGTAAGTTCCCTTCGAAGATGTTCACTTTGTGAGGTTATCACATTTGTGATTGTGCGCACATCGATAATTGATTATGTAATTTTGGATTGTGTGATTAATTTTCCAGTATTATTTACAATGCCGCGAGCCAGAAGATCTAATCTTTCACCACGAAGCCGTAATGCAATTAGACTTCGGACTATTGCGAATCAATCCACTGCAGATGAACAAGAAATCACACGAGAAGTGCGCCGCGTTAGTATGGCCCGACTTCGCGCTTCACAAAGACAAGCACAAAGAGAGGCAGTACGTCAAATGGCTCAGTTGACAATGAGAAATCGTCGAGCTTATCGCACAGATCAACAACGAGATAATTTTCGACGCGCAAGAAGAAATCCTTCAAGTGTTAATTTGAATCGAATAGCGTTTCAATACGATTGCACAATTGACTACAACTCGCATCCTTTCGTTCGAATTGGCCCAATGGAGTTTGTGTGCGACCATTGCGGTGCATTGAAGTTCGCTGGAGAAACGCCTGGATTGTGCTGTCTCAGTGGCAAGGTGAGATTGCCATTATTGCCTGCACCACCTGAACTGTTGCGTTCATTGCTTCGTGGCGAGACACCAGAATCACGACATTTTCTATCCAACACTCAAAGATACAACGGATGTTTCCAAATGACTTCATTTGGAGCAGACATTATCGAAGAACGCCGATTCAATCCAACATTTAAGGTCATTTCTGCTCGAGAGAGTAAACATTCATTTTCTTTTGGTGATCAAAAATCTATAATTCTGACTTCGTCTTCGACTTTACAGATTCAAGGCCAAATTCACCACCGAATTGGGTCATTGCAACCGATTGAAGATGGACAGCATAAATTCATCCAAATATACTTTATGGGCAATATGGAGGATCAACTTGATCGGCTCCAAACGATCAATACAGCAATGAAAAGGATAGTTCTGAAAGATTTGCAGCAACTACTCCATGAACATCATGCATTGGTTCGATTGTTTAAATCTGCGTTGGATCGCATGCCAAGTGACGACTGCAAAGTCGTGATCAGAGCAGATAAACGACCCGCTGGAACACACGAACGCCAATTTAATGCTCCAACAATAGATGAAGTCGCAATTGTGATTGTTGGTGAAAGCGTGGAACCGCGCGATATTGTGCTTACACGTCGCGACACTGGACAACTGCAACGAATAAATGAAACACACCGTTCATACGATACATTGCAATACCCGCTGATGTTTTGGCAAGGAGACGATGGATATCACTTCAATATCAACATGATAAATCCATTGAGCGGTGAGTACTGATATCATAATTTAGATTATGACACTAATTTTACTGATTTCATTTCAGGTGAGGAAACTAACAAGAAGGTTAGCTCGATGAATTATTATGCATATCGTTTGATGATTCGTCAAAATGCTGACAACTATTTGCTGCGATTTCGTCGTTTGCTTCAGCAATATATCGTCGACATGTACGTCAAAATCGAAACAGAGCGCCTCATTTTCATTCGGTTGAACCAAGCTAAACTGCGTTCGGAGGAATATATCCATTTACGCGATGCAATCAGCACCGAAGGAGATGCAGCTAATGTTGGTCGATTGACTATTCTACCGGCGACGTACATTGGCAGCCCGCGTCATATGCATGAATATGCGCAAGATGCAATGACATATGTTCGTCATTACGGTTGTCCAGATTTATTCATCACTTTTACTTGCAATCCGAAATGGATAGAGATTGTTCAACTGTTGCTACCCGGGCAAATAACAAGTGATCGGCACGACATCATCGCACGTGTCTTCAAACAAAAAATCCGGTCGCTGATGAACTACATTGTTAGGCATTGCGTCTTTGGGGATACTCGATGTTGGATGTATTCAATTGAATGGCAGAAACGAGGCTTGCCGCATGCTCACATTCTTATTTGGTTAGCCGAAAAAATTCGACCAGACCAAATAGATGACATCATATGTGCCGAGATTCCTGATCCCGAAACCGATCCAGACCTGCATGATGTTGTAATTACGAACATGGTTCACGGTCCGTGTGGCTCCATCAATCCCCAATCACCGTGCATGGTCGACAACAAGTGTTCCAAGCGTTAACCACGAAATTTAACCGCAGAGACTATCACTGGCAATGATGGTTATCTACTGTACCGGCGTCGATCAGCCGATGATAACGGTAGAACTATCACAACGATAGTGAGAAGAAATGAGTTCGTGGTCGACAACACTTGGATTGTTCCATATTCGCCACTTCTTTCCAAAACATTCAAGGCGCATTGCAACGTGGAGTACTGCAATTCAGTGAAGTCCATAAAATACATTTGTAAATATGTCACGAAAGGTAGCGATATGGCAGTTTTTGGTGTTCAAAATCCCAATACAAACGATGAAATCACGCATTATCAAGTTGGTCGATATGTGAGCTGCAATGAGGCGAGTTGGCGTATATTCTCATTCCCTATTCATGAACGTCATCCCACTGTTGTACATTTGGCGGTGCATCTGGAGAATGGTCAACGAGTTTATTTCAACTCATCGAATGTTGCTCAACGTGCTGAGACACCTCCAGCAACAACATTGACCAGTTTCTTTTCGATTTGTCAAAGTGATCCGTTTGCACGAACATTGCTCTACTCTGAGATGCCACGTTATTACACTTGGAACGCCTCATCAAAAAAATTTCAACGTCGGAAGCAAGGCGATGAGGTTCCTGATCATCCAAATGTGCGTTCTACTGATGCTCTTGGTCGCATTTACACAGTTCATCCGAAGAATGACGAATGCTTCTACTTGCGGTTGTTGCTGGTGAATATTCGTGGGCCGACATCATTTGAATCACTTCGAACTGTCAATGGTGTAGTGTGCCCAACATTTCGTGCTGCATGTCAACAGCTCAACTTGCTTGAAAACGATACTCATTGGGACATGACAATCGCTGAATCAATTATTTCTGCAACTCCAAACCAGATACGCACATTATTTGCTATCATTATTTCGACATGCTTCCCATCAAATCCACGTGAACTATGGAGCAAGTACAAGAATGACATGTCAGAAGACATTCTACATCGAATTCGTGTCAGTTTCGGAAATCCCGATCTCGAGGTGAATGAGGAGATACATAACCAGGCTTTGCTTTTGATCGAAGACATGTGTTTTCGCATGTGCGGCAGTTTGTTAGTCAAATTAGGAATGCCAACGCCATGTCGTGGAATGAACGACGCTTTCAATCGAGAATTGGATTATTTTTCCTCGATGCGCCCGGTGGAACTGGGAAGACATTCCTCATGTCATTGATTTTGGCCACTGTTCGTGCGAGATCCGATATTGCTGTAGCAGTTGCTTCTTCTGGGATAGCGGCCACATTGCTAGAAGGATGCCGAACAGCTCATTCAGCGTTGAAATTACCGTTAAACCTTCAATCGGCTGAAAACCCGACATGCAACATTGCAAAACACTCAGCAATGGCGAAAGTTTTGGTAGCAAGTAAAACCATCATCTGGGATGAATGTACAATGGCGCACAAACGCGCATTGGAAGCACTCGATCGAACTATGAAAGATCTACGCAATGACTCAAGATGTTTTGGAGGCGCAATGATTCTACTTTCTGGCGATTTCCGTCAAACAATACCAGTTATTCCAAGATCGACCGCTGCTGATGAAATAAACGCTTGCCTCAAATCATCGACTCTGTGGTGTTATGTGAAGAAACTTCAGCTGACGACAAACATGCGAGTTGCATTGTTAAACGATCCATCTGCCGAAGAATTCTCCAAGCAATTGCTGACTGTCGGTAATGTCCGTGTTCCGGTCGACAAATCGAACGGATTGATTTCGTTTCCTCAGAACTTTTGCATTTTTGTCTCAACGAAGGACGAGCTCATCAACAAAGTGTTCCCGAACATCATTACTAACCACAAAAATCACAATTGGGTGAGTGAACGAGTAATTCTTGCGGCAAAGAACAAAGATGTGGATCACTTAAATTTTACAATTCAAAATCTAATCGTCGGTCCACTTCATTCCTTCAAATCTATTGACTGTGTGACAAACGAAGACGAAGCAACCAACTATCCAACTGAATTTTTAAACTCATTGGATCTACCTGGCTTGCCACCGCACAATTTACAACTAAAAGTTGGCTCGATAATCATCATGCTACGAAACCTGAATCAACCAAAACTATGTAACGGAACGCGTTTGGTGGTGAGAAAACTCATGGGCAATGTAATTCACTCGACGTTACTTCAAGGGAAGTTCAAAGGTGAGGAAGTTCTCATTCCGAGAATTCCGATGATCCCAACCGATATGCCATTCGAATTTAAACGAATTCAATTTCCGATTCGTCTTGCATTCGCCATGACGATCAACAAATCACAAGGCCAATCCTTGAGTGTTTGTGGCCTGAATCTAGAAAATGAATGTTTCTCTCACGGCCAATTGTACGTAGCATGTTCACGTGTCGGTAAACCATCCGCTTTATTCGTTCTCGCACCTAACAATAAAACAAAAAATGTCGTATATCACAAGGTGCTACAATGAAGGGACTCGACTCCATTGCAACTCACCCAGCAAATAGTTTAAAAGAAAGTAGTGCAATAATGCTACGCGAACCATTTCTATTCAATTCAATAAAACGAAAGCCTTGCTGCCACGTGAATTACATTCATTTCAATGTAATTAAAATATATTTCATTTTGATTTTTGTAATTTCATTGAATTTAATTAATTTGGAGTATTCATTTAATTTATTTAATCTTAATAAAAAACTCAATTTTATTAAGCTAATAACTTTAAAAAACATTTATTGATTTTGAGGCGGTACGAAGTTCGCCGGGTCAGCTAGTTAATTAATAAAATGAAAAATGGAAATGAAGAAAATATATAACAATTAGAAAAAAAACTAAAACAATACGTTTGCCAATATTTCTTTTGATGGCAAAATAATGAAATGATTACTTGATTATATTTAGCACTTCACAACAAATGCTGAAAATCCAAAATTGAAAACGCCTCTCAAATCACACGGTTCCTTGTGCATCCATTTCGGGTCCAATTGCCATCGGGAACAGTAATTCTCGTTCAAATTGAGCATGCTCGGTTCAGGAATCGAATTAATAGAGTGAGGTCATTGGGATCATTTCTCATGGGACATAGCGGTCTTGAATTTAGCGCAACCTCATTTATCAATTTTTTATTACCAATGACCCTCCGAAGATGGAACAGTTGACTTTACACGTCGTTTCCTAGATTTTCAGCAATGTCGAATTGTAATTGCCTCATGCGCTTTCGAGGTAATTAACCTTTAGCTATATAGTGCTGCTCTCACAAACGTAGTGCCGTTGTCACTATAAATATCAGTGGTTTCACCAGATCATGCGGTAAACCTCTTAAATGCTGCAATAAAAGAAATAGTGGTTAAGTCACTTACAATTTTTAAATGGACTGCTTTGGTACCAAATCATACGAATACACATATGTAGCCCTTATATGCCTTGTAAGCCTCTTCCTGGAGACATTCTCCTGGGTGAAGGTGCATCAACGCGTGCTGTTGTTGCTTTAATCATGAGCTTAGTGGATGGATCAATTAGTTTGTGATTTTTTAGATCCACTATAGCAAAATCCGCGACGATAATGGGGCCATTGACATTTGCAAGGATTGTAACGCGCAAGTCGTAGGCCAAATTGTTCAATATACAAAAATGTATACAGTTGTGGCTATTTTGGAATTACTACTGGTCGACTTTGAATAACGTTTCTTTTCTAACGTTTCATGTATAAATATATCTTTAATAGAAAATATTTAAAATTGTAGGACACCTACTCGAAAACTCTATTTTTAAAGTTTAGGGTTTGGCTTTTTAGATATTTGGACGTTCCTGATACGACCCTTATTGATATTGAAAAGGTAATTTATATTAGCTACGAAACGTATGAACGCGGCTATTCCTGCTACTGAAAAACATCGTTTTAATCCAATGTCAACGTCTAATAATTTTGTAGCGTAAGTGTTTATAGTGTTCATTTAAACCATTTCGGATCATATGCTCAAACGAATGGATGATGAAAGTTTATTAACAACTATAATTCGGCTTTTCTTACGGTTTGCAAAGCAAATATGAATATTCATTGCAAAGAAGTTACTGAAGCCAATCGGAAACAAAGTGTCATTTTCTCAAAACTATGTGTCTTCTTTAATTCTTTTAGTACAACACAAGGTGACCCTAGCAATGATACATCGTCATATAAACTTTGATAAAGATGTCGCTGTTGCCCTGCTAGAGCAAGACAACGATTATAGTTGTTATTCCATGTGCCTGAGTAACTTTGCTTTGCAATATAAATATCAAAATGAGCGAAAGAAGGATCAAGTTTGTTAGTCTTCATCACGGTTATCAAGATAAAATCCTTGCACATAACGTTCATTCGTACTTTGTAAAATTGCCAGCCAGCTGTGAATGAATCTGAAGATTATATGTTTAAATTAAAAATATGAAAAACACAAATTTTCAGAAGCTAAATGGGCAATGATTGTGGAGCAACGGTGTTTATTTAACTTCATAACCGAAAAGATACAAAGTCAACAAAAATGTTAAATGACGGATAACATAGAGTAGATCATCACTGCACGCACATGAAAAGCCTTAAAGTGTCGATTTTGAGCAATCAACTAGAATGCAATATTCCACTCATTTACGTACGAACAAATTACAAGATTTTCAAATTTTGATTAGCAAAATCGGCACCAAGTATTTGAAAAAGCCTCAACAGACCATCCGACCATTTAAAAGGCAGATTCCTACAACACATTCTTAAGTTCGGAAATAAATTAAAACGGCACATGCAATTTGGATGCCGTCGACATGCGTGTCTAAATGACGTCATCGCTCATCATTGACTTTTACCAAATATACTTTTACAGATCATCGCTCTTCATTGACTTTGCCAATATTGGCGCCCATATAGGATTGATCATATATAGATGCAATTCCCCGCTAAATTTTCATATGACACAACAGAATAACAGATGCCACTTGTCATTTTATGCTGCGATTAATTTGTGTTCAAAGAGCAGAATGTTGTTGGACTGTTAATTTTTTAATTTCTCAAATTAACCAATGCAAGTATTTAGTTTAAAATTACCGCTCATATAACGAAGTAATTTTTATGACCATTTGTGGGATATTTTTATATTTAGTAACAATTTCAATGTGGATCCCTTATCAGACGCACGTGACATGTAAGTAAATTGAGCCACAAATGTTGTCGGTATAAATTATATATAATTGATTTGATACAACACGCGAAGAAATTTGTCTGACATGTTAAATATGAGTTGAGTTATAAAATTTTTTATTTATAAAATAAATACAAACAATGCTACCAAATCGGTTTGAAGTCGTTCGGGACACAACATCCAAAATATTCCAATTTAATCGTCACAAGTCGCAGCTGCCTCAAAACGATTAAATGCCTCGCGGGCGATCACAATTATATCCTTATTAGGATGATCCCCAATTGTTTCTTCAATACACGGGAGCGATCTGGCTAACGCTCTGTAAAATACAAAAAATTTCAAACAAATATACAAATTATATAAAATAGATTAAACTTACAGGCAAATATCATTAGTACTTTGAAATTCTCTCGCAACCTGAACACAACGATCAAAATCATCGTTTAAGAAGAAAAATTTAAATCCATCATGTGGTAAAAGTTCTGAAAACAATTTTCAACAGTTAAAAAGTATAATTCACATAAAATTATTTATTATCACTTTTAAGTACATCAGCATCATTTTCACAGGCATAGCGGGCCAGCGAATAAAGCACTTCAAAAATAATTGTTTTTAGCTGCCGGTGTGGTATTTGTGCCCGACATATTTCGCTCACATCATCCGATATATCAAAGCATTGGAAATATTTTGGCATAATGCCACAGTACTCGGTAAAAAATTCGTCAACGGCTGGCCGATCTTCATCGTTCCCAGTAAAACCAATCACGGTGGTATTAAACGCATGATAAAAATAAGTTGGCGTTAACAATCGACTATGACATTGATCACGAAGTACGGTTTGTTGCTAAAATCATATTATTTATAGTTCTCCGCGTCAAAAATAACCAAAAAAAAATTTCGAAAATTATCTTACAATAAATTGTTCACGACACTCCGAACTTATCGCCGTTTCTGTGGTGCGTCGACCAAGTGCCGCAGTTGATAACAAAACACAAACTATTACAATATTCGAGTATATTTTATACGAGAGACCAATTTAAACTGATGAATGGTAATGACACATCGCCGTTTATTAAATTAAGAAATTTTCTAGTAAATTGAATGTACAGAGCCGAATTTTTTTTTATTGCAATTTCGCCGTTGATTGCACAGTGATCTTTGACCAGCTTGACCAGCACTTTACAAACAGATAATTATTATTTTGTTTATCAGCTGTTTCGAAATATAAGACTTTTTAATTTTTTTTACACAATAGAAAGATTTTGCTCTCGTTGCTTAACTAGGGTCTCAATATAAAATTGAAATAATTCACAACATCATTTGATGTACAACCACAGGGAGTTGTCAATTTATTATGTAAACAATTTTTTTGTAATTTTTTTTTTGCCGTTTCATGGCTGCCAAATTCAAGGGTCAAATACTAATGGATTTTAGAGTAATTTTTAATATAATTTAATAACTATATGGTTCCAGGAAATTCTGATGTAATTTTTAAAGTTGAATGAGGATTAAATTAATAAATGTTTTTTATTATTTAGGAAGCCGGAAAATATTAATTTTGAATTAAATTTCAGGAAACCTATAGACGCTTGTGAAATAATAATATTTCTTTGAAATATTAATT
Source organism: Nephrotoma appendiculata (assembly GCA_947310385.1). Classification (NCBI taxonomy): domain Eukaryota; kingdom Metazoa; phylum Arthropoda; class Insecta; order Diptera; family Tipulidae; genus Nephrotoma; species Nephrotoma appendiculata. Next base: position 55,055,728 of record OX371223.1, read on the forward strand.
CCTGATTGTGTAGACTAGAATTGTGTTACTAACTATGTATCCGTAACCGGGCTGATTCAATCAATCAATTTTGTTTAGGAAGCCGAAAAGTGTTAATGTAGAATTATATTTCAGGAAATTTTTCAGATGCACGTGAAGTAGTAATATTTTTTTCTCAGGTTACTGATTTAGAGAAGCAATTGTTGAAGACCAATATGACCGTTATTCATTAAACCTATTAAGCCTTTATCCTTCCTCTAATAGATTAGAATTGTCTTGTGCTGTACGATCGCTAGGTGTCTGAAACCGGGGCGTTTTGGGCGTCGATAGCCTATAGGAATAGGTCCAGCGTTATTCGGGACACTTGTCGAGTACTTGGTTCTAGAGTCCAATCAATCAATCATTCAATCAATTTAGTTCTGATGTGACTTCTGATGGGGATTGAATTGTGTTACTAACTATGTATCCGTATCCGGGCTGATTCAATCAATCAATTTTGTTTAGGAAGCCGAAAAGTGTTAATGTAGAATTATATTTCAGGAAATTTTTCAGATGCACGTGAAGTAATAATATTTTTTTCTCAGGTTACTGATTTAGAGAAGCAATTGTTGAAGACCAATATGACCGTTATTCATTAAACCTATATTAAGCCTTTATCCTTCCTCTAATAGATTAGAAGTAGATTAGAATTGTCTTGTGCTGTACGATCGCTAGGTGTCTGAAACCGGGGCGTTTTGGGCGTCGATAGCCTATAGGAATAGGTCCAGCGTTATTCGGGACACTTGTCGAGTACTTGGTTCTAGAGTCCAATCAATCAATCATTCAATCAATTTAGTTCTGATGTGACTTCTGATGGGGATTGAAAGCCTGTCGTGAATTCTGATTTAGGGTCGTTGCTGTAGTTGCATTGAAAAGCGACCCATGTTCCTCGTTGCCGTCTCCTTCGATTGGTTCATCGAACGATTGCAATATGTGCAATTCAACAAAAATTCTTTTTCTTCGGAAATGAAGATTTTTAACGAACAACTTTTTTTCATTGAAAAATCGTCTTCAGTACGCACCAGGCGGATTGACTAATTGGAATAATATTTCAGGACTGAGCTTTTGCCACTAATTTCAAAGGCCTATTGATGTTTATCCGAAATTAGTCCACCGGAAGTGGTAGTTTCCATAGGTGTGTTTTGCATTTATTTTGAAAAGTATAAATTACATCAAAAAGAAATCCGAAATGATATCCTTGCAAAATGTGGTAAACATATCTGTACAAGAAGTGGCAGCTTCCGTATGCGCTTTTTCAATTTTTGCAATGATGTTAAAATGTATATAGCATTTCCATAAAAGCGACATAAAATTTAAAAATTAAACAAGAGTTGACCTTGTTGGTTTTCTGAAACTTAACCGGACTAGTGGCGCAGTGGTTAAAGCTTCTGTAGTTGGACCGGGAGGTACTGGATTCGAATCACACCAGAGGCAGGATGCAATGCAAGTTTTCGTCATTGATCACGATCGGTGATGTTAATAAACACAACTATGAACCTCTGTTGGAGAATTAAGCCCTGACCCATGGTCCATGTCAGTGTAAAGGTCTTGACAGGGAGCTTCCAATGTGCAGGTGGTATACGGTAATTGTATGAAAGGGTAGTGTGTGTCTGAATGAAAAGGGGGTATTAATTGACCTTAAAACGACATTAGGTCCATTGGACAATTAATACATCAAAAACAAAACAAAAAACACAAAAAACCACACTATCCTATATTGAATATTTGGGTTAACGCAATTTTCTTCTAAATTAGCTACTTACACAGAAGTTCAATTTGATACAAAGTACACTAAATGATAAACGAGCTTAGTGTAAAAATAATAAATTACCAACAATCCTTGTAAAACACCTAATAAAAAAAATCCTCAACGACCACAAATAAATTTTACAAGATTTGATTTTGTTTTGGTTACCTACACGTAGCATATACTCGTATATAATAAGGGCAACATATCGTTTATATATGTTGATAGGATCATAAAAATAAATCATAATTTTTCGTCCTTATTACAAAATAATTCATTATTCGTCCTTTTTATATAGAAAATCGCTATGTAATGTACGAGCATTATGGATGGATATGGTATAACTGAAGTGTTGGGTTGTGCACAATCCATTAAGTTAAAACAATATAATTTCTTTTCTAAGGAGCGACTACAATGCTATATGTACGATGATCGACAAGCAGAAGAACAATGGCAAGTTAGATAATAAACAACTTTTTTTCTTTTTATTACCGTCACCATTATCTATATATGCCATCATAATCATCTTTCAGGATATATTATCCGTTCTTTGCTCATATACATATGTGTGTGTGTGTGTTTAGTTTGTACTGTGCTTTTTGGGTTTAAGTAGCGACGCAACATAGCAAACCAACACAAAGTATTTTTGATGAAAATGTATGTTATTATTATTGAATGATGTCCTCCTTTGCTGAACAACAACAGATCGAACCTAGATTTGAGAACAGAAAAAACATATTATTTTTGTTGTTAAGTAATCAATAAATAAATAAATAATATATAATGTTACTCTACAGTGAAATAAATAACGAGATGCGAGCGTTCTGATATCCAATAAAATTTTATTGCTTTTTTTTAATAACGGTTGGAAGTCGCTTATATAATGATCCTCTTCGATTATCACCGTAATATGTGCCTTCCCTTTTCGGAAAGGTTGATTGTGGATCTGTAGGTATCAGCGACACACTTAAAGGTAAGTCTTACGTAGGGATGATTTTTATCCGGTGTAATTTCGGATAATAAAAAATAATAATTCCATGTGGGTGGGTGGTAATAGGATATGCTGGTGTGTAGTGGGATAGTGGTGGGCCGAGTATATTACATTCATGTCATCATGATTTAATTTTTACCTTTTTATTTGTATTTTACGGATTTTATCTAGATTTTCTCTATATTATGTTTCAAAAGATTTTGGGACATACAATGAAAAGGGTAGTCAACATTTAGGCGAGTAATAAAATATATCTCGATTTTATTGCTTTATGTATGTTTTTATATCCATCTCAGGTAATTGTTATTAATTGTCAATAAACTAGTTTGCCTTCTATTTGGTACAAGAATTTCAGATAATGTTAGGTAAGTATGAAATTAGAAAATAAAGACGGGAAAATATTTTTAAAAAATACATTGCACGGATTTGTAAAATCAAAGAAAAAAAAAAGTTAAAAAATGTTTTACAACTTATTTGTAATAGTTTTTATTTCGCTGGAAATTATTGTTTCGAAATCTAATACAGTCCATTTAGTGGTCATGGAAAACATTTTGGTCCTTCGAGCCGGATCATAAAAAAATTATAGTCGAACAAAACATATGCGAAAATGCATGTCCGCCGTAGGCCTCCTCAAGCAAATGACGTGCTTCAACAAAACACAACTTCTGACATAAATGACAACTAGATCTGTCACTAGCGCCATCTATGTGTGAACTAGATTAATAAATATATATCTAAATATATATAAAAATGAATATTTGTCTGTATATCCTTTATAGAATCGTATACTATGCGTTTGATCATGTGATGATCTTTAGCAAAGTTGTTGTGCATGAGCCCACGAAGGTTTCTGAGTTGGTACAACCAATTTTCGACAGATGGCGCCACTGGCATTCCAATGAATTTCATATATTGCCATGACAGTTCATGCTGATTCGAATTGAAACGAAAACAGCGAACGAATGATGACATTTCGAGTTGTGGGTGACATAAGAATTCATGTAAGTTGTGAAATTCATGTCCGGCTTACATTGAACAGACAATATTGTGCATATTTTTATATTTGGAAGTGTTTTTCGAATAGTTTTGTGCATTTCATTGTGAGTTAAATTAATAATTTACATAAATAATTCGATCGAATTGAATTAAGTTTACGTGAACTGATTTTATTCATTCTCTAAAGTGAATTCAGGCAGATCGTTGAATGTGTATGTGAAAGATCTGACTGCTGATTGACGTTCCGAACGCATTTGCTGTGCAGTTTTTTTCGGATATCATCGTGAATGGAATTAAAATCGATTTCAACAATTCTCGAATGCTGATTTTTTTCACTTCAAATTTCCCGCAGCGAATTGGTGATCACCGTCAATATTAACATTTCCATCCGTGTGTGAACAGCCGGTTCAATTGGTTTGGATACATTGTAAGATTCGGATTGCTGATTGACATCTAATAAATTTAACGCATTTTTCACGTCGTTCCCGTACAATTAGCCTCAGAATCAGACGAGCAACGAGCATTAAGGCTGAAAAATCTTCTAGTACATGCCGCTGAAACCCGTTCGTCTCAATCATCTGAACAACGAAAAGTTAGGTTAGAAACTGATCGAATACGTACTATTCAGGCCTGTTCGTCTGAAACAACTTTACAAACGAAAAGCAGGCTGCAAAAAGTTCAAATAAGCACCGCTCGATCAAGACGAACACTGTACGTTGATTTAAATCTTGGTGCATTCCATTATGACAGTAATAATGATTACAGTCTCATCCATGTAGTCATTGGCAAAATGGATACAATTTGCATGTATTGTAGCGCCCTCAAATTTAAAAACAAAACGCCAGGAATGTGCTGCGCCAATTAAAAAGTTAAACTGCCAGAATTATACATCTACCATCCAATCTACTATCAACGTTGCTATCAGGTGTTATACGTGAGTCAAAGCATTTCTTGGAAAACATTCGCAAAATACAATTCATGTTTTCAAATGACATCGGTTTTTGCAACGAACTCGTGCGCGAAAATAACATGCCAACATTCAGAGTCTAAGGGCAAATTTATCATCGTGTCGGATCGCTTCTACCATTGCCGGACGCAGAACACAAGTTTCTTCAAACTTATTTCATCACAAACAGAGATGAACAAATTGAACAACGATGTCATTATAATGCGGGCACTAGACGAGAAATAGGCGAACGAGGCAACATATTGAAGCAAACTAAACGCTGAACTACTCATAATTACATTGATAATCAAAACTAAGTGAAACAATCGGAATCCGTGACTATGAATTTTATCCGTTCAAAAAAAGTAAGGCTCACGTTTTTTCGCGAAAAATTGAAAACTTTTTTTTGTTGAAATTCCGGTTCAAAATGATTATAGGTACAGTATACAACACGTTGAGCACGAAACTACCGGTAGGATGCATATGGAAAGCAGTGGTTGTTGGAAGTTTCGTATTTTGAAATTCGGCCACATTGTGCTTCGAACCTGGATTGCAGGCGAACGAGGCAACATATTGAAGCAAACTAAACGCTGAACTACTCATAATTACATTGGTAATCACAATTAAGTGAAACAATCGGAATCCGTGACTATGAATTTTATCCGTTCAAAAAAGTAAGGCTAACATCACGTTTTTTCGCGAAAAATTGAAAACTTTTTTTTGTTGAAATTCCGGTTCAAAATGATTAAAGGTACAGTATACAACACGTTGAGCACGAAACTACCGGTAGGATGCATATGGAAAGCAGTGGTTGTTGGAAGTTTCGTATTTTGAAATTCGGCCACATTGTGCTTCGAACATGGATTGCAGGCGAACGAGGCAACATATTGAAGCAAACTAAACGCTGAACTACTCATAATTACATTGATAATCAAAACTATGGGAAACAATCGGAATCCGTGACTATGAATTTTATCCGTTCAAAAAAAGTAAGGCTAACCATCACGTTTTTTCGCGAAAAATTGAAAACTTTTTTTGTTGAAATTCCGGTTCAAAATGATTATAGGTACAGTATACAACACGTTGAGCACGAAACTACCGGTAAGATGCATAAGGAAAGCAGTGGTTGTTGAAAGTTTCGTATTTTGAAATTCGGCCACATTGTGCTTCGAACCTGGATTGTAGGCGAACGAGGCAACATATTGAAGCAAACTAAACGTTGAACTACTCATAATTACATTGATAATCACAACTAAGTGAAACAATCGGAATCCGTGACTATGAATTTTATCGGTTCAAAAAAAGTAAGGCTAACCATCACGTTTTTTCGCGAAAAATTGAAAACTTTTTTTTGTTGAAATTCCGGTTCAAAATGATAATAGGTATAGTATACAACACATTGAGCACGAAACTACCGGTAAGATGCATATGGAAAGCAGTGGTTGTTGGAAGTTTCGTATTTTGAAATTCGGCCACATTGTGCTTCGAACCTGGATTGCAGGCGAACGAGGCAACATATTGAAGCAAACTAAACGCTGAACTACTCATAATTACATTGATAATCACAACTAAGTGAAACAATCGGAATCCGTGACTATGAACTTTATCCGTTCAAAAAAAGTAAGGCTAACTAACCATCACGTTTTTTCGCGAAAAATTGAAAACTTTTTTTTGTTGAAATTCCGCTTCAAAATGATTATAGGTACAGTATACAACACGTTGAGCACGAAACTGCCGGTAGGATGCATATGGAAAGCAGTGGTTGTTGGAAGTTTCGTATTTTGAAATTCGGCCACATTGTGCTTCGAACCTGGATTGCAGGCGAACGAGGCAACATATTGAAGCAAACTAAACGCTGAACTACTCATAATTACATTGATAATCAAAACTAAGTGAAACAATCGGAATCCGTGACTATGAATTTTATCCGTTCAAAAAAAGTAAGGCTAACATCACGTTTTCTCGCGAAAAATTGAAAACTTTTTTTGTTGAAATTCCGGTTCAAAATGATTATAGGTACAGTATACAACACGTTGAGCACGAAACTACCGGTAGGATGCATATGGAAAGCAGTGGTTGTTGGAAGTTTCGTATTTTGAAATTCGGCCACATTGTGCTTCGAACCTGGATTGCAGGCGAACGAGGCAACATATTGAAGCAAACTAAACGCTGAACTACTCATAATTACATTGGTAATCAAAACTAAGTGAAAAAATCGGAATCCGTGACTATGAATTTTATCCGTTCAAAAAAAGTAAGGCTAACATCACGTTTTCTCGCGAAAAATTGAAAACTTTTTGTTGTTGAAATTCCGGTTCAAAATGATTATAGGTACAGTATACAACACGTTGAGCACGAAACTACCGGTAGGATGCATATGGAAAGCAGTGGTTGTTGGAAGTTTCGTATTTTGAAATTCGGCCACATTGTGCTTCGAACCTGGATTGCAGGCGAACGAGGCAACATATTGAAGCAAACTAAACGCTGAACTACTCATAATTACATTGGTAATCAAAACTAAGTGAAACAATCGGAATCCGTGACTATGAATTTTATCCGTTCAAAAAAAGTAAGGCTAACATCACGTTTTCTCGCGAAAAATTGAAAACTTTTTTTTGTTGAAATTCCGGTTCAAAATGATTATAGGTACAGTATACAACACGTTGAGCACGAAACTACCGGTAGGATGCATATGGAAAGCAGTGGTTGTTGGAAGTTTCGTATTTTGAAATTCGGCCACATTGTGCTTCGAACCTGGATTGCAGGCGAACGAGGCAACATATTGAAGCAAACTAAACGCTGAACTACTCATAATTACATTGGTAATCAAAACTAAGTGAAACAATCGGAATCCGTGACTATGAATTTTATCCGTTCAAAAAAAGTAAGGCTAACATCACGTTTTCTCGCGAAAAATTGAAAACTTTTTTTTGTTGAAATTCCGGTTCAAAATGATTATAGGTACAGTATACAACACGTTGAGCACGAAACTACCGGTAATCGGAATGAATTTTATCCGTTCAAAAAAAGTAAGGCTAACATCACGTTTTTTCGCGAAAAATTGAAAACTTTTTGTTGTTGAAATTCCGGTTCAAAATGATTATAGGTACAGTATACAACACGTTGAGCACGAAACTACCGGTAGGATGCATATGGAAAGCAGTGGTTGTTGGAAGTTTCGTATTTTGAAATTCGGCCACATTGTGCTTCGAACCTGGATTGCAGGCGAACGAGGCAACATATTGAAGCAAACTAAACGCTGAACTACTCATAATTACATTGATAATCAAAACTAAGTGAAACAATCGGAATCCGTGACTATGAATTTTATCCGTTCAAAAAAAGTAAGGCTAACATCACGTTTTCTCGCGAAAAATTGAAAACTTTTTTTTGTTGAAATTCCGGTTCAAAATGATTATAGGTACAGTATACAACACGTTGAGCACGAAACTACCGGTAGGATGCATATGGAAAGCAGTGGTTGTTGGAAGTTTCGTATTTTGAAATTCGGCCACATTGTGCTTCGAACCTGGATTGCAGGCGAACGAGGCAACATATTGAAGCAAACTAAACGCTGAACTACTCATAATTACATTGATAATCAAAACTAAGTGAAACAATCGGAATCCGTGACTATGAATTTTATCCGTTCAAAAAAAGTAAGGCTAACATCACGTTTTTTCGCGAAAAATTGAAAACTTTTTGTTGTTGAAATTCCGGTTCAAAATGATTATAGGTACAGTATACAACACGTTGAGCACGAAACTACCGGTAGGATGCATATGGAAAGCAGTGGTTGTTGGAAGACTCTAATTGGGCCGGCCCAATCTCAAATTTACTCTCCTTTCTAATAAGAACCTGTAACGAGTTAGCAATGTGACAAAAGTCTTTTACAAATTCCCTAAAGTTTGAGCTCGGACCTAGAAATCGTTGCGCTTCTTTCACATCTTTTGGAGTCGGATTGTGATTAATGGCTTCAGTATTTTTCTTGTTTGGCCGATTTACTCGGTAGCCAAAAAAAAAATTCTCGATTGAATATTTGACACTTACCTAACCTCAAGTCTAGTATTTGAAAAAAAATAAGCACATCCCTCAAAATTTCACAATGTTCTTCAATAGTAACAAATCTACTTAGTGTAGGTAATTTAATAGATCCTCTATTACAGGTATAGGGTAATTATCCTGAATTGTCGCCTTAATCGCTTTTCATTACCATTACGCTTATTCACTAACACAATTGGAGAACAATATGGAGAATCACTCTTTCTAATTACACCTTTTGTCACTAAATTCTGAAGAATTCCAGAAAGGACATCATGCTCTGGAAAAGATAGTCGACGAGGCACTGTATAAAAAGATTCCTTCGAAGTCAACTCAATCTTTATCTGAATCTTTATTTCAGGCTCAAACGGCTTACCACTCTCGAAATAATTTTTTACAAATACATCCGAAATTTTTAATTTGGTATCATAATCTACACATGCATCAATGGGCAAAGTCTCCACAAATTAATTTCATTTTCAAAATTATCCTCTACATTATTTAAATTTAATTGAACCGAAAGTTCGTCAAATCTTAATTTTAGTATCGCATAATTTTTAAAAATCCCGACCGATTATCATGTCATGCAACATAGTACATCCGATACTATAAACAAATGTATGTTGTTCAAATTATCGTCACACACTACATTTAAATTTGTGGTGGTTCATATAAACCCCACATAAGAACAAGTCCCGACCACCGATCACCAAATTCCAAATCTCATATAAAATCATTCATAATTATTTATCATGTAATAACTAGGTCGTTTTAAAGTTAAACATTACACAAAATGTAAACCAAAATTAATCAAACTCAATAAATATATTTTGCGTTGACCTATTTCATATTTTTATAACAACCAGAAGTAATAAAGAAATACAAACTGCTGCGCGAGCATTTCCCATTCAACACAGCGCGTGACAAATTATACCAACAACAACATGGGGATATTTACGGACAGCTCGGAAGAAAAGATCAACAACATTATGAAAGTCCAAAACAAAAACCTCACATTAGTCGAAAATCACCAAAGCGATATTAAATTAATAATGGTGATTGGGATCGTTGTAGCAACAATATTCATCATCATCGTTTATTGCAATCATGCAATAAACGGATAAAACAGTTGGTGGGTCGCGCGCAGTTTAATAATAATAATAATAACAATAATAATAACGCTGTATAATTTATACATAATTTTAAATTAGGTCAAAATATTAAATGTAAAGTAGAGTACTATATATATATGTTATCATAAATAAAAATTCAATTGTATTGTAACTTTTCGATGTAAAACACTGTGTCTTTTATTTGGTAACAAAAATCGAGTTTCTTATTAGTGAATATTACCTCTAGAACTCGATAGTGGTGACCCCGTACGAAAAATTAAACACGTATTAAAATAAACACGTACAAATTAAACACCGTGAAAGTTAAATCCGTTTAAAAATTAAACGTAATTCGAAAGTGCCAAGTGAAATAACAAATCAAAGTACTCGTACATAGTGTATATAAAAACGTTGCAAGGTGAAGCCAGAATATCATCTGTAACAGTACATCGAATCAAAAGCATCGGTGCTAAATTAATTAAAGCACCAACACAATACCAATTCCAAAGAAAATACGGAAATTATCACCGTACCACACGTCACAATTTACGGTGAAACAGTAACAGTGGGACGGAAACAAGAATTATCACAGAACATCCATCCGCATCACATCATCATCAAGCACATCATCATCATCATCATCAAGATTGACAGGAGCAAATTTTGGTAGATATTATTATTACTTACTTATTTATTAAGGGTGTGTTAACATAAGTGTATTAAACGCTTTTCAAAGTGATTTTTCATTATTTTGGTTTTTTTAAAAAAAATTTTTTTGTACGAGTTCAATACAATTTTGGTTTTGTTTTCTTTATAATTACGTGCTAAAAATCATTATTTTTTTTTTTTTGTTTCTCGTAAAATATTTCGCGTTTACTAAAATCAGTGTGTTCTAAAAAATTTAATTATATTTGAAAAATAAAAATGAATGACGAGAATAAAAAGGATGAGAACAAAATACCGGAAGAACAACCCACCGCGGAAAATAATAAAATTGAGATGAGAATCTCACCATTCTCTTTGAATAATCCTAACGCTTGGTTTAGAGCAACGGAAATTCAATTCGAGTGTTTCGCAGTCAGAAGCGACATTCGTAAAACCGGATTTTTGTTGCAAGCCGTAATGAACCAACCAGAGGCGTTTGGGAAAATAACCGATTTACTGGATAGCATTCCAGATAATAACAGATATACGTATCTGAAGGATAACATAATAAAACGGTTATCGTCATCCCAGAAAGAAAGATTGGAAATGTTGTTGGAAAAAGTGGAAATGGGTGATAGGAGTCCTTCTGAAGTATTGAGGCACATGAGAACCCTCGCCACAGGAGAACTCCATGTCACCGACGACATCATTCGGTCTTTGTGGCTACGTCGTCTGCCTAAATCGGTACAGATTCCACTCGTCGCGATGGAAGATAAGAAAGTTGAGGAACTTTCAGCCATCGCAGACAAAATATACGAGGTTCACAAAACACAGAATGTGGCCTTAAATGAAATTAAATCAAGCAACTCAATGGTTAACAATCATACCGATCTAGAAAGTAGATTAGCCAAAATTGAAGACATTTTAGGGAAATTATCGGTTCACAGCTATGAGAGAAGTCGACCTAGAAACAGATCCTCTCACAGCAGAAATAATTATTCTCGAAATAACAGTAAGAATCGCGAGAAACCATACTGCTATTTCCACTGGAAATACGGAGTGCGAGCTAAGAAATGCAAGGAACCTTGCCAGTTCGTCACACCAACCACCAGTACCTCGGAAACGAACCAAACAAACTAGAAAGTCCTGCTGTAGATACGGCTAACAGTAGGACATTCTTAAATAAACGCCTTCATATAACTGATAAAAAAACTAATTTAAATTTTCTAATAGATACAGGTGCTGATTTTTCAGTTTTGCCGTACCAAAAATATAGCACCCAAAAACAGGCAACACCCGATTCAAATTTTCAACTTTCAGCAGCAAATGGTTCCATCATAAATACATTCGGAACAAAATTGCTACCGGTCGATCTAGGATTAAGAAGGAAATTCAGATTTCCGTTTATCCTAGCGTCAGTAGACAGACCAATTATTGGTGCTGACTTTCTGACAGAATACGGCTTGATAGTTGACCTAAAAAATAAAAGGCTGATAGATCCCTTAACTGGTTTGAAAATAGATGCAATTGCAATTTGCGTGGAAACGCCAACGCCTAAAACTTTTAGTCTTAACAGTCAATACGACTCAATACTAAAAAAATTCCCCGGTCTTACCGCTAGTCCAAATTATAAACTACCAGTCAAGCATAACGTAGTCCATCATATTATCACAAAAGGACAATTACCTTTTGCAAGACCACGGCGACTGGATATACAGAAACATAAAGCTGCGTTAGAGGAATTTCAACATATGACTCAAATTGGCATATGTCAACCGTCTTCATCATCAGTATCTAGTCCGCTTCACATGGTACAGAAGAAATCAGGTAATGATTGGCGACCTTGTGGAGATTATAGACGACTAAATGCGATTACAGTGCCTGATAGGTACCCAATTCCGCATATTCAAAATTTCACAATGAATTTACAAAATTGCAAAATATTTTCTAAAATAGATCTGGTGAGAGCGTACCACCTCATTCCAGTTTCGTGCGACGACATTCACAAAACTGCGATAACAACACCTTTTGGATTGTTTGAGTTCACTCGAATGCCTTTCGGGTTGAGAAACGCTGCTCAAACTTTCCAACGCTTCATTAACGAAGTTACAAGGGGGTTAGATTTCCTATTCGTATATATTGACGACATACTTATAGCATCCACGGATGGAAATCAGCACGCTGAACATCTCAGATTATTATTCCAGAGACTCTCGGAATACGGAATAAATATAAATATTTCCAAGTGTGTATTCGGAGTTGCGTCGCTGGAATTTCTCAGTCACAAAATAACGGCCGAGGGAATACAACCGTCACCAGACAAAATAATCGCAATTAAAAATTTGCCACAACCAAATTCTATCAAAAAGATTCAACAATTCATTGGAATGGTAAATTATTACCATAGGTTTATTCCAAAGTTAGCAGAATTGTTGTGTCCAATTCACGAACATTTAACAAAATTACTTAAATTACCTAAAACTGCGAAAAAATTTTCGTGGCCGGAGGATTTAAATGATTCATTTACAAAAATAAAACTCGCATTAGCCAGTGCAACAATGTTAGCGCATCCATTAGATAATGAAAATTTCAGTATCACCACAGATGCCTCAAACACGGCAGTCGGTGCAGTACTGCAACAATTCAAAAACAGTTTGTGGGAACCGTTAGCGTTCTTCTCTAAGAAATTATCACAAGCGGAAATAAAGTATTCAGCTTTCGATAGAGAATTACTCGCCGTATATTTATCAATCAAACACTTTCGATATTTCGTCGAAGGGCGACAATTCACAATATACACAGACCACAAACCATTGGTCACATCGTTGTTCACAAAAACCGAGCGTAGTCCACGTCAAACGAGACATTTAGATTACATTTCTCAGTTCACCTCTGACATAAGGCACGTCAAAGGCGTAGATAACGTTGTAGCCGACGCATTGTCCAGAATGGATGATCATGAAATCTCCATTCTGAATAATAAGAATAATAACATTGACAGAATGGCTAGTGAACAAAGTAAAGATGAAGAATTGCAATCTTTACTTAATACAACACGTTCATCATCAAAATATAAACTAGAAAAATTCGAATTTCCAAATTGCGATTTATATTGCGAAACTTCAACGAAAAAAAATCGACCTTACGTACCAAAAACACTACGTCAGTCAATTTTTAATGAATTACACAATACATCGCACCCTGGAATTCGAGCAACCAGAAAACTAGTAACAAGCCGCTATTTCTGGCCGAACGAAAATAAAGACATAACCAATTGGGCAAAATCATGTCTAGCTTGTCAAAAGTCTAAAGTTCAAAGGCACACCAAATCAGAATTCGGTAAATTTGAACTGCCAGCAGGTAGATTTGAGAAAATCCACATGGACATAGTTGGACCGCTACCTCCGTCAAACAATAATAGTTACATTTTGACAATTGTAGATCGTTTCACTCGTTGGCCAGAAGCGTATCCGATACCAAATATTACCGCCGTAACAGTCGCAAAAACGTTCGTAGAACAATATGTCTCGCGATTTGGCGTTCCTATGGAAGTTACTACTGATCAAGGCAGTCAATTCGAATCGAAACTAATGACTGAATTGAACAAACTCCTCGGTATCCATAGAATACGAACAACGGCATATCATCCACAAGCAAATGGCATGGTTGAACGTTTCCATAGAACTCTCAAAGCAGCTCTCATGGCTAGAGAAAACACGATAAATTGGAGTAACGAACTACCAATCATTTTACTAGGCATAAGAGCTGGTTTCAAAGAAGATCTCAAATGTTCACCTGCCGAGCTGGTATATGGGGAAAGTTTGAAACTCCCCGGTGAAATTTTTGTACCATCTAGTTCTAATAATAATAATTACGACACTGAAGAGTTACTTAAAAACTTGCGTCAATCCATGCGTAATCTTATTCCTACAGATACTCGGAAAACAATACAAAATACATTCATACCTAAGAATCTTAATGAATGCAAGTTTGTCTTTGTCCGTGTTGACAAAGTGAGAACGAGTTTATCACCACCATACGAAGGGCCTTTTAAAGTTATTCGTAGATTACGAAAAGCTTTCGTCATCGATTACAAGGGAAAAGAAACGTCCATTTCTATCGATCGATTGAAACCGGCATACGGTGTGGACAATTTATCATATATATCTCACAACCACAAACACGTTTGTTTTGCATAATAACGATATATCTTGGAAGGGGGTAATGTGGTGGTTCATATAAACCCCACATAAGAACAAGTCCCGACCACCGATCACCAAATTCCAAATCTCATATAAAATCATTCATAATTATTTATCATGTAATAACTAGGTCGTTTTAAAGTTAAACATTACACAAAATGTAAACCAAAATTAATCAAACTCAATAAATATATTTTGCGTTGACCTATTTCATATTTTTATAACAACCAGAAGTAATAAAGAAATACAAACTGCTGCGCGAGCATTTCCCATTCAACACAGCGCGTGACAAATTATACCAACAACAACATGGGGATATTTACGGACAGCTCGGAAGAAAAGATCAACAACATTATGAAAGTCCAAAACAAAAACCTCACATTAGTCGAAAATCACCAAAGCGATATTAAATTAATAATGGTGATTGGGATCGTTGTAGCAACAATATTCATCATCATCGTTTATTGCAATCATGCAATAAACGGATAAAACAGTTGGTGGGTCGCGCGCAGTTTAATAATAATAATAATAACAATAATAATAACGCTGTATAATTTATACATAATTTTAAATTAGGTCAAAATATTAAATGTAAAGTAGAGTACTATATATATATGTTATCATAAATAAAAATTCAATTGTATTGTAACTTTTCGATGTAAAACACTGTGTCTTTTATTTGGTAACAAAAATCGAGTTTCTTATTAGTGAATATTACCTCTAGAACTCGATAAATTCACTAGGCCCAGAATATTTAATCGACAATGGTTGATTCCAGAATATTCAAACAATACAATATAGAAAAAATGTTGTTTCGACAAAAAGTATTTATTTATTTAGTTTTAACTGCTTAATCGAAACGTGCACTAAAAACTATGTTTCGTTAATATCTTCCAAACTTACGAGTTTCTAGGCCACTCAAGATTACCACTAAACGTCCCCTCGAACCAGAACAATTTTCATTACGATTAGTTTTCTGTTTGAAGTCTTACATGAAGATAGCCTGGCATTTACTAAAAATATCACCCTGTAATACACTAATTACTTACATAAAATTATCTATGGAATTGAATGACCGAACATACACCGAAACGTAATAAATTTGAGATAAAAATATTCAACTAAATAAATATGTTGTCTCGAATACGCATATGATCATACCCATGTTTGAGAATCGTATATCATCAAAGATTAGATGAGACATGTAATTCTCATGAAATTACGTTCATAAAACTTACAACCAGTAATTATTTTTTAGGCAACATTTAACGGCTTTCTTACCACAAACGCTTTGTAAATAAGGCAAATATCGCGCGCAATTAGATAAAAAATATCGCGGTCACGCATTTTTTTACTTTGTAACGTGATTTATAAAATTTCAGTTACTACAAGTTCAAGATGAAATGAAACATTAATTATGTTTTCAGTTCTAATTTATAAATCGCACAATGCACATGAAAATATTTTTATTTTGTGTTTTACCAACACTTGCGACCCTTGTCCGTTCGGATGGCGCTAAGCTTCGTTTGGATTGTCGAGAGCAATTTACTGTAAGCTAATCTTAATTAATAAGTGTACCAATGTTAATTAAATGTTTGATTGCAGCAACAAACTGTACTTGGTGATCAATGTATTAACCGATTAGTAGCCACCGATGAATTTTATCGTGAATTTAATACAACTGTGATTGAGTTTAGTGGTAATGATGCAGATCGGCCAGTAGTTGAGGAATTTTTTACGAAATACTGCGGTATTATGCCCAAATTTTTAAAGTGCTTTGACTTTACGAATAATTTGAGTGCTGAATGCCGTACACAATTGCCAAATCAGCAGATGAGAAATGTTTTGTTTCGATTGATGAGTTCGGTGGCCCATTACGCATGTCAAGATGATGCTGATGTACTTAAAAGTGATTTATATCTTCCTAAATATTTTTAAGCAACCAACCGTTGAATTATATATTTTCAGAGCTTCTGCCGCACGATGGGTATAAATTTTTCTTCTTGAATGATGATTTTGATCGGTGCGTTGCACATGTCGAGGATTTTGAAAATTCAAACGCGCTATGCCTGTAAGCTTTTGTTAATCAAACTTGATCTAAACGAAATATATTAATAATTTTGTGTGTCTTTACAGATCGGTAGAAAGATCGATTTCATGTATTGAAGAAACGACTGGAGACCATCCCAATAAGGATATTGCTGTGATAGCGACCGAAGTATTCAATCGTTTTAAGCTGGCCGCAAATTGTCACGTTTAATTTTGTATTTTTTGTTATGTTCTTCAATGTTGATACAAATCGAATAAATTTAATTTAACATTACCCTATCTAGGATCCTTACAAATCCCAATCTGGTTTAACTGGCAAACGTTAATTTATGGTAGGCATTGGAAGGCAGTATATCTTTCAAACAAGCATCGGCAAAGCCATCAATCTAGATGTCTGTTCAGTATAAATTGGCTACCCGATACATTTTGAAACATTCTGGTTGACCTATCTATAGATTCGTTACATTTCTATTTGAAAGTAGCAGATAATTTATTCTTAATGCATATGATACAACGCAATACGATGATCAGATCCTTGATTATTTTATTTTTTTTTTTTTTTTGCAGGTCCCAGTGAGGAATTTGGCCACCTTATTTCTATGGTTTCATAGACAATTTTGAATTGATTGATCCATTGAATTTAGATCCTTGATGAGTTAGGATAGTTTTGCCGAGCAAGCATTTGAAGGTGGTATGGTTTTATCTTTGGTACAAACCAATTGACCGGTGGCAAGTTGTTCGTAACAACCTTATTCACCTTTGCAACACTGGTATAGTTCAATCAAGATTTATTTATTATAATCCACATCGGTGTAAAAGAATGGTCTCCAAAGGGTCATGTGATGTAATAGTCGCTGGATTTTAGTTTCAAGATAACGAACACCGTCGATGCATTTGTGTGCATATCAACACACCAATTGTATAATTTCGTATAATTGAGCCAACTGTGTACCGTTGGACGATGAGCTTGTGAAATATTAAAACGGCTATCTAATGGAACGATTTGTATTACAAAATTATATTTCGCTTAGTAATCGTCCTCCGTATTGACATTGAGATATTTGTAAGGCAAATTGGGTTGCTTAGTACACAAGTGCCAACGACTGAGCTCTCGCAATCAAACAAAAATATTGTAAATACCCTCGAACGTCTTGTGCATAATCTTGGCGAGGCATCAATCAAGCTGTGAAGATTACTGTGATGATATTTTAAATGGTCCTTGCGGAAATGTATTGATAGAATACGACAATTATGGTGAGGTATTTTTGACCAAATGATTGTTGAACAACTTCATCCCACGTTATGCCAATATACCAGAATATGATTTTTCCTTTGATTATTGTACACGATAACCAGCCGAATAGATGAACTATCTTCGCTGACGGGTCGAGGGTTTCTCATGGTTTCCATTTAATAAATGATTTCGTCTGATCCCTGTATCAGCGCAACGTCGCGAAAGCCTATCGATGCGCTTTCGGCTTCTTTTGTGAATGTCTCAGCAATTTGCCCATACTATCACAGATTGTCTCTCTGTCCGCATATGCCTTGGAAACGATTTTGTATTTGCAAAAGTGGTTTAGTATTTTAAAAATGTAGTTTTGCAATTTTGTACCAATTTGGAGTTTCTATAGTTTGGTGATACGTTGGATCGTAAAAATAGAGAACTATTAGAATCCTAGAAGTACACTAATCAGGAGTAGGTCATGATAAGAATGGATGAGATGGGTATACCGTTTCCACCAATCTGGTATCTCGCCCTAAAAATCAAAGGCCATATAGGCACGAATGCACTCGCATAAACATATTAGTAGAGACAATGCTATAACAGTTGCTAATGACCGCATCGGGACATGTTAGAAAACTTTTTTGTGTCCGAATTGAATTAATTAGGCACATGTAGTTCTAACACGACTGCGCCCTTCACACAGAGCTCGCCTACGATGCAAATTTTGAGAGAAACTTTTTCCAACCAATAAAAAGCACACTGTACTTGTATTTTGTAATTACAATGGTTACAAGATATACATGATCGGCATTTCCTACAAATATGAAGATAAAAAATCAGTAGAAATAAGTTAAATTATCTAAATTGAAACACGTTAAAATATCTAGGTCGAAACAAGTTATCTAAATACAGGGTGTGTCATCTGTTAGTCCTTTTTTCATTTATAAATAAAACACACATTTTGGGATGTAAAGTCAAAATTTTTTATTGATAAAGTAATGGCAGTGAAGTATGTCCCAAATAACAAAAATAAACCTGTATTAGTATATACACCGTTAAAAAATTCTTATAAGAATTTTGAGTGAAAACTAGAAAATAAACTCAAAAAAATTATTTGACATTCTTCATAATACCCCGGAAAATCATTTCCATTTTTCTTCATTTGTAAGTAGTTTGCAGAAGATAATTTATTTCAATATATCTTAATGCCGGGTATAAAAACCGCAGTACTCTCCAAATATCTGGTAAAAACAAATTGTGTAGAAAGCCACTATGTGGAATTTACACGATAAGAGGATATTCAGACAGAGAAGAAATTCAAGTGAGCTAAAGGACATTTCCGAAAAACAGGATATTTTTGAATTTTGTTCTGGTAAATGGAATCGTTTCGTTAGGTATAAGTAGTTTTAGTTTAAATATATTACTAAAATCGTGGAGTTTGTCGAAAAATGACTATAAGATAACACAATGAAATGAACCTAGTTTCCAAATATCCTTTTTAGTTCTGATAAATTTAGTCGATTTTATTAGCTTGCGTAATTCTTGCTAAAATAAATTTTGGTTATCGTAAACTTTGTCGGAAAAATCACCTATATGTAAAAATAAGAGCCTTTGTTGACAAAAATAAATTAATTAAGTGCAATTTCCAAACGATACCGAGAATAAGATATCATTTTTAGTTGTGGAAAATGAAGATGATTTTATTGGATTGAATGGTTTGTTTAGATAAACTCTGAATATCCTAAAGTTTGTCGGAAAATTTCACTATGTCCAAATGTTAGCTTCAGGTTGACACAATCAAATAAATCTAGAGTCATTTCCAAATCTAGGGGATACGCGTCATTTTTCGCTCTCACAAATCTAATCGAATTTATTGGTTTGAGTAGTTTTAATTTAGATAAGTTCTGAATATCCTAGAGTTTGTCGGAAAATTGAACTCTAGGATATTCAGAATTTATCTAAATTAAAACTACTCAAACCAATAAAATTGATTAGATTTTCGAGAGCAAAAAATGACGCCTATCCTCTAGATATGGAAATGGCTCTGAATTTATATGATTGTGTCAACCTGAAGCTTACATTTGGACATAGTGAAATTTTTCGACAAACTCTAGGATATTCAGAATTTATCTAAATTAAAACTACTCAAACCAATAAAATTGATTAGATTGGCGAGGGTTTAATGTGTTTTAATTTTTATCGATTATTTCTGACTCTTTCTTTCAACTTTGCAAAATACATAAATCGAATATGAAAAAATGTGGCACGTATTTCCGTCTCTTTCTATTATAATATAGTTATTTCGCGAATATATTATTTTAACAGTGTACATACTAATACTGTTCTGCATTACAAATTTCTAATTGGATTTGTATATGTACACGGGATTTTTTTTGGGACAAACTTCACAACCGTATAAAGTACTGTAGTCCTATGCCATTTATGTATGAAAAACAATAACGCTCATATGCTCACCGCACCTTTGCCTACAGGCCAGCGTCCGAACATCAGAATTTTCAATGACTTTTTCCAATAAAAGCGAATTAATGACCTCAAATTCAGCTCGAATGTTCTTTTTATGTTGTTGAATTGTTTGTGGATGATTAGCATACACCGTAATTTTCAAATATCCCCACAAAAAATAGTGGTTTGAAATCCAGGCTTCATTGTGGCGAAGGAGGTTTACAATTTCTTGATATTATGCAATCAAGAAAATTTGTTGACAATAAATAAATTGTTGTACGACTTGAGTGTCGTGTCGCTCCGTCTTGTTAACATGTTGCAACAACGTTCCCCATTTCCCCAAAATAATGATGCCACCAGCCCATCAACCACACCAAACAGTGACTCTTGGGAGGATGAAGCTCTGCTTCGTCAATAACATGAGGATTCTCCGCTCCCCAAACTCGACAATTTTGCTTATTGGCGTACCAATCAAGATGAAAGTGAGTTTCATCGCTAAAGATAATTTTTGATGAAAAACCTTCATTTTTTTTAAACGAATAAGCATCCAATTAACAAAACTGGTGAGTCCAATTTTTGAGTTAGTTGCATTTTGTATGGATCGATGCACATAAAGATCAATATGCTAAATGTGAAATGATTAGTTCTTGTGAACGATGCCTGATTGATGCGCCTGGTTCATTATTAACAGCTGCCACTGCATCAGGAGTACGAACTGGATGAACATGCTGATACGGTCTATGACCTTCCACTGAACCTTTTTCTTCAAAATGATCAATAATTTTGCCAATTGCACGCTCAGTAGGACGTCCATGTCGACCAAATCTCTCATGTAATTACGAAATGTTGTTGTTGTTGAACGATTATTTTCATAATCAATTTAGACAATCAAAATTCGTTGACTTTTCATATGTTAAAGAATTTTTTATAACAGATACATAAATCACTAAAATTCATCGCTTGCAAAAAGGTCCAACAGATGGCCCACCCTGTAATAATATGGCCACCCCGTAATAATATTATACAGTTGCGAGCAATTAAATCGACCCAAACCTCTGCGCGTAAAAAAGGCATATTTTTTTATTTTTATTTTATTTTTATTTTAGTGAATTAATTCGTAATATAAATTACAGTACAATTTTAGCAATAAAAATATATCAAATGAAATACATAATTCTGGTTATTATAATAAATTATTTAAAATAGTTTTCCTTTAAAGATAGTCTGATTCCAGATTTCGTCATATTAAAATCACAAAACATACTTAATTGATTATAAAACTTCGACATTAAATTCAAAGGTTCGTCACATCCATAATTAGTTTTATGAAAATCTAATTTCAGAAGGGTTCGAGTACGTAGATTCCTCACAGGGGCATACAAGTTAAGGTTAGATAATAAATACGGGCTGACTATTTCACCATTTAGTAAATTGGAAATGAAAATAGCCCCAGCATGCTGCCGACGAATATCAAGTGGCTCAAGTTTTAGAGATTTACATCGCTCGGTATATGGAGGGAGGCCTAAAACATTCTCCCACCACATTCTACGATTATCAAACCCAATAGTTTTCCAGGCATAGAAAATTAAGAATGATTTCTGAACCGCCTCAATTCTCTTGACATGATTACTGTAACTTGGACACCAAACACATGACGCATATTCAAGTTGTGAACGGACAAGAGTTTGATATAGCGAGATCAAAGCTTTCGGGTTATTAAACTCTTTCATAATTCGTTTAAGAAATCCTAACATAGAACAAGCCTTTGCAATTATCAAATCAATATGCCGATTCACTGATAAGGTTTGTGTAAACATAACCCCAAGATCTCTTACTTCAGTTATTCTTGATAACTTATCATTATTAATACAATAATCATGTATTACATATGACGATGAGCGGGTAAATGACATAATTTTACATTTCTTGGTATTCAAAAATAATAAATTATTTTCACACCAATGGCTAATTGCATCAATGTCCTTCTGCAGATTAAATGAGTCTTGCGTATTATTTATAGGGGAAAATATTTTTAGATCATCAGCATAAATTAGACAACGAGCGAATTTGACACATTTGGTGATATCGTTCAAGAATAAAATGAAGATAAGGGGTCCAAGATGGGAACCCTGTGGAACTCCCGAATGCACTTTTATCGGATTAGAAAATCTGTCATTTATTTTTACAAACTGTATGCGTTCAGTAAGATATGATTCAATCCATTTTAACAAATTATTAGAAATGCCAAAAGATTTTAATTTTTCCAATACAATAACATGGTTGATTGAGTCAAACGCCTTACTAAAGTCAGTATAAATGACGTCAAGTTGCGCCTTAGCCTCAATCACCTCCAAGGCACGTTTTGAAAATTCCATTAAATTCGACACGGTAGATCTTCCACGGAAAAACCCATGTTGTTCGTCAACTATAAATGACTTCAGACCGAAATACATGTGTTCACAAACAATTGATTCGAATAATTTAGGGATCGCTGATAGTATAGAAATGCCCCTATAATTAGAGACATCATTCCTATTACCGGATTTGAAGATTGGAACAATATGTGAGGATTTCCAAACAACTGGAAAAATTCCCGACGAAAGTGATCCATTGAATAATATTGATAGAGGAAATGCTAGCTCATGACCAAGTTTTTTTAGGAAACTTGAAGGAACACCATCTGGGCCACAGCCATCTTTAAACTGAATGAGTGATTTGATAATATCCTCCGGGGTGATACGAGGTATATGCAAGGTGGTGTTTGTACTATTATATGTTGTATCCGCAAGTGTTCTCTTATTAACATTATCTAGTCTATAAGTATTTTGGAAGAAAGAACCAAATAAGTTGGCTACGTCTATAGAGTTATTGCCCGAAACATTATTGTAAGACATTGTCGACGGAAAACCGCATGTTTTCCTTCTAGACTGAACGAAATTCCAAAACGATTTCGGATTTAATATCAAATCATTTTGAACCTTGTTGATATAGTTTCTATAAGCTATTTTATGCATGGAATCAAATTCATTAGATACAGAAGAAAAGGCTAATTTAACAGAAGCATTGTTGGATCTTTTCCATTTCCGATATAATTTCTTCTTGCGATTACCTAAATTAATCAAGCATTTATTAAACCACGGAGGATTATTTCGATTATTCTTAAAAACAGAAATTGGAACGAATCTGTCGATACCACTAAACAAAATATTATAAAATAGTTGCACATCATGATCTAAGTCATTAAATGAGAAGCGCGCATTCCAGTCAATTGATGAGAAAAATGAAATCAGGCTATCAAAATCTGCACGTTTAAAATCATAAAATTTAGATATAAAATTATTCTTAATTGAGTTAGACAATAAAAGTTCTGATTGGTTCAGATTGACCTCCATCGACTTATGGTTAATATCATTAACAATATATGGAACGGGTGCTTCGATTACCGTATATAAATTAATCGAATTTGTAAAGAATAAATCCAAAAACCTACCAATGTAGTTAGAAACATCATTAATCTGGATATAACCATAAGATAAGATGGAGTCAATACATGAAGTTTCAACAGTCGATGTCACGTTACAAGGTATGATATAATTTACATCCACATCATATACCCATTTGACATTAGGTAAATTAAAGTCTCCCAGAATTAGCACGTTGTCGTCTATGTTGGTTGAAGATGAAATTTTAAACAAACACTGTGTATATTTAGTATACACCTCAGTTTCCGAATTCGGTGGAATATATAAACCAATGACATTTATTGATTTCTTACAGATGTTCAGCTTTACACATAATAGTTCTATAGTTGGGTCGCAATCAACTGTATCACTTACGATAGTAGAGTGGACAGCTATGAGTATCCCACCACCTTTTGATTTAGAACTATTTAATTCAGATCGATCCCGTCTATAGACAATGTATTCCGCAGGAAAGTACTCCGCATTGTAAATATCAGCATTCAAATTGGTTTCGACCAGTACATATACCGGATACCTAGATGCACAAACAAAACGATAAACCTCAGAAGATTTTGAAGCAATGCCACGAACGTTTTGGAAATAGATGAAATTTGAGTTAATATCAACACCGACATTACTATCAGATAAGGTTATATACGCATTCGAGGCTGCTGGCGAACTCCGCGAAAATTTGTCTTCTGATTGAAGTTATATTCCTTAATGAGGAGATGTTCGGGCCATGCCTCGGCCTTCATTATAGTTTCAAAGCACTCAACAGGAACACCAACCTTATATGAAACATATCCAGCGTTCTTTTCAAAACGTGTGCAATTTGCATCCACAATACGAAGATTATTTTTTACGAAATTTTTAAATTCAATGTCAGTAACGGTTGGCTGTAAACGGGACACGAAGATCCATTTTCGCGGTGTAATGGCTCCAATAGAACCAATGCCCTCTGTAGCTGTACCAATTATAACATCTTTCTCAACTTGCATCTTTCCATTATTTTGGAAAGCCTTATTTGTAAACGTTATGGGTTTGTTTTGCAAAGTAGCGCCTAAATGGCTTAACCGATTTTCGTAAAACAACTTTTGTTTCAAAGCTTAGTATTTTATCTTTACAACGACACCGTTATCATTAAAGTACTTTTCAAATTAAAGCAGTTGTAGCAAAATGTGATGTTTCCGGTGAAAACATTTGGCCTTCTCCTGTATAATACATGGGATTGCAGAAAGAGACGCCCAAGTTGTTGCTTTATTGCAAAAAGGACGCAATCAATGGGAAATCGCTCGTCAGCTAAACTTGAGCCAATCTGTTGTGTCAAGCGTTTTCAGAAGGTTTCAGAAAACTGGTACTTTGAACCGGATATGACACACCAGCCGGTATGGAATACATAAGATGGAATACAACGAGATGGAGCTGATAGTCAATGGACCGTAAAAAGACACTAAGACGCTAGAGAACACATCAATTGGAGGATCGAACAATGGAGGTACTGTAACCTCATGGCTTGATCTGGGCTGCTATGGTGGTTGCACACTCGTATTACAGTGCAGCTCGTAGTCGGAAATGGGAGGTTCTGTCCACCACCTTCACAGCGGCCATGGTTCCAAAATATTAACGGGAGGTGTGCAAAAAAAACCGAATTTAAAAACAAACACAAGACCGGATCGTAAGGTAAAAAGGACCGTTAGGCTATTACATTCTATGTTACCCTCCTCCTACCAATTTTAAGTTCACTTAGACCTTTACAACATTTCCCCGCAGCTTGCAACCGCACAGAAGGAAGAGGTCACCATGCTGATCGATGGAACCGACGCCAGATTCAAAAAAAAAATATGGTTGACCAAAAATTAACAAAAGAATTAAACGTTAAGGGCCCAAAAATAGAAGGAAACAAAAAAAAATATGAAAGAAATTAAATTAAGAAAAAGAAAAGCCAAAATTAATAAATTTGAATGGAAATTAGTAACATGCGATACTTTACAAGAGATGATAATGAAAACTGCGACTCCTGTTTTTATAGCGTCGCACCGCGTCGTCACAACACAACGGCTTGCCGATGCACACCGTTGGTTGTATCTTGTTGAAGCAGAATGAATAATCATGATGGCGTCTCCTCTTTAATAAAGTCTACTGTGAATTAACACAACGCACATTAGGGTTTTAAGTAGTGTTTAGTCCCAAAAATGTCTAGAGCCTAAAAAAATGCACCAAATTGAGTTTTTTTTTTAAATACTCTTTATGAGATTCTTAAAAGATCCCTCATGAGTATTTTGTCTGAAAATTTTTTGTATACATAGAAAACATACTCAGATATTTGTTTAAAAACATCACTGTTTTTCTTAACCCTTTGAAGCATATATTTTTGTGTTTAATATTTTTTTCTAAAATTTGGTACACATTGTTTTTTGCGGTCGCTACGTTCAAATATGGAGTTAGATTTTCGATATTGACAGTTGACAGCTGTCAATTAGCAGTCAAATCACTTTCACTTGTTATAAATCTTGAATTTATTCTCATTTAGTACGTGTCTTGGGTCTGAGTATGTACTGATTTCTATGCATACAAAAAAATTTCAGACAAAATACTCATGAGGGATCTTTTAAGAATCTCATAAAGAGTATTTAAAAAAAAATACTCAATTTGGTGCATTTTTCTAGGCTCTAAACATTTTTGGGACTAAACACTACTTAAAACCCTTATGTGCAACCGCTTGCCGATGCACACGGTTTGGTTGATAATTGATGGAGCAGATGTTGAGATGGTATATCTTCGTTGATAACTAAACGCTATGTTTCGTTTCTTATGACCTTGTCACTAGGTACGCAGTTCGCCAATATGTAATGATGACGTAGCGAAGTTTTCTGGTACTATTATAAAATTAATAGATTTTAATGAACAAGGTACTTTCTTAAATTTTTAATCACAATTTTTATTTTCTTTTATTTTTAATTAAAGCTCGATCCGACTTGTCACTCATTCAAAAATTTACTGACTAAAATACCTATCATGTTCCTCTTCTCGTCAATTCGATTGCAACTCATGTTTTTCCGTTTTTATATCTGTCCTCTTCTTGTGGACGACAAGTATATCACCAGCTGATCAACTTTCGGGTTGTCACAGTAAATATCAACAAACAAGGTGGGTAGGTATGAGACAGGTTGTATGGTATAAAGGCGGTAAGCAAACAAAAAAATTCCTGAGTGGTAAGTATATTTTTTTTGAAAGTTCTTGTTCAACCAGACAATGCCTACTAAAACACAATCAGACTGGAGCTTCGTTATAGTACGATCTGCCGCCCGGTCTACTGGCGTCTACGATCTTCGCAGTGCTGTTTTGCTGAAATAGTCTCGAACGGCGGCGGTTCAATCATGGTGTGGGCTGGCATATCGCTTGACGGACGTAGAGGAGGTTTGGCCGTGAAGATATATCGAGCATATATCGAGGACATTCTTCTGGATCAGGTAGTGTCCTACGCAGGATATATAGGGGAAGATTTCATATTGATGAGATTGGATTCGAGACGATGTAGTGGCCAGCCATGAATCAAATTGAGCATTTATGGGACGAACTAAAACGGAGGGTCCGGTCAGAAATCCGGTACCATCTAACAATTATGACCCCAAGATTGCGTTGGATGAAGAATGGGGTGCCATCCCCCAAGTTTTGTCAAAACCAATAAGGTCAATTGTAAGTATTAACTAATAAAATATTTTGTGTTTTGCTTGAACTTTTTTTGTAATTTAAATTTAAATATCCCCAATATTTTTTTTTTGAGAATATAGAGATGAAAATAGATTCATTTTAAAGAAAAATGTCAGGCTTTTTAAAAAGCTTTTAAAAAAAATTCCCCTTTTAATGAGCGCTGAAGGTTTGAGTCGATTCAGTTATTCGCGAGTGTAGTACAATTTACAAATTAAATATAAAATCTAAATGTAATAAAGTCACTTATACATTGTCGATGTGAGGGACGCAAAGCTCGCTGTGCAATCTACGTAATAGGTTACGTGTCAACAGGCGCGTATATTGCATTGCATTATCAACCTCCCCCAACCCTAAACAGTTAGCTCGTCGGTGATGCAGTCATTTTAATGTTTGGTGATTTTCGATAAATTTTACCAGTTACACCACCTCAACACCAACCGATGAACTTAATGCATATTATCAGTTTTGTGGGAACACCGCACAAACCGAATGGAAATGGTAACCGATGAATGCACACTATACTTGTTCTCAAATATCGCTCAGAATTACAAAAATCGTTAATTTCTCAAGAGACGTGCTATATTAGCAGCCAAGAAATCTCGATGTCAATGCCAATAGTTTTATCATTTATAACGTAACCTAGGCGAAGCGAAAACGTATAAATGCATCGGAAATGAATCAACATGAAGTTGTCAATCATTCTACTAAATTCTTTGAATTCTCTTGATTTACTAGGTATGCGATCGTTTTAACATTTTGAATTGGCGTGCCTATCAATAATATCATCGAAGCTTCAATTTAAAATGGAAAATTAGTGGGTGACGAACTTTTCCACGCATCCCAATGATTCCGATCGATATTCCATTCGAATGCAAACGTTTGAAGCTTCCAGTGCGACTTTCCTTTGCAACTACCATCAACAAAGTGTTACGACTGTGTGGTCGCAACCACAATTTTATGTTTTGTATTCCCCTCTGTGGCACTATTCTGGTAATTCCCCAGGAATAGAGAACTGGGGAAAGATTGTACATAGCTTTTATCTACAAATCAGTTTTTTCTGGTCTACTGAGAAAAAAGTTTGATGTAAATATTTGTAAATTGGGAATTTTTTTTCCATAGCGAAATTATCAGGGAAAGTTATTCCCAATTTTATTTTGTTTTTAAAAAAATTGCCACTAACTTTTTACCTTAGTATGCCAGAAAAAACATATTTAAATAGAATTTATAAGTAAATTATTTAGCCAGTTCCCTATTCTCGGGGAATTACCAGAATAGTGCCACTGGTTAGTGTCTTTCCTTTCCATGATTGCTCAATATTGGTATATTCACCTCAGTTGTTGTCTTCGCTTTCGTTTGTTAATTGTGCGCTGAACGCACTCGCGACGTTTTGTTTTGTACCTCATCGGGTGGTGGCGCATGGGTGAGGAGAGGAATGACGAGAGAGCGAGACCAATGCGCATCGAGCGTGTGTAAAGCAAAACTTTTTAGAGAAATGTTTTTCTTATATGCTTCTCGTTAATATCAATGCGAATTGATATAAACGAAAAACAGAGAAGAAAGACATTCTTCTAGAACGTTTTGCGCGTTGTTGCGGCGTAAGAGTTTTTTTTTGAGGAAGATTCGAGTTTTGATTTTTATATAGTCGATTCTTGTGTGAGATAAAAAAGTCTTGATTTAGAGTTGTATTTTGAAAAAATATTTTTTTTTTGTTTTGGAATAAGCCGAATTTCTTTTTTGGTGATAGAATGATTTTTTTTGGCATTGAAGAATTCCTGAGAGTGAATTGATATGTCGAGTGTTAAGTTTATGTAAAATAAAATTAATTTTTGTAATAAATTTGAGATACAAATTAAAACGGTAATTATTCGAGAATTATTTATTTCCGTAAAGTTGTACAGTTTGTGGTTTTGTGGCGTATAAAGTTAATTCGTTAAAGATAATCAGACAGTGTTCAGATTTTTAGTTGTGAGTTTGTGAGTGGAAGTAAAAAGAGTGTGTATAACGTCGGCTGGCATACCACAACCTATTTTTTTTAAAAAAAAGGTTGCCAGACCGGGCCTAATATTTGTTCATCGATCAATTATAATTTATTTCGGCAAGTGAATTCCACCGACATCTACTTCAGCAGACAAAACGTCAATTTTCTTTTTTTTACTGCGGCATCATATCCTAACGAGTGGCAAACAACGTGGTCATTTTTTATTTCGGTGGAAGGCTCACTCAGATCGATAACGGATAGTCTAACGTGTTGTCATAATAATAACGGCAAAGTTGCCGCAACTATAGCAGTGGCCCAACGGGACATTACAATTTACATCAAACGTTTAGCACCTGTGTTGGGCGGGCACAGTGGCAGAGAACAAAGGCGGAAGGACGTTTACCGAACCAGGTGGCCGACCGGCCAGAGGATTAATATTTATAGTTTTGGCGGAGCAACGCTTATACATTATTATTTATTTACGGGTGGCCAGTTGAGACCACTTCAAATTCGAGTATTGGTATCGGGGAGAGGCCTCGCAACGGCGGACCGCTCAAGGTCGCATTAACAACGGTGGGGTATCGGCACATAAAGCCGCAACGGGGGGCAAGGTCACCTGTGGCATGACGGCCGCGCAACGCTGCAACAGTTTTTTTAAGATAATTAAGGTACCATTTTTTTATTTTATTTTTTTTTAACTTTTTTTTTTGTTGATTTTATTTTTTTAATATTTTTTTTATTATATTAAATTTTCAAATTTATTGTAATCGAGCGTCGCACAGCGATCGCGTGTCACGCGCTCGAGGTACATTGGTCTCGTTTCCCTCACTTCACAGGGAAGTGGTGTTTTCTTATTTTTTTTTGTTTTTGTTATCTAAACCTATGAAAATAAAATGAATTATTAATTTTTTGGTTGAGTATGGTGGGAGCGGAGACTCCCTTCTGTGTCGGCGTATTGATTGCGGTCCCTTGGTGCCCGCATCCAATGTCGTAACCAGGGCTTGCTCCTGTTTGAGTTCGATTGGATGCGCGCACCAAGGCACCTCTCTTCTTTTATAATTATTGTGTTGTTCGTTCCTCAGATTCCGTTCGACGAATTTCGGCGGAACTCCGGTTTTTTTTATTATTATTATTTGCGTTCCCCCCCCCCTCCACCCCCCCCCCCAACTTTCTGTATTAATCACGGTGTAAGCCAGGAGCGTCATGCAAGCCTCAAACCCCGCGACCTTAGCACTTCTCCCTGAGAACGTAGCCGGCAAAAATCACCCTGGAGGCCCTTGCATGCGCTTAGTGATATCTGCTGGATGGTAGTAGCCATCCTGTAACAAAAGCACAGTGACAATTGCTGCAAGTATGAAAATCCATGCTTCTCACATCGACAGATAAATGTGGTGTGTTCTCGCGTGTCGGAAAACCTCCTGATTTATTCGTATACGGACCAGATGAAAGTACAAAATATATTTTGGATCCAGAAGCACTTCAAAAAAAAATGTACATAACTCAGATTATGTAAAACTTATCGCTTAGAATTACGAATTCTATTTATTGATAAGTGAACTACGCCCTCAGATTAGCTACAACTAATTATCAAAATAAACAATGTAGCCTTGGTCTTCTTTCTATATTTAATAGACAAAACTAATCTACTAAATCCCCAGTTATAAAACTCCTAACCATGAAGCTGTATCATTGCTTATTATTAATATTTGTTGTCCGTGCGGCAACTGCCAATGAGGAGAACGACGCCAAAACAGATCGTTGTGAGCTAGAGATAGAGGTAAGATACATTTCATAAATTACTTATAAAATTATCATCTTACACTAAACTTTAATTTGATCAAGATAATAGAGCTTAAGGAGAAATTATGCCGTTTAAAGTTAGCTGGTCCGCATGAATTTCAATCCGACTACAATACAACAATAGCAAAATACAATGAAAATGGCGATGAAGTCCTTGAGGTTCAAGAATTTACAAATAAGTATTGTGGCATTGCAACTGATTTTACAGATTGTTTGTCGAATAATAAACCATCCGAAACGGTACTAAAATGCGAGGAATCACCAGGGTTTAGGAAAATACAACCTTCTATTGTAAAAGCAATACAAACGCTCGCAACGTACAGTTGTGATAATAACGCTGAAAATCTTAAAAGTAAGTATCGTAATGTGTCTAAAATCCGAAATCTATGTCTTACAATTTTTCTGTTACAGAACTTCTTCCGCACGATGGTTTTGGTTTATTATTCTTTAACAGCGATATAGATCGATGTCATATGTCGCCGAGTGTTGGCACAGTCGAAGAATTTTGTGTGACTTTAGATGAATCACGTTCGTGTATGGTAGAGGCTGTGGCCGATCATCCAAATAAAGATATTGCTGTGATGATTAAAGAGGTTTTTGCGAGTGCTAAAACCGCGGCGGGTTGCTAAACTGTCAAAAGTTAAAATTTTATGTATGTTTGATAATTTATTACTGTTTAAGAATTCATGTGTCGATCATTTTTATTTATAAAATATAAACTAAGAAAGCCCTTATCAGGCCAAGATCAAATGCATTTCTTTATTTTTCATTAGTAGTATACTGTTGTTTACAATTTAAACGATAATAAAACAGTGTTGCACATCTGGTGTGAGAGCACAAACTCAATCATGTAATTTAGGTTTACTGAAGTTTTACCTTTCCTATCCCCAATTTATTTAACCTCGAGCAAGGCCCGCGTAATTGGCCCTTTACCCACCTTAACACACAAAATTCTAATTCCATGAAATCTAAAACAAAATTTCAGATGTAATTAATTATAAGAAATTATTATTAGTCTGCTCTTATCTTACTTGAAATCCAAAACTTATGTATTTAACACGGGTGGTAAGTTTATTTACTTTTATTTTGACAGAAAAGAGTGAAACGAAATATTAATTTAGTGATTTAAGGTCTATACGTAATAAGCAACGCCATCAAATTTAAATAATCTTTAGCAAAAGTTGTTCAATATCGGATATTGGTTTGAGTCCCGACTAATTTTATGTATATCAGAGAATTCTCCAAACTCTTATACAAAAGAATCCTAAACTGTCTTGATCATAATAAATTTGACCATAAGTGGTCAAGACATTTCGAAATTCCATTCAACATGAAGAAAAAATCTACTAGTTCAATTGAACAGTGGCAAATTCTTGAAATGCGTTCAAAATTCATGTAAGAATTCGAATCTATCAAATGGATAGATCCAATATGGATACAACAACGAAAAACTTCAGCCAAAGTTGATGTAGGAATCCCAATCCACCTTTACAATCTAAATTTGACCATGGTGTCTCGGTCAAGAAACGGCTAAGTTCCATTTAGAATGGTCTAATTCAAGAACTATACATGTTAAATTCACGGTAAAATCTCAATCAAGATGTACGTCCTAAATTTGACCATTATTTGTTAAGAAATGGTCTAGTTACATTCATCTAGGCCTTCCAAAAATTCTTGAAAAATTAATTTTAAAATGCAAATCATTAACATAAGTCGACCAAGATCAATTAAGGAATAGCCGATTTCCTAATAAGTTAAAAAATATTTTAATATGTCTTTAAAAAAAATTCGCTTTTTAGCGGGAATTTTTAAGATTTTAGTAAAATCGGGATTTTAACATCAGGATTTTTAAAAGCGGCATATATTGAAAAGCGGGATTTTAAAAAATCGAGATTTTGATCATTTGGGATTTTGTAATTCGGGCATTAATATTGATCCCGATTATTTCCGGTATTCTCGCGAATATTCCGAAAGTCTGTAAATTACGAGAATTGGTGTTGTAACTTGTAATCGTCAAATTCTATATCGATATTCACAATCTCGTGATGCGGACCGGATAGGCGACAGGGTAAATCCGTAAAAATATTTTATTTTATAAAATCAAACTTTACAATTAATAAGTCTAATAAATTGTTTTCTCAAAATATTAAATTCCAGATAAGTTTTTTAATTGCCAAAAGTTACTGGATGCAGTTTCAAAAACAAGACAAAGACATATATCGAGCTCAGTGCGATAGAATTTAATTTACAGCCGCCACATATCGCAATTTTATTGTGCATCCAAATTATTTAGCCCGGCTAAGTCATTTGCAAGCACAAATAAAATTTGTATGGTTCTTTGAGCCGGATATTCGTACCGGAACACAAGAGCATTTACTTCGAAAGCTATACCGGAATATAAATTCGATTCAGCATAAAAAGCTATACGGAGCATCGCGAAGAACCATTTATTTAACGGCCCCTAGCGCAATTTATTGCATATAGACATCACGTGCAATTCATCAAATGCAGTACGGTCTGTAATTAAATTAAAAAATTTCAGATTCTAGCAACCCTGGAACCTACCAAATGGCACAGTGGTCAAAGCTTAGGCATTTGGATCGGGAGGTACCGGGTTCAAATCTCGATAGGGGCAGGATGCAAAGTAAAATTTCATCAACAGATTACGATCTATGGTTAAATGTAGCACATCTACGACCCCATACCTGTGTGCAAAACTCATGGGCCGACCTATCTTTCATGACAGTATAAGCTGCTCTTAAATTGGTCCTATAGCCGTTCGGCCTCCAGTTGGCCAAGAGGCGTAAAGTAAGGACGTAAAAAGCATAGCCGCGGAAAAGAAAGGGTGAGCCTTGAGCCCCAAAACAGATCGTACAGTTAACAATAAAAAAAAACTGGAAAGGGGCATAACTCGATTGCCAGAGATGAAAAAAATGTTGCCAGAGATGAAGGAAAATTATTTTTCAATTATGGCCGAATTGAATGGTCTTATTGGGAGGCGTAGTGTACAGGAATGGTTTGTAACTTTCGCAATGGATCACTCGGCGAATACGTCTCCAATATCCTCAGCGACTCCGCCAGTTAAGCTGCTTAGAATTAACATTCCTCTATTTTCAGGTGATAACGTTGTAAAGCAATCATTCCATAACTTGTACAGTACTATATCATTCATGAGAAGAATTATCAAACCTTCTCACAGAAGTTTCAGTATTTAAAAAAGTGAGCATTTCAGCAAAAGTGAGTCGATCTACATTGAATCATTTTAGAAACTGATCCAGAGATACGATATAAGGCGGCATATTGTCTACGCGTTTTTTTAAATTTTTACAAAGCATCAACAATGTAAAGGCAACATCAATCATCCGACAAAGTGGTCAGAGGACTTAAAAGCTATCGGGTCCAATGTGGACTGCCGGGTCCTTGCTTGCCCATATATGCTTAGCAAATTAGATTCTAATTACAAAAGTTTATGTGCTGAACATACAAAGGAAAGCGACTCTCCAACACTTAACAAGCTTTTTGACTTTTTCTTATTTTCGTTAGAAGAAGTGTTGAGAACAAGCCGAATACTCTTGAAAATGCAGAATTGGCAATTGCTAGAACGTTCTTAACAATTAGTAAACTAACATTAATACGAAAGAAAAGTCATTGTTTAAATTGTTTCAATTTTATTCATGACACGCACAACTGCAATTCACGAGCTTGCTGTCGTTAATACAACAAAAATCATCACACTTTTCTACATACTGAAACCGACAAATCAGCTCAAGCGTAGCCGGAACAATCTATACGTCTAAAAACTTTGAAGAATTCAAATTTGTACAAGTTACTTCTGGCGAATCACAGGTGATTTTATCAACTGCACTGGTAAAAAAAAGAACGGATTTGGCGGTTTCCGAATATTTCGAGCCGTAGATTCAAGGAGAAGGAACTATTCGAGGTCATAACCAAACGAATTAGTTAGTGATGGGAAATTTATAATGCAACTACCATCTCGAGAAATAGCTGGTCAATTAGAATTGTCATATAATTTAGCAATACTCAAAATGTTCGCCATGGAGATTTAAACGAGATTCCGGTTTTCATTATCTCATTCATGGCCGGATATGAAAAATTGGGACACATATGATCGAATTTCCCACTGATATGAATTATTACTATCCACCCGCATCACGGGGTTATCATTAAATAATCAGCAGCATCGTCAGCATCGACTTGCGGTTACTGATGACGTTGAAAATATGTTCCGCCAAATTTGATTAAGCGATGCAGACAAAAGACACGAAAATATTTTATGGAGATAAGCACAAGATCACAGCCAACGGGCAAAAACTTTCGGTTTAAGAACACTAGCATACGGCCACAGCGCCCGCTTCATTTCTAGCAACCCGGTGTGTCAATGAGGTAGCAATACAAACCAGAGAAGGTTCACAAATCGCAACAGAATCAATATTGAAGGTCATCAACGTAGATGATCTCATGACGAATGTGTACTACAAAAACAGCTGAGGATCACTGCGGAACCATTAAAGGAAATTAGCCATTAAAAGGTATTTGGGAAAAAACGGCTATCTCCAGTCATAGTTCTTAGAAAAATACTGTTTCAGAACTTATGAACTGCTAATCTGATGGAGAGGTCAATCAAATTCGCATTCCTCTTTGGTTGAATGCATATAGCAGCATAGAACTACGTGGGTTCTGCGTCACCTGAGTAAAAACAGACCCTTGAAACGGGTTAGCCTCTTACCTATTGAGGCCAGCCCGGTTTCACAGAATTTGCCACTACCCATGTTCGCACTCCTTGCGGCATTTATTCCCGCAGCTCAGTCTTTTAGAGGAAAATGGCGTGGGTATTGGAGTGCATGGATAGCGGCCTTGCTAGCCGCAGAAGAAAAGAGGGAACAGTTGAGTGGGGTAACGGACCCCTACATAGTGGCAGTGTCGTCGACCCGTTATGCGGATCGAGTCGACCGAGGTTGTATATTATGGTGTTTACACCACCATATTAGATCAATTAATATGGAAACAAAAATATATTGGCCTCTGGCCCACAACAGAATTTAGTAAGTATATTTTTTTTTTTTGGGTACCACGGCGGTTTTGGCAGAAGGGGAAAGAGTGCCTATGTCACAACATTCCCGTCCCGAGAGACAGCCAAAAGAACAACGTGTTACCTGGGCCGTAAGAATTAGTATGGTGAGCCCTGTATACTTACCAATTTACCGCTTTGTTCTTCACAAAAACCCAAAAAAAACACACAATATCTTAATTACCACAGAAAATTTTTATTCATTAAACAAAAAAACAAACCAAAAACAACAAAAAAAAACTATGTATTTAGCTTAATTATCCGCCGAGCTGAGCTACTACACGGATAATTAATGGTCACTGACTGCCTCCAACCAAGAAAATTTCGCGGTATTTATTCCAAAACTTAATTACTTGTTGAGAGAGAGAATTTACATTTTAACCCAGTGATTAAAATTGTTCTCTCAATCAACTTACATTTTATTTTTGATGACAATCCAGAAAACTTTTAGAAACCGCGCATGTTGTGAATTTCCGGCTCGTATTTGCTACTAGCGGAAGTTTGTACAACAACAAATACAGATGGTTTTGATTTTCACATAGGTTGACGTATTCGTAAATATGTCAATGCTATACATAAATAAACCACTTGCATTTATCGTGTACTTGAAAAATGTAGAGATGTCGAATTGCATAAACTATTTACGCCTACCCTACAGAAACTCATTAAAAAAAAAATTCTAACATGAATTAATTAAATGGCCTTGTAGTAAATAAACGTAAAAAGAAAATGTGAAAACGTAGCATGACTGGTACATAAGTTAGATATAGTTAGAGAATTATCTCCAAGGTCATGCAGATAAGAAAATTATTAGTTTTTTTGTTTGGGATAGGTTAGTAACGGAATTAAATAGAATTCCGTTACACCCTGGATTACAAACATGCTTATTGATGACCAGAACAAAGATAGTACCAGTGAAGGCAATAAGCGTGCTCATGAGTGCTCTACTATTGACTAAAATAATGAAAAATGTACGCTTAGCCATAAATCTAAATATAGATCGAATAGTACTATGTACTGACTCCTATATCGTGCTAGATTAGTTAGCCTGACCTTCCTACGTTTATCGCCAATTAGAATCATGTCTCATCAGGAGACTAGCCAACGAATGTGCAAAGGGGAATGACTGCCATAGACTTAGCTAGATTCAAGCTGTGGTGGCCTGAATCCCAATGGTCAGAAAAATTGGGAACTGTGAGTGGCCAGCTCAAAGAAACAGCCGGAAAATAGGAAATTAACATACAAAATGAACTTTGACAACGATATACTGAACAGATTCGTTTCAAATACCACAGTTTTTTCAAAATGAAGAAAATTGCAAACTCTTAATCGAGATGTCATGAGTTTTGCAGCATTGCATTTAATTCTATATACGCAACATTAACACTTTCTTGAATCCAATACCGACAATCTGAAACGGTATTGTCAAAATCCAGCCAGCTTAAACCATTAAGCCTCTTCATCGACAGTGATAGAATAAATCGCATTGGCTGTAGAATCGAATAATGAACCTTAACCTCGTCGACCAAGAATCCCATACTATATGACCTCGCAAAGGAGATTGCAACTATTTTTCTGCAGAACATGCATCATTAATTCTATCATGCTGGAATTAGTTTTATTAAGAATTTCTTCAGTCAGCAGTTCTAGGTGATTCGTGCGAAAGACGCAATTCGACAAATGGTGTACAAATGCGTTGCATTTCAAGCGGAAACCTCGAAGACAATGATTACGTTCACTCCTACGTGAAATAGGCTTGGATTACGCTGGCCAATAAAATGCTAAAGATGAATCTTCGTCTGCCTGGGCACTAAAGCAGTTTACATTGTATTTGTCGGGAATCTTACAACAGCAAATTATCTATGTGCACTGTCTCAATTCACTGATTGTCGTGAACTATGTGGGGATATCTTTAATGGCCACAATCGAACCAACTTTGTCGAAGGCAACATACGATCAACCTGGTCGACTTCCTGAAAACCAATACTAATAAATTATCTTCTTCTTTTCTCGAAAATAAGATAAACGGGCACTTCATTCCTGCAGGTTCTTCTACATTGGAGGGTATTTGGGAGGTGCGAATAGCTACCTGAGATTCCATTCTCACATTCAAAGAATCTACAACGCTAATTAACTGGCATTGAAGCAATCCTTAATTCGCGTCGACGATATGCAACAAATTCCGAGGAAATTTGAGTGCTCACTGGGGTACTTCATAATTGGGCGACCACAGTTATCCCTACCCGAAAAATTTAGGAAAGATTTTCCTTTTTAATTATTTCAGGCTCATTTTTAATTTTTTGGCTCCCACATTTCTTATACAAATTTCGAGTATTAGAAACAGGTAGTGAAGGGTTCTGATTTTAGAAAAAATTCAGTTAGGGTTCATGCGATGTGGGCCGTATTTCATTGTTTAATTTATTCGGCTGTCATTTATAAAACTTGGTGAAGGGGGATTTTATATGCCGTAAATCGGATTCCATTCCAATCCCTGGTTAATGTTCTTAATTTTCCTTCTCAGCCCAAATATTTGAGTGACACATGATCTGTTTGCAGAACAAAGTCTTACCCATACAGATATTAGTGGAAATCGCTTCGTTTAATTTACGGTAATCAATAAAGAATCGTGTTTTCACATTCCCTTTTTTAATTGATTCGGCTGTCTCCAGCTGCTTTGCCTTCGGTAATCGTTTTGGTGCTTGCCAAATTAGAGTTGAGTATCATGTATCGATTCTATGTTGCAAAATATTAGCTTAAATCGTCGTCACACCGGACAAGTGGTGCAGTGGTTAAAGCTTCGGCACTTGAACCGGGAGCTACTGGGTTCGAATCCCATCAGAGTCGAGATGCAAAATAAATTTTCATAATCGATTACAATCGGTGATTTTAATAAACACAACTAAGACCCTCCGATGGAATGCAGAACTCAGCGCCGACCCACCGTGCACGTCAATGTAGAGGTCGACATGGAGCTTGCAATGTGCAGGTGGTATACTGTAGTTGTGTGAGTAGGTGAATATGTGAATGGGTTAATGATGTGGCTTGGATGCGTGGTACATGATAGGCCAAAATTGGCCTAAGTGCCAACCACTGAAACCTAAACCTAAATCGTCATCTTTAAGAGCAAATACATCGGCTAATCCAGTACCTCAACTGCAACATCTAACCGTTCTGCTGGAAGATGGCTGCACAGTGAACACAGTGATTGACGATATTGTTTCGACCAGCAGTTGGAAATACAAGTGATTCCCTCAGCTGTACTTATAACCACTCCATACCTGATTACATTTGTTGCCAAGTTGGCTCAGTTTTCTCATCTTGGCCGTCGTCAATTTTCTAGTATTTGACTCGGTGGTATCTCGACCCTGTTCGATTAGAACTCGCAACCAATTGGAAGGATACACTCTTCATTGACTATCGCAGGTTAACCTCTTGTTGTTAGCAGCGGACAATAACAATAATCAGGATAAACAATCGATTTCGAAGCTCCGGTATCCCTAGGTAAAGGTACATTCACGCTGTGCCAGTAAGCCACTAACAGCGACTCTTTTGTTATCCGCCTCAAGTTGTGTGATTTAAATAGGGTATAGAGGTATTTTCCCTTCCACCAGCTTACGCCCCTCAGAACTGGAGTAAAATAGTTTTCCGGATCAATGTCTATAAAATGAGCCAAGTGTTTTCTCTCCTCGTCTCGTTTAACGTCTGACTGCATCATTTCGCCAGAGACGGAGAAAGCTTTTTTATCTCCTCTTTTCTCAATGTCTGTAATTCCATGATATTCTCCAAATCCAGCTTGCATCCAGATAGCGCTGATGAATGCGTCCACTGTTAGTCCCGCTCATAACCCCTTTCATTTACGGATACAGTTTGCAATGCCTCTGCCGGTTTCCCTCGAAGTCCTAAAATGAGTGCCTTGAGCTGCTCCTCTGCGACACAACCATTGTGTTTTTTTGCCATGCGAAACTGGACTTTAAAATTCTCAAACGGGATCTTGCAATCGAATGTTAGAGGTTTTAAAATTTCTTCTGTATTTTGAGCAACTGGTTAGGTGGAAAGGTTTTATTTAGCTGGCCATTCCCAATAATTTGCAAGGTATGTGTTTTCCAGGGGAAGCCTTCCTTGACTTGCTTAATTTTACTTTCAAACTCCTTCAAATTCCTCGAGTTATAGCCCTCGACTTTCGCCTCTGGAGACTTTAATTACTCTCTTAACTCTTTAACTTGAAGACATTTAATGTGCTAAATCTGGTTGAGTTTGTGGTCCATATCGGCCAATCGACCACCTGGAACCCTGCTGGTCACTTGCATGATGTTTTGGTTCTTCAATGATGAAATTTCTTTCATTTTTTCTGGAATTCCAGGATTTTGTTT
The DNA here is from genome assembly GCA_947310385.1 of Nephrotoma appendiculata. Lineage (NCBI taxonomy): Eukaryota > Metazoa > Arthropoda > Insecta > Diptera > Tipulidae > Nephrotoma > Nephrotoma appendiculata. Next base: position 55,096,572 of record OX371223.1, read on the forward strand.
TCACAATTGGTGTTTTAGTCTTTGCACCTCCTTAGCTGTTTCACATACCAATATATAGACCTCAATTTTTTCAACGGCTCTACTTTAACTCTCTTGTTAAGATTGCCTTGATTATTATTATACACATATTTCATTTTTTCTTTGTTGTAGCACAAATAGTGAGAGCCCTTTTTTGTTGATCAGCTTCGTCAGATTGATTTTTTTTTCTTAGTGATGTTTGCAGCTCTTTCTATCTGATGACTTTTTTGCTTGAGATCCGCTATAATTTCCTATTTTGGCCAGGTTGGTTGAAGACCTCTAGCCCTAACTTTGTTTGGACGGAATTAAACTTGGTAGCCAAAGATCTCTATTTTTCAGAGTCTGCAACATTAATTTTCCATTCACGGCTGGCGAAACCGATTTCATAATTTATCGTAGTAATTTTTAATATCGTGTTGTGATTTTAAAACGCAATCTATTGATTCAAAATTACTGTCAGGCGTTATGAGTACCACCTGAAAGTAATTTTGAATCGCTATCTATTTAACAAAAACTGTTCATTTAAGGTTTACAACTTTACTAATAATGTTTGTGAGATTGGTGACACCTGGGGTTAAGTAGTAGCACTAAAGATACTTTTATAACACGTTCGTTGTGTAGCCGATTATATTAGTCTGGGACAGAACGGCCTAGAATAAAACCAGGCGAATCTAGAATATTCGATCGTAGTAAAATTACGAGTGCAACGAACACAATAAGTCCTTAGTAGCGAGAAAATAATAAGTGGTGTAATGTGAAAATAGTGGTGTAATAAAAACTTTTAGATGGTGTAGGAAACTATGAGTGGAAGATTGGAATATTTCGAGAATATTCCAGTAGTGGCGTAAGTATTTCGAAAATAGTGGAGTTTTCGTGAATATAGCGGAAGCGATGTGAAAATTATGAGAATTTGTGTATTAACCGTAATTATAATAAACTTCATTACGTAAAAGTTATCGCATTAAATCACAAAGCCTATTGAATGATAATTAACCTGCAATGCCCTCAGATTAGCGATTATATTTACTTTAAAATAACTTAAAATAATTATTTATGAATAAACAATTTAATCTCGAACAACTTTCTACTCGCATATATAAGCGGCAAAGCTAGTCCGCTTAATCATTGATCGATCATAGAACTGTCAAACATGAAGCTGTATCATTGCTGCTTATTAATATTTGTTGCCTGTGTTGTAGCTGCCGAAGAGGAGGACAACGTAGCCGAACAACTATGTGACTTAGAGCTACAGGTAACTCATAAAATACTTGTATAGTACGTTCATTTTATATAAATTTAAATTTATAATTTCTTCTTACAGAAAATTGAGCTTCAGGAAAAATTATGCAAATTCGATTTAACTGGTCAGTACGAATTTCAATTAGACTACAACTCAACAATAGCAAAATACAATGAAAATGGCGTTGAAGCAGCCGAGGTTCAAGAATTTCTAGATAAATATTGTGGGATGATGACTGAATTTTTAAATTGTTCGTCAAGTATTGATACATCCGAGGCGGGATTGAAATGCAAAGAGCTACCCGCAATTACAAAAATTCAGCCGACTAGCCAAAAAGGAGTACAATTAATTGTGAACTATGGGTGTGATAATAGTGCAGAGAATCTCAAAAGTAAGTTAAATTGGCTATTGTGCAACAGCAATATAATATCTTAATGTTTACGATGTTACAGAACTTCTTCCGCACGATGGCTTTAATTTAATATTCTTTAACGAAAATATTGAACGATGTCATTCTATGTCGTCCTCTGTTGACACACTCGAAGGATTTTGTGCAACGCTCGACGAAGCACGTTCGTGTTATCTAGAGGTCGCGGGCGATCATCCAAATGAGAATATTCCTGTGATGATAAACGAGGTGTTTGCAACGACTAAGACCGCTGTTGGTTGCTAATTTGTGTAACTGTTTTTATTATAAAATACTCTGTTATTGATGTAACAATATAATATTAAAATATAGATGTAATACGAAGCGGTCATCAGGCCAACGTAAAATGCACTTCCTGTTTTTTATAAGAATTGTGCTTATTAATCAAAGTAAGTAATGCTCATGGCGAACTTTTTTTGTCTTAAAATCTTCAAATCACCCGAGTTAATTTAGAATCTCTAATCATCCTTGTTCAAAGTAGGAAGAAAAATTCCTTTTTTTTGTATTCACTGACACGACTCTGAATTAATCCATTCTTTCCACTAAATACCTGAATTATGCCGTATGCGGCACAATACAATTTTTGCATGCGGTAGATTTTTATCGATAACTAAGATCAGGTCAGCAATCTTTTTGTTTGCTTTTAATGATTTCCATTTTGAACTTGATTGCGCATTGCCATGAGATATTCTGTATGTGATTAACTAGAATGGGTCCAGGAAAATGTTTACCCACTTGCTGAAATGCTCTGATATGCTGTACTCGGCACGCTGGTAGATTGTCCATACCTTGTTACTTTGATTTTGCTCTAAAGGTTGCATTGCTCCGTATACCAATTTTGAATTTTATGCTGCTACTCTCATGAGTCCGTTGCCATCAATAAATGTATGAAAAAACATCAATGAGCATTTAACTGCTTGCTCATGTTTAATAGCCCAAAACTCGTCTGCCAAGTATTCCAACGGAATTCGTTTGCAACATAATGTAATTGCAACCTTAGTTTTTACAACTGAAATAGGTATTTTGCTCTTCATCCTATCCTTATGAGTATTGTGGACATATATTTGCAAAACTGCGAAAGTAAGCATTACTTTTCTGAAAGAAGAAAATTTGTCCATTAGTTCTAATATGAAGGTATTCTTCTGGCACTTTGCGACGATGGTTGTTGTAAGCAATTTAAGTCGTTTTTCTTTTTTTGTTCCTTAGCCTACTTTTTGCTCTGGCTAAATACTTGAAGTAGGTGCGCTCCACCGCAGTTGATGGTTTTACTTTTCGGTTGGTAGGACAATGCTTGAAACACAATCGATATTAAAGTTTATTACCGAAAAGATACAACCGATAACTAATCTAACACAATCGTTGAGTCGGTCCAATATTCTTGTAACTCGATGTTATTGCTTGAAGAGTTTAACCATCTCGGTGTTTTGAGGTCTTCTAAGTGATACATTTGTTGTAGCGATAGCTCCACACCCCAGGCTATGTTAGTCAACCAAATCGTCTAAAACATAATTTTAATTATTACCTGAGACAGCCATCTCAAAGTGTCATATATCTGGCTACTTTCGTATAGTAACTTTCTCTTATAGAGGAGTACCGGAGACGCAATACAAAAACACGCCTAGCTGTGGATTCCATTGTAACTGTAATACTTTCAATAGTATATTATTTTGTGTAAATTCGTTTGTGATTATGACTGTCTTAATGCGATTAATTATAGAAAATCATCGGTGCTAGCCCTTTTCTCAGCTTGTACCTGTTGCGCGGCTTCTTGTCAGTTGCGTGGCTTCTTCTGTCATTTTCGCAGCAATTTCATAAATTAGACTGATTAGCTTAAATAATCTCATCGGCTCGTCCTTATTAGCTCTCCAGACGATCGCTTGATACTCTACATGGTTCTCCCGCAAAATGATTGCATTAATGGTCGGCTGCACTGTACACCCAACCATAAGTAAATCATTTTATGAAAGGCCGATTGAAGTTTTCATCGATGCATCAAACACGATTCTAAACTTTGACCCTGCGTTTGAAAATTTGAGAGCTCCATTCTCTATGGTGGTTAATTCTACCATATGTCTCTTTGAGAGATATACTACCATGATCTGTACGTACAAGTTTTCGATGTCAGGATCTCCTCAAAATTTTCGTTCCATGGCTCTTTGACGATTAACAGCTAAGTTTAATGACATTCCAAGTTCTCCTTGGCTTTGTTTCAACGGTAGCTGCACAACAAAATTGCCTTCCTTGTTCCGATAGGTATGGGCAAAAGTTCATCACAGAATCTCATAAGAATTTTCCGCTTCTAACTATTTTTTTACATTCAGAATCGTCGTAATATTCCAGAATTGTTTGTTTTTCGTTGCCTCGTTCATCCATTCTTATGTGAAAAGCGAGCTGTACCTACTCCCAACATCACATCAATTTCCCGCTATATGTTGAATTTTGGGTTAGCTAAAACGAGACTTAAATAGGGGCGGGTGTTTAGTTTAATAGTGACCATCCTTTGGTAACCTGATTTGTTGACTCGCTAATACCGGATTTAATCGTTTGATTATATCTCCTGGGTGACTGCAATAATCTGCCAAATTTCTCTGATATGAAACTCGAAATATATCCTGAGTCTATAGGGCGCTACACTCATTCTTTCAACCAAAGCTGTTCGTAAAACATGATTAGCATCAGTTGCTACCTTTTGTTTTTCTGTTCCTAGCATACTGCTTTGCCCAGTTGACCTGCTCAGATGCAATAACATCTGATGCTTTTTGCTACAAGTTTGACATCGCTGTTTCGATAAGCAACTAAAGGCCGAATGATTAATTCTTAACTCATGACTGAGTATTTCTAAAATATTACACAATCAGATAAAGGACGATCGACCTTACATAAAGGACAGGCAATAAACTTGGTTGCAACAAAAGATTTGCATACTCTTTGATTTGTTGAACGTTTGCTTGGAATTGGGATTAGCGATTCAAGAGCAGCTGAGCGATTCAACAAAAGTTTTAAAAAAGCAATAAAAGCTCATAGTTTACGCATCTAATTTTTCCTCCAGAATATGCAGTAACCAAGAATCTCGCGATTCTTGGTTCTTGTTAGTTCATCAGATATGTCAAACAATTTACGAATACAAGATTTGTTTGCCCCCAGTTAATTTAATCGAGTACTCGAGGTTTAGAAAAACTAATTTTTTATCTAAAATAAAAATTAAATTTGTTGCCTAATTTTAGTCTTTGTTTTGTATGCTATAGTTAAAATTCACTGTACAAGCAAACACTGTTAATGAAATTTATTTGACGTTCCAATTTTTTTGCATTCACATTTTTTACGTTCTATCCATTTCAATTGCCATGTTTTTTTGAACCTAAAATGTTATCAGTTTATGAACTAAGTACAATAGAAGCTAATGTAATAACAGCAGAAGGAGCAATCGTAGGAATTTAGTGATAGTTTAGAAGTTTCTTCATAGCAAACTTCTAAACTATCATTAAATTTATTGAAAATATTGAAACTGAAATTGATAAACGTAAAAATAGAGATATGGGCTTCACTACTTATATTTTTATATACGGAAACTTAGTTTAAACCAAACGAAAATGACTTCTTAAACTATTCATCTAAATATAGCCTTAAAATTATGATTGTTTCTCGTAAATAAGAATTTTTAAATTGAAAATCATTAGAACTAGCAGATGAATTAACGGAATACCATAATTTACAAAATTGTATCCAAACTTTAATCAGACCTAATCAAGCTGTGACACACAGTACAGTGACAAAAACCCATAGACGACTAGGCATAGATACAGGGGTTGGTAACTTCAGTATACCGTAAAAACATTTCAAATTTAACAAAAAATATGTTATTGCGCGTATAATAACATCGAGTCTCCGAGAAGGCTTCACATGCTGCACAAACGTGTCTGATGGTATTTTCTACCATTGTCGCCGAAAAGCAATCTTTTGTTCGTCGGCCGTCTCATATTTTTTAATTTATACTTAGGCTCCAGAATCGACCATATGAAAAAATCCATTGGTCTTAAGTCCAGATAATGTGGTAGCCATTGTTCTGAAGAAATGAATTTGGGAATTGTTTATTATAAAAAACGTTGGATTTCACGGTCTTTATGGGATGGTGCCGAGTTTTGTTGAAACATCCAATGGTTTATATACCAAATTGTTTACGTGCCTAAGGTAACAAAGTATCGTTTAAAATCTTTTCACGGTAGATTTGTTGATTTACCTTTACGCCCTGTTCAAAGAAAACGAGTGAGCGTCCTGATTTGCTTAATAAAAAATAAAAAATTATTTTTTCGAGTACTCGAGTAACCGGTTAATTAGAAAACAGAAACTCGACTACTCGAGTAATGAAATTTCGAGTAAAATAGAAACCCTATTCCTATCATACCGTTCGCACAATTTTCGGAATGCATCACATAATATTTTTAGGTTAAATCGATTATACCGGTATCGTGATAAGGGTCAATCTCAAAATTGAAATCGACCGGCGTGTGCACTTAGTTATGTAGCTTCGTCTTTGCTCCTTGATTAAACCACGTGTGCTCTTTAATAATTTGAATTTCAATTTTGGTTCCATAATTAACACAGTTTCACATGACTTATACACTCTGATCCATTTAAATTTCGAGTAGCCGGGAATTAACGTTCACCCTGTATGATTTACGGTAACAACTATTGTATCGCCAACACACACTGTTTAGAACTGGAATGGCTTGGGAGGATTATTTTCCAAACTCCTATGTTTTATTTGGGCTGTGTGCCAAACTTAACGTAAATCGTTTACTACGATAAAAACCGGGTTTAGGGCAGATTTTTCGATCAGTTTGGCACACAGCCTTCGCCACCAATTTACCAGCACGTCATTGTCTCAGCTAAGATTGTGAAAACAAGATAACAAGGGCAAGGTGTAAGACACAACACTAAAACCACCCTTTGAATCAAAAGTCGATGTACAAATCAACGGTCACCACAACATGTGACCTTAGAAAGCAACGCGGCGTGGTGTTACCGCCGAAAAACGATCAAGGACAACACCACAAAAAAAATTAATAGAGGAAATGGCAACTAATCCGAATTCTTCTGGCTACTTAGTTTGTGGCACCGGTGTGAAGTTCCTAACGTTAAATAAAAGTGTAGCTACACAAATTAACAAAAAAGTGTAGCGTACACAAAAATATTTTTTAAAATTGTATGAAAATAATTTATATTGAGGCTGCGTAAATCGTTTACTACACTAAAAATCGATTTTAGTACAGAATTTCGAACAGTTTACCATAGAGTTTTTCAAAAATAATTGAATTTACCGAAATATATACTTAAAATTGACTTTTACCCTTGGATTGGTACGCAGACTCACTCGTGTACTATACACAGATGCACTCTGGCTGGGTTTCGATCCCGTGATCTTCTGCTTCATGAGTTACATATTAAATCATTCGACTATTCCGGTCTTGAAATTCGGGTTGTATTTTTCCCATCACCCCTAAGGCGGATCCAGTGTTGCGTCCTTTCGTTCCTTCCTTCCTTCTGAAATTTTTTTAAACCATATTTTCAGTGCTTAAAATGACGTTTTTTTTTTCTTGTGAATTTTTTCAGCAACTTAGATTGATTTAAAATAAAGAAATTCAGAAGAAAAGAAGGAACGAACAGACGAAACATGATCATTCTTGTTTTCGTTGGTTTGTTACGGTTGCTTCAGAAGGTGAAACTTCTGTGGTCATTCGCTTCTAATAAAGTAACTAACAAATATTCTAGATTCAAACCTTTCAAGATATCAACTAAATACAGCATCGATGGTCGTACGTTGATTCTTATCGTTCGACATTACCAAGTCTAGTTTTTCTTTTAGAAAATTTATGAATGGCTCTGTTTTTTCATCGGAAAAATTGATATTGAAATCGCCACTCATTATCATTGGGAGTTCATGAAAATTTTCATCGGGCAGTGCGGAATCTTCTCTAGTATAAATTAATAAATTTTGGTGTATAAACTTTATGATCTGGTTCACAGTTTTATCAGGAGAGATGTATAGCGCTACAACTACGAATTGTCGACCAATATGTGGAACGCATAAATGGAACTAATACAAATTTCTCCAATAGCAGACTGTGCTGTTACAAGAGATTTTGATGCCTTTGAATGAACATCCATGTGAGAAGTGACTATATTATTATGGTCACTTTCGTTGTGACAAATTCTTACTCCTCTCGCAGCAACATTCTCTCGTTTATATTTTACTATGCAATGAAAATTCGAAATCTCAAATGTGTTTCCGATAATATAACTATTGTACATTTTTTGAATACTCTGTTATTCAGATCAAGTGCATGTGCAATGAGACTTTCACTATTTATTGAATAAAAACTTGTTCCTGTCCTATTAGAAATCTGTACAACGGGCACAAAAAAGTTTCACTTCAAAAGAAAGACGTTTTGTTGATCTAATTTATCCACAAATTTTATTCTGAACAAAGTAGCTAATTGCTTACAAAGCTCCGTTAGTAAAATTTTTTGTGACGTTGGCCCATTAAAGTTACAAGATACCGAGGTACTTAACGGCCAGTTACTAAACGCGAATAATGTTTCTTTTGATATATACCGGGTGTTTCTTTTAAACTGAGACGATCAAATATCTCGAAAAATAGCCACTCTACGGAAAAAATGCCCATAATCAAAATTTAATCATACCGCGGGGGAAATACATTACTGCAAAAAAATAGTCCCCCACCCCCCGCTTTGTAGGTGGAGCGGGGGTAACTTTTAAACTAAGATAGGAAGCCATATTTTTTATTGCAGATACGGATTCTACGACTAAAAGTACGTATGATTTGAATGAAATATTTTGTTCGGTTCATGATAGATGGCGTTGTAATCGACGAAATTGAATTTTTTCAATTTCTTCTTCTTAGAACACACGCATTCGATTCTGCAATACGTCTGAAATAAAAAACATCACGTTTTCATTGGAAATACTCGAAATTCGTCATCCAAACAATTTATTAATGTAAATGGCAGGTGAATAAAATAATTTTAGCTTAAAATAAGTGTTTAAAATGATGGCCTGCGACTTCAATGCACTTATTAATACGCATTTCAAATGATTGTACACAACTGAGAAGTGTGTTTGGTTGAATTTCAGCACACGCATGATTCGCTCAATCATGTTCTCACGTGTTGTTGGTTCTTGTTTTTAAACTTTGTCTTTGAGATAGCCCCACAAAAAGAAAGTGTGGCCTGTAGTATTCTAGGTGCACTGCTAGAACACATAAAAAGTGTTATATCCCATAAATCACTGACCAGAAACTCTTCTTAAAATGCTTTAATGAGGTGTTTGGTGTGTGCCTTGAAAATGCCTCGTTTAACATATCCGTTAGTAGAATTTTTCCCCACCGATTAACCGATTATTAATAAGTGAGCAGGATGATTATTTTGTAACTATAATGGCGACTTAACACTGTAACTTAACTGTAGAAAATATTGCGATCTGCTCGAAACGCGATATTTCAAAACGTGATTTTTCCGAAAGAAATACGACAAAACGCTATATGTCAAAACGCGATATGGTACAAAAGGCGATATGGTACAGAATGTGCATTGCGAAGCGACGGGAGCGCAGTGACCTGTCTGATATAACACGATCCTATACTCCCGCTCCTATCGATTTTTAAATTCCTATAAACTGAAATTAAATTCCTCCTTCACCCGCCTGATATAACCCGGTGCTATATACCCGCTCTTATCGATTGTAAAATTCCTATAAACTAAATTTTTTTCTAACTAAGGAGCGAAGCGATTGGAGCGCATCGACCTGCCTGGTATAACCCATTGCTATACTCCCGCTTACATCAATTTTTAAATTCCTATAAACTGAAATTAAATTTCCCCTTTTCCAGAATGTACATTGCTATATGTGGATTATAAATAAAAATTGAAAATAAAAAAATTTATAAAAATAATAATATTTCAAATATCGCATTTTAAAATATCGCGTTTCAAACGGGACCCGAAAATTTTATACTCGTATACTATACTCGACTTTTTTTAATATTCAAGAAATTTAAAAAAGTCAAGCAAAGTTTTTTTCTTTGCAGACTTCTACTGCTTGATAATACCTCACTATCTTGCTATACCGATTGATGTGTAATGTAGAAAAAAAATATGAAGAATAAGAAGTAAATAAGTAATTTTAATTTTAACACCCGTGGCCTTCGCGAATGTGTACTTTCCGCCACAATAAAGCTAACTATCGCCTACTAAACAAAATTTTATTGGCTGGATAAGAAAAATAGGAATAAACACATGGAAAAAATTAAAAATAAAGAAATAATTTAAATCCTATCCGATATTTACCACTCACATATAATTTCTGCAGGCAAATTATCCAAATTCTTTCGAATTTAACTACTTATTCACCAATATGGATAACCCTATAAATGCACTATTTTACGCGAGATACCTAAAAGAAGTGTGGGTAACTGCAGCAGGGAAACTTTCGAATTTCATAATAAAACTTTGCATGCCGATTAAGCTCAATTTTTGCTAATTAGTGCTCACGGGAAAAAATTAGTGCTAGCCCAGGAGCTGAAAAAACGGGAAAAGAAAACTTATATTTCGCCTGAAAGACAAAAAAAATAAAACACAATTTTTAGAAAAAACCAGAAATAATTTAAGCCTAATTTTAAAACTTCACAAAAGCATGTCCACCGACGAAATTTGTGTTTATCATAGCAATATGATTTTCATAAATTTTCATTCATAAATTGAGGAAAAAGAAACTAGCCCTTAAAAGATACTATATTGACCATACAAAGTACAGATGTATACCGTTCAATAATATTTTTGTATGTTCAATATAGTATCTTTTAGGGGCTAGTTTGTTTTTCCTCAATTTATGAATGGAAATTTATGAAAATCATAATTCTACGATAAACACAAATTTCTTCGGTGGAGCTGCTTTTGTGACGTTTTAAAATTATTTCGTTCTTAAATTATTTCTGGTTTTTTCTAGAAATTGTGTTTTATTTTTTTCGTCTTTCAGGCTAAATTTAAATTTTCTTTTCCCATTTTTTCTGCTCCTGGGCTAGCACTAATTTTTTCCCATGATCACTAATTATCACAAATTGGGCTTAATCGGTATGCAAAGTTTTATTTTGAAATTCGAAAGTTTCGCTGTTGCAGTTACCCATACACCTAAAAGTAGTAATCCAGAATTTATTTATTTAGATTTTGTATTCTTTGACTCAACGTCATACGTAATGGACAGAATAAATCGAACACGGAAATTTAACATTTTGGTTGGTTTCAATATTATGTTTTATAGGCCACGGCACTTAACTTCCAGATACTTTACATCAACCAACAAACACTTTACAGGGATCTATTCCCCAAACTTATTAATTGTTTTAAATGAATTTTGTTTCGCTTCGAGTTTGCAAGTGAAGCTTTGCTCTTCACAAATAATTAACTTTGGGTCGACTAGGTAAATGAATCACATACACCAAAACTAATAGCTTGCATAACTCCACTACCAAATGCCACGGTTTGCAATTGGTACGAGTATTTAAGGTATATATGTAATACACCAAGGCTGGTAGATTATTATATAAATCACTACATAAAGATAATGATTATCGGCCGTGTCTTTGTGTGTATACGATTATCAAAACCATTTGCCGCACAACAGTGATGGTGATTATACCTAAGCACACTTTCAATTACAAGGACCGATTTATGTACAACCAATTCAATTACAACCTACTTACCACTTCACTTATTTATACCTTGTTCTTAAGCGCCCTTGTAGCGGCCCTGTCTTTCTTCTTGAAATACTTACTATTTCGTTAAAACAATAAAATCATTTTATGACCTATCGAACCACTTTTGTAGACCAATCAAAATCGAATAACCGAAAACTCAGTACATAAAATTTTGTAATTATTGTATTATTATAAAATATTTATCATTAAGTAAAAATCTGTGGTCGGGTCAAAAACCCAAAAATAAATATTATATATATAATTTAAAAGCTTTTTGTGAGAAGTGTAAAAATTATTCTATTATAAATATACTAAAATAAATAAATAAATAAATTCTTTCTAATAAACATTTTTGGTACGAAATATAAACTTAATATCTAAAATAAAATGTTGAGTTTAATTTGTGTTATTTTAATACCTAATTGAACCCCAACAAGTGGTGACCCTAACAGTGAAAATGAATAGAACATAAAATTCAATAGATCAGTGCAAATAAATTCACTATAGTTTATATAAGAAAACGTGCCGAATGTATAAAGTTGATGAATGAATGTGAACTGTGAATAAATCAAAATCAAGTGTATACGTATATTAATATCCATTGTGCGCAATATCAGTGTGCACCATATATAAAAATTTAAGGCGAATCCAAAAATGAATTACTAAAATTTGCCAATAAAGCACACAACATATAAAGTTAACCGCAAAATATATTGTATGTAACGCATTTTATCATAAATTCACGAGAACACATCACGTAACAAATAAATGAAAAACGTGATCTGCTAAAAAAAAAAAACATACGATCAAATTACCAGCACATTCCGTTAATTGTGCATACATCACACACCGGATTTATTCGACCTTGCATCTTTAACAACAGTTCAACCAAAATACATTAACGTTCGAGTTGGATTAAACCATATGTATTAATTGGATTAGCAGTGGACTATCAGATCATCAACCCGTTGCAGTATGGATATGAGCAAGTATGCCCAGAGCATATGTAAGTAATCCAAATTTATACACCATTTAATTAATTTGATATTCTAATAAAATTTATAAGAAATTTATATATCTAAATTAATAAACAACCGAATGACTAATTTTAATTAAGGAAATTTATAATTTTACAAAACACAATCATAAAATTATATTATACAATTATAGTCATAAAACCATAAAATTTATTAGTTACTAAAAAAAAAAAAAATTTTAATCATAAAATATAATAATATATATTAATAATTGTTTATTATCAATATAATATTATAAGAATGAATTAACACAATTACATAATATTGGTGTACGTACAATACAATATTAGAAACTACAATTAATATATCAATTCTAACATTAGTTGATAAAGTAAAACTTATAAAAAAAAAAATTTTATTTATATTGAAACCATAAAAATATATTAGAATTTACAATAAGTATAACACAGTTACAAGTAAATTTTCATAATATTTCCTGCATGTCTACAAATTTAAATTTAATTTTATTACCTTATTTATTATTTTACAACATAAAATTCAAAAATAATAATCTTCATTCATCATTCAATACCGAATGAATTCTGATAATAAAATTGTAATCATTTCAAATTTTATTAATTATATAAAATTATTTAATATAAAAACAAATTTTATTGCTTTAATTACATTATTATCTTCTAAAATACATTTATCATAATTCTATATACGGTTGTAAACTGAATTTTCGGTTGTGTTGATTGGTACTTAAATTTCACATTCCAAAAGTCTCGAATACATTGGTTATTAAAAAAAAAAAAAATTATTTTGCTAATTAATATCGTGCTAAATAGTGAAAACAATGAGTGACAACGAAGAAAGGACGCCTAAGACTGAAAAACTGTATCAAACAGCTCAGATCCAGTCCACTCGCATTAAACTCCCCGATTTTTTTTAGAAAAAACCCTCAGTCGTGGTTTATTCAAATCGAGATGCAATTCCAACTCTGTCAAATTACAACTGACCAAAAAAAGTTTTGGACTGTGGCAAGCTCTTTACCTACTGACGTTTTTGATTCAGTAGCTGAATTAATATATCCACCTCCAGACAAAGACAAATACAATACGCTAAAACAAGCAATCATTAAGATGTATTCGCTGTCTCAAGAAAAACGCTTGGAGGAATTAGTCGAAAAAAAAGATATCGGCGAAGACAAACCATCCGAAGTTTACAGGACAATGAAGAGGTTAGCGGGTGACAACATTAGCGAAGAGACCGTGAGAAAACTTTGGATAAGGAGAATGCCAAAAATCATTAAAGTTGGATTAATCGGATTTGAGGAAAAACCAACCAACGAATTAATAGAAAAGGCGGATCGAATGTATGAAGCTTCGGAACTGAATAATATTTCACAAGTAGATCCCACCTTAGCTGCAACCTCTGATAATCAATCAAAAAAAAAATATTCGGCGGAGATTACAGAGTTGAAGAAACAAATTTCACAATTGCAGCAGTCAATTTTAAACTTCGCTTCTGATAGACGTCATCGCTCTAAAAGCCCGCGATCTTCGACAGCGCCAAAATTTCGATCGAGAAGCGGCAATAGATTCTCCAAAAATTATAAATATTGCTGGTATCACTATAAATTTGGTGGAAGAGCACTCAAATGTATAAAACCGTGCGAATTTTCATCTTCAAATAATATATCCACAAAGTCAAGTCCTTTAAACGAATAAATTCGACTGTCATTACGGCAGATAGTCGAATGCATACGAATCGCCGTCTTTTTCTTCGAGATCAAAATAATAATTTCCTTTTCCTTGTAGATACTGGGGCCGACCTTTCGGTTGTTCCAAATAAATTTTTCCAAGGAAATCGATCTCTCGATCCAGTGTTGTGTCTTTCGGCAGCGAATGGCACAACCATTAATACTTTTGGGACTAAATTACTATCGATCGATATTGGGCTTCGGCGCACCTTTACCCATCCTTTTGTACTAGCGTCAGTTAACCGACCAATTATCGGAGCTGACTTTTTAATTAAATTTGGTCTTCTTGTTGACTTGCGTGGAAAACGCATCCTAGATCCGACCACCAAATTAACTGTCGCGGCAATGACAGTTACTGATAATACTCCAACACCGAAACACTGGGGGATTGATAATATTTTTGGACAATTATTAAAAGAATTTCCGACCCTTACCGAATCCCCAAATTTTAATGTCCCGGTCAAACACAGTGTGGTTCATCACATATATACGAACGGTCAACTTCCGTATTCTAAACCACGACGACTTGATCCTACGAAACATAAGGCAGCGTATAACGAGTTCGCACATATGATCGAATTAGGGATATGTCAACCGTCGTCATCCCCGGTTTCATCTCCACTCCATATGGTTCAAAAGAGAGACAGTACAGATTGGCGTCCATGTGGAGACTACCGTCGACTTAATGCCATTACGGTACCGGATCGCTATCCGATACCGCATATCCATAATTTTTCCGTGCACCTGCAGGGATGCACGATTTTTACAAAAATTGACCTAATCAGGGCATACCACGCAATACCTGTAGCTTCTGAAGACGTTCCTAAAACGGCCATTACGACGCCATTTGGGTTATTTGAATATAAACGAATGCCTTTTGGACTTCGGAACGCAGCTCAAACGTTTCAGCGTTTCATGAATGAAGTATGTAAAGACCTTGATTTCGTTTTCGTGTATATTGATGACATATTGATTGCAAGTAAAACTGAGGAAACACATTTATCCCACTTAAGGAAAATTTTTGAAAGGCTTGCAAAGTACGATGTCAAAATTAAAACATCAAAATGTGTTTTTGGTGTTACATCACTGGAATTCCTCAGCCACTCTATTACTCCAGATGGCATTAAACCTTCGCCGCTGCGAGTAGAAGCCATAACAAAGTTTCCCCAACCACATTCAATTAAATCAATTCAGAAATTCGTCGGGATGGTGAATTTTTATCATAGGTTTATCCCACGATTAGCCGAATTTCTTCAACCGATTCACGCGCAGTTAGCACTTTTATCAAAGAAGCCCAAAACTGCCAAAAATTTCGATTGGCCTGATGAATGCATAAACGCATTTATTAATGTTAAACGAGCGCTTGCTGAAGCAACGTTATTGGCACATCCAATTGAAAATTCTAAATACAATATTACATGTGACGCATCAAATATTGCCGTAGCTGCAGTATTACAGCAATATAATAAAGGTAATTGGGAACCATTAGGTTTTTTTTCTAAGAAACTCTCGCAAACTGAAGCCAAGTATTCCGCATTCGATCGCGAATTATTAGCTATATACTTAGCGCTTAAACATTTTCGCTATTTCGTAGAAGGTCGTACGTTTTCAATCTTCACGGACCATAAGCCGTTGATAAACGCAATCTACTCGAAGGCGGAACGTAGTCCACGTCAAAGCCGACATTTAGATTACATATCCCAATTTACGACTGATATTCGCCACATTTCAGGCAAACATAATGTGGTCGCAGACACTTTGTCACGCTCATGCGATCCACAAGCAGCCTCCATAAGCGAAATTCCAAATATTCATAAGATATCAGAGTTACAACGTACGGACGAAGAATTAAAAACCCTGATAAATAGAAATATTTCGAAAAATACAAAATACAAACTGGAACTTGTTCAATTCGCTGGCAACGAACTGTATTGTGAAACCTCCACAGGTAATCAACGAGTTTACATTCCTCAATCATTACGACAGGTAGTTTTCGATTCATTACACTGTCTTTCACATGCCGGAATCCGCGCTTCACGCAAACTTATTTCTACTCGATATTTTTGGCCCAAGTTAAATCAAGATGTTAAAAATTGGGTTACAAACTGTTTGTCATGCCAAAAATCGAAAGTTGTGCAACATACCAAGTCACCGCATGGCAAATTCAAAATTCCGGAAATGCGGTTCCAACACATACATATGGATATAGTTGGTCCGTTACCACCCTCGAATAACAACCGTTATTTGCTAACTATCGTGGACAGATTTACCCGTTGGCCGGAGGCCTACCCAATTCCAGACATGACCGCTACTACAATTGCGAAGACATTTGTCGAGCAATACGTATCAAGATTCGGTGTCCCTCTGGAAATTACGACAGATCAAGGCAGCCAATTTGAATCGAAACTTTTCTCAGAACTTACAAAAATCCTGGGTTCGCATAGAATCCGCACCACAGCATACCATCCTCAGGCGAATGGTATGGTGGAGCGTTTTCACAAGACATTAAAAACTTCACTTAAAGCTCGAGGAAACACTAAATATTGGAGTTCTGAGTTACCAATTATTTTGCTGGGCATCAGAGCATGCGTAAAAGAGGACCTTAGATGTAGTCCGGCGGATTTAGTTTATGGCCAAAGCCTCAAACTTCCTGGCGATATATTTTTAGGTCACGGTTCAGAACCTCTTCCATCCCCTGATGAGTTCATAAACCAACTTCGAACAAATATGCAACATTTAATTCCAGTTGATACTCGAAAATCAACACAATCTGATATATTTGTTCCCAAAAACTTAAATAATTGTGAGTTTGTTTTTGTTCGTGTGGATAAAACACGAATAGGCCTCACTGCACCTTACGAGGGTCCTTTTAAGGTTATTCGAAGGCTACGAAAAATATTTATAGTTGACGTTAATGGAAAACCACAGCATATCTCAATTGATCGCCTGAAACCAGCGTATGGAATATTGTCAACTCTAGATTTGAATAAAAAGGTACAAAGGAATGTCACTTTCGCGTGAGGATTTTACTGCGAGGGGGGTACTGTAGCGGCCCTGTCTTTCTTCTTGAAATACTTACTATTTCGTTAAAACAATAAAATCATTTTATGACCTATCGAACCACTTTTGTAGACCAATCAAAATCGAATAACCGAAAACTCAGTACATAAAATTTTGTAATTATTGTATTATTATAAAATATTTATCATTAAGTAAAAATCTGTGGTCGGGTCAAAAACCCAAAAATAAATATTATATATATAATTTAAAAGCTTTTTGTGAGAAGTGTAAAAATTATTCTATTATAAATATACTAAAATAAATAATGAAATAAATTCTTTCTAATAAACATTTTTGGTACGAAATATAAACTTAATATCTAAAATAAAATGTTGAGTTTAATTTGTGTTATTTTAATACCTAATTGAACCCCAACACCCTCTGTGCTACCGTCACCCTCTAATTTTCTTCAAATGCGCTAAGTCATTGGATGGGTAACCCAATTCGCCTTCACGTCTTTTGTGAAAAACTTTTGAAAAAACTCTGCCCTCTTTAAATTGTCATCTGCTGTTTGGTACCGCAAAACTCTTACACTAAAAATTTCTGGTTGAGTTAGGAACTTTAGATGTCGCCATTAATTCAACTTCTTAAGGATTTGTTTCTTGGGTTTATATAACAGTATAGATGAACTGCGGGGAACGGGCGGTTGGATGTTAGATTTTGTTATATTGGTGGATTTGAAACGGGATGGGGCACCTAAGAAATGTCTGATCGCTTGAGGGAGTGAGTCTTTCCATTGTAACTCCTTTAACTCGGAACAGTGACATTACACTATAACGTATACATCGAAAAAAAAAAATTATTTCAAAAAATTTCGCACAAATAATTCATTCATGAACTAACATTAACTTGAACAAACACTGTACTCTAAATTCATTACTTAAACATGGATGCATAATACTTAACCTATCGATATCGGCAGGTGGTACGCCATACACTAGGAATAAACCTTCCTCCAAGTATTTTGCCAGCGATATATACTGATACTATCAATCACAACTAACAGCTATTGATTTGCAAATTTGGATCGAGAATATGGCCCTATATAATCAGCTTTAATTAGTTTTCATGGACAGGCTCATCCATGGCCACTCTCGATTCCTCACATTTTGGTTTGTTCAATTGACATTTTTCACAAATTTTGACGTTTTTACGCAAATCCACTGCTATTTTTGGCCAGTAGAACCGTTGTTGAATACCTTTGAGATTAAAATGAACAAGGTGTTCAGCCAAAGCCTGATCATGGTTGACATACATTATCATCTTCCTTTGTGGCTGGAGAATATATCGCTTCTAATCCCAACTAGGTGTTTCATCGCCCCTTTTATCACCCCAAAACAGGGTACTTTCTTGGAGACTCGACGACACCTCTTCTGACACTCTAATTTGAATGATCGTCCTGTGTCGCGGTATACCACTGTGAATCTGGCACCACACGTAAGTGAAACCCTACTGTGCTGCGGAGGTCTACTGAAACTTTTACTGGCATAGTCTTTGCTGATAAACTGGTGATTGTGCCGTCACTGTAAAGTATTCGGGGATAAACCTCCTGTACCAACCAGAAATCCCAAATATCCTCCGAACGTCTTTGGCGGTTTTTGGTGTTGTAAAATTCAGGATACTGGTAATCTTCTCGGGATCGACTCTTAATCCATGCTCGTCAGAGATATCTCCCAGGTACTTGATTTCCTGGAGACAAAATTGTGATTTCTCTTGCAGACGTTTGGCTATCTCTTGCAGCGGTTCCATGTGCTATTCGTCTGTGAAATCACGATAATGTCGTCAAGATAATCAAACTCCTCGGTTCAAAGCCAACACTGAGAACCTTGCCCATTATCCAACAAATAGTTTGATTAGTACTGAAGGAACCAAACGGCATCCGCTTGTACTGAAAGAGACCTCTTCCAGGCACCTAGAACGCCGTTTGTGGTTCACTTGCTAGATTTAACTCAATCTGTCAGAAGGCATCGCTCAGATCTAAGCTGTACTAAATATTTTAGAACCGTCTACTTGTCCTATAATCCTGTTGATGTACAGTAATGATTATTCCTTTACTGTCAATTACAATCTCAGAGATTCTACCAAGTTTCGGCGTATGTCATCTGAACGAATTGAACTAATTTAAACAGTTAATCCCATTAAAATAAAAAGTTTTGGGTGGCCCCGCAGAAGTTTTAATACGTCAAATTTCATAAATATTCAAATATTTGTCAAAATACTTGGTATGCTATGGCCCATTCCAGAAATCTCATAAATGTTACCAAGGGTGGGCTCGTTGCTACACATTTTGTAGTAACGCTTTTCGTTTATTTGTGCAGCTATATTTCTCCGATGACAAAAGTCTTTAACTACTCAGAACATGTCTGTAGTTTGGAAAATCTAGATCAAAATGGAGTAGCATTCCACGATTCTGATTAAATTTCATGGATTTTCTTTGGTAAAACGCAACCAAAAGTCCGGAAACTTTAATTTTTCGTTTCAGAAATCAAGTGTGCTTATTTGAGATTTATGCATACATTGTTGAAAAAAATAAAGTTGGCTATTGGCCAAAACTTATCCACTCCTCTATTTTTTTTAAAACGGAGGAGTGAATTTATTGTGGCCAACACCTAACTTACTATACCAAGAACGCACGTGGATTTCGAATACACAACACTTGATTTGCAAAGGGAAAAACCACCTACCAGAAATTTGGGAAATACAAGCAAGATATATCCAGCCAAGAGGGGCGGCCTTTTCGATGCGGTAAACAAATTGCACAAAACCAAAAAAGAAAATCGCTTTGATCATCACAAAAATAGATTATTTATTTTCGTCTCTGATTACAAACTTATTACAAACTAGTTTCTTCCATTTGCATCAAGAGAAAATGTAGCATTGAGTGCGGAAGGTTAGGGCTAATCTTTGGCTTTATCTTTAATAAATATAAAGAAGCGATTGGAAGTCATTTTCAAGTTATGTAAATGTAAATGCTGTTAATTGCAAATTATATTTATTGGTAGTTAACCTGCAATACCCCCAGATTACGACAAATATTTATTAGAAAACTTTCTGTATATAAGCGGTAGAAGAGTCCGTAAAGGCGCTAGTCATAAAAATTCTAACAATGAAACTGTATTATTGCTGTTTATTAATATTTTTTGCAGTTATTGCAACTGCAGAAGAGAACAAGGAAGCAGAAGAGGACAATGTAGCAGACCAAAACACAGAATGTGATATTCGACTAAAGGTAAGGTGCTCGTACTATCCTAAGAAACGTTCATTTGATAAAACTTTAATTTTATAATTTACACACTAAGATGGTTAGCCTCAAGGAACAATTATGTGAATTCAAGTTAGTAGGTCGCCAGGAATTTAGAGCCGACTACAATGCAACAATAGCAAAATTCAATGAAAATGGTGTTGAAGCACCTGAGGTTCCAGCATTTTTAAATAAGTATTGTGGTGTTATGACTGAATTTTTCGATTGTATAGCAAATATCCATCTATCCGATGAAGTACTGAAATGCGAAAAAACAACATCGTTTAACAAAATACAACCGACTTATGTGCAAGGAATCAAATTAATTGTGAACTACGGGTGTGATAATAATGCTGAGAATCTTAAAAGT
This sequence comes from Nephrotoma appendiculata, assembly GCA_947310385.1. Classification (NCBI taxonomy): domain Eukaryota; kingdom Metazoa; phylum Arthropoda; class Insecta; order Diptera; family Tipulidae; genus Nephrotoma; species Nephrotoma appendiculata. The sequence continues at coordinate 55,117,439 of OX371223.1, forward strand.
ATGTTACGCACAATTTCTAGTACTTAATTGTAACCAATACTATTTACAATAATTTTCATGTTCCAGAACTTTTTCCGCACGATGGCTTTAGATTCTTATTCCTCAACAAAGATATAGGTCGATGTCATGGTTTTTCATCCACTGTTGAGACACGCGAGGATTTTTGTGAATTCCTTGATGAACCACGGACTTGTTACCTGGAGGTTGTAGGCGATCATCCAAACAAGGATATTCCTGTGATGATAAATGAGGTATTTGCAACGACTAAAACAGCTATCGGTTGCTGATATTTTAATGATATCTGTGAATTTTTATGTAACGATCGTCTATTGCTCATAAAAAATAAACTACTAGATAAAAATAACAAGATTTATTTATTTATACGTTTTTAATAAGAAGCTGTTATCTTATCAATTGAAACTGCATTTACTGATTTTTTAAAGGTTTCTTATCATTACACTTGTTTTTATGAACTTGAGTAACGACAGTGATAATAATATTATGATCATGAAACTAGTATGCTATCTCTATATAAATTGGCATTGGCATACATGGAATGATTACAGTGATCAGTTAAATAAATCTGTAACATTATTTTCAAGCATTTCGATACAGGCAAGCTCTTACGTGCAGTAATTTCAATATTTGACGTTTACGGAGCAATATCGTTAGTAAACTTAGGGGTTTTATCATAATAACTCAAAATCTGGAGCATCACCAAGACTCTTTCTTAAAACCTGTATATCGATTTTGTCTCAAAATGTGTGAAACGAAATGAGTGTAACCGGAAAGATATAGTAGTAGCATTGGTGTTTGTGTTTGTTTCGTGCGAATGATTGTTTTACTGCATATGCAAGCCACGTGTCATTCTTTTTTTGTTTATTTATCTTAACCCTTTGAGTGCCAACATGATTTCGGCTAATGTATTGAGGAGCACGATTGTACTTTTTGGCACTCAAAGGGTTAACCATTGTAAACGCCATATTTTTGTGTTGTTTATGTATTTTAGATTTTTTATAATATACATTTTATTTTTAAAATTTATGAAATTTAAAATAAATTTACCTATAAAATTTTAATACATATAAAATTAATACATATAAAATTAATTTATGATAAAAGAAAATATTAAATATAAAATAAATTAGCATGTTAAATAATGATACTCCACAGCTCGAGAGCAGACGTAATGTGCTGAGAAAAAGATATAAGCACCATAAAAATTAAACCGATTCGCCCGGATCGCATTATTTTGGTACTGTCAAAACCGAACACAATCATATTCTATAAGCCGTACAATAATCGGCTATACACGCGGATAATGCCACTTTTTAACTCCTATTTGATAGTATTGGCGTATATATTTAACTTCTATTTGATAGTATTTGTACACGGCCAATAGAAATCAAATATGACACATTTGTTCTAGATTTCTCCTTTTTGTTTTTACAAACAACAAAAAACAAAATAGATTTGAAGATCAAATATGTGTAGCCACGCCTCGTTCATGCATAAAAAGACTAAAACAATAATGAAAAATAGAAATTAAAAACAAAAACAATAATGAAAAATAGAAATTAAAAACAAAATCGTGATCGAAATGCACTTTTGAATTATATAATAACAAACAAAACACACCCCTAGTTTTTGTTTTTTCTAATTTTCAATTTAAACATTTTTTTACGTAAATGTATTTCCGAAACATATGCACAACTTGCAGTAAATAGAGAATAAAATTTCATGTTCGTATACGCACAATACAATTAAACAGAAGTGAAAAATTACATGCGTGTCGCAACAGTATGGCTTATAGAATATGATTGTGTTCGGTTTTGGTACTGTTCATCATACAAATGACACAAATACGAACAAAAGAAAAATAGAAATACAAAGCCATACTTATGCATTATACATTGTGTACGTATTTGATTTTTTTTGCTTCACTCATTTTAAATGAGTAACTCACGAGACAAAATCGATATACTGATGTGACCGCAACTAAATTTTTATATGCGATATGTTCAAACTAATTTTGGCAATGGCGTTAATTATTCAAAAATGACTCTCTAATATACAAATGAAAAACCCAACTAGATATTACACATTTGAAACAAATAAATAAATATGCAAAAGCATGCCAATGTATCAAAACAAGTCAACTGCTAAAGCAGAAAACCATAGCATAAGAAGACAAACTCAAATATTCCAAGCACTAAGCATCCCATCATATCAGATGCATTATCCATGGCAAATCGTACAAAGGAGCATATTCCAGCGAAACTTCTACAATTCACAATACAACCTGAACACACTCAAGCGATGGTTTAGTCTACACCGAAGCTACATCATACGTGCGACATGATGACTGGTTGTTGATGGAATGCTTTTCTTATCATTCGTGTGCTGACAATCTATGAACATGGCTTGGCTGGCCAACTCGGTTCAATTTTATGAATTCGATAATACCGCAGTATCATAACTGACGTTCAATAGTGCGATTCATTTTTATTTTTAATATGAGTGCTACACATGTGAACGATATATTTTCGGAAGTGTTCTTCACTGTGTTGCAGAGTCAGTGGCGGTTTGTTGAAAATTTCTCCACTTTAACAAGAGACCATTAAATGGACCATGCCTTATAATTTACCATAAAAGAGATCTCAGTGATTTGCGGACCATGGATGGACTATGTTGTAATTAAGAAGCTAATTATCTTTTCTTCTTGGTTTTCTAAACCAGGGCTTGCAATACTACTTTTCTTTCCCAAATTATGAAAATTTCAGTTGTCTTTATCTTATTTTTCAGATACATTCATGTGTTCAGACCTCTATTGCGAGAATTTACGCTTAAAATACTCTTTGGTATTTTCAGTGTACCATATACACGGGAAAAACAGGACATAATGATTTTAACTTGTTCCCGTTCGTAAACGTTTCTTAAATTAAATTTCCATCAATCACGGTCCCGACCAGTTTTGAAAACTTAAGCGGTAACGATTTTTGACAGAAACTGATTTTCAGCAATAATTCGACCACTATATAGCTCATAAGGATTGATAATTGATCGGGATGAAACTTCACACTCAAACTTTTTCAGAAATTCGGAGGTTTCATTCATCTTTGATCGAAATCAGACCACCGGAAGTGACATTTTCGTTTAAAACAATTAAAATATAAAAGATTATAATTAAAATTTCAAACAAAATTAGATCAGATAATTTTTAAATTTTTTTTCCGGAAATGACGAAATTTGATGAAAAAAAAACTTTATTTCACCAAAATTCGGCATCTCGATAGTACACATGGATAAAATATTCGGAAACAAACTTCATACTTAACAATTTTCATTATTTGGGAGATCCTTACAAAATTTGGTATGGCCATCTGTGTACCTGAAGTGGCAGCTTCAATGGGAGCTTTATCAATTTGTGCAGTGGTATTGAAAAGTTTAACATTTACACAAAACGACAAATAATTAAAAGATTAAAGAGAATTTAAAGAATAAATGTTCAACTTCTCGATTAAGTTTTACCTAGAGTTTAATATAATTTTTCACTTTAGAAATCATGTGTGATCTATTCGAAATCTATTTACACATATTTGTGGTAAAGTCGAGTGTTGGCCAGAACATATTCAACTCTCTATTTTTACTACTCTAAAACAAGATTATTGCTGTTGGTTGTACTTTCTATTTTGTTATAAATATTTCTATAAATTCTATAATTATTGGGTATGCGCGTGACCGTTGAGACTGACTGTGGTAGTGCGATAACTTGTGGTTCAAGTGGATGTTCAAACCACCGGTAGTTTAATCGTTTGACAGTAGCTCATCGGGATCTTTGAGCTCGTATTTGAAATTGGTGGTATTTTGCTCGACTTTTGAGTGCTACCTTAAGTTTGGAATCCAGGTTTAACTATGCAATAGTTGGATGGTAAATAAATGTTCATATTCGATGTGAGCGTAAAAGTTGTATTAACTCACTAAAAAAAATGAAAATTGTAATACGCCCATTCACAGAGGTTTACGTTGGCGTCTATACTTTATGCTGGTAATGAGAAGTTTCCCCCAATATTTAAAAAATTTTAAAAATAATACTAATGAGGCGGTACTCATTACTAGCACAATTTCTAACAAAAAATAAATAAAAGTAGTAGGGACGGATTCTAATACTTCATCAGGTAACCATAACTTCGGTCTGAAAATTGATAAACCCGAAAAATTCTCTGGAATTTTGGAACATCGAAAATTTCCAGTACAAAAATTGGCCGCAAAATAATTCAGGAAAATATGACGATTGTAAAAGTAGGAGAAGCGCCTCTTACGGAAAAAATAAAAATTTAAAAGAACAATCCATTTGAAGTTTGTGTTGTATTCGAAATGTGTCTGGTAAAATAACGTAAATAAAATAACAAACTATTTTTATGAAATTAGGTAATTATTATTTTGTACTGAGTAAAAGTTAGTGTTAATTAATAACATTTTTAATAAAATATAAATAGTTCCGCATTAATAAAGTTGATGTAATTTTACTAATTTTTATGTAAACATAACCAAATTATTTTTCTACATATAATTTTATTCATGTGTGTTATTAAACTGTTTAGGTCTGTGATATAATGTGCCGGTAAATAATGAATAAATATTAATATTCAACATCCATAATAATGGAAAACGCCATGGACGAACAAACGATATCGTTTGTGCATATTTTAAAATATTTTGGAGGATGTAAACGATCGATTCTTAATATCGATTCTTCTATTTCTAATCGATTTCTTCAATAAAATTGGAATTCCTTCCTCTCCGTCACGCGATCATATCATCGGGTTTGTTGTGCAGCCACATCAATGCTATCAATTCCACATGAGATAAAGCTCAAAAATATTACGAAAGATTGCTCTTCTTGATGTCTAATTTACATATATAAGTATGCAATATTTGTACACATTATTGTTTTTAATTATTTTGTTGGTGTTTTCGTTTATTATTTAATATATCGTTTATTGTGACCAGAAACCCAATTCTCCCAGAATTAGCTGTACTGATACAAAAAAAACATGGGGCAAAAGCGGGAAAACACTTGTACAAAAATACAGTGCGGTTTGCGCTAGCGAGATGTGCCTTACTCGGAAGAAACTTTGTATTAGAGACGAATTTGTTTCTAAAGAAAAACAAAGAGAATACATGTTCAAACTTCTTGAAGGTAAAAAATAAAGGGTTATCCAATTCGAGGTTGATAAAGTAAACTTAAAAAAAACACACAAAATATTCGGAATGTATTGTAATTTTTATTTCATTTTACAGATTGATCCTTGCCATTTTTAGTTAAACAAGATATCATTCAAATGTCCTCCACGGGACTTCTTACAGGCCTTGATTCTTTTGAGGTAATTTTCAATGACTTTTCGGCACATTTCGGGCGGTATCTCGGCCATTACCTTACGAATATTAGTTTTCAATTCGTCAAGAGTTTGAGGATTGTTTGCGTAAACACGATCTTTCGCGTAGCCCCACAAAAAGAAATCCAAAGGCGTTAAATCACAGGATCTTGGAGGCCAATTGACATCAGCCAATCGCGAAATCAAACGTCCAGGAAATTTCTCTTGCAAAAGATCTCGATTTGCTCGTGTTACGTGACTGGTTGCTCCATCCTGCTGGAACCACATATCGTCAAGATCATAATCTTCGATTTTCGTAAAATAATAATCGGTTAACATGCGGCCATAGTGCTCAGAATTGACGGTAACGGTTCGTCCATGGTTGTTCTCAAAAAAATACGGCCCAATCACTTCTCTACAATCAGTTGTGGATTTTCTGAGCCCCAAATTCTACAGTTTTGCTTATTAACGTATCCACCAAGCGAAAAATGAGCTTCATCACTGAAGAAAATTTTGTTCGAAAAATCAGCATCGACGGCCTGTTTTTCCAACACCCAATTTGCGTATGTTCTTCGTTGTCCATGGTCAGCAGGCTTTAGCTCTTGTGTCAAATGGACTTTATACGGATGAAGATGCAAACCCAGATGCAAAATGCGCCATAATGAGCCATAAGATAGGCCTAAATGTTGAGCTCGACGAGGAATTGACAAATTTGGATCTTCTTCCACACTTTCAGCTACAGAAGCGATATTTTCAGCATTGCGAATGTTTTGATGATGCACAGACCTTACAATATCAGTAACAGATCCAGTTTGTTCAAATTTATTCACTGTATTCAATATGGTTTGCTTTGTAGGACGATTATGACGACCATAATCTGCTCGTAAAGCACGAAATGTGGATACGACAGAATCACTATTTTTATAATAAGATTTAATAATTTTATTGCGTTGGTCGATTGTTAAATGCTCCATATTCTTAAATGGCAGAATGTCAACTAAATAAATGACAGCGTACTTGACGTTTATCTTTGACAGATGTCGGTATACTGATTTCTACTTTATCAACCTCGAATTGGATAACCCTGTATATACTTTAATTTATTATATTAATTATCTATTATTAATTATTTTTTAAGTTTCACCGTATTCTGGGCCCTATAAGCTAATTCGAGGGAATAGAATAACCTGGAACACGGACAACACCAAAATAGCAACAATATTGCAAACAAGGAGTTTTTTAAATTTATAATAGACCACGATGGCCTTTTGAAATTTTTACCATATATGTCATCTTTTTTAACACCCGGAATAAACCAAAATTTTCGGAAAAATATCGAAAATGGCAGATGAATCTATAAGGTTTTGCAGTGTAACCGTATCACAGAAAAGCGCGTACTGGCAAACTGAGCGAAAATTACGGATAACTGGCAGCATTTCTTATGCCTTATACACATATTCATCAAATAAAATTCCTAACTGGAATAAAAAATTACACACAACTTACAATGGATCCTTTAAAGGAAATGAAGCAACGCGATATGGGCAATATGTGGAATGTCTAGCAAAACTGGAAATTGCGAAACATTGCATTCTTTTCGAAACAGGCTTGGTCATTTCACCATATTTACCATTCCTAGCCTATAGTGCTGACGGAATTACTTTTGACGGAGAAGAGTGGCGCTTGCTGGAAATACAATCACCTATGAAAGGACGTGAGATAGAATTCCAATTTCTTTTGAACTAATTAAAATATTTATATTTTAAAAACAATAGGTTACCATTTATCCGAGAATCATCTATATTACGGCAAAATTCAGTTAGGTTTGGCCATAACCAATCTAAAGAATTGTAATTTAGTCATTTTCTCTACAAAAAACAATTCTTTTGGAAAATAGAAATTACTAGAAATAACCATTTTATTGAAATCTATATAAATAAGTTAACGGAGATATATTTTACCAAAGTGATGCCTTTTTTATTTAAGTAATTGAAAACGAAATGTGATATCTTTAAAAAAAATTTTTTTTTTTACTTAAGTTTTATTTATTAACGCCATATATTGGTTAACTAGTTTAATAATGATAATAATGAAATGTGATACGTCTTGACTGATTTTAAAATGAAATGTTTTTATATATTAAATAATGTAACCTTTGTACATATTACAATTTGTGATTTTTCAGAAAATAAAATTTAAACATTTTAAAAATTAGTTTATATTTTGAATTTAAATTTTTTTTTTTTTTTTTGTAACTATTGCCAAAGGCTTTATTCTTGAATCTTTCTTTATACGAAACTAACAAGAAGTGTGAAATTCTTAAAAACTATATTTTATTTTAAATTAAGCCTTAACCTATGTTAATAATTAATATCATTATGCATTATTATTATTAAATTATTATTATTTACTTAATTTTAGTGTGTTAGCTCATCATGCACGTAATTATTAGATTATATTTCTCAGTTAATTAAATCTAGAGGATCTGCCCTGCGCAGCCGTCTGTATTTCGGTTGCCCTAGTAGTTCTCTAGCTAATTCGTTAGGGTGTGATTCCAGTTTCAGTTGGTACTTTAGACTGCATGATTTAATTGTCTCTTTAACAGTTTTGATTCCTAAATCTCTATGGATGTTGCTGTTTCGAATATACCAAGGGGCATTTGTAATGCTACGAAGTATCTTTGCTTGCGTTCTTTGTACAATATCTATATTTGATGCACTAGTTGAGCCCCATAGTTGGATTCCATATGTCCATATGGGGATTAGGATCGCTTTGTATAGTAGAACCTTGCAGTCTAGAGAGAGTTTTAATTTTCTACCGATTATCCAGTACATTTTAGAAAATTTTATTTTTAATTGATTGCGTTTTGTTTCAATGTGCTTTTTCCATGTCAATCTTCTATCGAGATGAAGACCGAGATATTTGACGTTTGTTTGTTGAGGAATTGTGATATTGTTTAATTTTACTCCTGGGCATGTACGTTTATTCAATGTGAATGTTACATGAGTTGATTTACATTCATTCGTCTTTAGATGTTCTTGTAATTCTCTCGATGCTGTTTGAGGATTTTTGTGCGAAAATAATATAGCTGTGTCATCAGCAAAAGTTGAAGTGACAATTTTTTCAGTTATTGGTAAGTCAGCTGTGAATAGCAAGAATAGCACAGGTCCCAATACACTACCTTGCGGTACTCCTGCCTTTATCTCGGCTAGATCAGTAGTGGCCGTATTTTGTTTCACCTGGAACATCCTTTGGGCTAAGTAGTTTTCAAGAATTGAATGAAATTGGCTAGGCAGAAGAGTTTTAATTTTGTAAATTAATCCTTCATGCCATACTTTGTCGAAAGCTTGCGCAATATCCAAGAAAACTGCCGAGCAATATTTCTTTTCTTCTAAGGAAAATTTAATTGTATTTACAATTCTGTGCACCTGTTCTATTGTGCCGTGCTGCTCTCTAAATCCAAATTGGTGATCTGGTATAATGTGACCTTCAGATAGTATAGGTATTAGTTGTTGTAGTAGCATCTTTTCAAAAAGCTTTGAAATTATCGGGAGTAGACTTATTGGCCTGTACGACGAGACTTGGGTTTCGTCTTTACCTGGCTTACGAATCATGATAATTTGAGATATTTTCCATTTTTGGGGAAAGTATCCACATCTCATAATCGCGTTAAAAATATATGTTATATATTTTATGCATCTATCTGGTAATTCTTTGATCATTTTTCCAGTTATTAGGTCATGACTTGGCGCTTTCTTAGGATTTATACTGTTTTTGATAACCGTTTTGACGCATTTCCATTTAAATTTTACTGCGTTTGGGTTCGACTCGTCCCTCGTAAACTGTGGTAGTACGCAATCGTTATTTTGTTCGTTTGGGGTGCACACTTTTTGTAGATGGTTAGAGAAAGCGATGGCCTTTTCTAAGTCACTTCTGGCCCAGTGACCATCTGGTTTCCTTATCGGTGGGTTCGATATCTCTGGCCTTTTTAAATTTCTTGCTGCCTTCCACAGTGAGTAATCGGTTTTTTCTGTTGCTGTGAGCTCACTTAGGTAATTCTGTATTCCTAAATTTTGTTCTTCCCGAATTGCTTCTCTCAGAGCTTTAATAGCTCTATTTAATTTCCATTTATGCAAAGGAGATCGGTGGAGCTGCCACAGCCGCCGAATTGCCCGCTTCTCTGCCAATAATTTTTGAATGTTACTTGAAAGCCTTGTATTATTTTCGGAATTTTTGTTAACCGGAGTAGCTTTTTTTGCAGCCATTTCCATTATTTGACTTAAGTTTTCTATCGCGGCATCAATGTCTTCTGGTGTGCGAAGTGGAACATTGAGATGACAATTCACATTTACTATGTTTCTATAGAGAACCCATTTCGTTAGTTTGTTTGTTAAACGTTGGGGTGGTTCAGTTTTTAATGCTTGGGTACTTAGTGTTACTATTATTGGTGAGTGATCTGATGATAAATCATAACAGACAACGACTTGAGCATTGTTGCGTGCTATTCCTCGTATTACACAGAAATCTATTAAATCAGGAATTTTCTTTCTATCTGTAGGCCAATATGTGGGGTGTCCAGATGATAAATAATCTAGGTTTTTCTCGTTTATTGCTTCGTAAAGTTGCTTGCCCTTGGGTGACGTCAACCTCGAACCCCATTGCACATGTTTAGCGTTGTAATCACCCCCTGCTAGAAATTTGATTCCCAACTGATTGAAGTAATCGATAAATTGTTGTTTTTTAATTGCGTGTTTCGGTGGGCAGTAGACAGCCGATATTAAAAATTTCCCAGGCCATTCTTCCAAACTGATAGTTGTAGCTTGAATGTGATCTTTAGCATATTTCTGGAGCTCGTAGTGCTTTAATCTTCTTTTTATTAAGACTGCAGTGCCGCCGTGAGCTTTTCCATCCGGATGTTTGGTGTCATAAACGGAATAGCCGGTTATATTAAAAAAATTTTGTTTTGTGAAGTGTGTTTCATATATTAACATGATGTCTATATTTTGTTCGATAAGAAAGGTTTGTACCTCAGCTTTATGTTGCGAGAGCCCGTTGGCATTCCAAATAGCTATTTTTAGAAATGTCATTTTTGATTTTTGACTATAATTTGCATAAGCGTATTCATATTTTGCATCATTATGCTCATTTGTCTTTCCATCATCATCATGAAACTTTGAATGGTCTCGGTTAATTTATTTACCATGGTATGAATGTTTAGTTGCTCCTCATTAACATGAACTTTTGGTTTCGGTTTGTTACCTTTTAGAATACTTGCGTAAGAAACACCTGGCTGTGCAAAACTGCTGGCAAACGTCTCCAAGTTATCATTTTGTGTGTTTGCATTCGTTGGTTTGGTGACCATTGTATTTTTTGGAAACACGGCCCTCTGATTAAATTGCATGTTGAGCATTCGTTGCTCAGCTCTCATTTTAGGGTTTATTTTTCGTTTTAAGTCCAGATACACTGCGCAGCCCCTATAGTTTGCAGTATGATTTTCACCGCAGTTAATACAACGTAACACAGATGGGTCATTGCGAGACTTTTCACACTGTTTGGAGTCGTGGAGTTCACCGCAAATAACACAAACTTCGTTTAAGGTGCAGTATGCTTTCGTGTGTCCATATTATTGGCACTTTATGCATTGGACTGGTCCAGACCTCTTCTTTAATTTAAATGATTTTTATTTTTTACGTACATTTTTTCATTGAATTACATTATCCTTGAAAATTAAACCAAACATTTTTTTATATTCAATATCTTATAGATAATTTACATTTATAATACGAGAATTAATCATTAAAATCTTTTATCTTTCAATATTGGAGCTGAGATATTGGACAAGCCACACAGAACTTGAACTATGTCGTCAATGTATGGTATTATAGATACACAAATTGTATCACCTAAAAACTCTAAATCGCTTTATTCTAGCAATTCTTCGTTCGACGTGTACGCGAGCTGATGCTATGCTTGTATTTTTTTCAACATCTGAATATGAAAATTTTTGGAAAATAAATTCCGGTCGAACTATCTAGAGCCTGCCCTAGCCAATTCATCCCCTATCATGAACCACTTGTCGACCATGACAGCATCACCTTGCTCTAGCTTACTAATTAAATCAGTCAGGTTAAAAATGGCCTTGACGGAATATTTTCCTGATACAATTTTACTTAAATAACTAATAGAACCTGAAGGCGAGACACCAATTAAGAACTTTAGGGTATGCGTACCTCTGTAATGCGACTATGTGCAGACTCTACAAGAAATACAATTTAAAACCGCCGTTTTTATCTCAGTACAACCAAGCAAAGTACGTACGTTTGGAAATTGTTCGAAATATTTTGATAAACTACTGTTATTTTCATCTTTTGTTTGCCAATATATTAACCCTTTAGAGCTTTGCAGATCGGTCACTGATTTAAAAAAATATGGCTTACTCTGCAAAACTACAATTGGATGTGAGGCATGACACGGCCACTTGGCCGTATGTCCTTACATATTTCTACCGAAACCGATAATGTGGCCCATTTGGGGAATTCCTGTCATAGTATTTAATTTTTTATCGGTGTTCCACCTAGACACTATACTGATACATGGCTTAATATTTACTTGGGTATATTTATCAACAGCTTCGGGTCTACATTGCACTCCAATTGATTTTCGTTCTTGTTCTACCGACTGTATTGACACAATTCTCGTTCTTCCCGTCTTGTAAATACATATTTATTTCGTCTAAGTTCTCGCCATGGTCCAAATCCTCATCAGATCCACCATCCTCTATTTGTTCTTTGTGCTTACTATATTTATCATTCCTCTGAAATTCCTGTTCTTCGCCATCCTCTGTGTGTTCTGTAACAGCTCTTACATATAAAAAGAATATTAATTTTTATTCAATTTTAATTATAAGCAATTTTGTTGATTTGCCTTTCAGTTTTGATATCTTCAATAATCTTGTCAAGCCAAGAAGTTTTACACTTCAGCTTTGTAGAGAGATTTCGGCAGGGAAAGGCTCCAGCGGCTAATCTTGTTTTCTTAGTCGATTGACAATCTTTTAACTTAATCGCTTTCGGATCAAAATGCTTATGGCAAATTAAAAATCTTTTGGGAAATGTTTCTATTCTCAATGTCTGCGAGCATTTCCTTAAAATTACAGGATTGCGCTTTACATATTTGTATTGGGATATTGAATAAATTTATGTTAGCCCTCTTCAACGTATTACATTGCGGCACACCACAATATCCCGGTTTATATTGCGTTGACTTTTTTGGTAAATCCATTGAATCGTCTAAAAGAGTTCAAAAATACATAATTATTTGTATTTAATTATGTGGTTAATTATTAACATAATTATTGTAGTTAATCCTAAGAAAATTGAATCATACCCTATACATTGTCAACTACTTCCTATGTAGCTTAGTGAAACAAATAAATATATGATTAAGATGTTAATATCACCGTCTTTTTTGAATAAAAACAATTTTTTTAAATATATTATAATTTTACAGATAAACACTTCACCATTTAGATAAACAAATATAGGAAAAGGTAAGGTTGAGTTTCAGCAAAAACATAATATTTTAAACGTCAAATAGATAGATAGTTTTAGTTTAGAAAAATTCCGCTAGATGGAATCCGTGATGCTCCAATCGTCAGTATGACCATAACTGATTTTGAAAATTAAACCATTGTTAACAGTTTTTCATGATACACGATAAATCCAACATTTAAACAGCGCTGGGTGGTCATTTTGTGTGACACAAAGAAAATGTCGTAGATCTTCCATCTCGTTTTCACAAATTTCAAAAAATGTTGTTATGACGTTTGTTTTCAAAATTGATTATGTCTCATTAAAAATTTATATATGGGCTTCTATTGTGTGTGAATTTTAGCTTGGTGAGGAAATTAGTGTAAGTGCACATTGTATTTAATTTTGTAATAACTATATGAATAAATCGTAATGGAGTCAAAACTTTGATATAGTGAATGAAAACCGGAACGGATGGCAAATTATTAATAAGCAGAGAATGCAGCATTTTAACCCATATCAAATGAAGGACGCTGAATTTATGGATAATTTTTAATTCCCTATCGCTCTATGTAGCCGTAAAATGAATTGAGTGAGTTGTATTGATGAGTTGTAATTTATACGAAATAAAACCAGTAATTATTTAATTTAGAACTGAAATTAATTTATTTAGTTTTAAAATGATAAATTATGTTATTTTAACACTAGAAAATATTATTTTGATTTTTATATCACCACATAACAACCACTTCGTAGGAAAACATTCATATAGCTAAATAAAAACATTCGTCTATATATATATATATCACTTTTTATTCATCATTTCCCCTTAAAATTCATTTTGCTGGGCTATGTTTGTAGACTACTTCGTTTTGAATAATATCACAAAAAAGTCTCCAATAGTGCTATAAATTCGTGATATAACCATAAAATGACCACCCCCCTTTCTACGAATATAATTACCCTTGCGCCAACCCGAAGAATTCACATAAAACGAAAATCGAAAATTTCTATTAAAAAATTCTTCACAAAACGATGACAAATTTTAGATTCTTTATTGATTTTGTAAAAATTTGTTATTAAAAATATCATGTTGATGATCTTTCAGCCATTAATGACCCATACCGGAAGTAGCAGCTTCCATAGGAGTTTTTTCGATTTTTACAATAATATTGAAAAGTAAATCACTTACAAGAGAACTACTCGGAACAAAATGATTCGAAATTAACTTTGCAACGATACCGATCCAAATCGGCTTTTCTAAATTTAAGCGGAATTGATGATTTTTGACAAAAATTCGGCTTTTGACAAAGATGAGGGCGGTGCCGTTTTTGGTACCTACTAATATCTACGGCTATGATGCCGATATGTGTATGACTTTCGAGGTTTCCGGGAGCAGGGGGTCTTTTCAGGGTATTGATTACTTTATAGTCTATTTCTTTTCGAAAAGCAAGATGTGGGGGCGGTATCGTTTTTAGTACAATGATGATTATATTAGGAGATTTAATTTTCTCTTAAGTGAAACCGTTTCCCCATTTGTGTAACCAAAAATGCAAACAGATACGTCGCTCAAAAAGTTTTCAATTCAAAAATTTTTCGATTAGAGATTTTGAACTTATTTTTATTCTAATAACAAATACAAATAAATTTGTAGAAATTTATGTTTATCATCTAGAAGTGGTAATAAAGAACCTGTTGAGTGGTAAATTTAGCCATGAACTTTGAAGGTTGGCATAAAATTATCAGTTATAATATTTGCAGCACCAGAAGAAATCATTTGAAAAGTGTTCTATTTTTGAATGTTTGATAAAAATTGTTTTGATCGTGGTATTGTTCCCGAAATTAATAATTCGTTGATCATTTTAAACTGGCAAAATTACTTTACCATTTGCACATCATACGCCATGAGTTTCATTTTTGAATTTTCAAGCTTTAAGAAAACCAAATTTATAAAATACTAGCAGAACCAATGTTGATTTGTCCGTGTGTAAAACATAGCATCTCCCGATTTAAACCAAATGCCGTCAGCGACTGACCTTGAGATTTATTAATCGACATAGCAAATGCAAGGTGTACAGGAAATTGGATGCGTTTAAAAACAAATGGCATATCTAATTATGGTATACGTGCAATTAATATACGTTTTCAACTTTTTTTTTAATTTGCCAATTAAAATGGTGCACTCAATGATATTGTTGAGTAATTTTTTTTAACCAATCTTATTCCATCACAAAGGCGTGGTTGGTTTAAATTGCGTAATGGAATTATTGGTGCATCAATTTTTAATTGTTTCAGGCAATCCGAGTGAATTCAAAAATTCAACTGAATAATTAATAATTTCTTCTGTATCCATAACGCTATCAATCAATTTTTATGTTTTTATTTGGCCTGTAATTGTGTTTTGTTTTGAATGTTAATGCTAATTTCAGTAACATCTTTATTTTTGACGGCTAATTTTGCGGATATTGCGCGATCGTTTAACCGTTGATGTTTTTTAAAATTGTTTGCAATATCGGGATATACACTGGAAATTAAATTGACTTCGATTCAACGATTGTACAAAAATCTGAGGGAAATGTTATTAATCCTGTTGTTTTGTCTTAATCAATTTTTCCATTTCCAACATCCATTAATTGTTTAGAAAATAAATGGGCTGATGAATCGTTTTGTAATCGCACGCGCATGTTTTCTGAAAGTGTTAATTTTTTAAAATTTTGCCGCAAATACGATGCTTTCGGTGTTGATCGTGAGACAATTGGAAATATTGGTCTGAAATCACCTGCTAATATTATAAGAACACTCCCAAATAATTCCAAAGATTTTTTGTGAGCCATTGTTCACTTATCCCATACAATCAATAATCTTGCATTGTTGAAGTACCTTTGCCATTCCAGATGTTTTGGGAATATTGCAAATTGATGTTTCTGTTAGTTGCAAATTAAAAGGTAACTCCAATGCTGAATGTGCCGTTCTTCCACCATCTAACAAAGTGGCTGCAATTTCAGGAGAAGGCAATGGCCAATGCAATAAATTTTATTTCCGTCTCGAAGCTAAAATTAAAATTAACGAAATTAAATAGGTTTTGCCCCTATCTCTGGGAGCATCCAGAAAAATAATCCACCATTGTCAGGAATCGGGTTGTAATTCAGGATTTGTATTAGTGTTGTGAGCCTGACGTAATATATCTTTTGTCACCACTTCTTTATATTTTGTCCACAATTCTAAGGAATTTGAAGGGCAGGCACGAACATTTATGAAAAGTAAACGCAAATAATAACATTCTACTTTATTTGGATGCACTGTGTATATTCTACCTAACGCTTCGCTTGAAAAAACATTTGGATGTCAAGGTACTACTTGCCCTATTTTTCGACGATAAAATTTTTTTCGGGAGGAGTTCCAAGTGTACTAACGTGGAACTTTGGAATACAGTAATATTCTAGCAAATTCATCATTTCGACACAAAGCAAAAAAGAAGTTAATATTGTCTCTAGTGGCTGTGCTGCTCGTGCGGGGGGATATCTTTCATGAATTTAAAAAGTGAGAATGCGCCATACTGCTTCATTGCTGCTGATGTATCTTCCCATTTGATATTGCTTAATCTCATCTAAATTATTTGCAGGTGCTACTCCGAAAACGGCCATATCACTACCTTCATTTACCGATTTGCAAATGTTTTTTATTTATTTAACGGGGCAATATTCCCCTTTTATGTGAGCTTTGTATATTTTTGGTAATAAAGATGAATATGGCCGGGTATTTCTGCAGATAATTTATGTAATCATTGTAATATGTAGTATTGTAATGGCAAACCAATCTTTGTATTGCCAATAATTCCAGTTGTGTTTATTAAAAAAAAAAAATAAAAAAAATAAATTTGTATTGCAATGGAATTCGTGAAAAGTACTTGTGTGACGGTCGGTATTACACGATCAAATAATCTGTTACCGTTACACGCAAAGAAATTGTAACCCAAAATTTATCACGACCCATGAATGATGAGCGTAAATTTTTATCAAAATCAGATCAGTGGTTGGTGGTTGATTAAGATGATAATTTTCTATGGATGCTGTCACCTACGGTGAACCGATTTCAACTAAACCTTACAGACCTAAACGTTCACACTACCCTTAGAATATAAATATTTAAATTTTTTATCAAAATCAGTATAGTAGTTTTTGAGTTAATTGATCGAAAATCTGTTATGGGTGCTACTTTCGGTCGACCGATTTTAATAAAACTTTACAAAAACCATGCTCACGTCCCATGGAACACATGTATTAGTTTTTGTCAAAATCGATGCAGTAGTTCTTGAGTTTATTGCTTACGAATAAACACCTTTCTTTTACATATATAGAGATTAAGAAAATATCTTAAAAAAATAATAATGGGTGGAGTAGGGAAATTAAACTTTGTGGTTGTATGTATTTTAAATTGGGAAATCTAAAAAAAATTAAAAAAAAAAATTTTGCTGATAAAATTAAAAGATTTTTTTTTAATCTAGACAACAACGCCACCTATCGGATCTAAAACTATCCTATCTTTTAAGCTTGAAATAACCATATACATTCACAAAATTTCACAAAAACTTTGTAATGGTACACGACTTGCTGTTAAAAAAATTTAATTGGAGCAACCATTTTACCGGGCAAATAAAAAAGTTTTAATCCCACGCGCTCCCATAATTCCAACAAATATGCCATTTAATTTTAAAAGAATACAATTTCCAATGCGTCTATTTTTTGCTATGACCATTAACAAATCACAAGGTTAGTCACTTCAAGTTTGCGGTTTTAATTTAAAATATCCTTCTTCTCGGACGGTTAATTATATGTTGGATGCTCAAGGGTAGGAAAAACCATCATCATTATATGTGTTCGCACCTGAAGGAACAACGAAAAATGTTTTATACCATAAATGCTTTATGAAATAAATTCATCAATTTTTATATTGTAGAGTACGGCTAGTTCTATAATAAAAGAAACATTAGCTCCCAGCGCCAAAACGGTATAACTTATGAACTAAAGTTTTCTCAAAATTGTAATCTGATCCAAAACTTTACAAACGATATACTGCATGTATGGTATACTAACCCCTCGAGGTAAAACTTTTCAGATATCCTAACATCCAGACGGACAAAAAATAAAATGACTAAGGAATATCAGACCTTTGCTCAAACTTTCAAATGGTGCTGTATGTGTTATTGCTGACTGCCTCAAATTGAACTATCAGCTGATAAGTGACTAAGAATATATATGGGAGAGATAACACTATAGAGAAAGTAGTAGGTGGTGGTTTTTAGTGCGTAACACTGCTAGTTACAGCGAGTCCTACACTGTTGAACATGGTGCAATACTTCAGCGTCTATAAAGAATATTATGCTCGGCACTTTAAACTCACTATATTCTGCTTCGGCGACATAATGAATGATAATGTTGCAAAAATCTCGAGGTCGAGAATTTTCATGATGATTTTAATGATTTTATCGTCTCGCATTGAAGTACAATTAAATTAGTTGAATTTTATGTTACTTGAAGAAAATCGGTAGAAATTTTTGTTTAATTTTGATATCAAAAGTTTGAAATTTTGAAACGCAATCAAACTGTAGTGAAATGAAAATAATATCACTGTTCTCAAGGATCTCAATATAAAAGTGTTTAAAGCAAAAAGGAAACTCATATAGCGCAAATTCAAATAATATTATACACATATTTTCCAAATCTCATTAGGTTGAAGTGTCTATCATCTGCAACACTACATAATCTCGTTGTGATAATATTCAATTTCTTGACAAAACTATATCTTAATAGAGTAAGTAGTGCATGTATGTAAGTAAGTATACGATATATGATAATGCATTATGTATAGTTGCACATTATGTTGTTGAAAAACAATATTCCACTTGTTTAGAGAATCATCCATACACGGCGGCACAGACACCCGTCTCTATACCTCGTTCTATAATTTAAATTTGAATATCTTGCCATAAACATTATATTCCATTTCTAAAGCACTTAAACTAGAAATCCTTTGACATTTTAGAATAAATTTTTCTTTATTTAAAAATATTCGTATACGTATCAAAATAAAATGGCAGCACAACAACAATTCGCAGCTCGCAAGAAAATAGAGACTACTTCTGCAAAAAGGTAAAAAAAAAACATTATTTTTTGTGTTGTTTTGTATGTCAGCTTCGAGAGTCAACAGCACACACTATATGTACGAGTAGATATCTACAAAAGACGGTAAAAAAATAGTTTTGAGCTTTTATCCAACTTTTTGTGCTTTTTTTTTGTTGCCTCTATATCGAACCCAAATTTATACTGTACAATTTCAAATCGACAACAATTTTGGTATGGTATACGGATAGATATATACGATAAAGCCATTGTTGTTTATTTTGCTTGATTTTTAAATGTTGGAAAAGATTTTCATTTATTTTGAAAAAACAACTTCAAAAATGGATTGAACAAATTTATGTGTCTTCTAATACCGCGCCGTATTTTTCTTATTTCAATTGGATTTTCTATAGAGAATAGTTTTTTCCTCACTTGAAATGAAAATACATGAAAAGTTTAATGTTTTCCAGATTTACTTGTTTGAGGAGGGGAGGGGGGGGGGAAGTATTCCATGTGGATGTGCATAGTGTCTTCGATTCTACGTACAATGCAATTTTATATGTTTTTCTAATGTTGTAAATTATTTAGAAATAAATTTTGTAAAACGATAAAAATCAGAACAGTTTGAGACCGGCGAGGAATGGCATACATGTGCGGTAAAAAAAAGGCGGTAATCGAATTTTGATGAAATAAAATTAGATGGAATTGTTGCAAAAATTTATATGTAAGGATGTTATTATACAGTTTTTAAATTTTCAAATAAAGCAACAAAAATATTATGTCGATAGGGCGAAATGAATATTAAATCACCGGAAAATAAAAAGTTTGTTGTTGCGATCGTGTCATTTCCGATGTTTTCATATTTGCAGGGAAACTATTTTCATAAATTATTTTTAAATATAAATATGCATGGCATTGCCTTTTAATGTTACTTATACTGAATACTTGTTATTGAGTTCCAACAGTACAATTGGTTCGTTCTTCAACATGCGGTTATTTCGGCGCTCATAGCTACAATGTCATCTGCCAAGTGTCAAAAAATCAGTAATATATTCCCGGTGATCGAAATGAATCGATATACGGTTGATCAAAGTTGAAAAATATTAGAAACTTATTTCCAACGTAGTGCTTGTGCATCAGTTGCCGAAACTTGCTGAAAATTGCGTAAAAAATTCGGTAGACATGAGGAGCCAACTGAGAATAGTGTGAAAAAATTTGAGAATAAATTTCGTTCGGCTGGTAGGTTAATAGACAGTACACACGTTCCGCATCATCGTCCAAATATTACTGCTGTATAGCTGAAAGTGTGTTGGCTGATATGATAACTGACTTTTTATTCAATACAATTGAAGAGAAAGGCTTGGCCGATATATGGTTTCAACGGAACGGCACCACTGCAGACACAGAAAACGATACGATCGACATTTTAATATACATTTTTGAAACGAACTAAAAGTTGGTACACCCTGTATATGCTAAATCAACAATTAGCTTGTAAGTGAAAATTATAAGTTTTAATTGTAATACCGTAGACAGACACAAACTAGATAACCTCGTTATTTAGATTATAAATTTGTTTCTGGTTGTCTGTCTGTAAACGATTTTTTTTAAATAGAATTATAAAGTTTTTATAACTAGATAAATGCAATCTATCCCGATAAGGGGTATATCCTCCATCCGGTCGCAAATTAAATATTTGCGGTCAGAAATATGGTTACTAGATTTATTTTTCCATGTCAATTGATACATTTTTTTTAAATTTAAATTTTTTTTGCGATTGTTAAGTAGAAAAGCATAAAAATCCTGCGACCTTGGAAAATGCGTAGCAGTCTTTTCGTGTATTTCTACTTTACAATCGCAAAACAAATTTAAATTTAAAAAAAATGTATCAATTGACATGGCAAAATAAATCTAGTAACCATATTTCTGACCGCAAATATTTAATTTGCGACCGGATGGAGGATATACCCCTAAATTAGGCACACTCGCCAAAATCGGGTTTCTGATTTTCAATCTAGTAAATGAAAATCGAAATAAGTTTTGTGTCTGTCTACGGTTTAATGCTTGTAACGATGACGTTAAATTTTGTACTAATCGGCTTAATCTACAACCTAACCTTTTTCTTTCATTTAGCTTTTTATACTTACCTGCGTTACTATGTCCGTTGCATCTTTTCATACTTACCGTACAACGGCTTATTGGTGTACAAATATAGAAAATTAAGATCAGCTGATTTCATTGCATAGAATACAAATATGTATTGGTGTCAATTTGGGGAAAGAGGGGAAAAAGCGCGGGAACACAATGACAGCGAGGTATTGAAGAGGAGATGATGGCTTTGCAAAGGGATTCGAGTCGAGTTTGCCAAACAAGAACGGTCGAGAACAAAAATTTAGGAGAAAAGAAAAATAGAAATATAAAATAGAATTGTCTATTAAAATTATAAAATTAGAATGTTAAAATCTCATAAAAAAAAATTTGATTATAAATAACCAGTGATGTTAATTAGAATTCTGAGTTATTTTACATTATAAGAATAAAATGAATTTAAACAAGTATATAATGTAAAAGACTTGTGAATGTGAATAAATTGTGTTCATTTAGAATATATGCATATATATTGTATATACTATATATACAAAATAAACTTGTGTGTTTCATTTATTATTGAATTGTATTTTTTTTAAACAAATAAATATTAGTGCTTTCATCGGTAAACAAAGCTTACGAAGTATAAAAACATAAAGAGCTAAAATTTTAAAAGTAAAGTGCTAGTGTGATCGATATCTATTTCCTGGCAACAAGATAACAGAACTGCTAAGTTTTTCTTTTGACCGCTATATAAGGCGAACAAACTGTGCGGGTATACCAGTTAACGGGGAATACCCAAATATATTCACTATCGAGTACTGGCATTGCTAAATTACGGGACGAGGGCGTAACAACTGATTATATACAAATCTTGTCGTAACAAACGGCATGGTATTACCAACAACGGAACATAAATAACAACGGGATATATAGTATATCACGGAACATTTAAGTAAGTTTAACGGAAGGCGGATTGCACCCGAATTGATCATCACGCAGCAAAAGGGGCAAATACATATATCGAGGCTGCAGTATTCCAGTTCTTCTGAAAATTTTCGAGTACACCGTTAGCGGTTCATCTATGGGGATAGGCAACACCATCGTCATCCGGTCAACCTCATCCAGTTAAGAGTGTAACGTATTTGCATGCATTTTTGTTGTTGTTTTTTTTTATTATATGATTTTGTTATTTGTTATATTTTCTTAAATTTTCCTTTAATGATACTATTTTTATTATAGATCTCTTTTTTTTGAATATTTTATTTGTAACATTTTTCTTTTTTTTTTTGAGGTGTTGGTTCTCTACGATTTCCTTGTTTGCGGCATCTTAGTTTAATTTTTTTTTTTTTGGCATATTTTGCCTAACCAAGCCGGAGCCATGATTATATCTTCTTCTTTTTCTTTGGTCTGTGTCGTTTAAGGCAGGTTATGTCTAGGTAAAGTAAAAGTAATGGTGGAAGGGGATCACAGTGTGGTGCAGACAAGCTTTTCTTATGTACTTTTTATTTATTTATTTATTTTTTTTTTTTCTGCTAAGTTTCTAACGAAGCAGAATTCCGGATTTTTTTTTTTTTGTAACATGGCGGCCTGTACCGTCGGATAACAGGACCCCCTAGCCGACAATGAGCTACCATATGGTACGACGGTGGTACCGGCCTTGCGACCAAGCCATGTGGTTACAAATGGCGCCGAAACAGGGACCGTAAAATGGTCGTTATAAATATTATGAATTAATTTTTTTTATTGTTGTAACGTAAGATTATGGATGTTGGTGGCCCCAATAAGGCATCCGAGTAGCTTCACTACTTAACAGTTACAAATAGATCAATTAACCGCTTAATTTATTGCTTAATTAGCGGGGGATTTATTTATTTCTATATTTTTTTTTTGCCCTTCAGGTTTTATCAAGTACTTTTTTTTGGGTACTTGCACACCATAATTTTTTTTTTCAATTTATTTTTACCTTAATGACTATTCTTGATTTATCTAATTTACATTTCATTACAAACCTAATCTATATTAATTTTTTTTTGATCGAAGATTTCCATACTTGTATTACATTTGAATTTTCATGATTTGAATGACGTGTGCTACAGTATGAAAGTTCCTCATGGAAATTAATTTTAGAATCAATCACTCTTTTGCTTGTTTTTTTTTTGATAATTTTGAAATTTTTTTTTTAAAACAGCTAATCGATTTATTTTATATATCCCCACGGTTAATTAATAGATTATTAGTGATTGACGAAAAACTTAATGTTGTGTCGATTGACGGTTCGGAGAATCCGAATTCCTCGCCCCACTTAAATTTCTTTCCTTTCTAATAATTTATTCAATAGTCCTGTTAATTTATAATTGTATCGTTTCGAATCAAGATAGTCTTAATAGTTATGACAGTCATTTAGTAAAGCACCTTATTTTTTCTTATTATGTACATTTAGAAAAGCACGCCACTCATATTAGTTGCTTATACGTTGAGTCCATTAAATATTAAAGCAACTAATTGAAAATAACACTGCACTGTGATCCCTCTACATTTTATGAATTGAGCCAATTGATAAAAGTTATATTAAAAAAATTTAATTTATTTAATTATTATTATTTTTTTTTCTTATTATATTATTTATTTATTATCTATTTTTCTGATTTGTTCTTTCTTTAATCGTACCAATACATATTTGTTGTTTATCAGTTGAACGCTGGTCAAATTTGGGAAGCTTGTAAAAATAGTTGGTCTTCGCGATATTTAACCAACTTAATTTTCTACGTATAATAATTAATATTTCTTAAATATTTTTGCTCGTAAATCTTTAGTCTGAACGCTATACGTATTATTTATTTTTATTTCTTCGTATATATTTAATTATCTATATATACAAACTTAATAGCAGGTACAGCACGAACTTATATTGAGTTACTAAATTAGAGTACAATATCTTTGCGAAAAATATTTCTTTTTTTTTTCTCGCGGCTTTGTGAAGTGATAGTAATATTGAATTGCATTGATTAAGGATTCAACCATTGTGAAAAAAAAACTACGCACAATGGAATTTAAAATATTTACGAAAGTCTAAATGTTCAGGAAATGGAAGTGGAGTACGAAGTTCGGGGAATGTCAAGTGCTACCGTTGGAGTCGAGAAAAAGTTGCAAGAAACGATTCAAAAGGAATCGCAAAATATAAACCTGAAGCCTAAACATTCACACATCAAAGCAGATCCTGACACTGAATTGAACTTGTTAAGCCAGCAAACAGCGGAGTTGGATAATGCATTGGATCAAATAGAGCAAAGTACAATACATGAGAAGAAAAAGATGCTCTTTCGGATTCTACACTGGAAAGACCGAGCGCAACGGTTGTGTAACTCATTTCCAAATTTAGGTGGAATCATGGTAATAACCAACTCTCTCGAACGGCTCGCAAGATTCATTAGTAGAGATATCCGGAAAATCGAAAATAACACTGAACAAGGAAAAAAAGGCGGACGTTCAAAATCACATACTTCCAAAGACGAAGATAAGAATAACACCGATCATGATCAAGAACGTACCGAACACCAGAAAACGGAGTCCGAATATGATACCTTACAAAAGCGATTTTCGCAACATCTGGATGAAATGTCGAAACAGTTCATGGAAAAACTGGAAGCGTTATCAAAACAGAATTTTGGGAAGAATAATAAATCGAATCAGTCAAGACAGCAAAATGGGAAATCTGAAACCGAGAGTGATTCGGAAGAGTCGGAAGTTTTCCATCGAAAACATAATAATTCGCGCTCTGTTAATTCAAAATATAGGAGGCGGTGCGATCCGACGAAGTGGAAATTGTCATTTTCCGGACGAGAACATAAGCGTAGCGATGAAAATGTCCAGGAATTTATAATGAGACTTGAAAACCATGCGTACCAGGACGACGTACCGCAGCACGAACTAGTAAATCTGATTAGGTATTTTGTAACGGATAAAGCCGACAAATGGTACTATAACTTCATTAGAGGAAACAAGTATGCCACCTGGAAGCAGATGAAGGATTCATTACTAGAGCGGTTTAGCAGTGCGGAAGGTGATCGAGAAACCAGGAAATACATTCGGAGTCGGACACAATACGCCAAGGAAACTTTTAATGATTTTCTAACCGAAACAGAAAGTGCCAATTATCGGTTAACAAATCCGCTGCCTGATAATGAAATTTTGGAATTATTACTGGACAATATGAACCCCGCATTGAAGAGCGCCACGCAATTCATTAAAATGGATAATATTGCTACCCTACGTAAAACATGCGATAACTTTGAAAAGTTGGGGGACACATCGGGATTTGACCCTCGCAGGCTTATCGAATCTAGAACCAGACGTGCCCCAGCAATAGCTCAACTCTCTACCCAGCGAGAACCGACAACGAGCCAGCAGAATCACGATGTCGAGAACAAGTCAGACACAGACGATGAATTGGACCATGAAGAAACCCAGCAGATTAGCGCAATCAACCGAAACCAATTTATAGTATGCTGGAATTGTAAAGATCTGGGCCACCGATTCTCCGCGTGCAAGATGGAAAAAACTCACGATTTCTGTGAAGGATGTGGTTTAGCCAACATAAACGTTAACAACTGTTTGAGATGCAAAAAGAAACGACTGGTGGGAAATTTCAAACCGAACGCGACAAACGCTGGGGACTCACGTTCGGAAAAACCAACGAATCCCAGGACAACAGTCAGCCAGAAGTACGTGAATGCCTAATATCATCGAAAACCCCACAATCGTTACCTGATCAATCACTAAACAACCGACTAAAACGCGTGCAAAATTACTGGAGACGGATAAAAGAATTTAACCACTTATGCAGTTCTTCAACCATCGCTGAGTTCCTGGAAAATGATCCGCGACCGTATGCAAAAATTGCAATTCTTGGACATGTAAAATTGGGCCTGTTAGACAGTGGGGCAAGTATCAGCATTTTAGGCAGAGGAAGTCAAGAATTTCTAAAATCCCTAGGAGTTCCAATGAAAAAACTGAGCTCAGCCATATTAACAGCCGATGGAACCAGCAATATAGTAATCGGATATGCCTTCCTTCCAATTTCGTATATGAAGAAAACGGAAGTTCTAAAGTTTTGTGTAGTACCAACGCTTCAGTCCGAAATTTATCTGGGGGTTGATTTTTGGAAGTTATTTAATGTAGCGCCGGATATTATTGGTGAACTAACAATGTGTCCGGAAACCACAAAAAGTAAAAATCAGCATGAATTAAGCCCTGAACACACCAGGAAATTAGACGAAATTATTAGGAGTTTCCCTGCTTTTGGTGAGAGAGGTCTAGGGAGAACGAGTTTGGTAACCCATCACATTGATGTAGGGAGCTCTGAACCTATAAAGCAGAGGCACTATCCAGTATCTCCGATCAAACAAGAACTAATATTTCAAGAAATTGACCGAATGATAGCCTTGGGTGTGATAGAGGAGAGCACGAGCTCATGGAGTTCCCCGGTCGTATTAGTAACAAAAGCAAATGGTAAATCCAGGCTGTGTTTGGATTCGAGAAAAATCAATGCAATTACCAAAAAAGATGCATACCCGCTCCCAATAATCGATGGGCTATTAGGGAGACTACAGGAAACAAGGTATATTAGTAGCATTGATTTGAAAGATGCCTTCTGGCAGATACCTCTCTCCGAGAGTGCGAAAGAGATAACGGCCTTTACGGTCCCAGGCCGTCCTCTCTATCAGTTCTGTGTCATGCCGTTTGGGTTGTGTAATGCACCCCAAACCATGTGCAGACTGATGGATCGAGTGATACCGCATGAGCTTCGAGACAGGGTATTCGTCTATCTTGACGACCTCTTGATTATCTCAGCTGGTATCGACGAACACCTGGGACTCTTAAGGGCCGTGGCACGTTTGTTGTCCAATGCTGGGCTGACAATAAACGTAGAGAAAAGTCACTTCGTACTCAAGGAGACGAGGTATCTGGGGTTCCTAATAGGCGAACGTGGCTTAAGAACAGACCCGTCTAAAATAGAAGCGATAACCAATTTTCCAGCTCCAAATTCTGTGAAACAAACCCGCCGATTATTGGGAATGGCCGGCTGGTACATGCGGTTTATACTCAACTACGCCGAAGTAACCGCTCCAATAACTAATCTTTTAAAGAAAGGAGTTAAATTCAATTGGACACCTGAAGCGGAGGCGGCTTTTACAAAACTAAAGTGGTTACTGAGTAATGCTCCGGTATTACACAATCCCGATTTTTCGAAATGTTTTTTTATTCGATGCGACGCCAGCACCCAATGGTACGACGGTGGTACCGGCCTTCCGACCAAGCCATGTAGTTACATGCTGATATGGGCATTCAATTTTTTTATATAACTAAACAGCTTGGGGCATAATACAAATCAGATACAACAATGTGTGATAACTTTGCCAATCATCAATTCAATGCACTACTATCACTAACGACAATTCAAATGGAATCCGCCTAAGCGGAATGGCTCAACATAACTTCTTCTTTCGAAGCATTCGTAAACTTAAGATTAAAGAAAAAATTGTAGCCAAAATCCGGCAAGCTCCACGAGTCAACACCAAAGAATATCCCAGAGATATTTCATAACTAGAAAATGTTTTCGAATTCCTGTTTTCTTTCAGTACATGTTGGGTAGCGAGCTGTAAGAACCGTCAAAACAAGAATCAAATGTCAGCAGTTCAGAAGCATGTTAACATTAGAGAGGTCAATACTTTACAGTAAGTTTCACCAGCCTATATATGTGACCGTCTTGTAAACCAGCAACAAGGGGCCTCATCACATATTGCTACACTGCAGTAACGCAATATCAACTAGCGGAACCGGAGCAAAAAACCCTAACACATTCATGGTACATCAACAGTTCGACGGTTATTTCAGTGCTGATTTCCGCCTTTTTCTTGCCACTTTAGATGCGTCTGGACGTACTCTCTATTCTGAGGTGATATTGCCTTGCCAAAAGGTAGTCTTAAGAACTCGAAAGGTTCCCATTGCAATGATAAAGCCGTTTTGTATGTGTCTTCCGGAATGATCTCTATCTGGTAGAAACTTCGGTCTCAGTCGATGGTACATAAAATTGCGGCTCCTCCTAGGTTATTGATGTTAGGATTACTTAACCATGACCATATTCAATTTTCTAAAGTCGTTTATTAGCCTATCTTACCGTTCTTCTAAAATTTGCAGAAAGCTGGTGAAGACTAATGTGAACTGCTTTTCTTTCGTTATTGTGTATGGAAGAAGGTTAAGTTCCTTTTCCAATGCTTCAAGTGCCTGAGATGTTCCGAAGAACCTCGTTTGTACCAGTATGTCACTCGTGAGGTGCTTGTGGTATAAGTGGTCTGAG
This sequence comes from Nephrotoma appendiculata, assembly GCA_947310385.1. Taxonomy (NCBI): domain Eukaryota; kingdom Metazoa; phylum Arthropoda; class Insecta; order Diptera; family Tipulidae; genus Nephrotoma; species Nephrotoma appendiculata. The sequence continues at coordinate 55,145,910 of OX371223.1, forward strand.
ATTTTACCGAAGTTTGGGTTAATGAGTTTAAAGTGGTGTATGATTTGGTGAGTGTTTGTAATAGTTGCGCAGGACTTGAAGTTTCGTTTGTGCCTGGTATCTACATGCTAATTAAATCATCTCAAATCATTATCATTATTTTTCTAATGACTCGATAGAAGTTGCTTCGTCATCTGTTGAAATTACTCCCAAATGTTTTTTTCTGGGGTTAACGCTTTTCCGCAATACATGGAATATTTCTATTTAATAAGAATACGCACTGAAAGCCACCTAATGCCATAACTAAAATAGTATAGCGAGTTTAAAAGTGCTGTGCGACGATTACCTCGACAATGATGAAAAAATCCTGGTTATGGTTCCACCTCTGGAGTGTTGTGAATGGTGGATTTGATAATTAAACACAGTTTAAACTTAATTTTATTACAATAGTTTTTTATTATAAGAATTATTTTAGTTCACTTATTATAATTTAGTTATAATGATTTATTTTAATAGTTAATTTATTATTAATTTAGTTGTTGAAATTTTAGGAATTAGGAAAGGATAAATATAGTAAGGTAGAATATTGTATAAAATTGTATTACCATGTTATCACGTTGAAACTCAAATCCCAATTGAATTTTATTTTAATTTTATGTTAAGTTATGACCCATCGTATTACAATAACAACTTTCATGACCAACTCATACATATTCATAAAGAAAGGTGAAATTATATAGGGGATAAGTAAGGTTGAGTGGTACATTATAACACTCCTCCCTCCTTTTAACAAAAGACGACCTCAGGTTGTCTTTTGAGATGAGTATGTATGGTTTAGTCTGAGCTTTATTTTAGTGAAACATGATAACACAAATATTAAATTTAGTAGAATATTAATAATATAATGTAATTAAAAATATATTTTATATAATATAATGACGTAATACATAAATTTTTTTTTTCTTTCAATATATGTATAATGCTAGATAACTTAAGATTCATTTATTTATTTATTGATACATAATTTAATATATATATAATTTTATTTTTAAAGTTTAATAATTTAAATTTATTTCGTAAATACCAACTTATCAAAATCTAATAGTATATAGTATTGTATTTTGTATAGTGTAAACCGAATCAGTGATAAATATACAAAATAGTTAAATGTGACGTAATTTTAAACGATTATTATGTACTACTTTTTCACAATTCCCGATACGAATTTTTGTATTTTCTGCTGAAATTACTTCAGTAACAGTATATGGACCTAACCAAAGCGAATCGAATTTTGATTTTCTCGTTTCATTTTTTATATAAACCTGATCACCATTCTGGAATTGTTTGGAGGTGCAATTTTTGTCATAATATTGTTTCGTTCTTTCCTTATTTTGAACAAGTTTATCGTGCGCTATTTTAAAAGAATTTTGAAGTTTAAATTTAAGATCACAGAAGTAATCATCGTAGTTGTAGAATAATTCGACATTTTTGGAAATCGAATCTGGAATATTTGGTTTACAACCAAAAACTAACTCATATGGCATAAATTCAGTGGAGGTATGAGGTGTTGTATTATAAGAGAAAGTAGCATATTGTAACCATGAATCCCAATTAAGAGGATCCTTATCAACATAATTACGTAAATATTCAACTAAGGTCTTATGGCTACGCTCGAGTGCCCCGTTGGTTTGTGGATGATATGCACTCGTGTTTAACTTCTGTATTTTTAACATTTTGCATATTTGTTTAAATAACTTTCCCATGAAATTAGACCCTTGGTCAGTCAAAATAGAAGTCGGAGATCCAAATATACAAATAAAATGTTCGACGAATGCAGCAGCAACTGTTTCTGCTTCTTGATTTGGTAAAGCAAATGCAAAGGAAAATTTTGTTAAATCACATTGCATCGTGAGAATATATTTATTGTTTTTATGAGAAGAAGTGAACGGACCAACAATGTCTAAGAATATTTTCTCGAAAGGTTTTAAAGATGTGCTTGTAATTTTCATTGGTACCTTTTTATTTTCATAACTTTTATTTTTTTGGCAAAATTGACAATTTCTTACGTAATTTTCAATTTTTGCGAACATTTTTGGGAAATAGTAGAAATTTCGTAATCTTTTGAAAGTTCTATAAACACCCTGATGTGCTCCTAAAGGACCATCGTGATATTCTTGAATAATGGTATTAATTTCATCGTCATTTGTTAAATTTATAATGTCATGTTGCTCTTGTTTTTGATTTACGGAATGATTTTTAGAATTTTGTAATTTAGTGTTGTCAAGATTTATTGGTACAGATTTTGATATACGAGTAGTTAATGATAAATCTTTATTAGAATTTTGATCGGTATTTGAAGAAGGAGTAGTATTGTCTCGATCAGAATTTTCACTATTCGAAACATTTTCGTTTTGTTGTTCTGTATTTAATAATTTAGATTTTGAACGGGTTATAACATTGCATTCGTTATTATTTATTATAATCCGGCTTAAAGCGTCTGCGTTACTGTTTAATTTACCTGGCTTATGCACGATTTTATAATCGTATTCGTCCAGTCTAATTCTCCATCGAGTAAGTCGCGAGGAAGGATTTTTGATGTTGCAAAGCCATACTAGAGGTTTATGGTCGCTAACTATTTTAAAACTTCTTCCATACAAATACGGACGGAAATGATCGGTTGCCCAAATTATCGCCAGAAGCTCCTTTTCAATTGTCGCGTAATTTTTCTCCGCACGGTTCAAAACACGGCTAGCGTAAGCAATTGGTAGGTCAGCATCGTTTGTCTCCTGAGACAAAACTGAACTAATGGCAATATCACTTGCATCACACGTGAGGATGAACTCTTTATTAAAATCCGGAAACTGTAATAACGGAGGATTACTCAAGAATTCCTTCATTTTCGTAAACGCTTCATCACAAAAAGCGTCCCATACGAAAGAAGCATCTTTTTTTAGAAGCTCTGTTAACGGTTTGGTAATCTTTGAGAAATTAGGACAAAATTTGCGATAATACCCAACGAGTCCTAGAAACGATTTTAGTTCGCGAGGAGATTTTGGCGTAGGATAAAATTGTACCGCATTTATTTTCTTAGGATCTGGTTTAATACCTGATTGTGTGATCAAATGTCCTAAATAATAAATTTCTTTACATAGGAATTGGCACTTTTCAGGGTTCACTTTCAGATTATAAGCCCTAAGACTAGAAAAAACTTCAGCTAAATTGTTGTTGTGTTCAATCAGGTTTTTACCAAAAATCACAACATCGTCCAAATATACCAGGCATTTTAAACCATTCAGCCCACATAAAACATTATTCATGAGCCTCTGAAATGTACTTGGAGCATTTCGAAGACCCATACTCATCCGAGTAAACTCATAGTGCCCAGTTTCAGTGCTGAATGATGTTTTTTCACGATCCTTTATATCTATGGGGACTTGGTGATATCCATGAGCTAGGTCTATGGTTGAAAAATAGTAGGAACGCCCTAATCTATCCAAAATATCAGTAATATTTGGCAATGGAAATACATCTGGGATAGTGATCTCATTGAGCTTCCTATAATCGATTACTATGCGCCACTTACGTTCATTCGTATTCGATTTCTTGGGTACGCAAAGTAGTGGGAAGTTCCATGGAGATTTCGAATCTTCTATTATGCCATCAGCTTTCATTCCAGAAATTTGTTTATTTACTTCAGTTTTAATACTTTCAGGCAAACGATATGGTTTACAAAAAATTGGTTTGGAGTTCGGTATTGTTTGAATTTGATGAGAAGTTGCGTCCGTGACTGATAATTTGTCTCCATCAAGAAGAAATATATCATTAAACGAACGGCAAATTGCCAAAACAGAATTTTGTTCTTCGCTATTTAAATGTGTTAAATTAATTTTGTTTTCTAGTAACAATAGTCTATTATTAATATTATTATTTGTTGAAACTATATTAAAAACACTAAAGTTATCTAACGGTTCAGTTTCAATATTTAGATCGGTGTTTAAATCAACGTCGTATTCATTTGAGTTCACTACGCTAACAAACGTACTGTTATTTTCAATTTTTAAAATAGAATTTGCAATGAATACTCCAGGCACGATTTCCTTTGAGTAGCAAATTTGTTCTGTATTTTTAGGAAATTTATATTTGATTTTAACATATGTTTCAGTTCGAGCCGGTACCGTAAATACTTTCGGAATTTGTGAAAGAGTATATGTGAAAAATCTGTTATCAATAAATAGGTGGATGCAGTTTGACTCAAAGTCCAATTTGCAATTATAAAAGTTTAGAAAATCTTTTCCCAATATGCCTGAATACTGCATGGGAAAATCATTTGGGACTACTTGAAAATATTGATGACATGAAATTAAATCCGGAAAAATTAATTGTAATGTAGTTAATCCAATTGTTTCGAAACAGTCATTTGAAATTCCACTTATCTTACATTTAGCATCTGGATAGTAAAGTGAATCTGGGTCCAAATTTTCAATTTTAATTATACTAAGGTCCGCACCCGAATCTATAAGAAAATGAACAATTTTGTTTGGATCATGTGGTAAGGTAACATTTAAAAACATTTTAGGATTAAAATCGGTGTCAGAATTTTGAAATGTAGATATATTGTACTGCTTTAAAGAACTAGAAGAATTTTGGTTTTTAATTTCAAAATTATTATTTTCAAAGACTAATTCAGATGTATGTAAATTTATCTTATCAATATTGTTTATTAGCTTATGCTCGAATAATTTTCTTTCAAACTTAATACTTGATTTATTATTAGAATTGGAGTACTCTAACGATGGTTTCGGATCCTTTGAGGAGTACCCAACTGCCCGGATCCCTGCGTGTTTCCCGTATTCTGTGAGATGTTAGTAGCCATGTTTGGTTCTTCTACCCTTTTTCTTTCATTCACTTGTCTTTTAAAACTATTTTGAATATTGTGTCCTTTGTTATGACAATACGCACAAGTTGAATTATTTATAAATGTTTTTGGGTAATTTGAAATATCATTTCGGCTTGAGCTCAATGACGGACTATTATACTTATTATTATCAGAACGGTTCAATCTAAAACAAGTTGATGCCTTGTGACCCGTTTTATAGCAAAGTTGACACTTTATAAGACTAGAGTTAGTTGTAAATGATTTTGAACTAGAAGGACTATTATTAGTAGAATATTTTTGATTTGCTTCTTCCTCTAAAGCTTTAGTAATAGCTTCTTTTAAAGTTTGAAATCTACAGGCTTTAACTAACAACTTTGTGGGTTCCTGTAATCCTTCTTGGAAAGATCTAAGAGCCATTTTATTATTCAAATATTTAATTTCTTTCATGGACTCAATACCTGGTTCTGACAAGCAAGCTTCGTTTAAATTATAAAGCAATGCTTCGACACGATTTGAAAAGCTTTTTACATCCTCGGATCGTTGTTGATTTATTGAATTTAATTCTAATTGAATTGACTCAAGTGATCGCTTAGAAATAAATTGACACTTAAGCTCGGCTTTTAGTTGTTTCCAATCCGGAAATTCTTCGAATTTAACAATTTCGTAGGCTTTTCCTACAAGCTTGACTTTAAGTAATTTCAAAAATTTAACTACTTCAGTAGTTTTTAGTGTATCATGTATCATATCACAGCAAGAGATAAATCTGTGTAAATGTTCAGGTGAGCCATCAAATTCTGGAATTATTTTTAAAGCTGCATTGATATTTAACTGTGCCATGTTAGTATCGCTTACTACTGATTCGCAAATACGTATGGTTTCAGGTATAAAGATTTCAATAGAATTTTCGGAAAAATTTGTTAAAGAGATAATTTCATCAGATTGCTCTGAGTTATTTGAAGTTACTGAACTAATCGAATTATTACCGAATTCACTATCGTCACACTCAATTTTAATCTGTATATTAAAGGGGTCTAAAGTGTCTAATTTTTCAAAGGTATTCATATATTTAAAAAAAAATGAACTAATATAACATATATACTTCTTAAACTTTGATATTTTTGAAAATTAAATAGTTGACCAAAAGAATCATATTTATGTAATAATAATCTAATACTTAAATATATATGTACATACATACTTAATAATTTAAAAAAATTTTTTTTAAAATATTATTATAATTAATTTTCATACCTTTAACATTAACAACAATTATACGCTTTAATAATTAATGTTAATCAGATGATTGCATTAAAATCCTTCTATGCAAATAATGTTCCCGGTTCCAATTGAATTTATTGTTTTAGTGTTGTTACTGGTAATCCAAGTATGTATAATGTTGTGATGTTTCAATAAGTTGTAAAAATATCCAATTTTTTTTTTTTTTAAATTAATGTTGGCTTATAAAGATGAAAGTCCACTTAATTTTACTGTATCAGATGTTGTTACTGGTACAAGTGATCCATATTTGTGTTTGTGTTTTTTTTTGTTGAAGTCATTAAAATTATTGATGAAACGTTTTTTTTGATTGATAATGACTTTGGTGTTTATAAATGTCCTTTTGTAAATCTCCTCTGTACAAGGCTACATTGTACATAAAATGCAGTTTATCGAATGTACGTTTATAATTTTTATTTTGATGAAAATTCCCGTTTGACGCTCGGGATGTGTGCGTCTTATGTTAAATTGTGTGATAACCACGGTAGAAAGGAAAACTTGGATTTGGATTAGGATTGTATGAGGTTGATGTACGAGGACGAGTACATCATATGGTTTCTTGTTACACTATTTTTTAACTTATGCAATTAAATTCACATGCACTTATAAAATTTGTAGAGATGGTTTTTTTTAAAAAAAATTTATGATTTAATTTAGAAAGGCTATACAATTTTTTATGATTTATATTTTTTAAATTGCATATTTATTGTTTTATTGCTTTTAGGTTTTTATTAATTTATTATGTAATAATAGAAATATGATATATAAAAAACTTATTATTTGGTATAAACAAACACGTGTTACATTTTTTTAAACTGTTTTCTATCATTCGATATGTTATGCAGTTTGTAATGAAATGTTTGTTTCAAATTCACGACCTCTAATGAAATGTTTTTTTTATTTGTACTCGTAATATGTAACACTGTATATTTTATTTAAATTTGTCGGTATATGATAGTTCTTTCTAGAACACAACTATATTTGTATTATTTAAAACTTTTGATACAGTCACATGTTACAATTTGTATCTTAAAAAAAAAATCCACACTTTTCACAGCTTTTATGTTTTATAATTTATAGTTTTTTTTATTAATGAAAATAATTTGTTTAACGTTTACCGCTGCCACCAGTGTTGTGAATGGTGGATTTGATAATTAAACACAGTTTAAACTTAATTTTATTACAATAGTTTTTTATTATAAGAATTATTTTAGTTCACTTATTATAATTTAGTTATAATGATTTATTTTAATAGTTAATTTATTATTAATTTAGTTGTTGAAATTTTAGGAATTAGGAAAGGATAAATATAGTAAGGTAGAATATTGTATAAAATTGTATTACCATGTTATCACGTTGAAACTCAAATCCCAATTGAATTTTATTTTAATTTTATGTTAAGTTATGACCCATCGTATTACAATAACAACTTTCATGACCAACTCATACATATTCATAAAGAAAGGTGAAATTATATAGGGGATAAGTAAGGTTGAGTGGTACATTATAACAGGAGCATAACCACGCATATCACGAAAAACGTCTAAATTCCGGGCCAACGACTTTGACAACGCAGCCTGAACCTATAAAGTCGCTTCACTCTAATTCACCTGAGAAGCAGGAAATGAATTATAAATAAAAACTAGTTTTATTAGTACTAGTTTAATTCCCTCTAGTGATAATAATATTTTAGTATTTAATTTTAAAGATCGATTTCTGAAATATTCCATTATCAGTTTTTTAAAATAACTATTAATATAACTATTCTTCCCGCGTTCCTGACTCAGTCGATTTGTCATTTTGTTCTGGCGTTTTGTACTTCGAGTTCCGAAATTAATTGCCGTATCTGATTTTTTGATGAATCAAATGAGGTCGAAGTTTATTTTCTTGATGAATTTTTTTATCGATGGTGTGGTTCGATCAATTAATATTTGGAAGCTTTGAAAGCTACGGATTCCTTTCGGAATTTTGGTTTTCGCTTGATACCTTGATTCGTGAAAAGGTATCCGAAAAATTCTGCATGTGCTTTGAAAATTAAATTTTATCTAGGCTAACTTGTAAGTTGGCTTTCCCTAGCAGTTCTCCCTCCGAATATTATGATAGCGTCTTTATGCTCATAGCAGATCTTACCAATAAATTCTAGTATAGGTCGGTTTTTAGTAGTTTTTGTTCTGCTCTTATTCCAGTGGTGCATTTGTCTATATTGTTCATAGATTCAAATAGTGCGTGAAATGTTGAAACAGCGGCTTGGAGTTTTTATTTAGTTTCCGATAACAGATCATTATCACGAACTTCATACTGTTCACCTGATGAAAATGGTTTTCGTGGAGTTAAATTTTGATGTTTAGTGATATAGGTAAAGTGTTGACTCGGCTCTGAAGATTGTTGCATTAAAATAAACTTGAACGCATCCAAATCGCCCGCCATTTTAGATATATAGTATGTAGCTCAGACATTGCTGTTATTATGACATTAGTTTCAGTCATTTACAAGCTGTCCTACCGTATGCATCAATTTTAAGAGTTGCATGTCGATAAGCAACATTTACGTTATTGCATTCTATTTTGTTTTTAAAATGGTAAAAAATGGCGCTTAAGCGATTCAATGGAATTGAGTCATTCAAAAGTAAAAAGATGGTTTGCAAGATTTCGAGGTGGCAATTTTAGTCTTGAGGACCATTCACGTCCAGGTGCAGTAAAAAAATTTCAAGACGAAGAACTTAAAGTTTTACTGCTGGTGAAAATCGGTGTCAAACTCAAAAAGAGCTTGCAGAATAGTTAGGTGTTACTCACCAAGCAATATCACCTCGATTGCATATAATGGGAAAAATATAGAAGGAAGGAAGTTGGTTTTTTCATAAACTGACCGAAGAGTCCTAAATAAATTTGCTTTCTCGGTATAAGCGAAAGAATTTTTTGCATAAAATCATTATAAGTGATGAAAAGTGGATTTTGTACGATAATCCTAAACGCAGTAAACCATGAGTTGTATAAAAGGCAGCCACCAACATCAATTGCAAAAATTAATATTAATGCCAAGAAAATGTTACTGTGTGTCTGGTGGGATTTGAAAGGAGTCAATTACTAGCTCCCTCTGTTTACCACTTATTCAGATCGATGCCATGATATTTAAAAGAACAGCGCTTCACGAAAGTTGAAGAAGTACAAAATGGCTCGATTACTAATTTGCTTCGAACCCACCAAGTTTCTATCGCGAAGCAATTCATCATCATCTACCTGATAAATGGCAAAAGTACATAGATAGTAATTCGCGAATATTTCGATAATTAATTTTTGTAACAATTATATTTTCAATAAAGTTGAATATAACCAAAAATAAACAGAGTTTCTACTTGCATACCAAAACTTTGAATAACTCGAAACTACAAAATTGTTTGGTATGCATACCAATAAATAATAATTATATGCAAGAGGTAAGGTGGATTTGTCTGAAAAACAAAAAAATTAAATTAAAATTGAGAATTCTTTAAGATATTTTATCTTTAGAAAATTGTTTTGTATTCGTGTGCTGTATACAAAAATATTATGAAGTTGTAAATCAAAATTAAATTAAAATTTTTGTTTATTAGACCATTCATTTGGAAATTTATGCTTTTGTCTTTGTGTTACTGGATATATTCCATAAAATCATAAAAAATAAAAAATTATTTATTTTATAATTGTTAATTATTGCTGGTACGTAGATAAAGAATATTTAAATTTGGGTTGAGTAATAGATGTATAAAGCATTGAGGGGCTGTTAATGTTGTTAAAAACATTTGATATGGATTCGTACACGATTTAGCAAATAAAACATTCAGCGATTTAACGGTAACAAACTTTATTTTCCAACACCTTTTATTTCGGCAGCAATTCACAAATTTCACTCGTTCACTTGATTAATTGATTCTGAATGTACGACCAAGTTCTTAAACAAGAGCTCTCAGGTGACGCCAAGCCCACCGTACACTTTTTAGTACACACAACAAAACCGAAAAATTGGAAAGGTTAATTAAGTTGGACAAAATCGGTCCGATTACAGACACCACCTTTTACAATTGCTTCTTTAAATCAGCAACCAAAAAAAAATGAGATTATTACACATGCATCTGTAGATTTCCTAAAATTTAATTCTAAATTAATATTTTTCGGCTTCCTATTCCTGCAACTCCCCAACTTACAAGAGAATTTCCTGAAATTAACGTTATTTGAATTATACACTGCGCAAAACAAAAAACGCTACAATAAAAATTTTAGAAAAATACCTTATTTTCAAAGCTTGTATCTTGGTGAAATGTCAGTTTGTAATTTTTTTTACTTTTAAAATTAAGGAAATTTAGTCTACTTTCCGATGCTTCTCTACAAAAGGCTTATGGATTCGTGAATGAAACATCAGGAAAGTTCGTTGACTCAAAAACAGTCATAAAAAACAAAAATAATAAAAAACGGACCCAGCATCAGAAAGTAGACTAAATTTCCTTAATTTTAATTGTAAAAAAAAAAAATTGTAAACTGACATTTCACCAAGGTACAAGCGTTTGAAAATAGGGTATTTCTTCTAAAAATGTAACTGTTACATTTTTTGTTTTGCGCAGTGTATTAAAAATTATGTACTCTAAAATCCAGGCCATATCTCAACATATGATGATCAAATTCGGTATGCAAAACCGAATTTGACGAAACTTTGGGATTCGGCTATAATGAAAGGAAGCAGGCTGTTTCACAATTGATAATCTTCCAATTCAGTTTGGTTCTAACTCTAATAAACTAAGGTTAACTTGTATTGCGATTTTTAACGTGTCTTTTTGATGAGGATCTACAATTTAACCATTCTGAAAGGAACTTGGCCATATTCCAACCAATTAGTGTCAAATCATGTATGCAGCATTGGATGGCGATTTAAAAATGGATTTTAGAGAAGTTCTGGAAATTGGCCGTGCTGGAAAATTTCGTAACAAATTATGTTTGGATCTGGTATATTGAGCTGAACCGGAATTCCAACATAAATTCCGATTGAAGTTCTGGATTTTTCTCCAAAAATTATTTTATGCATCTTCCGCAGTATACTATGTATGCTTGCTTCGCTACCCTGCCAGTTGAACTGGCAATTCACCTAGCATTTGTCAAAGAAATTGCCTCCCATTGCTTGCTGCTTTCATCATAGACAAAGGCCTTATACACATTCTCTCCCTGGTTCCAGTTGGAGAGTCGTACCGTCCCTTGCTAGCTCGTCTGCCTTGCAATTTCTTTCAACGTCAGAATGGCCCGGAACCCAGACCAGTTGGTCTGGATATTGAAATGTTCACTCATCTTGTTAAGAGATGTGTGACAATCCAACGCCACCCTTGACGCCAGGGTAACTGAATCCAGTAAAAGAATGGCCGCCTGACTGTCCACATAGATAGTGATATCAATTAACGATATAACATTATGCTTGAACCAGTTCATGACTTCTTCAATCGCTAATACCTCAGCCTGGTACACACTGCAGTACTCAGGCAGACGAAAAGATAAACTAACATTTAATTCTGCACAGAATACACCCGCTCCCACTCTATCATCGAGTTTGGAGCCACCGGTGAAGAATTTAGCTGCCCCGGCCTCCATAATGAGACCACTATTCCAATCCTTCCTAGAGAGGAGAATCACCTTAAAAAGCTTGCCAAAACACAATAGGGGGGTTATATAGTCCAAATTGGCCAGGTCATGCTTTACTGAATTGACTATAGTTGAGTGCGTTTTTTGCAGGCACTTCCACCCCAAATTCGCTGATAGCCGCGCGCCCGTATTGACCGCCATTTGCTTGCCAAGGATATCCAACGAGAGAAGGTACAGTATGACCTCTAGGGCACTAGTGGGGAGTTGTTTTCAGCGCCCCACTAAAGAAAATGTACCATCTCCGATTTCAAGCCCCATTTTCTTACAATGGCATTCTTAACTCTTTCTATCGTGTTTGGTTTCCAACTGAGCTTACTGTCCAGAAAAATCCCTAAGAATTTCACCTTTTACGTAAGGACCAGTCTAGCACCATTCAGGCTTGGTGGAACCATTGCCAGAATTTTATATTTCCTAGTGAAAAGGACCAGCTATGTTTTAGATGGGTTAATCCCCAATCCACATCTACTGGCCCAACTCGTAGTGATTGATAGCGCATTCTGTTTCCCACCCCTGATTGTACCCAGGTGCTTACCCGAGACCGCTATCGCTACATCATTGGCAAAAGCAACCACACTTATTCCTTTCTCTCCAGTTCCAGTAGTAGTCCATTGATTACTACATTCCAAAGAAGGGGAGAGAGTGCCACCTCCCTGGGGTGTTCATTGAAACTTCCCCCATCCTCGCTATGACCCTTCTGCTTCCAAGCAAGTGATCGATCAGGCTGATTATTGGCTCTTCGTTCTCAAGTGGAAGCAATCCTTTCCTAATTGCCTCCACCTTCACGTTGTAGAAAGCGTCCTCGATATCGAGAAACGCCACCAACTAGAATTCTTGAAAATCCAGTGACTTCTCAATTCCCCAAACCGAGGTGTGTAATGCCTTATCCACGGACCTACCCATATGGTACGCAGGCTGAGATTGTGCCCAGTTTCTGAGTACAATTCTCGACCGAATATAGACGTCCAGCAACCTTTTCATGATTTTCAGCAGAAAGGATAATAGAGATATTAGTTTTAAGTCCTTAGGGTTGCTGTGCGAGCTTCAACCTGCTTTCGGGATGAAGATCACTATAGCCTCCCTCCATTTCATCGCGATGTACCCCAGCTTCAGACACCCTTTGAAGATGACTTCCAGCCAGGGAAGCAAGGTCTCCGAGTTCTTCTGAATTTCTGTTGGCACAATTCCATCCGGGCCAGCTGACTTAAATGGCTTAAACCCTTTAATAGCCCATTTTATATTCCGTGTATTCAGAAAATCCTCTGTACGTAACAGATGGACCCCGCAGTCATTCCTAGGCCCGCAGTCATTCAAAGACCCAGCAGTTGACACTTCCTCACTTCCAGGGAAGTGAGTTTCCATCAAAAGATCAAGAGTCTCTTCACTAGACGCCGTCCATTCGCCATCCGGTTTTATCAGATAGCCTGGAACAATTAGACTAGTGAAGAGAATTTTTCTGAAGCGCGAGGTTTCCGAAACCCCTTCCATTCTATCACAGAAGCACCTACATGACTTTATTTGCACCTTCCTTACTTCCCTTTTGTAAACTCTGAGGCCTTCCTTATATAAGTCCCAGTCTTGAGTTTCTCTAGATCTTTTCGCTCTATTGAAAGCAGACCCGCGAGCTTTCCGGCACTCTGCAAGTGCCGAGGTCCACCAAATAGGTTTTCGTTTTCCCCTTAGCTTTGTTAACTGGGCAAGTTTCCATCATGGAGATATTGCAAGCCCTAGTAAGAGTATCCACCATTGAGGCCAATTCACTACCCGTGTCGGGGCGTCCTGGAACTCGAGATGGAATGATGCCCTCCAATACCTCCCTATATGCACGCCATACTGTCCTCCTAAGATTTCTGAACACGTATTGATTTGTAATTTGGAGATTTAGCTTAAAAGTTAAGTAACGATGATCGGAGAAAGAATGCTCCTTCGCCACCATCCATTCTCTGATCATGGGAGAAATAAATTCAGAGACCATCCAGAACCTCCTGTCTATTACTAATAATAAAAGTGGATTCCTGACCTATATTACTAATAGTGAGGTTAGTTCTTAAAAGAAATAACTCATCCCTATCATTGATGTCCGAGCTGCCCCAGATGGTATGGTGCGCATTCGCGTCACATCCCAGAATAGGTCCCACCTTCTTTCTTTCCGCGTCACTGACAAGTGCCCCCAGTATATCTGGTGGCACTGGTTTTTTCTTGGCCCATGTATTCGGCTGCAAGCCAGAATCTCCTCCCTTCCGCCTCTATGCAGACCGCAGTTATGTCCCCATTGCAATACTGTGGAAGTAAATAAGCATTTATATTATTAACCACCAGTATACATGATCTGCTCTTTTCCGTTTCCTCTCCTGACTTAGCAAGTCTGAGAAGTAACGCCGCCGATGCAGCCTTTGTATGATGTAAATTTACCTGCACAAACCTGATCATTGTTAATCGAGTTCACTTAGCTTATTACGACAGCAGTGCTACATCGCATAATTGGACCCGATGGAGTCGACGGTAAGATTAATAAAAAAAGCAATATTTTGAAACGCAATAATGGTAGAGGCTGACGGCTTCAATATTTCTCATGCGCACTAAGCTCTCCATCCAAATTTCATCCCTATTAGCCATTTTCTAGAACTTTATCGCAAACTCATTTTTGAAGTTTGTCAAAAAATCATTTAAGAGTCCCATTTTCCTACATATGCCACATTTTAAAAATTCAAACCGGGATTTCCTAAAAATCGGGTTTTTTTGATGCCGCAAACCGGGATTTTGAAAACCGGAATTTTGAAAACCGAGATTTTGAAAATCGAGATTTCGGTTATTGGACACATCATTGCTGAAATTGTATCAGAAATGTGTAAGCTTTCAAGGATATAATCATGTCTCTATATGCTTGGAAAGTAAGGTGAATAGTTCACTGAATGTCGGAAAATCTTTCTCAACTATTTCTTGAGCCCAAAGAGATCATGTTTCGTTGTTCAATTTATTCAAGGCAATGTATATCAACCAAGAATCCGTTTTTTTCGTAGTTTGGTCCCAGTGCCTTAAGATCTTTTATCGACTCGTCTAGCGTATCATAAGGACTTCTAATATTGGCCGCTAATTAAGCCTCTCAGACACTGAAATTTTAAGGCGGCAGTCAGATTCCAGTTTTTCTAATTTTCCTAAAAGTAAGACAAAAGTATGGCCATCTCAAAGGCACATAACCTTAATCGGATAAATTGTTAACTAATTTTATTTTTGTATGTAAATTTATTTCTAATAAACTCTAAGCTATGGAGTAACTTCACAAATAACTATTTGTTGGGTATTTATTTTAACAAAGTCTGGGTTGGACTAACTCTTGTATGAAAGAGCAAGTCGGTTATTTTATTGTTTAGTTATACTAAGCTTAGTGTGCGCTTTAAATGTTGGATAGGTTCAACTCTGTGGCATTCCCTTAATTAATGAAATTTTTCAACGTTCGTCAAATGCTTTTGACGCAAATACTTTTAAAGGCTGGGTTAAAACGCTGAAGTAGAGTATTCAAATTCTGCACGTTTTTTACGTCTTCATAGAGGTTTTAATCTTATTCTCGAAAACATTGTGCCAGGTTACAGATCTATATGGTTGAGTCAATGTGCAGCCGAATGGCTAGAGCAGTGCAACAATAACGTAGGGAAAAGAAACTCATGGTGAAAAATTAAGGAATTTTTCATATTAAACCACCTTAAACCACCATTGCAAACTGCAAAGGTATGTTCAACGAATCACCACAAGGTGATCATTTCTAAGTTAAAATTTCTTCAATAAAATTAAACATTCAAGTAACGTAATCAAGTAAAATTTTCTGTCTAACTCCATTTCCAGAAAAGGAGGCTTTCTTAGCATTTGAAGTGAAACATCCATAATATTACCAAAATGTGATTTTATAATTTTACTAGTGATCATGCAAGCACCTTCCTACTAATGAGGATACTTCGAAAGACGTACTTCCAAATCAACAGTTGCAGAATTATTTGAGATGTAGCCAAGAAATTCCAGACATGATATCATATTTTCAAATAAACGGAAACTCACCTTTAAATCGGGTCCAACATCAAACCGAGGCCACTATCAATACCAAACGCAAATTCATGGCCGGTCCACAAAAATATGGAAAAGTTATTTTGCGAAATTTCTGGCGATTTATAAGCGCCAAAGCTGCCCATATTGAATTGGTGTCTAATCTCACAAAAAGTAACTTCATCACACCCGTTCTACAACTTGTTTCGTGCAGAGGATTATGCACCATATCTATTCTCCTACAAGTTAACGTTTTGGCGGAAATTCCTAATCAGAAAAAATTAAATATTATTTGATTCATAGCACAGCACCATCATTTGAAGGACTATGGGAACTTGCCATCAAGTTGATGTTCTAACATCGGGGCACTTTTTAATTGGTGGCCCATTTTTACAAACATCATAACCAAATGTATTTAATGTGATGATGTCAAAATTATCGAACTAACAACAATTATCAATCTGCAATACACCAACCATTTTAAAAAGATGACAATTTGAATACCTAACATCTTTGCACCAACGATGTAAATGGCAAATGGAAAATGTCAATCGCAGTTGAATTGCTACAATGAAACGAACCACTCTATTAGTAAGCTCGACTAAACTGGGCACCCTTTTGGACTAGGAAGTTCAGTTGACTGAGATAAAGTACAAGAAAGCTTCACAATAAAACCACCAATAATAAAAATTTAATCCAAATGGAGAACAAGTTGAAATGTTTATAAAGCTTTTTCTTGCTGTTAAACCC
The DNA here is from genome assembly GCA_947310385.1 of Nephrotoma appendiculata. Classification (NCBI taxonomy): domain Eukaryota; kingdom Metazoa; phylum Arthropoda; class Insecta; order Diptera; family Tipulidae; genus Nephrotoma; species Nephrotoma appendiculata. The sequence continues at coordinate 55,162,479 of OX371223.1, forward strand.
TGCGGACCAGTTTACCAAGCTTACCTGAAAGAAAGGAACATTTCTTGGAAATGTAGAAACATGTTTGAATTTGATTAAATCATGATGCTTGCAACCAAGTTGCATCACTTACACCCATTGTGTTGTGTGCTACCCACGATGGCCTAGAGTTGAAACTGAGACTGGTCATCTTTTATATTTCTTGTTCAGATGGTTTGGTTAAACGTTGCATATTGATTGTGGACTTACTCGTACATCGATTTGCTGACAAGTTGTTGACTGTATTTTGCAGAGCAAACAACAGAGTGACCGATATTTGTTTTTAATTTAAAAAATAAGAGAACAAAACCAATATAAGATTTATGTCTCCAGATTAATATTCTTCGAAACTGCAGAAAAAACGTTGAACAGGTGAAAATTATTACCGCACCGACTTATACATAAACTTAAATCCATAAACCCAGGAAAAAATGTCAATTTGTCGTTTATATCATAAAATCACACACATAAAATACGAGCGAGGGTGGTTTGGAACGCAAAAAGAAAAACTTTATAAGAAAACCATAAAAATTGATTTGTGTTATTATTTTGTTGTCTCTAAAGTCTAAAGTGAAACAACGGAAAATAACAACAACAACAACAACACGGCATATATAAAATTATGTTGCCAGATTGGTTATTATTTTCAGTCGCGCACCCTCTCGAACCCAAACTTTGTAACACGGTGCTTTTAACCCGTTTTTATGTTTCCATTGTGGTGGCGCAAAAAAAATCAATGAATGTCAAATAAAAAAGAAATGTTTTTCCGATGTTTTATGATTTTTATGTCGCGCGCTGATTTTGCGTATGTCGCAAACGATAATAAAATTGCGATTACAGGTGAAATTAGGTTGTAAATTGGTTGATTGTTTTATTTTGTTTTATGGCGGTTTTAACGCAAAATGAGAAAATATTAAGTGATTTGCCACAAAATGGCAATTAATTATAATTAAATTTCTAGATTTTGTTTTATGTCACCATTATGGCTATAAGATGAGCATGTATTAGTCATACCAGGCAAATTTGTAATTAACCGAATCGGTCTCACTAGTGGACAACTTCAGATTATAAAAACTGATAAGGGGCAATAAGAAATAGGGCGACATGTAATTATTATTTTAAGTATTAGGTGTGCAAATAATCTTGAACGCTTAGTCATTGTTGTTTTTATGACGTCATATACAAGCTGTCGTTCTGTGTGCATCAATTTTAAGAGGTGGATGTCGATAAGCAACATTTACGTCATTGCATTCTATTCTGTTTTCAAATAAAATAAAATACTGCTCAATGCGCGAGGGAGGGAGTAGGGGAATCAGAAAATGGTCATTTCGTCGTTCCGATTTAGTAGAGTTTGAAAGTAAAATTCCACATTGAGAGAATATCCGCCAAGTTTGTTCCCAGCTCCTAATTCTTGTATTTGATAGCTGTGGATCTCGGATGAAAGTCCATAGCGAGATTTCTGGTTTTGATACCAGTCTCTGGAAGATCGACGATTCGTTCGAGATCGAGTCAAATGTATATTCAGAGTTGAAGGAGTGGCATATATTATTCACATTTATTTTATTCCTTCCACTGGCTATTGTCCACTGCCTATTAGTCAAATTTCAAAGCGAAACAAAATGGAGGAGGTGGTAGAAATTGACTAGCATGAAAATTTCAGATGAGCCAAATTGTAGACCCGTGTTTGTTCGAAATATTTAATGGCCCCGATTAAAAACCAACGATTGGGAAGCAAATTATGCGATGAATATTAAGACAAGGAAACAGACTGATTAACAGGCAAGTCGTGCAAAAGTGTGTGTGAGCACACATCGACGGTAAATATTATGTACTTGCAACAGCGGTTCTACAGTTTCTCAAAGAAGTCAAGCGATGATATTGGCGATGTGTAGCTTCGGTACAAATCGCAGGCTCAGATTGAAACGACGGAAGCGTTAATGGCCAAAATGAAGATTTTAATACTACTATATCCCTTAGATTTTCCTTTGTTGAACAAACAACCAGGGAGAAATTGAATAATGAAAGTAATTACTTTAACTTTAGGAATACATTTAGATACGAGCAAAATGGTAAGTTAATACATATTGAAATATTTAATTACATAAATTAATCTTATTTTTAGTTTTTAATTTGCTGGTTGTTTTTGTTTTATGTGTTACAGGGTGACACACAGCAGAATGCAGATAAGTATTTTATTTAATGCAGAATACCAAACATACTAAACCGCCCTTGAACCACCAGGTTCAATGATTACTTATTGATGTGCGTTTAGGTGGTTGGTATTTGTGCAGTCTGCTGTATACGGGAGTCATCGTCTGGTGGCCATTAGCAGCACATATAACTTGTTGATGGGTCAAATGAGCTCCTCGGGTGATGTCCTTGTAGTGACAACTCTTATAACTCTTCCCATCAACCACTGATTCACAGACGTATTGGGGTCTTTAACGATAACTATGTCATCAATCTTTACCGGCGCTTGGTTTTCTCTCCATTTCAATCGCAGTTGCAATGTAGTGAGAGATTCCATTGCCCAACGTCTCCAAAAATGTTGCATTAGCTGCATTGTTGGATTCACGCTCGTAATATTTGGCTCCAGAATTTTGGTAGATGCATGACCGATTATGAAATGCGATGGCGTGAGTGCATCACGTTGTTAGTATGAGTATGCTTTCGACTTCGGCGAGCAAAGTACTCATCTCCTCCTGCGTTAGTATGGTGCTGCCAATGACACGCCGCAGATGGTATTTTGCTGATTTAACACCTGCCTCCCAGATACCGCCAAAGTGCGGTGCTGCGGGACAAGGTGCCAGGATATACATTGCCTAGAACAGTAAGCGGATATAATTTTGGAATTTTTAATTATTTTGTGAAAGTTTTCTCTCAATTTGGGATCGGCGCTCCTTCTGGATAGAAATCTTTTAAGCGCACCCAAAAAAGCCTCGCTGCTGAGATCCCCAACCAATTAAAGATGTAGAGCCTTGGTACTCAAGCATATGAAAAGACAAACATACGATTTGTATGTCTTTTGTCCTCGACCTTTCCTCATATGGATTAATATTGAGCCAGCGTAGTCGACCCCAACTTTTAAGAATGGCCGAATTAATTCCACACGCGTGCTCAGTAAATTTCCCATTAGCTGAGTTTTGATGTGTTCTTTAAATTTGGTACACACGACGCACTGATTGATGACTTGTCGAACAAAGTAACGACATCGTTGAATTCAAAAGTCTTGTCTCGAAATGAACAGGGTCAGTGATGGACCAGAATGCTTGTTGTCCATATGTATAGTGTGGATAACCAACTTACTCAGTTGCGATTTGTGATGAAAAATTATCGAGTGTTTTGTGGAATATGGTATGTTGGCGTTCTTTATTTATTTATTTTATTTATTTATTTATTTATTTAAAGAAATCTATTTTGTAATATACATGTATGATTTCAGATTATTTACAGTTATAGTTAAAATTATATAAAACTTTAAAACAGAATAAAAAAAAAAAAAAAAAAAATATAAACCAAATTTTGGTTTAAACAATTAAAAATTTAGAAAAAAGTCTTTAAGGATATTTTTAAAGTTGTCCTTTGATAAGTTGAAGTCAAATAGGTCGTCGATTAAGTTGAAAGATTTAGACATCCTATTAATTGGGTTGTTTTCTCCATAGTTGGTGGAATGGTGTTCAAGTGCTAAAAATTTATGGTTTCGAAATGTTCTGCATGGCACGTGAATTGATATGTTTTCCAAGATGTAAGCTGAATCTACGTGACCAAGCAAAACGTTACCAATAAAAGCTGCTCCCAAGAGAAGTCGTCTATTTTCAAGCGTGCATATTTTGTAATCTGTGCATCTTGTTGTGTATGGAGGTAAGCGAGCCACATTTTCATGGAATGGTAAGTTGTGGTCGTAATCCCAGTCACTTTTCTTTAACAAAAAAATCAGGAACTTCTTTTGAATGCTTTCAATTCTTTTTATGTGTACAGCATAGTATGGATTCCAGACCGTTACAGCGTATTCCAGTTGAGATCGAACATAAGCGAAATAGAGTGAACATAAGGTTTGAATATCCTTAAATTCACCTGTCCATCTTTTAACAAATCCGAACATGGTATTCGCTTTCGCAATACAATTTTCAATATGCCTATTGAAACTGGCGTTTTCGACAAATGTAACACCTAAGTCTATAATCTCATTGACTCTTTGCAGTACTTCGTTGTTGACTTTGTATGAAGTAATAACCGGATTTCTTTTACGATGGAAAGACATGATTTTGCATTTCTTAATATTTAAGTATAGTGAGTTCCGATCACACCACTCACTTAATCTATCTAAGTCTTCTTGAAGTTTCTCCGTATCTAACCATCCATTAATAGTACGAGAAATTTTCACATCATCTGCAAATATGAGCACGTCAGAGTTTTTGATTATCTCGGTTATTCGGTCTATGAAAACAATAAAAATCCAGGGCCCGAGGTGTGATCCTTGGGGAACACCAGATGTAACTTTAATAACGTTTGATTTCTCATTTCCCATTATTACAAATTGGCACCGGTTTGATAGATATGATTTAAACCAATTTATGTAATCGAGAGAAAACCCAAAATTGAATAAACTCTGGAGTGCTTTATGATGACAGATAGAATCCAATGCTTTACTAAAATCCGTGTACGCTACATCAACTTGACGGTGTTTTTCTATCTCGTTAATTAGTTTACTGGTGAATTCAACCAGATTAGTCGATGTGGATCGGCCAGGCGTAAACCCATGCTGGTTTATTGATATATGACGTGCAATTGTGGATTTAAAGCTGTTGCATAATACTAACTCAAACAATTTTGGTATTGATGATGTAGTTGATATTCCTCTGTAGCATGAGATAACCTCACGTTTACCCGATTTAAAAATTGGAGTAATTTTTGAAATTTTCCATTTTTCAGGAAACACGCCGGTGTTTAAGGAATGATTGAATAGATAACATAATGGAATTGTTAAAATTTCAGCGTACTCCTTCAGAATAGAAGAGGGTATATCGTCAAGACCGCAACCATCTCCAAACCCCCTTAAAGCCGATAAAATGTTGTCCTCAAAAATAATAGGAGGAGTTATTGATGTGTTGTTTTTGCTGGGTTGTTCGTACAATCCACTAGTAACGCTTGGTCTATAGACTGATTGAAAAAACGACGCGAACATGGTAGCTATATCTTTGGCGTTTGAAGAGCAGGTATTGTTGTACGTCATATTAGCAGGGTATCCTTCAATTTCGCGTTTATTCCTAAAGTATTTCCAAGATTGTTTTGGATTTACTTTGATGTTGAATTGAATTTGATTAAGATACGAACTGTATTTTGATTTGAAATAAATTTCAAATTCATTACTATGTTGTAGAAACGTAGTTTTGTCCGCTTCTAACCCACTTTTCAACATTTTGGCATACGCTTTCGACTTCCGATTTTTTAAGTTAACTAGTCTATCATCAAACCGATGAGGGTGAGCATTTTGTGGTTTACAGCACATAGGTACATACATTTCGAAGCCTTGAAGCATGATGTCATTAAATTTGTCCACATTTTCGTTTATATCATTGGAATTGAGAGTTATTTGCCAGTTGATGGATTCCAGGTAACTTTGTAGCCCCACACGGTTAGTTTTTTTTAAAGTTGTATTTCATTGGTTGTAGGTGTTCTGATCTCGCCATTTTAGTTAAGTCAAATACAATATCCAATGATTTGTGATTAACATCATTTATGACAAAAGGTAATAGGGATTCAGAAATTTTAAAGGTGTCAATGTCGTTGCTGAAGACAAGATCCAATAATCTATCACGATTATTAGCAATTGTGTTTATTTGGTTCAAATTATAACCAAGCATGGCGTCCACAAATAAAGATTCCGCATCTGTTGTTATATTGCAAGGTAAAATACAGTTTAGTTCTGGGTCCAAGTTCCAAGTTATATTTGGAAGATTAAAATCACCAAGCACAAGAACTAAATCTGACGAGTTTGTTGTATTAATAACTTCATCAATCGCATCGATGCAAGTTGCATAATGATCACTATTTGATTGAGGTGGTATATATGCTGCGTAGATGGTTAGATTGATTTGGTTGATTTGGATTTTTACACCGATCTGTTCGACTCTCGATGGGGCTAAAGTTACTGGAGCATTCCAGAGTTTAGAATGTACTGCTATCAGTACGCCACCACCCGATTTCTTTGAACTAGTTTCAGGAGACCGATCGCATCTAAATATAAACAACGTAGTCATGGCCAAAAAATTCGCTGCTCCGTATGTCTGGTTTTAATGAAGTTTCACAAACTACATAATCAATGATCTTATGCTGCTCGTTTCATGAATTTCCCGGCCAGCATGTAACTGCCGAGTTGTCGGATGACGATACGTGATACCAATGATTTCGAGGTAATGTGGATATGATTTCGGCGGTTCGATTACCCACGAAAGTGCTCCAGCGCTTTGGGTGGCTGAAGAACCAATCCAAAACAATTCGCGACTCTGTCCAAGCATAAACTTGGTTTGTTTTAGTTTGCGTTTCATTTTTGACCAGATTGATTAAATTTGCCAGCATGACCGCCACACACAGTTTGAGTCTAGGATGGCTAACTTGCCTATAATCGGGGAAACTTTTGTTTTGGCAGTGATGAGATGAACATAGATCTTTCCTTCAACGGTCAGTACTCTTTGATGTACGAGTGTTCCATAGGCGTTTTGGCTAGCGGCTGCAAATCCATGTAGGTCTATAATAGTTTGTTTTGTTGCCTGCACTTAACGAGGTATGGAAGACGAGATTGAATTAACGATTTTCAGCTGGTTTCAAATTTGCTGCCATTTGTTGGAAGCATCATTTGGGAGAGGCTCGTCCCAGCCTAAGTTGATTGCCCACAGCTTGTGTACAAAGATTTTGATGACGATTACGACGGGCGCCAGCCATCTCACAGGATCGAATAATTGACTGGCTTCAGAAACGACGATATGCTTGGTGAAATCGGTGTTACTTTCCAAATTCGAGGTAAATATAAATTGATCGATTTCTCGATTCCAATTAAGACCCAATATTTTAATTGATGGCGGATCATCTGGGTGGCCATCACTAATCAGCTTCATGCCATCCTTGGATTCATCCTTTTCGGTGTGACAGATGGATGATGAATTTGAAATCCATTTTTAGAGTTTGAAGCCGTGTTGTAACAGCAAGTTGTTGATGTCCTCTTTCAATTAGATAGTTTAGAGTCTAGTATCGACCCCTGTCATCAAATCATCGACGTATATGTTGTGGCGAATTGCGTTAGTGGCGTGCGAATTAGAGCTGACATACTTGTAGGCAATTTCCTTCAGCACCCTCGTTACCAGGAACGATGATGAGGCTAGCCCATAGGTGACGGTTGTCAGATGGAAATGACAAATTGTTTGGGATGAATGATCGCTCCATACTATTTTTTGGTAGCCAGTGTGGAACAGCTGATACAACAAATTTATGTTCTCGAAATCTGAGAATTATCGAATATAGCGTTCTTTGTACGGTCATTCTTTGTTGTCTTCTTTTAGGACCCATAGAAGACAACTCTTAGTTTTGTCATAGGACAAGAATGTTTGAGCACTGCGTGATGGGGTAAGTAGTACCCGATATTGGATTTTTCAGGTTGCTGAATTTCTTCCATGTGGTTAAGCGCTAGATACTCTTGCATGATTTTTTGGTATTGTGTTTGAATTTCAGGTTCTCGGGCGAAACGTCGTTCCATAGCTCTCTTTCTCTGTACCGCATTTTGTAAAGATTTACCCAAACATTCTATTGATTTTTTAAAAGGTAATTTTACAGTGAATCGCTCGTCGTTGACTATTCTCGCATAGGAGATGAAGTGCTGCTCGCAAAGTGTTTCTTCTGGGGATAAAATTGTTTTAATGTTTGGAACCGATTCTATTTCCCAGAATGCACGCAACGTTTTATCCAAGCCCACGTCCGTTCGTATGGCGAACATGGAAATAAAATTTTCGGTTTTTCTCGCTTAACTTCCGGATACAACCCAACCCAGTACCGTTTTTTCAATATGATATCACTAATCGTCAAACGATTACTACATTTCCCTTCGTAGAACAAACGCTAGAACTGCCTAGTCCTGTTATGGATAATCTTGCGATATTTTTCTTTAATCCTAGCACACATGATTCCGAAGCTGCACACATGATTTCGAAATGAAGGTGGATTGGGACCCTGAGTCTAATAGAGGACAACAGACTAATGGGCGCGAATTGCAATTCATAATTTTTAGCATACCTGTTAGTAATATAGTGCACTTGGATGAATTTTGCGAGCAAAGGGATGTGGATAGCTCAGTTGACACTGACGGCTGCTGTGCCTTTTGCGACAAATCTGACAACGACTTTTCGATTAGCAATCCTTTATTAAGTGTTAAAGGCTAAGGCAATTGAAATAGCTGTTCTTTGATATCACCCAATCCTTTCGTAGTGTAACATTCATCTCGTAAAATTGTTCACATGAGGATAAATAGTGATCGCTTTCGCCGCACAATGCACAATTATAGATAACCTATAGACTGGTCTATAATTCGTGTATTAAGACACGTCATGGCTATATAATAATTTTCCTCATAGATGAGGCCTGATTCTTCTTGGGGATCAAGGTCAAAAATTGTATTCTTAATAATCGTAAATTCGGACATTAATTGCTACATGCGAGCAAAACAGGTTTTGTATTCTTCAATTGGAGTTTCATCGTGCGAAGCTTTAATAAAATGTATGATATTCACTGCACTTCGTTGCACTTACGATTCTTTATATATAAATATTTTTTAGATACTTCACTTAATTATTGAAAAATAAAATCTCGTACCTTAAAATTGGATGCCAGTCTCTGCTCACACACCTGGATATTCCTGTTGGCAAAGACGAATTCAAAATGGCTGGACGCCGTATGGTTTGCACGCGTGGACGATGCAACTGGATGATAATAGCTTTCGCTCCAATGCGAGCGTGTTGACAATACACTCTGGAAGCTTCTTTGACCAAATAGCTGGTTTTGGTTTCGCAGCCGTGGTTGATGCGGCTTGATTTATCAGGCGACTCAAAATGGCTACCCGTATATTTAGCACACGGGGACGGTGCAACTCGAAGAGAATAATTTTTCTCGAGCGAAATGCGAACGCACTGGATAACGTGGATGGTTTCAATATTTTGCTCTGGTATGGAGCACTACTGACTCCTATCCGGCTCGAAGGACCAGATGGTTGAGTCAATCCGCTTCCGTAGATAAGTTTTTGGATTAAAAAGCGGCCTTGCGAGTCAACAAAATAATTGTTTAATGTTAACACATTTAACTTGAACAATGAACATTTAATTATTTTAAAGTTTTTAATTTAATTTTATTTATTTTAGTTTTATTATATAGTTTATATAAATTGGTTTCGTATTGCTGACGCACATCGAATGACTGATCATCAAATTTTTCCCATTCGTCCATTTGTCAACATGAAGTTGGTACGCATGGTTACCAAAAATTACCAACTCATCGCACAAACCATGAACGTACGCAATCAAATCTTTTGGTACATTTTTGGTTTGGTGTGGCGTGTCGCGATAAATATGACATTTCGAACAAAATGGATGAATGTTTACAATATTTTGATGAGTAAGTACAAATTAGAAATTATATAAACTTAATTGCAATAATTGAATAATGAAAGTAATTACTTTAACTTTAGGAATACATTTAGATACGAGCAAAATGGTAAGTTAATACATATTGAAATATTTAATTACATAAATTAATCTTATTTTTAGTTTTTAATTTGCTGGTTGTTTTTGTTTTATGTGTTACAGGGTGAAACACAGCAGGATGCAGGTAAGTACTTTATTTAATGCAGAATACCAATCATAGCTCGACATCAAGTGGAGACAAAAATACTTTTATGTTGGACTCGGGAGATAGTGATCATATGTGTAAGCCTCTAATATGAAATTCATCCCGATTAATGAATCCATCTGAGCCGAAGAGAAATTACAGACATTTAAATTGCTCGACACCAAACACGTCGCACACGCACCAAAGAAAGATAAATTTCAAAAATAGTTTTTGGGACTTCGACGATATATCGAATGGTAAATCTGCAAAAATGTCGAGGTCAAAATTATTCATCATGATCTAAAATCTGAAAAAATAAGAAAATTTTTAAAAGTGTATGGTGCCATGCAGACTAAATAATCTGTGCCATCTACAGCCAAGACGGCCTGACTCAGGATCAAAATTCATACTTAAGCTTTTTTCTTAATATGGAGGATCGCAGTAGTTTTGGTTCGAAATTGCTCAACAGGAAGTGGAACCTCGAATAAAAACTTTTTCGTCTTTTGCAAATATTTTGAAACGTATATCATTTACCAGAAAACGGATATGATCTGAAGTATTCTAAATTTGTTTTGCAATAATGCAGATGTCGGTTTACCGATTTTTACAAAAAACAGTTTTTTAATATTATATCAACTCATGTACAGCCTAGACGAATTGATTGATAATGTAGAATGTTGAAAATTATGTCATTTACAAGAAGAAAGGTTAAGACCTAAAGATTCTAAATTAACTTTGTAACAATACCGGATGTCCAATGTCCAAATGAGTTTTCCAAAATTTTTGCGGAAATTAATGATGATGTAGCGGAAATTACTGATCAACAAAAATTCGGTCCCTGTACAGATTGACTGATCGGGATGAAACATCATACATAAGCTTTTTTCATAAAGTTTTTGGTCGACCGTTTGGTTCACAGAAAATGACACCCATAAGAGATTTTACGTTTTTGGCAAAAACATATTTTAAAACAGTACATAACATTTTTTATTGTAGATAGTAAATTAAATTTCAAACAAATTTAGTTCAATCAATTTTTTAATGTTGATTTCGATTGAAAGACAAATGTTACACTGATACTGATGGTAAAAATGGTACTCCAACTGCTGTCAAAATGTTCGTTTGAAAAAAAAAAATACTACAAGAGTAATATTTTGATATGTTGCTGTAAGCAATTTTGTTAAAAAAGATGCTATATGCACCCCAATTCTGAAGCACAGTCACTGACTAAAAAATGTAAGACTTTTTTGTGCATTTTTGTTAAAAAAATGCTATATGGTTTCGGTTTGCTGCCTATCCGTCTGTCCGTCTGTGTCTACGATAACATGAGAACGGATGGAGATATCAACTTAGTTTCTTTACTAAAAGTTCAAGCAATTCATGAGATTGAGCCCTACTGATTTCTGTGTTTATGGTGTTCGGAGATATGTAGGGTTTTGTTAACCCCCTCCTTAAAATTGATAGAATTTTTTTGTATTTTCTATTCTATTTTAGTTTCATAGAGCATGTAAATGTTTAACAAAAATATATCTCGTATTGTTGTGGGTTTGTGTGGGTAGGGTGGTTACGGGGTAGTAGGAGTGGTGGTATGAGAGGTGGAGGGGGTCGGATGAGGTGTTTTGGGTTTGGTGTGGCATTTTGGGTTTTGGTGGATGAGAGTGATGATATGGGTGGTGCGAATGAGGGGGTTTGAATTGGATAGTGGGTGGGGCTGGTAATAATGTTTAAGTGTGCTGGTTTGCGGTTTAAAGGCCAAAAAATACTTATAGAGTTTGGCTACGAACCTTTCCCCTCTTTTTTCTTTACTTGTCGAAAAATACGTGTTTAATAATCGGAATATTAACTTTAATTCGAGTAATACGTTATGGAGGAAATTTTAAATGACATTTACTTCACATCATCATCATCATTCTCCTCAGATTCATCTGATGAGGAATTGTTGGAACAAATGTATTATTTTAACTAGCGTATAGCTCTTTTCTGTTCCATTGATACAAAATGAGGATATAAAATTAGGGTACTATTTTTAGAGTAGGAAAATATCAATCGAAATCAACATAATTTTTTCCGGAAATGACGAGTGTTGATTAAAAGACTTATTCCATCAAAATTCGACAGTATAGAGATGTCCCGGGGGATTAAAATTTCCGAATATTTAATCCCCCGGGACTTCACCAATGACAGCTTATTCAATTTTTGAAATGATGTTGAAAAGTTTGGCATTTACAAAAGCGACATTAAATTTAATCTACTAAAATTTGCCAAAGCATGCAATTTTGCCGTTAAACTTTCAATTATTTATATTTTCGTACAAAATATCTAGGCCAACTTTGACCATTTTTCGAAATTGTTTATGTTTGTTCTTTGAAATATTTAGAAACAATTGATTTTTCCGATCGGATTTCACGATCTCGCCCCATTCTCGATTTCTACAAAAAAATCCAATTTAATGAAGTTTGGCCGTGGGACGATCGGTGCTTCAAGGACTAGAAAATAATAAGTGCGATAACTATTGTAGCAATTTAAAAATTTGAATTAATAACTTTATTACTACGTTTGGTTGGTAATAAAATGTTTAATTTTTTTTTTTTTTGAAGTCTTTATTTTTGCTTTCATAGGGAGGCAATCCAAAAAACTGATGATAACGAAGTAGATACAGTTTGACGCTGCAGCGTACCTATGATCTACATCCAAAATTTAATTACACCTCTCTATAGCTAAAGGATCAAAGACTACGTTACGATGAGTGGGGCCTGTGACGCATCGCTGGCGGTGGCGGGGGAAGCATCACCATTTTAATGTTTTCCGTTCGTATTAACTCTGTATTTTCCTCATCGATTAGGATGAAATTGGGTATGTTAGATGGAAATAGGATTTTTAAATGATTATTGAAAGAAGTTTTGGAATATGGCCACCTGGGGTGGAACTCGATGGATGGAAATAATAATCTTAACTAATTTTTGGAAGAAGTTTTGAAATATGGCCACCTGGAGGAGAACTCGGTAAATTCATAACCGATTATGATGGGATTGGAGTTTTTGGATGGAAATGGGATTCTTAAATGATTTTTGGAAGAAGTTCTGGCATATGGTCAACTGGGACGGAGTTCGGCCCAGGGGCGAAGGGTCCATAGAAGCTAGCTATTTCTCATTATAATTTATTTTATACACATTATCCACCTATATATTGCATAGTACATACATAGAACCAAAATAAATACGAATACTCTCGTTGAATAATAGCATGCGTGTTGCATCCAACGCAACAAAACAGAATAACAAAAAATATTCTCTCTGATGGAAGCTGCTTTTAGTTTAGCTTTACCTTATTTCCCTGCACCGTGATATTATTAACAAAATTAATTATCGATGTATATGTGTTTTATCTATTCATAGATTTGTTTATACTCTCATTTGTTACTCTCAGAATACGCTGCAACTTTAGCAGCTTATTAAGAAAATACTGAAATGAATTATTTGTTTTCAATTTTGCACAAATTAACTTCTCATGTTCTCGTGAAGCAACAAGTAATCGGTTTATTGAAAAATTTATTAAAAAAGGTAATAAAGATGTGATTAGGGATAAATTTTAGAGTTTTTAGGAAAAAACTAAAGCTGTCGTGGAAATTGATGAAACGCGATTCTCACTCGAGTGGTGCGAGTGAGAATCACACTCGAAATCATCAAAGATTTAAAAACTTCTTATAGAAAATTATTTTTTGAAATAATTGATCATATTTCAATCGAATTAAGTACCAGATTTCAAAATATTGCTGAGTTCACGTTCTTGGAACTTATAAATTCAAAAAATAATTCTAAATTTAAATTGAATTTTTCGGAGCAACAATTTAAAAATCTCCAAGATTTTTATAGCAAACGATTCGATTTTCCAAAATTGAGAAGTGAATTAATTGTTGAGTATAGCGATGGGAATTTTTTGGACAAATCAATATTAGAGATGTTAGAATTTCTAAAGACAATGATTTAATCAGTTCATTCAATGAAGTATCACCCTTATGTCGACTATTCTTAACGATTCCATCTACAAGTGTATCATCCGAAAGAAGCTTTTCTGCTTTACGTAGAATTAAAACTTATTTAAGAAGTACTATTGGAGATGAACGGCTTTCTCATGTTTCGTTAATTTCTATTAAAAAGAAACTATTGTCTCAGATTAAAATGTCACCAGATATCTATAAATTAATTTGTAATGAAAATTTTTGTTTTTAAAAAGAATCGTCGTAGAATCGTTTAAATCTTTTAAATAAAACATTTTTATGTTGTCAATAAAAATCAGGCTTAATTTAATTTTCCTAGTTATTGTGTATTTAAGGTCTATTTTTTTATATTTTGATGTAAGTATAAAAAAATGAGATTATTTCATCAATTTGTTTGATAATTTGACTCAACAATACTTTTTATTCTAAATTCCAAGAAAATTAAAACTCCATTTTTTAACGCAGCTTCCTCTACTCTCCAGTTCACGAGTCGCCTATGGTTCAGCCATTTCCTAACCTACTATGATGAGATTGGATTTTTTGAATGGAAATGGGATTCTTAAATGAATTTTGGAAGAATTTCTGGAATATGGTCATCAGGAGCGAAACTCTTTAATTTGAAATGTTTAAATGATTTTTGGAAGAAGTTCTGCCAAATGGCCACCTGGGACGGAACTTGGCCGTCAATTTTCTAAATTATTATGATGAGATTGGGTAGGTTGGGTGGAAATGGGATTCTTAAATGATTTTTGGAAGAAGTTCTGAAAAAGGCCATCTGGGGCGGAACTCCGTAATTTCTTAACCAATTATGATGGGATTGGATTTTATGGGTGGAACTGGGAAGCTTAAATGATTTTTGACAAATATCTGGAGTATGGTCATCAGGGCGAAATTCTGTAATTTGAGATTTTTAAATGATTTCTGGTAGAAGTTCTGGCCATCTAAGAACGGCATTTTTCCATTTCCTAAACAATTATGATGAGATTGGGTAAGTTGGATGGAAATGGGATTATTAAATAATTATTGGAAGAAGTTCTCTAATATGGCTTGCTGGGGCGGAACTCAGTAATTTCTTAACCGATTATGATTGGATTGGATATTTTGATCGGAAATGAGATTTTGAAATGATTTAAATATTATGTATTCATTTAACATTAAATTTCATGCTACGTAAATTCAATATTTCTTCTAACGTTCACCATAAATCTGGCTGTACCACGTAGGCCATTTCCTTCCCAAAACATTGTACGTATTCACGTCCTATGTCCGTACATGTGGTACAGGCAACCACTTTTTTTAAGAAATCTTTGTTTCTGTATAATATATATTTAAACTAACCTCATTGATTATCTAGTAATTGTTGCTGCAGTCGCAGTACATGACTCCTTGCAAACTTTTGCATTTCATCGCTGACATATTTCATGTGTTATGAAAAATTTAAAATAATTGAGAGATCTCTATTGTTTTAGTGATTGCCCCAAAATAGTATCTAGAATACAATATACCCCCCTATAACACGGTACTCTTATAACGTGTTTTCATATTACGCGATTTCATGACCCTCGTATATCTGTTTTTTATTTTTTTTTTTTTTTTATTTATTTAAATTATTACAACTGAGTACAATTCATCTAGTAATTTTTCTTTCTTAATTTAGTCACTTCTGAATGAGAAGAGTCCCATTGGCCAGCTCCATTTATAGATTGTTTACTGAAGTTTAGTTTTTGCTCTGGGAGTCAATTCGCGTTCCGTGAAATAATGAAAATGAAAAGTTATTTTCATTAGCAATCGAGTAGGTTTGCACTCCCCATAAGAAATTTTGATTTCGCACAGTAAAATTTAAAATTTACGTGCGAATAATTCAAGCTACTAGATTGCCAATGAAAACAACTTTTCATTTTCATTATTTCATGGAACGCGAATTGACTCGCTGGTGTCCCTAATCCATTAAATCAATTGGTTTCGTTCTCTGCAATCGTCTTACTGCATGTGAAGTGTCCAACATACCAAGAAGCTCTTCATTTACGTGTTGATAGATACAGTGTCCATGAATTAGTGCAAATTTTTTTATTTCTTCTTCAACCGTCGGGATATTTAGGTCCCTATGAGAATCATCATTCCTAATGTACCACGAAGCGTTTACTATACCACGTAGCACTTTGTTTTGAAAAGTTTGTATTATTTTGGTGTTGGTTTTCTTTGTACAGCCCTAGAGCTGGTTTCTATACTGTGAAATTAATAATGATTTGTACAGTTCATAATCAATTTCGCGTATGTTTGGTTAAAATTCGATTTAAACCCTCTTTAACGAGAAAAGTTAAACGTGAATCATTTGTACACAACGCGTAATACAAGATCCCACAAGCGCGTTGTACGTGCATTCTCGTACAACGCGTTTTCTTATAACGCGGAACTAATCTACCGTGCTATAGGAGGAATTATTTTACTTTCTTGTTGCAATAACTGAAATCAGCTGCACACTTTTTTACAACAACTATTTTTTCAGGAATATTAAAGATTTTTAATATAAAACTCCGTTTTGCGAAAGTGTCAAAATTATCTAAATGCATTTATTCTCACAACAATGTCATTTATTATGCAATTATTTAAATACAAAGAGTATTTGAAGCGTTTCCAAGTATTTTTACCACTTGCCACCAAGTTTTAATTAAAATATACAATTTCAAATTAAATTCCAATTTCAAGATATTAAATTGAAATTTTTCAAACTTTTCCATAATTGTTTTCCATCATACATTTTATAACTGAATTTACGAATACAGTAGTGAAACAAAAAAAAAACACTTTGTATTTCATTTTATCATTTAAATATTATTAAATTAATATTAAAAAGTCTAAAATATATAAATTATTTATAATATAATATAAAAAACTGATATTTAATCGATTTAAAATTGAAAAATCAATTTAAAAACTATAATCGAAGCCGTGCAATGCAAAAACGATAGCAGATTTTTTTGAATGTATGATAAAAAATGAATTAAATCGAAATAATGTTGATAGCAGCTGAAAATAGTTTTGTTTTTTAAATTATTAAAAAATTTGCTTTTATTTAACAGTTTGTGTAAATATATATGAAAATTGAAACGCCACAGACAACAATACACTTTTTATATTGCATTATTTATGCTTCGATATTTTTGGATTTATCTAACAAAATATTCGAGAATCATATCAGACTAATTTCGATTTCATTGTTTGATTGATACGTTATTAATATTCATGTACGCCAGGTCCGTGCATAATTCTCATCCACAAATTGTCTTGTAGCTCTTTGCAGATTTTATCGAAAATAACAAAACCAACCAAAAATAATCAAAAGCATCTACTACCCGTGGATCTGAAGCGCACTCCTCTTTCGCAAGGGTACCAAAACTACAACATCAAATATTTAGGACAATTTTAGAAAAAAAACCTTCACATCTCTATATAGGGATATGACGTTTTTCCTAAATCCTAAAAATCCTTGAAAGTATTAGTGAACATGTTAAATAAAATTAAATTTAAATTCAATTTGCCGGAATGTAGGCTATTTTGAAATACAGACACATGAAAACACTACGGAAAATTAAAATTGAGGAAGATGGCGAAGAGAGATGTAAGCGTTCTGGTCATCCTTCTCACTAACTGCTGCAAAGTTTTCATTAAACCGAGCAGCACGAACACGGATGGTCGCTTCTGAGTTTGAACTGACACAATCCCTTAAAATTGTTGATTGTTCTGGCCACTGTACGGCAAGGAGGTGCGTTATTGTGACGTTTGCAAACGGTCTCTGCAAAAATCTTTCAATTTCGGTAGAGGATTTGTAACAGTTCAGCTACTGCTGAACTGTTAACAGAAAATATTTTTATCAGCTCAGCGGTTCCGGTTTGACGGTCGACTGCTCGGCTAAGTCTCAGGAGCGTCAGGGGTGGGGTTTCCGGAACATGAGCCAATCAGTAATGACCGTAAATGGAAAATAAGAAAATAAACTAAGAAAGAAAATTAAGATTCTCGAGAAGAAAAAAAACACTTGAAGGTCACATGCCCAGCCAAACTACTCACCTCCGTTGCATCTCCCACTTAACAGAATTTACCTCATTTTAATTAATTAATTGAATAAAGCGATAGGTAATTTTTAGGTCAAATTCATAATTATTAACTTCAAATATTATCATTTCTTTTCCTTTTACATGCTAACGAAAATTTAAATGGATTTTCCTTAAATTCCCGTGGCGAGCTGCAGCTATCGGGGGGGGTCACAGGTGGTGGATAGTGAACGGCCTATCGATAGGTAGGTTAGCGGTGAATTAAATAAGCCGTCCCCAACCGCAGCTCTGCTGGGAGGAGAGTCTCAGAGAACGGGGGAGTGGTTAACCTCTGTTCACCAAATTCTGAGTGCCTAGGATACCCAGTAGGGAAAGGCGAACTGATGGCGCCTTAAAACCATCGACCATAACCACGGTGAACTGAGCATCACGTCTCCTTGTGCTCCCGGGCCTCGAGGTAGTGAGTGGGGAACCCTATAAACGGTAATCCCATGAATGAAGTGGGTCCCATTTGTTTGGGATATCCATATGAATGGGTGAATGAGTGAGTGAATGTGGGAGGAGGGTGAGGGTGCGGGAGGTGGGGTGCTCAGTAAGCCAATGGGCTGGATTAAGGTGTTACGCGACCCGTGCTGATGATCGGCTAGGCTGGGGGCCCATTTAACAAAGCCCAGTCGGGAACGGAGCCCTCTGGATACCTGGCGACCTCCAGTTGTATTTAGCCTTGCTTGCGTACACGGATCTCTGCGCAAGTTGACCTATATTTCTCCGATACTCGTGGGAGAAACATGGAAGAAACAAAAAATAATAAAAACAAAGGGACCGGCAACCTTCAAAAACCGGGAGAAGTTAGCAACTCTAACCGTAAAGGTGGGGCTTCATCATCAGGGTTAAGCGACACTTTGGCATCGAAGCCAGGTGGAAGCGGAACCGCTAAAGGAAATAAGGGGGAATTGAGAGAGATCCCTCAGTCGAAGCGTCGATACAGGGAGAGACGGTCGGCGTATAGAATTTTAGAAAAACTGGCTGCGACCCCTGAGGGGCAGCTTACAGTAGAACAACGAGGATCGGTGGCATGGGCTAAAAAAACTGTCGGCCATGACAGCTCGGAAAGGGCCCTTGTGTCTAAAAGACAGAGGTCCCAGGAAGAGCTGGAAACGGGCGAGAGTAAGCGAGCCAAGGTCCAGGTAGAAAAGACGTCGGGTGCTCCTAGGGATCAAAAACTGAAGCTATTCCGTGAGATCCTAAAGGAGCACGTGCTGGTGCTAGCCGTCATTGACAGAAGTCAGGAAGATGGGAGCATCACGTCAGAGAAATGGAGAGTAGTGTTTAACGCACTAAACTCCATTTTTCTGCGGATTCTGAGAGAAAATCCGGGATCCCCCCCGTCCTGCAGAGATGCGGGATGGTACCAGGGACGCGTGAAGTTGACTGCGTGCTCAGATCAGAGATCGGTCGACCTTTACAAAAGGGCAATTGCCGAAGTAGGCGAGGTGTGGCCGGGCGCGAGGCTTGAGGCAGTCTGCAGGGAGGAAATCCCAAGCAGGCCGAGGGCACGTGTTTGGCTGCCAACCGAGCCGGATAAAATAGAAGAAATCCTCGAGATTATTCAGGCCAGTAATCCCGATCTTCCAACGGAAGACTGGAGGATTACAAAGCGAGAGGAAGCTAAGGGAGGCTTTAGATTGGCAATCATGCTGATCAATAAAGAATCCCTGGCTTCCCTTGCAAAATTAAAGGGAGTGATCAACTTTGGGTTCGGGTCAATCACTCTCAAAGTATATAAAAAGGACGAGACCGACGCAACTGCGAAAGACCACCCTGGGGGTGACGGCGAACGGACCCAGCAGGAGACGGTCAAGCGGGCTGAAAACGGCCAGGAAAGTAATGCTTCGGCTCTGAGGAGCATAGTTAGGGGAGGTAGCCTCCTCTCTCTGGAGTCTGATGGGGACATCCTGTCAGGCTCTCGACGAGAGGAAGACAGCGCCCAGAACCAAGAGGTAGATAGCACTATCCTGATGCAGGGAGTGCAGGAAGAGGTGAGTAAGGTCGACTACAATGGTTAGCATTGTACAAATAAACCTACATCACACGAAGGCTGCCTCGGCAGCTCTCGTTCTCAGACTGACTAAGTCAGATGAGGATTTAGTGTTAATCCAAAAACCTTGGATTAACAATAACAGGATCTGTGGCCTCAGAATGAAAGGGTATAAATTATTATACTCAAGCAACTCTGAGAAGATCAGATCGTGTATTTTAGCGAAAAATAATTTGAATATTTTTCTTCTTCCACAATTTAGTAGTGGAGACGTTACAGCGGTGAGCGCTGAGGTTGGCTGTGGGAAGCTATGGCTAGCTTCAGCCTATATGGATCGCGAGAAGGAGGTTCCACCGGACAACCTGGGGGAACTGATCCGGGAAGCAGATCAAAGAAGGGTAGGTGTTGTACTCGGATGTGATGTAAATGCGCATCACACAATCTGGGGAAGCACAGACATTAACGAGAGGGGTGAGTTATTTTTTGATTATTTATTAAATACCAACCTTTTAGTTTGCAATATTGGGCGAGAACCCACATTTATAGTTAAAAATCGACAGGAGGTTTTAGATGTCACCTTTGTGTCAGAAACGATCTTTCATATGATCAGAGGGTGGAGAGTGGCGAAAGAGCACTCATTCTCTGATCATCGATATGTAATTTATAACCTCGACACTAAACCTGTTACCCGGAAATCCTTCAGGAATCCCAGAAGGACAAACTGGAACAAATATGGAGAGGTGTTGAAGGAACTACTGCCGCTGGAGGTTCCTGAACTTCCAGCGACAGTAGAGGAATTAGATGGCATGGTTGATATTGTCACAAAGGCATGCAATCTTTCATTTAATGCTGCGTGCCCCCTAATAAAGCCTAGGGGTAGGCAGAAACCGATATGGTGGACCAAAGAGTTGGAAACATATCGGAGTGTGTGTAGGAGAGCTTTTAATAAAGCTAAGAACATAAGGGAGGTTCGGGATTGAGACTCCTATAAGGAGGACCTCAGAAAGTACAAAAAAGAATTGAGGAAGGCACAAAGGGGGTCTTGGAGACTCTTCTGTGTTAGAATGGAAGAGGTCTCTGAGACTTCTCGCCTTAGGAAAATTCTAGCTACTAACCCAACCAGTCCTAGTTATTTAATTAGACCAGACGGGTCATGGACAACTTCAAGTGCGGAATCATTTGAGCTCCTCATCGAGACCCATTTTCCGGGAAGCTTTGAAGACACGACAGAGCCTGGAGCTAATCGAGTAACACCTTCAATAGATATGGAGGGCATCGCGGATAAGGAGCGAATCCGTTGGGCGCTGAACGGGTTTAAACCTTATAAATCGGCGGGCCCGGATCGGATTATACCAGCAGAGATCCAGAGAAACTCAGCAGTCATCCTCCCCTGGCTGGAAGGTATCTTCATGGGATGTCTGAAACTGGTATATATTCCTAAAAAATGAACGGAGGTCAGAGTGGCCTTTATCCCGAAATCGGGAAAAAGCTCGCATGCCTATCCAAAGGATCTGAGACCTATAACTCTATCATCCTTTCTGTTGAAAACCTTGGAAAGGTTGGTAGATATAGGTATTCGATCAAAAATTGAGCCCAGGAGTTGGGCAATGTCGCAGCATGCGTACTGTAAGGGAAATTCGGTAGACACAGCTCTGCACGATCTAGTACGCATGATTGAGAAGTCAATTTACTCGCAAGAGTTCTGTATGGTAGCATTTATCGACATTGAGGGTGCCTTTAATAATGTTAAAACGGAGGCGATCATGGAAGGATTGTCATTTTTGAACGTGGACTACCCCATATGTAGGTTGATAAATCAGATGCTGGTAAGCAGGATTATTGCCTCGAAACTGGGGGAGGCCACCATCAGAAGGCGGGTGGTAAGGGGAACCCCGCAAGGAGGTGTAATGTCCCCCTTTCTTTGGAGTGTTGTGATGAATGGATTGCTGTTGGAACTGGAGGGAGAGGGGATAGGGGTTGTAGCGTATGCGGATGATGTAGCGATAGCTGTCTCAGGCAAATATCTGGATACGATTAGGGATGTTATGCAGAATGCACTCCTGATCGTTACGAAATGGGCCAGCAAATGTGGATTAGGGATTAACCCCTCCAAGACAGAGCTGGTACTATTTACTAAGAAATATAAAATTCCGGTAGTTAGTCCTCCTACCGTGAACGGCACTAGACTGGCTTTTGCTGACAGAGCGAGATTTCTGGGCATAATCTTGGACAGTAAGCTAAGCTGGAAGCCTAATATTGTAGAAAGGGTGAATAAGGCTATTGTAGCTATTTACTCGTGAAGGAACGCCTTAGGTAAGAGATAGGGTCTGAAACCGAAGCTGGTACACTGGCTCTATACCGCTGTGGTAAGGTCAGTGCTGATGTACGGGTGGGTGTGTAGTGGCCAGCTCTGGAGAAGATGTTGGAGAAGGTGCAAAGAACGGCCTGCATGATTATAAGTGGGGCGCTTAGGTCAACACCTACACGCGCTTTAGAGGTTATGTTCCACCTTATTCCAATCGAATTTTTTGGTAAGCAGATGGCAGCCAATGTGGCTACAAGGCTCTCGGCTGTCTCTCAGTGGAAGTGTCTTCAAGCGGGACACTCGACAATAGTTAGATCGCTAAGGGAAGAACTGGCGAATCTAGATTATATAAAACCAACGTTGTGCTTCGATAAAGTTTTCCGGACCATCTTTCCTTCGAGAGAATCCTGGAGGAATGGATCAATACTGGAAAACGAGGCACTGCAATTTTTCACGGACGGTTCTAAGCTAGACGGCAAAGTAGGAGCCGGAGTCTTCTGTGAGAAGCTTAATGTTAATATTTCCGTTCGTCTCCCTGACTACTGCAGCGTGTACCAGGCTGAAGCGGTGGCGATAGGCGAAGTCGGGACATGGTTGAAGCATAACGTGGTATCCGTTAGGGATATCGCAATTTATGTGGACAGTCAGGCGGCGGTCAGATCGCTAGAGGCAGTTGGCGCTGGATTGCCGATCATCTCTTAAGGAGATGAGCGAGTATTTCAGTATCCAGATAATCTGGGTCCCTGGTCACTCGGACATCACGGGAAACTGCAGGGCGGACGAACTAGCTAGGTACGGTACGACTCTCCAGATGCAACCGGAAAGGGCAGGTCTGGGGAGGCCTATAGCAGCGCTTAGATCGGCGCTTAGTAAAAAGGCAATCGCCTTGACAAATGAGAGGTGGACCAACACCCTCACGTGCAGAGTAGCAAAACTGGTTTGGCCAAAACTGGACTTGCGGCGCTCCAAAGTACTAGTATCCCTGGGAAAACGAGAGTTAGGATTGGTCGTAGGGATACTGACAGGACACTGCCTTTTTGGGGAACATGCAAGAAGGCTGGGTCTACAGACGAATGACTTCTGTAGAAGTTGTTTAGACGAAGAGGAGGAAGAGACGCTAGATCACTTCCTATGCTCGTGTCCGGCACTATCATACAGAAGGCATAAGTATTTAGGTGTGTACGGTATGGACAGCCTTTCGGAACTCGCGGGCTGTGGAATACGAGATATTTTACGCTACATAAGTAGCTCTGGATGGTTTCAGCAGGAGTAAAGGGGAGATAGGATCCTGTGGTATCACAATGGGCCAATACTGGCCTAAGTGTGCGATAGCAGCCACTCCAACCTAACCTAACCTAACCTACACAACATTGGCATTAACAATATTCAATAAGTAGAATATAAACCCCTATTGCAGGGATACACACCTCATCTAACTCACAACCCACGATCAATGCAACGAGAAGACAAAAAAAAAAGTTTTTCCTGAAAGAATTAGAAACTGTAGCAGGGAACGAAATGTGAAATTCGTTACAGATTTTCACAATTTCTATGCTCCATACATAATCCTCTTCTTTACTGATCCCGACTCCTAGGTCCCCTTAAGTTCAAATCTAAAGCCCCTCGGTTATCGAAACCATTAGCCTCTACAATTATTGCATTTCAAAATGTTGCAAAACAAAATATTGCTCTTTTTATTAACCTTGCAACTACAAAATGTTGCAAGTACCGAATCTTGCAATTAAAAAACTTTATTAATTATTTTGTGCAATTAGAACTAGAAGAAAAGAAAACCGGGATTTTGAAAACCGAGATTTTGAAAACCGAGATTTCGTAGTACACCCGTGTCCAATATGTCAACAAACTGGACATCGCATTTACGAGTGTGATATATTTAAGGGCATGATAACCGATCTGAGGTCTGACGCATTTAGAAGAAGCAATCGGTGTTTCAATTGTCTAAGTGGAAATCATCGAGTACAACGATTGCAAATCCCGCTCAAGACGTCAACGCTGCCCTATACGAAGCATCACACTTTTCCCCATGGTTTATCAACCGAGGTTCATGAAATCAAAACAGTGGCATATGAAGAAACGCACAATGACGAAGCACAAGATTCGGAATTAAAAATATGCAATACAAATTGCATACTTACCGTGTACTTTTGGACTCCGCATCTCAGGCGGTATCTGAACTACATATAGCGATCCCAAACTACAGCTCGCTGATCCAACATTCAACCAACGGGGCCGTATTGATGTATTGTTTGTAGTGGACATCTTCTTCAAAGCATTACGTCCCGAATCTTTGGTTGGGTAGTGGCTAGCAGAAATATCGAGAATGATAAATACCCTGATAATGTCAATCTTTTATTTAACATTGACAGGTCTTTCCGCAGTTTTCGGGGAAGTGGAAGGAACTTCAAAAATCATACGCAGAACTTCCGAAGAACAGAGATGCGAAGATCTCTACAAAGAAGAGAACTTTACAAAATTTGTATGACTGAATATGAGCAGCTAGGACGTATACAAAAAATACCTTGGTCCAAAAATAATGCAAACGGTTATTATCTCTCATACCATGGAGTATACAAGGCAACTAGCGCGACCACGATATTTAGTGTAGTTTTTGATGTTTCTGCCAAATCATCGACAGGGTTGAAGGTTGTAGAAAACTTGTCGCTTTCAACTGGGTAAACTTTCCCGACGTTTTCAATGATGAAAATAGAAATTATAATTTCAAAAATAATTAGACACATTTCTGCAGCCAGCACCGTCCTGCCTATCGCACTGCTCTTCATGTTGTATAAAATATTGTTTACTGCTAGACCGAACATATCAACCGTTTTGAACATCCTTTAAAAGTGAATCGCAAAGTATTGTATTGATCCTTTAAAATAGACTGGGTTAAATATTGTGACCCTTGCTCGGCGCTACCTGTGCTTTTGTTCCCACAGCAAACGGAAACCAAATAACAATCGCGAATACACAAACACAACAAACATAAACCAATTATGTGTATCCCACACATTCTTCAAAATAACAACAAAATAATTAATTTATAATTTCAAAAATCAACTGGCAGCTACGACCCCATTCCTAATTATTCCCATTTATACAATTTGGAACAAATAGCAGTTAAAATTACACGCACATTTTCAACCCCATCGCGACCCAAACCATTTGTCGTATTTGTGGTTGCTGTTCATGTTTGATGTTATTTATATAAATAACACCTTAATTTACTTTGTATTTCTATTTTTTTTATTTTTTTTATTTAACCGTCATGAAAACAATAAAGCACGATCAATTCAAATTAATATTCAATTAATGAATAAAATAAAAAAATGTGAACAAATATTAAATTAATTTTTATTGTAAATTTATTACAAATTTTTTTGTTACAAATGCGCTTTTCCCCGATTTTTGTTTATAACGTTAATAAAATAGGGTCATTGAGTTTGATGTTTGTTGGACGGAAGGTTGTTGTAATGGTTTGTTTTCCACCCCTGCACCACAACATAACCCAACAATATATAATTGCTTTCACTCTTGGTTTGTATTGTTGTAATAAACTGGGCCACAACTTTTTTTTTATTGTGTGTTATGTAGTGAAATTACGATTGTAGAACTGAAATAATATCCGTTTGCTCGATGGTGTATCTTTCGTATATAAGAGGGGGAGAAGGATTTCAGCAGAGCAACTATAATTGCACAAATCAAAATAAACTGGACTCAAGTGGCTTTATCTTTGAATCGAAAATGTTGTGAAATCAACATGGTGTTGTGATTGGATAAATTTTCCGTTTTTGAAAAAATGAAAAATTTTATGTTTGTTGTTCAACAGCATCCTTTTCGAGAACTTCTAATTCTTTTAATGGGTTCAAATTTTTTAATTTTACAAAATGCCAGAGTAATGAGCTGATCCGAAACATAAAATGAAATTGTTTGGTTGGGATCTTTATTAAAAATTCTTTTCAATTTGGTAGCAAAATTTGTCGAAAGTTGAATACGTGTATTAGTGAGAACGCATTCTAGAATCTAGAAAAATGTGGTCTGATAAAGTGATCTGGTTAAATGAGAAAATTAATTATAGTTAATGAATAATAGGTAAATGAGGAATAAATTCATCGATTCATCGCTTTTTTGATGATAACCAACCCCATAAATATTGAGTTAAATGCAACTCTGTCAAGAAATTGTACGTTAACTATCGAAATGAATAAGAGGGTATTGTACAAGATGGCACAGAGCAACAAATACCTTTCTATAACCCATCAAACAATGTGCCAGAAAACAAACAAGCAACAACGCTAGGAGAAACATCGGTCTCAAGAACTTCCACTGCAATTTTATGCTACAAGCTGATAACGGAAGTCAGCGAGTTACTAGATAGCCAAGGCGACGGGCGAGCAACTGCAATACAAGGTAACGAATGACATCTTGGTGAATACCACTATTAAGCAAACAACGCAGTGCCGTACTTCATCAGAGATGATTACTCAGAGGTGATAAAGAGTAACGGAGCCCTAAGAATCAAAAAACCATCATATTGAACGACCGGAAACCATGGGAAGACACTTTAATAAAATTAGAACGAATTGAAATCGCACAATTTGTATGAAGAACCTCTCAAATAGGCAGCCTTCTACGATCTATTTGGAAGGATGGTACATGACAATAGGGAGATCAATGAAACCAAATTAATAGTTATTAATAGTTGTTGGCGAACCGATACCAGAATAGGAGACAACTAGCGACTATACTCCTGTCACCGCCATTCTAAACTTCAGTACGATGCAATCAGAATCAACAGCAAATGTTTTAAGGGATGCACGAAATTTCAACAAAGGCGCCTAATTTAGAGCGATTCGATCAGCTCTGCAACAAGTGTTTCAAGGAGAAACACTTTCCCTGCTCTGATTCTATACGATGTTTAGTATGTATGGGAATCACAACCCATTACTATATACTCAAATAATCAACCACAGCATACGATGCTCATCTCGAAGATTGAGGCCCGTCCAAAAATTGAGGCAGTTGAAAAACCAATTGTCCGAGTACAAATTGGAAAACAATAAGCAAAACTGCTACGAATGTTAAATGGTCCTCTGGCTCACAAATTTCATTTATCAACGAGGACGGCGTCCAAGCAAATCAAACAACCAACGTAGAACACATTTGTAGAGATTGGTGGCATAAACGCCAAAAATTGGTCACCTTCCGCGTAGAAGCACAACTTTCTTCAAAACACTCCATGGAAATAGAAACCTTAGTATTGACACGTATAACGCGGTCGCTTGATCTGAATTATAACCAACCAAACAAAATCGACCTCTTATTGGGTGCCGTTTATTATCTAAATATTTGGAATGGGTACAAATGCCGAATGTCGAAGGGCCGAATGTCGAAGGGCCGAATGTCGAAGGGCCGAATGTCGAAGGGCCGGATGTCGAAGGGCCGGATGTCGAAGGGCGGAATGTGTCGAAGGGCCGAATGTCGAAGGGCCGAATGGGTGGAAGGGCCGATTTTTTTTCTGTTTTTTTTATTTTTAGAAATATTATTTTTTAAATTTGTTTTTTTTATTTAATATTTTGTAAATTTTTTTTTATTAAACAAATGGATTTCTTATACATTTTATTTTATATTCATAAAATTCCACGTATCTATCAGTCAGCGATACATTTAGGTGAAGGAAAATTTTGTCATGCAAAAAATAATTATTTCTAAAAACAAAAAATCAAAAAATATAAATTCGGTCATTCGACCAATACGGCCCTTTGAAATTCGGCCCTTCGACATTCGGCCCTTCGACATTCGGCCCTTTGATATCATACCAAATATTTTGATGGACCAGGTTGTAAAAGGAAACCAAGGACAACCAATCGCAAAACAGACCAAGCCAGGGCGGATTATATTTGGAAATACTGCAGTCAACCAATCCCTTAGGATCAAGTCAATAGTTACCAGAGACCAGCAGACATCGATAACCAATTAAAGAAATTTTGGGAAATAGAAGAAGTTTATCACAGAAGAGGAAAATGTTTATGTATCAATAGTGAAGGTAGCAATACTATGCGAATTGCTTTTAAATAAAACGTACATCACTTGGATCGTCTAAGCAGAGAATCTGGCTAGATTCATTCAATTTAAACGACGTTTTTCAATGGACAGTGAATTTTTGAAAGAATATCGGGAGTGTATTGAGCGTATTGCAATCGGGGATATTTGATTGAGAGGACGAAGCAGAACAAAAACGAGTAGTACATTTATCATCACGCAGTGTTAAAGACAACTAAGAGTAGTTTTTTCCGCATCCACAAAGACGAATAATAATATCAGCTTAAATCAAATACAACTCGCTGGTCCCAAATTACAAGAGGGTCTGGTGCAGCAGCACCATATCCAGCGGACATAGAAAACATGTACCGACAATTAAAGGTACATCCGAATGATCAACAATACCAATTACTACTATGAAGAACAAACCGTAACGTTTGGGATGGCATCTGCATCATAGCTAGCCATCAAGACATTGCAATAGCTGGCGACCGATGAAAGGACAAGCTTTCCAATTGATGACATATTATCGAGCAATAACAACCATCGAGCAAATCCAACTGATCAGCTTACTGCAAATCGGAGTTTTGAACCTAGGAAAATAGTTTTCTAATATTATTCTCTAATCGTAGAAGATGTCAATCCAAAAATAAGAGCAAAAAAGGCTTAATTTGGAGTCCCGGCAGTGACATTTTGGGATTCAAGGTGATCTTTCAACAACAAAGATGATAGAATGAAGAAACGAGAAATATTATCTGAGTCATCCAAAGTATTTGATCCATTAGGTTGGCCATCTCTAAGCCAAACTCTTAATGCAAACTATATGGATCTCTGGCGTAGACTGGGATCATATGTTACCAGAAGAAATCGAAAGCAAATGTCAGAAATATTATGTGTTCCTCCCGAATCTGGAAGAGATATAAATTCCAATATGGATTAATTTTGAACCAAAAATACTAAGGGAACTGCAATGATTTTACGATGCTTCCGATGTAGCTTACGCAGAAATAATATACTCCTATGACAGGTCAAGAAAAACAGCAACATTTTTAAGTTATATGCTTACCAAAATTAGAGCTATGAAATTTAAAACATTTGTGGCAAATCGAATCTCAGATATCCAAAAAGCACGCCATCTAAGTGGTTCTACGTTAAACGGCTCAAATTCTGTTTTTAAGAATGCCATATATTTAACACCCTTAGTATTAGGAGACACATCTCTCCAGTTAAAAGAAAAGGCAGTAGGAACTACAACCAAAGTTTATTGACAGCTCCAAAAAATTTTGGAAAATTTTTTTTTCTTGTGAATTTTTTAATATTAAAGTTCAAGTCCGAATTGCGTTTTCATACAGAAAAGCGCCATTTAATCAATTGTACTAAGTGGACTGAGTGAATAGTGAGTGTTAACAAAGACAATAATTGTTAAAACACAATAAATTTTGGTGAAAATATTTTTTTTGTACGGTAAGGTGTCCAAAACCAAAACACCGAATTTTTATTTAATACGGTAACTGCCTACGGGCAGGATGCCGAGTGCATTCCCAAGTAACAATTCGATAGGTAAATTGTCCTAGACAGCAAAACCAGGGCTCTTACAACGTCGCGAAATTCGAAAAATTACACAAATTAGTTATAAATGGTAAATAGTTATTTAATAGCTTTTGAAAACGTTGTTGCAGTGAAAAAAATAGCTAATTAGCTTAAGAAGGGTTATTGAAGACATTGCAGCTGCGATTTTGTTACACATCATAAAGCAAACAAATCGGGACAAAAGCAATTTTGCTGCGATAAGATAAGTAGGTATAAAGGCATTGTAGAAGGTTTATTGCTATATGCCGCAAAGAAAAATGTCGGGAGGAAAGCATTGTTGCTGTGCTAGTCAAACTGGTTTGGTTGACTGACGACATCTATAATAACCTAGTTTTGATATATAATCAAATAAGGTGTTGTGTCTTTCTTATACTTGGCGAATATAATGGCGAACAAAGATTTGTATACTTATTTTAGAACATCAAAAAAATACAAAACCAACACCACATTTTATAGAAAAACAAAAGTCACAAACAACCACATGAAAAAAGTAATAGGTATGTCGATCTTCTTAATTTTACGTGCAATGCAAAACCACTGAAATATATTATTTTTTCCGCTAATAGTAATATTAAAGTTACTGCGTTTACGTCCAATGATTTGGTTCCTCTTTAAGTGGCTTCAAGAGAAACAACAGCAACAATATTACCACATACGCGTGACTTATTAATGTAGATAAACTTTGTAATTAATTTAAACTCATACTGGACTCTTACATGTATATAATAAACAAATTTTTAGATCAAGTTGTAGATGACAATTTAACTGCTGCTGCAGAGCGTCTTATTTCATTTCAACCATCTCAGCGTACATTACCTCAATCACAAGCTATGTCAGATTCTGAATGTTATAATAATGATGAAATTGAATCCAAATATTATTTAAATGAAAGCGAAGACGAAGAAGAAGATTTTGTGCAAAAAAATAAAGAGATGGGCAATACATTTTAATATAGCACAAACTGAATTGAAATAGCTTTTATATATTTATAACTAATCTTTAAAAAATAAACAATTGAAAAAACTACCAAGTGAAAGTTTGCTTACAATTATATTTTAAATCCTTAGACCGCCCAATGTAAATCAGGGTTAAATATTAATATTGATGGAATCTCAATTTACAGAAGCTCAAAAATACAATTGGCCAATTTTTGTGGCAATACATGAAATTGATAATTTTGTTCCAATGGTGGTAGGTCTTTACTGTGGAGATAGTGAGCCTGGTTCAGTTCCAAATTATTTGAAACCTCTTGTAGAGGAACTACAACCACTTTCTTAAAACGGAATTATTTCGGAATTATTTCCGTCTTCGGAAGTAGTTCCTTCTTCCAACCGGTACATACTTTCAGAAGTACAGTTGTATTGTACAGTGGTATGTCAAACTTATAAAAAAACACTGCTTATTTCAAATCACAATTACTTAACAAATAGCGAAACCGTTTAACACGCAGTGAAAATATTAGTAAACTAAATATGGATAAAAAAACGAAATCGCTTAACTCAAAGCAAAATTACTTACCAAACAGCAAAACTATACGGTTAATAAAGTAAAATTGCTTAACTCAAAGCAAAATGGTTTAAAACACAACTAAAATGTTTAACACACAGCAAATTCTATAACTACAACCTTGTTGTTAACCCTCCACCAGGTACAGTGGTTTCAAAATGTTATGAAAATTTGACAGCTCACACGCATAAATAAAATGTAAATAAATATGGCTGAAAATAGAGACGAAATTTGAGTTTTTGGGCTTATTTATATATTATATATGTATTTCTCAATATTTTAATGGAACTGGATTGCAATTTTTTTAATTTAAGCGACAAACAAATATTTTATCCTTTTTTCGGAGGATAAGATCGCAATCTGTTTCATTTTTAGTATTGTCTCAAATAATCCTCTGAATGTAAAGTTTTTCATTATGTAATTTTGTTTAGATTGTAAATACAAATAAAATTTAAAGACACAATGCCATTTTTTTAATTAAAATCGTGAATTGTAAATTTGTAAATATGGCTAATATAGGGTTAACGTAAATAATTATTCCATACAGAGTCCAACAGTTATAAAACGCTTAGCACACAGCAAATGCTTTATGATTACTAATTTCCTCATCTAAAAGCTGATTAGTTATTTACAACGTTTACTATATTTGGGCAGCTTTTTCGTAAATCCTTATTACACTTTAGCTGTGATAATATTAAATTTACCATAAATAATTAAACTTGTTATCTGAAAAGTTATTTAGCTGTTACATATAGTAAAGCCATCTTTTAATTTTGTATTTCTGTGCACAAAAATGGCTGTATCATTTATCTAGTGGAAAAACTTCCACAAAACCCAGTTTATCACATGAAAATATTGTAAAAAACACCAATTTCATGCTTTTGGTTAGTTACCAGATGCTTTTTAACAGATTTGAACTTTTTTTCAGAAAAAATAAATTTTTCAAAATAATTTTTCATTTTGATTTTATTTTTAATATCAAATAATTTTAGGTCGCGTTTTTCTTTTCTGAGCTACTTTTACAAACTGATCGACTAAACTTGTTTGCCACATAGTTTTACGATAAGAAATGATGAGAAAAATCTTATTATCCCTGTCAATATTTCATAAATATATAATGACATTTATTATTGAAGTATGAATATGGAAAACATATAAATAAAATGACAATTATAAAAGAATGATGTTTGCTATAATTTTTACACAAATTATTATTGTTATAATAATGTTCAAAATAATAGCTCGTTAGTTATTTCTGCCTTTTTGTGTTATTTTGAAACTTATACCCTTAACTAACTATATTGCTTTTTAACCAGAGGAATTACTTCTAAAACATGTTTGCTATTATTGCATTACTTTTTCTTATGTAACTACTTTGTGTTAAGTACAGCAAAACTGGAAATATGACGTTTTTGCTATTTGGGAACCGAAGTCACTAAATTAATCAAAATGATGCCTTGAAAGTAATTTACCATTTATAACGAGTTTACTGTCTGACGTTGCTATAACATATTGCCCGGCAAATGACAACTACCTATTTTGCTGGCATTACGTTGACAAACCAACAAATTCATGTTGTTTGTTATTATTTTAAGAGTTATTATAACTAAAGTGCTGTAAATTTTAGATGGTACAACGTTTTAACAACTCCAAATTGTTACTTGGGTTGGAAAATAGATTCTCGACTCTTGTCGATTCGAGAGGATACGCGAGACTTGAAGATAACAAAAATAAAAGGCGAAGAAGTTTTTTCGATGACGCGAAATCTACACACAAATATGTTGTGATCAAACGTGTAGATGAAAACAACAAAACTTTTAATGAAGTATCACCTTTCTACATCGAGAAAGGATTATCTATGATAACCATTCAAATTAAAGAGACACAACGGACAAGAAATGGGGAGCTTTTAGTACTTTTAGACAAAGAGGAAGCATATAACAAGATGCTAGGTGCGACAAAACTTGGTGAGATACCAATAAAAGTAACAGAACATCAATTCTTAAATCACTCTAAGGGAGTAGTATATTGCAGAGACCTTTTAATGATAAAAGAGGAGGAGATTACAAAGGAACTTGAAAGTCAGAAGGTAATAAAAGCTGAAAGAATAAAGAGGAAAATTAACAATAAATTGAAAGATACGCCGCTACTGATCTTAACTTTCAACATGACCGAGTTGCCGTTGACTATAAAAGCTGGTTTTTTAAAACTCGACGTCAGAACATATTATTTGAACCCAATGAGGTGTCACACATGTCAGCGCTATGGGCATACAAAAACTAGGTGCGATAGAATAGCGGTATGTCCAAAATGTGCAAAGAATATTCCTAACGGACATGACAACATAGCATGCGAACCAATAAGTTGCGCAAATTGCAAGCTGGAGCACTCCGCATTTGACCAGAAATGTCCCACATTCCTATTGGAGAAGGCTGTAATAAAAATCAAAACGGATGAAAGACGGATGAATCAATAAATAATTAAATGATTAATTCTAAAATGACCATAATTATTGAAAAAACCAACAAATTCATTTTCCTAATACATAAGTATTAATTATTTTACTATCTAAGATTAATAACTTCAAAACGTAATTATAGAAAAAGATATATATGGCGAATCAAAACATAGTTCGCATTAAACCAAAATTTATATGACTATTAAAAAAAAATCGTAAATATTTACATAAATTGAAATTACATGGAAATTATAAACTTTAATCAGTAATTGATCAAAACTACTAATCGCACGAAATTATGCACTAATATGAAACTATTACTGGATCTAAAATTAATTTATAATTTCCATCTAAAGTTAGCAGATATAATAATAAATGACTTACAATGAAACTATATTATAATCGTTAATCGAAGCGTTGGGCGCCATAATGTTGAGTATATCGATGATGGGCGGATGACGTAGAACACGGTTACCAGTACATGACGTATTAATTTCGATTATAGATGTAATTATTAATTTGAATTATTATAATTTTATTATTAAATACTTTTACGCGAAAACTTTCATAAATATTTTTATAAGTATAGGTTCGATTCTATTCTTGTCCCGAATTACTTAATATTATTGAATTATTGTATTAGTTACACTATTAGACTTTAAGATTTAGTGTAAGTTTTATTTCCGTTTGATTACATAATTTTACTTGAACTCTTTTATTATTCAAAATTATTATTTAAGCAGAATTTAGATTAGCACAACACTTGAAAAAAAAAACATAGTCCGTACAATTTTTCTTTTCCACCATTTTATGTTATGTTAGAAACTTAAAATTGTCCACCATATTTTTATGATTTTTTATGATTTTAATCACTTTGCCCAAATTATTTTACTTTTCGTGGTTATGTTATCCACAATTAATACTAGTTCATATTTGTAGACACTAAACTTGTCTTATAAGAGCAAGAAAAAAAAAAGTTCTCCATTAAAACACGAGCACTTCTTGGGTTAATTATTACTTTTTTTTTCGTTGGTTTAATCGCTTGCTTATAGTTTATGCGATCCACACTGTATATTTATTAATTTAAGTTTGGACAATTATTAACACACATTACCAATTTATCAATATATCAACAGATATTTTATAATTGGGATATACTATATATTTTCACTAAGTCCCAAAATATGCGAGTTTCGCTCGACTTTTTTTTTTTCTACAATTTATTTAATTTTTTTTTTTTGAAAATCACAATTTTAAGTTTATTATTACATTTTTTTTATGTAAGAAGTACTTGCTTAAAATTCCCAAACTCGACTGATCACCCAAAAAATTTGTCATCCTCCCTCATCACCTCATCCATCCATCGTACGATCGGGCCATACCGTTGTTCGATACACAATCCAAACACAATATTGTATAATATAAGAGGAAAAAAAAAATCAATACAAATGTATTCCAACTTAACAGTAACCAAATTATTTTGGTTGGGGGTATATGGTTAGTTGATTACAATAGTGGCAGTCAAGATGTTTAATACATACAATAGTAACAACTAATTCAGGGATAAGCACCTCATTATACTCACAATTCATAATTATTGCAACGCGGTGGAACGAAATGCGAAATTCGTTACAGAGTGATAGAGAAAAAAACCTGAGAGATTTTCAAATTTTGCTTGACTGGGTGGAAGGAAAAAGAGACCTGATTGTAGGGGGTGATATGAATGCGCCTTCGAGAGTCTGGGGGTGTGAAAGAAATGATGCTTGTGGAAACTTGTTGACTCGACTAATTTTGGATTCCGATCTCGTGATCCTGAACGATGGTGAGTCAACAAGGATACCGTCTGTGGGGTCGACAGCCAATGCATTAGACTTAACATTAATGTCTAGTGGGCTGGCGGCCCAAGTCACTTGGAATGTAACAGATGAGAATTTGGGTAGCGATCACTATTTGATCAGGACGTGCTTAGGTGGTGTAAATGTTGACATAGACCGTAAGGTTATTTTGAATGGTAAGAAATGGGTAGAACGTATGAATGAGATTCTCATAACAAATGAAGCAAATGAGGTTAACCAACTTGAGGATGAAATAGAGAGAGTAAATGAAATGTGCTGTATACATGTAACAGGGAATGAATGTAAGGTGAATGGTTGGTGGAATAATGAAATCCAGTATTGGTATGAAAGGAAACGGATTGAGAGAGTTCAATAGGTGTATATGTCATGAATGTAGAATAAATTATGGAAGAATGAATGCAAAATTGAAAAAGGCTATACGTAGAGCGAAGAGGAAAAGTTGGCAGGACTATGTGTCCAAAATGACACATAGGACAACAACAAAGGATGTATGGGATAATTTTAATAGAGTGAGAGGCTATAGAGCGAAAGGCAGAAATGCAGTGTTAGATGATAGAGAGAAGGGAGGAGTCTTTTTACAAATGATGATGAATGTTAGAAACAATTTGGGTGATAGGAATGAATTTTTGTTACTTGATAATGAAAGTGAACTGATGAATGGCATGTGTAAGGAGTTTGAATGGGATGAGTTCCGTGGGGTTTTAGAATCCTCCAAATCTACTACCCCCGGAACTAACAGAGTGAGTTATAAAATGATTGGTAGATTGGAGTTCGAAGCCAAGGTGGCATTGCTTCGAATTCTTAATCAAGTATGGATGAATATTCAAATACCGGAAAAATGGAAGGAAAGCAGGGTGGTACCCATTCCGAAAAGAGATCGGGACCAAAATATAGCAACAAATTACAGGGGAATATGTATGTTGAATGTATTTGTCAAAATTGTGAATGGTATGATGAAAGGTCGTTTAGATAAATTGGTGAATGAGGGTAATTTGTTGCCGGAAACCACCTTTGAGTTCCGCCGTAACCACTCAGCAAATGAATGTGTTGAAAAGTTTGTATGGGAAGTAAGAAAGGAAAAGAAGTATGTATATTGTGGCGATATTTTTGGATATAGAAATTGCATATGATTACGTGGTTCCGGGGAAGCTTTTTCAGGTCCTTTTGGACCTGGGGTTTCCTTGGAAAATTTGCAAATGGGTGTATGAGTTCATGAATGACAGAAAGTTAGTGTTGTGTGGTAGAGGGTATAGGTTGGAGGGAACGGTGAATATAGGCCTACCCCAAGGCAGTAAAATCTCACCGACTCTCTTCAATCTATACACGAGCTCGGTGCATAGGTTTAACTCCCCGGACAAAATCATTTTGCAATTTGCAGATGACTTTGTTCTGATGGGCAAGGGGAAGACCATCGAGGAGGCTTTGAGTCGGGCTCAAGAATGTGTGAATCAGGTAACAGAATGTTTGACTGATTTGAATTTGGGCGTAAATTCGAGAAAATGTTGTATCGTATGGTAGATGTGCAAGTGTATAATGAAAGAATAGAGTGTGTAAATTTGACTAGGTATTTGGGAATCTGGATTGATAAGCGATTAAATTTTCGTGTACATATGGATAAATTAGCCGATAATTGCAAGAGCAGATTGAATGTGATTAAAAGGGTGAGCAAACCGAAATGGGGAGCTCAACCTTGTGTGACTGATATGTTACGAAAGGCGCTAGTGTCAACGAAAATTGCATATGGAATGAGCATTTATGGTGATGGGTCTAAAGTCGGTTTTAAAAAGTTGATGACTGTGGAGAATGCTTGTGCCAGAGTGGTATTGGGGCGATTAATTCAACCCCAATACACACTCTATGGTCTGAATTGGGTGACTCACCTCTCAATTATAAGAGGGAATGGATCACCGTGCGAGAGACTGTGCGGATGTTGACTAAGGACAATAAATTGGTGAATGAAATGAAAGAGAGGTTGCAAAGAGGGACGGATTACCAAAGAACACAACGGTCACGGGTGATCTTGGAGAATATGAATATATTCTCCAAGATTCGGCCCGTAAATCCGAAAGTCCCTCCGAGCAATCTAATTGTGCGTTTGAATTTTGGTGATACAACAAAAGCAATGATGAATGAGTTATCGGTTAAGAGTGAGTTTTTAAAAATGCGAACAAATTATTTTGCACATGTGGAAGTTTATACAGATGCTAGTGTGAGTGGTGAGCGAGTAGGTGTAGGAATTTTTATTCCTTCAATGAGGAAAGAGAAAATGGTAAGAGTGCATGAAAGTATCTGTATAATGAATGCAGAGTTGATTGGAATTATGGAAGGGATCAAGTTGGCAATGGCACAAGGGAGGAGGAGAGTAGTGTTATTCTCCGACTCCCGGAGTGGGTTAGAATTGATTAGTAAGGGTGGGGGAACTCATGGAAATGTGTATGTGGAAATGTTGTATGAATACCTTCAATCTTGTGGGAGTGAGGTCATTCTTCAATGGATACCTTCACACCTACAAATTGAAGGTAATGAAAGAGCCGATATGCTTGCAAAACGGGGTTGCTTGGTTGAAGGTATAAATGAATGTGAATTCATGGATGCAAGAGATGTACTTCGCATGTTTCAGGTGAATCTGTGGAGAAAATGGGAGAGCGAATTTATTGAAAAATGTCAGGTGAAAGGCAAGAAGTACTTTGAGCTGGTTAGTTCTCCTTTGATTCGACCTTTTTTTAAGGGGATCAAAGGAGATACTAGAATGTTACGAACAATGGAACGTGTGAGATTGAATCATGGTAATTGGAAAGAGTGTTTGAAGAAACGCAATTTGATTGAGTGTGAATTATGCGAAAGCTGTTTGGTTGTGGAGGACATCGAACATTTGATTCTGAAATGTTCTTCATTCAATCAGAATAGACAAATGTTCGATGGCCTCTTGAGCGCAAGGAATCTGACTGAATTATTACGAATGGGGATGCAAGTATATAAGAATGTGTATGATTTTATAAGAATGAATCAGATAGAAGTATGAAAGGGGATCGATGCGTGAAAGATGAATAAAAGATTAAAATTAAAAAAAATAAAAATGTAAAATTTGAAAATTTGTAAATTTTAAAAATTTGTAAAATTTAAAAATTTGTAAAATTTGAATGAAAATTGTAAAAATTGTAAATATTGAAACTGGGCCAAATGGCACCATATTTTGGGGCTAGTGCAAAATAAAAAAATAAAATAAAAAAAATAAAAGGAACTACAACGTCCGACTGTATCTGAAATGTTCAGATTTTAATACCATAAAAAGAATTGAGGTGTACATAATAAGGTTTATCAATAAATGTCGTAAAGGAACAAATGAAGAGATAATAGCACCTACGACAAGAGAAAACAAAGAAAACTCTTCATGAATAAATGGAGTACGCGACCTCACAAATAAAAAATGGTACCGCAAATAAGAGCAAGATTAGGACATTAACTCCATTTTTAAGAGATGATGTATTACGAGTTCATGGACGAGTTCATAATACGGTTGCATGGCCATATCAAGAAAAATATTCGGTTACAATTCCTAAGGACCATCCAATAGCTAATTTAACGATCATATAGACATCGACAGACACAACAAACATATTTAAACAAGATAAAGAGATAAATAAGAAAGAACTATCCCACAACAGTATCTTTGTCTCGATGGAGGGAGATACAAGATATCCACCGATGGTAATCACTACAACCAGGTACAATGTATCACAACATTTGCGATCCAAATTATGATGCTTTGAGACATATTATAGCTGATAAACAGCGAGTACTCATTGATGTTATCATCAATGATCATCATGGCCATATCCACCCCGCGTTGTTGTCCGCACATTTACGATATACTAACCGTACAAATCAGAGTTACCAAAAACCACAGTTTATTCCTCATCGTCTATCCAAAGACATTGTTAATCTTGAAAGGGCTATTGCTCAGCAAAAACTCAATGAAGGACCCTTATCAGAATGAATAAACTCGCCCAGTTTTGGACATCATATTCACGATTACGTCCTAATGAGTAATCATAGCTCTGATAACTCTATCAATATAGGCAAAAACAACAACCAGCATCCAGAGACACTAATCCGCCATTACGACTAATTCCACAACCGATACCCCTAACTTTGTCGGCTCCGAGTATGTTTAATCCTGTATTTTAACATGTTATCAATTAACATGGACAACATTATGTTGGTATACATTTACATAATGCAAGCTAGCATAAATACGGTGTAAAAATGTGGTGCGAAATTTTGTTACAATGGCTTGAATTGCTGTCTCAGTCGAGAGAATGCTGAAATGGTAATTCTAACTGAAAACAATTGGCTTTGACAGATGTCACTAATCACGCGTGATGTGTCAAAAACAAACACACGAAAAACCAAAAAGAAAAAAAAAATCCACAAAGTCCTGATCTGAATCTTAAGACTGATGATGGTTTGCGAATATATAGTATAATCCATGGCTATTGATACAATTGCGGATGACTCTCCTAACTCAAGTTACAAATTTTTAAATTCTGTTTCATGGAAACACTCGCTACTGGTAAAAAATGGTTAAATACAGTTTAAGCTAGATACGGGTGCAGGGGTTAACGTAGTATCAGGATTTTATAATTATATCTTCGAAAATATGTACCAAGGCTTTCGGAGGCCTTTATACTTAATAATATTTTGAATGTTTCAATGCGTGCAGCAATCCAACATCTAAGTATTCTATGGGAGTTTGTAATTGTGGTAAATGGCAACACAAAACCTATATGTGGCTCACATTCATTAAGAGGCATAGCGATGTTGTCTCAGGAGTAGATACATTTTCTGAAAAAAGCTTCAAAAGCTTAACGAGAATGTAACTCCTGCAATTCCACTCAAAATTAATTGGGAGAAATGGATAAACTTAATGTCGTTACCAAAATTGAACAAGCAACTGAGTGAACCCATAATTTGGTAATTATTGAGAAGCCAGATAAACCCCTACGGATTTGCCTTAACCCACGGGAACATAATATGAACTTGAACAATCTCAATGTATATTGCCAAAGCTGAATTCTAAATATTTATGTTATTCAGAAAACACGTGAAAGTTAAATTCAACCCGAAAAAGCTTTAATACTGAGGTAAATCGTTGAAATGGTTAAATGTTTTGGTATATGAAACCAGATCCGAAACAAATTCAGGCGATTCAATAGAGATCCGGCGATTTGACAGGAACTCGAGAAAATTATCGGTATACTTAATTATTTGCAGGTCTTCATTCCACAATATTCAGAATTGAATTATTCACTTCCCATGATCAATGAAAAATGATATCGTTTTTTTTGTGGACAAAAGAGCCTCTCATGACGATACCCCAATAGAAGAATATAAAACTCCTCTAGCTCAGATAAACCAATTAATGTCCGAATTTAAAACAGTCGAAATAAAATTTTTATGAAGAATCAGGCCTCGTTTATGAAGAAAATGATTATGTAACTGTGACGGGTCTTAATACGCGAAATCGAGCTAAACATGACCAACGCAGGTTATCACTAAGAGGTTAATTTGCGAAAGATTACCATACCCCCAGATTGAAGAGAACGATTCACGAATGTGCCACGTTAAGTCCATTACAAAATATTCAGTGCTTGACATTGTTTTATGCGCGGTGAAGCGGAAATCCTACCGAGCTTATCAATAAAACAATTATATTGGCGCCCATAACCAACTTAAGGCTCACATGGTTGATCATTGATCACTCATGATCATTGGTTGATTTGTACGAAATATAAAAAATCCATACTTTATGGAGTTTTTATCGGGACAAATTGATATCTTGGAAATGATGATGATATCTTCATGTTGCTTAAGAAACCCATCTCACAAACTAAATG
Source organism: Nephrotoma appendiculata (assembly GCA_947310385.1). Classification (NCBI taxonomy): domain Eukaryota; kingdom Metazoa; phylum Arthropoda; class Insecta; order Diptera; family Tipulidae; genus Nephrotoma; species Nephrotoma appendiculata. The sequence continues at coordinate 55,204,120 of OX371223.1, forward strand.
TCACCAACAAATTCCCTGTGTAACATTTTAATGAAATGGAGTTTGTACCATTAAAAGTTTGGATGAAAGCGAATTTCAGATGGTTTAATTACTTGAGTCTAGTCCACACGCAACAGGATACGAAACACAATTCCAATAACTATAGCTACAGTTGAACTTGTTACATCCCATTGTTCGCAAAATTCATCAAAGTACACTAAATTACCAACGTCTCTTGATTGGTTAGTTCGAGCGGTGGTTTTGCAAAAGGGAAGGTATCATTTGTTGTTACCGCAAGAGTCATCCAGAACTACCGATGAAGGCATTAATCCTTTCGAAAATCACGTCCAATTTATCAATCATTCGATGATATTTCGATATTTATACAGAAAAACTGTTTATATCTGGGGAAGTTGAGCACGAAAATCCGCAAATATGGTTTCGATAGTCGCAATACAACCAAACGGGGACTTAGGTAAAACGCTATGTAGATTCAGGTAAATATAATCTGTTTCAAACACCAAATGAATTATATCCCTAGTGAAACCACTTTACGGGAAGCTTTCACCTCCAACGCGAAGAAAAGCATCGATAGAAAGTTGGAAGCGATAAAAGAACTGTCCGCACGAAAACACGAATTCAAAATGCTATACCAAAAGTTCATGCAAGAGTATCAAGCACAAAACCATATATATGGATATTACTTACCTCATACTCAATTAAATGGCCAATAATAATGAAACCTCCAGTTCTTATGCCACTAGCACAATTCACCACGATAAATACGTCGATGATTTATTGACAGGGGACAATACTGAACTCGAAAAGATTAAATTAAAAGAAGACATCCGCGGTTGCTAATTGATGTCAAAATCCTGAATTTTCTGTCATAAAGGAAAAAATTAATCCAAGGATATGAAAATAATAACTGATAACCATCCAGAAACATACCATTTTACATTTGTCTCGTATTTGGAAAACAAAATATTCTCTCAGATAGCCGGCACCCGTCGTAATCGTTATTAAAAAAATGTGTACAAACAATTCGAAACGAGATCGAAAACGTCAACTTAATTTCCATGCAAGTAGCTAAACGATATATTGCAAGCCTTTTTCCGATTCGGAAAGTCCTCCTAAATTTTGTAAGAATCGCTCTCCCAGCAACCCGATGCGCAAAAAATAGGCATCCTCTTGCCTTATCCGATAACCCGGCAAATTGCGCCTCTAGAGGGTTTTTACCACAAGAAGCCACTCATCTCACAGCGGTTCGAGTGAAGATTAAAATAACAAAGCCTTTATATTCACTATCTTATGGGTGATGAAAGTGAATCTCAATGGTTCGATCATTTAACATACATGATATTCAACATTGACAAAACTTATAACTATCCTAGCGTTCGTACTCCGATTTGTCAACATTCTGACAAAACCGAACAGACCGAAAACACACCACACCTGCGAAATTGACCAATTAAATTTTTTTGGAGAGGAGATTAAGGTTACTACAGGTTGGTCAGGAAATCAATAAAACGAGCAACATAAAACCATTCAAGTCTTTTCATTCGTTCATCGCCGTCATTAGCTATCACAGGACCAGATTTTTGGTTTCAACAATGCCGCAATTTAGTTCGACAAGTTGTTAACCGGTGTGTTATTCGTGAAAAATGTATGGCACTAGTTAAAACCCAGCTAATAAGGAATTTGCGGAGCATGCTTGTTAAACCACCTGACCTTTCTTAAAAGTTGGGGTCGATTATGCTGGCCCAATATTGATTCATATGCGAAAAGGCCGAGGACATAAAGCATTCAAATCTAATGTATGTCTATTGATCTATTTGATTACCAATTTCATCAATCTTCAATTGCCTAAATCCTTTTCTTAATCACCCCATCCACACTATGACTTTTGAGTCAAGTTTCATTCTTCTTTTTCCCCTATTTACCTATAGAACCGGAAAAATGAAAACCGGCTTGTGTGTAGATTGAATGAATAACCATAATAATCCTACTTCCGTAAATGACACATAGGCGGAGAGTTACAAAACCGCATCCAAGATTCAAACCTACAAATGATGAGCTAAATTGTAATTGTTTTTGGAACTGATGAATTCTTCTAATGAATTGAAATAAAAAATCAGTCAGTCTTTTGTGCAAGTTAAACGATTCAAACGTAAAATTTAAAAAAATACAAATTTGAAGTTTTGAATCAGTCGCAATTTCATCAATTTGGAGAACACACGTAATACCACAATTCGCATCACCACTGGAAAATAGTATTTCGGCAAGTGGATTAACTCAGCAATAAGACAACTCCTTCATCAATTAATGTTTGTATTCTGAAGAGAAAAGGCTCTAACCAATGTTTTCAGCTCTACGAGCCCTGATGTGAGAATTCCTTTAGTCCGCACAACAATCGATAATTCAAATGTTTAAATCAGTTATCGTGTCAGAAATACCATCACCAATAATAACAACACCTCCTGCTGAGTCTAATAAAGTTATCTAGTAGTAAGTAGCGGATGGCGGTCATTCATACAAATAGAAAGAAATTGTCCAAAATAAAATTTGAAACCAATTCACATCTGAGTTACAAAAACATTGAATAAAATTAAGCTCGGTATATCCATTACCATAATGCTATAACATTTACAGAACGATAAAATAAAAGCTCGAGTGCTTTTACATATTTTTAGCGTTTCATTTTATTTTCTGTCGGGTTCATCCTTTAGAAAACCAGTAAATAGAAACTCGCATCTCACAACCTACAATAATAATAATAATAAAGGAATATAAAAATAAAAAAAAACACATTACACATATCCACATCATCAATTCCGCATCCACAAAACGAATATTTATATTCAGCTTAAAAACCATTAAATTTGGTACTGGCAACAAAAAAAGGGCAAAGTTGTTTTTTTTAAAGGAATATTTCGCTTTAGGGGATACACAATAAACCAGAAAATAAAAACAAGATAACATGAATAAAGATGTTAAGGATGTAAGGATCAAAAAAATAAATAACACAATATGTTGCTGTTTGGTTGTTTGAACCGCATCGCTAAAAACCAAAACTCGAAATGTTTATTTTAATTTAAATTTAAATAATTTCTCATATGATTGGTTGCGGATTTTTTACCCCGGTATAAGCGGTACATCGAGTAAATGCATATTTTTGAGTAAATATATACAATCAGGTTTACCCAGCCATAGATAGAAGGAGTAGAAAGGTGCTGAAAATGAACCCTCATTTATTTCCTTTCTAGAATATATAATTTATATTTAAATTAGTTTTTTTTCCCAAGTAATTGTATTTACTTTAAATCGTTTACGTTCACTACTAGAGGATATATACTCGAATGTATATACTAAAAAAGTAAACAATACGTATTTATCTACTTGAGAGTGTTTAAAATTCTATTAAGATAAAAGTGGGTATGAAAAGCAGCACACACAAAAAAAAAAAAAAACTCAGTCGAGTTAGTAACGTAGAGAGCTAATTTGGTTTAAATGAGTGTGCGGAAAAATAGAAAATTTATTTGATTAGAAAAAAATTTGTGTGTGTGTGTATCTAATTTAATAACACTTTGGCATATAGTTGTTAAGTTAAACAAAAGGGCTTCGTTCTAACGAATATTGGAGGAGTGAGGTTAAAATAGAGAAGAAAAGTAAATTTAATCGAAATTAAAAATTAAATGGAAATTTTCTTGATGAAGTGCTTTTCTACGTAAAGTAAATTAAATTGAGTAATTGATTTGTCTGAAAATAGTATGAGCGTAAAACTGAGGTGACGACTGTATTTGACACATCAATTAATAATATTTTTGTAGTTTGTGATTCGATCTAAGAGTTGGTACAGGTTACACTATAGTACTGCTCGTAAGTGACGTCATTAAAATCTTTAGTTACACATTCCATAGTCGACACATTCCTCATTGTACAAATTGTACAAATCTATATATATAAAAATGAATCCCTATTTTCCTTAGTCATGCCATAACTTGAGAACGACTTTACCGATTCCTAATAATTTTAAAGAAAGTTTCCTAATAATTTTTAAAAGGTTCTTACGGAATGAAAATTTAAGAAAATTGCTCAGAAAAATGGATAATTATTAAAGTACCTGCTCCATTAAGTATAGTTGGTAAAAAAGTTGGTACAAATTAAGTAACCTGTGGTTTACAATTTATTAGCGCAGCAACTATAAAAAAAACAATCAGTCAGCTAATCTTTTGCTAGTTTCATTAATTGTGTTTGTGTTATTACCTGGGTAAGACGGAAAATTATCGAAAATTAGAATTTTCTTGGATGTAATTATTAAATTCTATTAAAGTTAACTGAATAATATAAAACTATTATACTAATTGTTTATTTTGACTCAAAATTATATTTAAAATTCTCAAAAAACGAACATTACACTACTAATTACCAAAGTTATTACTTCTAAACAACAAATTATACAATAGCTGCGGGCCAATAGTTGGGTAAAAGTCAATTTTAAGTAAATTTTTCGGTAAATTAATTTATTTTTCAAAAACTCTATGGCAAACTGATCGAAAAATCTGTTCTCAATCCGATTTTTACCATAGTAAACGATTTACCCGATTATTAGCCCGCAGCCGATATAGTAGATACAACTATTTATTAAGAATTCTTGAAAATGAAGTATCCCTAGAGACCTCAACAAAACTTCAGGTACATGGAATGTTAGTGACCATGCCAGTTAGAAGAAATATTCAGATGCTCCCCATCCAAAGGAGAGGGCAGTTAATAAAATATTGTATTATGACCAAATATAATAAAAATGTTCAGGCTAACTGAGATATCCCTAGAGATCTAAACACAACCTCAGGTATATGGGATGTTAATTGGGGACTATTTCAGTCAAAATATATTCAGATGCTCCCCATCCAGGGGAGGGGCCAGTTCAGAGGAGCATCTGAATATATTTTCTAACTGAAATGTTCCCTAACAAACTCCCCTTATACCTGAGGTTGTGTTTAGACCTCTAAGGATATCTCAGTTAGCCTGAGAATTTTTATTACATTTGGTCATAATACAAAATTTTATTAAGTGCCCCTCATCTGAATGGGGAGCATCTGAATATATTTTTTATTTAACACCCCATATACCTGAGGTTGTGTTTAGATCTCTAGGGATATCTTTAGTGAAAACAATTCCGTGGCATTTTACAGTTTCCATTACAATACAATGTCTAAAGCTAACCTAGGTCGTCACAGTCAGTCAAATGCGCTGCGATCTACTTTACGTGGCAAGTGAATTTTCCCAAAATTTTCTTTCATACAAACAATTTTTAATAATATAGATTACACAAGACCGACTCCAGATATTGGGTGAAATGAAACCTCTCTTAATTGACCTTAGTAAGGGTAAGTCAACTATATTCAGGTATATAATAAATAATGTTTCAGTCATGGTGATCCAAATGGTAAAGGCGTCCAATGTGTAATTTCAGTCGATTTTATACCACCTTAGTCACTTTAGTAATTGGCCAAGCCGTTACCCGATATTGGGTGAAATGTTTCTCATTGGATGTAACTCCGTGTAACCTGGCACAAAAGTAATTTATTACACACCTGAATAAGGTTGAGTAACATTTAATCCAATATCTAGTGACGGTGGCGGTCTTCTGTAATAAACTATTAAATGTGATAAAATTGACTTTTAAATTACGCTGCGGGCCAATAGTCGGGTAAATCGTTTACTATTGTAAAACTCGGATTTAGAACAGATTTATCGATCAGTTTTCCATGGAGTTTTTGAAAAATAAATGCATTTACAGAAAAATTTACTTACCTACTTATTCTTACCTACTTTACCTACTTATTCTGATACAAATTCCGTCTGAAATATTAAAAAACTATTTTATTATACACCTGCATAAGGTTGACTTACCCTCGGCAAGACTCCTAGTGCAATATTTGGTCCAAAATCTGGTGGCAGTCTTGTGTAATAAATAATTTAAATTGGTCAAATTGGCTTTCTTGTTATAAATAATGTTTGGGATGAAATTTACCCTTTCGCAAGTTATAGGAGTAGTTTTGAAATAACTAAGTCAATGTAAATAGTTTGTAATAAATTCTGGTCCAAGAACCGAATATATGATGCCGATATTATAGTTACATTAACAGTTACAATTTGGGCGGTGCAGGTTTAATTGTAAGCGGAACCAGACGACTCGTTGATTGATAACAGTAACTGTGATTTGTTGTAATAAATTTCAATAAATGTGTAACAAATTATGGTATGGGTTTAATTGAGGCGGCCTAATTTGGTCGGTGCAGGTTTAAAGCACTGATTTTTTTTTTTTTCTATATTTGGTCATAATAGAAAATTCTATAAATAGTGGTCACTCCTGGATGGTGAGCTCCTAATTATTTTTTCTCTAATTCATCTTTGTATTCAACTAAAAGTCCATATAAATTAGTTTGTGTATAGATTTCTAGGCATACTCAGTTGATCTAACAATTCTTAATATATTTTTGTTTGGATGTCCTCACAATTTTTCTAACTAACGTAGCGTAATAATTCATATTTCCCAGGTTGTATTTAGATCTCTATATCTATATATATATATAAAATATATATATATATATATATATATATTTAGTTATTTATTTATATATCTATATAAGTGGCCCTAAGAACTCTCATTATATTTGTTACCATTTCTAAAAATAGGAGTTCCCTGCCTTTGGAGCTTGGTATTATTTTTTTAATTTTTCTATTATCCCACCCATTGGAGTGTGGATTATAATTTCTCCGGTTATCTCGTTTAATTTCGATAATTCTTCCTTATGTAGTTCAGCGTGTAGTGTTTGTTACTAATCTGCCTCGAATACCGATTTTCTAGTTATTTTTTTTAATTTTTATTAAACGCAATATTGTTATTAGTGAATGTTAATGAAATGGCAAATATATTATAATTTGTCTCGGGTTATTTTAAAGATAATTGCCAAATATTTAAAATAAAACTTTCGTAACAATCTTCTAATCCTTGAATATACATGCATCCAAATATTATTGTAGTATATTGCGATGCGGCCGAAACAAAAAGGTTTGATCTATATGACTTATAATATAATTTTAATCCATTTTTACACCTAATATCTCGATAATCTTGATAATATCGCTCTTTAACGCTCTCTGTGGTGAGTTGATGTTCCTGGGTTGAAGTGATGGAGAAAAGCACTGCTTCAGGGTATTGGCATGCTCGTTTTATAAACTGTCTTCACAAATTTTTAAAGTGCAAGCGCGATTGGTGCGTTTCTTAATTTATTTTCAAAATTACCACTTTTCCAGCAACACAACATTCACTTTTGAAATAAGTTTTCCAAATTTCCTAACGTTAGTCAAGCGTTGTCAATGTGTTATTTTCGAATCGCGCCCGAGTCCGAGTCCAAGTTTAAGTCCCTGTCCAAGTCCAAGTTCGAGTCCGAGTCCGAGACTAAGTGTGAGTCTGAGTCTTACTTTGAACCTAAGTCTGAACTGAAGTATGGGCCTGAGTCTGAGCCTAGAAACTGATTCTGATTCTGATTATGATTCTATTTCTGATTCTGATTCTAATTTTAAATCTCATTCTGTTTCTAATTGTGATTCTGATTCTGATTCCGATTATGATTCTAATTCTGATTCTGATTCTAATTCTAATTTTAAATCTCATTCTGTTCCTAATTCTGATTCTGATTCTGAATAGAATCTGATTCTGATTTTGATTCTGATTCCGATTCCGATTCCGATTCCGATTCCGATTCCGATTCCGATTCTGATTCTGATTCTGCTTCTGATTCTGATTCTGATTCTGATTCTGCTTCTGATTCTGATTCTGATTCCGATTCTGTTTCTGATTCTGATTCTGATTCTGATTCTGATTCTGATTCTGATTCTGATTCTGATTCTGATTCTGATTCTGATTCTGATTCTGATTCTGATTCTGATTCTGATTCTGATTCTGATTCCGATTCTGATTCTGATTCTGATTATAATTCTGATTCTGATTTTGATTCTGATTCTGATTCTGATTCTGATGTTTATTCTGATTCTGATTTTGATTCTGATTCTGATTCTGATTCTGATTCTGATTCTGTTTCTGATTCTGATTCTGATTCTGATTCTGATTCTGATTCTGATTCTGATTCTGATTCTGATTCTGATTCTGATTCTGATTCTGATTCTGATTCTGATTCTGATTCTGATTCTGATTCTGATTCTGATTCTGATTCTGATTCTGATTCTGATTCTGATTCTGATTCTGATTCTGATTCTGAATCTGAATCTAAACCTGAGTTGGAATCTGAAAAAAATCAGACTCTGAAGTTGATTTTCAGTTTGCGTTTAAGGTTGAATCTGAATTTGAGTGTGTTTATTTTTTAAGATAAGTGGTGAAGCTTCCAAAGGCATTGGACACCTTGAGCATCTCTGCTCGCTGTTTTTTGCTGTCTTTCTATGATCTCATCACCTTTAATGTGATCTGGATTGACCGGGACTTCGGAAAACTATTGTGTGCATTCTCTCTCTCTCTCTCCCTCTCTCTCTCTCTCTCTCTTTCACTCTCTTTCTCATCGCTCGTCTTCGTTTTATTGATCTCTCCAGTCATTAAATTATCGGGTTGTTGTGGTGCGACTTTTTGAACTCAATATTTCCCGCAGGTCCAAAATAGATCTTCAATGCCTCCAAAATAGATCTTCAATGGTTTCGAAATAACGAGATTTTTTCTTATGCATCGCAGAGTCTCCTTCTGGGGCAGTTTGTCCACCCCATCTTCTTTTTTAGTTATTGTGGTTATCAAGCGAGGGTTCCTTGATACTGTTGGATGAAATTTCACCGTTTTTATTCGACGGCTGTCTGTTCGTATGCCCTCTCTTTATGTTCGTAACATATAGAATGTTAAGAACACGGTGACTTTTAATGCATTTGCCATAATTTTTCATTTTTCTCCTTCTACATTTTCTTCATAGAATTCTCATCGTTCTAGGGTCTCTTCAAAGAATTCTCATCTTCCTAAATTACTCTGTTGACCTGCTCCAGCGGTACGCGACGATTTAGTTTCAACGCTGGTCTTATTTATTGAGTTGGTTTCTACATTTTTGATGTGAGTCTTCGATTTTTTCTTAATAGTTGCTAAAAATGGGTTTTTTCTGTAAAGCGCTAAGAATTCTCTGTCAAGGGCTCTCACTTTTGGAAAAGTGGTTCTTTGCTTGAACCTTGGTTCCTTCATTAATTTTTAAGTTGAAACGATGTTGATGAAAATTGCTCAAAGAAGATTTCAAGTGACAGGAACTGATTGCGTTGAGGTTCAATTTGTTCTTTTAGTTTTTGAGCGCAATTGAGTATTTGCAATGAGCTTTGCGTTAGGGAAAAATTGGTTTTCTGGTCATTCAGTGGAAACTTAAGATAAAAATTGTACTTGGGGATTTTTTCGGAGGGTTCTCTAGAGAGGACCTCCAGGAGGTGATCGAGTGCGACACAAATGCCACAAAATGATTTTTAGGGATCCTCCGAGGCCAAATTTTTTTATTTTGAGGACCAAACAAATTTTAAACTAAATGTCGCGTAGCCTTCTGTGGGGCCCATTTCGTTGCATACACGAATTGTTGATTGAATGTGGATGCTCTAAAAGACCAAACGTTACTGCAGAGTTACCAATCAGCTGTCACTAACTATCTAGAGCGGCCTAGCAACAACGAAGAAGCTCCTTCTACCATCCAGGAGCAGTGGCACACAATACAGTCAGCCATTACCACCGCGGCGCAAAACACTATCGGAAGAAGACCTCCGAGACCCCGCAATGATTGGTTCGATGATCAATGTCACCTGATCGTCGCAAATAAACAAAAGCTTCGTGAAAAATGGTTGGCTCGCAACACTAGAAGCACACATGCAGAATATCTCCGCGCCAGGAAAGCCACGACTAAATACCTTCGTCAAAAGAAACGCGATCATATGAGATTATGCATCGAAAACATCAGCTTCCAAGCGGAAGTAGGAAATTCAAGGGACTGTTTTGCCAATGCCAGGAATCTCACTAAAGACTTCCACCCAAGAAGTACAGCCATCAAAGACGGGAATGGAGAATTGAGAACAAACGTGGCTGATGTTCTCTCAGTATGGCAAACCTACTTTCAAAATCTACTAAATCGGAATGACAACGTGACCCCCATTAGAGCAATAGCTCCTCCAGGTGATGAGGTCTTCGTCAAATATCCCACAGTGGAGGAAGTAGACGCAGCTATTAGTCGATTGAAAAACGGCAAGGCACCTGGTCTCGATGGAATCCCCGCAGAATTAATTAAACTCGGAGGCGCTACTCTTGCAACAAGTCTATACGATCTCATCGTATGTATTTTGGACCAAGAAGAGTTGCCGGAGAATTGGAAGACCGCGCTCATATGTCCGTTGCATAAAAAAGGCGACCGTCTTAAATGTGAAAACTATCGTGGTATAGCTCTATTGAACACTGCTTACAAAGTGTTGGCTAATGTTGTACTTGCCAGACTCATCCCTCTCGCCGAAAACATCATTGGCGACTATCAGTGTGGTTTTCGTCCCAACCGATCGACCACTGACCAGTGTTTCACCATGAGGATGATCTTGGAAAAATGTTGGGAGTACAACATAACCATTTATCAATTATATATAGACTTCCGTCAGGCATATGACAGTATAAACCGCGATAACCTTTGGGCCGCGCTCATATGCCTAGGAATTCCAGAAAAACTCGTTTCTCTGTGCAAATTAACAACGTCTGGGTCTGTATGTAGAATTGTAATCGAAGGAACTGTGTCAGACTCCTTTGAAATAACATCTGGTGTTCGACAGGGAGATGCACTCGCGCCTGTGCTGTTCAATTTGGCGCTTGAGTACGTAGTGAGGAAAAGCAACATCGAAACTTCGCGCTGTATATTTAATAAATCAGGCCAAATTCTTGGATATGCAGATGATATCGTGCTTCTTGGCCGAAGACCTAGCGATATCAAAGACAGTTTCGTGCCGCTCGATCGCTGCGCAAGAAGACTTGGTTTGAAGGTGAACAGTAACAAAACCAAATTTGTATCAACACCCAGGAACATCTCCATGGCAAATCTCGGAATTGGCGACCATAACTTTGATCGCGTTGAAAACTTCAAATACCTCGGGTCAGTTATAACATCATCAAATGACATGCAGGCAGATATAAAAGCCCGAATCGCTGCCGCACATCGAGTTTTCTACGCCCAATCAAAATTATTGCGATCTAGACATCTATCGCAGTCGTGCAAGCTCGCACTTTATAAAGCACTCATAAGACCTGTGCTGGCTTTCGGAAGCGAGAGCTGGACCATGACCACTAATGATTGTAGATTATTATCTACCTTCGAAAGGAAGGTCATTCGCTCCATCTTTGGTCCTATTAAAGTCGCGAACAATGAATATCGGATACGCATGAACCACGAGATAAAGCAAATTCTTGGAGGTTGCGATATTATCGGATTCATCAAATCCAATCGAGTAAGATGGCTCGGCCACGTTGCAAGGTCCCCACAACAACGGATGACCAATAAAGTGTTCCATCAACAACCAGCCGGTGTGCGTCGTAGAGGAAGACCCCGACTGCGCTGGCGTGACGACGTCGAACAAGATCTACAGGCACTAGGATGTCGAAACTGGAGGTCGAGAGCGATGGACCGAGACGGCTGGAGGACCATAGTGCGGGCGGCAAAATCCCTTCATGGGATGTGAAGCTAGAGAGAGAGAGAGAGACTGAAACGAGATTTGCTTGTAACAATAAAAATACAAAAACCTTCGGTTCGATAAAATGGCCATTTTGAAAATCCCAATGAAAAGTGATTTAGGATAATACGCATAGGTTGAGGTCACCGAGAAAGTATGTTTAGATCAGAAAAATTAAGCTCAACTCTTCTCTAAGACTTGAGGCTTTGAAATATAACCAGCACGTCTATTTTGGTTCATAAAACCTTAAATATGTAAATCAAGTGTCCCGAGTTAACCTATATATGTATACAGTACTATGATGTGACCTTAACCAAACCCAGTGATGAATGAAAGCTGCCCAGATGTATACTTGAAATCCAGCTGAATAAATCGGACCTTCATATATGAAATTAGAATAAAATTTTCCTTCATTTGCAGAAAATATTTCAATATTTGTAAATCTCGTCCTATAGTTCACCTCATTAAAATGAGACATCAAAGCTATAAAATCTTCAATATTTTATTAAACATCACTCAACGTAAGTTTCTCGTAAATGGATGATAATTTCGTTTTGTTTACAATTACAGCACTAGCTAGTCGTGTGTTTTAAAATCGAATATATATTTACAAATTTAATCAATTTATCTTGTTTAGCCCCGCAGCCACCTCCGCTATGTTAATTTTTCAACAATTCGATTCGGTTTCCCATTTATTCTCCATAGTCACAAAATTTTTACAAATTAATTTCTCTATACCGTTCTCGCCCCAAAGCATACCTTGCTATATATACGCGGTTAAAAATAGAAACTTTTTGGTTGTTATGTTGTTGTTGTTGTTGTTTAAAGTATTTACCTGGATATTAAAATTTTCTTTACAATTTTCCCATACTTTTCTCGTATAAACACGATCTACATGATGGTTTCTGTTTAAACTAAGTACTTGCCGCGATTATGTGCAGATTCAAATACGTTGAAAGGTGGTAAAGAAAGAAAATTAAACGGTTCACTGTTTTAGCGTTCGAACAAGGGAAGCAGTTAAACCGAAACAACCATCAGCAACAAAAAATAGCATCATGATTCAATTTTGATGTTAATTAATCAAAATATAAAATTCTGGTTCTGTTTTTGTTCTTAAGCTTTTATCCTTTCGGTTTGGTTTGATGGTGGGAATTGTTTTTGGTTGGGATATATAATAACGTAAAGCGTCGTAGTTTTGTTATTCATTTTAAAATAAATTAATTACACACCAAAAACTTATACTAGGGGGTTGGTGAATAGTTAAAGGGTAGACTATTTTATCGTACCCAAACTGCTATATTGTGATGGGAAGTTCATTTCGTTTTGATTGATAGAATCATTAATTATATTACAGGATATAGAAGGATTTCGAAAATATGATTGGTGAACAAAGTATAGTTATAAGCAACCTCGCCTTAATGCAGTTTATTTTTTGTTTCTAGATCCGGCGACTTAATACTCCCAAGGTATATACGATAATAAAAATATGTTTTCTTGTATTGTTCCTGCAATAAATAAAGTAATTAAAGTAATTGTTCTTAGCATATACACAACACAAAAGAACACATAAAAATGTAAGGAAATAAAAAATCCTTACAGGAAATTATGTCTACGCCTTAGAACATGCAAGCAATTTATGATATTGGAAAATCGGGGCAAATGTTATTTGTACAACGGCGAGCGGAATGTGTTGCTGGTATATAAACTCGTGCATACCTACCTACCAGGAGCTAATATAGAAAAGGTCAAAACATTTATTTTTACTATTGCCCTTCATGTTTGACTGTAGTATTTCTGTTATCCATATATCCCCAAGCAAAATTCTAGCCATAATTAGTTTTAGTACACCATTTTCACTAATTTATTGAGTGATATATCTTGATTTTGTTTATAAAGCACTGCTGTGAATGCTTTTGTGCCTCACGATATAGCTGCTAATAAACAGGTGTTATATTTCTCGCAAATGTAAAAAGGAAATAACAATTAGACCAAGATAACGGCATTTCAAATTTCTCATTCACAATAAATGATGTAGTGTGAGTTTTAATTTTACCGAGTTTCTTCCCATTTTCAGATTTTTGTTGAACATCGTCGGAACATTGTCGGCGGAATTGGGATAGAGTTAACAGGCATTAAGGTCTATCAAATGCCCATAGTGGCAGCAATGCAAAATTAGGTAAAACTAGAGCACCGGAACCTTCAATAAATGTACAATAAATTGAACGGTCAATGTTTTATCAAATTACACTCCTTAGCCCTCTCAGAACTTCTCCACAATTGCGCTAGAGTTAAGGCCTATCAAATGGTCTCTAGTGGCATCTATCCAGATTTTTGTAGACCTAGAACGCTGAACCATTCAATATATTCTCAAAAATTTGACCAAATCAAATTACAACCCCGTTTTCCCATCAGTATTTTTTCGCAATTGGGCTAAATTTAACAGGCATTAAGGCCTATCAATCGGTTATAGTCAAACTATCAATCGGTTATAGTTAAACTAATTGTAGTAATCAACCCATCAGAATTTCTTCACAACTGGAATAAAGCTAACAGACAATAAAGCCTAACTCATTATCATAGTTGCATCAATGCTGATTTAGGTTGGGGGGGGGGGGGTATTAAATTATTTAGGTAAATTATCAAAATAATGAAATATCGTTCCTCTTTTTTAAAACTTTGTCTTTTAAAATGAATATGACATAGCATGAACTGAAATTTTGAATTCCAAAATCGCTTCAAATTCATCAATAAATTACTTTTCCGTTGAAAAAAAATGTTTGATTCAAAGGTACATAATGGCAAACTTTCGGCTGTATTACATTGATCAACGTAATCGGAGCCGAATATACTGCCAGCTGAATGGATTTATAGAGTTTTTGATTTCTTGTCGCAAAATGATCCATTCGTTGAGCATTTTCTTTGTTTTGCTGTCATGCACGAATTCATACAGACGAAGAATACTACTCTAAATTTTGTCGTAGTATTTTGCTATTTTTCACGATAATGGTGACTGCATCATCCACTTTCTTCATGTCATCAAGGTTGCTGTATTAAGATAGAAATTCATTAAATAATGGAATCGTCTCAATAATGCGTGTAACTTAGAAATGGTTATAGTACTTAACACAGAATGCCACCTCCTAGAATTACCGCAAAGCGTTATCTATTTCGAGGAGAGTGCGTGATGTTACGATTTATTTGGTGATCAGTATAGGAACCATGCGCAGATTTTAGTGAAAAAAAACTAGATATAATTTCTTGTAGTTGCTAGAAAAACATACGTTCAACTTTTAATATTTTTTTTAATCATAGCAGACGTATGTGAAACTTTGATTTATAGCAATTTCTTTCCAAAAATCAAAAATAAATTGATTTTTTTGTGTGGCAAAGAACACGATACGCGATTGATTTTTTTTTGTTAATGAATCTGTAAAAAATTGACATACGATTTTCAAAATTTTATATTGACAGTTTATTGTCAACAAATTATCAACACAATTTTTTGTCAACACAATTATTTTAACACAGTGAAAACGAAAAATAAAATTATTTCCTATGTCAAATGATCACGGCCAACTAGTCGAAAAGTTATAATGTTTATGTTTATATTTTTTGAAGTGTTTATGTTTATATTTTTGACGTGAACATATTTATGTGTTTGTAAACGTCAAAAATAAATCTAACGAAATATTCAGATTTTTCAAAATTGATTGCGATCAAAAAAAAAATCAATTTTTTTACTTGGAAAGAAATTGCAACGGTATTTCGATCAAAAATTTTTGATCTCAAATCAATTTTTTTGATTTATAAATCAATCTTTTTTTGGAAAGAAATTGCTATTAATAATGTTTACAAACAACTGACATTTCACACAGTGACATTTCAATTATATGTGTTTTTGTTTATTTAGAAGTTATAAGTGTTGTGGATTGTAAAATTTTTTAAATAAATGATTTTTGTTAGACTTTAAAGTTTTAATAAACAGTTAAACAATATGGATAATGAGTGCTGTGGTGCCGATTGCTGTTTTGTACTATGAAACGCATAACCATATGCGAGTTTGACGCAAAAGAATGCGAGATACCCTAAACCCTTTCGATATACCGGAAAATAAGTAAGATCATTTTTATTTATATTTCAATAAAGTTGTGAATGCATTATTAAAGTGTCTGTTTATATTAATTAGGTTTAAAGAGATGTACCGTCTGCCGATAAACATCGCTATAGAGTTTATTGAGGAAATACGAGAGGTGGGAAATATAATCGACGGATGCCAAAAATTCCGCTTCACTTAGAGGTATGCAATAAATAATTTAAAAATATTAAAAACATATTTTTTCCTTTATTACTACACTCATACGACATATTTTTTTAAATTAATAATTCGATTTTGGGTTTCGTATATAGCGAAGACTGTCTTTGTTTAAATTTATTACCAACTGTCGCTAGAATATACATTGTGTCTACTTTTCAATTCTAAAACGATTTTACTAATCATAAATATTGATTTAGCTATTATGTTTTATTCCGTTCTAGATTTTATCTGTATTGAATTTTTTTGCTAGTGGCAGCTACCAGAGGCGAGTTGGTAGTGACACATTAGCCTTTATGATCCAGCAAAAAATTTCTAAATGTGTTAGGAAATACGCCTCGATAATCGCCGAGCAATTATCTGGAAAATACATTCGATTTCCCCAAACACCGGATGAAATTAATAATGCTAAAGCAAGGTAAGCAACCAACGTATATAGTACATATTTATATTAATATAATTCTTATACATAATTTTTTCTTTCTAGAAGAATACGGTTTCCCTAATATAATAGGTTTAATTGATGGGACGCATATCGCCATAACTAGCCTGAAAAAGGATATAGAGCACTCCTATGTTAATCGAAAAGGCTTTCATTCGATTAATACACAATTGGTAAGATTTTGTATTCTAATTATTGTAATATATTATTCAATATTATACTTTTAGATATGCAACAATAATTTAAAAACCATAAACTGCAACGCTAGATATTGTGGGTTAGTGTGGTATATTTATACAATAAATATTAATGTATGGTATTAATTAAATATGTTCTTCATAGATCTACTCATGATAGCTACATTTGGGCATGTAGTCAAGCTTTCGCATTTCTTCAGCTGCGGCGCGAGAATGGTGAGCAACATGAATGGTTGTTAGGTAATACAAATAAATATTGTAATTTCCTTTGTGACTGTTTCATGCATTAACTTAATTTACATTTATTCTAGGTGATAGTGGATATCCGTTACAACCATTTTTGTTGACAAACATCCAAAATCCCAGATGGCGACAAGAAAGGTTGTATAATCGGATGCATTGCAAAATCCGAAGTAAAATTGAGCGATGCATCGGTTTACTTAAAAATCGGTTTCGGAAATGTAAACAATATGTTTTGTATGAGAACAATCATTATATTTTATTTCTTATTTTAGCTGTTTATCAGGAGAACGTAAATTGGGATACGATCCTCAAATGGTTACCAATATTATAACATCATACGTCATTTTACACAACATTCTTATCAATCACCAAATTTATGAGGATGATTCTCCAATACTAGACGACAATGTGTTAAGCCTAAATACAGATAGAGGCTCGCTATTTATTGCCGGCCAACAAAACCGAAATTGGGTTGTGCAGTTTTTAAACTCAAAAAGAAGAGTTTAGAGGAAGACACACAGTGCGGTAAGTATAAGATCGGTAAGTATAAGATCGGTAAGTATTAACGAAAATTCAAAGAAGTGAGTATAAATGTAGGTGGTTTTAGTGAGTAAAAATCTCACACACCATGCAAAATTGCCAATGCACACCAAGCACAAAATATCGATGTTTCATTTCATCATTGCCATATTTGGGCATCTAAATTCGTAACATTGTTTTGTTTACTTGGCGTGTATCGGACATAACATCCATCTGTAAGGTGTCTTTGGAAGATTTCCACCTTCTATAAATAAAAAAAAAAATATTTATGTGCTATAGACATTATATTTAATACGAGTATATATATATATATTACAATTTAAATCTATTTTTGCATGTTGGCTGATAATAATTCGTTATTATTTTTTAGTAAACGGTTGTTTTCTTTCAATTGTTCCAGCATCTCCTTCTGGAGAATATTGGCCTCTTCTTGCTTCTAAACAAGCCGCCTTTGCAGTTTGTTCGACTTTTCTTGCAGTCGAATTGATTTTATTATCGATTCCATTATTGTTGCGTGCTAAAAGTAATTTTATATAATTACCGGAAAAAGAGGATATTTCCAATTATACTTACTCTTGGTCGCCTGATGTTACGAACTGGAGAACCATTATTATTTGACATTGAGTCGATTGGAACATAATTTATTTGATTTTGGTTCCCAGATGCTACATGGTCCACATTTGTACTGGAGTCAGCTGGCACATCATCGGCGGTTGTTGATGCTAACAGGTCAGATATATCAGAGCCTTGGACATCGACCTGGGATACTGCTTCTATTATTAATTCAACCGTTTGCTCATTAAATATCTAAAGGATAAGTTATAAATGACGAAATTTCAAAATTATGTAAATTAAAAATTTCGATATCTTACAGGACTTGGTATCGCTGATTCAGTTTCTGCTCGATCAGATGTATCAGCTGCTGCTGAATGTTGAGGGGACCGCATTGGAGGAGAAGCTGACTAAATTAGAAATTTATGTAAGCATTTTATATTATATGTATATATCAACAGAAAATATAGTTCTTAAAATTGTAGCTCACTCTAAGATTAAATCCACCTTCAAGGTCAGAATTGCCATCTAACACCTGTAGATTGCACATTTGGACAATTTTCCAGTCCCATTCCGTCATTGCGGTAGAATCGGGGTCAAGCCAATCGCCTCCTACCTCACCATTAGTTAAAGGTGCCACTCCACCACGATTACGATGATTACGAATTATTTTAAGTTTATTCTTCACTTTATACCGTAATGAGTTCCATGTCTGAAAGTAAAGTAGAGTAAATACATTAAATTACGTTCTTGTCATGGTACGAGTAAATATATATTTACATTTTGCCATTGCTCCCCATTTTTATTTAATGGACCAATTGCGTTTAACGTTTCGGCAATACTATCCCAAACCGCCTTTTTATCATTCGCCCCTCGCGCGGTTGCATGTTTTCCTTTACGGAAAGTTGTGTTTATATGAAATATAAATTTGAATTTATTATGATATTTTACAGATTTAACTATGTTTATTTTTTGGATACATAATTTATTTTGTGGTTTTACCTTGTATAAATAAGAAATTCTCCTCTACCAAATCAATTAGACCATTTTTTTGACGGTTTCCGACTCGTTGTCTCGACTATAATAAAAGCGGTCGTTTAGTTTATAAATACATATTAACATACTCAAATAAATAGATTAATTAATATTATATATACAAACCATTTTCTAATGCAAATTTTTCTTTATAATATGAATAAAATAATCAAATCAAACTAAAACTTTTATTTCGTTGAGAAAAAATAATTTATTTCAAAATAACGAAAAATTTTTTATATGTACACTTCATATGTACTGATAAAATTTTGTCTAAATTTATCGAATTTTTTTGTTGGTTGCATGCACAAAATTTGTATAGCAGTTTGGTTGCATTCATTTATTTTTATTTATTCGAAAAAAAATTATATCTAGTTTTTTTTTCGCTAAAATCTGCGCATAGTTCCTATACAGATTCCTTATTTGTCATCTTTTATGACCATAGCAGCCTATACTGGCTGCACTGCAATAAACTTTGCAGAAGCTTGTGACCTTTGTAAAGGGTTTTTGAATTTGGGCGGGTCAATGTTGGAAGCCTGTGGCGGCTATGTTTTTAGTGCCATTTGTTTAATCTGGTGTTTTTCTTCAGGCACTGATGACAAGTTACACGAGCAGCACGTCCAAATGATAAAACTTTATTTTCAAAATGAGTGTTCATTAGTACAAACGTTGCGCGTGTTGCGCCCATTTTATGGCAGACGCGGTAATCCTTCAAAGTCGACTCTCCAACGTTTTGTGGCTAAATTAGAGACAACCGGTTCGGTAAACAGTCAGCATATATAATCCAAGAGTCTCGAGTATTTCATCTGTCGCATTGTGTGCTGATCTTATACTTGATGTAGGTGCTCCCGACGCTTCATACGGCTTCGGCATAGTCGCATTAGTAACTGAAAGATGACGCACAAGCGAAGTAGCTACAAAAAACAAGTGAAGCAATTCAAATTACTTGCCCCCTTTGACATTTGGTTCCCAGGAGTAATATAGAAGGACTAAGAAGCCTTAATGGTTTTATTTTAGTAACTTGACAAAAAATAATTAATTTATTAAAAATAATTATTTGTCTTTCTATTTTAATTGGATCCATTGGAGTATTAAATCAAACAAGTTTACGAAAAATAATCTTTGAATTCACCAATTTGTATCATAAATCTGCCTATTAAATCTTCTTTTGTATAAAAAAATGCTGAATTTAATCTCGCCCACTGAGACATACGAACCATTCACTTGCAAATTTCACAATTTTCGTTAATCAACATTTGCCGCCGTCTATTTATACCATCAGCCATACTATTTGACTGCACTATTAAATTCACTGTTTAGTCTAATTGCACTACTGTATAACTGAATCATATTTTGACTAACGGTACACTACGAGTGTAACGGTATTGAAATGTACCAATGCTAGGTAACCACTTTTTTCTGGATAGAACTTTCTCGACGATCTTTAATTTTCTTGTTGTTTTCTCTAATTCTACTCGAAGAAGCAAATGTGCAACATCACGCAGCATGGTGCAACAAAACAAACCATCTGAAGAACTCCTAAATGAATTATTATTCAGGAATCAGAACTTCTTGTAATATTTTCCGTGTATGCAAAAAAGCCTTATCCGGCCAAATTGTATCAAATTGGTCAAGCCAAAAAAAACAAGCCAACATGACGCAACAAACTGGAAAATAGCACAACACCTCTTAACATTGCGATATCAAAGCAAAACATGCAACAATTTACAACATAGTGCAACATCAGACAGCCTGACAATCCATCCAGAGGACTCTTGAAATATCCAGAAATCAGATCTTTTAATCGATTCCTGGCACTCGAAAACACCTCTCAAATATATATGAAAACCGTTCAAGGCAGCTTTATTTTAATGGGAACCGGTCAAAACGAATTTTTCCGCCACGCACCGCGAAGTTTATGAAGCGCTTGAATTGAATAATAGCTTTCTTCTTTTTATATTCGAATATTTCGATACATATGGGGAGTGGCCACTACTCAAATTTATTGTTTAGAACAAGTTAGCAAAGAAACGAATCGAATTACTTATAAAAAATTTTGTTGAGATGTCAGGCGTGTCAATTAGAAGAATTTATTTTCGATTGCGACGTGAACTGTAATACGTGTATTTTAATTGACAACTGTTTCACTTTTTAATTTCGTAACAAATTTATTAAATTTTATATAGACTTTTATATCAGACACCACCGTTGATCCGACGCGGGAATTCAAATGGGACAATCAATTTTCCGGGGAAGCGTTCCCGATTTGGATATTGCCTTTGGTATTCTCTTGCTGCAGCTAGAGCATTGCCATTATATAAACCATAAATGAAATGCATTTTTGCAAATATGCGATGAGAATAAGCCACATGACTTATTGACATTTTAATTATAAACGTTTTAGTATCTTATGTAACTATTAACTAATATAAATTACAAAATGTTTTTTTTTTATACCACAAATTTAATTTAATTCGGACTACTAGATTTGGTAGAACTAGAAAAACTTCGAATACTTTAGTTTGCCATTGTAGAACTCGAAATTTTGTTAAGTGCATTTTTTAATAAACACGAAATACTTTGTGAAAAAAATTGATAAAAAAACATTTATTGTGAATAGCCCGGTGTGTGACACCATTTTTAAATCTGCATTGGTGTGGCATATTTTTCTAATAGTGGTTCAAATTTCTGTAATACATTTCTTTCTCGCTGGGGTCACTTAAACATCAACAAAAAGGTTTTCAAACCAAAAAGACTTTATAAAACCATTGTTTTTATTTGACAGAAGATAACACAACTTATAAAAATGCTTTTATTGGAAAAGCACACTCTTCTAGAATCTAGATCATAGTTAAAAAGAAAATTAAACAAGAGAACTCTTGTTTTTTTTTAAGTTAATTTTTTGGTGGGTGTGTATGCGATTTCACGAAAAAATACTATAAGTGGAACAACATTTGTACTATCAACAATTCGAAAAAAAACTTTACTTGGCTGTTTTTATTGGAAATGATCTCTCCTATCACTCTGCTTGGTTTGATCGTCCAATTTTAAAACATCCTGTACATTTGCAAAATGTTTTTTTGGTGCGCGCGTTGTTCACCGCTTCTTTATTATTGATTTCATTAATGCCAGTATATGCGTACGGCCAATTTATGAGTATCGCACGCTCGTGCGTGTTTTTTATTATCAACGTCGATTGTTAAATTTCGCTTACTAATTGAATGTCGCACGGTCGAATGTCGCGTATTAATATGTGTTGAATATGTGCATGATTGTGTCAATGTTTGTGTAGTAATTAGTTTTCGGATAATAGAGTTGCTACAAATCCAAAAGATCCGAGCTAAAAATTGAAGTTTTTGGCCGTATGTAAGGCTGATATTATATTACGTCTCGGAGCACCATCTTATCAATAAACGTGTTTTTCAACAAATAATGCGTCTAGCACAATTTAAAATAAATTTTGGATATTTGGTTCTCCACGGATGATTGCAAGCGTGTAGTTATCAAATTGTATTGTTACTCTGCATACACTAGTCGTATCAATTACATAAAAAAATTGTAAATCAATAAAATCCTTTTATATATACGAATACACAGATATAGATAAAAATTTGTAATATTTAATCTGATTTTATCATGCTCAATCCTTTTCCAGCTGATTAATTTTAATTAATATTTAATTTTATTATTTTTCGCAAATGCATGCAGATACGGACAGATTTACATTAAGGGTTACAGTGGAAAATCTCTACAGATGATTTATGCTGGTACTATTATGGAAAAACAATCATGTGCATAAAATCCATTCTGAATGCAAATAAAACAGAGTTTTACGTATGTCTAGTTGTTTATATAGATATGTAGTGTTGCCACATATACGTTTAATCGATTAGCGAACTTCGCACACACAATAAAAATAAACTTTTGCAACAGACTATTTATGAGTACTCAACTTTCATATTTTGTTGGTGTTGCAAATCACCCAACTGTTAAAATCTAACAAAAAAATATTTTTTATGTTTCTTATACATAAATATGTTTTTTGTATGTTCACTACTATATTATTACAAAAGCAAACAACTAGCAATAATTATTTATAATATCAAAAACAGAAGTTCTAATAATAAGTTTTTAACCACCTTTTGCACCATGCCACCGCCCAACATCCTTATTGGCCCACTCTACTCGTAATAATTTTTATGAAAATGTACAAAGTTGTAACTACGAGTGCTATAAACGTATATTATATAAGTAGTGTACGTAATTTATAAATAAGAAATTTATTGAAGTATAATGAAGTTTTTAATTATTACAAATCATTTACAGAATTTATTGTTGTGTTAGTAAAAAAGGAAAAAATCAAAAATAAAGTTTTTCCGAGGAGCTAACTACATTGTGAACAACATAGTTGCAATATATGAAGGAAATCGGCGGTGGAAAAGTATGTTCTTTAACGCAAACGGTTGTCTTTTTCCTAATTCAGCGATGACTAAGCTTTTTTATCTCGCGACCCATTTATTTTTTTTTTTTTTTTCAGAAATCACAATAAGAGCAGGAAAGAGCAGCCAAATAGCAAGTCATATTAAATGATATACATTTACTACAGAAGTCGTGGAAACTATTTGGTTCAGTTACGAACTTCGATTTCACAGTTTTGAATAATTGTCCACATTCAACTGTCTAAACAGTTTTACATTTCAGTGGGATCAACAAGCTCAAAGATTGCGCAATTTTATAAAGAACTAACTCTCAGTTTCACGCCATCATATTAAGACAATTTTCTGTTCTTCTTCTACAAACAGCACAAACAGCTAACCATAATTACTCTTTTTTACCTCTTCAAAGAAGTTTTTGTAAGACGCAAATAAATCAAACTTTCCGGTAAATCCTCAACTATTATAACCATGCTCTAGATTGAAGAACACACCTATGCAGGGTTCATCTAGTTGGATGAAATTTATTCAGCGAAATTTATTTCAAAGAAGGCTACAAAACCGCAAGAAAATTACCCCACCGACAGTGGTTGGAAAAGCAAGAATGGCAAAAATAACACTTAATAAACACATTTCACTTAGCAGTTGTTTTTTTTTTAAAACAAGTGTTAGGAAGTGAATTAAATTTGGACATTGCAAACAATTGAATTTTTGAATATTTAGATTTAAATATTTGTCCAATTTGCTTGCGTCGCGTCCAATGAACTGGACCGTCAGTTTGGAGCAATATGATTGGTCGAAAAATTTGTGTGAATGAATTAACGAAGAAGTATGAATCTGGCTTAAGGATAGTCTAAAACTATGCAAGCTAATTGTATAAAAGGTTTTTGCATTTAACACAATCTCTTTTGGTTTAGAACTGTTGTTAATTCTTCGTAGGTCAATGTGTTGTTTGACACGGTATTCTTTAGATTCGTTTACTTACTTTATGCCTATCTCATAATATGCCAAAAACAGTTGATGTTGGTGATTAAAAATGCGATGTTATCCCCTCCGAAGCTATCTGTTGCTTCTAATTAAGTACGATGCATTGTCACTGTACACAATCCGCATACCAAGCTAAATCTTTTGAAGGCAGTTCTTCTGTTGTAAGATCTGATACTACCTCTAAGTGGATTACTTTGGTGGCAAGACCGATGAATATCGAAATATAACTTTCATATGTTTTGTATCTTCTACCTTTGCTCTTTTTTGTCGAAGGTCTGCATAGTCAATGCCAGTACGAGTGAACAGCCTTGACGGCTGCGCTCTTGAAGATGGGAAGTTTTTGAAATCTGTGACAATGGCACTTTTTGAAACAAACGCCTGCGTGACAGTTTGCACATATTGAATCACTTATTAGTGAGAAGTAGTTCATTTTTTCTCTACTGATTTAAAAATTAGAGAGAATTAGAGAGAATTATCGTTAAGTTTAGAAAGAATACTATACTGACAGATACAACTACTGACTATTCTTCTGCCCTGCGTTGCTTCTGCCCTAAAAAAACTGCATGGAGCCTGTCATGTAATGATCATTTCTGCATCGTGCGGATTGTGCTCGTCTATAAGTTTAAAGTCTGCCTTCTTCTCGATAGCAGACATTAAACTAAAAAGAATTAATTCAGCTGCTGCCTATTCTTCACATAATTTGAATCTCCCTTTCGATACTTTTTGTTGACTTTCAACCATTGCGGTCCCGTTCACCAGATATTGTGATGCATGAGTTCCTTTGTTGTTATTCCCGACTTGAACAATCAGCTGTGTTTATTATTTGATTTAATGTGGTGCCATTGATGTGGTTCAATCAAGCTTCGTATTTCTGACAATTTGTTGGCAACGTAAGATTTGAACTTTTGAATTTCTCCTTGTATCCATGAAAGTACTATATCGTGGAGCCTGTTATAAGTTTCGCAACTATGAGGGTTCAATTTAACTCTAAGCGTGGTAGTGTTACCTTTTGTTTTGTTGGCGCAACCCTTGTTCTTAGCTGTCACAACTCTGATGTCAACTTGTTCTCCAATAATTACTTATACATAGATACAGCCTACACATGCCTTTTCCGACACGTCACTAAATCAATGAACTTCGACGATTAATTCAATTGTGAAATGAATCCATATTGGGACTTTCAAATTACTAAGCAATACAAAATTTTCTTCTTTGTAGATTAACCATTGTTGAGATCATTGTAATCATTTATTGATTATTAATGGCGCTAGCCTTCCTTGAAGATTACATAACTTGGCTGTGGTACACGGGATGTCTCGCTTCGACACTTATCCAGTGTACGCAGGAAGGTTTATGTTGTATTCAAAAATGTCTGTACGAGGCTTCCAATAAAGTGCCAATGCTTAGTAGGTTTGGTTGTAAACTGAAACCTCCTTTTCTGAGTAGCTAAGTTAATTGATTTTGTCTGTCACTAGGTCATCGACATACAAATCTGTTGTTACCACTTGGCAAGCAGATGAACATACTCTTTTTTCGTCCACCACCAGTTGTTGTAAAATTCTGGCCACGAGGTAAGTGGATGCTGAAGTTCCTTATGTGACTATTTTTAGTTGGTATTCTTGAAGTTTCTCAGCTGGTGAGTTACGCCAAAATATGCGTTTGAATTTTCTGATGCCCTCGGTAAATCATATTTGTCTAAATATCTTTTCAATGTCTGTAGTAAATGCGTATCTAAGCTTTCGTCATCTCTTGAAGAAATACTAAAGGTCCATTTGGTTTTACAGACGTACCAAACACTATTCTAAAAATTTTTGTGGTGCTTAACTTGTGGGATTTCCAGTTTGACGAATCTTGCCATTGCCATCTTTTTTAAGTCATCTAATGTGGAATCAATACTGTTAAGTGGTAGTTTTAGGATATACTGCATCTGTTGATCTTTTGATAGTATTTTGGAACAGGCGTTCACACTTTTCTTCTTCAGTGGCTTGCATTCGTGGGAAATGTAAATTTTCGATTTCCCAAAATTTATTGAGGGTTTTTAAATTTTTTCTTGCGATTTTTCTTGATAGTTTTTCCTAGAATTACCCATCCTAGCCTAGAGTGATGACCTCATTACTTCTAAGTTCCTTAGCACTGTTTATTGATGTGGAGCGATTATCTGTGCCTCCAGATTCGTTAGTTCTTGAGTTATTATATTCTTTTTGGGTATTACGTAACAACTGATGATGTCGTCCACCACACTGTTTAAAGGGAATATCTATAGCGTACAGTCATTTGGTGAATAATCGCTTTTTGGACAGTTTCTGCAGTTCCAATAGTGGCACAAGTTGGTTTTTTTTGTAAATATTCATTTTACTAACTGAAAAAATGATTCTAATCCGACAAATTGCTTTTTCAAATAATTTATGAGATTGGCTACAGTTTCATGTTCCTTTGTGCTTTTTAACGACGTCTCATATAATTTTAAAGTTTCCAACTCGATGTTAAAACAAATATGGTGGTTGGAACCCAATTGTCGATATTGATTCCCATGTCTCTTATTGGACTGTTTCTTATTTTGGTGCGCTGGTTATACAAGCTCCTAACGCTGCACTATGGATAACGCTAAAAGTAAATCCCAGACATGATAAACCCTAGCTTCCCTTGAAGGCTAAATATTATTTTCAAATTCTGAAGCGTCTGTTCCGCTAGCTAAGGGCGGCTTCGACCAGCATCTGTTCTCCATGTTAGGGGCGGCTAGGGAAAAACCTAGCAGTAAATGTTAGCCTTTCACGGAAGCAAATTGGAATCTAAATACACAATTGGGTCTAAGATGGATGAAAAACAACGTTACGCTGCAGGAAATCAGATGACTGGTACATCCAGCTCATGGGAGTAAGCAAGTGGGCTTCCGGTCGTCGAGATCAAGCGACCGCAGTGATGAAGTGAAATACTTCTGAAGTTGTAAGTCTGATGGATGATGAATCCAGTACAGCTGTCTGAAGTATAAACTTCTTCACGGAATTGAACAATCCTTTCTTAAGAAACAGTATGGTGATAAGATCGCCTATAACACCATCCACTGTCTGGCAATCAATTTGAATCTAAACGATCAATTTGAGTTTCAAATACACGAGAAGCACAGTAGCGACACTAGCCGCGAAAAAATAAATAAAACTACTGACAAAAGAGAGCGAAACTGAAATTCCAATATTAAAGAGCAGCCTAATCGAAATCAAACCACCATAGCAAGTTACATGATTTTCTAATAAGTCTCTCAGAGTGTTTCATGAGATTTAAAAATATGATTTTTTTAATACAGGCGTAGCATAGAAAAATATTTAGAAAGACTTTGGAATGTACCTAAGGCCAATTAAAAAATCACTTCTCGTCTAAATTACACAAAATAAATTCGCCTGAATGTTTACTTAAACCAATACTATTACAATAAGTTTGTTGCTGTTGTATTTTTGGATTAGTTTGGATACATTTTACTAGCATAAGTAATCTAGGTCTGTTACGTCAGGAAATATCGTCAGGAAATTAAATTTTATTTCAAAGGTTTTAGGTCCAAAGTTTACCCATCCCTGACACAATATATAGCGCAGAACTATAATTATGATTATTGCGATTTTATGTGTTAGTATTAACAATTGCTAGCAATAACTATTTCTGCTCACATGTATCCTGCACGACGGGTAGCTTTGCTTAACGACGTTGTTATTATAAAAAAATGAAAATTAAAAAAATATAAAATTATTTTCAATTTCCTTAATTGAAAAAGGATGTATTGGCAATATAAATAGTTTATACAGATCGGTTTATTTCCTTTTCTTACCCAAGTTATTGTTTTGGTTCATGGCATAACAAGGACGACGCTGTACAGGATGAAACTAGGCTGTCCTATTTTTTATGTTCGATTTGTTCTAGATAATCGTATATAACATCTTGATACGCAGCATTTTCAATAGTGGACAATTATACTGATAAACGGGATTAGTATTTATGGTTCCCGTACCGTCAATAAATTGTCGTAGTATTCTTAAAACAAATTTGTCTGAAATAGGAACTTGACAAAAAGCAAAAAACAAATAGTTGGCGTAGTAACCAATAAGCGTCTGTATCATTTGCACTTCAGATGTTCTGATGTTACGTAAAAAAAAGTAATTTGCCAACTTGAGTATTGTATCGCGCATGTCCGATTGTATTGTTTTGTTGGATATAAATTTTTATGTTACCAGGTACCCTGGTAAACGAGCATTTTTCTCTTCCTGTTATGATGTCAATAATTGATAAGGATATATGTACACTACTTTAGAAAATCACTGTGTTGCACTAAATGGAACAAAATTCTTTTCCTGGAATCTAGGAAATATTATAGACTCTATGTAGTACAAAAGCGAACGTATGTAAAATTTAAATCGACTTCCACATGGTATTATCATCATACGTATGTATAAATAAATTGAATATAGAGACAAACAGCAAAAATATAAAATTGTCTAGAAAAATCGCATGTTACTGTCAACGGATAGGATAGGTAATATGCTTTATAAAAGATCGTCGAGATATTTATGTGAATAAAATTTTCATATATTTGCACTTTATGCTGTTTAATATTTTTGACAAAAAGAATTTGATTTTTTAATATTTTGAAAGATGCAGCTGCAGCTTACATCATATATATGTACGTCATCATATATATGTAAATATTTACCATTCGCTATATCACCGAAGTCCGAAAAAGTGATTTTCCAAAAGTGTTATGTGTGTGGTGTGAGACAAAATGGCTGTGAGCTGTGTCTACTTCGTATTTAAGCTTTTTCCATAATTGGTGAGCCCGCAGTGATTTTTTACTGTACCCAATCGACCGAAAGTGACAGGAGCTTCTAAAGTATATAGCATTTACGAAAAACGATTAAAAACAAAAAAAAATTAAATTAAACATCAAACAAAATTAGTTAAGACCATTTTTAAAATTGTACCGGAAATGACGAGTTTTAGGAACTTAACTCTATAGTTGAGCTTTTTCCATTATTTGGAAGTAATGCATGTGAAATTTGGTGGAAATCTGAGTACCGAAAGTAGCAGCTTCAAGGGTACTTGCTCATTTTTTGCAATGATAATGAAAAGTTTAGCATTTTCAAAAAACGACAAAGAATTAAAAATTTTAAATAAAGTTAAAGATTTTATTTTCAACCAACGACTGTTGAACTGTTTTTTTTAAATTTAAGCGGGGATAATGTATTTTGAGAATACAAGACATTTTTACCGAAAGTTCGATAAGTCTAATTTTTCGCTAAGCAAATCAAGGGTGATGTACTGGAAATCTACGAGTGCGTATGCAATGAAATTTTATGTGTTGGCCACAACATATTCAACCCTCCATTTGGGAAGCGTAGAGAAGGATCATCAGAAGGATAATCAAAAATGTTAAAACCAACGCTAGGATCTTCAAATTTATGCAAAACACTTAAGTATCAAGTTTCACCAAAATCAGATTTCGAATGTTTGTTTGAAAAGAGTTTTTTTGTCAAAAAACGTCATTTTCGCTTAAATTTGGGAAAACTGAAATGGACATTATATTGCGGCAAATTTAATTTCGTTCAGTAACTTTTCTTGCTAAAGATATCTAATACTTTTAAAAGTACTTGTAGAAACAGAAAAGCTCCTATGAAAGCTTTCACTTCCGGTGTACAAATTTCAACCAAACATCACTCTGATCTACCAGTTTATGAAAAAATAGACAACTGAATATGTTGTGACCAAAACCCGACTTAGTTTTACCATAAATGTATACATTGATCTTGAGTACACTACACTTGATTTCTTAAGCGAAAAATTAGAATAATCGTAATTTTTAGTAAAAACTGTTTTAAATAATCAAAAATCTTTATTCCTGCTCGAATTTTAGAAACCAACGAGGTTAACACGACATTCGACATCTCTATAGCCCAGGCCAGGCGGATTTTCTATTCTGAATGGAACTTCATACTTGAACTTTTCCACTAATTAGGAGATCCTTGCGAAATTTGGTGAAAATCTGTGCACTGTCTTCGTATAGCGGCTTGTAATCCTGCAAAGTCTAAAAGCTGGTTTGTATTATGAGATTACAATAAAAGTCTACTTAAAATTTTGTATGATGCTTTGCCTAAGTATGTTTTATTTTGCTTTGCGTCTCTGGCTTTGCGCTGCGATATTCGCTGCCTAGTAAAACTGATCAAACAATCTGTCAAGTTGAAACCAACCAGCAGTTATCAATTGCAAACTGCCACCATACAATAGACTTAATCTTGTTTCATAAATTTGATTAATTCTAAAGTTTGCCGAAATCGAAAATGTCGACACATTGCGAGCTAATGACGCAAACCAAAGAATTCTAATCCGATTTGAATAATTGGAGGCGCGTAAAAGGCGTATTTAGTTAAACTCAGAATAGGTTCAGTGACCTTGATTGTGCATAGGATACTAAATGTCTTGCTAAGCGAGCTTTCATGTTTCTGGCCGGAAAAACCATATAGCATTTACAAAAAAAACGATTATAATAAAAAATTGTAGACTAAGTTTCAGACAAAATTTTTTCAGATGACTATTTTTTAACTTTCCCGGAAATGACGAGTTGTGATCAAAAAACTTTATTTCACAAAAAATTAGCATTTTCACCACAGTCCAGGCGGATTGACTATTCAGAATCCAACTTCATACTAAAGCTATTTCCATAAATTGGGAGATCAATTTGAAACGACATCTGTGTACCGGAAATGGTAGCTTAAAAGCGAGCCTTTTCAATATTTACAATGAGGATTAAATTTTCAACAAGAGTTGACCTAGTTAGTTTTAAATTTACGCAGGCATAATAATTTGGTCCAGTTTTTATCAAAAATCCGGTAGGTTCAGTATTTCAGTGAGAAAGAAATTTTGATGTTGGCCGCAACAATTACACCTCCCTTTTTAATAGCGTTGTCCTTGTAAATTTTCCGAGGTGGTTGCTGTGATAAATCTTTTGAATACATTTATATAACCTGGAGAAAATATGTTGATTTGGTATTGATTTTGTGGCACCAATAACTCGCCGTGTCATGTAGTGTCGCCATCACCTGATTTATTTATAGTTTCCCAGGGAACACAATATTATCTGTCGGCTGCTGCATGACTTTTACTCGATGGTTGGAATTGAGGTGATTAAAGATGAGTTATAGCCTTCCACCAGCTTCGAATTATTAATAGAATTGCGGAACACTTTGACCACAGTTTCGCTTGTTAATACACAGAATAACTGTTTTAAACAGCTAATAGAGAGTTTTCGATTACCAGAAAGCGATTACGATGGGTAATGGTTCCTAGAAAATTCGGTTTGTTGTCGTCTGGTGAAGGTAAGGTTTAGTTTTTAATTTCTTTATTCTTAGCCGAAACGACTTTGAAGAATATTGCTAAAAGGATGGTTTTGAAATGCAGGAATCGATTGAAGTGAGTGTGTGTAGTAAAAGGCCCGGGTTTCTAATAGATGTTTTTTTTAATACATATAGGTAGTTTCAAATAAAAGGTTTTTGATAACTTTTTTGAGGCATAGTTCTCATAAAGCTTAGGAGAATCACTGAGAAGTATATGCTCTTTGAACGGGTTATAAATTTATATTTGATATATAAGTCTTATATAATTAAGCCTCTGGAATGATATAAAGCTTTTTAACTTAATTGTTGACAGACAAAGGTGAAATTAGGTCAATGCATAGAAAGATTCATATTTCTAGATGACGTCGTGGATATTTTAACGTCCCTTAAGCTAGCAGAACCCGTATACAGCAACACATTAGTATGGATTATTTAATAATAGGCTAATTAAATGCCGCATTAAACAATTTGGGGATCGATCCCTTCCAACTAAAACGCGGGTTCTGCTAGTTTTATAAAAGTTAGCAGAACCCATATCAAAAAATGATGTAAAACAATTGGAAAATTAAAGGTTAATATTAGGCTAATTAAATGCCCCATTTATAAATTTTTTTATTCTGCTCGATCTATGAAATGCAAAAGGCTTTATTATTTCAAAGCTAGCAGAACACAAATCAAAAATCCGACCAAAATCGAAATTAGAACGCAAAACTAGATCCATTTCCAAGAGTGTACGAACTCCAAGAGTGTACGAATTCCAAGAGTGTACAACACCGCGATAATCAAAGAAAACATTCAACAATTGAACTTGACTTTTGTTCGACTTTGACGTGGTTTTTTCGGTTTCGGCTCAGTCGAAAACCACCATTTCGAAGCTGTTGACGATTGGTTTGCATGTCAAACTCGTAAACCCATGTCTCATCACCTATTATAATGCGTTTTATGAATGTGGGGTTGGAATTGGCTCGTTCTAGCATGCCTCCTGAGCGACCTTTGCGCAATTGAGTTTTTGAATAAAATTCACTTTATGAGATTGTCTTTCGGAATTAGTCGGACGGCAACGCGTGCCATGCCCAAAAAATCGTGTACAATGGTACGAATTGTTTCGTGAGTCAGAGATAGTAGAGCGGCTTTCTCTCTCAAACTGTCTCATGATGATTTTCCGTCAATTTTTCTTTACTTTATTGATGTTAACTTCAGTTGAGTCTCGACCGCTTTTGAATGCATAGTACTAATCAAATGCACGAGTTTTTGATTAAGTCGATACACCGTAAGCCTTCGGTAACATTTTCAGCGATTCGGCACACGAAATTCCATTTTCAAATATAAAATTTGAGACCAATTCTTTGTTCGATATTCTTCGAAATTGTAAGACACACTTGAGATGAACAGACAAAATAGAGGACGGTATACAAACTAAATATCAGATCGCAGGCAAAATTCACGTTAAGATAGAGGACAGTTTTGCCAACTTAGCGACAGAAATATTTTTACAATCTCTTTAAACGGACTTTCTATATGATCATTTGTCATATCTTTTTTGACAGAAACGAGAAGCAAAACATTTTAGAATTTTAAAAATTATTAATTTTATTTAATTAACGTAATTAATTTTATTTAAAATTGTTTAATTCTTTTTTGTAGATTACCATTGAGAAATAAATTTTTGAGCTTCGGTGTAATTTTTTTATAAATCATCGTACTCTACGAAACGTTCCTCTTCTGGACATATTGCGGTGTAGTGTCCAGTTGCACTACCATCAAATGTGTTTATTGGTTTCTTGTATTTCGCAATACCTATTAATACATATTGCCGCTGCTTGAATTTGACTGTTGGTGGAATATCGTTTAGCGAAATCAGTTCCATTTCTGGCAAGACTCTGGCTACGACATAAATGAAGAAACCTGTAAATTAATAAATATATTTTCGTTAGTATAAATTGAATAAATCTTTTTAGAAACAAATTTAGTATTTGAAATGGTGTCAAATATAATATTGAAAATGCTAAGTTGGGGTTTTATTAAATGTTCTATTATTAAACCCAATTACTAGACCACTTAAAGTAGAATAAATAGTAAACTCTTATTATTTAATAACATAGCATATTTTTGTAACTTAATTCGTTTATTTGTATGACCACAATGCAAAAAATTTTCATAAATTTGTAACTGAGAACTGGTCTCTCTATCTCTCTTGGATCATTAATTTCTAACGGAAAGATATTTCGCGAAATTTTGTTCGACACGTTACCAAAAATACACAAGGGTTCATTTGGACGAGTTTCTTTCAACACATTACTTGTAGTTGATTTGAAATTTTCCTGTCACATGCTGGAAGCCACAACAGCCACAAGAAAAGTGGTGAAAAAAAACTCGACTAAAATAGTTGTGTTGGAAATTTGGACTACGGCAATTTCGGGTTACTGATATTTATTACGTTACCTGCAGATTCAATTGTGGTGAATGCTCTGCCTCTACAATTTGGTGCATTGATACAGTCTTGTTCGTCGATTTCGGTTACTTGCTGAAGCGCTTTTTCAAAATTGCTATTATTAATTTCGGTTTATAGCAAAGTGATATTAACAATAACTTTATTGCGAATGTTGCACCCCGAACTGCAGATAAATTTTTTAATATAACTGGGATAATCTTTCATCATCAAAAAAAGTTAAATAAGAAATATCGGTCTTCATCACTTATTCGGTATAACTGTTCTTTGTTGAAGCAAATTTAGATATAGATCTATAAGTGTGTGACCGAACACCATTTGCTAAGATGTCATCCACGATTTGAAAAAAATTATTATTTGATGTATTAAAAATCAGCTGAGTTTTATAAAAAGCAACTACCATTATTTGGATGATTGTGTCCAAAGAACAAGTTAAATGAGCTGTATAGTTTTTTGACCCGATTTTTACAAATCCGATACCTGGGGATGAACCATTTTTCAGGATAGGTATTTTTTGGCGTTTTGGAAATTTGAAATGCTATCAATAATTCTGAATCATTATTTAAATACTTGGACACGCGATTTATTTTTATTTTGACCTTTGTCTCTTCAAGCTGTTAAATTAGCACCATCCCTTGAATTTTTACCACTAAGGCAAAGTAGTTTTTTACCGTACCCTTCATCTCGATTAAGAAGCAGACACGAACAGTCGAATTTTAAATGCACTGGCTTTAAACATGTGCTGCATTTATGTGCAGAACAAGGTTATTCTTTTGAGGCACATAACTTTATTTCAACTGTTTTTTTCGCTAATTTAGTATAAGCTTTTTCTATATGTCTATATTTACATTTTCCCTCTGCTCAAAGCGGGTGGAGCCCAAAACTTTTTAATGGGGCATTTGATTCGCCCATAGTGTGAAATGATAAAGCTTTTTGCCTTTTCGAGATCGAGCAGAATAAAAAATTTTAATAGGGCATTTAATTAGCCCAAAATTAATATGTATATGAAGTTGGCCCAAATTCTACAAAAATGTTTAAAAAGACTCTATTTTCTATATATCAACCAAAAAATTATTCTGTCAACGAAAGAAAAACCGCCATGTTTTAATGTTAGCCCAAAATAAATCTGTCGCGATACTATCATTAAAGAAAAATATTACTGTCAACCCAAAAAGTAAAATAAAACGAAATATGCAATTTTATTTTAATTCAGTATCTGATTAATTTGTGTACGACCCCTGAGTAAGAATGACTTTTAAATTTAGGGATATACAAAATTCTTTCTTTTATACCAAGAAAGGAAATTCATGCAGTAAAACAACCTCTAGACTAAAATTGCCATCACGGAATCTTGCAAACCACTTTTTTTACTGTTGAGTGAGAAACATTTTTTTCATTTGAAAACTGAATCAAATGCAATGACGTAAAAGTTTGCCTTATCGGCACCCATCTCTTAAAATTGATGCACACGGAACGACAGCTTGTAAATGAATAAAACGTATGTCATACAAACAATAATGACTAAGCTTCATACACGTGGGTGCAAAAAATTTGGACAGTTGCATGTTTTTCTTTTTTTTTTAATATTTCTCGCCAATCGAAATGTTTTTTTGAATTAAGGTATGTCAAGTTAAGGATCATTTCACAACCTTAAATGAAATAACGTTTGTGTATTGTCTGTTCAAAACCAGGTCAATAACAACAATAGCACACAACAACCCTAAAATGCTAGTTCCAGGAAGCACCGGTTGCAGAACTTATGGCAGGTATAAAAATGTACACTTTTAAGGAATGGTCATCATTCGCATGTCAACGCTTAACCATAGGGGTTTTCTATCGATTACGTCTTCATCCGGAATAAGAAAATGAATACCACACAAGAGGTATAGCTGCTTAGGAATCTGATAAGGATCTGGCCAACCTCGTGTTACAGCACAACATGATGACCGCTTTTTTGTGCCAACTTCGTTGCGAAATCCTCGTTTAAATAAAGTTAAACTGCGACAGCGAATCCAACAAACAACAAGCTCGTGAAGTCGAAGTCAGTCGGTGGATAGTTAGAAGACGATTTCGTGAAGTTGATCTGACTCCACACAGACCAGCAAACGAGCCGAAATTGTG
Source organism: Nephrotoma appendiculata (assembly GCA_947310385.1). NCBI lineage: Eukaryota > Metazoa > Arthropoda > Insecta > Diptera > Tipulidae > Nephrotoma > Nephrotoma appendiculata. Next base: position 55,240,510 of record OX371223.1, read on the forward strand.
TAATGTGCGTTCCATTCACGCATCGCGTATGCCGCCTTCACATTTTTCCCCACAGTGTACATCATTGATTTGCGCCTAAACGATTGCAAGACAACTATTGATACCATTTAAAGTGTTCTTACGCCTGCGCTGTTGGCATAGTATACTCTCGGCGATATGCACCACACTCGGTTCGAAAAAAAATCGTACTATTTTTATTTTTTTTTTTTTTTGGGGTAGAGTATTTTTTTTTTGTGTACGGATATTGATGGATAATTGTGGTGATGGTCATTCGATTGGGATTTTTTGAATGAAGAAGTGCCAGCTTTCAATAGTGAAGAGTTTTAGTTTTAAATACGCTAACAAAAAAAATATCGGACTATACATTTTTCTAAGTGGTGGTCAGTGGTTTATTTGGAGTTTTTTTTTTTTAACTTCTCGGTCACGCAAAATCAAAGATTTTTTTTTTGTGTTGCGTTGGCCTGTACCATCTATGAATCCAAAACATAAATAAATTACATTCCAGTAACGTGTGTGGAAGTGAAGTCTATAGTTGAGCTACAAGAAGACCCGGTTGCAAACCATTAAATGCATCACTTTGAGTTGCGTTCGTAGTGTGAAAATTACGGCAACTACATAGAAGATACCGTTTGTGGTTGGCGGAAGCTTCTGTTGGCGAATTGCTTTTTTTGTGGTATCCAGAAAACTTGTGTCGCTTGAGGATTTGACAAGGTCAAGGACGGGTACGTGGCGGTAGGTGGTAAGAGCCGACGATCAACGATAGTTTTACGGGCAAGTTTACAGTTATGCAGAAGCTAGTTGAGCTACACAGAAAACAACATCTCAAACCATTGTGTAGATCAACCGGTTGGCAGGATCCGCGAAAGGACGTGTGATACCTGTGGCGAGAGCGAGCACTCAATGGCAGATTTCCGGCCAGTTTTAGCCAAGTTCGAATTTTTGTTATTTTTTGTTTTTTGGTTTTGAAATTTTTTTATTTTTTGAACGGGTTCTTCCAAGGTGTTCCAAAATATCTCACGAGTATACCACCCACGACTAAAGACTCTTTACCGATGACCTAGCGGCATACCAAAAAGAGTCTGTACACTCGGCGGCACACCTTCGACTCCAACAATTAGAAAATACGGAAATATGTTTCCCTTTTGGCAACGGCATCTGCGAGCCCGGTATCGTTACAATTGATTCCAGCCCATCGACGAGTCCGCCTTCAGTGCGCTCGAGAGCCTGTGGATTGGACAGAAGAACAATGGAGAACAGTCATGTTCTTTGACGAGTGCAGGAACATGGCAGCGATGGGCGAGGGGGAGTGAGAAATAAAGGATAGCGTTTTTCACACGCATACGCTTGGTATAGTGTACCAGTGCATTCAAGTTGTGGATGTGCCTGTTATGGAGTGGTCAGCTCGAAGCCCGAACTTCAATCCCATCGAACACTTACGAAAAGATCTGAAAAAAAAGAGTTTGAGCCAGAGATATTGATCCAACGAGCCTCTAGGAGCTGCAACAGGCGATCGCAGAGGAATGGGACGTGATATCTCAAGATTTGGTGAAAAATTTGCTGAAGAGGGAATACTCCTTGTGAATAAAAATGCTGATTGTCATGTTTTAATTCGATTTTTTCACTAATTTTCATGTTGACAAATTCACAAAAAACGTGTACTTAGATGTTGACCACAAAAATCACTTTGTTGGCACGGTATAAGTACACAAATGTACCACTGGATAGGTGTTAAAATGGACTTTGAATCTGCATGCAAGAAAATAAAACAAACATTAGATTTTTTGATATTTTTGAACTTTTGTTGAAAATTGATCAATGTGCGAATTTTTTGCACCCAAGTGTATATCCAAAATGGCGGGCGATTTTGATCGTTCAAGTATATTTTAATGCAACCAACTGCAGAGCTCAGTATCTACTTCCACACCTAATTTGTATTATACTTTGTGTGACATCCAATTTAGGATCACAAATTTTTTTTTTTAATTTCTGGAATGTGGCCAATTAGGGCGAAAGAGTGAAGCAGATTTTGTGTAATGTATAAAAGCTTACATATGATAGCCACCGCCATTATTTTTGTTCTTGTCCCATATTTCGGAGTATAGGACGTAAACTAAGTTTCCATCTAACTGTGATGGGTATTTTTGCTTTAATTTTGACTTTGGACTTGGTGAGTTGTTTTGCTTATGCTTCATCGTTCGACCTTCCTTTTCTCTTGAAGATTCTGAATCCGCTATCACTCGTGCTCTCGGTCTCAATGACTGCTTGATTTGTTTGTCTATGGAGTTCAATGTTGATTAATTCGATGAGCGCCAGAAACGCCCCAGTATTCCCTTAAGACATTTATTTGCAAACGTTTGTGGCTTACTGTTTATTCTATGTGTACGCTTTCAGGTTTAACAAATCGTCTACTACATTAAAAAACGAATTGCATTTCCGTGTCGGATGGTTAAAAGTACCATTTGAAATAGGACAAGAAAAGTATAAATTGAACCTAACCTCTAGAAATACAAGTAAAAGACAAACAATAGTTTAGACTGTGCAAATATTTTTCGTTTGTCTTACTTTATTACTGAGAACTACTACACAATGGATATTATGTACCATCGAATGGGATAATTAGCAACATCATTTATCTTCTCTAAATCATTTGGGAAATAATTGTGCAAAAGTAATATCCGATATAAAATAAAGTATCCTATGAAACACACCCCATTATCCCCCCATATAAAATTATTATAAATCACATTATATTCTGGGGAGTTGAAATTAAGGATAATCAACATTTAGGGCGCCAAACTAAAACAAAAAACTATTTCCTCTTATAACAAAATAATTATTTTACTTTTTTAAGAAAGTTAATTATTATTAATTACCAATAATTTTTTTAGTTTTGTTTATTTTAATTATATTCCCTTTTGTTTCCTTATCGGATTTTTATTTATTATTATAAGGATATTACGAGGAACAATATATATTTTTATGGTATCAGAGAAATCTCAATTAATTTTGGATCATGAAGTTGGGATGTTTATGTGGTTTATTTTGCTTACGTTTAATCCTGTAACGGTATATACGATGCATGTGTATGGTATATGTACGAGTATAATGAAGGAGCATAATATAACGACGAAAATATTTTTTTAGGATTTTTAAAAATTGAAAATAATCCTAATATAATGAGAAACTGTTTTGGGCTAGAATATTGTTCATCCTTTTTCATCCTTATAATACATTCTCCTCCGATTTACGGGCGAACGTTAATTGACTCCCAAATGCTATTTAAAATTTAGCAATGATGACTTCCTGCTACCATTTAACTTTTATAATTATATCAAGAATGCAGAGGGATAATTTATATAGGACCAGGAAATCAAAACGTAGCTCAGACAAAGCACGATCTTTACATTGACTGCGTGTATAATTTAACAATGCACGGGAACAAAATAACAACAAAAGTAGACAAATAAAATGTATTATAAGAAAATAGAAAATTTATCTTTATGGCGCACACACACATACACAAAAAAAAATTGAAAAACGTGAACGAAATACCGAACATTTTCAATTTTCAATCGAATTCAATTTTCAATTCCATAAATTTTATCTTTCGACGTTGTGTACAGTAAACTTTATAAAAAAGTCTATTATTTTCTCCGTCTTTGTTGTTGCCGCGTATAACGTAAACATGTACGCGATGTAAAAAAAATATAGTTTTGTTCAGAGCGCGAAATTAATAAAAAAAAAAAAAACTATGGCAGGATATTAAATTTCGCGTGTATGCCACTAAAACTATCAATTTTGCAAATAAAGATGTTTACGGTCTTTTACCCTTACCAATTTAGCATCTTTGAGATGAAATCCTTATATAGAATGTGGAACTTACAACAATTTATTTACATTCGGATTTCCTTTCCCAAGGCTTCATTATACATGGGAAAACTTAAATTTTGCACAAGATTTTCCATTGTGAAGCATCTTTTTGTATTTATTGTTCAATAAATTTGAATAAAAGTCGTCTTCTCAGATATAGGAAAATTATTATAATGGTTTTTCAAAAACGTAACAATGGCTGCTTTATATGTAATTGGAGACAATATTTCAATTTTTATTATTATTTGTACAATAACGTGAACAGTCGATAAAAATATAGGATATCCAGTTCATGGTTAACTGAATAAAATGAATTTTAGATTACAACTCAAATCTCTAATAGTATGATTTTCAGATACTTTTCTAACCGGATCAAGTAAAATTATCATTTATGTGCCAGGACATTTATATAGAATGAACGTGTCAAATAGTTGCAATGATGCAAATGACTTTCAAGCCTGAATTGAAACAGATCTTACATCGCAGCGAAGCTGAAATACACAAATTAACAGAACTATGCAAAAAAAAATTACAATTTCTAATTATAATCATTTATTTATTAAGATGAGCAGGAACAACAGTGGTGGCGCCAAGTCAAAACTCCAGAGTAGCGATTGTCCTGTTAAAAGCATTGCGAGAAATGTGTAAATCAAAATACTTAGCAACGATGTTGAGATCTCGTTGGATTCGCGTTGCAGTACGAAGAAACTCACGTGGGCGTAAGGCGCGTTGAGGAACATAAAAGTTAAAGAGTGAAAATATGTCAGCACAATCAACTTTATCACAAATAGCACCACGTGCAAAAGTAGCATTAGCACATGTACGCCTAGAAGCCAGTGATTGAAGGCCCAGGAAACGACAACGGTCAAGGTATGGCGAGAGACTATAATCATCGCGCTGTAAAGAAGGTAATTTTTTGAAAACAAATAACAGAAACTGCTTTTGTATACTCTCAATTCTCTTAGAGTGATAGTCATAGCACGGGGACCATATGGCACTTGCGTACTCAAGCTGAGAACGAACGAAAGAGGTGTACAGTGACTTAAAAGTCAGTGAGTCGTGAAAATCTTTAGAATTTCGTTTAATAAATCCCAACATTGAATAGGCTTTATTAACAATCGCATCGATGTGGCGGGTTAAAGGTTAAATCAGAACTAAAAATAACCCCCAAGTCATTAATCATACTAACTCTATTCAAAATACAGTCGTTTAAAGAATAACCAAAGACTGTTTGAGACTTGGATCTACATTACATGAGTACGTGGCATTTATCCACATTCAAAAACATATAGTTTGTAACACACCAATCGCACAACAAGTTCAAGTCCTTCTGAAACAGAACAAGGTCTAATTCTCATGAAATGTTAGCAAATATTTCCATGTCACCGAAGTCAGTATAAACCACATCGACCTGAATTTTTGTACCAATAGAGTTGATTAACTTATTCTGAAAAACTGCCAAATTAGTGAACGTTGAGCGGCCTGGAAAAAATTCATGCTGACGTTTGCTAATATAGAATAGAATAAAATTACGCTGATGACCATATTGACTCAGCGAGAGCTTTGGAATGCAGGACAGAATATCAATGCCACGATAATTAGTAACATCACTGCGGGATCCATTTTTATAGATTGGAATTACATTTGATATTTTCCAAAGATTAGGGAAAACGCCTTCTCTGAAACTAATGTTAAACAATTGGCAAAAAGGTATCGGATTTTTGATAATGGATTATCGGATTTTTGACCACCGAATTCCATAAACGACGGTAAGACGTTATTTTGGTTCTTCAGTTTCTCAAATCTGATATTTTGGGTTATTCTGGATTGATAGCCAGATGGTATTTTTACATCAAGGTGAGGTTATCAAGACGATGGAAGTTTGGTTTCGAACTAATGAAACATTGAATTCTTTTTATTAAAAAATTCGGTCGTCTCATCAGACTGCAGTGACCCCAAACTAGTGGTCACTGCAGTCTGATGAGACGACCGAATTTTTTAATAAAAAGAATTCAATGTTTCATTGTTTCGAAACCAAACTTCCATCGTCTTGATAACCTCACCTTGATGTAAAAATATTTCTCAATTCTCCAAAATGTCCTCGGGTTACAGCGTAAATCGTCCTCTACATCAATCATGTAGTTATTGTACAGGAACCCGTTAAGACAGGAGAACTGCCTGCGCAGATTTGCTTATCCAGAGAAACTTATAATTGATATGTTTGTGGACCTTACGAGCTTTTCTGTATAGATTTAGTCTGTATTGTGTCAAGTGATCCCTGAAGAAGATTTGTTTATCTACTGGAAAATTATAGCCCACCTGACTTAAGTGAATCATGTACTTCTTTTTCTTGTCCTGCACCTTATATTTGGTCTGCTTGTCCTTATTTGTAATTAGCAGCTTTCTGTCGATTGTGTCACCACCACGAACATTTTTGTGTAGAAATGTTTGCTTCATGTATTGCACTTGAGCAACATCATCGAAACACTCACTGCAATCCAGTACACCAAAAATTGGTTTTGTAATTTGGCTGAGTTGAATCTCTTCGTTAGGAATTCCGGCTACAATAAGGTTACACTCCAATTTTTCCTGATATAGCTCATCTACAGTTGATTCCAGGTTATTTATTCGGATTTGTTATTTTCGGTTTTCAACATTTGATGATTTTAAGAGTTTCAACAACTGCTTATTCTCATCGAGGACTCTTTTGTATTCCGCTGTTAGTTTTTCAAACTCAGATGAAATAAACTCTTGCGACTTTTTTACCTCGGCCATCATTGCTTTCATTTCATCAAATTCGTCATCATGTTTTTGTAGCTTTCCCATAATTTCTGCGCTGTGAGTGTTGCTGGAGCTACTGCCACTTTTTACTTCCCTCTTGTTCTTATTGCACATTTCAGAGCAAAACCAAAAAGGCTCCGTCGCTTTCGGCTTTCCTAGTAATATGCTGACCAAAAACACCTTTACAATGAGGATAAAATTACTTCTAACATTCACTGCATTCAAACAGAGATTGCTTATTTGTAATATTTTTACCGCAATTAATCGCCGAACAGGTTAGGTTTGCTTTGAATTTTGGAAATTGTTCCGCAAATTCAAAATAAAACATTTTGCACAAAAACTATCAATTGATAATATTTGAACGATCTTAAGAGTAGTATTTCAGGTGAAATGTGATATTTATATTAATTTTATGTATTTTTAAAAGAGTTCTGAATTCAGAGACTATATGACCTGATGTATTGTCAAATCAAAAAAAAATGATTGCTTCTAACACAGTTGCTTCAGCTCTTGAGTGAACCTTGGGCATTGAAGGACGTGAGGCCTTTTTATTAACTTTTTAGAGACAAGTTTTCGTGTAGCAATATTTAACAACTCATTGAAGGTGTCTACTGCAAAATTGATATCCATGTTTGAAAGAACAACTGTCCAATCAACTTCAGCTAGAAAATTGTTTATAGAACCGTGAATTCGCAAAATCAGAAACAGAGCAATTCTCAATGAAATTTATGTTATTTGAAAATCTGCAGGGAATCTGGATTGAAACTGGGGTGTGATAAATACTCAAAGATCCGGCAAGGTCATCGCAGGGCTCAAGTTTATAAGATCGATTATTATTGGTGTATAAAATTAAGTCCAGATAAGTTCCACAACTGTTTGGAATATTGTGAATCTGAGAAGCGTCCGAAAGGGTTGATTTAAGGCTTTTTTAAAACGACATACGTCTCTATCGCTTAGTGCTACTGATCCGTTTCGGCAGCAAGTGCTACAGTTGCTGCTTCAGATATCCATTCATGGCTCAATACAATAGAACATTTTTTAAAGGATCACGACTATTATAATATATTAGAAGATCCATCAAGAATTTTTAACGGAGACGAGACGAATTTTGTTTTATGTCCTAAAACTAAAAACGTTTTAGCAGCAAAAAGCTCTCGAAATGTATATGAAATCGACAAAGGATTAGCCAAAACAAATTTAACGGTTATGTTTACATTTTCTGCTGCCGGAGTGTTAACACCTCCAATGATAATCTACACATATAAAAGAATACCGGAAGAACAATGGATGACAAAACAAGTTTTTTATGAATATATATCAAAGGTTCTACATCCGTATTTATAGTGCAGCTCGGTACTAAATTTCCTGTTATATATTTTGTTGACGAGCACTCAACCCATCCTCAACCCAACCGTATACCCAAATGCTACCAGAATACTACAACCAACTGATGTGGCTACTACAACCAGCTGATGATGGTGGCGTAATAATCCTAATGATTCTAAAATTTGCACCATTACTATATGATGTTGTGGAAAGTAGTGTATGTAAGGAGACTCTTCAGAAGGGCTTCTGGGCATGTGGTCTCTTTCCATTCAACAAATTTGCCATTAACTTATCGAAATGCTTAGGAAGGTCTTCGTCTAAATCTACATATGATAGTCGACTAAATCCCAAATTACAGGAGGGTGGATTTCAAACGCTGTGAGAAGCAATCGGTGATAACAAAATTCAACTATTTGAAAGCATTGGGCGAGGTGAACTTCAAAAAGATAGTTTCAATGAAGATTTCGTAATTTTATATGATTTATATAACGGGTTTAAATCCAAAGGAAAATTAAATTTAAATGTTTCAGAATATAGAAACCTCAGAAATTGATATCAGTACTATCAACCAATTTTTTATAATCGAAGATCCGCCCAGTCTTGCAAATAAAATATTTCCAATGTCATTCCCATTCAACATTTCACAGAATTACAAACGGTGACATGTTTAACTGTTCCTTCGCATGCCACAACGGCAATTGATGATTTTCTATCTGGGCCAGAGACTCCCTTGAAAAAAGGTTGCAAAACGAATAAAATAAAAAAGCCATATGTGGTTACTTCGCTGCTCTGGATCAAAAAGGAACAACTTAAAAAAACAACTTAGAAAAAATGAGTTGGAAAAAGAAAACCGCAAAATGTAACGAATAAAAAATAAGGAGTTAAAAAATGCAGAAAAGCTAAGTAAAAGGAAACACCCACGCAAGGAAAATGTAAAGTCTAAAAAGTCTTCAAGTACGGTAACGTCTACAAACGTGTTGGTTGCAATTGAAAATTCAGGGCACGGTAATAGTAAAGCAAATAGAATAATATACGAATCTGCGAACAGTTAAATATTCATAGCAATAATAAAAGTTTTCTAGTTGAGACTCCGGATTTTAATGAACAGATTGTAGAACCAATTATCAAATTCAATGGAATGGATGATTCTCCTGGAAGGTTAAATCAATCTGCTACGCATACGACGACGATAAGCAGCGTGAAACCAATCGAAGACACTCAATGTGTCAATTAATATACGACCATGCCAATAGATATAGTTTTTGAAACTACCTCATATTTAAGTAAATTAAGCATATTTTTAATTTTCATTTTGAAAATTGAGAATTTCCACTTTCAAGTAAACTAAATAACCTGATAGATAATAAATTTCATATTGTAATAAAACTGCTTTCAATACAACCAAAAAGGATTTCTATATGAGAGTTGCTTAAGAGTGCCAATAGTTGCATCCGTTACGCTATTTAATTTTTAACGTTTTCGATCACTGAGTGATCATCTTTAGATTAATTTTGCAACCGTTACAACCACCCGTATTAAGCATTGCTATTTCTCAGTCCCCAAGCTAGAATCGCCATGACTGAGATTTTATACCAATTTCATTTTTTATACGGATAAAAACCGTTTCACAGTAAACATTCAATTGAAGTCGTTTCTCAGACTAATTTATCATTAAACCGAAATTCGTGTGGTGGTCCACCCCAACTTGGAGGTAAATAGGAGTTAAACGGATTTCAATTGTTATGTCATATCATATTTGTAGTTTAACATTTCGTTAAAAATATCTTTATAAAATATCAAAAAATACTAAAATATATCAACCAGTACTAGCCGTTAAATTAAATTAAGAAATCAAAGAATCTTAGACGTACATAATAGAAAATTTTACATATTTAATCATAAAATGGAATGGGCGGGCGAGGACTAGTAATTCAATTCGTGACTAATAACAGAAAATAATGCTAATAAAGTTTTTTTTTCACTAAGATTTTTAAATGCTTTTAAGCTTTCAATCTACAGAAAAATAAATTTTTTTTAAGCTTTTTATTGAATTTAAAAAAAACGATATTTTATTTTCTAATTTAATTTATTAATTTATGTTATGGATTTTTTTTATATTGAAGACATGATTTTTTTAGTGGGGTGGTGGTGGTAGTAGAAATGTTATGAGTTTTTGAATTAAACAAAAAGGTTTTTATTTAATGTACGGCGGCCTGATTTTTAGACTATAAATAAATACTTATGTTACGTATTCATTCCGCAGTAAGCCGATAAATTATGAGCCATAATTCAAAAGCACCTTAACACAAATTTGTGTGAATATGTTGAATATGACTTCAAAAGTGTAGCAGTTTTTGAATCGATTGCATTCATTTGTAATGTTTATTTGGTGTAAAAAAGTTAATTACTGAATTTCGTTTTGAGAAGTTTATATTAACGATTATTTAGGTTGCCCTTCTTTATCTGTATTTTGCTTTTTGCAGATAGCTGTATATGACGGCCAAAACTTAACATATTCTGCGCGCCATTAGTTGCTTGTTTCAGCAGCAGAAATACAACAAAACAAATTGAACGCATGTTACACAGTATATAAGTAATTGTAAAATTGGGATTAAGAGAGCTCATCCCCCAGCATGCCAGTATGTCTATTTAGCAGCAGTCTGCCAGATAGAGGTGGCCAAATCCATCTATGGGATCTAGTGACAGCAACATAAAATATAAACCACATGGTAACTCAGCAAAATACCTATTGATATGAATCTAAGCGCAGTATGGCGTCAAGAGTCATAACTAGGTATTTTGCTGGGGTGCTTGTCAAAAAGAAATGTGAAAGGCTTAGACCCAAACACAGAGCAAAATGTACCGGCTTTTGGGAATGAACTCTTAATTGTCAACACATAATAAACTGATGCTACATAAACAGATATTAAAGGGCATATGGACGTATGGTACTCAGTTGAGGGGTTGTACTAAACCCAAAAACCTAAACATCATCCAATGATTCCAAAACAACGTACTGAGGAAGCTTTAAAGGGTCTTTGGTTCTAAGAAAATTTTTGGAAGAAAGGTCTGGAGTATATCCAATTACAATTATTATTATTATTATTATTTACAATTACATTATTTTACAATTCAAAAATTTAAAGCGAACAAATAACTGAGTTCCATGCCAGATAGCCATATTCCAGAAATTCTTCAAAAAAAAAATTTTAGAATCCCAATTCTATGCAATATGTCCAATCTTACTTTAATAGGTTAAGAAATGGAAGGGTTCCTTCCAGATGACAATATTCCAACTTATTTCAAAACAAACCCAATCCCATTAAAATCGGTTAATAAATGTCTGAGTTACCAGATGGCCATGTTCCAGAACTTGAAAAACGGAAAAACAATTTGAATTGAAATTACATATAAATTCTTTCCCCAATTCCCTATTCCCGGGGAATTGCCAGAATAGTGGCACAGGTGGCAACCCCATTTCCCATTTCCATCCAACTTGCCTAATTGCTTCATGATTGGCTAAGACATGGTACACCTAATATCAACATTACGGAATTTTTATAATTTTTTACGGGGTTTTGAAATACGGGATTTTGAATTTCGGTATTTTGTAAAACATGATTTTGAGCCGTTCTCAATGACCTAATTACCATTCCTTGCCACGGATGAAAATGAAAACATTTAATAATTTTGGTTTATGATTTTCTATTTTTAGCAGCATAATTGTCTTGGGCAAAATTTGTGTTAATGAAATTTTTTTTTTATTTTTTATCTTTGCAATCTGTTCTGAGGGCCTAGGCTCTCCCAACTCTTTCGCGGTTCGCTTTTTCCGTACTTATTCTTACGCCGTTGCCAGCCAGTTCGAGGATGAACGGCTATAGGTCCGATTTGAGTTCTGCAACGAGGGGTCATAGTTCCTTTTCATCACAGATCGATGAATATTCCTTTTTGCATTCTGCTTCTATCGACCCCGACAGGTCCCGATCCAAACACCAAAGCTTTAACCACTGTGTCGTTTGGTCGGTGTTAATTACAATTTTTGTGACCATTTAGTCGAATTGTCACCATTTACCGTTATCATCACGTTATCAATGACAAATGAAATATTTTTTTTTTTAAATGAAAATTCGATAGTGCGTTGACAACTATATTCCATAAGTTCGATGTTACAGTTATAGATGAAATTAAATTACCAGTAGCCAGAATAAAAGTTCATTATCCGAATGAGTAGCTATATATTTCTAAAATCAGTTTCTATAATCCAGAGTACACACACACACACATATTTTAAAACTAAATGATAAAAAATGAAGACATTCCAATTACGATATATGCAGCATACACACCACATATGGTTTGATAAAAAACTGAGCAAATTCAATATTAAAAAATAATTTGATTGGTTAGCAACCAGCTTATGTATATTGCTTTTCAATTTTCTAAATTAAAAAAAATATTGATGAAAAATCAAATTTTTTGTACGGATTAGAATTTTAGATTTTATAGAAATATAGAAATATCTATCTGTGTACGCGATCATTCTAAATTTGGTTTTTGATGGTGTCACTAGACATACATAAAAACATAAATTTTGTGATGCTATCGCTATATCATCATTGCCAAAAAATATTTTGGAAAAAACATTTCCATTAATCATGGAATCGCCACCATTGCCACCGCCATGTATGAAGGCACATTAAGTTCAAATTGTGAGTTAGAAATACTCGTAGGATTCCAAATTTAGATAACATATTTTTCGTTCTATGATAATAGAATTAATGCTATGTCGAGGAGCTTTTAATATATCAAAGCACCATACATCACCTTACTACTCAAAATTTATTATTTTTTTATGCGTATTTGTGCAGAAATGTATGCTTGTCATTTTAATAATTTAAAAGGATTTTCTAAAACCGATAAGTGAAATGACTCCAAAAATCGGATGTGGATTGGTTTCTTGATTTTGAACTGATTTTAATTGATATTGGAAGATTAGATATAAATTTTTTTCAAGGAACTTGGTGACTCCTCCATTTGTTTATTGTTTGTTTTTTTCGAGCTGGCTATTAGACTCTCAAAACTCATCTAAATGGGATACAAATCCTATCCTTCCTTGGAAATGGCTAAAAGGCCAAGGACCAAGGATTACAAAAGAATACTATTTACTGGCTCAAATGATGAAAGAAAACGGGCGGAAACCAAACAACAGCCACACCCTCGTTACAGTGACGCTTAAAGAGTATCAGGTTGACAATCGCTAACTAAAACTTTCTTGTGGTCACTCTAGAAATGACACAAATGCCAACTGTTCATTACCATACCATAGATGCGGAAGAGATGCGGAAGTGGAGCTAACTATGGATAGTTTAAGTCTACATTCCTAAAGTTGCAAATTGAAAAAATCTTGGTTTAACCGTGCTAATAAAGATACAGCGAATTGGCTCACCATTAGAATCCCAACGTTGTAACCATGGGACAATGCAAACCTAAAAATTATCGTAGAAGACGATACCCTGTACTCCCAAATTTTTTCGTCAACCTGTCATACAGCAAAAACGAGACATATGAAAAAAGCCGGCACTTTAACTAAAATAAGAAGCTACAGAACGAGGTGTAGAAGACAATGTCAATGAATGATATAAAAAATGGGAATTTAAAATTAACCATATCTACCCTACCAAAAATAACGAGGAACCTGAAATGCTCTTTATCAGCCATTAAAATCTGTCGCAAATGCCGGAAATTGACAACCTCCCATCAGTTTGTCGATTGCACAAGGCCCTTTCACTTTTGCTTGGGCGGAGGAGGAAACCTTCAAACTTGTGTGAATGTCGGATTCTTGATCAAGGATCAGACTAGGTTCCATTTCCGCTTCCTTCGAGGTGTCTTGATTCTCCCTTTATCCGTGAGACCGTTTCGCTTACAGAGTTCAATCAATCGTGGGCAAAGTAAATCGTGGCCCTTCGAATACCACGTGTTCTGCATTCTCCGGTGTGCCAATACAGAAACAGCAGTCTGTAACTCTTCCTATTTGAATTTAAATAGGTATGCTCTGGAGCAACCATTACCAGTAAAAACTGCGTTAGTTGATAATCCACCTCTTCGTGTTGTTTGTTCAACCACACACTCCTATTGAAGAGTTCAGGCGTTAGTTTCCATGCTAACCACTGAATTAGTGTAACTGTCATTATACAAATCTCCAGACAAGAACACATCCACTATAATACGAGCATTTGGACAAAATTTATAAACTTTAACCAAATCTAATCTTAGCATCTTGATATGTGGAGACTTCAATGCGCGTCATTTTAGCTGGAACTGCATCCTAGCTTAATCATCCGGAAAGTTTTTATTCGATTCTATAAGTCAATCTCAAACTTCCTCATTAAGTGTCCCAAACTCACACACATATGTAGCTCTGAAAAATTTACGTCACGAGATTACAATTATTCTCAAGCCGATTGGCTAGGCTATTCGTCATACATAAACATTCATGTAGATTTTTTGAAAACCAGAAATACTGAAGAAGGCGTACTCCTGTACCAAAACTAGAACATGTATTTTAACACAACATGTTTCGTATTTTATTAACAACATGTAATTCGAACCTCACAAAAAACAAGCAATGCTATCTAGCCCTATGCATAGATATTAAATTTTAAGTTCAAAATTTTGTAAATAATAAATGGGATTCCACTCTAAGAAAATTGAAACCTCAAACGCATGAAAGCGATAAAATATGGCAGTTATCTAAAATATTAAAATTAGTTACTGGCAACGAAGCCAAATAATTATTGAAAAAAGCAGAAAAAGTAGAGGCGATTGCTAAACAGATAGATAACACATATGCTGGAACGAGCCAATTTCATATCCCAAGCATCCACAACCCGATATTAGACGAAATCAAGAACTGTCATTTCCAGCGTAAAGATCTAACCGCACTAGCCGGTGGCCGCTAAACTTCAAATACTACACAACCCCTTAAGAATTGAAAGTAAAAACTAAAAATATGAAAGTTAAAAAATCTTCAGGATTCGATAGTATTGATAACATCCTGTTACAACGAAAAAGGTATTGTATTATTCAGTTACATATTCAATTGGTGTATAAAACCAGTTATTTTCCGAAGAGCTTCAAAAATGCGAAAATGATTGCTTAAGTAGTTACAGACCAATCAGTCTGGTCAGTAACCTGGGTAAACTATTAGAAAAGAATTTCAGAATTTATCGACAGTGAAAAAATTCATAATAAGATAAACGTAATCCCAAATGTACAATGGATTTAGAATTTTTCATTCATGCAATCACCAAGTGTCTCGGATAGTCAATATCAACAAAAAAAAATAAGCTTCTACAGGAATACTAACACTCGATATCGAAAAAGCTTTTGACACTGCGTGTGGCATGAAGCTCGATATAAATTACACCTGTTAGAGTTTCCACATTGCATATGAGAAGTAATCAAAAGCTTTCTAGCCGATCGTACTTTTCAGGACTTTTATAACAGTTATGCATCAGGTCGGAAGTTTATTCCAGCTGGACTACCTCAAGAATCAGTGCTAAGTCCAATTTTATATTCATTATACATTTCGGATATACCGCTTGCCGATAATTGCACTATCCCGTGTTTTGTGGAAGATACAGCAATATTAACATCAGACGAGTTATCCGAAGATATAATTTATCGCCTAGAAATGGAATATCGAAAATTGCATAATTTTTCACTAAATTAATGCAGGAAAAACACAAGCTATCTATTTGAGATTTTTTTCAGCTTTCCGGACAAAATATTATTTTTAATGGCACCCATATTCAATATTTCTTCAAAAAAGTAGAAAAATGCACTCCCCCCATTTTTAACCCCAGAGTTCTGGTGTAAAAATACATAAACCCTTACAAAAATGAGAACTTCCCTAGATCTCTTCTTATCTATTATACAAGCTATCTATTTCACTAGGAAAAGTGCTGCAAGATATACACCTCAACGAAATTTAATTCTAAAGAACACTGAAGTCGAGTTCCGGAAATCAATAAAATACCTTGAGATTACCCTTGATCCCAAACGAACATTTCAGGCGCATACTAGAGTAACGCTACAGAAATCGAGGAATCTTGTAAAATCGCTCTATCCACTGATAAATAGAAATTCACCGTTACGCGTATCAAAGAAACGTTTGCTTTACAACAGCATAATCCAACCAATTTTATTATATAACTAGCTGAATTACCCGGCGTTGCACGGGAGAAATTAAAATTACTTTTAGTTACGAATATTTTGCAGGCAATTTCTTGACGTCACTGTAGTTGCACTCGTATATGATAGGAATTCATCAGATACTGAATTCAGTATCGGAAGCATCACTGGAATGCACGCAACCCATCATCAACGTTTCATCACACTCAGATGAATGGTACAGGAACGCAAAAGGGTCCCTTGATGCAAAGGACGCATCCCTCGGATTTGAACATGTCACTAATTTCACATAATCCCTTTCCGTAAACTCATTCCCAGGAAAAATAACCAAAATTGAAATTTTACGAAAAATTTGTACTGCGGGCGTGCACACATAGAAGATTTTTGTGCAAATTTTGTTATAAATTGATTTTGATTTAGGATTACCAAAGAGCATTTCATTTGCCAGATTATGTTATTTACTTTATTATTCTTTTAAATCAATAACTGTAATTAATCCGCAAAGCATCTATTGTTACTGGTTTATCAGCATAATCCAGTGACTTTAAATAACCATTCTGAAAGGAATCGAGAGTTGTCAAATCTCACGACCTCGGCAGCCAATTTATAATGCGTTCATCGTTACGCTTGGTGAAAAACGATACTTTTTGCCTTTCTGTTAGGAGAGAAAACGAATTGCGCTGATGGTTTACCTACTCTCGAGCACACCACGTACAACTGCCCATGGGAAAACCACGGCAATTCAAAGTTTATTCCACACACTTCCAACGATTGGCCTTGTGATTTATTAATCGTTATTGCGAATGCAAGACGAATCGGAAACTGAACACGCTTAAATTGAAACGGCAAGTTGGTTGGAATCAAAGGTATTCTTGGAATCAGAACGTACACGCCTTTGAACTTTAGTATGATTATCGTTGTTCCATTGCATAGTTTTGGTTGGTTCAGGTTGCGAAACATGCACTGAAATAAATCCACATATGAAAATCGGGCATAAACAATGTCAATCAAATTATACCTGCATATTGTATAAAGCATACATGATTCAGACAAAAATATGTCTAAATTGACCAATAGGAATTTTCATTAAGTTAATATCTTTATTCCTATTAATTTATTTTATTTCCTATTTTACATTATATGAAATTTAGAAATATAATGTTTAACACATAGAAATAGTTTTAAGAGATATTTTTGTCACCAAATCATAATTATTGTTTATCGTTTTATAGCATAATATATTTCTATACTAAATTAAGTACATTACACTAAGCCGAAATAAAAAAATGTTCAAGTTTTATTAGTAGTGTAATATAATTCGCTAAGTCAACTTGTATTTGCTTCATATAAGTACCTGGAGTATTCATTTAACATTTTTAGTTTGTAGCTTGTGTGTGACCACTGCAAGCAATGAGCAGTGTGACGGGATAAATGAATTTTTTAATTTATTAGATTCCGCAGTCTTGTTCATTTGAACCAAGCCACTTGGTATGTGGTTATCATCCAGAAGGAGCAGCTTCTTATTTTTTTGAAAGGAAGTGCTTATAAAAATAAGTCAAAATGAAACCCCATGATACAATCTGATCAGATGGGTCAATCTGACATAAAAGTCTCCTTATTTAGAAATTGTTATAGTCAATTCATTTATTCTAACAATTTAAATTATAAATATTTTATTTACAATTTAGGCATAAAATATTTGGAAATTTTACATATTAGTTATGCACCCTGCGTATAAAATTTTATTAATTCCGAAACATTTTTTTTAGGAGCCGCTTTATTTTATAGCTACATACAAAATTTTTAATGTTAGTTTTGATATTTAATATTTTCACCGCAATTATTAATAATAATTTAATTTAATGATGGACTTAAAACAGACTAAATAAAACATTTCAAATTGGGATATAAATTGTTGTTGTCGTCTTTTCAAATTTATTTTATATTCGAAACATGTATAAACTATGTCGTTTCTGAACATGAGTTTTCTCAGTGTGATTATCACCGATCCGACATTGAGCTGCGAATTGTGCGGCGGCACTCCTGGCAAATCCAATGAATTCAGGAATTCAATTGGATAATGAACGACTTCATTTGGATCTGTAATGGAAACATCGACTTAAATGAATGCAATTGGCAACGCGATTTGACTTTGAACTTGAATTTTTATATTCAAATCGTCTACGTCCTTATTTTTTGCTGTCAAAATGGCTCGTTCGCTCAACCAAACATGGTTTTTGTGATTTACACCAATATTCGGAGTTTATACTAATTCTTCGTCCGCCGATTTATCATTTTGTAACGCGACTCGCATATTCGTTGTTAGTTTGAGAGTTTTCACTTATTTCCACAAATTCGATATCTTCAAGCAAGCGTTTATTTCATCAGCAGCTATTGATCTTGGAATGACTTTCAAAGAGGTCTTGATTATTGATTAATCTTTCAACGTTCCATCGAGCGCCTCTAATGCTCGGTTGTGCGCCATCGTACACTCATCTCAAATGATTATTTTGCAAGTCTGTAGTACTTTCGTCATTGCTGATTTTTTGGAAATGTTGCACGTCGGTTTATCTATCGTTTGCAAATTCAGTAGCAATCGAAGCGAAAATCAATGAAACTAAAAACGTTTTGCCAGTTCCACCTGGCGCCTAGAGAAGAAGATTCCTCCGTAGCCGTCGTTAGCTGCTATCATCAATGTGTCGTACGCGGTTTTCTGCTGCTGATTCAAAAGCTGGACTTTTGTCTGTACTGATTGACTCAAAGCATTTTGATTGTATTGCCGCTCGTATTCTCGATCAAAAAAAGATTGAGCCAAAGCTAACCGTTCTCAACTGATGTGCTAGAAGCAATAATCAATTTTCTTCAATGGCCGAAGTTTTCAGATATTCCTGTGGAATCTGCTACAGAAGAAACTGTAACAGTGAAAATTTGAATTTTTGTGCTCCGATCATTATGTGCGAACTCGGGTCTTTTTCCGGAAGTTTCCAAGTTATCCACTCAGTTTTTCTCCTCTAAAAGAACATCTGGATCGGATACGTGCAAAATTCCGTACAAAGCATCATTTTTCGATTTTCCAAATTTTCCGATTATTCCTGTGGATTTTCCCAAAATTTTCTTTCATATACAAACCTTGTCCTGACAATTACGAACATAACAAAAACAACTAAATCGGTTGAGCCGTTCTCAAGTGAAGATCAGTCATACATGAGCCAATTGATTTTTATTAATATAGATTGCCCTTGTTGGGGGCAATGCGCAAAATGTCACATAAAACAATTGCAAATTCAGCAAATTCAGATTATTAAAAAGCCTTGGCGTTCCAGTACCGAATCTATTCACAGGATAACTAATGTGAAATATATTAACGAAATAATCTCAATGCGGAAAGCAAAATTTGACTCTTTGTCTAATAACGATAATCTGAGATTGGATGGCAGGAGGGCGTCTCTCCTGGTGGTTTGTCTCCTTTTGGTATCAATTTAAATTTTAGTTCCTTCCATTTTACACAGTGTATGCTTCTCTGAAGGTGTTTGGATATGCTTAAACCGCTTGCTTTGCTGTAATATTTTGTTATCCACTCTGGAATACGAACTCAGAACCTCTTCCTCAGTCCCAGGTGGCACATCAACATCATCACGATATTACCGGACATGTAGGAGCGGCAGTATGACTATACATTTGAATTTTTCATAAATCGCGGTCGACTTCCTCGCACAATTTGCGAAAGTACTTTCAATTATCTAATTTGATTTCGACTCCCATCTGCAGACATTTGAGACATTTTTTACGGAATTCCGCATCACAGGCTCTTGTAAGATAGTTCATAACCAGGACGGGTTTATTATGTACGGTTCCAGATAGAGTAGGAAGATGTTGTTCACATCAAACGTTTTGGACTTCCACCCTATTGGTTCATTGAATTATTTAACTAGAGGCCTTTGGGAGCACTTACCTGCCAGTTGGTACACAATATCTTAATGATCACTATCTGTACAGGTTACTTACTCCTCATTAGGGTTTGCAAACCGGTTATGAAAATCAAAACCCGAAAACCCGGTTTTTCTGGAAAAATACCCGGATAAGTTTTTAAACTGCATTTGAAACGATTTAACATAAATTTTACACAAGAAGGCAAACTACTAATTCTCAAATCTATAATTTTTATTGGAAATTCATTGACATTTCACAAATGTCAGCAAATTGAATTATTTGTAAAAAAAAATGTGGTATGCAAAATTGCGAACACATCGACTTTGTTAAGTCATTTAAAGAGCCAGCATAACCTCAACCAAAAGTTGATTGACAACGAAGGGAGTGCCGATGTAGGGCCAAAAGCCGGACCTTCAAAAAATTAGTCTTCAGCCTAATATGTTGCACTTCGTATACGACGACCAAGCTTGAAAGTAATTGTATCAAGATTAGCTGCTCTAGATGGTTTGTCTATAAGAATACTGTAATAAAACTGATTTTAAATTTAGCTACAAAAATTGAAAATGAACTTAAGGAAAGAATAAAATCAAAACAATTCAATAAATTATTATCAACTTTTGATGAGCGGTAACCTCAGGGGCCAGAAGATACCTGAACCTGAATCTTTATAATTCCGATTTGGAATTTATAAATTTGGGTTTAATCCGCATACATGGAAGTTGTGATTCATATAAAATGACGGAAATAATTGATCAACGACTTAACAAATTTGGATTGCTTTTGAAAAATTATATTGTGGCCACATCATTGGCAAAGAATCAGAAGCTGAAATTATTCTATGTATGAGGTCGACTCTTCGTGTTACAGACATTTTATATAAAAAATCACCCCGATTAGTGGAAGCAACAATAGAAACAAATGAATTCGACGAATCTGATTGTGCGATATCCACTTCCATGATGAACTAAAAAAAGGAAGAATATAATGATGTTGAATATTCTGACAATTCATTCAAGGTATGCATTAATTTGGTTCACAATGTTACACAATCTTTCCAGCGTTCCCCGGTATGTAATGCAAGTTTACAGCAGTATGTTAAGCAAACGTTCAATGTTGAGATTGGACTAATTTTAAACTCTTAAATTCTTGGGAATACTTTACTATTTATGATCCAACGATTTTTGAAGCTCATTGATTGCGTAAAAAAAGCACTAGATGATTTACAAAAATTAAATATGCTCGAAAATATTTCTGAAATAATGCTGCAATAACTCAACCGGGAGTTTCTCTGCCATATTCGTCAAAAACGAAAATGCTTAATTTTGGCAAGCGGTTATTGGAAAGATTGTTTCAAATAGAAGCAGAAAAATAAATTTGAATTTTTGACTTATAGATGGCTAATGTGTAAGAATCAAAATTTCGTACGCTACGCAGTAATTCGCTAGTAATACAACTACATGGTATTGCTCTGTATATATAGACAATATTTCAATGTAATAAACAACATCAGTCGTCGCGACCTGATGAAGAAGACTGATTTTTTCAAATTATTAATCTCGTCTGTTCGAAACTGATTGTTGTGATTCTTACACATTAGCCATCTATTAGTCAAAAATTCAAATTTATCCGCGATCCAGCGTTAAAGGAAAGAAAAAATGTATGGGGTGGTTGGGAAGTTGATTGTGTATAAGTAGGTGTCGATTATCATGGTCGTTGTCATGCAGATTGACGCAAATGGAAGAATTTCCTACGGTTGTGCTATTAATTCGAGAGTGCTGAAATAGACCAATATACGGAACAATCACAATACACCATTACAATTGATAAAGAACCAAAGTAAAAAAAAAATAAAAAATAAAAAAAATAAAATAAAGTTTGTAGATGTCCGAGGATAGTGAGATTAATATTACAAATTTGAATAATGAAAAGTTGAAATATCGCTTAATGTTAAACATGGCTATTGAAAAAGAGTGCATGCAAAAATCACAAGAAGTCGTTAATGTCAACACGTTTAGAAATCAATGTCATTTTTTGAAGCAACACAGAAAAGAACAAACAACTAAGAATTGATTTTCAATGCCTTGCTTACAGTTAAATCAACTTCAACGGACTCAGAAAGACCCTTTTCCGTATCAGGGAATTTTTGCAATAAAATTAGAAGTCGTCTTGGTGATGAGTCGATAAATGCTTTATAGTATTTCTAAAATAAAATTTTTTTTACTTAACTATATTTATACGACATATCAGATACAAAAATTAATAAAACCAGGTACAATTTATTAAAATAATTGTACCTGGTTTTATTAATTTTTGTATCTGAATTGGAATCTATATAACTGTGGACACAAGACGTAACCACCTAAGTTGATTTAAGACAGAATTGAGTTATACACACCATGAGATTCGCCATAACCGGCTACGTATGTACATAAAATTTTAGATTTTTCCGATAGTTACAACGAAAATTACACCATAATGAAAAAAATACTCTATTTTGATACATTAAATGTCCATGCACTAACCGCCTTAAGCCCGATTTACATGATGAAAAAATGTTGGCGAGCAAAAAAAGGAAAGAGTTTGGTATATTAAAATTTGTGTATGACAAGAAAAGAATACCATCGTGCAAAAATTTTGCTGTGCGTTTTTGTCTTTTTTTTGAGCAAATGCTGCCACAAAATAAAAATACTGCTATAAAATATAATCGACCCGAATATATTTTATGACAACAAATATTATTTATGGCAGTTTATATGTCTTTCTCAATTCAACTAATGAGAAAAATTTATATTGTGTGCAGCTCTAAACAGCGACACAGCAAATATTTTGTTGGGACAACATTTTTTCATCATGTAAATTGCGCTTAAGTCTGCAAAATAGACCTAAGGCCGACTTTTCTTTTGATATAAATATTTTTAAATATAATTCTGCTGACCATGTGACCTATCTTATAATTTATAAGGTCACTCTAAACTCCATTTTAAATTTCCTATAAAAATATTACAAACTTTTCAGAAAAAGCATTTAAACTTTAAATTGTTCTACTGAAAAAACATAAAAATTGACTTAGGCGGTTACGCCTTGTGTCCACAGAATTATATAAAAATGGTGTAAAAAATGTATGTGCTCACATCAGTTGAGAACGGCTGAACCGATTTGACTCAATTTTTTTCTGTTGTATTGGCAATTGCTAGGAGATGGTTCTTACGAAAGAAAATTTTGGAAAAATCCACCGGAAAAGTCGGAAACCCCGAAAAATCGAATAACAAGCCTTTTTATTGGAATTTTGTATGTACATTTTTTATGAGACAGGTGGTGCAGTGGTTAAAGCTTCGGCACTTGGGTTGGGAGGTACTGGATTCGAATTTCACCGGAGGCTCAATGCAAATTAGTATTTTATTTTTTATCCAATCTATTTATTTCTTTATCTATCTATCTAAAAATCAATTGCCGTGCGTTTGTCTCGCAAAAACACGAGAAAGGCTCTACCGATTTGGATGATTCGTTTTTTGCTTTGTTCTTCTCAATACAGTGGTGGTTTACGAAAAATAAAATAAAAAGATTTTTTTTTATATGAATTTAGTGTGTTTACTCTGTGTGTGAGAGTTGGTGCATTGGATAAAGCTTCGGTGCTTGGGGCGGGAGGTACTAGATTTGAAATCCATCAGAGACTGCATGCGTTTTTTCCTTTGTTCGTCTCAATACACTGGCGGCTTAGGAAAAAAGAAAATTCGGAAAAACGCAAAGGAAAATCCAGAACTTCGAAAAAATCGGAAAATCGAAGAAAATTTGCCAAAACCCAAAGGAAAACCGAAAAATCAAAAAAAAAAAAATTGGAAACTCGAAAATTGCATTTTGTTTATAGGAATTTTGTAAGGAAATACACTTAACACCACCAATGAAAATTGTATTTCGACAATGATCATTCAATTATATAGCCTCTTCGGATTATTTTCAATAGATGGCGTTGGTGGCGGATTACTATAAATTTAAGTTGTGTAGAATTTTTGCAATCTATGAACAAAATTAAAATCATAATTGACTACATTATAGCATATATGTCATATACATATGTAATTTTACAAAAATAAAATAGAAATTCTTCCTGCATCAACCATCAAACGCGCATCAGTCGAGAACGGCTGAACTGATTTGGCTCATTCTTTTTTTGTTGTGCTCGCAATTGCCAGTAGATAGTTCTTACGAAAGAAAATTTTCAGAAAATTTTCCGGAAAAGTAGGAAAATTCGGAACATCGAAGAGTGATGTTTTTGTACGTGATTTCGCACCTACCCGATTCAGATGGTTTTTTAGAAGAGAAAAATTGTAAAATATGAGTGAAAAACTTGGGAAATTTCAGAAAAACCCGAAGAAAATTGAGTTTTGTTTTTCTATGAAATTTTGAATTTTTTCAAAATTTGATGTTTTGATGATTTTGGGGGCAGTAAAGCGTGAAAAATCGATGCAAAGTCGATGAAAAGTCTGAGAAAATCGTGAAATAAATTGTTAATACAAAAACTTAACGAGATAAATAACAGATAGAGTTGAGGTGTGATCATTAATGCCACAACCCATTAGATGACGTTGTACGTTGACTTAGGCATTGTGCATTTTGACAGGTGTCCTTTTCGAATAGGGCACCCAAAAGTTGGGAACATGTCGAGTAAAATCAAAGCCAACGTTATGAAAATGTTTAATACTACGAAATTTTCAAATCAAATTGGCGATGATTTGACTAATCATGATAGGTGACCTGAAAGCGCCCATTGTCATTTTCGACTGTGCGAACGTGTTATTTTTCTTGCTGCTATTAAATTGAAAAATTAAGTATAATTTACTGTTTGTGATATTCAGTTCGGTGTGATTTTTACGATTTCGATAATTTTTGCCAGAAATTATAACCATTGTAATTTTTAGGAATTGATTTTTGATTAAAATGCCGGCCATTAGCCGGTCGAACCTAGGACGAGGGAACCATAATTCACAAAGAATGCATGCGGTATCAGTGAGAATGAAACGCAAGAGCAACGCAACAAATTAAATGAACAGAGACGTGCTCATATCGGACAAGTTCGCGCTGCAAGTAACTCTTTGCTGCATTAATATTGACGAGTTGTCTGACGTGTGCCGCCATTGCCAAGCATTGAAGTTCCAAGCTTAAACGCGAAGGCATGCCGATGGCAAAGTTAAATTGCTGGTTTTGACTTGGGCACAGGAGCCATTGCGTACTTATCTCTATGCTTTAACATGACGTCATTTGGAAACGATATTGTGGTTCGCCAACCCGGCTACAATCCCAGCCACGTAATGACGTCACTACGTATTTATCATTTCGAGAATGTTGAACGGTTGTACCCACCCATCAAATGGCCCTCCATTTGATTGATTCAAGGACAAATTTATCATCGAAGCGTTGAGTTCACCGGCAAATCAAGAACCCAAGTCCTTCAAATTAATTTCGTTGGAAATTCAGAATTTGAATTAAGTTATCGTCTTGCGCTTTTTAATACGTCAAAACGAGAGATAATCGTCAATTAACGATATCTAATGACTTCAATGTCTATTGTAAGAACACAATGGTTCATTTGTTTATAATTGCTTTGGAGACAATAACTTCCGATGATCGCAAAATTATCATCAGAGCAGACAAAAGACCAACCGGAGGCTATCGACGAAGTGGAGGCTATCGACGAAATCGCAGTTGTGATAGGTGGTGAAAATGTGAAATCACGTGATATTATGATCAAGGGGCGTGATGACGGACGAGTGCAGCGCGTATACGAAACACATCGATCATATGATGCACTTTAATATCCATCGATGTTTTGTCATGGAGATGATGGTTATCACTTGCAGATAAAGATTATCAATCCATTGACCGGTTAGTTATTGAGCTGTCGATTGTACTTGCATTGCTATACAAATAGCATATTCATTTTGCAGGTGAAGAAACGAATAAGAAGGTCAGTCCCATGCATTTTTATACGTATCGGTTGATGATGCAATAAGGCATGGACAATCGTCTTTTGAGATATCGTCTATTGTTTCAACAGTTTTGCGTCGATATGTATTTGCCAAGGTCGAAATGAAACGTTTAAATCTCATCCACAACAATCAATCAAAACTACGTTCCGAGCAGTATCTTCATCTGCATGATGCTATCGTTTCGGAAGGAGATACAACCAACCTCATTTGTCGGACAATTTACCATTCTCTCAGCGACATATGTTGGCAGTCTACGGCACATGCATGAATATACCCAGGATGCTATGAGGTGTGTGTGCCCATGCGGATGGCCAAATTTGCTCATCACGTTCACATGCAATCCAAAATGGTGTAAAACTACCGGTAATCTACTCTGCCAGGACAAACTTCCAGCGATCGCCACGACATCACCTAACGTCATTGGATGTACTCAGTAAAGTGGCATAGAAGCGTGGATTACCACATGGACACATTCTGCTGTGGTTAATTGAGAAAATCAGACCAGATCAAATCGATTCAATCATCACAAAATAGTATCCACGTGCGTTGCTGGCACACACACGATGACGGTGAAAGTAAAACATATCGTGGTCGATAATCGCTGAATCGTTTCGTATTGCAAGCTTATATCGAAAACATTCGCAACACACTGCCAGTACATTAAATATGTCTGCAAATACGTGAACAAAGGTGTGTTCTACTCCTATCAGTGTTCTTCATTGCAGCTCCAGATGCAAATGACGAAGTGTCATGATTCCAATTGGGCCGTTATGTCAGTTGCAATGAGGTGATTTGGCGTATTTTCTCATGTGCAATACACAAACGTCAACCCATTGTTCAACATTTGTGGGGGCACTTGGAAAATGGACAACGTATCTATTTCACGGAAGCTATTGCTGCACATTTAGCAGAACGACCACCAGCTATTCACGAATTTCTTTGAAATTTTCCAGAACGATCCGTTCGCACGGACATTGATTTACTGGGAAATGTTAACAGCTACGCTGTTATACTTGGAACCAGTGAACGAAGAAGTTTCAACGACGAAAGAAAAGTCAACCTGTTGCGGGATACGTCGATGTGTATTCGGTTGATGTGCTTGTGGTCCTACTTCGTTCGAATCGCTTCGTACTATAGTTGGTGTGCTGTGCGCCATTTATCGAGATGCTTGCCAACGTCTGAATTACCTGGAAAATGACTCACACTGGGACTCAACACTCACCGATGCCACTGTTTCTGCGCCGACAAATCAAATTCGTACATTGTTTGCGATCATCATAGCGACGTGTAATCCATCGAACGCATTCGAATTATGGAACAACTACATGGATGAGATGGCTGATGACATTTTGCATCGAGTTTGCAAAGCAACATCGAATTATGAGCTTGAGATGAACAACGAGATACACAACGAGACTTCGATCATGATCGTAAGACATGTGCGTGCTTATGTGACATATGCGGCAGATATTTGTCGAAATTGGACATGCCAGAACCAATTCGTTCGATGCACGATACAGTTAGTCGTAAATTGCAACGGGAGCAAGTGTACGATCAAGATTCAATAAGCCAAATAGTATGAACGAATATCCCACTTTTGAATGCACAGGAAAAGAACGTGTACGACGCATTGATGAAGACGGAATACTCTTCCTCGAGGCTCCCGGTGGAACAGGTGAAACCTTTCTGATTTGATTGGTTTTGGTCACAATTCACTCGAGATCTCAAATTTTTGGATGTTCACGACGTCGAAGGAAGAGCTTATCACGAAAGTGTTTCCGGACATCCATTGGGTCAGCAAACGAGCGATTTTGGCATTGAAGAACAATGATGCAGACAGTCTGAATTACTTGACTGAAAACAAAATCGTTGGGGAAATGCATTATTGAGGCAACCAACCATTTGACCGTGTTTTTGAATGCGCTTGATTTGCCGGGAATACCACGCATAACTTGATGCTCAAGGTTGGATTTGTAATAATCATGGTGCGCAATCTTAACCATCCAAGATTGTGTAACGGAACACGATTGGCTGTGAAAAAACTGATGAACAACGTGATTTAAGCGACGATCATCAATGGCAAATTCAAAGGGGAGTAGTTTATAATTCCAAGAATTCCACCGATTCTAACTGATTTATATCGACTGATTCCAACTGTTTGGTGTTCGCTATGACGATTAACAAGGTCAATCGTTGGAAGTGTGCGGAATTAATCTGGAATTTCCGTATTTTTCTCATGGTCAATTATAGGTCGCGTGTTCGAGAGTTGGCAAAACGAAAAATATTGTTTACCAATAAGCATTGTATTGATTTGCGTCTGTATTCGATTTAATTCCATGCGAATAAAATACATTGAATTCTTTTGAATTTCCAATTCATTTCCACACTGAGAAAAAAATCTAAAACTCAAGTTTCGATAGATGCCTGACTTTGAATCGACTTTTCATTCGCTTTTCAATACATTAGAGTTGAATTCGATGAAAAAGTGAAAGGGATGTCCACTCAACAATCGTCTATTGAGAATTGAGATGAGTTGTTTGATTTTTCTCTCATTAAAATCTATTTTCGTGAAGAACAAAAGTATTTGCTCGGAACGAAGTAATTTGGGGCGGAACGAGGGTTCGCCGGGTCAGCTAGTTAAAAATAAAAACAATGAAAAAATCTTTATTTAATTGCGTTTTTTAGCAAAGTTATACAATAAGGGAGATTTTATTATAGAATTAAATTTTTCAATATAAAACCCGGTTAACCGGTTAGAACCTGGTTGTAGATTGGAAAACCGTAAAACCGCTTGTACAGGAAACACGGTTTTTTGCAAACCCTACTTCCCATACTACTTCTCCATCGACAAGAGAATTGCTCATAAACGCGAGATGGATTATCGAGCTTGCATTACTTGGAAAGTAGATGCGTTCCCTGGAGGGCTATTATGAAATTTTTTTCGATTTCGTAAAATACGAAATCGTAAATTCGATCCGCCGCGAATATTCCTATTATGAAACTTTTTTTGATCGTACAATTTAAGACCATGAAGTTTGATGTTTTTGTGGTTTTAGCTAAAATTTCAACCATCAACAGATTTTTAGATGGGCAGTCGGCATTCAGTCGGAATTTAATTCGTTTGTAATTTCACTCCACAAATGTTTGACTATGCCAACATTTTTTGCACAAAAAAAAATTAAAAGTCAAATTGGCGACCATTGGTAATTGACCTACAAAAACCACAATAATAAAGTTTCAAATAAATTGTAATAAATTAAACTAGTCAATTTTTATAAAATAATAGTTTTAAAAAATAATTAAAGTATTACAAAAATAATAATAATAAGTATACACGTATGTTTTCGTAAATACGATATTCGTCACCTATTGAGTAGTCGAATTTTGACATTTGATTTTCGTAAAATACGATTTCGTTTTTTTTTTGTTGATTCATAATAGGGCGGATTTACGATTTTCGAATTTTACGAAAGCAAAAAAATTTCATAATACGAATTTTCGCGGCGGATCGAATTTTACGAAATCGGAAATATTTCATAATAGGCCCCCCCGTAATCATAAAAACGATCGGAAAACACGCAAAGGCTTCTAACGATTCCAAACTTTCACGGTACAAAATATTTCTTAAACACACTGTTTTTATATTTCAGTTAAATGGCACCGTACTTCCGATTATCAAATTAATTAACAGATACGAAAACTCGAAAGATCATTTTAATTGAAGTGTGAGTAATACATTATTTTGTGTTCATACTGGCTCTGCTATCACTAGTTGAATTGTGTTTTTCACAAGAATTTTTTTTGCGCAATTTACATAAATAAATTGAAGCACTCGGTTTCTCTGGTAGCCGATCAACATAAAAATTTGCCATGCATTTACTAAATATTTGTGTTCTGTTATTCTACGTGATATTAGTTAACGGTGAGGACCTTTCAACAGAATGTCATAATCAGATGCTTGTAAGTTCATAATTAAAAAATCGGATACCTATAAATAATATTAATGTAAATATATTTTATAGGCAAAGTCGTATGAGGCCGACGATTGTATGGCGAAACTTGGATCACCACAGCACCTAATTGTGGAGTTTAATCACACTGTTCTACACCATAGTGAGAATGAGGTCATATTACAAGATGTCGAAACGGTACTGAATAAAATGTGTGATGTGTTGCCTAAATATTTCGACTGCGCGTTGATAATTTTCGATGTGGCTGCCGAATGTCCTCGCGAACCAAAAACCGCACTACAAAAATTTGTTCTTCAGGAAATGATTACATTTTCAAATTATGCGTGCGCTAATAATGGCGAAAAGATTAAACGTATGTTAATATGTGACATATTTTATTACTATTTAATTAATTTGAAAATTTTATCTATTTTAGTGCTTATACCATACAATGGACTAAAATTTTTATTTTTAAATAATGATTTTGATAAATGTACTGGCGTTCGGAAGACGGAATTTGAACATATTTATCAACTGTGCCCGTACGTTTATTTTCATAACATTATATACCTAAACACTTTAAATCCGATATAAAAATTTTATTTTAATTTTAGTGTGGTAGAAGCAGTCTCCTCGTGTGCTATTGACGTCATCGGTGATCATCCAAATAAAAATATTCTGTCTTTTGTTCAGGAAATCACCTCACAACTCAAGTACGCTGCTAATTGTTGAGTCAAAATAATAAAATCTAGAATATAATATTATTTTTCTATTATCAAACTAATTGATGATGATAGCTCTTTGTATACACAAAAATATTATCGTTACGTAAAAATAAATTACCAAACCGTTACGTCAAGTACAACAAAAGGATGAATACAACGAATAACGTTAAATTCGATTTTCAGGATAACATTTTTTTTCCCAATTACTGTGAAATAAAATTTCCGGATTAAAACCATAAATCCAGTTCCAAATATTATTACAAGTACCTACCATAAATTTACAGATCTATATGTATTGTCCTCATTTGTTCAATTATCCTTTATAGTGGAACAACGTTACATCCGAATCGAATTAAATTATTAGCAATCAATTGCTGAATAATTTATCAACTCATTGAATCAATCGAAATATTTTTTTGTCATTAATTTGTTGTTGGTATGTTGGTGCACATAAATCACTATTAAGTTATAAAAGCTTGTAATAATGTAAAAGTTTCTAATTTTCAACAAAGCATAACAATTTTGTAGGAATTACAAATATTTTATTTTCTTCTCATTTTCTTAATGCTCTCTTATATTTGTTCATACCTATGTATGTGTATTCAGAGACAATCGATAATAGATTGCAATTATTTAAAATGACAAATCTATATAATATTGTCTATGGCATAATGTATTATTCGTCATGTTTATGCTAATTGATAATATTTGAGTTTGTTGTTTTATTGTTTTGTTGAAAAGTTTAAAATAGCAATGTAATCAGATTTAATAAATAACTGTATTTGTGATAAATTTAAGCTTTAAATTATAAATATTTATAATGTGTTCTGATAAAATGTATTAAATATTAAGTAATTTTTTTTTGCCTGGTGCATTTAATTAATTTGATATTACGTAGGTATAAGTACTAAGCACTTAGCACTTAGTGTTTGGAAATTTATTTTTTTATGTTGGGGCTAAAAAAATAAACATTGGGGTGGGTATTAACAGTTCTACAAGTCATTAGCGTCAAAATACCTTTATATGAGAATAATTTTTGAAATTGCCTAATAATTTTAAAACAGCTTGGCTGCGAATTTACTACACACACTGCCGTTCGTTTGAATAGGAACAACTGTTTTCTGGAATATTTTAGAATCGGTGTAACTTTTCCAAGATTTCTTTTACAGGATGAGCATTCGTTCAAAATGACAGAATAAACAAATGAAAATAATTTAGTAGGCCAGAATAATTTTACTTTATTTTGTTTTTTCTTAAAAAGTATATTTTTTGTTTATTTCACTTGAATAGAGACGACCATAGTTATCAATAAAGCGGAAGTGTTAGCAAATTTAAATCGTGGTCTTTCGGGTAATTAGCGGATTTACGTGAGCTGCTTTTCCGACATATAAAAAGAATAAAACAATCAACGCAGTGCATATTTACCTCTGTGGAAAATGAATTCACCCCATATCTACTCGTGAATTAGAACAAAAACATAATTTTCAGTTTAAACATAATTATTAATGTGAACGATGAATGAAATCATAATGATAGTTTTCTTAACCTATATAATTTAACTTAATTGTAATTTATAGAAAATTATTTAAGAAATATGAATTTAATTTTTACAATTAGCAAATATGATAATAGAATTTATTTTCTTGACATTTTGTAAATAGTGTCACATTTGAGTAACCGTTAAAACAATTAAAAATGTTACCTGATAATTCCTGTTAGAAGTAGAGCGTTCCAGTTCCGCCAGTGTTGTTTTACACCTATGTATTTAGAAAATTTAGCAGGCACGAATGAAACACTATTGCAAAACACGTTTTAATTACTTGTTTTCTTAACACACTAAATTCGATTAAACATAAGAAAAAAAAAATCACTATACTAAATTACATGAAATAATTTAACACTATTATGATTTATGATTTAAGGCGACATAGCACCTTCAAATTTTCAAAAAATCGAATTTTTTTTTATGATAGAATATGTTAGAATGATCGTTTAAAAACATAATTTTAATAATATAAACACAAAAATCTCAAAAAAAAAAAATTATTTTATTTATTGCGCAGCGCGCCAAAGTCGTTTTTTTATGCGGTTATCTCGAAATGACGAACTTTAAACGCGGTTATCTCGTTTTTCAAGTCGGCGTGCAAGATTGAGAAAAAACTACGTATCCAATCGTTCTAAAATTTTATTTATTTTTTTTTTCAGAATGAACTACGGAAGAAAAAATCGGCTTTCAATTTTTTGAGTTACAACTAATGGGGGGGGGGGGGACAAAAAAGCTGAATTTTCGAAAAAATGCCGAAATATTTTTATTTTTGCCCTTTTAGTTCATTCCAAGGGCGATCTAATGCTGAATAACACAGCGTTTTTTTTAGACGTTTCTGAGAGTAGTTATGATGCACGCCGCGAATTTTCAGTGTTTTTGGAAAGACGAAAGGACGGCGTAGCAGACGAAAAAATATCTCTTTTTATTCCATTAAAAAAAAAATCTTTGAAAAACTTTTTTTTTTCAATTTTGTCCCCTTTATAACTAATACAAATTTAGTAACTACGAAAATAATAAGTTATTGAGCATGATTCAAAAAAAAAAACCATCAACATCAAATAATTAACAAGGAAACCCTTTCAATCCGATACAGTACTGACCACAATACAATTTTCTACAGTACGTTTGTTGCATACAACAATTTGACGCAGTGATGGATAACAGCAAAGTTTTAGCCTTCTTCCGAATAATTACACGAACAACCATGTGGCAACCCGCAATATATTGTGATCCAACGGTATACCGTTTTAAGGATGTATGCCACGTTTGCTTTTCTCGAGCTAACGGTGTAAAGTATCTGCTAATGCCAAACAACCACTTAAAACCACTTCTAATAATCTAAAGCCTTATAAGGAACTTACATGATTTTAACTACGCTTTTATTCGAATGGTTATTCAATGCGTATATACGCTAGCTGATGTAAGCACTTTTAGCAGTCGTGTATTAAGCCCACGATAGTTCCAATGCTTTTTGTAAAGACTTTGCACAGCAAATGGTATACATAGCTACACAAACAAAATAATCACTAATAATAATTACACGAATTTAGATTGAGAAATAAATTTTAAGATCAATTTTAAGTACATTACCTCCGCTCGACTATAGGAAAAGTATCTCCTAGGTCGTGTGCCGGAAATTTTATTTTTTTAATTTTAATTTTGTGGATTCAATTATTCACGTTGAAAATTTGGAAGAAGACTGCTTTAACAATGTGCATTACAAACCAATATTCAAAAAGAAATCAAAATTTGTTTGTCATATCAATTTCCCCTATAATTTATAGACCGAAATCAAGTTTTAGCGGGTTAATTGTTGATGATGGTATACCGGTTGGAATGAGATGAAGCAATGACTAATGCGATAGTATGCAGACAAAGTGATTCATACAGTGTGTACAATAATACCAGGACAAATGTTGAAAGTTGTAGTTCAATCCTTTCAATAAAAAATGGGTCGAGGAAAAAACTTAGTAAGGAAGAAATAGCCCAAATTCAATGTTCAATTTTATAAAAAAACCAAATGAATATGGCTCAAAAAACAAAGGCCGAACTGTTGAGGCTACATCTGTAGCCGATAAGCGGGCCACATTAAGGACAGCATCCAATTGCACACTATCTGGAGGCGTGTGGAGGCGAGCCGAATAACAGTGTGGACTGTCATTAAAAAATCAGATCATCTTATTCGAAGAAAGCTTCAGAAGAAAATGCCTCTAGAGCTGTTTCATTTTATGGTCAGGGAGATTTTTAATTTCCAACCTGAAAAACGGCCGCATCGTTAAGTGCACATATATGCATCCTTAAAAAAACATTTCCCTATTTCAATGATACTTTTGCGCCATTGCCTTGGATATATCAGCAAGATAATGTCTTATCCATACAGCTAAATACATGTTATAAATTTTAATATTAAGTTGATAAGATAGATGTCCCTTTGGTTCAAATTGAACTCGTTTCAGGGGCACCGATTCTATCAATACACGTAATCTATCTACCTATCTATCTAATCTATCTACTTAAGAATAGAATGGATTTCTTCCAGAACCAATTTATTACTGTTTTTCGCTATATCAATACGAAATGAATTGAGGAATATAAAGTTTGTATACAAAGTGAGAACCGACACATTTACGGGAAGAAATGCTGAATATTTTTAGTTTACTTAAGCCAAATAAGAAGAGTAGAAAGAGAAAACACAGACAGACCACCACACACTTCTTAAATGAGTATAGGCAAATTGTTAAATAATATTGGAGAGATCACACTGAAGAAGGACCTACGTGATTGATTTGAATTTCGGAACATTTTTTTTGAACTGGAAGTTAGATCGAAGGTTATAATCCGCGTAGTTTGCGAAATCATTTCCACTAATAATGTAAAACAGTTTTAATATCTTAAAAACATATAAATGTTGTAACGGCAACAACTCTAATGATTGAAATGTAGGCCAAGAAGGGTCTTGAGTAGCTTTAAAACCCATAATACCAATTATATGCTTCTGTCGCACATACACCGAGTTTAAAATAGTCTGACATGCGCCACCCCAACAAGATAAACCATATTGGAGGATTGAATCAACCAAAGCACAATACACAATGCGCAGGAGATAATATGGACAATATAAACGTAGGACATACATTTTCCTTGCAACCAATAAAAGTCTATTTTTCAAGCTTTCGACTTGAGTCTTCGAGTTCAGCTTTTCATCTATTATAATACCCAAATATCTAAATTCACTTACTTGGTTTACCTGAAACCAACCAGTTGAGGCGCATGGATTATTACTATTACAGCCGAATTCATGATAGTTAACACTCAGGACATGCTGATGAGTTTCGTTGTTTGAAATGCATGAATTTAGTTTTATCACTTAACAAAAAGTTATGTGCTTTCAGCGAATTCTATAATGATACTAAATCTTGCTCGATGCATTTAATATTGTATGAAATATCGGGACCGGAGTAGGTAAAAGATACATCGTCATCAAAAGCAGTGCGGAACCCATTGAAATTCTGTGAAAATATTCCATTAATGTAGACTAAAAATAGCAATGGTCCTAACACCGAACCCTGTGGAACCCCAATTTTAATTTCCAGTTCATTACTCAACTGTCCGTTTACTCTAACATATTGAGTTCGACCACTTAAGTACGAGCTAAACCACTTCTGAATCTCGCGAAACCCCACCAGGACAATTTCTTTAATAAGATGGTATGATCAACTCTATCAAAAGCCTTTATCATATCAATGAATAAAGCTGAGACAGTTTGGCCATTTTTCATATGATCAGTTATTTGATCCAGAAAAGACAAATGTGCCTTTTCGGTGTTCTTGTTTTGTCTGAACCCGTATTGCGATCCGGAGAATAAGTTATTGACATTTAAAAAACTTAAAGTTCTTTTTTTTCATAACCTTTTCAAATATTCTCGAAAATACAGGCAGGAGTGAAATTGGGCGATAATTGTTAACACACGATTTATCACCTGTTTTAAAAATCGGAATAACTACAGCTTTTTTTAGATATAACGGAAACGTTCCTGTTTCCACTCTTAAATTAAAAATAAAGGCTATTGATTATACCATCTATTCCAGGAGAAGATTTTTTTTTTTCATGGAATTTATCACATAATATAATTCGCAGGCGTGATATGCGAGCAAAAAAAACTGTTTACTGTGTGATTACTGTCCATATTCGTTCCTTGTCAGTGGTTGCTAAATCAACTGTTGAGATGTTATTTGAACCTACACTCGTAAAAAATACATTAAATTCATTGGCAATTGCAGCTGGATCTGATACATTATATCCTAACTAACGTGTTAACGGTTTTCCAGTTCTTGCGAGCACTTTTATCATTAAGACGAAATTGATTTTTGTCATAATGGTTTTTGGATAAATCTATATTTCGGTGTACTTCAAGCTGTAGTTTCGTAATCTAGCATTATTAGGATGTTTTTTAACTAATTGACAAAACTTATTTCGTTTACGTAGGAGATTTAGTAGATAATTGGACATCCATACATTCAATTTATATGATTATAATCTATGTACTTGACTTGTGCAGCTACTAAGATGGTTAGAGAAAATTTCTATGACATTGTCAAACGCTACTTATGCATCTTTACAACTAAGAACCGCACTCCATTCTTCAAATGTGACTAAATTTTAGTTTTCTGTAATCAGTAAGGGATAGTACATGCTTTTTGTTCGTTTTTGGGGGGACTGAGATTAGATCTGGCTGATAGTTCAGTCTGAAACTCGCAAATCTAATACCGTACACGTAACTTTTTGAAAATGTCTCTGGTCGAGTCGGTAAAGAACATTATCAATACACGTGCAGAGCTATTTGTAATACGTGTAGGTTCAGTGATTAATATGTCAAGACGATAATTGGACAATAAAACTAGAAAATTATCAAGCTTGGAATTAGTATGTAAAAAGTCGATATTAAAATCACCCATAATTAAGAGGTTAGTATGCGATAAATTCCTTAGAAAATTCGTAAAATCGTCAAGGAATATTGAGAAACTCAGATAACCGAATCTATATAGGCATAGAACACACATCAATTTAGAGTTAATTGAGAAAATTACGCCTAACGCATTGAAGCTTGGATAATCAATATTAAAATGCTTGCAATTCAAGTTATTCACAGCGTAGATTGCCACTCCACCGGACCTATTAAGATTATTGCCATTAACAAACAGATTGCAGCCGTCTACACTATAGAAATCCATTTCCGTCGCAGAAATCCAAATTTCTGAAAGTCCAATAATCAGTGGCTTCACATTAACAGAATCTACGTAAGCTAATAATTTATCTGTGTTTCTCCTCATGCTTCTTATATTTTGATATAAAAAAATGATCTGCTTTAATCTATTAGTCATTAAAGAAGGCCAATAACGAATATAATCAATGAATCGATTTTAAATCATGAATATCGCAGCAAAATTTAGAGCTTTTGCCTCGCCAAGGGCGACAAATGAAGCCTAGCAGGAGATTTCTTTAGATTATTTAAAATCTTTGTATGGTTCCATCTCCTATAGCCGTACGTCTTCGATTTAGCAAGCAATGCGTAAGGTAGGACGTAAAAATCGTACCGCGAAAGAGTTGGGAGTGCTTTGGTCTTAGAACAGATTACATAGAATAAAACATAAAAAAAAGTTTTATTAGAAAATCGGCGGTGGCTTTAATTGTGTTTATTAGTTACAAAAAATCCCAATTCCATAATAAGCAATTAAATGTGAAAAACTTGTATTTATTAAACCAAATAAAACACAAAACATTATTGACTGAGTTCTATATTTGTTTCAATAACGTAAAATTATAAATTTATTCTAATTGGAAAATTTTATTTATTAATTCATATTTTGGAATTGGTGAGTTTTGCTCGTAACTTTAAGAATTAATGGTTTTTGAAACCAACTTTGTCAGAATATCGACTTAATAAAACATGTAAATTAGGATTATAAAATTTTATTTCAAATCAGCTTCAATACATATACCTATTCCATTGGTATAATAAAATAAAATAAATAAAATTCATTGTACATATTACAAAAAAAGCAGGACAAATTTTTATCTCGTTGACGTTTTAAAACTTAAACTATCAAAATATTTTGATGGCAGTATTCGACATATGCGCAACTTGGTTCACGTTCCTTCGATCTTCAGCGGTTTGATCTACTTTGTAATAAAGAACTGAGCGATAATACTGCAACTCCTTATATCCGCCCAATTTTCGCCGCAGTGTTTTATTAGTAGATTACCGACATCGTCTTTTTTTGACTGTTTTACAGGAACTCCGAATTAAATTGTTAGCTGGATTACTTATCCATTTTCCGCAGATATTTCCAAATACGCATTTGGTGCTATTGTGGGTTCCTTTGATTTCACCTTCTTCTCCAGCTGGGTAAAATCTCTATCCGGGGGAATATACGAGTGGCCGGGAATTGGGAATGACTTTCCTGAGCCAAAACGAGAGCATCCCCAAAACGGCAGAATTTTTATTTTGGAGCCACAATCATCACAGATGAGTCGCACGACTGAAATTCGTTCGAAACTAATTGAACATAGTGGGTGGTACAATGCTGAAGCTATTTCATTGGCTCCCTTTCCATATTCGATTTAAATCCAAACGTAGAATTGTCTTTATTAAGGCAGTCGTTGGGCCTTGCACAACTTCAAAATTGTAGAGATATAACTGCCTAGAGAAGTAGGCTGCCCGATCTGGAATTTTTGGAAAACCATGTTCTTCTGGCAGTCAAAATAAATGGTTAATATTCCCTCGTGTTCTTCCTTTGCCAACTGGTGAAATGTTTCAGCCCGTAATTTATGAATCCTCATCTATATCATTAGATCTGGTTTTAATTTTGTGTCAGTAGCAGCTGTTAATTTCTCGGAATACGTAAGACAAGTTGAACATTTGTCGGGCGATGATGATTTGAATCCTAGATTTAAGCACGTATTAAAAACTTTACGAAAATAGCCGGGTGTCACATGTAACTCGAGAGAATGATTGACGATGTACATGCGATGCGGTACATTTTGTTTATTGACAAATCGCCTACCAAATACTGGCGACAAGCATTTTTCGAGCGGCAATAGTGAATGTCCGCAACTTGAAATTTGCCTATAAATAATAAAACAGCTGTTTTTTGAGGCTGTATTTGCCGCCGTTGCGATCACCTCTTCGAGTTTCAGCCGGAAGCGAACGCTGTTCATAAAACCGCCTGCATACCCCATTTACAGGTTATTTGGCAATATTTAAAATACTACAAAAAGTTTTTTGGCATACAAACTACATTTGTTTGGGGAATAAAATGCTCAATCGATATTTTCCATGATAAGTTTGCAATATCTTTCTTCCGGTCGGTTCTTGCCGGTGGCTTCATATTACAACAAGTTACGATAAATTTATCCTGTTCTATTTTATTATGCGAACTGTAAAATGCTTTTGAAAATCGCAAAATTTCTTTTCCATTAAGAGCCGAGCATTTAAATTTCGATCCGGCGTATATCTGTTAAAATATGGAAATAATTAAAGCAAAATAATTATGAATAAACGATTAATCAAATTTGATAAAACACATACCTTTGTGCCTTTTCGTGTTCTTTTTTCCATGAACTTGTATTGATCGAGATTTTACGTGGTTTTCAAAACACTATCAGTCACGTTTTATCACACTTAAATCAAATTAAAGAAACACTTGTTACAAAATAGCAGGCTTTATTACTTGACCATTTATTTATTTATATTACTAGCCGCTTGCCTCTGGTGGTAGCTATGTCACTATAGTCATTTATAATTACACACTTGAATCGCAAACTTTTTTTTTTTTAACAAGCTGGGCACCCAGGGGATAAACCTAATTCAAATATGCTGGATTCAATGGTGCTAGTCTCATTTCAAAGTTAGTCCCCATTTTTGAGGTATCGCTTTCGACATGTTTCGGCAGGTCAAGAACCATTAAGATTTTCGTTTTGCTTTTTCAGCAAAGTTGTTGCCCACGCCCAGCCAAATAACTCTGCCGAACATGTCAAAACCAAAAAACCACATCTACATTCACATTTTTGTGTTATTTTTTTTTTTTTTCATTTCGACGAAAAACACTTTTTTTTATCATTTTTGTCCATTTATTGAATTTAAATCGACTTAAATCGAAGAATAAACATCGCATCAACAAATATAGATACAATAGAAACTACTTAAAAGAAAATTAAATCGATTCAGGTGATTTTATGGTGTTTTTCTTAATTTTTTTAATTTTAATTTTATGATTCGTTCGTGTCGTCTTCGGGATCTTCTTCCTTTTGCAAATTCATACAAATGTCACCCAAGAGTGTATGTAGCTTTTTGCCGCTGTACCAATGTTCGAGCCTTGCCGTCACTTGGTCAAAACTTCGGCGATTGTTCGGCGAATTTGTCCACATGACAATGCAAAAAATGTATTTTCAATGACATTCAAACGTTTATATTATGAAAGCGGCCAGCATATTTGGACGTGTGCAGTATGGTCAACCTTTCAGATCTCGCGAACTATGGTAGTGCAAGATATTCTGCACTACGTACCTAGCCCCGAATGGTTTTGAACAGGGGTAAAGGGGAAATAGGATCATGTGGTATCGCAACGGGCCACTACTGATGTAAGTGTGTAACCTTGGCCTAAGTAAAACACAAATATGTGGTGAATGAATGTGGTTTTTCGGTATTGATATGTTCGGCAAAGTTGTTTGTCATGACTTGCGCAACAACTGTGCTGAAGAAACTTTTTGAAAATATTCAAAATAATTTTGCGAAATAAAAAACAAGTGGTTAATAAAAATGTGTTTATTAAGTATAAGTGTGTTTTGTCAAGTGCCTATACGGCATATAGTGTAAAAAAAATGTTTGTTTTTTACGACATTTTGTATAAAAAAAAACCTGGGTGCAACTATTTCGCCGGAATAATAGGAACAACTTCGCTGAAAAAAGCAAAACGAAAATCTCAATGGTTTAAGGCTATCAACGTGAAAATGAGTGAAAATGACTCAGAGCTAAAACGCATATCCTGAGCGATATCTCAAAAATGAGCGATGTCTCATATCCGGAGCGATATCTCAAAAATGATCTCAAAAATGATCTTTGAATTCAGCGTACTCGAATTAGGTTTACCTCCTGAGTACCCAGCTTGTCACTTTTTTCAACTAGCACTGTGTTATTAATTCTCAGCTAAGGGAAATTGCAAATTGTTAGTAAGCCCCGTACAACAATTAAAAATATTATTAAAAGGTACAATAACAACAAACGAAATATTAATAAAGTAAAAATAAATCAGAAAAAAATGTTTACTGGACGTGATGAACGTTGGATTGTCAACAAATCCACAAATAATCCACAACTGAGTGCGCCGAAACTTCGGGATATAGTGGAACAACAACTGCAAATAAACTGTAATGCTGAGACTGTTCGAAGAGTTCTATACGCAGAACAGATTTACATGGCAGAAATGCACAAAAGGAACGATTCGTTAGTCAAAAAATAAAAAAATGAGATTGGAATTCACCCACAACTACGTAACGAAGGATTTTTCATACTGGAAAACGTTTTATTTACGAATGAAAGTATAAATATAACCTATTTGGGTCTGATGAAAGAGTCAAGGTTTGGAGAAAACCCAATGAAAATGTGAATTCACAGCATTTGCGTCCCACAGTTCAACACGATGGTGGTCATATGGTAGTTTGGGATACTTGTTCAGCAGCTGGAGTTGGTAAACTGCACTTTATTCATGGAAATATGGATAAACATCAATACTTAAATATTTTAAAAGTAAATCAATCAATTTCATTAAGATTGAAATTCGAAAACATAAGATTTCAAATAAGAATGAGTTGATAACGGTAATATTGGAGGAATGGAATAAGGTTACCCCTGAGTATACCAAGAAGCTTGTTGGATTTCTATTAAAAAACTAAGTTACTTTTGAAATATTGTTTGTAACCCATTTTAGAATCTAACTTTCGATGGGCCATTTTCATTGTGAGCTGCAAATGTTTCTCCTTTTATTTACTTGTTATTTGTTGTTATAATTATTATTAAATTAATATAATTTTTTTCTTGTTCAAACAAGAATACAATAAATTTAAAAAAAAAAATTAATTTTTAAACACATTTCACTTAACTTTAATTAATTAACTTAAACTTAATATCACATGGTAGTGGGCTCTCTATCAAACAGCACCATAAGAAATTCCAATTGTATCACGCGGTACCCGACGTCTTTCCGCAGATGGTCTTCCTGTGTCTGGTTAACTCTCTCTATCACTCCGTCTGATTTTTTGTTCTTGAAACACGGGCGACTCTAAATTTCTACCTTGACCCGAGTGTATTTCTAGCGGCATTCTGCAAACTGCAGATCCTATTGATCACAAATGTATCTGCTACTGTCCGGGCTTCCTCATTTACAATCGTATAGGGTTCCACCCACTTGCTGAAGTAGTCCATACACACCAGTATGTAACGATTACCATTTTCTGTTTCTGGACCTGTGATGTCCATTGCTCTTCGTTCAAATGGTGCTCCAACATTGTATTACTGCATTTTTCCATTCGCTCGAGTTTGCGATCCCGTCTCACACCACACTTCACACTGTTTGCACCGCAGTCTTTAACTTCTCTCCGGCAATTGACCCAATAAAACCAAAATATTGATTCCTAATTGTGCTCCAGATCTTCCGCCGTGTGTTTCCTGTAGCATTTTATATATCCGATTAGCAGGTAGCACAACTGGATGTATATTATTGTCGCCATTTCCCAGATTCTGACTAGTATTCCGTCATCTATTCTTAGCGAGTGCCACTGCACCAATGGCCTCGTCGGTGTTCAGTTTTGAAAGTGTTTAGGCTTGTAGTCGTTCGATCCATCTAGCCACTTGCCCGTCGGGTTCCTTAAACTGCATGAACCATTTGAGTGACGCATGATCCGTTCGAACAAAAAACTGCCCTTGCAGTTATTTGATGATATATTTAACACTGTCCACCACATCCAGCAGTTCTCTGCGTGTTACACAATAATTTTTCTCTGCCTTATTGAAGGATTGGCTATAATACGTGACAACTCGCTCTTTGTTCTCTTGCTTCCGTAACAACACTGCACCTATCTCCGAGTTGCTAGCATCTGTACCCAAAATGAATATCCCACCGGCCTGCGGATACACCAAAATGGGAGCACTGCATAATTTCATCTTTAATTCTTCAGATTTTTGATGTTCTGTGTTCCACTAAAATGGTTCACTTTTTTCGATAAGGATATGCAGACATCTGCAAAGTTTGGAACAAATCGTCAGTAGTATGAGCATAATCCTAGAAAACTTCTTAGTTGGCTAATGTACTGGAAATCTTGGCCCCTGACAGCATGTTAAAGGTGTCGTCAAAACGTAACGGATAACTGTCTTTCTTTGTTACTTCGATTAATTTACGGTAGTCAACGCAAAATCGTGTTGTTTTATCCTTTTTCTGAACAGGAACTCCATTGGCGAACTCCGCTGCTAGACTTTTTATTAATATATCACGTTCCATTTTTTTAGTTAACTCGGCAGTCTCCCGCTGCTTCGCGAGCGGTACTCTTCTTGGTGTTTGCCTGATCGGAGTAGCGTTTCCTGTGTCGATTCTATGATGCACAATTTTAGTTTTCCTAGTTCTTCATCATTATTATATATTAAAAATCTAGGATTTTCATAAGAACGTTTCCCCCTGTAAATTTGATTGATGTCTTGGCTGTTAATAAATTTTCTCACTCGACGTGCATGATGATTTCCAATCACAGCAAATACATCGAACACATCCCTTTTCCAAATTCTGGGGGACATACTATTATTTTCCATTTCTTTTTCTAAAAAATCCATACCTTTGCCATAAATGGAGATCACGAATTGCTTATCGAAGTGTTGAAAGTTTGTTTCCCCTAAACTGGAAATAACTGGAAATAATTATGCTGGTTTTTGTAAGCGAGCAAAACAATTGTAATTTATTTTGATCCACATTATTGTTTCTGAGGAAATAAAGCCGTGATAGCGAACGGCGCCATGATTTCTTTGGTTTCAAATCTTTCATCTTTTCAGAAACTGTGTAATCTCTCTAGCTTTACGAATTCAACTCCCAACATGCAATTGGTTCTCATTTGGTTACCTGGTTTATGGATTTTTGGAAGCGCATAAAGTTTTGGTATCTTGAGACTTAAAAACATTAACTTTCATTGCAAGCCACTTCCAAAGATAATTCCAATGTATCTGGCTTTTCGTGATAATTTAGCCAAACCGTTTTGGCCGCCATTGTTGATCATCTCTTGTACTCGTTCATCGTAGCCAAATTTGTTGTGAGAGACTCACACAATTTTTTGGTACTTTCCGACAAAACAAACTGCAAGGACCC
This sequence comes from Nephrotoma appendiculata, assembly GCA_947310385.1. Lineage (NCBI taxonomy): Eukaryota > Metazoa > Arthropoda > Insecta > Diptera > Tipulidae > Nephrotoma > Nephrotoma appendiculata. The sequence continues at coordinate 55,285,219 of OX371223.1, forward strand.
CTTGGTAAATTTGTCAAAAAAAATCAATTTTTCTTGTTGCTGGAATTGGATGGCCAAGTGAATCTTATTAGATTTTTAAATGGTTTGAAAGGCTGATAGTCCTAACTCAAACTTTTCAGGAAGTCATACTGAACTTGGTGATAAACATATAAAATCTCGGGATATTCAATTCTTTAAGAAAATCTTAAATTCGTACGTTAGACAAGATTAGGAAAGTGTGTATTTAACCACCTAAATCCCATTTACTTTCCAAATGGTTTAATAAGTTGCTAGTCTTAACCTGGACCTCTCAGAAAATTATACAGACGAAGATGTTTTCAATACCTTTTCTAAAGAAAGTATTGGACTACGTGAATCCTATTAGCTTTTGAAATTATTTGGAAGGTCGATAGTCCTAACCTTTTAGAAAATTATATAGACCTAGGTGATAAAGATATAATAAATCTCAGGATATTAAATTATTTAATAAAAGCCTTTTTTAAATGTTAGTGATGTGTACGGCACTAATGAACCCTCCCAAAATAGTTCAACACTAAAAAAATTTATTAAAATATGATTAAAAACACTATCTGGTTATTATCCAGAATAACCTAAAATTATTAAAATATTTTCAAAATTCCCCTAAATGTCATTTATATTTTATTTTTACCAATACAATCAAAAATTTATTTATTCTTGTTGGTTTAGGATCAATATAGTTTTAACTTCAAATGGAGGTAAAACTATTCCTAAAATCAGTTCTACTCTAGTTAGGTTTAACTTCACTTGCATAAATTACTGATAGTTACAAATCTTTGAATGAGAGAAATATCAATATCATACTCCCTGAACACTGATTGAAAATGTACGAGAAGCGGTAAGAAAACTCTAGCTGCCTTGAATTCATTTTCTCTTGTGCTTTTAAGTTGGAGTTCAACGATCAGTAAATGTACTCAATATTTAATCAATACCCGTTGGCCAACATATAATATTAAATATCCCCATATCAATCCAAAACAAATTGTTTGCTGTTTATGTAAGCAACTTCATTAAATTTAAAAACTCATTGCTTAAAAAACAAATATTGAATATTAAATTTCAAAAATCAAATATTAATTAGAATAAAACAATATGTCTTATAATTTCCATAAATATTTATTATTGTTATTCTTTTTGTGTCTCCTTAATTAAATCATTTATTATTCTCATCTATGAAAATGTGTACCATATTGTCATCAATATATACATATTTGTCATTTTCATCATCATCATAATCATCATCACTTTGCATTATATATGTGCTCGTATATACAACATACTACATATATACGAATTGACACCATTTTATCATACCAATTATATGAAACCATTCACAACATAGTTTCTAGATATTGAAACTACATGTATGTAGCATGTGTATAGCACTAAACATATACATATACTTATATGTATATGGATGGAATGGTGGTATGGCATGAAACTACATACTCGTACATAAATTTTCATTTCGTTCGACATTATAAAAAATTGATAAATTCTAAACCATATACGTTCTGTACTGTGCACATAGAAATAGAAATTTTTTTTTTACAATTTTCCGGATGGTGATGGTAAATGCTGAGGAAACCTCTTCATGAGCTCAAAACAAAAACCTCATCCTGTTTTGGGATTTTTATTTACCCAACTTTTGTTTTTTTTTTTAAGATTTATCTTTACACATTTATGAATTCTTATCTATCACAAATCTCGTCTGTCTGTATTTGCGACTGAACACTACTGGTGCTGCAGCTTCTACTATGCTGATTCATACTTTATGTACAAATTATACGAGTAAATATACCAAAACTGTTTATCTACAACAAGTAGAAGTGTATATACGAGAGATTTGTCTCTAGTTGGTCCCAGTGGGATTTAAACATAACATTATGTTTATGAAATTTTTATGATTATTGATTTTTAATTTTTTCTAAACATTTTTCACTATGAACTCGAATAGTTTACACAAAATAGTTTATCGTGAAATGAGTATACGACTATGTGGAATGAAAATGATTTTACAATGTGTCGTCAATGAATTTTCTTAATACTACTTGTTGAATTTGGTTGATTTGGTGAAAATGTTATTAGTTAAAAGCTTATTTACTATGTTTTGTTTAGTGCTTTAGAGACGAAGAAACCAGAATCATAAAATACTGACTATAGGATAATTGTTATTAGTGGCATAACGATTTAACACAAGCAAACGAAAATTACGTAATAAATATTACTGTCTGATCGAGGATTTGCGGCTATTGGTCTAATTAAAGTTTTAATTGACCAAATGGCACAGTGGTTAAAAGCTTTGGCGTTTGGGTACCGGGTTCGAATTCTGATAGGGGCAGGATGAAAGGAAATTCTAAACAACAGATTACGATCTGTGAAGAAAAATAGAACACATCTATGACCCCCTGTCGGAGTGCAAAACTCATGGGCCGACCCATCTTACATGCCAGTATAGGCTGGTATCGAGCTGTGCAATGTGCAGATGGTGATAAAATCGGACATATAACCTTTGGCAGAGGCAGTGGGCAAGCCTTGTCTCTAGAACAAATTGCAGCGGTAATAAAAGAAACGAATGGGGTTTAAGCTCCACCTGAATCGCAAATGTTTGGTAAAACATAAGGTCAAAAATTAAAAATCACGTATGTCATCGCTAATTAGTAGAAGTCAATGGTTATCCAAACACCTTGGAGTTCCTTCAAAAAAAAATTGGAAATATTTTTTAGCGATATACAGTAAACCTTCGATTTAACGGACGCGCTCGATTTAACGGACCCTTGATTTGCGCGGCAAATCGACAATTTTCGGTTACCGATTATGATGGATTGATTCGGTGATTCTTAAATGATGTTTGAAAAAGATTTGGAATATGGCCATCTGGGACGGAACTCTACTGCCTTAACTGATTACGTTGGGATTGGATTTGTTTAATGGAAATAGGACTCATTAATGATAACGATGAAATTTGGCACGTTGGATAAATATGGGATTATAAAATGATAAACTGCTGTACTCGCCAGAGGAGGAGAAACCTAATCATAATCTTCCTCTTTTCTAATTGTAGCGGAGAGTGTAATTATTGACTGTTGTATGAAATTTACTCCTAAACCATTTATGCTCTTGTATTGCAAGTAACTCAAAAGTATAAATTTCCGCTTGGTTCGAAAGGTTCTGAAAATTTCAAGGTCTTAGAAGACATCATATTCCATGTTCCCGTAAACAGTTTTCGAGGTCGTTGTTGATAAGAATATTATAAATTTATCCGAGCCCTTTGTGTAGGGTTCATAACATGATTTTTTGTGAAAGTATATAGGTAGTTGGCTTGCCGCTCAACCCACTAATTACATGAGTGGGTCACGTATTAGTAATAAATGTTAAGGCATAAAGCTCTATCAGAAACATGTTATCATCACGAACCGCTTGTTTCAAGAAAAATACCTGCTTATTACCAAGTTCCATCCTAGTTTAAATTACCGAGTTCCGTCTCAGCTGACTATATTCCAACACTTTTTCTAAAAGTTATTGAAGAATAATTTGTCCATCCAATATATTCAATTTCAGCATAATCGGTTAAGAAATTATTAAATTCCATTCCAAGTGGCCATATTCCAGAACTTTTCTAAAAATCAATTAAGAATCCTATTTCCATCCGACATACCCAATACCACAATTTAACCATCATAATCGGTTAAAAATTGATCGAGTTCCATCCCTCGTGGCCATATTCCAAAATTTCTTCACAAAATCATTTACGAATCCGATTTTCATCCAGCATACGCAATCCCATCATAAACGGCTAACAAATGCTTCGGATTTAGCGTTTTTGTGGAATCCAAACAAGCCCCCTAAATGTTTTATGTATGCCTTAAGATCTATCACCAGTACGTGATGTAGTTAGTGGGTTGAGCGACAGGCCAACTACCTACTCTCACAAAAAATCACGTTAGACCTTCAGATTTCCAGAACTTTACGAACCAAACGGAAATTTATACTTTTGAGATACATACTTGCAATAAATGGTCTGGGAGTTAATTCCATAAAACAACCAATAATTACACTCAAATAGAGCAATCAGAAAAGGGGAAAGTTATGATTAGGTTTCTCATCTTCTGGCGAGTACAGCAGTTTATAATTTTATAATCCCATATTTATCCAACGTGCCGAATTCCTTCATTATCAGTTAAATAATAGCCGTGTCGCGTTCCAGGTGGCCATATTATAGAAATTCTTTAAAAAATCAATCCCACGTGGCCATATTCCTAACATCTTTTAAGAATCCCCGAATCCATGTCCGTTAAATCGAGGGTCCGTTAAATCGAGAGTTTACTTTATATCGCTAAAACAATTTCCAATGTTTTCATCGCCTCCAAAATCACACTCCTAAAATGCACGAACTCCGCAAAGAACTGTAGTGTTTGTATACCCATCGACTTCTCATAATTAGCGATGACATACGTGATTTTTAATTTTTGACCTAATGTTTTACCAAACATTTGCGGTTCAAGAGCTGCAAACCCCCGTTCGTTTTTTAATTCTTTTTGTAGCGTGTCTTTTTATTAAAAAATAATAAATGGGGTTTCGAATGATGAATAAAATCTAAATCGCGCTACGGAGAGACATCACGTATGGTCGCGAACAAATTGTACAAAAACAACGGTTATTGAAGGAAAATATATGGAAGGAGATTTCGGTTGAGCTAGGGTTTCAGAGTACGCCAATTATTAAAACGTTTTAATTTTGTTGTAATATGTTAATTTAAATCTAATTTAATAAATTATATTTCTCAGTTGATGAGTGTCAAAAGATGTGGAAGCGTTTTCGAGAAAAATTGACAAAGCACAGACGAAAACCCAGGAGTAGAAATGCCGCAATAAGTCAAGTTATGTCCCCTTGCATTAAAAGCATGCAGTTTTTAATACCATTTCTGGCTGACCGAATGCAGGAATCACATGGGCAGAATTCTGAAAGCAGAAAAATTAGAATACACACGTTTATATGGTGTGAAATACATGCATTCTGCTTTGCGATCAGAATTCTGACTCGTGTCACTATTTCTAATTTTATGCTTCACAGTAGGCTGCGCTTCATAGAAGAAAATATATCTAACAATCGCAACTATGTTCATTCGATTTTTACTTTATTTTTTTTTTATTTTGACGTATTATCAAATATTAAATAGTATCAATATAGGACACTGCCATGTAATACCGTGTTCCAAAATTTTTTTCTATAAGACAAGAGTGAAGTTAGGAGTTTTAGTACAAGTTCGAAAAAAATTCGAAAATCAACACAGCTGGTGAAAAAAAACTGTGTGTACAAATGAAAAAGTAAATGTCATGTGCATGTCCAATCAAACATAGCCTTAATTTTTAGTGTATTTATGCTAGTAAAATGCTAGAAACGTTGTATAGTTCACCGTTCTGAATATTGGAAGTTCCTAATTAAAAATCTTAAGTCCATCATGGTTTCTTCAGCTATCCACAGTGAAAATATTTGCATATTACTGATGTCGTATTTTTTTGTTACTGGTGATAAGTACATGCCGTCCCGTTTAAAAGTATAGACCATGCCATTATGTTCGATTCTAATCCATAGGAATTATGTACGATGTAAATGTTGAACTCTTAAGTGTTGAATCAACTGCAGACGAGGAAGACGGGCAATACATTATGGAAGGTTTGGCAAGTAGTTTTCTGTTTACGGTCGACTGGACAATTTGAGACGGAATTTTCTCGTTTAGAGAGTTATCGTGTCCGTGCACTAAAAAAATTCTGCATGGCAAATAACGCCCATGTAGCATAAAGAGGAAGTTATAATATTTTAATTTAAATTATTTTATATTTTGTTTTTTTATTTTTAATTAATATTTATAATTTTTAAAAAAAAAATTACAGAATTTTTATTTTATATGATGATAATTATGCTGTGTACCATGCATTATCTACCTATGGCAAAACAATCACATTCTACGAAATGCCCTTTAAAATTGTTTCGTATATGAAGGGCATTTCGGAGGAACTGTTTTCTTCTGAAACTTCCGAATGACCTATAGAAATTAATGCATCATCTTCTGTTGAGATTTCTTGTCTCCACCTTCCAGTGAATATTTACCTCTGTGAAGATAGCCTAAATTTCTATCCCCGAAAATCGAAAAAGTTGCTTATGGCAATACTATACATTTTTATGTATACTATTGCGATATCTATATATATTAATTATAGCAATAAACCTAAATTTGCAATTATTCCAGGATATTTGAAATGTTTTCAAATTTTTTTTTATTTAGTTTGACATTTGAAGAATTGTATAAATTGTGAAAAAGCAGGGGTTTGGGGGCGGCAGCCCCCCTCATCTAAGGTATACAACGAATTAAAATAACATTAAAAATATTTTGTATATACTGATATTTGATTTTTTTAACATTTGTGGCACTATCAGAAGAAGCGATAAGAGCAATAAAAACACTTTGATCTGTGTCTGCAAGGTTGACGAAGCAATTAATATTAAAAAAAAATAAAAAAAATTATTGGAAAAATAAAAAAGTGAAAAATTTTCCCCTTCTAAAAACTGATAGGAAACAATCCTGCATTTAAAAATTTATATTCCTTATCTGATTTTCTCGATGTATACGTAAAGTAAAATTACGCCAAATACCGACAGCGAAGATCAAAAATTACTTTAAATATTATTCCTTCACCAAAATGCAATATTTTTATTCTAATCCCAGAAAAATATTTGTGTCATGATAGTTTTAGCTGTCATGACAGTAAATTTTCGGGGCTGAGAGTAAAAGTGTCGTGATTTTTTGGGCTGAGAGTAATAAAAATGTCATGACAGCAATAATTAGTGTTGCCATCGCATTTTTCGGGGATGGAATTTGGGCTATCTTCACATACATTGAATATTTGTCCATTAGCTTTTTCTCTGTCTATATCTATCTATATGTATATGTACGTCCTTCTGAACCATTTAGCACGGCATATCCGATAGTTGTAGGTCGATTCGTCTACGGGTAAACCTCTAAATCGATTTCTACCAGGAAAAGGTCATATCAAATTTTGTAAGAGGAGGGAAAACGGTATCCCCTTAAATAACGAATGGTGCATTGATAGTTGATGCCGGTAATTAATATTCATTTTTTGGAATATTTAGGGTTGTATGCATCTCCACATAGCGCCTTCTCAAAAGAAGTATTTTTAAATACTCCGCTATCACTAAATCACCCAGAAGATCCAATGTCCACGGGCAAAAAAGTGTTGCATCGCAAACCGTCATTAAGATGATACTGCACGACCCTTTGTAGTTTAATACAAGCAGTTTCACTGTTCGGAAAAGCCAAATAAAATCTTTAAATTAGTTAAGCTAAAATTAGAATTATAGTAAAAAAAATTACCTGTATGGTTCATAGCAAAGTTTTCCCATTGGGGAAGTTCCATTTTAAGAGTCTCAAATTGCTTGACAGGTTTCTGAAATTATTTGACTAGTAAAGCTTGGTAATAGTCTATAATTGTATGATAGATAGAGACTTCTTTGTTATTTATTATTATTAACACAAATTTTCACTGCGCATTCCGTTTGAGCTTAAAAGCTTATATATAAAGAGTTGCGGGGTTCATGTGCGGGGTTCATAGGATCCAAATACATATTGCAATTATAATTGTTCGTGTGATTTTTTGATTAAACCTTTCCTGGAATTCGTGTCCCTTCAACGTGAAATTATCATTGGTCAGCAACTTAATAAATGTTACAGCATCTATTTTTTTTCACACTATCAACTTCCGATCCACAGTTCAATATTTGAGTTTTACCAGCTATGTAAACTATAATCGATTAATTATTAAAATCAGTTATGAAAAAACAAGGTTGATATACTTGAAAGTGAGGTAAGAGAGTGAGTGAGAAATATCTACATAAAACAGAAATATCATTCACATGGTATATGTTTCAAAAATCTTATTTAAATTTTTTTACCTTAATGTTAATGACAAGCGTGCCCCAGTGGATATTGATTTCCTGGATAGTGTCAGTTTTTCGATGGCTGGTCCAACTTTATATAGCAGTTCATCTAAAAGATCTACACTCATCCGATGATAATTAAAAAATTGGAAGATTTCATGACGTCGCATCTCTTGTACCAAATTGTCATAGTGCCCTTGCTGCTCTCTCCGTTTTAGTAAGTTATTTTCCCAACATCTGGCAGACTTTTGAAATTGAACTACATATTTCAATATATTGTAATTTATTTTGTAAAAACTTCTTTTATCAACACCAACCAGTGCGATACAACGATTTTAAACGGTAATTTGTAAAAACATTCCAGTACCACCACAGCACTATACAACAAAAATTTACAGAAATGCAAAAGGCGAAAAATAAGGTTTCTATAAAGTGCACCCCTTAGGGGAAGTTTTTTGGGAGTTGAGCTACACGGTTAGAAATTAGACGTGATTTTTAACTTCTATTAGCTTACACCAGCGCGAACTTAATCTATAGACGTCAAAGTTATTAAAATGTAAGACTCTTTTCGAGGTAGGTAGTTAGTAACGACATGTCGGACGTGAAAAATAATTTACCTGTTAAATGTTGCTAAAACTACTGTCTAAAATTTGTAAAATTTGGAATGAAAATGTAATGAAAATTGACTACCCAAAATAAGAAATCTATTGACCAAAGTCTGTTAACTGAGATATTTGGTTAAACACGAAATTAACTCCTTTATAGGTAATAAAATACGTAATAGTACTTTAATTTTGCGTGAAAACCAAATTATTTGGAATGTTAAACAAAACATCTATTTAGTGCCAAATTTAGCGCTAATCGAATCTTTAGTTATATATCCAGTTGATTGTCATTTTAAAATCTTACTATGTTAATTATTGTTATATTAAAGTTTCCATTATGACACGAAAATATTTTATTCATTTTGACTGCGACTTTGATTTGAAATAATTAGAGCCAATAAATGGTTGGTGTTTCACATTCTTTTAATTCTTTGATTATTTCGTCCCATTTTAATAACTCCACGCCCAATAAATAAAATTTTTGCTTGAGTTTCGAAGTAAATTTTTAAATCCTAATCAATGAAAGATGAACAGTTTTTTAATGAGAATTTTGCTTAATATTCGGGTTAAAATTGAATTTGTCTAAAAGTCGCTGTTGCGAATAATTTTTCAATAAATCCAGAATAGTTTTTCAGAATAGAAATAAATACATTTTTTTTACCTAACTGATCCAAGCAACTTTAAAAATCTAAAATTTCCCGGGCGAAAATCTCAATTATCTGGTTCTCGTTTGACAAAATTTGAGTTTCATAAATAAGAATCTAATATTATATACATAACAGGTTTCTGCAAACAACAAATGGAAAAAAGGGTACGATAACATTGTTTTTATCCTGGTGTATGTCGCTGTTAAGGCCATCATTTCACAAATTTTGTAATTCGTATCTGATCGTGAACAACCTCAATAATTTCGACTGATTCCGTTTCATAATTACAACCTTTCTAAGCTTTCGGATATTTGGTTACTTTGACTCTATAAACTGGTTACTTTCAAATATTTCTTTTTCTTACTTTTGATCAGGATATACAATAATTCAAAAGGTAAAAATTTTCAATTTTGTCACCTGTATCAATAATATTCCGAAATATCGGAAAACACCAAATTTTTTTATCGTATTACACTAGCAAGTATAACTGAGGATAGAAACTGAGGATTTACACCACCTTCCATTCTAATTTAGTACTACACACAAACAAATTCATAAAAAATATCACACTCACACTGTATTTGACTTAAAAGCTGAGGAAGGCCTCGTTATCTGGAGTTACTATTTAGTACTTATTTTTATTATGTACTTGTTCAAATTTAATCCACTATGTTCACTAAAAACCACTACTAAATATCAATTACACATTTTTGGTTTTATAAATAAAGATTAGCACGAGTTTAGGTATTTTCTCTCTCTCTCTCTCTCTCTCTCTCTCTCTCTCTCTCTCTCTCTCTCTCTCTCTCTCTCTCTCTCTCTCTCTCTCTCTCTCTCTCTCTCTCTCTCTCTCTCTCTCTCTCTCTCTCTCTCTCTCTCTCTCTCTGGCACTATATCCCATCAAGGGATTTGGCCGCCTCAAATGAGGTTTCATAATCATATTTTCATTTCGGATAATGATTGATTAATGCATTGATCCTAAACCAGCCATGAAAAATTTTTTTTTTCATTTTCACCACCGGGAATCGAACCCTTTTACCTCCAGTCGCTGGAACAAGCATGCTGACCGTTTTGCCACCGAGCCGGCGAGTTTAATTATTGATATTTTAAAATTCAAACTGCAAATAAAAAATTTATATTCTCATTTAATGTTTCTCGGGAAAAAATGGAACAAAATATCAAGAGAATCTACAAAATTGCTCATAGAGAGACAAATGATTTTAAAATGACAATAAAAATGGCGTCCTTTATCGTTAAAATAAATATTATTTAACGCCCTTAATTTTACTGGGTCATCAATTTAACTTACTATTTGTTGTTAAATTTGATCCTTGTATTTATGTTGATCTAGGTAAAAGTTTGGTAATATAATTAACGTAATTTAAATTAATAGTTTTCGGTAGTGAAAAGCTATCACAATATAACTTTATTTTCCGAATCTAAGAAAGAATATTATCGTGTCGTATACTGAAAGAATGTTAAAAATAACCTCTAACTTTTTTTGCTTGTTTCAATATCCTTATTTTAACCCCCGAAAAAGACAAAACGTCGCAATTTTTACCGTGTATGCTAATATATTGTAATTAACTTGTAAAAAATTGCAGAACCACCCCCAGTACGATACAATAAATATTATCCAAAAAACGAAAAGTGTGGTGTAGCTTTGTCTAACGCCAGTCCGCACACCAATTGCAGGATAACGCGACCTATATAAAAATTTCTAACTCATAAATTTGTAATTAATTTGTAAGAAATTCCAGTACCATTTCCATTGGATTGTGCTACAAGTGCTGGTGCAGCATTAGGGTCATCCATTTTTTGAATTTGGTGTGTTTGTTCTTGCTTGTCTACATCCAAATCGATTTGATTCACTTCTTCATTTAAATTGTGCAGCAGTGTCATTTGCACGTGACTGTGATATTTGTATTCTAACTCCGAAAATGACACCCATATCGGCGTTATAAGTAGATAATAGGTAAGTAAGAAAAAGCTCTATCTCGACTTGCGAAAAAAGAAAGCGAGTAACGTAATCATCATTCCCGAAAATGACGCCCATGTAAGCATTATAGGTATACATAGTAGGTAGGTGGCATAATTGACATTGCCTCCGTCCATCACACCTATCACTCATAGAATATACACACTAATTTTTTACAAACTCGGTACAGAAGTTAGCTACGAAGGTAGACAAAATAAAAGCGACAAAAATATTCACCACAATCGCTTTAAGTACTACTGTCTTGGACCTAACTAATTATCAAAACATTCAAACAATCACGGAATAATAAATCCTCTCATTCTAACCAGGGAACAACTTGACCAACTATTGAATCTGGTATACATCTAAACAGTCAGTGTTTGTGAACCCTAAAACGATGGAAATAAAGATTAACTAGTGCCTACACATTCATTTAATAAATATATTTGGTAATAATTGGATTTGCTTACCTATTTTCCTGGTAGATTCATCTCGCAGAAGTTAAGCCTAAATTTAAATATTAAATGTAATTTTATTTTCTCACTTACCTTGGCCTTCAAAATAAGTTCCGTTTAAATAAAATTAAAGGTCAATGACACATATAGCAAATAAATAAATTGTAATCCACAACATTGTTATCCACAAAACGATTTATAATCACCATACAATCAATGATTCCCCTACTCTAATAAAGAGGTCAGTCGTAAAAGATTATTGATCGTTTGCAGATGGCAATGTGTCTGGAAGAGGAATTAAAAAGTGGTTAGTCAGATAATTTGTTAGCAAGAAAATTTTTATAAAACGATTAGATGTAAAAGAAAAGCCAAGGGTTAAGGTAGATAAATATTTAAATTTATTAAAGTAATTGTGAAATATGTGGATAAGTTGTGCATAATAAAATATTGTCTTTATATTAAACTAAAATTTGTTAACAAACATTTTGGAATAAACATTTTTGGTGCCGAAACCCGGGATGCTGTTTGGTTGAAGCGTATAGAAGAAACATAAGTACATGGTGTCGAATCATCCTTTTGCATACTTCTGGAAATTACGATAAGTAGCCATTTTTACATATATTATTTTGTGCATTTTTTTTTGTTGCGTTCAATAAAAATCGGCTTAAATTTCATTTTGATTTGTCCTAAAACAAGAAAACACTTAATTAAAAGTAAATTGTAATCAAGTTATTAGTTAGTTGATACGTAATTAAACGATAAAAGAACAGTGAAACGTGCAATTAAAATAAGTGAAAGTGTATTTTTGAACTGTAAATTACTATTTCGAAATGGAGAGAAACATACGTGCTAGAGATCGTGCAATGAATCAGTTGAAAGCCGTAAAAGTATTTTGTGAGAAAATAGATAACACTACAACGTTAGAAGCACTACAGATTCGCGAAGAACAGTGCGAGAGACTTTATAAGAATTTCAACGATTATGAGCTAGAATTACTCGCCTATGAGCAATATGAATCCAAAACAGAAGATGTAGATAACATGGTGCTCAATACTCTTGCGAGACTAAGGTCAGCGATAAACTCAAGGTCAACTGAAACTAAAGTTGAAGTGCAGGACTTAAATGCTACTCTAGGCCAGTTTATTGGACAACAACAAAGTTTTCTCCAAGGAATTAATCAACCGCAAAATGCACGCTTACCAAAAGTAAATATCGAACCATTTGCTGGAGAGTACAAGTTATGGCCATCGTTTCACGATTTGTATGTGACGACGGTACACGAAAACAAAACTTTAAGTACCGTACACAAGCTACAAATTTTGAATGGTTTACTAAGAGGAGATGCTGCGACATTAATACGCCACATTAAGGTAACCGAGCAAAATTACTAGGAAGCTTGGGCCAAACTAGTGGCTAGGTACAATAAACCGAAGTCGATAATTTCCAATTTAATACAATTATTCTTGGATCAAAGAACCTGCAATCAAGCTAATCATCGCGAACTGCGGAAATTGTGCGATACATCGGATGAGGTGATCCAAGGGTTACGAGCATTGGGCGATAAGGCAGAATTGCGAGACCCTTGGTTAATCCATATGATAATAAATAAGGTCGATAATGATACGAGACAATTGTGGGCTAAAGAATCCGTAAACGAAGCGTTTCCTACATTTGATAACTTTTTAAAATTTTTGGGAACGAGATGTGATGCTCTTGAGTCTTGTATAGTAGGCACAAAACCAACCGGTGCAGTTCAAAAACATGTACGAGCTTTTAACACCATTCAAGCTAATAAATGGAATTGTGTAGCCTGTAACCAAGAACATTTACTGTACAAATGTCCTGTATTCAAGAGTATGAATGTGGAAAACCGATACAAAGTCATAGAAAATTCGAAAAGTTGTGCAAATTGCTTGCGGGTAGGACATTTACAACCACAATGCTACTCACGTTCTGTATGTTTGATTTGTAAAAGACGCCATCATTCTCTACTTCATAACGAGCAACAATCAACAGTTCGGCATGCAACAAATCACCAACAGTCAACAAATCTACACACAACAAATGAAATCTGCTATACAACCACGGAAACCAAGTCACCATCAACTGCTGCTTCAATAGCTTCAACCTCGCATCAAACAAACATAAATTCAACTCTGCAATCAACATCATCATCACCAAGCACAACTAAACTACCAACACAAGAAACAACATCCTTGCATGAATTTCAGACGCCTCTTAAGACAATCTTGCCGACAGCCTTGATATACATCCAATCAAGCAACGGGAAGCCAATGATAGCCAGAGCACTACTCGATTCAGGTTCTCAGTCATCGTTTATATCTGAAGCTTGTATGGAACGCCTAGGTTTACCACGAAAATACTCGCATATTTCAATATACGGCCTAGCATCGTGCTCTGCAGGAAAAACTAGAGGAAAAACAGTCATCACAATAAAATCACGAGTACTTCCACATTACTCTATACAATTAACAGCACACATAATTGAAAAAATCTCATCACCTCTGCCAGCGTCGAAGATACCTATTCCAAGAAGCAATGAGGTGTGGCAGTTAGATTTAGCAGATCCACAATTCAACATACCTAGTACAGTGGATTTACTAATAGGAGCAGAATTCTTCCTAGAGATGTTAGGAGAACAGAAAATGTCAATAAATAACCTCCCAGTTCTACATTCGTCTAAGTTTGGCTGGTTAATAGCGGGTAAAATATGTCAGGATGGACAAGAATTTCTTAGCGTCCAAAATTACAACACAAATGTAGACTCAAACAATAGCAACGAAAATCTAATGGAGCTTTTAAAGAAGTTTTGGCAGGTAGAGGAACCTACAACGGATACTAAAAGCAGTAAAGACAACGACCCCTGTGAAATTCTATTTAAAACCACCACAACCAGATCGGCAGATGGAAGATTTATCGTAAAATTGCCATTCATAAGTCCACGTCCAGAATTAGGAGACTCATTAGCAACGGCTAAATCAAGAATAATGGGTATTGAAAAAAGATTTGCCAGGTCTACCGACTATCGCCAAGAATATAGTCAATTCATGGAGGAATACATCAGGCTAGGACACATGCACCGGGTTACCTGGTCAGACCCACCGCGGGAACACAACCACAAGTATTTCATGCCGCATCACGCAGTTGTTAAAGAAAGTACTACGACCAAATTACGAGTAGTGTTTGATGCTTCGTGTAAAACCACAACAGCGGTCTCATTGAACGATTGTTTGTTGACGGGACCAAAACTACAGCCGAATCTAACAACTACATTATTTCAGTTTAGATTACATGCCATAGCAATAAATGCAGATATAGAAAAAATGTATCGACAGATACTGGTAGATCCGTCAGATGCCAACTTCCAGTGCATCTTATGGCGAAGAAGGCCCCAAGAAGAATTAAGTCCATACAAATGTATGACCGTTACCTATGGAACAGCATGTGCAGCGTTCCTAGCCATCCGAACGTTAGAAGAGGTAGCCAAAATATATGAGACGAGATATCCAGAAGCAGCTAGAGTCATTAAGAATAATTTTTATATGGATGATCTACTAACCGGAAGTGACACAGTAGAAGGTGCAATTATACTAGAAAATCAGATCGCAGAAATACTAGGTAGCTGTGGTTTTAGACTGCGCAAGTGGAAATCAAATTCCCAGGAATTTTTGAACTCCTTGGCAATGGTAAATGCGGAAGACATTCCTAAACTGATTGAAGATGACCAAACCACGAAAACTCTAGGAATTATGTGGCATCCTCAACTTGACATATTCACAATAAAAATAATCAGTCAACCGAAGGACATCATATGGACAAAACGGAAAATGTTATCGGAAAGCTCCAAACTTTACGATCCATTGGGCTGGTTATCACCAATCATAATTAATTTTAAAATTTTAGTCCAGAAACTGTGGCTAACCAAAGTAGATTGGGACGAGAAAGTGCCAGATAATATAGTACGTTTATGGAGCAACGTTTACTACAAACTACCGTACCTCCAACAAATCCAAATACCTAGATATCTGCAAAAATCAGCAAGGCCAATTTCCATGCAATTGCATGCATTCTGTGATGCCTCGGAGGTCGCGTATGGCTGTGTGGTGTACCTTCGGTCTAGTCATGCAGATGGAACCATAACCAGTCGCATAGTCTGTTCGAAAAGTAAGGTAGCACCGTTAAAGAAAATAAGCCTACCTAGATTGGAACTTTGTGGAGCGGTAATGCTAGTGGAGTTAGTTAAATACTGTAACTCGATATTACATCTTGGCAATGCAAACATCTACGCATACACAGACTCAATGGTAGTTTTACATTGGCTATCGGACATTCCAGCTAGATGGAAAACTTTCATCGCTAATCGCACCAGCGCTATTTTGGACATCATATCAAGGGAGCAATGGAACCATGTAAAATCTAACCAAAATCCAGCAGACTATATTTCCAGAGGAATAACTCCACCACAAATTCCTATGTTACAAATTTGGTGGCAGGGCCCTAGTTGGCTACACCTGAAAGAAACCGAGTGGCCAAAAAATATAATTACCAACCCAGCAGCAACGGTGGATACTGAAGAGCGTGGTAAAGGAATATGCGTTTTAATGGAAGCATCAACTATCGAACCTGTAGACCAGTTATTGACCAAACACTCGTCGTGGTTCAAAATAAAAAAAATAATGTGCTATATTCTGCGGTTTTTTCCACCCAAATATAGAAACGGAGAAAGGAATAAAGGATACTTAACATATCAAGAGTATATAACGGCCGAGAATTATATTGTACGTGCAATTCAAAACGCTAGCTTCAGTCGGGAAATAAGTCAATTGAGGAAGGACAGGGCATTGGATTCCAATAGTAGCTTAATCTCATTAGATCCATTTATCGATCAGCAAGGTGTCCTACGAGTAGGCGGGAGGTTGCGAAATGCGAAAATAAGTTATACTGTCCAGCATCCCATCATTTTACAAAAAACCCATATAGCCAGCAAACTAATCATAAGGGAAGTTCATATTTCTAATCTACATGCAGGCAATACCTTAATGATGAATCTTCTACGGCAAAAATTTTGGATAATCGGTGCAAGATATCTCATCAAAAGCCACATCAAATCTTGTGTCACCTGCATTAGATATCGTAGCGTGCAAGGGCAACTAAAAATGGCTGACCTACCAGCGGAAAGGTGTAATAAGATAAGGCCTTTCCTAAACACAGGCGTTGACTACTTGGGACCTATCTACATTAAAACTACGCAAAATAGAAACGCCCCCCTAACTAAAGCTTACGTTGCTGTGTTTGTTTGTCTCGCAGTAAAGGCTGTGCATCTCGAGGTGGTGAGCAGTCTTAACACCGAAGCTTTTCTAGCGGCGTTAAAAAGATTTGTGGCACGTCGAGGCCTTCCAAATAACATTTGGTGTGACAACGGATCCAATTTCATTGGAGCAAATAACGAGCTGAAAAGATTAAAAGCAGAAATAACATGTCAGCAAAACAATTCAATAATAACAAATTTTCTATTACAGAAAGGAATTAATTTTAAATTCAACCCGGCTAGCGCGCCACATTTCGGCGGTTTATGGGAAGCGGCCGTAAAGTCGGTGAAACATCATTTCAGGCGAGCAACGAAAGAGGCCAAACTCAATTTCGAAGAAATGACCACATTACTCACACAGATCGAAAGTGTGCTTAATTCCCGGCCATTATGCAGGCTTAATGATGAACCCTCCAACCTAGACATACTTACACCTGGTCATTTTTTAATCGGCGAGGCATTGCTTGCGGTACCAGAACCTATATACGAAGACGTACCAGTGCATAAACTATCCAGATGGCAAAATGTTCAGCGGCGGCTGCAATCGTTTTGGAAGGCATGGTCCAGAGACTATTTACATACCTTACAGCAACGAGGTAAATGGACGAAAGGCAATTGTCCAATTAAAGTTGATGATGTCGTATTGATTAAAGAAGACAATCTACCACCCAGTCAGTGGTTACTCGGACGAATAATTCAAACTCATCCGGGTAATGATGGCATAGTACGTGTGGCCACTATTAAAACGGCTGTTAACACAATCAAACGTCCAGTAGTCAAATTAATATTATTTCAAAATACTACAATGTAATTACGTATTCTACCTGGAATAATTTGTAAAGGCCGCAAATCCAATACATATTACAAAAAAAAATATCGTAGTAAACTTAAGAAAATAAGTTCCAAATATTTTCTTAACGCGGGGTAATATATGTTTGTGAACCCTAAAACGATGGAAATAAAGATTAACTAGTGCCTACACATTCATTTAATAAATATATTTGGTAATAATTGGATTTGCTTACCTATTTTCCTGGTAGATTCATCTCGCAGAAGTTAAGCCTAAATTTAAATATTAAATGTAATTTTATTTTCTCACTTACCTTGGCCTTCAAAATAAGTTCCGTTTAAATAAAATTAAAGGTCAATGACACATATAGCAAATAAATAAATTGTAATCCACAACATTGTTATCCACAAAACGATTTATAATCACCATACAATCAATGATTCCCCTACTCTAATAAAGAGGTCAGTCGTAAAAGATTATTGATCGTTTGCAGATGGCAATGTGTCTGGAAGAGGAATTAAAAAGTGGTTAGTCAGATAATTTGTTAGCAAGAAAATTTTTATAAAACGATTAGATGTAAAAGAAAAGCCAAGGGTTAAGGTAGATAAATATTTAAATTTATTAAAGTAATTGTGAAATATGTGGTTAAGTTGTGCATAATAAAATATTGTCTATATATTAAACAAAAATTTGTTAACAAACATTTTGAAATAAACAGTCAGGATCGTTAGCAATCATCGAAGTCACAAGTAACAATATCAAATTTACTAATCGAATTAAGGATTCGACTTGTCAATAAGCAAAGGTATCAAGTGTATAAAGAGTTTCTATAACCAACAAGAAATGAAGATGAGTATGTGTACCTCAAACCATCAACAGAGTATTTAGCAATTATTGATTATAAGAACAAATTTTACCTGATGCCGGAAGCAGAGTTAAACAAATGTCACAACATTGACGAACATATTATCATTACACAGCCAAAACAAATGAAGACGAGTGCAAACAAAGCATACCTCTCATTATGTAAATCGAAGTCAAAACCATGGGTGCCATTTGCGGAACAATAACGACAATGATCCAAATCAAGGGAACTGAAATTTTAAAACTACAATCATGGTACCTTATCAAACATCAAGGAAGTATTCGGCCGGATTCCACACGTAATTTAGTACCTTAAATACTAGTTCTGTCTAACCATCAATAAAGATCTCTGATCAACTGTTAAAAGTTCAAGATTCTAATCCATTACGAATATCTCAATGAATATGTAAAAAAACGTAGCCTTCAATGTGTTTGATTGAGAGGAAATAACAAAATAATCTTATTTTTTTTACACTATTTGCCGTAGACACTTGTCAAAAAACCCATACACTTAAAATGTGTTTATTAAATCTTATTTCCTTGGCATCAAACACTAGCGGTTAGTATTCGAATCCACCAGTGGCACTATTCTGGCTTTCTCTGGGAATAGGGAATTGGGAAAAATATTTTCATAGCATTTTTGTCTAAATTATAATTTTCTCGCCTACTGTTTGAATTAGTTTGATGTAAATATTTTCGAAGCAAAGTAGATTGGGAAACATTTGTTCAAAAAAAATAGTATTTGGAAAAATATCTCCCAATGTATCCTTGTTTCAAAAATATTTACACCCAACTAATTCCAACAGTAGGCCAGAAAATTATAATTTAGACAAAAATGCTATGAAAATATTTTTCCCAACTCCCTATTCCCAGGGAAAGCCAGAATAGGACTACAATGGCACTATTCTGGTAATTCGCCGGGAATAGGGAACTGGAAAACTGAAAACTCAGTTTTTTCTGGGCTACTGAGCAAAAAAAGTTTGATGTAAATATTTGTAAATTCATGGGAATAATTTTTCGATAGCGAAATTATCAGGGAAAGTTATTCCTAATTTTATTTTGTTTTCAAATAAATTGCCACTAATTTTTTACCTTAGTATGCCAGAAAAAAATTATTTAAATAGAATTTATATGTAAATTCTTTCCCCAGTTCTCTATTCCCGGGGAATTACCAGAATAGTGCCACCGATCGGATTAAATAAGTATTTTGTATAATAATGTTGTTGTATTTTGTGAAGTTAATTGTGGCAAAATGGCCTACTAAGAATTATAATAAAGATAAAAAAATTCCACCAGTTGGAATCGCACTACAAACCTCGTGCCTTGCTTAGGACATAGCTTAAGTGGTCCGTGATGTAAAATTTTTCTAAATTAGTTTTGGTCTTCAAGTGTATGACATATTTATAAGACATTCTCCTCACCGAATTTCCACGGTGCACCAAGAACTAACCATGAAATTGATATAAAATTCCGTAATTATTTAAATATTTCAACCAAAAAAATCCAACAGACATAAAAATATTAAAAATCTTTTTTTATATTAAACAAACGAAAATAATTTATATTGCCTATTTAATTTAATTTATTATAATAATTATTTATATTGGTAATTTTATCTTTGTTGGTCCAGCAGAGGGCTAGAAAGAGACAAGGGTGATGGAGAGCAACAAATATGCAAAAAATTTAATTTTCATAAATTTATTTAAATAAAAATTGTTTTATTATTATTACAATTATATTAATTTTTTTTGTGCAACAACAAATAAAAATATTTTTAATTTTAATAGAGAAATATAATAAATTGTTGTTGTTGTTTTTTATTTTTGGGTAAATTAACTTTGAGGTATAACAACATAATTTGTTTTTTATATTTAAATATTTTTATTTTTTAAATTTATGTATAAACATATTTGTATATACAGTATACCATATATATACTTTATACGAGAGATATCCATGTAAAACAAATTTTAATTTAATTTTTAATTTATTTTATTAAAAATAAATTTAATTTATTTTATAGTTATATATAAATTATTTTTATGTAAATATGTACAAAACAATTATTATTACATTTTATTTATGTTTATATTTAGGACATTTTTTTGTTTTGTCATATTTTTTGGTTAATAAAATAATTTGGTTTGTAGCAAAATTACAATTTCTGGTAAAAACACAATGCATGCATACCTAACCTAATATAGCAGATACTCGTCTGTCGGAGTGCAGAGGACAATAAGAATAGGAAATGCATACTATATGAATTTATTTTGGTTTATTTGGTTTCAGATGAAAAATATTTTAAATAAAATGCAATTTTGTCACAGATTTATTGTGTTATATGTTTTAATTATGTGTGTTATGGTAATGTTTCGGTTTTTAGACTTATTGAGACAATAGTACAGGGTGTCATGTTTATTCTTAAGTATTCAATCAATATTTGTAAATATTTTGTGACCCGCGCAGATTTCTCTCTCTCTCTCGATAGAACTTAGAAGACGTCAGTATCCTGCTCTGGTAAAGCGCCAGTTTTGTATCTCGAAAACGGTGCGAGATATAGGATGACCCATCGAAACCGAAAATTGCAGAAAACCGAGAGGCTTGTGCCTATAATTCAGACCACGGATGATATTGCCGAGAGTATAGTATTTTTTCGATATTCAGGCTGTATAAAAGTACGCATTTTCAGTACTTTTTAGAAAATTCAAAAATTGTCACTCGTAATCCATTTATGAAACACCTTTTGTAGAATAGAAAAATAACAAAATGCAATCCTTTGGATTTCGTCTAAAAACGAGTGGCCCATCCATCTAGTGTTTGCAATTTCAATACCCGGTTATTTTGAGTATGGCAACACTTACGTAATTCGTGTTATGACAGTATAATGTTTGATGAAATTATTGAAAATTTTCTTTCAAAATTGTGAACCTTCTAGCCAAACTGTAAGAAATTCTCGTAAAAAATTCAGTAGAAATGAAATGCCTACAAGGCAATGGTTCATGAAACTGGATTTTTATTGGATAAACCAACGTGCATTTACAGCGCGTACAGCCGAGAACATTGAAATTGTTGCTCAGAATGTGTCTGAGCATCCAACATCATCAACTCGTGTTCTCTTAAAGACCTAGGTATAAATGTGTACAAAGCTCAATTAGTATTTCCACGATTTGATAATTAGGCTGTTTACCGCTAGGAAGAAAATGAGCATTTTTACCGAAAAACCATTTTTTCCGACGAAGCTCATTTTCACCTCAAAGGTTACGTCAACAGAAACCAAATTCCAAACGTTACACGTTAACGAAAACATGAAATCAAATTGCAAACGTTAGATGGACCACTCTGTACTAGCTTGAACTAAGTGATATTTTGAGCCAAGTGTAAAATTTTGTATGGGCTGCGTGCGAAATGCAACTCTTTCTTATGGATCTCTGAGCAAAGCATTATGTCTGTTGTTGGTTTAAAAAGTTTTAAGTGTAAAATCTAAAATTTAAATTTAAATGCATGTAATGCTTGAAAGTAGGGGTGACATTTGCCAAAATGTACCAATAAAAATACTTTTTTCCTTAAATATTAATTATTTAAATTCACATTAGAGTCTGTTGAATTAGACCCAAACCCCCGGTACCTTGGTCTGTACGATCATCAAATATAGTGATTAAGATTATTTTTGTTGCGACACAGAATTTCCATTCTAGGTCTGCTCTAACCAAATTTTCACAATTAAGCGTTTAATTATTTTGGTTCCTAGCATATGAAATTACATAGAAATATCGACAACTTTCTACTTTTTTAGTTAACGCTAAAGTCGTATTTATGTTAGCGTCAGAATTCTCCGAAAAAGTTTGTCATACTTTGAAGTGAAGTTGGCTGAAATTTTTCCTAATAATCACAAAAGATTTACAATTCTAGTTTTGTAAATTGGCATTCCTGCATCAAAAATTGTCGAAAGAAACATATTTTAATTCGAAGGGGAAGTTTGATTCCAAACAAAACGTTTTGGTTCTCTTTCAATGCCCTCAGTCAGTGCTTTGTCCGGAAAAATTATACACACTTAGAAATGAAGTAAGCTGATAATCGTTATGTTTTTTATTATTCTAAAACGAACACAGAAAACAAAATTTGAATTTTTGTTAAAAATAGTTCAAAAGTTCTAGTCGTTTGTTCCCAGATTTACCGTAGGGATATGCTCTGTGGTGTTCGCGTTACGGTCAAGCGGTACTAAACTGTCTTTTATAATATTTGGTCTTCAATAAGAAGAATTTACCCTGATTTAGTGAATATGCAACGCGAAATTTCAATACAACTTTTTCTTATTCTTATAGTCCCTTCTCTTACGATTCTACACTTTGAGTCAGATGTTGTTAGTTTACACAGAGAGAAAGCTTCTAGGGAATTTCTAGACGGCTGGTATTGTGGTATTGTACTCCCAACATTTTTCCAAGATCACTCTCACAGTGAAACATTCTTATTCTACAAATTCCTCTACTGTGACATATGTGACAAATACTTGAACAAATTCGATTAGGTCACTTCGTGACGGTTGTGGATCTTGGCTGGAAGTCGTTAGTAAGATTTCTGATGTTTTTAAATCACACTCGAGTTTCAGCTTTTCGCTGGCATTTGCTTATAAATACGCGCTTCTTTTGTCAGAGGAATTTGTATATGGCTTCCCTCTCGCTACAATAATCTGTTTGAGCGCTGCTAGTGTTAGGAGCCTTCTTTGCTTGTTTATTAAATGTGGATGATAATTTGCACTTGTTTCTGAAAATCATGAACATATGACCTAACTGCAGTTGTTCTGGTGGAATGTCTATTCGAGATCATATAACGTGACCAATGAGATTTTTTGTAATATTCCAATTCATTCAAAATGTTTTGAAGACCCCCAGATTTTAAAAGGTTGAATCGGATAAATCCGATAAATTAATTCAACACATTTGTATAAAGTTCATAACTTGATGTTTTTGTGGGAGCAGTTAGCCCACCGCACAACCGGTGATACATCTTAAATGCAATTAAACGTACCTTAAACACGTTTATATATCAAGCTGCATGTTAAAAGACAGACGCCCGACTCTAATCTGGAGAACAGGCGCAGATTTGGTATTGGATTTAAGATGCCAATGGCTCGCCCTCACATATAGAGTCCATGGTTAAAACACAGAATTTTCTCTGGTTGTCTCCACTACGCCGCCTAATTCATTTAGAAAACTGAAACCGAATCAATACTCCCTACGTTCTCGCAAATGTCTTTTTCGATCCACTAAAACCATATTTTATATGGTTTCCGTATCATACTACGCTTATACATAATTTTCAAAAGTACTACAAGTATACTGGCAGTTTTTCCCATTCAACATAATAAATGTGTTAATAAACAGGCACGTTTTGCATCATAATGAAAAATATTATTTTTACATCTTTAAAATTTAATATCCGTCTTAAGTAAAAAAATGGGAAAATTTAAGCAACAAAATTCGATTAACACTCTTAATCAATTTCCTTAGAATTGGCAACCGTATGAGATATATACACTGGAAAATGTGATGATTTTGTTCCAACATCAAGAAATTAAGGAAATTGAGACCGGAAGCAATAAAAATAAAATAAAACAAATTTATAATCGGAAGAGCGGGGAAAATTGGTCAATTTTCTGAAAATTGCTAGTAAAACATTGGCGAAGCGCCCCGATATTAATCTGCCATCAATTTCAAAAGTCTCACAAGTAAAACTTTTATATATCTGTGCAGGAAGCTGGCCAAAACAACAACCGTGTGTAATGCGGATATACAAACAGAAGTAAAGTAAATAGCACGTTTCCAATTAAAGGGTTAACGAAAATATAATTATTAGATAGATTTTTCCAATTCCAGTTATTTATTTACACTAAACTGCTTGGAAAAACAATAAAATTGATTACAAATTGTAACATTTAAACGTGACATTAACTGACACCACGTCTTCTAGTATTTTATAGCGCTCTGTGTAACTGTGTACGGATATGTACGTTTGTTATTATTATTTTTTTTTTTATAAATATATGGGGGATATATCCATCAGGCAGAAGGATAAAAAACAACAACGTTGGCGACGAGGACGACAACACAACGGCGGTGGAAAATCTAATTTTATTTATTCACTGTACACAATTTGGGTGTATGTGTGTATCTCCCGCACCCGAATTTATTTATCGTATTAATTTAGTCTAATCATGTTGCCACCTACAAACTGCCACCGCACACTATACACATGATCCTACACATTTATGCCTGGTGTAATAATTTATGTTGCCATGGGGTAATGGTTTTTATGCTGAATCATAAATTTGTGTTTAAAGCTAATATTTATTAGGTTGATTTAAATAAATGATATAATGATGATTTTTATATAAATATAATTATATTTCGAAGTCCCTAAAACTGGGACTGATATGTGATATGTGACGTTTACATTTCCTGGTATGTGTTATAAATTGTTTACTGATATCATGGTGCCAGTGGTTTTATTTCATGATATGCTACAATTCTTTTTATTGAATTAAAATGTTGATCATTTTTCGGTCATTTCGGATAATAAAATCACAATTTTCCGTCTAATCAGAATGAAGCAATTATATTTCTAGCTAACTATTGGGGGTTTGGTTAGATTATGGCGTACGTGGTCTGCAAACATTTAATAAGGTGGAAATATATCTTTAGTTTTTATACCATTTGTTGATGGGCATTGGTTTTGGGCATTTTCTGCCCGCTATTTTATTTTTTCCTTGCACTGGCTCAATTCAAATGGTTACCCATTACCCCCCTCACTCTTCACGCCGTTGCCAATCAATTCGAGGATGTACAGCTTTAGGTCTGATTTTTGTACAATTACTTCTGCACTGCGACAGGAGTTCTTACATGTATTAATTTTCACCACAGATCGTAATCTGATGATTTAAATTCACACTTGAATTCTGCCTCAGACTAACCTGATTCCACGGCTCAACCGGTTGAGGTGATGGTCGTGAGGTTTGGACATTTAAACTTGGGACCTAGATTACCGCATGCTTTATTAAAAAATGGGTCGTGACAGCATAATACCAGAAATAATACCATCAAACGAAAATGGAAATGGGAATTTGGTATTTTGGCCTAATTAGAATGGAGATCTATCTCCGAAGATGTATAGGGGTTTTAACCCGTGGTCGTTTTATTTAATAATTGAGTGCAACATTCTATTCATTGTTGTCAAATAAAATTATTATTATTTTTTCAAGAAAGCTAGATCAATAAAGCTTCATCAGTAGAAGGTAAGCCCACGGCGGAAAACCTTATTATGACTTACGCCTCTGAGGAGAAAGCTGATTTAAGACAATTTAAGAAAAAACTTAAAACTTTACTACTTTAACCTTTACCGGGCACATGGGGTATGTACGAAACTCACGCTGTTTCTCGTCGATTTTCGATATCTAAATATTCGAAATCTAAACTCGTAGCGACATCTATCGGTAGACAAGGGGTACAATTTTATATATATGCCACTGGGATAGCGCTGCGAACGTTAGTTCGTCTGCAGCAGTCGTCAAAAGCAGTTTGGGGAGTGTACGTATCCCACCGTGACATCAATTTTGTTTTTTCGTGAATTGTGAAATTTTTTGTTGTTTTGATTTTCGTGTTTAAAAAGAAAAGAGAGGTAAGTCATCGTCAATCATCGTTTCTATGCATCAAATTTTTTTTTTTCAATTTTTTCAACGATTTTCTACGTTTTTTGTTCATGTATAGAATGGCGTATCATTTGCGTTCTCGATATTTATGAGAGCGGTTGCTTTAGGATGATATGCAGGAACAACCAATAGAAGACAATGGTGCCGACCATCTTTCAACCTCGGAGGATTCTTCAGATGATAGCAATGAAGAATCTGATGACGATGCTATGGATATTGACATCTTGACATCTTGACAAAGGGTTAATAAACGTCGAAGTGAATGGACCAGAAAAACTCCGTCTTGTAGATCAGGTAATAATACCAACGTAAATCAGAATTTTTTTTCAATACAAATTCAATTATGCCGCTATGTTTTTAATCATTTTTTATTGATTAATTATCGATAACTATTTCATATTTATTCGTTCTAATGTCTGTAACTGATTTTGCAGACAGACATTTGCAACCGTTAAAGCCCGGTCCAGCTGGTAACGCTGTAAATGCTGAAACGATAGAAGCTATTTGGGAGTGTTTATTTACTGATGAGATGTTAAATTTAATCGTACATAATACGAACTTGAAGATCGAACAGGAATGTTTATCATTGGTTGTTGAAGAAGAACAGCAAAGTTACCATCATCATACTGATGCTATTTAGATCAGAGCTTATATCGGGATCTTGTATTACAGTGGATTATGGAAATCTGCAAACGTCGATGTTAATAGATTATGGTCAACAGCTAATGGTCAAGCAACGGTCAGTTCCTGCAAACTCAGGAACACCGCGCATAGCATTGCAGAGTATTTTCTGTGTTTAGGAAAATACCTTGCAATGCATTCCACAAACGAATTGCTAGCGACGCGCTGATCAAAGTAATTCGTTTGGATCATTTTTTCAAATAAAATAATTCTTGTTTTTTTTTTCTTTACTACAGAATATTAAATTTACTCAAAGCAGCAACAGCCAAGAACCAGAAGAAGCTTAAAACAGCAAAACGGACAAGGTTCCAAATTCTTATTTATTAATAAACGTGTGTGTGTATTTACGGGGTAATTAACTCGTATTAAAATAGTATTGTCTTTTATTATTTGTATATATAAATTGGGGATTAATAAGTGATATCCGGTTGAATAAACCCGACAACAGCAGCAACAATACCCCATATTGGTGACCCCGACGCTCCTTTTTGGAATCAAGATTTTAAAATCGTAAGTTTTTAACAATTTTATTTAAATAAAAATAAATTAGTGTGTAAAAGCCGCAATATAAAGAGGCAGCGTTTCATTTTAATTTATTTCCCGTAGTATATGTAATTAGTAGTACATATAAAATTCCTCCCAACAGCGGCTGTCTGCACCAGTCAAAAACGCGCTGTGAATTATTTTTATTTCGATTTTTTTTTTTTCGGGCTTTTCGTATTTGCGTTTTGCGTTATTTTTTTCTTTTTTTCTTTTTTTAAAAGCGTTTCAGCATTTGTAAATGCAGTAATATTTGTGTCCGTGTATCTATAAGACACACAAGCAAACAGCACACACACAGTTTAGTGATTTTTGGCGAAAATAAAGTAAAATATGTCGGACAACGAGTTCGAACCCGGTTCCAGCGACACCACGCAGCAACCTCAGCATTTAAGCAAGACTACGGCGCAAGGACAAGTGGCAGCAACAACAGGCCACAGCATCAAACTACCAGCTTTTTGGGAGACGAGTCCTAAATGCTGGTTTTTGTCAGCAGAGATCGCGTTCGATGCGAACCGCATCACTAGTGACAAACGAAAGTTTGCTTACGTAGTCGCATCGCTCTCGGAAACGCAAGCGAAGAAAATAAATTTTATTTTGCATGATCCGCCGCTAGAAATTAAATACGAGGCGGTTAAACGAGTTCTTATGGAGCGTTACGCCATATCCGAGGAGCGTAAATTGGAGACTATCCTCAGCAAAGTGGAGATTGGTGATCAGTGTCCTTCCGATTTCCTGCATCAAATTCAATCGCTGGCAGACCGGGAATTTTCACCCAAAATCATTAAGCAGCTATGGATCAGGCAATTACCTGATTTCATACAAGCAGCACTAGTTCCACAGCAAGAGAAGCAAGAGGAAGCTCTTGCTTGCATAGCAGATAAATTACACGAATTAGTTTGCAGTAAACAAAATCGTGTAAATGCATTACAGCAACATACTTTTCAGCAACCAACAGACATACATTGTTCCAATAGCACAAATTTGGAACAAACTCTTAGTAAAGTAATTGACAGACTAGACAAACTGAAACATAGTACACAATTGCATAGCATGCAAAATACACACAGCAAGTCTCCTAGGAGAAAAACATTTTCTCCAGGTAGACAACATTATCGCCCGACTACAAACAATCAAAGTACTAATTACTACCAGCAGCAAGCAGCAACAACTCTCTCTCTCTCTGGCACTATACATCCCATCAAGGGATTTGGCCGCCTCAAATGAGGTTTCATAATCATAATTTCATTTCGGATAATGAGTGATTAATTCATTGATCCTAAACCAGCCGTGAAATTTTTTCCTTGTCACCGCCGGGAATCGAACCCGGGACCTCCGGATTCAACGCTCCACATGGCGGAATTACACATATTAATTCCCCAAACTACTAAATCTTAAGGTCTCAGCGGCGACCTTAAGAAAAATAGCACCAAGCCGCTTATTCATCCGCGATCCAGTCAACAAGCTAGATTTTTTGATTGACACTGGCGTGGATGTTAGTGTCATTCCACACACAAAATACTTCTGCTACAATACAAATCGGAGTTCCGATTTAGTATTGTCAGCAGTAAACAGTACTACTATCAACACATACGGTAACAAACTACTCGACGTAGAAATCGGTCTATGTCGATCATTCAAACATTCATTTCTGCTAGCAAGTGTTAATCGGCCCATAATTGGCGCGGATTTTCTTACGAAATTCGGCATTCTAGTGGATCTACGCAATCGCAAACTTATCGATCCATCCACTAGTCTTACAATTCACGCCATAACAGCATGCGTGGACACACCTACTTCACTTAATTTTATAGTCAGCAACGGTTACGGAGCTATCTTAAAAAAGTATCTTTCTTTAACAGCTCCACCGAATTACAATTTACCGGTAAGACATAACATCGTCCATCACATTGTGACGAACGGACACTTACCTTTTTCTCGACCTCGTCGACTCGACTCAATTCGGCATAAATCAGCTTTCCTAGAATTCCAGCACATGGTGGACCTAGGAATCTGCAAGCCCTCTTCTTCTCCTGTATTATGTCCGTTACACATGGTAAAGAAGAAGAACAACGATTGGAGACCATGTGGGGATTATAGACGGCTCAACGCGGTTACAATTCCTGACCGCTACCCCATTCCCCACATTCAAAACTTTTCCATGCAATTACATGGATGCAAAATTTTCTCCAAAATCGATCTCGTCAGGGCATATCATCTCATTCCAATTGCTCCCGACGACATTTACAAAACAGCAATTACTACTCCATTTGGTTTGTTCGAATTTACTCAAATGCCATTTGGACTTCGCAACGCTGCACAAACATTCCAGCGTTTTATCAACGAGATAGTAAAAGATCTCGATTTTGTCTTTGTGTACATAGACGATATTCTCGTCGCGTCACAAGACGAAAAACAGCACTTTGACCATTTGGAACAACTCTTTCAAAAGTTTTCAAATTTTGGCGTCAATGTTAACATCGCAAAATGTGTTTTCGGAACCAGTAGTCTAGACTTCCTCAGTCACAAGATTACCGCTAATGGCATTCTGCCATCTCAAGAACGTATTAATGTCATTAGCGATTTCCCAGCACCGCAAACTATCAAGCAAATTCAACAATTTATCGGCATGATTAACTACTATCACCGATTTATTCCAAAGCTAGCGGAGACTCTTGCCCCAATCCACACGCATTTGGCAGAGCTCCTTAAAAAACCAAAAACACCTCAACATTTTTCTTGGGCTGAAGAATGTCAAGCGGCATTCCTTCAGCTCAAAAATAAGTTACAAGAAATAACATTACTAGTGCATCCGTTAGCTAATGCAAAATATAGCATTACCACGGATGCGTCTGGTACAGCAACAGGTGCAGTCTTGCAGCAACTTAACGGCAAGACCTGGGAACCTCTTGGGTTTTTCTCCAAGAAACTCACAGATGCGGAAAGGAAATATTCTGCATTCGATCGTGAGTTACTTGCAATTTATCAAGCAATCAAGCATTTCCGTTACTTTGTGGAAGGTCGTGAATTTATCATTTACACCGACCACAAACCACTTACTAGAGCAATCTCCTCTAAAACGGAACGTAATCCAAGGCAAACACGCCACTTAGATTACATCGCACAGTTCACAACTGACATACAGCACATTCACAGCAGAGAAAACGTCGTCGCTGATACCTTATCTAGGACAAGTGACGACAAAATTGCCTCAGCTGAAAAGCCTTATACAATCGTTACTATCGCGGAGCAACAAGCTCGTGATACAGAACTTACAGACATACTCTCAAGTTTTTCCACTCGTCGTACAGCTAAGTGGAAATTGGAAGGATTACCACTTAACGACTTGACAGTTTACTGTGAAACATCATCTACAGGCCGCAATCGTCCGTACATTCCGGAAACATTGCGTTGAACCATCTTCGACACTCTACACAATGTCTCACATCCAAGTGTTCGAGCTACACGCAAGCTTGTCTCAGCAAAATATTTTTGGCCCAAGATGAATCAAGATGTTACTCTTTGGGCAAAGTCTTGTTTATCTTGTAAAAAATCAAAAATACATCGGCACACCAAATCGCCTCACGAGAATTTCAGAATTCCGTCAAGTCGATTTGAGCATGTCCATGTAGATATCGTGGGGCCACTCCCACCATCTAATGGATGTACACATTTACTCACCTGCGTAGATCGTTTTACACGGTGGCCTGAAGCTTACTGTATTAAAGACATCTCGTGTTTAGGAAAATACCTTACAATGCATTCCACAAACGAATTGCCAGCGACGCGCTGATCAAAGTAATTCGTTTGGATCATTTTTTCAAATAAAATAATTCTTGTTTTTTTTCTTTACTACAGAATAGAAAATTTACTCAAAGCAGCAACAGCTAAGAACCAGAAGAAGCTTAAAACAGCAAAACGGACAAGGTTCCAAATTCTTATTTATTAATAAACGTGTGTGTGTATTTACGGGGTAATTAACCCGTATTAAAATAGTATTGTCTTTTATTATTTGTATATATAAATTGGGGATTAATAAGTGATATCGACAACAGCAGCAGTAATACCCCATAGTCTCACAGCTAATGGCCCGAGTCACGAATGTACTGTTGACGAACAGATGCTGAGTTTCAGAGGACGCTGTAAGTTTCGAGTTTACATGAAAGATAAGCCGGATAAAAATGGGCTCAATGTCGTTAGCTTAAACGATGCAAAGACTTCGTACATGTTAAATATATACGTGTTTCTTTACCAATGATTTTTCTAAAAATGTAAAAGACATTTATCCAAAAACTTCTATTACAGATTAACACGGTTTCATATTTAGGAAAGAATACTGAAAACGTAGAAGGTGATGAAAAAATTCCTGAGTATTATTTTAGATTAGTAACTGAATCTATTTACAACACAAGCCGATCAGTAACGTGTGACAATTGGTATACGTCAATTAGTTTGCTTCAACGAATGTACAATGAACCATATAATTTGAGAATGATCGGTACCATTCGCAAGAACAAAAGGGAAATTCCAGCGGATTCTATTGCGAAGGCTCCAAAAAAGGATCGGCCACTCACCAAGTTCTGCATACAGACAACTTAAGCTCAGTTAGGCTACGAAGAAAAAAAAATCGGACAAAATTGTGCTGCAGGCCTCCTCGCTTCTTCACACGGAAGAAATAACAGAACAGAAACTCAATATTATTCTGTATTATAATAAAAACAAAGAAGGCACGGACACCTTTGATAAACTGTGCCACTCTTTCAGTGTGCGTAAAAAGACGTACAGGTGGTCGCAGCGTTTTTTTTAAGGCATCTTGGATATGGCGATCGTGAATGCACGAATTTTGAGAGCCTGCAGGGCCGTCCAAAACCAAGAAGAACTAGTAGTAACTGCGGATTATTGTTTGGAAAAAATATATTTATATTTGATAAAGCCGCATTTGGAACGTCGTCTCATTCATTTCAGGCTCCGCAGAGATTTAAAAGTAGGGATTAATACAATTTTGAATCGATCGGTTTTATCAGAGCGCCGTTTACAGAATTTAAAACTTGTCATCAAACAAAAGATGTGCATCGTGCAAACGCCCTATATGCATAGACCATAGGATTTTGATGTGCCCTGATTGTACCGGTTGTTAATTGAAATTTTGTTTTTACAAGCTTCAACGATTTTTTCAGCTACTCTACTTCTTGAAAAAGACTATTTTGTATTAAATTTGTTGAAAAAAAAAAAAAAACGACTTTTTCACTATTTTTCGAATTTTTTTTTTTTTCGTGAAATCCATACATTTTTTTCTCAAAATAAATACCTTTTTTGGATGACCCATGAAAACTAATATTTTTCCTTTATAGTGGTGTAATAGAAGAAAGAACAACTAAAATGTTAGCTCTTTTTATCAAAAAACAAAAAAGTTATGATTTTTTTTGTAAAAAACACACTTTTTCAAGTTTTTCATGTTTCCGAATTTTTTCTGAACGCTGACTATTCCACCCTTTAAAGGGGTATCTAAAGATGATCTCTGATTTTTTCTAAAAAAAAAATAATCAACATTTCAAGTTTTACAAGGATATTTCTCACTGGGGTTCGAAGGAACCCCACAATACTAGGTATGTTACTCAGGAGAGGTGTGTCAGGTGACGGTTAACATTAAATTTATTTAAAAAAAAATTATTAATATTAAATAACTATTACACTAATAAACCTTTTCAGGAACGCTCAACCACTGTCTAATTCAGAAGTGTTATAAATTAAATTGGTTTACACCTTACAAATTCATGCATTCTACACTCATTTTTAAAATTGTATGCATTACCATATAAATGCAATTTCTTCATTCTCGTACTAAAAAAAATTATTTTTCATTGTTGTGATTGATCTATTCAGTTGTGAGTTGCCGTGCCAACGATGGAGGTAACAAAGAGAAAATTCACTGTATTTTACAATTTTGCTTCTTTAAAGGCAAAAACGCAAGTAGGGCGTCTGAAATTGTGAATGGTGTCTATGGTCCCGACGCAAGGTCTATCGTCGAAAATAGAGTAGACCATCATGCGAGATGTCGTAGTATCACCCAGGAGCTGCAGATCGACCTTAAAATAATTTTAAACCATTTTCAGAAGGCTGTCTTCAAACAGAACCTCTATGTTTGGGTGCCGCACAAAAAACTTGCAAAAAAACTTGATAGACCGTGTTTCGATCCGCGAACCCTTGACCAAAAGAAATGAAATGGATCACATAAGACAACGTCAGGCGAAAACGATCATGGTCGAAGGCCGGTGAAGCGCTCCAAACGAGACCAAACCACGATTGTCGGCCAGGAAGGTTTTGCTGTATGTTTTGACGGATTGGAAAGGAATCATCTATTTTGAGCTGCTGAATGCAGTAATCGACCAGAAGCGGCCAGAATGAGCCAATAGGAGACAAGTCGTGTTCCACTAGGACAACGTCGGACCTCACACATCGTTGATGACCCGCCAGAAGCTCCGGGAGCTTGGTTGAGAAGTTATTATGCAACCATGTTATAGTCGGGACCTGACACCAAGCGATTTTCATCTGTTTTTGCCCCAGGCAAAGGTCACTAGGAGGTGGTGTAAAAATGGCCTCAAGAAAGGCTTGTGAAAAATGGCCCTCTTATTTTGCTGATGGGGGCAAGGCGTTTTGTGAACGAGTTATCGAGCAGCCAAAACGAATTATTGTAGCCATGTTAAACAATATATAAACGTAACTAACGGTATTAAACGTAAAAATTATGGAATTCTTTTTCCCCAACCTAAAACGTCTCCAAAATAAACTAACTGAGCTTAAAATATTATTATCATCTTTTAAAATGAAAATCGATATTATGGTGTTAACTGAAGCTTTTTTATTGAAATCAGATACAAATTTCATTAATTTTACGTTTATTTTGGTACTACACGCATACACAAAATAGAATACATATGTCGATAACCCAACTGCAGAAAGCCTGACTCATACAAACTGTACGCAATGGATACATGTGAATTAAGAAGATAACCCGGCTAATTACCCAGCCAAGGGAGCTACGCACCCAGAGATCATGCAGAGCTGTAGGAAATTAGGTTGTGCGGTGGAGTGTACCAGCTTGGCTAGGTAACCCAGAAATATATAGTATAGTGTAAGTGGTATAGTTAAATTATTTATCTTGGTGAAAATTTGCCAAACTCCGCCCAGGAAAATCTGAAAATAAGCATTTCAAAAATATTGCCTCAACCATACAGCTTCAGTTTTTATTGTGTACCCGACATTTTTGATTTTACTTCGTTTTCTTCCATTTATGAGCTCGAGTCGGGATTTTCCCCACGGTTTTCCCCGGGATTTTCCACTGGGATTTTTTTGGGATGTTCCACGCGATTTCCTATGGATTTTCTCCGGGATTTTCCCAGGCGATTTCCCAGGATTATCCCTGGGGTTTCTCCCGGATTTTAACCGTGGTTTTCTCCGGCGATTTCCCCAGGATTTTTCGCGGGGATTTCCCAGGATTTTCCCCGGTCGTTTCTCCAGGGATTTCATAGAGATTTTCCCTGGAGGCTTTCCCGGGCTTTTGCCCGGGCATTCAATTGATCTACAATTCAATTCTAGGGGTTTTGATCAATTCTTCCAAATCCCCAAGAGATTTTCTTGAAACCTTTTGCATAGCTTAAACTTACCAACATCTATCTACAAATATTCGCTTATTGATACGCTCAAATTCTAAAGTACATAGTTTAAGAAAGCAAATTTTATGAGCAATTTTCATCGAGCTTTTTATTTAATTTGAGATAAGCATAGACTTGTGTGGGTCTGCTGGACCAGTGTCCAGTTCCCTTGGTTTATAATTTTCATACGGATAGCTCATGTGGTTTGATTCGTTTGAGCCACTTTACTTCGTTTGTACTGTCCAGTAGTTGTACGGCCTCAAGATTGGTGTGAGTAAAAAGTCTCTTTTCATGTTTCATGGCACATTCGCGGATAACGTCGTCTATCAATTGTATTTCTAAATCATTGTGGATTTCCTTGTTAGTCACAAATCGGTAGGCGTTGGTGACCATTCGAAGAAATTTATTTTGGCTTCGTTGTATGTCTCTATTGGATTTATGTGTACAACCCCATAGCTGCGCACCATACATCCATATTGATTTGAAGATAGTCTGGTATACCAGTCTTTTGCAATACAGGTTCATTTTGGAATGATGTCCAATTAACCAGTACATTTGACGTTGTTTCAATCGTATCTATTCAGCTTTTTGTCTCACGTGATGTTTCCAGTTGAGCCTTGAATCTAAATGCAGACCATGGTATTTTGCCGATTCAGCCTGCGGAACTTGCACCCTTTTGAGGTATATATGAAGAGTGTTATTTTTATGTCGGAGCGTAAATGTTACAATTGTCCATTTAGTAACGTTGTCCATTGCTCGTTGAAGATTTTCCACTGCTCTTAGTTGAGATTCGTCTACTGACATAATTACATTGTCGTCAGCGAACGTGCCGATGAATGTTTTATTCGTCATAAGTATGTCCGCAGTATAAAGAAGGTAGAGGAGGGGACCCAATACGCTTGCCTGCGGAACTCCCGCAATCGCTGGATAAAAGTCCGAACATGTTTCTTCATGAATGACTCTGAATTGGCGATCAGAGAGGTATAATTCAAGCAGCTGGCAATAGTTTTGTGGTAGCATTTTGCTCATCTTGAATGTCAATCCCTCATGCCAAACCCTATCAAAGGCCTGGTATACATCCAGAAATACGGCGGGCAATATTTCTTTACTTCTAACGCTTGCTCTATTACCGCAGTTATTCGATGGACTTGATCTATTGTGGAGTGGTTATTCCTGAATCCAAATTGAAAATCAGGAACGTTTACCATTGGCTTTAGACGTTTTAGTAGCAGTTTCTGGAACAGCTTTGATAAGGTCGGAAGCAGTGAGATTGGTCTGTATGATGTTACTTCTTCATCTGGTTTACCTGGTTTCTTTAGCATAATTATTTGGGCCATTTTGAACCATTTGGGTACATACTTCAATCTCATACAGGCATTACATAAGTATGTGATGAAGATGATTGCTTTACGTGGAAGTTCCTTGAATAGACCCGGTGATATTTCATCAATTCCTGGTGCTTTTTTATGATTAAGATTTTTGTCGATTTCTTCACCAATTTCCATTGGCGTGACCCTTTTAAAGTCCTGATTTGGTTGATAAACAGGTGTTACATCAATGTTGGATTGAATATCATGGGGTTGGAATACTGTTGCTAGGTGTTGAGCAAAGAGTTCCGCTTTTTCTTTGTCTTGTCAAACCCAACTGCCTTGAGCATTCCTTAAAGGTGGCACTCGAACTACAGGTCGTTTAAATCTTCTGGTTGCTTTCCATAACGAGTAGTCTTTATCCATTTCTGGACCTAGCCCGCTTAAGTAGTTATCGAGGCAATTCTGTTTGAAATTTTTGATTAGCCTATTGACTTTGTTACTTATTCGTTTAACAGTTGTCTTGTCAGCGGAATTTCTGGTGAGATGCCATATTCTCCTCGCCCTTCTTCTTGCCTTGGTTTGTTCCCTGATTTCAGCCGGGTATTTGACTTCAATCTCCGCTTTGTCCTTTAATTCAGGAGTAGCTAGTCTAGCAGCCATTCGAGTGTATTCAATGAAATTGTTTGTTTCTTGTTCCAATTCTTCATTGCTTTTAATACTAACTTTTAATTCAACTAGCTCTTCCAATTTTTCTCTGAAGATGTCCCAATCCGTGAATCTATTAGTAAGGTTTTGCTTTTTCTGTTTCTTTATTATGTACTAGTGGTAAGATGCTAGGTCGTTAATTCCTTCGACTCTAGTGTAACTTAGAGGAATACCTTTTATGATGAAGAAATCCAGTAGATCTGGTATTTTTCCTACATCCGTTGGCCAATACGTTGGCCCCCTGGGGACAGATATTCGCATTTGTTTTCATGAATGGCATTTAACAAGGTGTTTCCTTTCCCAGGAGAAATAAGCCTGGAACCCCAAGCTGTATGTTTTATATTGTTGTCCCCTCCAATAAAAAATCTTGGACCGAGCTTATTGAAGACGTTATTAAATTGTAACTTCATTGGTGTATGTATGCCTTGGAAGACAGTACTTGCAAATAGTTTTCACGAATATCCTCTTGTTGATTATGTTTGATATTATTTTTAATTAGTACAGCTGAAGCACCTCTGGCTCTTTCACTGGGATGGGTTGTCCAGTAGGAATTAAAACCCCTTATTCTGATAAGGCTTTTGTTGGAGAAGTGCGACTCTGAAATCAGCGCAATATCAATGATGTTTGTATGGAGAAATATTTCCAGTTCTTGGGCTCGTTGGTTGAGCCCATTAGCGTTCCAAGCTACAATGCGTAGGAACGAGTTAATCATTTGTGAGTATGTTGACTTTTTCGCTTGGTGGATGGATATAGATTTCCAGTTTTGCCACCCTCTCTGCTAAATGACCAAGTGACTGTTGAATTTGGCTAAGCATTTTAATAATTTCAATGTTATTAGACTCGTTGGTGATTTGCACATATAGGATAATCCAAATGTGGATGGTGTGATTGCTGTTTGTGGTTTAGCGCTTGTTCTATTATTCTGTTGGCTTTTAATTTTGTTCTGATATACTCTGCATCCTTTATAATTTGCAGTATGCTCTTGTTGTTGACAAAGAGCACAAGAAGGCGCGATATCTGGTGTTTTCTTTTGTGTTTTCTATTTTGTCGTGTGGTGATTTTCCGCGCATTTAACGCATTTGGTTTGACGATAGCAAAAGCTCTTGGTATGTCCAAGTTGTTGACAATTCGTACATTGTGGAATTCCCCTTGTCTTGTTAGGTGGCCCAATTTTAACTATACAGTACGCAAATTTCTTGATATTGTATACTTCTTTATTGTTGTCTTTTTGTTTTAAGTCGATGTAAAACAATGGACAGTGTTTCCTAACTTTTACACCATCAATTGTGACCATTTTGTATATGTTGGTAATACCTGCGACTTCATGTCCCATTTTTTCTAAGTCTGCTTTAATTTCATCGTGACTAATAGAAGAAGGTAGGCCTCTGATAACCACTCTATAGGCCTTTTCACTCTTCCGCTGGTAGGTGTTATATTGAATATTTTCTAGTTGGTTGCTAGATTCATCTTTTAATTCTTCCAGTAATTTTTTGACATTTCTGTAATCATTTTCATTTTGAAAGGTAATTCTAATGTCACTATTTGAGAACGGCTTAAAATTAGTTGATTCACTAGTGTTTTTTATTATTTTTGGTCGAAAAAGTTCGAAATTGTTGATATTGCTCACATTAATGGGTGGAGGCAGTGGTATTTTTGGGTTTTTCTGTTTAGTGTTACTGTTCACACTTTGTGTATTATTTTTTGGGGGAGTTTTCGTTTTTGTGCGCCTATGTTTCTTAGGATTTCTGTTATTAGCTCTGGAAACATCTTCTTCCAGTTCTTCCTCATCTGTGAAATAGTTCTCTATATTCAGCATTAAATCTATTATTTTGGTGAGAGACTGGAAATTGCTGCACCAGCCAGTTAGAAATATTTGAATGATGTTGATTGGTTGATGGATGAATATGGTTGACAAGCAGGTTGTTAGCTCGTGCTGAATCCTCAGCTTTATTATTTTTAACTTTTTAAATTTTATTTTTTTATTTTTTAGTGAAGAGTTTTCTCTCTTAAGTTCAGCAACTTCATTGCTCAGCTGTGCGATTAGTTTCTCCATTTTCTGAAACTTGGTTAACAGATCCTCGCTGTTTATAATGTTTGTTGATGCACTCGGCATTTGTAATGAAGTTCCCTTTACAGTGGAGACTGCGTCTTTTGCAGTTACTGTGGACGCAGTCGCTGTTGTCACAATTATCTCTAATTTTAGTGTACGTTTACTTACATGTGGAGGTGGTGATCTCAACATTTTCATGCTCTTAGTAAAGTTGTTCCCTTTATTTGCCAAGGGTTGGTTCCCCCAGAATCTATAGTACTAGCATCCGAAGAATATATGGAGCGGCCCGGTTGATTTGATGCTTCTATAGACGCATCCGTCTCGTTTTCTAATATTATTAGGCTATTGTTTTCATCATCATTTTTCATCTTAAATTTTTATTTTATTGCCACGAGTAGCACTGGAAATTAACGGTCCCCTATGACAGAGCTCTGCGTTGTCATAGGAAGGCTATGGGTTTAAACCGTATGATGCCAAATTCGGAGTTCACATACTAACGACTAAGCACCCTCTTAGCCACGCAGCCATCGGCGTATGTTGTACCACCTTAGCTTTGGTGTGCTAGTTTTTGGTCCGCCCCGAGTATTTAATTTCCCCGGTATCTACCATATCTGCCAAGCATTCCCCTATCCGCCACCCGGGGAGGCGCCTGATGGGGGTCTAGCAAACCCTACACAGAGGTTTTTATTTAACAAAACATTCTTTAATGTAACGTTTTAGTTTGACGAATAATTTTACGATTAAATTGTTGATGTTAGTTTTTTATTATTTGATTATTATTCATTAAAGATTTTTTAACAGTGACTTTCTTTTAATTACGGTTTCTTTTGTTAGTGATTATCTAATCATTAAATCATTTTTTAAATTATTATATTCTATAGTTTGGTGACTGCTTGATTATAAGCAATGATTGAATGATTCACTAAAACTATCAAACGATGTTAAATATAGGAAAGTTTTAGGAAATTTTACATCACCGTGAT
Organism: Nephrotoma appendiculata; assembly: GCA_947310385.1. Lineage (NCBI taxonomy): Eukaryota > Metazoa > Arthropoda > Insecta > Diptera > Tipulidae > Nephrotoma > Nephrotoma appendiculata. Next base: position 55,325,481 of record OX371223.1, read on the forward strand.
GATCCATCAAGACTGTACTTTGTGTGCGGTTTTTATTTAAGTTTACTCGCGTTCCATAATAAAAATCGACAAATTGTCTACCAAAATAGTATAAAAAATTGTATAAAATATACCGAAACGTTTGGCAACAATAAAAAATAGATTTCAGCATATACATTTAGTTCTAAATCTATTTTTTTTTAAAGTACTTCCATGACTGAAACGCCGATTGATTAATAATAAAATACAAATAACGGTCGTATATTACCATTTATTTTGACTCACAGAATGTTCACTCAAAAAAGTGCTATTCGATCCCTTAAAATTGATGCACACGAAACAATAGCTTGTAAATGAAATTTATGTCATAAACACAACAAAGACTAAGCTACATATAAATCCAAAACAGTGGACGATTTGGATGCGTCCAAGTATATTTCAATGCAACTAACTTCAGAGCCGAGTTTCTACTTGCAGACATAATAAATAGTAATAGAACGAACCTATCGCATGTTTTTCCATCATGCTAAAATTTATAAAAAACAGATAACAGAGTCGATATGTACGAAGTACCACAAAACAAAAATCATTCAATTTAATGAAAACTTATGTAACAATTCTTGTAAAAATTTTCTTTTTTTTAATGCTATGCTAACAGTAAAGGCGTGTTCGTTTACGGAAATGTATACAATGTACGAGTATTACAAATTTGTATTTTAACGACATTTAACCTTGTCTAATACCATTCCAAGCCTGACATAAAATATCAACATCAATTTGTTTATGTATCTATTTATATTTATGTATATGTTGCCAAGGAAGGAACAAAGAAAATTTTTAACAACAATTTTCAATACACCATAAAACCATTAACATGAGAAACATTACAAATCATAATTTTCCCTCAACAATTTTCAGTTTTTGTTGTGTATATTTTACGCTCGTATTCTCAATATGTAATGTGATCCATATTTACTGGAACCTCATTCTGCCCATAGTATACTTAGAAAGGTACCCATGCCACCAGCACCCACACATACATACATAAATAGTATCGAAATGTATCGCTTTCGTTTTGTTATTTACATAAATTTCAGGGAAAATACCAAATCACTTTAGATAACATTCATATTATCGTCACGGAAAATGGTCTGGAGGTCTTTCTTAAGGGTTGGGGTGGGTGTCATATATGCATATATATAGTTTGGTGGATAGTGTATAATAAATATATTCATTTCACATTTACTAAACTAATAAAATTTTATGCACTATCCATTCAATTATTTTCCTATCCTTTTTCCTACTAGCCATCCATCCATACATTATCCATACAACATAATCATATATATGTATCCTTGCCTTGTATGTGTTTTTATAATGTTTATAAAAGGAAAGCGTAGAAAATGCAATTATTTCACAAGGGAATAAAAAATAAAAATAAAAGTTGGCAAAAATTGGAATGAAAATTTTCTTTTAAAATTAAAATTGAATTTTCGTATGTATATACAGGGAGAGAGGGGGAGGGCAGAAAAAGATTTTTATTTTTATGATGAAAAATTGTACATAAAATTCGCTTGAATGTGTATACAATAACAACGATTGTAATGAATTGAAAATTTTATTGACGACGATGGCAGCGTGAAAAGGGTCGAAGTGTTATGAGTGTGCATGGATATCCATTATCAATCATTGCGAATTTTATTCCAATGTTGCTATTTATATTGTTTATGGTTCAATAGCTTTTATTATATGCTATTGCTTTTTGGAGATGGCTTAGAATGTCTTCTGCTGCCACAACAATAGCTATTCCAAACAAATTTAATTTCTTATAACAATAATCGGATTATCAAGGCAGTTTAACTTTTCAAGCTAAATTTAATGTAGCTTTCTTGGATATTCAAGAGTAGTATTCAAATCTGAACCCTTACACCCATCTGATTGTTCCCGGGAGGAATTTTTTTGCCAAGCCACCATAAACGAAAGTTTTGAAAAGGGCCATTTACACTACAATGCATAGTTACGCAGGTGCGACTAACCCGTTACAATGTTAACTCAATTTCACCCAAATGCTCACAAAATCGACGTTTTATTATCTTCTCGATGTTAGCTGATTGAAGTCCATTTTACAAACCATCAGAATAGAGTAATAATTCTATTTGCTAATTCTTAACCAATAACAGTGAGTCAAAATTCCTCTAGCTTTATATTATAAATCTAATATGTATTTTAAAAAAGAGTCTGATATGAGTTCCAGCTGCGCAACAAATTTCCACAGCTACAAACACCGAAAAGGAGTGGTCTCAAAAACTCAAAAAATCATAGATAACAATCTTCTCCAAATTTATCATATTGTCTCAATACGGCAACAACCAAAATTTTCATCTAAAATTTATGTTTAAACCTGACATGAATTCCAGAAACCAATTTTCATCGATTGGTTATTAAATAGCGTAGTTTTGTCCAGCATGGCCAGAAACTATATTTTCTCCAAAAACTCACTTTAGAGTCCAAAAACTAAAACTGAAACTTCCTTCTGGCTAAAAAATGACACCAAAAATTCTCTTTTGTGATAGTACTAACCTTATGACGGGTAATCCAACCTTTTATTGTCCGCTGGCAAATTTCCGCTATTTTATCCTGCAGCACAGATTATCTTGAGCTAAAGAAGTTACTTGTGGAATACCAACCAGATTTTAGTCTAACATAGAGAAACCCTTTCTTCGTGTTCAGGATAGATTCACCGAGCTGAATTTAGCCTCTGTTTTCTCTATATTAAGGCAAATTATGATTCCTCTATAACTCCTACATCAAAGCAATCTAGCATTTCGATTTCAATTTCAATTTCAATTTCAATTGTCAATTTCAATATTTCAGTTTCAATATTTAAATATCTCAAATTCAATTTCAATTTCAATTTCAAATTCAATTTTTTTTTTTTTTTTTTTTTTTTTTTTTATTATTTAAAGCACGGAGGCTTATCATTTATTTTCAATACGATTTTTTGTTACATATAATAATAATAATATACAAAATGAAAATAAATGAGTAGTATGAGTATTGATCTACCCTTTAACAAGAAAAATTATGAAAAAAAGTTATGAATATTACAATTAAAAATTTAACAATAAAAATATAAAAAAGATAAACAATTGAAAATAAAATTAAAGTGCATCAGACTAAAACTCTAAATAGGAAATCGATATTAGGGTGCTCAAAAAGCCAAACTTTAAGTAATTGAAAAAATGATTTTGAATTTATTTGTTGCCGTATGCTAAGTGGAAGTTGGTTAAATAAAGAAGGAGCAGTTACCAGGAAATATTTTCTAAAATGTTCACTAAAAATATGTGGAACAACAAATAAGAACTGATCATTGTTCCTAATGTTGTATCGCACATTTGATCTCAATAATCGGTGCCCACTTCGCAAATAAAATAAACGTAAAACCTTATAAACATATAGATGTTGTAATGGTAAAACTTTAAAACTCAAAAATAATGGGCATGCAGAAACCCGCGAAGATTTAAAACACATGATACGAATAGCATATTTCTGAACAATAATGAGAATTTTTAAAGTTGAATGATAGCAACCACCCCAACACGATAAAGCATATTCGAGCCTAGAGTTAATGCAGGCATAGTAGAATTTTAGCAATACCAATTTAGGAGCTACAGGTCTTAATAGATATAAGGTTCGTAATGCATTGCTGTGAGACTTTTTTAATTTATCGACATGAAGCTTCCAACTCAGATTACAATCAACAATAATTCCAAGATGCTTGAAACTCTCAACAGCTTCAATGGAAATGCACAAGCTGGAGCAATTAATGGCATTACAAAAACTGGAATGATACGTTAACGATGAATGTAAAATACTGCCACACAAACTAAAATGCATAATCTTAGTTTTGTCACTTAAAATTAAGAAATGCTGGTCAAACCATTTCCTTAAAACTAAAAGGTCCGCTGCAATTTTACGGCGAACATCAGTTTGTGAGGACCCACGATAACATAAGCTCATATCGTCTGCAAAGGAAACAATCGTGCCTGCCAAATTTGTACTAAAAATTGAGTTAATGTAAATCAAAAATAAAAGGGGTCCCAAGACGGAACCTTGAGGTACACCAATGTTTAAAACATAAGGACAGCTCATAGTTTCATTCACCTTAACAACATGATTACAATTTGCAAGATATGATTTAAACCAATTATTAATGTTTCCTCTGAAACCGATTTTAGAAAGCTTATGTAATAGAAGACTATGATCAACCATGTCAAAGGCTTTTTTTATGTCTACAAAAAGCCCAGCGCAAGAGTCGGAGTTATTTAGCGATGCATGCACGCCATTTAAAAATTCAATTAAAGCAGACTCAGTGGAAAACCCATTGCGAAAACCGTGCTGATAACAACTTATAATACCATGCTTCTCTAAAAATACCACCATTCTAAATTTAATAATTGTTTCCATTATTTTTAACAAAACTGGTTGTAGTGCGATCGGCCGGTAATTATTTAAATCGCATCTGGAACCATTTTTATGAAGAGGTAGTACAATTGCTGACTTCAAAATTGCAGGAACAATACCGGTTTCAAAACAACAATTAAAAATATGACATAAAGGAGGACATATAAGGCTAATGGAATTTTTAATTAAGTTATTGCTAAAACCGAACATATCGTAAGAGTTGCTTGATTTTAAAGAAGTAATTGCTTTAGACACTTCAAGATCGTCAATAGGGTGGAAAAAAACGATTGCTAAACGTAATCGCCGTCACGCTCCATAGAACTCCTATAAATAAATGGAAGACTAGACTTCAAATTTGAAGCAATACTTCCGAAATAATTGCTGAACTCATTGGCAACATCAGAGGCATCAGTTAATAAATCATTATTAGAAGTATTAATAGAATTAATGAGCTTAATATTTGACGAATTTTTACTTAATATGTCATTGATAGTACGCCACATCAGTTTGGAATCTCCAGAACAGTTATCAAATCTCTTTTTATAGTAAGCAACACGAGCAGCAATAGTTTTCTTTTTAACCTTAAGACAATAGGCTGTAACATATTGCTGGAAACGTTGATAGTTTCTAGCATATTTAGCTTTTCTCAATAACCATTTTTTTCGTTTAATCATGTTTAATAATGCCTAGGAGGTCCATGGTTTAATAGGACGATTACTACGTGACTTTAGTGAATCTAGGCTAGCTGAGAAAACATGATTCCAAAGCGTTAGAAATACATCAACAGCTGCACACGGATCATCAATAGCATAAATAGGAGAAAAATTAACATTACTTAACAGTTCCAAGAATTTAGATAGAATGATTTTTGGCTTAACAGGTAATCCATCATTACTTTTCACCTGATTAATCTCGATCACAACATGCATCCAATGATGGTCAGTAATCATATAATTAAATAATTCAACCTTGACGCGAGATAAATTATTGTCACGTAATCTGCAAAAGAAGTGATCAATACAGGTAGAAGTAGTATCGGTTACTCTAGTTGGATCATTAATAAGCGATGCTAGACCTACGGAAGACATCATGCAAATATAGTTATCGGACACGGAAGAGCAAGATAAAATATCAATATTAATATCACCCAGAACAAAAAGGTTTTTACCGTTTATATGTCGTAAATATTCGGAAAACTCATCGAGAAAGACAGTTTCCGTAACGGCCTGAAGCCGATAAACGCAAATCAAAATAAACGTTTCATTGCCAATTACAAGCTTTACCTTCACAACATCCGCAGAAACAAGGTTAAAAGGTTCAACAAAACAATTTAAGTTACTTTTATAAAATACCAAAACACCACCAGCACGATAACTATTGTTACAACAACAAACAAGATGATAGTCATTTAACTGATATAATTCGATTTCATCATCATTAATCCAAATTTCACTTAAGAAAATTAAATCAGGTAAACTAGTAAATGAATCAAGATGAGCCGAAAAAAGATTAAAATTTTTCCTTAGACTTCTAATATTCTGATGAACAATTTGAACACCCATACAATCATCTAAAACCAAACTATCTGAAATTCGATTATTGGTGGAAGTATCAACAAAGCTATCAACACCACTACTTTGATTATAGGAATTTGTCATAACAAATACAAAAAAAAAAATAATTTAAGAATAAAAATGTGGATGCTAGATAGTTTGTCCTCCTTCACCAAAAATCTAATATAATATAATAGAAATTTCAAATAATAGAATATAAAATTATTTACTTTAAGAATACATTTATAAATAATAGGTTTTGAAAGCTTATGATTAGTAAGAATAACACATTTATAATGTTTTTTATATAAAACAAATGCTAAGGAAAAGATAAAATAAAAAAGTTTAGGAATAACTGAAGCGAAAAAGTTGAATACTAAAACGTTTATGTATATGTCACATTTATAAAGTTTTAAAAATTTATCAATAAAAAAATTTAAAAATAAAAGTTTTAGAATGCCTAATAATAATAAATAATAACAATTAATAACATTATGTAATAAAAGAATAACATTTTTAATTTTCCTACGATAATAAGAATAAAATAATAAAATTAGATAATAAAAATAAAAATAAAAATTGCTAACAGAATTATATGCAGGTGTTTTACCAGCTGTTACCTTACAGTTAAGCAATAAAAAACTAGAATTTGTAATAGTACTACCACAATAGAATATGACCATAATTAAAAACATAGAATTTTTAATTGTTCTACTACAATAGAAAATAACCATAAAATTATGATTGATTTATAATTAATGATTAATTTATTTATTATTGATATGTAAACAAATAAACGTTAATAAATAAAAATTAATTAGTTTTTTGTTATAGTAGAAGTTTTTAATTTGATCAATGTTATTATGTGATCGAATATAAAATACTTGCGATGTATGATAAATTTCAATTTCAATATTTCAATAATTCAATTTCAATTTCAATATTTCAATTTCAATTACAATTTCAGTATATCAATTCCAATTTAAAATTCTATTTCATTTTTAATTTCAATTTCAATTTCAATTTCAATTTCGATTTCAACTTCAATTTCAATTTCAATGTCAATTTCAATTTTGATTTCAATTTCAATTTCAATTTCAATTTCAAATTCAATTTCAATTTCAATTTCAAATTCAATTTCAATTTCAATTTCAATTTCAATTTCAATTTCAATTTCAATTTCAATTTTCAATTTCAATTTCAATTTCAATATTTCAATTTCAATTTCATTATTTCAATTTCAATTTCAATTTCCATTTCATTTTTAATTTCAATTTCAATTTCAAATTCAATTTTAATTTCAATATTTCAATTTAAATTTCAATTTCAATATTTAAATATTTCAATTTCAATTACAATTTCAATATTTCAATATTTCATTATTTCAATATTTCAATATTTCAATTTCAATTTCAAAATTTCAATTTCAATTTCAATTTCAATGTCAATTTCAATATCGATTTCAATTTCAATTTCAATTTCAATTTCAATTTCAATTTCAATTTCAATTTCAATTTCAATTTCAATTTCAATTTCAATTTCAATTTCAATTTCAATTTCAATTTCAATTTCAATTTCAATTTCAATTTCAATTTCAATTTCAATTTCAATTTCAATTTCAATTTCAATTTCAATTTCAATTTCAATTTCAATTTCAATTTCAATTTCAATTTCAATTTCAAATTCAATTTCAATTTCAATTTTCAATTTCAATTTCAATTTCAATATTTCAATTTCAATTTCATTATTTCAATTTCAATTTCAATTTCAATTTCAATTTCCATTTCATTTTTAATTTCAATTTCAATTTCAAATTCAATTTTAATTTCAATATTTCAATTTAAATTTCAATTTCAATATTTAAATATTTCAATTTCAATTTCAATTTCAATCTTTCATTATTTCAATATTTTAATATTTCAATATTTCAATATTTCAATTTCAATTTCAATTTCGATTTCAATTTCAATTTCAATTTCAATTTCAATTTCAATTTCAATTTCAATTTCAATTTCAATTTCAATTTCAATTTCAATTTCAATTTCAATTTCAATTTCAATTTCAATTTCAATTTCAATTTCAATTTCAATTTCAATTTCAATTTCAATTTCAATTTCAATTTCAATTTCAATTTCAATTTCAATTTCAATTTCAATTTCAATTTCAATTTCAATTTCAATTTCAATTTCAATTTCAATTTCAATTTCAATTTCAATTTCAATTTCAATTTCAATTTCAATTTCAATTTCAATTTCAATTTCAATTTCAATTTCAATTTCAATTTCAATTTCAATTTCAATTTCAATTTCAATGTCAATTTCAATTTCGATTTCAATTTCAATTTCAATTTCAATTTCAATTTCAATTTCAATTTCAATTTCAATTTCAATTTCAATTTCAATTTCAATTTCAATTTCAAATTCAATTTCAATTTCAATTTCAATTTCAATTTCAATTTCAATTTCAATTTCAATTTCAATTTCAATTTCAATTTCAATTTCAATTTCAATTTTAATTTCAATTTCAATTTCAATTTCAATTTCAATTTCAATTTCAATTTCAATTTCAATTTCAATTTCAATTTCAATTTCAATTTCAATTTCAATTTCAATTTCAATTTCAATTTCAATTTCAATTTCAATTTCAATTTCAATTTCAATTTCAATTTCAATTTCAATTTCAATTTCAATTTCAATTTCAATTTCAATTTCAATTTCAATTTCAATTTCAATTTCAATTTCAATTTCAAATTCAATTTCAATTTCAATTTCAATTTCAATTTCAATTTCAATTTCAATTTCAATTTCAATTTCAATTTCAATTTCAATTTCAATTTCAATTTCAATTTCAATTTCAATTTCAATTTCAATTTCAATTTCAATTTCAATTTCAATTTCAATTTCAATTTCAATTTCAATTTCAATTTCAATTTCAATTTCAATTTCAATTTCAATTTCAATTTCAATTTCAATTTCAATTTCAATTTCAATTTCAATTTCAATTTCAATTTCAATTTCAATTTCAATTTCAATTTCAATTTCAATTTCAATTTCAATTTCAATTTCAATTTCAATTTCAATTTCAATTTCAATTTCAATTTCAATTTCAATTTCAATTTCAATTTCAATTTCAATTTCAATTTCAATTTCAATTTCAATTTCAATTTCAATTTCAATTTCAATTTCAATTTCAATTTCAATTTCAATTTCAATTTCAATTTCAATTTCAATTTCAATTTCAATTTCAATTTCAATTTCAATTTCAATTTCAATTTCAATTTCAATTTCAATTTCAATTTCAATTTCAATTTCAATTTCAATTTCAATTTCAATTTCAATTTCAATTTCAATTTCAATTTCAATTTCAATTTCAATTTCAATTTCAATTTCAATTTCAATTTCAATTTCAATTTCAATTTCAATTTCAATTTCAATTTCAATTTCAATTTCAATTTCAATTTCAATTTCAATTTCAATTTCAATATATCAATTTCAATTTCAATTTCAATTTCAATTTCAATTTCAATTTCAATTTCAATTTCAATTTCAATTTCAATTTCAATTTCAATTTCAATTTCAATTTCAATTTCAATTTCAATTTCAATTTCAATTTCAATTTCAATTTCAATTTCAATTTCAATTTCAATTTCAATTTCAATTTCAATTTCAATTTCAATTTCAATTTCAATATATCAATTTCAATTTCTATTTCTATTTCAATTTCAATTTCAATTTCAATTTCAATATATCAATTTCAATTTCAATTTCAATTTCAATTTCAATTTCAATTTCAATTTCAATTTCAATTTCAATTTCAATTTCAATTTCAATATAATTTCAATTTCAATTTCAATTTCAATTTCAATTTCAATTTCAATATATCAATTTCAATTTCAATTTCAATTTCAATTTCAATTTCAATTTCAATTTCAATTTCAATTTCAATTTCAATTTCAATTTCAATTTCAATTTCAATTTCAATTTCAATTTCAATTTCAATTTCAATTTCAATTTCAATTTCAATTTCAATTTCAATTTCAATTTCAATTTCAATTTCAATTTCAATTTCAAATTCAATTTCAATTTCAATTTCAATATTTCAATAATTCAATTTCAATTTCAATATTTCAATTTCAATTACAATTTCAGTATATTAATTCCAATTTCAAATTCTATTTCATTTTTAATTTCAATTTCAATTTCATTCCAATTTTGCAATTTCACAATTTCAATTTCAATTTCAGTAACAGTAATCGCATCGCTATAAAACAACAAGTTTGGATCCATCGTAAACTATACCACTGAAACATCGGTGCAGTGAGAATTATTCCGAAAGAAGGTCTCGTAGATGGGATGCTAGCGATCGAAATGGAGTCATGCGGCTACTTTTCCGAAACTGTCTGAAAGACGGTTTTTGAAGGTACTGGATTTTCATTCACAGTGATGTTTCTGATCCGTTGCAAACAGCCACAAATGCAGGCATAACATCTGCAGTGATTCAAAGAATTCTACCAGTATGCCCAAAAAAGACATGTAGTTTATGAAATATTTAAACAAGAATGGAACCAAAATTCATCGTACGGCACCTATTCTCTTCAACAAAACGTTATTGCAAAACGAAAAATTGTATGTTGATTGAAATGATGCTGGAGTTTTGGGTAAAGCGGTTAAAATAGCGATCTCATGAATTTTGAAACGGTAAAAAGCCATTTTATGCAAATTTAAGACGAGTTGATGCAAAATGTTTCTTACGAATTCAACATGTGTAGCACCGGAAATTGAATTCGAAAGTAAAAGAAACTAGATCGCCTCTTTTGCTTTCGAATTCAATTTCCGGCGCTGCACATGGGCCACTAAATTTACATAAAATGGATTTTTAAAATTTCAAAATTCAAAAGATGTTCTGAATCGAAATCATATAGGTGTTTCGAGCAAATGAAACAGATCCCTATCAGTCATAACCTGAAGATGCTACCGGATTATCACACAGAAGTGGGTCCAGCGAGAATGTAGAGGAAGGCGTTATTTTTCAGTAACTAGATGCTAGAGCCATCAAAAAGTGTTGCATCGTTCAACCATAAGCACACGTCTAAACCGTTTGTTTGAAGAAATCATAGTCGAACCATCCAACATTAACGAAGCTTTTTCTTATACGAAAAAGAACTCTTAGATTGACGCTATTTAGGAAGAGCATGCAACACTGATTAAGAATAATACGAGGAAGCTGGTGGATTTACATGAAGACAAAAAATTTATCGGCTGCTAGGAGATCTATAAGTTAAAAGCTAATGCAAATGGACAGATGCAGACATAAGACTGGCGATCAAGTATTTACACCAATCTTGGAAAAACATTACACTCGAATTTTAATATAGACAATTTTGGTTTGACTAAATAAATTGACACTAAAGTCACCAAACGTGACGATTTCTCTATGATAGACCTGGGAAAATATATTTTGAACATTGCAGCAAGAATTAATCTGGAAAAATCCAAACCGAGGACATTCCGCATAATCCCTTCTCATATCACAAACAAACGAAATCAAATAAATGGAAAGAAGTCCGAAAGTGATTCGATACCTTAAAGGGACATCAAAGCTGCATCTAAAATTGGGAAGTGAGACAACAAACAAAGAAAGTATGCAGTTAGGCAGAAGGTCGCTAAACACGAAAGTCCCATTCAGGTCATGAATTGTAGTTAAGTGGTACGATCAGCTGATCGTGATCATGCAGGTGGCAGGACTTTGTATGCTTTATCATCGAAAAAAAAGCAATTTGCCTTCAGTGATTTTTATATAATATTGACTCGAATAAAGTGAAATAACAAAAGTTTTCGAGGACAACCAAAGCGTAATTGAAATGATAATCGATGAAAACTTGGTTTCGTAAAGCAATACATTGACGAAAATTTTTTGAAAATGCAATACTATCCAAGCGATGGGATGCTTGCCGACAAGGGACTTGCGAAGGAAAAATTTTAATGTGTTGATTTTATAATTTACAGTTTGTAAATTAAATATGGTAGTGTAAACTATCCTCTATTTGCTTTCTCTTCTAAAACTGTCAAAAAAAATTTTTGTATATTATAATCTGAAATTCAACAGAAACTAAAACATGTTTTTTACCAAGATCATTTTACCGGGTCACGCTCTATTGAAATAGCATCAATGTTCATCTGGCAAAACGATTTTATTGAAAAGCATCATAAAAATCTACGTTTCACCGGATAATCTCCTCAAATCCTCTCCAAACTTATAATCTGGCAACGAATATTCAAAAAGGTACAACAGTAAACGAAATCTACTGGAAATCCCAACAAGATATTACCCAGGCCGAAAGCCACTTTACTCGACTTTCTAAAAGATCCTAAGCTCAAAAACGAAAGCCTTGTCTAAGCGATATTTCGATAAAGCAGACTAAAAAATTAGACAATTTGCCTTTTTTAATATGCTTATTTTTCAACTGGACATCGTATTATATCTTCGTTATCGACATTTATACGACCAAATCATCATTACAAATACTTGTTGGAGGAAATTCACGTTATTCGTCTTCTTCATCGACATGTTTCGGCTGCTATATTTAAAATGATAATTTGAATCTACATTATTAATACTCCCGATGTTCAGTCGAACCTATGAGTTACCAAAAATTTTCGGCTGGCCAATATTTTCTTCTTTCATAACATTTTCAGGTTAATAAAATTATGTCGTTAATTTAAATTTGAATTAACGACATTTTCGAATGGATTCTTTCGATCATATTTTTTTTATATCGCTCGCTAGTTTGAACCTGTTTTATCGATATTTAAAGTTAGCTGAATTTCGATTTTTCGCCATTCGAGATTTTGTCCAGATAGACACCGATCTAACTATGCCAATTTGTTGGTCCATATTCCTAGGTATAATTTAATTGTTGGTTTGGGGTGGGTTTGATAGGTTATGGCGAAATCAGCTTTATGTGAGTTTGAAGCACATAATTACGAAATGCAATTCTGAATATACCAATATTTTATTAATAAAATTATTTTTTAGAATTTAAGATTTTTCCGACCAAGGTTCTTGAAAAAATTGTAAAAGTAACTAGGTTTAATGATTTCTAAGAACTCTACAGCTTGACATCGATCTGAAGACTATGCCAGTTTGATGGACAAAAAACTAGAAAGAATTTGATTGTTGATTAGGGGTGACTTTGATGAGGTTATAAGAGTGAAGTTTTCAATTAATCCCAATAACCTTTATCAAACCCATCTAACACCAATTTTCAAATTCTACCATAGCAAGCTTACATCGAATATCGCGAATGATTTTATAGACCAAACTTTTGACATACCCGGATTTCAACCCTGTAACCTCATCAAACCCATCTTTTATCGATATGTTTATGTTGCTAATTTGTTAATCTACTTTACCGACATTTTTCGATTGTCTTTGTAAAGGGTTATCCAATTCAAGCTTGATAAAGTAAACTTAAAAAAAACACACAAAATATTCGGAATGTATTGTAATTTTTATTTCATTTTACAGATTGATCCTTGCCATTTTTAGTTAAACAAGATATCATTCAAATGTCCTCCACGGGACTTCTTACAGGCCTTGATTCTTTTGAGGTAATTTTCAATGACTTTTTGGCACATTTCGGGCGGTATCTCGGCCATTACCTTACGAATATTAGTTTTCAATTCGTCAAGAGTTTGAGGATTGTTTGCGTAAACACGATCTTTCGCGTAGCCCCACAAAAAGAAATCCAAAGGCGTTAAATCACAGGATCTTGGAGGCCAATTGACATCAGTCAATCGCGAAATCAAACGTCCAGGAAATTTCTCTTGCAAAAGATCTCGATTTGCTCGTGTTACGTGACTGGTTGCTCCATCCTGCTGGAACCACATATCGTCAAGATCATAATCTTCGATTTTCGTAAAAAAATAATCGGTTAACATGCGGCCATAGCGCTCAGAATTGACGGTAACGGTTCGTCCATGGTTGTTCTCAAAAAAATACGGCCCAATCACACCACCAGACCACAATGCGCACCAAACAGTGACTTTTTCCGGGTGTAATGGCTTCTCTACAATCAATTGTGGATTTTCTGAGCCCCAAATTCTACAGTTTTGCTTATTAACGTATCCACCAAGCGAAAAATGAGCTTCATCACTGAAGAAAATTTTGTTCGAAAAATCAGCATCAGCAGATTTAATAATTTTAACGCGTTGGTCGATTGTTAAATGCTCCATATTCTTAAATGGCACAATGTCAACTAAATAAATGACAGCGTACTTGACGTTTATCTTTGACAGATGTCGGTATACAGATTTCTACTTTATCAACCTCGAATTGGATAACCCGTTATATCATATGAATATATATTATCGACTTCTTTCGATAGCCAAGTTTCGATGCGTTGTTAGTCTATGTAGCCACTCTCATTATATAAACGCATATAACACGAACTTTGTGCCAAAGAGAGACACTGTTTAGCCACTCCTACAAAATTCTCTCTGCACTCATGGTATTTCAGAGTTTAATTATTTTAAGTTGCAGTTGGCGATGTCACATCACGTATACACCACGTATATTGGTTATTTACTACAGACATTAAAAAGGATAAACTATTTGAAAACAAATCGAAGAAACAACTTGGAAAATCCCTGAAAATGGTAACAAGGGAATTGATATCCTTGTTTTATATATCGTAACACGCTACATATGAATCCTTGACTTTATCTCACTGTAGGATAATAATGTTCTAGATTTCCCATTTTTTTTTTTGGTGTGGTTGGTTTTTTATATATGTCATCATCTTCAAAGTGATAATGAAAATGATCTCTTTCAACATATCCCGACGACATATAGTTGGAAAAAAATTGTTTGGGATAATAGTTCGTTTGTGTGTTAACCTAAATCTAAAAAGAATTGTTCCCAAAACTGAAATGATTTTTATTGAATTGGAATTGTTGGTGTTTCAAACTGTGTGTTATTTATCTGCCCAAGGTAAATTGTTGTTGTTGTTGTTTATTTTACTGATGATTATTATCGTGCTTGGACAGCAAGAAAACTACTCAAACCCACAAAAAACCAATATTTGTAAATACGAGAAGTATACGTAAATCACACAAGTTACATATTCGTACATATATAACCGTATAGAGATACATGCTGGGGTGAAAATTTAAAATGGAAATTTTTTTTATATTGATTTTCAAATTGGGAATTTCTAAAAATATTTTGATAATCAAATTGATTTGTAACGTATATAGATTTATTTGGTTTTGTGTAAACAGTTTGGGCCATCGTACGTATAAATGATTTAAGATAACATGACATGTGACATTGATACGAGTATATACACATGTGATACACATAAGGAAGAAAATGTATAATTAACTTATTACAGCAAATTTACTATGTGTGTCTCATATCCATATAGGTGAGTGTAGCAAATTGATTGACACTATGATTAGGTCATTTTTTATTTAATTATGATTATTTAGTTTAATTACATTGAAATTGGGGTGCATTACTTATTTATACCTTTAGGGTTTTAGAATATGGTTTAAGGAAATATAATTTAGTATAAGTGTTTTGACCATAATTACCATTAAATTTGTGGCTCCCATGGGTAATTACACGAATTTGTTTGATGTGTGGTTACTTTGAAACATGTCTTTCAACTCTATTGACGTATACAGGTTTATTAAAACAAAGATAAAACTCCATCCGCAGAACTATAAGAATTGGCCTAATTATTACCAGTATTCACTAAAATTGCTTAATACTTAATATATCCCCTACGTACAGTAATTGTAGGATAAGCACTCATTATCGTGGGATATTCTATTCTATTGGGTTGTTAGGAAAGTAATTTTGTTTTTTTGTGAAAATGAAAGAAAATTTTTGTATAGTATTTAAAGATTTTATTGAATTAAATATTCTCTATTTTGATCCAATACATTTTGCCATCTTTCTGGCAGTAACATAATTCCACGGTCATAAAACTTCTGATCTTTCCAGACAAAATACTGATACAATGCATTTTTGGCGTCTTCTTTTGAAGAAAAGGTTTTGCCGTCTAAAAAATTTTGTAGAGACCGGAAGAAGTAATAATCTGAAGATACCATATTTGGAGAATAAGGTGGGTGTGGTATTACATCCCATCCAAGCTGCAATAGCTTATGGCGTGTGACCAAACTCATATAAGGTCTCGCATTATCTTGTTTGAACACTATACCTTTTCTATTGATAAATTCTGACCTATTCTGTTTGAGTGAATCATTCAATTTGTCCAGTTGATAACAGTACACTTCAGAATTTATCGTGTTATTGCCCGGTAGAAGCTAAAAGGTAACGACTCACTTGTAATCCCATCAAACAGACAGGAACACCTTTTCTCGAAGTGTTTTGCGCCAGTTCATAATTTTTACTCTATGATCTCTTGCGTTTAATATTGTTATAGACAACCCATTTCCCGTCTCCAAAAATAATTCGCTTCAAAAATGGATCAATTTCTTGACGTTTGAGAAGCAAATCACAGATGTCAATGCAAAGGAGCAAATTTCTTTATGTAATAGCATGTGGAACCCATATGTCGTGTTTTAAAACTAAACCAAGGTGTTGTACGTGATCAAAAACGGTCGAATTCGATAAATTTATCCTGTCAGCGATCTCAAGAGTTGTTATCCGGCCGCTTGCATCACTTAATGCCTTTATTTGTCTTCATCAGCTTCAACTGGTCTTTTAGAACGTGGTGTAACGAAATTTTGAAAAACAGTTTTGACATCTGACGTTCTGTCAATACATCTTCTCCATATGCACATCAAACAACTTTCCAGATTTAATATGGCACCAAACAATTAGGCAGAATCCAACAAAACAAGGATCTGCTATATCAGCTGTCAAAATATATGATAACAATGCAGTTTAAGTTAGAAGTTGGTTATGTTACATTACATTTTACTCGTCTATTGGGGAAAAAACGAAATTACTTTCCGAACAACCCAATGTAGATGTTAGTTGCTTTCCAATCGACCACTGCAAGTACTTATAAGCTCTTATGGTTTTTGTCTTTGCTAAATTAACTACTCACTACTGTTCTACCTTTTTATTATGAGTAGTTGAAAGCAGTTACGATAAATTTGTCCACTAGGTGATTGTGTGTCGTATTTTCCTGTCAAAAATATAATTGAATGTCGTATGTGAAGCGCTAATAAAATTCCGCTATAGATATTTTTTTATTAAAAAGTTATCACAAATAAACTACACATTTGTAGGTTATGTTTTGCTTTTGTAATTGTTTGTGCTTTCCAATCGACACTTTAACCAATACACGTTTTTTGGCACTTACAAGTACTTGTGGTGGTCGATTGGAATTAACTATTGTAGCGGTATATACCCAGTATGACTTTGAGGATTCCAAGGGAGCTCATTTTTTTCGTCTTTTAATATAGAATCGCGTGAACTTCGCGTGTCCTAGAAAATTGACCAAGAAGGGTAAAAAAACGTGAAAAACTAACAAAAATGGTATTTTTTTCTAAAATCACGATGTCTCAGTGAGTTTTTGAGCAGATCGAGCATTTCCAACGGGGTTCTGAAGGAGAGATACTATGTTTTAAGGGTATTATAGTGGTTTTGGCCAATTCTCTAAATAAGGTATTTATTTTGAGAAATCAAAGTGCGCAAATAGCAAGAATTTGAAAAATCGATTTTTGCAGGAAACAGGTCGTTATAATAATTAAGAATTTCGTTCAAATTGGTAAAAAATGTCTTTATTTGAAATGATAAACTACAATTATTGAAAAAGAATATTAAATTTATCATTAAACATGTTTTATCTTGATTTGTATCTCTCATTCTTGCTCACCACACGCCTGACAGATAACAGCTCTATGGTCTTGGCACACGAAAGCCTGACCCTTGGAGCATTTGACTCCATATTTTCGGTCGATGGTTCGGAGACAATGAACACATGTTCCCTGTCTTCTTGTTCTACCTATGTTCAGTCGTATTGGACCCCTTCATCCAATATCTCTTGAATACAAAATACTGTTTGGTGTGGCAGATTTTTCAACTCTTTCCTCCTCCGGATATGAGGAATTGTGAGATCTTCGACTAAACTTCGCAAAAAATCTCTCCTGTTGAGTGATGGATTTGCAGAATTGAAATTGTATATAATCGAGGCGTTGATCCCCGATTGGTCCAACATCCCCATGAAAACTCGCACTGGCGATCTGTTAGTTTTTCTTGCTGTTGAATATTCGTGACACATCTGGTCAAATGTGTCAGTGCCACCTTTTGTCTTGTTGTAAAAATTGACTATCTCTGGTTTATTTGGAGTCTCACATATTTCTTGCAATCGATGGAACGTTGATAAAACAAGGACCACTTTATTCTTCGTAGGAGTGTAGAAAACCAGAGTTTTCGTTCGGTCAAAAGCGAATTTTGAACTACCTGGCTCACCAGCAGTCTTGAAAGTCAAAGGTACTTGCGGTTTATTTTTTTTTTTTTTAGTGTTCCAACATTGTATCGAAAATGTCTGTCGAGGAAAACCAGTTGTCGCAGGTTATATTTCTGGAACTTCCATAAATTGGATCACTCATCTTTCTAACATAATAGGATGGCATTTTTTCTGTTTTGTCCTCCAAAACCACATTACCGACATATGGAATTGCATTGACCAAATAGAATGTTTGAGAGTCATTCAAATTGACACATTTTAGACCATATTTATCTGGTTTTTGACCGTTATAGACCTTAAAAGGGCAGCGCCCACGAAAAGATAACACTTGTTCGTCAATGGTACAGTGCTTTCAGGGGCTGTATAGAGTCCTGCATTTTTCAATGAATGAGTCCCAAATTTGTCTATGGGGGCGAATTTATCCTCAACACGACGAATTGCTCGAGTGTTCGTATCATCAAATCTCAGGGATAGTAGAAGGGCTTCAAATCTTTTTAGGGACATGACGGCACGGTATCTTATGCAAGCGACTTTTAGATCCCACAGATCGTGAATATTGGTCATATTTGTTTTTTGAATTACGTCGACATGTTTATATGTATTATCCAACTGCCTGTTTATTTCTCGATCCTCGGTATAACGGTCGATTTCTTCATTAGGATACCGCACAATTTTCGACAGCATGGCTTCGTCAAAATATAAACTCCAACTTTCATAAAGAGATTTGACCTCTTTTGCAGGTCCAAGTGGAGTTGCAAGATTCGTGACTATTTGACAGTCTTTCACGTGGAGTTGTGTACCACTTATGCCCATTATTACCCACAACAATACTCTTTCGTCGTCCACGATTACTACCACTGCTGCCTCTTCCCGTCCTATTCCCCTACTTTCTCTCCTCTCTGTATTACGCAGTTTCTTGAATGCTGGAGCTGTACCCGAGCCATCATCATCTGACTCCTCCGACTAAAAATTACAATAAATAACTAAGAAATACATTTTCTCGCACCAAAATTTACCGAAAAATATGATTTACATACCTCAATTCCACTCTCGGGCTCAACTTGTTCGTTGTTTGATTCTGCACTTTGCTCCAATTCTGAGCCAGTCTCCTCTTCCATTAGATTTTCCTCATCACTTAGATTTTCCACAGGTTCCTGTGATCTTCCTCCTGATTAATCAACTGAACTACAGCCTTCAAAGGTCTTAAATTGTACCGCCTAGCCATTTTTCGAATCTTTGAAACAGTGGAAACTAAAGTGAGGTTATGGTATACACACGCGAGCTATATATATGTAAATATATATAGTGGGCCACTATATATTCATTACTGCCTCTGTAAAAAACACGAATTACAAAAAGCTTTAAGATGACGAATAATATACACAAACAGAAACGCGGGGTGAAAAAACACCCCAGACCTACTTCAAATGTTTACTGCTCCAGCTTCCACGTGCTACTGATGCTGCGAATGTGCTCTTTCTACTCTCAGATGCTGAAACTGAATTATGGTTACGGTCCTGGGTCGGAAACGTAAACTGTTTGTATTTGCCGCGAGATTTAAACTGGGCTGGGGTGTTTTTCACTCCCCCGTTTAAACTTTAAAATACTCGCTAAAGTTTAAACAAATCTTTATGTGCAGTCTCCTGAATATAAGGTTAGTGCCAACACATGGTTCTTTCCTATTAGGCTTTTGTTGAAATCGGCGGTTTTCACACACACGTAGTTGAGTTGACAATTTTGAAGATATGATACGGCCCTTCACGCCTGGGAGCTATTTTTCTACTAAATCCTTTCGATGTATTTCTCTGATTGAATAATGCCGTGAATATCATTTCTTACCTCGTCGGGTGCTTGCAACTTCCGTCCGAATTCTGTAAAAGCTGTGGTTTTACCATTGGCTTCACATATTGTGGCGTTCATAGAAAACCTAATGCTTTATAAATAGTTCGATCACTCAGTATCAAGATCTTTAACTAAAATTCGCAATTAAATTTTCAGGTCCCGATTACGGTGTTGCACTCATTACAATGGGGTAAGACTTTGCTCACTTCCAAAACAGGACGTAGTATCCAGAACATGCGTCGATAGCCATTATCAGCTTCAGGTAGAAAAGATCAACGACCATAACCTCCATTCGTTGATGCAATATGTACCTTTTCAAAAGCTTTCTTGGTTTCAAATTTAAAACTTTATACTTCTGATAATCTATACAATTACGACAGAACTCGGTAACAGAAAGGTACACTCCCGTTAAAAAATATTTCCCCTTAATCTTCGACAGAGTTATGTCAGCCCCATAATATCCGGCGGTTGGATCGGAATGATAAATGGCTTTTTCATCTTCCAACTGCATTCATTGGCCCACGCTGGAGAAAAACAATTTCAAAGATACTGGATTCGAAAATCTGCTCGTGTGTTGTAGGTAACACACGAGACAGTGTGTTAGCCACCACAATTGGAATTCCTTGCAGTATAAATAATTGTTAAATTAAATGACTGAATTAACGTTACCCACCTGGCTAAGCGGGAAATGGATGATATCGTTGTCAGTAACCATTTCAGTGGTTGATTACTGCAAGTGTTTCTCGTTCAGTGCTGTACTTTCTTCACGCATGCACCCAAAGCATAACGACTTGCATCGGTCATCAGGATAAACGATTCCTTAGGATCCAGCCGAAACATCCTTTGAAAAAACGCTTTAAATTTTCAAAAGCAGAATTTTCAGCTTCACTTCAGGTCCATGGTGCATTTTTCTTTATCAAATTGATTAACGGTCGGGCGAAAAATGGGTGATAAATTTACAGCCAAAATATACAGCCCAGACGGATTGATGATTGGGAAGAAATATCATACTTAAGTTTTTTCCACAAACTACGAGGCACCGGAATACATAGCCTTCATTGGAGCTTTGTCGTTATTTCCAAATATGTATTTTGAAAAGTATATCATTTACTAGAAAAATGATCCTAATACCATCAACGCCTTCATTTCTATCTACTATCACAATGCCTTCAGTATCCGATATAAAATCAGGAATTTCCGCTTGCACAATGATTTTGATGTTATAATAATCAGCGAGAGCTGGCTTACGATCAATATGTTATCCGAAGAGTACTTTCCATCTGACTATGTCGTTCATAGAAAGGACAGATATGATTTTGACACCAGTTGTAGAGACAGTGGTGTTTTAATTGCTATAAAGAATTCAGTCTGCAATGATGTGATCGCCTGCCATTCCTGCCTTGATATCTAGCAGACTAGCTTACAATACCTCGATTGTTGCCGTCGCCGTTTACATTCCTTACGGATCTGACCGGGTTGTCTACAACACGTTTATCAACTACATCGACTCAGCCGTTAACCTTCAGGTCCTCCTTGTGATCAAATTATCATTGTGAGCGACTTTAACTTACTCGGTATATCTTGGAACGATGTCGACGGTGTGTTCTCCGCATCCTCAACTAATTAGAAAGCATTGTCTATCATCGATTACTTCGCTTTCATATCAACAACGCAGCTTAACCGTTTCATCAACAGTCGAGCGAAATTCCTGGACCTGCCATTTGCCAACGATGTCTGTTTGTCAACGATGTCTGCCGATGTTGCTCCGTGCTTGGACTTCATTGACGCATTCTTGAATGAATTTCACAGCACTGCCGATTGGGACCTTTTACAGCGCGATGTGGATTTGAATGATACGGTGCACAGATTCAATGAGCTACTAGGAAGTGGTATCGAGAGACACATTCCACGGGTTATCAATAATAAATCCGGCTTTCACGAGTCATGGTATAAGACCGAGTTAATGGTGCTCGAGAAACGACGCAACAAGTTTCATTCTCTGTACAAGACTTTACGGCGTAGATTTCGTAAGGAATTTAAGACCATCAATTGGTTCCTTTACAATAATTACGTAGTGCAAATCGAGTAAGTTTTGACATCTAATCCCTAAAAATTTTTAAAACTTCATTAACAGTAAGAAAAAGGTATCTGGTTTAACGTCGAATATGTCTTACCAGACCTCCACCGCCAATCCGCCATCTGATATTTGCAATTTGTTTGCGTCGGTATACAAGCCGCTTCGGTCAACAGACGTCGGGTCTCCTACTACTTCCACCTCCATTGTATTTGATCATTTCAAATTTACCGAACAATAAGTTCGGGATCTGCGGTTACCTTCTTGTTTAACGAAAGCCTTCGTCGTGGCCTTCGTTTTTTCAGATCCTTTGAAAATCTCATGTGTTCATCCAATCTTCTAGGTAGGTAATAGAAGTGGGGTTACTAATTATCTTGGGATCGCCATCCTCTCTGTCTTACCCAAACTGTTTGAGTCCATGGTTCAAAGAGTATTGCACTTCCATACCATGAGACTTATTTATCATGGATTTTATTCCAGTAGGTCTACCGTGTCTAACTTGTCCTCTTTTTGTGGTCATCAACTCAAAGCAGCAGCTTGACGTTGTCTACACAGACCTCGCAAAGGCTTTCGATGTGATTGATCACTCTATTCTTATTAGCAGGTTGGAGAGTCTCGATTGTCACTTCATTCTCATCGAGTGGTTACGTTCTTACTTCTCAGATCGCTGGCAATCCGTTAGGATTCTGAATTCTTTCTCCCCATTATTGCGGGCGCCACCTGGCGTGCCTCAGGGTATTTATTTCGGCTCACTGTTCTTTTCATTATTTGGCATGAAGATTTTCGCCCGGTTCTCTATCGTGTTAGACTGCGAAATGTTACAAGATGACTTAGACCGCTTTTTGATCAATTAACAACATACTGGCCTTAAACGTGAGTAAATGCAAAACTCTTTCTTTCTTCCGTATCTGCTCGCCTGTTTCTTGGCGTGATCTTTGAATCTGATACTACATTTACCAGACATGTTTACGCCATTATTTCAAAGTCATACGTTATGCTTGGTTTCATTAAACGAAACTGCAATGACTTTAGTGACCCATTAACTTTGACATCATTATACGTCTGCTTTGTTCGGCCTATTTTGAAGTTTGGAGTCTACTGTCATTCTGTGAGGATTGAGAGTATCCAGAAACAGTTTATTTTATTCGCGCTACGACGTTTACCATCCATATGTGCGCTGTGGATAAAGGTCTTCCGCCTTATCAGAATCGATGCCATCTTTTCGAACTGCAAAGTCTAGATAATCCCCGAGATGTAGCTTTCGCACTGTTTGTCCGCGATATCATTAATTCCCGAACGTCGAATGCGTCAACGCGATGGAGCTTTGGATCGAGCGGTAACAAATTACGGTCTTTCTGATTCAATTCCGAGAGTATCGCGGGTATTTAACAAGATCTATGAAGCTTTTGATTACCACAATCTTTTGTAGTCGAGCGTAGTTTCAGTTTTCGAAAATTTTAACGGAAATTGCGTTTTTTTATTAAAAAACTGTTGTTCAACAAAAATCGGCCTTGCAGTACACATACAAATTGATTGATCGAATAAGCTTTTTCCACGGATTGTTTATCCCAGTGAGTTTTGGTCGAAACATTCTACCAGAAGTTAGAGCTTCCATTCGAGCTTTTTTGCAAATTTTTTTGAAAAGTATATATAATGTACGAGAAAAACGACTGTGAACCATAACATTTTAATATAAATTTTCAACAATATCAGTTCAAATCAGATTTGCAAAATTTAAGCGGAAATGACAATTTTTTACAAAAAACTGTTTTTGTTTTATAGTACTGATCGGAGTGAAACTTCGAAAATGTTTTTCTATAAATTTTAAGATCCCAGTATTTTTTGACTGAAATCAGTCCGCCGGAAGTGGCACCTCCCATGCCTCGTTTTTGGAAATACATATTATGGAAAGTATATAGCATTTACGAAAAAATGATTAAAACAAAGAAATTTTAGATTAAAATTCAAACAAAATTGGTTCAGATTATGTTATTAATTTTTGCCAGAAATGATACTTCAAACTTTATACTAAAGATTTTCTATAAATTGGGAGATCCATGCGAATGTGGTAGGCATCTATGTACCGGAAGTGGCACCTTCCGTAGAAGCTTTTACAATTGTTGCAATGAAGATTAAATTTTCAAATAGAGGGTGCATTTGTACATTTGTCGTAAAAGAAAGTTGGGTGTTGGCCACAACATATTCACTCTACCATTTTTAAATTACAAGCAACTTGGGTCAAAAAATCTTAAAAATTAATATTTCAAACTAAATTTGTTTAATTTTGCACGATTTTATAATCCACAAAATTATAATCTAGATCTGGATAACCCCAATTATAGTTCTAATTAACAGTCCCATTCATTAAATGCATATAATCCGAACTTTTAGTCTTCTGTACCAAAAATATATATGCATGAGTAGCTGTACGAGTATGTATCTTAAAAATCTCTCATTATCATAATACATAATTGAATATTTGCCATCCTAAAAATCCTAAAATAAAGAAAAAAAATCTAGACAAACGTCTGTGACATGAATTTTAAATTAGTTGGTGATGATAGAATTATGTACATATATATGGAAATCACCTTTCCAGAATAGAAAATTTTTAGATTCATCGACCCCCTACCAAAAAGCTAAGAATCTGGGTAATGCAATTTATGTTTATACTTTTATTAATATGATTATTATGAGACACATAATTTTTTATGTCATTGTACTGTATGTGCAAAATGATTTGATTAGTATTCTTTAGAATATAATAATTTTATTAATTTAACAATACATAAGACTTATCACCAAGGTTTATTAATATTGATGAAGTTTTAATCCGCCTGGTCTGTATAGGGATGCCGAATTTATATGAAATAAAGTTTTTTGATCAAAACTCATGATGAGTTCCGTAAAATTTAAAATATGATCTGAACCAATTTTGTTTCAAATTTAATTTACAAGCCTGTAAAGGCCCAACTTTATTCGACCTTGAAATCTAGTTCAAGGACAAATGCCCCTCTTTGGTCGACCTTCTTTTGAAAGTAGGTCACGTAATGTAGGTCATAGTCGCAAAATCTGGGTGAAGGTTTTTGACTGATCTGGACCATGATCTTCAGTTGAGATTCAGTTGACATTGATCTTAAACCTGATAATGGATCGGTGGCATGAGTCGTGAGCAAAGTGACGTATGATGTGTGACGTCTGAAACTGACTATTAATATTTTTGTAAACTGCGAGATTCAAACTCAAGACCGCAACTTCGTATGCACGCAAAATGGTTGTGTTAGTAGATTTGGTAAATTACATTTTTTATCTTACAATACAACGTATTGTATTTATTTAATAATTTATTGGATATGTAACGCATTTCATTGCCTTATCAGTAAGCAACGAAAATATTTTTCCACAACTTTCTTGCGATACAATGACTTGTTATATCGATAATTTATTAGCATTGTAAAATAGCGAACGCATATTATTAAGATTATATATCTGTGGTCACAACCAACAACTGCTTAAGTCGAGGTTATTTTCCAAAGCATTATTGCCAATAAGCCACTGTCAAATAATAAATTAATGTACAGGAATTGTTTGAAGCATAAATACAGTCGCGTTTTAGGACAATATACAAATAGCCATACATTGAATTCTGTCTAAATTTCTAAAACCTGAAAAATTTCATCCAAACAAATAAATTGACTTAAGTCAACTTTAGCAGTTATTGGTTGTGACCACAAATATATGAATGACATTTAAAGCACACTGCAAACAATTTTTACATTTTCAATGAAGCGATGCATTTTGAGCTATATAAATAATTGCGAATTAGAGAACCAAACCTATATTGCGACGGATCACATTTTTTTGCCTATAGTTGTTCCATTTTTCGAATAAACCCGCCCAACCACAAGGGCTCTAAGCAAACAGAGGTTATCTTTATTATGAATAAAAATAAATACTGTTAAAATTAGCCGACTCCTTCCAGCCGAAAAATGTCAATAATGCAGAATCGGCTGTACCAAATAAAATGTATCAGCCGGAAAATGTTGATAATGTAGATTCGGTTGTATTGAACAACGTCGATAATGCAGAATCAAAAACAGCTTATATTATTCGCCAGTAAAGGTCGGTAATGCAGATTCGTAATTTTGGTGCTAAACAGTAATTACTTTTTAAATCAAAAATGTTTATTTCGGTTCATCAACGTAAACTATTCTAAATTAAATTTTTTTATTAAGTGCATTAAAACTATAATTAAAAAACTATTTTAATAAGGAAAAAACTCAATGGTATATACAAAGCAAAACTTAAAATATTTCAGGACAATTTTCATGTGAAGAGTCAGAAAATTTCGATAAATAAATCGCACACAAAAAATTTGAAAATGTCTAAAAATTGACCGTTTAAAGTATCATAGCTGAAAATAGATTCAAATGAAAGGTCTTATTGATGCTCACACCTGGAACAAATTTCAGGTCGATTTCTTTGTTGGAAGTCCGGGAAAACTTAATTGAATATATCTCACACACAAAATTTGAAAATTCCTAAAAATTGACCGTTTTAGTGTCATGGCTGGAAATAGATTCAAATGAAAGGTCTTATTGATGCTCACACTTTAAACGGTCAATTTTTAAAAAATTTTAAATTTTGTGTGTGCGATATATTCAGTCGATCTTTCCTGGACCTCCAACATAGAAATCGACCTGAAATTTGTTCTAGGTGTGAGCATCAATAAGACCTTTCATTTGAATCTATTTCCAGCCATGACACTAAAACGGTCAATTTTTAGGAATTATCAAATTTTGTGTGTGCGATATATTCAATCGAATTTTCCCGGACTTCCAACATAGAAATCGACCTTTCAAATAATAATTATTAGATGACGTGCCATCTTAAAAATTCTCCAAGCACTTAACTAAAAATACATTTCACGTTTTAACTCCAAACATGTAATACAGCACTTAGAGAAATTAGGTTTTGTATATTAATTTTTATTGTTTCGAATGAAAATTTCTTATTTTAAATTTTTTAGTTGGTTTGTAGGAAGAACAAAATAAAAATAATTACATTTCGGCATATAATTCGTATCTGCATTATCGACATTGTTCGGCTGGGATGTTACTGACAAAAATCTACAGTCATTTTCGTTTGATTGGTTTGAATTTGCATTATCGAAATTTTTCGGCTGGAGTCGGCTAACTTTAATAGGGTTAAAAGTAATCCCTTTTCTTTTCGTCCAGTCGTCAAAGATGGAATTGAAGGCAAATGTTTGTGGACGCCCTCGTCCTACAAGAACTTTTACTTGTATCATAACAAGTCTAAAGTTATCAATGCTTAACCCTTCCGCATTACTATGGAAAACACTACTTAAGAGTTCCCGTACATCCTCAAAATGTAACTCGTCTGCTGTTCTAAATTTCAACCACGCAGGGTTAGAAAATGTATCGGCTTTGAACTCCAATCCGATTTTATCAGTCGGTGTCACCATCTTTGTAATATGGCCGATCAGGTAGTTTACTGAAGTTCTTATCCACTCGATTAGATCTGACGCATCTTCGGGCATCTCCTGAATTTTGAACTCTACCTCTCTTCAGGCAGTTTTATATTTTTTATTCGTTTTTAACGTGTCGGCTATTATGCGGAAAAATGTTCCATCTTCTTCCACTATCAGCATTAGTATCATCGCAGTTGGTTATCATGTGTGGCTCGCACATCTCATCAAAAACTTCATCACACTGGTCGTCGTCACTGATGTATATCACTAGACGATTCTCTCCTCTTATCAAGAAGTTCATCATATTGCCGCTCATCGTCACTGATGATTACGAATAGTTCCTCCGTCTCAGTAAGAAATCCATCTTGGTGCTGCTCCTGTTCGACACAACGGTATGTAAGTTGTCCGCTGCTGAGGCTTCGGCGATGAAACGATTGATGATTGATTAAATATTTTTTATACATGATTTAACTACGAATGTACTCAGGTTGATATGATTCACGCTACTGTGTAAGGTTCTCTAATTCGCAATTATTTATATAGCTCAAAATGCATCGCTTCATTGAAAACGTAAAAATTGCTTGCAGTGTGCTTTAAATGTCAGTCATATATATACAACTTTAATAATATGCGTTCGCTATTTTACAATGCTAATAAATTATCGATATAACAAGTCATTGTATTGCAACAAAGTTGTGGAAAAATATTTTCGTTGCTTACTGATAAGGCAATGAAATGCGTTACATATCCAATAAATTATTAAATAAATACAATACGTTGTATTGCAAGATAAAAAATGTAATTTACCAAATCTACTAACACAACCATTTTGCATGCATACGAAGTTGCGGTCTTGAGTTCGAATCACACATCATACGTCACTTTGCTGACGACTCACGCCACCGATCCATTATCAGGTTTAAGACTAATGTCAAGATCAAGATCAATGTCAAGATCAAATTACACCATGATCCAAGGTCAGGATCAAATTTCAATCTCAAGATCAAATGTCAGGATCATGGTCCAGATCAGCATCCCAATTTATCTCCCACATTGGAATCTCAACTGAAGGTCATAGTCCAAATCAGTCAAAAACCTTGACTCAGATCTCGCGACCATGACCTACATTACGTGACCTAGTTTCAAAAGAAGGTCGACCAAAGAGGGGCATTTGAAGTTGACCTAGATTTCAAGGTCGACTAAAGTGGGGCCCTTACTACTTGCGTAAAACAAAAATGTTCCTACGGAGGCAGCCACTTTCGTCGGACCGTTTTCAGTCAAAATTCATTGACATATCCCAATTTGTGAAAAATGTTTAGATATTTTTAAACTATTTTTTGTCCAAAATCGTCACTTCCGCTTATAAATATTATAGAAAACTGATCTAGAATGGTACTATTGCAAATTTTATTTAGAATCTTTAACTTCATAATCGTTTTTCACGTAAATGGTATACTTTTCAAAATATTTAGCAAACCAGAAAAAGATCCTATGGAAGCTGTCAAGTTTGGTGTACCGATTTCGGCCAAAATTCACTGAGGTCTCCCAATTTGGGGAAATCGTTTAAATATGTGGTTTCGTCCCAATCAATCAATATATCTTTACTGTAGACAAATTACAACATTTAGACGGCACGGCACGACATACACGCGTACACACCAAGAGTTTTTAAAAACTACTTTTTCTGACTTCGGCGATATAGCGAATGGTCTATCAACAAAAATCTCGAGGTCAAAGTTTTTCATGATTACTGTACTTTATTTTACTTTACAAAGCAAAAATCAGTTTATTGAACGTCATTCCGCTAAAATTTTTGGAAAAATGTTCTAGGCGTGAATATTTCCAAAATAAAACCAAAAAGGCTCCTATGGGGGCTGCCACTTCCTGCGGATTCAGCCGAATGAAGCCAATCATTGAGATCTCCATTTTTATAGAAAAAGCTGAGTTATGTAGTTTTATTCCGGCCGAATTATTGTTGCAAAACGGTTTCCTCAAAAAACTTAATTTCCGCTTAAATTTTGGACAACTGATTTGGAACGGTATTTCCACAAATTTTATTTAGAATCTTTTAGGTTATAGTCATTTTTCTCGTCAATGCTAATACTTTTCAAAATATCCGCAAAACACGAGAAACGTCCTATCAAAGCTGTCACTTCCTGAAAGCCGATTTTGGTCAAAATTCACTGCGATCTCCCAATCTATGAAAAGAGTTTAAGTATGAAGTTTCATCCTGATCAATATGATGTTAAAGGCTGAATTTTTGTTGAACTTTTAGTCTGCACGATGATAATGTGTAAGAATGTCAATAAAATTAACTATTTGTTTGGTTTTTGTTTTAACGAAAGGTAATTTTAAAAGTAGATTGAGGCATTTTTATGCCCCCACCGATTTTAACATTGTTACTATGTATTTTCATTCTAAGGCTGCGGGCCCATAGTCGGGTAAATCGTTTACTATGGTAAAATCGGATTTAGAACAGATTATCCGATCAGTTTGCCATAGAGTTTTTGAAAAATAAATGAATTTACCTATACAAATTTACTTAAAATTGACTTTTACCTGACTATTTGCCCGCAGCCTTAATTTTCAAATCCAAAGCGGATTTTTTTTTAATTTGTATTTTTACATTAATAATCTTTCAAGTCAAATTTGTGGACTTATTCCAATATACCTACTAATTCGGCCATTAGTAGTTAAATACACTGGTCATACACACAGAAAATGTTAATAAGGCTGCGGGCCAATTGTTGGGTAAAAGTCAATTTTAAGTAAATTCATTTATTTTTTAAAAACTCTATGGCAAACTGATTGAATAATCTGTTATATAGTAAATCCGATTTTTACCATAGTAAATGATTTACACGACTATTGGTCCGCAGCCTAAATACAAAATATTTTAGAAAAACAATGAAAAAGGAAAAATATATTTTTATAGTTTGAAGTTTCTATACACTTGGGAAAGATGCCTTTTTAATTTCCATTTGAATTTGTTAATTTAAAAATTAATAATTTGTAAGCCAATCCAAAATTTGTCATTTAAAAGTTTAAACTAAATCTCATGCAAACGATCGTTCATGAAAAATATTACATTAAAATAAAATCCAAGATATGCATGGCCAATAAATATCCCCAACTTTGTTGATATGTTTGCAATGTAATTTTTGCTGAACCGACCCGACTGCTCGATAGTTATGCAAAAGATGAAATATTAAAAGTGCTGATGGTAAAATATTTATCATGTGCGCAAGGCTAGTACAGTACAAATATTTGTCCCTAGTTTTAAGAAATTCAACTCCTAAAAGAACACAATATAGCGCACATAGCCAAATTGCGGCTTGCAAGCCGCATGGGGCTCTTTGAAAAATGAATGCGGCTCTCGAAACAAATGAAAAAATTAAATAACATTTAATAATTCATTAAAATTATTTTGTGCTCTTAATCGAAACTATCGACTTCGATTATGTTGGCTGTCATAGCGAGAGATTATTATAATTCGGATGCACGTGTAGTGAAGCACGTGGAGCTTGGCCATCTCTGCAATATACCTTAAATATGTAATTACATAAATAAATAAAAAAATACCGTTTACTATAATCTGAAAACCATGAAGAATAGATGGAAGCTTTGAACTTTTCGTTCAACCATACTTGAGTCTATTGGAATAAGAGCTATGATTAGGAACAAAAGAAATACTGAGTTTTAATTTTTTATATGTTCTCAAGTTAAATTTGAAGACCTTTCCATATACATAAATAAATAGGTAATGAGTACGAACCATTTGGATTACGTACAATTTCACTTTTGATAAAAAAATTTATTTATTCCTTCACAGTCTTCAAGCAACCCGGAAGTTCATCATAAACCTGTAAACCAAATTTCATCAATCATATGTCCGTGCTCCCGAACTACTCGTTGGTGAATTTTGTTTGCACCTTACAAGTTTCTTAAATTTATAGCAAAATGTTTTGTTTTATAACTATTAATCGCAATCTTTATTCAAATCGTGTTATGAACGTCATCTAAATCATCGAGCCACTTGTTATAGTGGATTAAAAAAGCGCAAAAATAACACTTCGCGATTTCAACGTGATCAATTAAGTTTCATTTATTAAAAATAAATTTTAAGGATTAATTTTCAATATGGTCATTGAAACGTGATTTATCTGGTAACAAAAAATAAATCAAATTTACACCCTGGAATTTCCATAACTCCAGAAATGAAGAAGCAAATTTAAAAATATTTTTTGTTTATAAATAAAAAATATTTAATATTAATTAATATTTATATGCATAAAAATAATTAAAAACGTTTGTTTTGTTTAATATAAATAATGATTGACGAATAAACTAATAAAAATTGTCGTATGTCGGTTCGAGGTATAATTGGTTCATTGGATATAAACGTGATTTGGGAATGCGAAAAAACAAACAACAAAAATGAGCAAAAACTTTTAATTAAAATTTATATTTTATAAAAATAACAATTATTATTATTATTATTATATTTTAATCGTAATGATATTGTAAAAATTAAATTGATTTAAATATGTGCATAATAATATTATAGATACGCATCCAACCATATAGGTAGATATTGTATTTATAGCTATCTATTTGGCTATGCTGCCACACATTCCACTGTGTAAACATAGATATTGAATGCGGTACACGATACAGTATACGATACAAATGTAATATAGAAAATTTAATTAACATTCATAATTTTTAAAATGACAAAATTGTTTTTATTTGTATTTGCTGAATTTTATAAAATAATTAAATTAAACATGAATTAAATAAAAAATTCAAAATAAATTGAAAATTTTGTCCACTTTATCAATAGATGATAAATAGCCTTGCATAAATCCCTTATTCATTTACTTTCTTTTACGTAGTAAAATCCGAAAGTGGTTTTCAAAAGGCTCTGTGTGTGTATGGTGTGCAGACTAAATGTATGTATTCTCTCTACTACCCGTACGGTTTATATGTTCGGGGTGAAACATAAGATTTTTTCATAAGTTGGGAGATCTCAGTGATTTTTGGCAGAACGTAAGTGACAGCTTCCCACAGAAACTTTTACGTTTCTTGTTAATATTTTGAAAGTGTATTTTCCAAGGGAATGTCGTCCATGAACAAAAGAAACAAAATTAATTTTGCAACAATATCGATTCAAAACAGTTTTCAAAATTTAGGCAAAAATGACGATTTTTTACAAAAACGGTTTTTCAATAAAAATTCAGTCGATATACAGCATAGACGGATTCATAAATTGAGAGAAAGTTTCAACAAAACTACAAAAACAACACGTGTTAGAATGTATGTGTCAAAAAAACATTTAAGCGTTTTTAATAAAAAGATAGTTCATTTCAAACAAACAGCAAAAATACCATTATAAAAAAATTTAGTTTTATAATCAAAGTATTTCAATCAAAATAGTACTACTATTTTATTCCAATGATTACTGAAATCTAAAACTTTACTAATCTAATATTTGTCCTGGGTGGTATCTATGGGTGACGGTCTCTTTATCGTAAACAATTTATCGTGTTTCATTTTAACGGGAATATTTAACCGTAGAACAGTTTTTCGTAGACACAATTTACCGTGGACACAATTTATAATGGGACAATTTATCGTTTGCCAGTTTATCGTAGTTTGTAAATTTTTCCGTATAACAAAATGATTTATAAATAAAAATTAAAGTGTCTTCGGTTTCTAAAATTTTATTGAATACGGCCATTCCCATTTTAATTGATTAATAACATAAAATGAGATTTTGTAAGTTGGATGGAAATGGGATTTTTTAATGATTTTTGTTAGAAGTTCTGGAGTATGGCCACCAGGGACGAAACTCGATCAATTCTTAACGGATTATAACGGATTGAAATGAGATTCTTAAATGATTTTTGGAAGAAGTTATGGAATATGGTCACTTGTGACGGAATGATTGCCGGACGAAGTTCTGGAATATGGCCACCAGGGATGAAACTCTGTAATTTCTTAACCGATTATGATGGGGTTGGGTATGTTGGATCGAAATGAGATTCTTAAATGATTTTTGGAAGAAATTCTAGAATATGGCCACCTGGGACGGAACTCGGTATTTTCCTATCCAATTATGATGGGGTTTTGCATATGGGATGGAAATGGGATTCCTAAATGATTTTTAGAACAGTTCTGCAATATGGCTACCTGAATATGGCTACCTATGATGGGATTGGATATATTGGATGGAAATGGGATTCTATAGTGATTTTTGGAAAATACTTTGGAAAATTTGCCATCTAAAATGGATCTCGGCCATTGCTTATCAGCATCTTGATTGGACGCAAGTCGATGATAAATTGCTGTTCTCGCTGTTTGATGAAAAAGCAAAATTATATTTTTTATTTTTTCTAATAAATTTTCTAGTAAAATGTTTGACCATTGATAGATAAGTTTCTGTCCTATATCGTCAATCTTTTTTTGTCATATGTGATGATAACATTTTGGAGCAAATATTTAGTTTTTAACTCTTTGCGGTGCTGGCTCGGTAGTTCTAAACGAATACGGAAGTCAAGAGAAAGCGATTCATGAGGAATTTTGCTTATGGCCTTTGACACCACATGGGCGCCAGCAAGGTGCTTGCTATGTACAGCAAAGTGCTTGCTATGTATTTGTATATCACTAGTCCGTAACCCTCACACGTATCAACCCAATAAGTGGGTTGAGCGGCTAAGCTAACTACCTGCTTTCAAAGAAATCTGGTTATAAAATCTATATAAAGGCCTGGGATAAATGTAACGTTTTGATAATAAGAACCAGCTGATACGGGAATATGGGGTGTGTAACGAAATCTCAGTTTACAAAATGTCAGTTTGTCAAAATCTTGGTTTTTTTTAAATCTCAATTTTCAAAATCCTAGTTTTCAAAATTCCGGTTTTGTATAAAAAAAACCCCGATTTTTAGGAAATCCCGGTTTGAATTTTTAAAATATGGCTTGTGGGAAAATGAGACTCAAATGATTTTTGGACAAAATTCAAAAATGAGTTTGCGATAAAGTTCTAGATAATGGCTAATAGGGATGGAATATGGATGGAAGGCTCAGTTCCCGTGTGAGTTTTCAAAGCCGTTAGCCTCTACAATTATTGCATTTCAAAATATTGCATTAAGAAAATATTGCTTTTTTATTAATGTTGCAACTGCAAAATGTAGCAATTACAAAATGATGCAAGTACCAAATCTTGCAATTAAAAAATTTTATTAATTATTTTGTGCAATTTTAGAAGAAAAGAAAACCGGGATTTCGAAAACCGGGATTTTGAAAACTGGGATTTC
Organism: Nephrotoma appendiculata; assembly: GCA_947310385.1. NCBI lineage: Eukaryota > Metazoa > Arthropoda > Insecta > Diptera > Tipulidae > Nephrotoma > Nephrotoma appendiculata. Next base: position 55,360,652 of record OX371223.1, read on the forward strand.
GAAAACCGAGATTTTGAAAACCGAGATTTCGTAGTACACCCTGGAATGTGGAACATATTAAGCCTTTTAAGACCTGAGATCTATAGAACCTTTCAAACCAAGCAGAAATTTGTACTCTGGACGTAGTTATAGTAAAAGGAGTTGGATACGTAGATCCACCGATGAGTACACATTTTACTAGAAAATTTATAAGAAAAATAAAAAACAGAATTTGGCTTTTTCATCCAACAGCGAGTAATGTAATTTATCATCGACTTTCAACCAATCAATCACATGGCAACCTACCCAGAAATTTTTCCAAAAATCATTTAAGAATCCCATTTCCATCCAACATACTTTATTTCATCATGATGGTTAAGAAATGGCCGAATTCTTATACGAAATACATATTGTAAAATTTTTTGTGTTCACTTCAGATTCAAGACACTAATTGTGGTATACAATAAACTGTCCACACGATAAACTGTTCTACGATAAATTGTTCTACTATAAATTTTTCTACGATAAATTGATTCCACGATAAATTGTTCACGATAAACTGACAGTAAATCAATTTTCTTGTATTAAAATAGCATTAGGCATATAATTGGGTACTGGTTGAGTAATTGAACAAAATTAGAGGGTAGATGCGATCCAGGCCAAATTCGAGGGTGTAGATTTTATTAGAACTTCATGATTCGGCTTGAGAAAACAGACATTAGCATTACTTAATTTTGCTATCAAGGACACCGATGATAAAAACCGTGAAGTGAGTTTAGGGGGGTGTAGATTTTATTAACACTTCATGATTCCCTGATTCATGATCCTAAATTTTGTATATTTTGAATATTTTATAATTTTCATATATTGGGTGTGTGAATATGACTCCGCTCTTTCCCGATAGGTGTCGTTACTAGTACTGCTTTCTTCTTTCTACTAGTTCTGCTATTATAAATGAATAATACTGGCATTCTAAACTATTGGATCTCAGCATCAAATGCAATATGCGTTTGGTTGAAATGTAAACAATTAATATTTTTAAATCTTTGGAAATTCCGAATTTTATTCCACATAGACATCAGTTGCGGGAAGTTTTATTACATTATTTTATTGCAAAGGAAAGTGCAGAGGAAACTTATCGTTTTCTTGTGGAAATTAACAGAGAACACATTTCATCGAATATAATGTGCAAAGAATGAAAACGATTAAAAACGATGATTTTTGCGTTATGAATGCGATCCAATTGTTGATGCTTTTTATCATGGAAAACCATCCAAGAAATTTGAAGATGCTGAATTGGAAACGTTATTATGGCTGAAGATTCTTCTCAAACGCAATCAGAGTTGACTGTAGCATTAAAAGTTGATCGATAAACTGTTGCAAAACATTTACAAACAATCGGAATGGTTGAAAAAGCTAGCAACTGGTTGTGTGTTCTCAACCGAAATGAAAAGTTTTTTTTTCCTCAGAGATATTTAATATTTTTTTTCTTCCGATTCATTCAGTGATTTTCTTTTAACTAAAACAAAAATTCCATTCATCTTTTTTTCTTTTCATCGCTCGCTTGCTTATTGTAAATTATTAATAAAGTAATTTACAAAAAGCTACAAGTAATATAAAATTAGACACGTTCAGTTGATATTCATTACGGTGGCCGTAACACTGGGTTCCACAAAAGAAAGAGAACTCGAACGTCGAAAAACCATTGTGAAATACTGCTTAAAAGAGAACAAAGAAAACGTTTTTTGCAACGAATAGTTACTGGACATGAAAAATGGATTTATTATGAGAATCCCAAACGCACAAAATCTTGGCTGAGGCCTGATGATTCACATTTGGGTTTTCACTCGATTACATAAATTGGTTGAAGTCTTACCTATCAAACCGACGACAATTTATAATAATGAAAAATGAGAAATCAAACGTTATTAAAGTTACGTCTGGAGCTCCCCAAGGATCACACATCGGGAATTTGATATTTATTGTTTTCATAGATCGAATAACCGAGAAAATCAAAAACTCAAACCTGCTCATATTTGCTGATGACGTGAACAGTTTTCGTACTGTTAATGGAATGCAAGATACAAAGAGACTTCAAGAAGAAATCGATAGATTAAGTAAGTATGGTGTGATCGAAACTTGCTTTACTTAAATATTAAGAAATGCAAAATCAAGTCTTTCCATCGTAAAAGAAATTCGGTAACTATTTCATACAAAGTCAATAACAAAGTATTGCAGAAAGTCAATTGGATTTTAGAGTTATAGTAGGTGTTACATTTGTTGAAAATGTCAATTTCAATAGGCGTAGTATTGCGAAAATGTTGGATTTGTTAAAAGAAGGACAAGTGAATTTAAAGACATTCAAATCTTATGTTCACGCTATTTCGCTTACGTTAGATCTCAACTGGAATACGCTGTAACGGTCTGGAATCCATACTATGATGTGCACATTAAAAGAAGTTTCTGATTTTCTTGTTAAAGAAAAGTGACTGGGATTACGACCACAACTTATCATTACATGAAAATGTGGCTAGGTTATATCCTTACTCAACAAGATGCACGGATTACAAAATATGCACGCTTGAAAATAGACGCTTGGTCACATTGATTTAGCTTACATCTTGGAAAACATATCAATTCACGTGCCATGTAGAACATTTCGAAACCATGAATTCTTAGCACTTCAACACCATTCTACTAACTATGGAGAAAACAACCCCATTAATAGGATGTCTAAATCATTCAACATCATCGACGACCTATTTGACTTCAATTTATCAAAGGACAACTTCAAATATATCCTGAAGAATTATTTTTTAAATGTTAAATCAAAATTTGATTTATATATATTTTTTTTTTTTTTTATCGTTAAATTTTTTAATTTTAAAATTTTTTTAAAAAACGTAAGTTTTAATTTTTGTTTTAATAAATTTGTGTTTTAAATTAAATAATTTGAAATCATACATGTTAATCACAGAACAGATTTCTTTGAATAAATAAATAAATAAATGAAGCTGGTCCATCGCAACCAAAGCGAGATATTCATTGCAATAATGTTATGCATTGTACCTGGTGGGATCAGAAAGGTATCGTATCTTTTAAACTGCTGGAATTAGATGAAACAATCAATGGCGAGAAACTACCGACGACAACTAATATGTTTTTTTAAGCGAGCTATAAAGACAAAAAGACCAGAATGGGTGAATAGACACAACAAATTAATTTTTCAGCATGACAATGCAAAACCACATTGCAACATGTGAAAAATTGATTAACCTTGCGAAAAATTAATTAAAAGGACAGAACTGAGAAGTTCTACCCGCCGTATTCACCAGGCATAGCTCCTTCTGATTACTACTTATTTCGGTTGATGCAGTCGTCTCTTTCTGAACAGCGGTTCAGTTCTCGCGCAGAGATCTTGTATTGGCTTATTGATTGGATCGCCTCAAAGGGCCAAGATTTCTTCACAGAGCGGGAGTCCATAAATTGCCTGAAAGATGGGGGCTAATTGTAATTCTTTGATTTTCTAAACAAGCAAATGTGTTTTATTTTAATAAAAAGGGCGGAATCATATTCACACACCTGATATATTTTTTATAATTTGTATATTTTGAATGTTTTTAATATTTGTTGTATTTTGCATATTTTATAAATTTATTTATTTTATTTTGTTTTATAAACAAAATAAAAAAAAAATATAATTTTGTTTACCATATTTTGTATTGTATATTTTGTACATTTGTTTAGATAAATTTTGGCGGGTTCCAAAAGAATTTTATGATCGTTTCCTGATGATAGGAGCTGGATACATCACTTTACTTTAAAAATCAAAGTTCATAAAAGCAGTATCAGTATTGTGGTTATGCTCCACGGGAGCCAAAACGGTTATCTAGTTGGGGAATTGATGGCATCTGACTTTGGGGTACTTGAGGTTAATTTTTTTTAAGTAGATCTAAAAAAACAAAACTATCTGCAGACTCATGGCTCTAACTGATTACCACCAAAGGTGGCTCGGAGCAACGTTCCCGCTAAGCTGGGCACACGGGCGGCCGCCCAGATATATATTTTATTTTGCCCATCATAATTTTTAATGCGCCCATCACAATATTGCTAACACTTTTTTTTTGCGATTTAGACACAAAGTTTAAATATAAGTAAACCCACGCAGTTCAAGTTTTGTTATATGATGTGATATTTTTTTAAACAATATATAAAAAAATTTACTGTAATGAAACGAAATTTAGATGTATACATCATAGCTTATAAGCTCCACAAACAGGACTTACTTCAAAATTTAGAGTAGAATGGTTAAATGGATACTCGTTGAAACAGAAATCCCGTCAGCACCAATTAAACAAAAAGTTAAATTAGGTGAAATTTTTAATTATCAAATTGGAGCAAGTGATGTACTTTGTAAAATATGTATTCAAAAGTTGAGTTGAAGTGGTTTTTATAAAGGGGAAAAATGGGACAATTATAAATTATATTACTTAAAGTTTTTTTTTTATTAATTTTTCAATAAAATTCATATGTGAAGTTAGCCCCGAATTTTATTATATGAAAAATAAAATAGATTATTAAAATTATTTTAATTCGGAAAACACACAAAATAAATGTCATAATTTAATAAAATGAAGTAAAATAATTTTTAATGTGTCTTATAAATTTGTCAGATTATGATAATAACTGTTGCAACCTAGCGAAATTAGGCCCCAAACAAAATATTTACATGTAATACGTTTTGGAGCCAAAATAATATTTTAATTTGACATGTACAAAGTTTTAATTCAAAAGTTTTTAACTTTTTACATGTCAAATTAAAATGTTCTTTGGTCAAAAATGAATTACATGTAAATTTTTTGTTTGGAGCTAAATTTCGCTAGGTTGCAACGGTACAATTTGGTTCATATTTTGCGAAAAATGATGTAATAAGCGTCTGGCCATCTTAAAAGCTTTTAGCTTTGATCCGATTAATACTTTTTACATGTCAAATTAAAATATTATTTTGGGTCAAACATGTATTACATGTAAATATTTTGTTTGAGGCATAATTTCGCTAGATTGCAACGATACGATTTTTTGTGTTTTCCTAAATGTGAGATATGTGTTTCTATCTTATAACCAAATAATCATAATATGACAGTTTAAAAATTATTTTACTTCATTTTATTAAATTATGACATTTATTTTGTGTTTTTTCCGAATTAAAATAATTTTAATAAACTATTTTATTTTTCATATAATAAAATTCGGGGCTATATTTAGAATAAAATATAATATAAAACGGGGCGGGGGTAACTTCACACAAGAGTAAGAGGGATATAATTATGTTAGTGTTGCCTGATTAACTTTTTTTAATTTCGGGGATAGAATCCGGGGATAACTTCACATACGTAATAAAATTATATTAAAAAAAATTATTGTATTGTAATTTTGTTAAATTTTGCTCGAAATTTGCTAGATTTTAAATACCACAATGCAGTTATGCCGCGCACTACGCATAATTTAGAATAATTAGAGGGAACGTTGCAGTCGGAGGCCTTAGTTTTTTCATAAATGTTGAGCTCAACATATACGAGTATTTAAAGAACTTAGGAACTAGTACACCGACGGAGAAAATGCCTTGAGAGGTTGGCAATTATATTGAAAATATTAATTAACCTATACAATGATTTTTCAATATTAGGCTCAAAACCTTTCGAGCACCCTTGCTTATTCTGTAATCGAAGAATAATTTAACAAGAGAACTATTTGCACTTTGTAACTTAGGTGTAGAGCGGTCGCACCAAATCACTGACACAGGAAAATATTTCTTTTCTGCGCGCATAGTGATTATATCACGTGCTAACCACAAAATTTATATACTTTTTTAAAAAACCGACAACAAAAATTCATCAACACGTCACGAGTAATAAATATTTATTTTCCTTACTTTAATTAAAAATAATAATCCTGCAATAAGAATAAAACACAAAAGTTTTATATTTTTTGAAATAAGCATAAAAATATACCTTGGTATAAATAAAAAATAAAACAACGTCTTGCATGATCTTTGGACGGCGGTGCGGTAGCGTATTATGTTTTTCCTTCGTTGTATTTTCAAACATAAAGCAAAAAGTCAATTAAATTTGAAATGTTGGTTGTTTCTAAACAAAACAAAAAATAACAATTAAAAATAATTATTTAAGTTTCATTGTTTGCATGCTAATTATTTAAATGTGCACGAGTCTATAACACAATAAAAGGATTAACGAAACGAAAAAACGCCTTTGGAAATGTCTTTAAAATCACCTTATTATTTCGCTTATTTGTATGGTAACACTCTCTCTAGTTAATTTTTAAGCAGCTAGACGTACACGTAATTTCATTTTTCGTCTACTTCTGTCAAAAGCAGTACTTTATTTGTTCAAAAATCTAAAATACAATGGACTACAGTAGATAGTTTACTAAATCTCCTTATGGGTTACTATCACTCTCCATGTCCAATTCAACTTAATGAGACAAATTTACTTCACTTGTCATTTTTTTTATTATCACTGCAATCTGTTCTGGGAAAATGAACCTTCAATTGAAACTTAATAGCAACAAAACCTTCTTGGCGGCATATTTTTAGTAGGCCAAAAAGGATTTACTAAAAATTAATTGCCAAAATAGTTATAAATACTTTAGTAAAAATTAAGTCGTTGAACATTTTGCACTCGATGTACTGCCACTGCGTTTGTGTAGTTTGATGGATATTAGGCCTGCATAAACAACGCCATTGTGCAAGAACGGTCTCGAAGGAGTGACACGATGGAAGATTGGTCATCAGTTGCTGGCTCGTCATTTAGCGATAGCAAATTCACACAACACATTTATGCCCGTGCGAGCGCACCAAGGGTTTGATGCTTAAGATCCAATAATGTTTTCGTAGGTGTGCCAACATCAGCTGTAGATCACCCTCTATATAGCGTTGTACGATGTGCTTGCGAAATGTGTAAATTGGTAAGCTAGTTGTCTTTAGAAAGGATAATTTAATGCTTCCTTGTGTGTGGCCCCCTACCCGTAGTATATCATCACTGCCAATGAATGGGTTCTGCGATTGAAGTGGCCGCCCGTCTAATAGATGTTCCATGAAGTTTCTTAAACCAGCTTGACAAATAACTTGAAGGGCCTATTGAACTCATGTACGCTGATGAAGGATTTTAAACACGTTGCTGTGCTGAGACGCCGATGTTGGATGAAGCGTCTGCAGAAAGCTGTGATACGAAGTAGACACCAAGAGACATGGGCGTACGCAGGGGAGGTTACTGGGAGTTTAACCCCCCCATGATTCAACAATAGAAAATGTAAATTAATTAATGAGACGACTCAAAACGTATTTACGCAACACAACGAATGAAGATAGGCTAAATGGATTAGCGTTACTTAATATTCATCGCATAATGTCGCGGTTTCTGTTGATGCAGTTCTAGATGAACTAGCAAAAAGTTCGCGTAAATTAGAAATTCGCTTGTAGTAGGTAATTATGAAAAGAAAAAATCTTTGAACTTCAGTATTAACTTCTATCGCTCTTTAATTGTTTCAGAAAATTGTCTTTTACTGAATCTGCCATTTTTATTCTATTTTATAAGAAAAAATATATAATTTTTAATATTTGTATTAATTTTTCTTGTACATACATCATATTATAATTTTATATTAACTTTTCTTGATGAATTTTTTATTAATTTTTGTTATATAATTTTTAATATATTAATTTTTCTTTAATAGTTAAGTTTTTTCTTGTATAGTTTATGTATTTATAGTGAAATAAAATAAAATATACAGTGAGTAACTTTAATATTCGGTTTTTCTATTATCTTCAGGTTTCAAATGCTTTTTGGCATTAAAATAGCAAAAATGTTAATTTTTCTTTTTCAATAATTATATTTTTATTAATTTTCAATAAACTTCAAATATTTTTATATTAAATAAAATTACCGTAACATTATTAATAACATTAGAACAAAATATACTACTAATTCATCTTTGCTTTAATATTCGGCCAAAATCAAAAAATCGGTTATTAAAGTAAAAAAATTTAAATTAATATTTTGTGGGATATCCTTTCTGCTTCAAAACGTGATGTAAGTGTTTTGGCATATTCTCAAATAAAAAATGTTGCAATAATCTTAGCTGATTTTTCAAACCACTCCTATTCCAGTCTCTTTTTTAAATCAGCTACTGAAGTAATTGAGGTCTTTCGAATTTGTCGGTCTAGAGAGTCCCATATATTTTCGATGGGATTCAAGTCAGGCGATTGGGGGGAGGGATTTCTATCACTTTTGGACAATTATATAATAGCCATTCTCGAACCAAATAGGACTTATGTTTAGGATCATTGTCCTGGTAAAATTTAAAAGTGGACCATATTCTTAGATTTTCAGCGCTTTTCTTTAAATTTTTTCTTAGAACGTCTAAATTCATTTCTTTATTGATGTTTCAATTTATAAAATCTAATTCCAAAACCCCATTAGCTGATATACATCCCCAATACATGATACTCCGCATATCCCCTACTAAATGTCCACCACCATATTTTAAAGTTGGAGTAATATTAAATGGTTTGAGCTCCTCATTACACCTGCGTCACACCATATTCCGTCCATCTGATCCAAATAGATTATATTTGCTCCTATCAACAAATATTACGTGTTCCAGAAACTGGAATCTTTCCCAATATATTCCTTGGCAAAATAGATTCGAGTTTTTTTCTGATTCGTTGATTTAAAAATGTTTTTTTCTGGCTACGCGGCCGTTATAACCTTGCGGTTTAAATATTCTGCAGATGGTTTGTGGATGTACTGCTGTTCCCAGTTCTTTCAGCGCCTCTGATGCAATTTTCGGCGCACTTAAATGCGGATTTTTTTTTAATTTTTTTGATATCCAACGTTCATTACTTTCTGTTAATTTTTTTGGTTGGTCTTTTTGCTATTTCAAAATAATTCTCCCTTCATTTTTATATCGCCGAACGATATTGCTAACTGTATCTTTTTGGTGTATTCAGCCATTCTGCAATTTCCGCATACGTATGACCTTTAGCATAATGGCAAACTATTAACTTTCGTTGCGCCAATGTTGAATATTTTCCTTTAAGGCCCATAAAATTTTTTTTTTTACAATATCACGGCCAACAGAGGAGAACTAAATAATAATTAACAAAATCCTTCAAAATATCGAAGTACCGTTATTTCACAAATAAATGCATGCACAATGGAAAAAAACGAATATTAAAGTAACGTTAAAATAGTAGTCTATTTTGTTTTAATTTTTTTTATTACAATCCTTATTTATTTATTTCATACGAAACTATTTAAATTTTATTGAAAAATATTAAAATTTTAATTTTTGAAAAAGAAAAATTAACATTTTTGCTATTTTAATAACAAAAGGTCTGAAGATTATTTTAAACCCTGAAGATTATAAAAAAACCGAATATTAAAGTTACTCACTGTATATTAGCTAGTTCTATTACGTGAAAAAAAAATTATATAAAATATGTTTTCTGCAACCCCAACGATGGTTTCATCCTGCGTACGCGCCTGCCAAGAGACGCGCAATAAGTGGGCTTGCGCTTAGTGTAGACATACTTTTCGTTGGTAGGTTGAAGGTAATCCTCAATTTGCAAAATCCAATTGGCCGCAAATGTTTTCCAGCGATTAGGTGACATGTTATGTATGGGTTTGGCGAGGAGCAGGCTTGCACCCATGCGACATTGGTCTTGGGTACCAGTATTGTGATTTTGACAGATCGACTTGTCCGAGGCTCTCTCAGAGGCATCGTTGAACCGATGAATTTAAAGATTATCAAGATTTGTCCAATTATTATTCAGTGATCAATTCTAAGAGCCTCCAACAATCTCAAACTACTTCGATAAGAGAACCTTTTTTGAGCTATTGACTGTTGGGCCGCTTTGTCTTATGATAGACCGAGTACTCACAATACTTCAAATAAGATTTTGGTGATAATTGTAGTAGATGATATCCGCAGCCGACCAGATCAAATATCTTGGATGCCAGAGACAATATTGTTCGTTTGGTTGGGAACCAATGATTCGATCCAATTCAGCCCAAGCTGATCAACCGTCGTCTGAACCGATCATCAAGTCGTCAACGTAGGAGCCTCTTAAAACGACTCAGGCACTCCTGTTCATCCTAGCTGGTGGATGGTAAGACTTGCGATAATCTTAAATTTGTTCATCTCGAAAAGGTGGCCATACGATTCGCTGATAATTTCTGTGTTCAGGTATCTGTTACGAACACTAATTTATGTTTACGATAACGGGTTAGGATTTTGAAGATATGGAGCTTCGAACCAATGCAAAGCCTCTGGTTTAGCAATAAGACAATTGTTGTTTTGTCCGATGCGTAGAATACTACGCGCAAATTGCGTTGCCTTACACTGTGTTGATAAAGAAAACTAGTTTGGTGCTGTTGCGATCTTTTAGCACTTCCTCCATATGACCCGATTCCACGTAGTCTTGCAGGAACTTATCGTATTCAGAGCAGAGTTGATCAATCTTAGACAACCAATGTTATTAATGTTGTAGCCGAAAACCAGCAGCCTCTTGTGATCTTCCAAAAGGTGATAAGCTGCCATTAATGGCAGAATGTCGCCTTCGTTGCGATAGTAGATTGCGCCTTCGTTTCGATATTGTGTCGATTCATAGTGCCGTTCCCATTCTGACTCATAGTGAGTTAATTCTCGAGATAAACATAGAGCCTTCATTTCACAAAAGAAGATATCTATCTTGTTGGAAAGATAGTAGTCTCAACTGCTCTAAATGTAACCTCATAGATGTGTCTCAATTGTTTGGGATGGCAGCCTACCCGTGATTTTCTCAAGTTTGTAACCAAGATGGAAAATTTTGAAACATATTCGACAATTGAACGCAAGATGAGCGCCTCGTTCGAGACTGAACTGCAGCTGCTCTTCTCGCAAATCCGATGCGATTTGCTTAGAGTGCGATTACTGTGAGCAGTACATCCGTGAATGGCGATGCTATGTGATCGACGACGTGATAACCTATAAGTTTGTGATGATGATGCGTATGGTGTTTTTTATTACAAACTCGACACAAGCGAAAGCACAACCTCTTGACTCAGACGAGATTTGATGTTCCCTCGAATGAAAGAGGCTTGAATTGATTGCACTGGAATACGTTATAATTTCAAGCACAAACTTGACATGTGAAGATGCGAGAGTCCGCATTGTTGATTGTGTGACAGGTTTGCGATGCACTTGTGTGTGCGACGAATACGATGAAGATTTGTGCGACTGCGATAAATTTGATGTTGATGTGGTCGTTCAGGAAATCGTTAAGATCCTGGTTTAATTAATTAATTAATTAATTTTAAATCTCCCAATGTCGATGGCTTTCTGGATCCAACTTGTTTGCGATGATGTTGCTTAAGATGATATCCCATGTGGTGACCATCACTCCTAAAACCATTAGACAGTGAACGTTGTCGGTCGATTTATCAAGGATTTTGCGCAATCTGACGTCTGATTCAACTTGTTGGATAGGCATGATTCTAAACCAACATTATTATTTCTAAACTTCAGTATATAACAAGAACATTTTAGTTTTAAGCATGAGTCACAATCAGAAATTATTAGTATTAAAATGTCAAATTCTCAAACCGCTCAGCACCACTCTTTCGAATATGACTGTCGATGATGAATCGACGATGACTATATTGATCTCGAAGAATGTGCAGTCCTACCTCGTAATTATCATTGGTGATACTCACAGACCTGACGCTGGTTCCCCAGGTAAATTCGCCTTTAGGTATAGCTGTCTGTGGTGGTGGTGTAACGAACAAGTTCATTAAATAATGCAAATATTTCGATTGTGAAAATGTCCTAATAAAATAATGCAACTCTTCTTGCATCATTTTAAACCACGAACAGTCGACTTATAATCTCAATTACCATCTCAATAGAATCGAATTTGTTTACTAGTATGCTTAGCATCAATACCATCTACATTGATACGAATATTGAAGCAATTGACACACCTCCAAATGCAGTCAAGCTCTTTTGCATTGTAATTGTACCATGACGTCGCTATTTTTTATTTTTTTTTCTTCGACTACGACATGCAAAAACGTTGTGCATTGTGCGTGTAGTAATGTTTACATAGTATGTAGGTTTAACTCTCTCTCCAATCTCCGACATTTTAATTAAAAATATATTTTACCAATTATTGATTTTCGTTTAGAAAAATTAGTCCGACCAAAGCTTTTGCATAGCATCAACCAATAAAATTTTAAAATTTTGGATCACGTATCAGAGTTCCATAGTTTGTGGACTTTATATATTTCGGCCGTTTCCTATTTGGAATTCTATTATCCAAATAAAAGTGATACCACAGGTAAATTCATTTTGGTATTATGTTATCTTTGTTTTAAACAAGAAAAAATCTAATTTTCGGTTTCGAATTATTTATAGTTTTGTAAAAGACGAGTGTGGTGGATAAAGACTCACGATCGCGTGAGGAGAAATCGCGGCCATATAATATAGATAATAATTTATCTGGGGTTCAAGGCTCTACTCCAACCAATCGTGCTTGTGTAATTAACGCCTATTTAGCACGTACAGCGGGTTATATTCTGGGCACATAAAGCGGATCATATTCTGAGGCGTAAAATTCATACGGTTCATGCTGCAAAAATAACTAGTGTTGTGCGGATCCTCCATTATTTATAGTGTATTTTAATTTTAAGAAAAGCGTTATGCTTATGCCGTGTTACTATAAGTTAATCTAATTTAAATCATATCTAAATATTTTTAGTATTCTCTTAATGCATAATTAGTTAACGCAAATCGTCGTTATTTAATCTCAAATTAAAATTTATAATTTAAAATTATCTAATCGAGAAGTGATAACGATACCGCTATCGGGTGTCTTGTGTAACGTGAGATCAAATGTGTGAAAAGTGTTTGTTTTTATAGCAAGATATATTATAATAATTTGTACGTTAAGTTGAAGAACACTATCTATAACTAACTTAATGGGGAAGCGCTTCATCCAGGCTGTTATATATGGGTAAGTGATTTACAGTTGTTTTCTAATAATTATTTTGTGGTTGGTAAATAACAGATTTTCACCGTTTTAACTTTTACTCACGAGCGTCGTCTTGTTTCTCGAACTAATTTTGTTCGTATTACGGTCGGTAAAGTTATATCACTTTTCATATATATATATATATATATATATATATATATATATATATATATATATATATATATATATATATATATATATATATATATATATATAAATATATTTGTCATATGAATTATATATATAAATTTGTTTCTAGTAATAAAGAAATAAAAATAAAAATATATAAAAACCAAAGATTTGATAATGTCTAACGTAAAGAAATTTTCCTTTTTATAATAAAGATGTTAGTGATACAAATATGAAGTAATTCATTTTAATTTAGTGGGGGGAAATGGGTTGAATATTCCGTAACGGATAATCGTGTTCCAGTCTTGTGTTTATTTAATTTGTGATTTCTACAGGCAGCTGCGTACATTCATCATTTTCCGAAGGCCCACCCCAAACCGACTTCAGCTAGCGGGCCAATGGCTGCTGTTCGGAGATAAATGATGAAGTTTTTTTTTCTGCTAAGGGAAGGTGTGTCGGAGACCGGTTAAAAATCATGGTATAATTGCATGATGGCAGGTGTGTTTTTGTTTGCAAGGTTATATTTTCGTGGCGTGATGTTATCAACTTTTTATGCAACGCCTTGACTAATATAGTGAGCAATAACCTGCGGCCAATGCCCCTTTCGTTACAGTGGACGAAATCGATGAACAGATTCTTGAATTCAGTTGTGTATCGAACGACTGCGGTGCGTGCATTGATTGTACGTTACCTTGCGGGTCCTCGACAGTGGCTATATTAATTGCCACTTTACAATTTTTCAACACCGCACACGATCCCCCCACACGAAAATTCCTTGTGATGGTCACGTGGTCGATCTGGGTCTATACCGTATCACCGTTTACTCCTGGCGGAATACTAGTGCGCTCCTTGCTCTTTCATACTGCACCTTCGGGGATCCTCTGTAGGGACGCTTGTTTCAAGCGAGTTATATTTTTAATGACCACCAATCTACCTCATTCGTTTCACGCAATCTTAATGTTTTGGAGAAGAGAAATTACCACTGACTTCAGTAAAGTGTTCGATAGGCTCTCACACAAAATCATTTTATTTATAATAAATTCTCGTACATTATTAATGTTAGGAGTGATTTCGAATTATTTGTTCTGATAAAGAGGTCGCGTTTAAATTTTGCTGAGCCTGGTTTCAGTCGTCGCTTAAAAAATATTGCAAATCGTAAATCTAGCGGAGTATTTCCTGACACTTGGAAGACATCGTTTAATATTAATGATATTGAATCCATAATTTAGTGCTCTCTGACGGGATGGAATATATTCAAAAGCAATTCCTGATTTACGCCTTACGACGTTTACCAAATCTGAGCCAAGGATTTGTTCGGAAGCCTTAAGTTGAACGCGTCTATTATTGCTGATATACAAACTCTAGCTAGTAGACGCAAAATTTTTGCCGATTCAAATCACAAATATGTCCTTTCTGGAAATTTGGTAAACGCTTACCATTCAAACAATATAGGAGTACGAATAACTCCCGAGTTCAAATGAGCAGATAATTCGTTTTCTCAAAGATAAGATTGTTTGAACTCCGAACATTTAATGTGCCGGCATTTTGAAATTTTATACGATGAAGCTCAAGGGATTTACGTTTTAAAACCCAACACCATAATTTTTATACCATTCATCAACGTTGGAATCTAGCGTTTCTTCAGTTACATTCAGTTACATTATACATGATTAATGTTCCGCATGCTTTCATAAGTGGCATAAGCGGCGGTTTAATACGTCCTTTAATAAAAAACTTCCACAATGTTGTCAAGTGCAGATTAACCACCAACCTCCCAATTTAATTTGTTTTGAATTTTTTGCACTATTCCTTCAGTAAGCCAGAAAAATATAATGTGGACATGAACGGTAGAAAATATTTTTCCCAATTTTCTATTCCAATGGAAAGCCAAAATAGTACCACAGCCGCTCAATTCGTTGATGAGATAAGCAATATGCTTTAAAATGCGAACAAAAGCTATTTTAAATTTGTGGTGTTACTAGTTACTCCCCTATTGGAAAAGTGTTGCCCTAGGAATTGCATTGACCACAATTTTTCTTTTTAATTGGTTTAGGTTTTGTTTATGTGCCAACAACATTTTTTCGTAACCAATTCTAGAATTTACCCATTTTCCTGGTCTTCCCATTCTAAAAGTTTTTTTTTTCTAAAACTACTAAAATAAAAATATTTGAAAAAATACATTATTGAAATATTTCTAAATTTTTTGCCGACAATTTTGTAATTTTTTTTTCGCCAATAAATATTTTTTCGTATTCGGTCCAGATCAGGTGCGCGCGGTTTGTAATGCATATATAAATTAAGAGCGGATAATGGATATTTCGATATACATATAACGATTTATCGTTAAAAATTGCAACTATACCCAGCTCAAATATATTTTTTCGCCAGATTTATATGCGGACGATTGCCATCATAAATTGTATGTGTTATTATATGCAGAATGTAGATTAGTTCGTTGGCCCCACCAACATATCAAACCACTCACATGCACACACACACACACTGTCTAAATTTTGACATTGGTCGCTATCTCTTCATATTTTTAATGAAAGAAACAAATCATTTTGATGTACAAAAACTACTCGTATACATACGCGGTACACCATCTAATAAAATAATTTCCTAAATCACAAAAAAAGTTATACAGAATCCTTTCAACTGTCGACTACACAAGCAACGTGCATAATCATAAATAAAGCCACACACGAGTCTCATCCCATCCAATTATTTTGTTACATTCGCATTGTATGTGTGTGCCACCATCCGTGAAGAGTGCAAAAGGGTTAATGATACCCAAACACATGTACACAGATACACACGTTCTAACAGACAGATTTCTAGCAATCAAAAATGGAAGCAGAATATTCCTATTGTGTCTGTCATAATTTTCATTTAAAAAAAAAAAAAAAATTTGGTTTAGATTAGAGAGAATAGGAAAACAAAACCGCACAAAAAATGTGTACTCGTACGTGTATGTGTTGAGTGTTGTATGTTTGGAAGAAAAATTATAAATTATTTCCGACGTGATCCGGATGTTTTCCTAAAAAAAATTATGTAATAATATGTCACAGACATACGGAGTTCTAAATTTACGTACATGTAATATATGTATGTACAAATACATATATGATTTTACTGTATGTACACTGTTGATTTACACTAAAAACAGCTCCATGGCAAGTGAACTTTTGTAGCAGTAGAACCTAGTAAAATTTTAAACTTTCGGTTCGTTTATTTAGAAAACTTATATTTTGTATGTAAGCAGAGCCTCCAAAATATAAGAGCCGTAAGATTTTGCCATTTTTAACATTGAAGATGTTTTTGGCGTCGCATTCTATAGAAAAATGCAACGAAATTTTGCCCCAAGAATATGCAACGAAATAAAAAACACAAAAAATAAAGTCAATACGAGAGAACCAAAACACGCTGGTGCGCTGAAAATCATTTTTTGGACTAAAACTTTTTTTTTTTTATTTTTAGGTCTATATAAATAATAAGTACTCTAGCCCAAAACAAGTCAGTACGCTTAAGCTTTTTAATTTAGGCATTAAACAAAATTTCAAGCCCCCGTTTTAGCTTTCTAGACTTAGGCTAAACTTGTGATTTTTTGTGTCTTATTTACTTTCAACTTAAATAATTTATACATAAAATACCTAATAAATAAATAATAATTTAATATAACTTAATACTCAGCTCAAAAAGCTCAAAAAGACGGAAAACTAAAGATAAAAACTACAATAATAAAACGCATTATTAATTAAAAGTCGAATACAGCAACAACAACATGAAAACCAATTAAATGCCGAAAATACTACATACAAAAACAACAACTAGAAAACAAAATACAAATCCTGGTGTTATTGACCTCATTTAAACCAAAACAAACGAAATAAAACACGACCCGTCTCCGACGATCGACGTATTTTTATTTTGTTTTGTTTTGGTTTAAATGAGGTCAACGACCGCACGATTTTATTTCCTTGTTGTTGTTGTTGTTGTTATATTTTTATTTTGTTTTGTTTTGGTTTAAATGAGGTCAACGACAGCACGATATTGTTTATTTCCTTGTTGTTGTTGTTGTTGTTGTTATATTTTTATTTTGTTTTGTTTTGGTTTAAATGAGGTCAACGACAGCACGATTTTGTTTATTTGCTTGTTATTGTTGTTGTTATATTTTTATTTTGTTTTGTTTTGGTTTAAATGAGGTCAACAACAGCACGATTTGTATTTTGTTTATTTCCTTGTTGTTGTTGTTGTTGTTGTTATATTTTTATTTTGTTTTGTTTGGTTTAAATGAGGTCAACGACAGCACGATTTGTATTTTGTTTATTTCCTTGTTGTTGTTGTTGTTATATTTTTATTTTGTTTTGTTTTGGTTTAAATGAGGTCAACGACCGTACGATTTTATTTCCTTGTTGTTGTTGTTATATTTTTATTTTGTTTTGTTTTGGTTTAAATGAGGTCAACGACAGCACGATTTTGTTTATTTGCTTGTTGTTATTGTTGTTGTTATATTTTTATTTTGTTTTGTTTTGGTTTAAATGAGGTCAACGACCGCACGATTTTGTTTATTTGCTTGTTGTTGTTGTTGTTATATTTTTATTTTGTTTTGTTTTGGTTTAAATGAGGTCAACGACAGCACGATTTGTATATTGTTTATTTCCTTGTTACTGTTGTTGTTGTTGTTGTTATATTTTTATTTTGTTTTGTTTTGGTTTAAATGAGGTCAACGACAGCACGATTTGTATTTTGTTTATTTGCTTGTTGTTGTTGTCGTTAGATTTTTATTTTGTTTTGTTTTGGTTTAAATGAGGTCAACGACAGCACGATTTGTATTTTGTTTATTTCCTTGTTGTTATTGTTGTTATATTTTTAATACGATTTGTATTTTGTTAATTTGCTTGTTGTTGTTGTTGTTGTTATATTTTTATTTTGTTTTGTTTTGGTTTAAATGAGGTCAATGACTGCACGATTTGTATTTTGTTCTCTCATTGTTGTTTTTGTATGTAACATTTTCGACATTCCGTTTATTTGCTTGTTATTGTTGTTGTATTAGACTTATTAATTAATTTGTTTTGTTATTTTATTTGTAGTTTTTATCTTTTATGCTTAATTTATTTTTTTTGTATTTGTAATAGATATTTTTAATGTGTATTTGTTATTATATTTTATTATAACAGCTGACTTGTGTCTTAAGTTTATTAGGTATTTTATAATATCCTACGGTGTACATTTTTATGTGGTAATCAAGTTTCCTGTAACAGTTCTGAAGGGATTTCTTGAAGTTTTATGAGGTTTAGACTGTTGTTTGAAAATGTTAATTTGGCGGTCGGTAAATACAGTAAGACTTGTTTACTTGATTGTGTTGTATGTTATTGCTGTGAGGACGAGGCAGTTTCTTCTCAACACGCAATCTGCCATGAAACTGACAACTCCTGCTCCATTTAATCGTATTATTTCACTTGTTTGGTCGCATGGCAGGTCGATGATTGTTTCTTCTGTTAGTGAAAAGATTCATGGGTTTGATTCTCGTGGTTTGTTCCAAACGTGTCTTGCATGTTTGAGTTCGCATGCGCTTATCGCTGATTATTTGTTGTAAGTGGGAGATATGTCACGTATGTAAAATTCATCTCTCATGCAGATGCACTCACTGAAATCCTGTTCACTAATCGGAGCATGTCGTTCCCTCCGTTTTTCTGCGGCCTTAAGTATTTCGTTATGTTTCTGCTGATTGCTATACAGGAACCGCAAGCTGGTTGTAAAGTTGAAAGGTTTCTACGTGTACCAACGATAGTTAAATCAGGACCACGATTTTATTGTTCGTGTTTCTGTATTTTAAACTCTCTATCCCATACATGTCAGCCAGGTTGTTTTGATTGTTGTCCCCTGGAAGTTGAATATCAGATGTAACGTTTGTGATATGTATCTCAGTTACTTTTCTCGCTTTTGTGGTGTAAGAAGTAGTGGACGAATTTTACCATTTTCTCATGTTGAGGGCGGGTAAACACATCGGGGTGGCGAATAACAATTTTTGAAGTACAAAAACTGATACTGATTGAAATCTTATTGTGGCATAAATTGAGATTTCTAATCAAAATTTTCAAAAAGCGGTACGTGGGATGTTAGAAAGTATAACCACTATTCAAAATTTACAATGACATGATATTGGGTATACAAATAAGTCTCCGCTGTTCAACAAAAGATGGTGCTACCAGTAAGTTATGGTTAAAATTGCCGAATGTAAAACGCCATATCCTAAGGTTGGACATCTGTCAACAACATAACCTTAAAATATTAGCGATTTCGTATCGGCATCAAAATATATATTTTTTCTTGTGGAAATGTTGTAAGAATTTTTGATTTACTTCTTTAATTTTAAGAAATATGCAGCTGAAGCCCATCGATTGTTTGTAGAAACGTATGGTGAGGCTGCTTCAAGTAAGATAAGTTGTCGAGAGTGTTTTCAAAAGTTTAAGAACGGTGAATCTATTGTCGAAGATAAAGAACGTAGCGAAAGGCCGAAAGTGTACAAAAACATAGAACTGAAAGCATTATTGGATGAAGATTCGTGCCAAATGAACTTTCACTTACATTAGTAGTGACTCAACAAGCAATTTCATATCGTTTAAAATCATTGAAAATTATTCAAAAGAAAGGAAATTGGGTTCCATATGAATTAAAGTTAAACGCCGGTTTTTCAGGCGAAATACTGCTTGACAGGCATAAACGAAAGTGTTTTTTGCATCGAGCCACTGGTGATGAAAAATGGATCCACTACGATAACCCAAAAAAGAAGAAAACATGGCGACCACCTGGCCATGAAAAACCCATGTTGTTTATTATGAGTTGCTAAATAGAAATGAAACCATTACTGGAGCTTCCAACCGCGGTATACAATTGATAAGATAAAGCCGAGCAGTCAAGAAAAAACGCGCTCACTACCACTCCAGACACAACAAAATTACTATTCTGCATTATATGTTACCATTACTTTACTTTGCTTTTCAAACTAACCTACTGAACTAGAAGGCTCGATTTCTAAAGTTTAGCCCACATACAAATACTTCTATCATCCACTTTCATAGGAAATAGATAAGCGAAGATAGGTCGTGAGATTCTGCTCTTGGCTCAAAGTGTTTAAAATCGCACTGAATTATTTGATGCTATACAATCCAAAAAATTTATTTTGGAAACACCTTGTATATGAGGATGGTACTCGCAATGCACTTTGCCTATTGTGTTAGGCCTTCAATTTATTTACGACTCTGAGGGGTAGGGCTTGCGATTATGTTTTTTGTTAATAGATTAGCAATTTGTAAGAAAATTATTTACGATATATGTTGAACATAAGAACCCTGCATTCACAGTCTTATTCAATTAAAATTTGTATTTCCGAACTGCTATAGGTATGCATATATAATTTCGAACTCCAGGGCACATAGCGCTGGTAATAAAAATTAAAGTACTTCATGAAAGCCAATTTCACCGTACATAAATACACCGAGCTGCAATAAAAGTGGTATAAAAAATGGAATAGTATCATCATCTCTACGATAGGAAGTAAATAAACCGTGAAAATGTGAAAAAAAACATTTTTGAAAGATTTATTGCGGAAAATTCGTATTTCTGTTTTAATGTTTTATATTTGTTGTTGTGCGGTTGTTTGGTATAATATTTATTTGGTCCATATTCTTCTGGTGATGACTTTAAAAAAGAAGTAAAAATATTTTTTAAATAATTCACATCTGTGCGGTGAGTTGTTGTTACAATAATTTTTTGTGGTGTTTTCGGGAGGATACTCGTATTTTTTTTTCAAATTGCTATTTTGGTGGAGGAAAATTTAAATTTTCCTTTTTATTGTTTTGTTCTAACAGGATTTGTTTGTATTTTTGCTTATATTATATTTTTACCTATGATATCGTATATTTTTCATTTTGTATGTTCAACACAAATTATTTTATTGTAATATAGAAGAATCATAAAAAGATGTAAACTTGGGTAGTCGATTATAGGACCGGGTCTATTTAGTTATTTCCAAACGCAAATAACTTCAGAAATTTTAAAGCGTAAACAATTAATCAACCTGTAGAACAGGGTTTCTTTTGAGCTGGATGAAACAAAGAGTGAGTAGAAGACAAAGCTGTGAGAAGAACAAATCATTTTGAACCACCGTATGCTACAAATCATATTACCATAAAGTAATCGTTAACATTCCCTTGTCATTTATTCTATATAAAAGAAGTCGTAGACATTATACAATTAAACGGTTTGTGAATCAAGATTCAATATGCCGCTACAACAGCGAGTAAAGGTTAACAAAGCTTCTTGCAAAAATGTGCTGTTTAGTTTTTCTTAATTCTGTACCGAATGTTATTTTATATAACTAAAAACTATTTACTTAAATTTAATTTTAACTTAGAAGGAAAACGTGATTTCGTCTTTCTCCGAAAAATAAACAAAAATTTTTTCAAGCTCGCGTAGAATTGTAACTAATTGTGTAGTACAACGGTCAACCGTTTTAATTATATTCCTCATAATTTGTATATGCTCGCTAGATTTCATAGCGTTTAATAGAAAGCACCTTGAGTATTTCACATATCAAAATCGGAGGAACTCTATATGTGAATGAAAAGGGGGCTTAGGTGTCAAAAACATCATTTATCACTTTTTTGCCGATTCGGATAGAGTATGAGACGCTCTTTCACATGATTATAATTAAAAATGAAGAGAAGACAGAGTACAAATACGAAAAAAATCCGATTTTAAAGATAAAAGATAAAAAAAAACATTTTTAAGATACACAAAAACATTCTTATATGCCAGAAAAACATTACTAAGTATAGTTAGCATTACTAACGCTAGCTAACAGTACTAACGAAAATTTGCTCCATTTCATTTTCTGCCTGAGACAAATGTAATTCATCATCATCGCCATTCGAACTAACATCAACATCAGACCCGACATTGTTTTCATCGTTTTCAGGCAAATATTGACTTTAGACGGCACTAAGCTCTTCATCAACACTCATTTTTCTGGAAAAGACCAACAGACACGGTCACATTAACGATGATATTCCAAGTAGAAACAACAATTAACTTCGTTGAATAGTAAGATACCAGGCAACGCAGATAAAAGGGAACAACTAACGCGAAACTTACCCAATGAGTTTTTGACCTTTAACAGCTGTTTCCTCAATAACTTGTTTTCACACGGAAGCCCCATTTTCAAATACCAGATTACATATATGGTATATCGGAACACTGGATTTTTTCGATACTCACTTTGATTTAAAATACAGGGCGACTCTTACTTAACTAAGTACAATAAATTCGAGAGGTGGTGGAGGACACTAATCTGAACAAAAAATTATAAATCACCACATATGATATATGTAACCGTTATAGAGATAATCAAGATTCTACTGTAAAATTAATCCCTTCGAATTTCACTCATAAATTTCTCAAATAAACGTTTTATTCATCTTTTCACAGGGCCAGTAATAAGGTAAATTAATAATAAGTCCACGAATCAATTTTACATTTCACGTATAAATCTATTGAAGCTTGAAAATATGTAACTGTTTGTGGTTGGTGTTCGTACGTTCGTTCGTTCTGAAAATTTTTTCTGACCGATCATATTGCTCAAAAATGAGATTTTTTCTTCTGGATTTTTTCACAAGAGATGATTTTTCGAAATTGACTGAACGAACGCAACCATAAACCTGTACTTAAACACCTTAAAATTAAAGTAAATTTTCCAAATATTTTGAAAATATGCAAGAATGATTACGTTAATAAATACATTTTGTAAAGGAATAATGAAAAAATTATAAACGTTCACACCTTTTCTAGTGTGAAGTGTACTTATTAACAAATTACCTGATTATTGGCCCTGTGTTTGAAGAAATTTTTATTTGTGAAATTCCAAGTGATTAATTTTACAGTAGAATCTTGATTATCTCCCGAACTTATTGTACTTAGTTAAGTATGAGTCCCCTGTTCGGTAAGAGTCACCCAGCTAGATGGATTGTTTGATTGGGATGAAACTGCAAACCCAAATTTTTTTCACAAATTGAGAGATCCCAGTAAATGTTGGCCTAAATTGGTCCACCGCCTGCAGAGAAGCTTTTTTGTCTTATGCAAATCTTATGAAAAGTAAATAGCATTTACGGAAAACGATTAAAAACATAAAGATTGTAAATTAAATTTAAACTGGAAATGACGAGTTTTGATATGATTTCACCTAAGTTCGGCATCCCAGGGGGATTGGCAGAAAATTGAAAAACTCCCAATTAAGTTTTATTCCCTACTTTTGGAAAAGTTTAACATTTACAAAAAACGTTAAAGACGGTTTTACTAAAAGTCCTGTAAATTTAATTTTACTCTTTAGAAATCACGTGGGGTATATTTAAGATTTACGTATGTAAATAGCCCTAGTCCTATGATGGTTTGGGTCAGTGTGGTATCAATTTTTCAAAACATCCAAAGAGATTCGGCCTGGATGTCTTGGTGCTTCGGATACCAGTAACGGAGAATAATTTACTTAACACGAAATCATACCGATGTGAAGTTTTAAACGAAAAGTGTAGCTACACAAATTAACGAAAAGTGTAACTTCTAAAAGGTGTAGCAATTAAAAGTGTAAATAGCACACCATTATTAAAAAAGATCGTCAAAAATGTATATTTTATGCAAATATCGGGATCAAATTTTATCATAATAATTCAAGTCAAAAAGTTGGGGTTATTACAAGTGAAAAAATTGTTCTTTAAACGTGTGTGTTCTAAAAACAGTTAATTAGTAATATTAAAAAGATTTGGGGTTGCTTTACGACAATTTTAATGAGTATTGTAATATTCAGTTAATTACATTAAAATAAAAAAACTTGAGCTTGCTTCACGACCCCAAGTCTTTTTATTTTAATGTGTTAACTGTTTTGAACAGAAAGATTCATCCACTTTTAGAAAATAGCAAGTATTTTTAAGAATATTTGAATTTTTATGAAATTTTTTGTCTTAAAACTTGCGTGGAACCATCCCAAAACTGTTTATTTCAATTTAGTTATTTGTTTTGAACAGATCCGGTTGTTTACTATTAGATGGCATATGTCTTTACTTGGTAACATCTCTGAGATTTTTTTAATCGACCATTGTGTCGATTGTGACGCAATCGCATGAGCAATAGCCAATAGGTGTAGCTTTAATTTCCATCCTATTTTCAGGTTGTGAACAGACTTGAAAGACTAGAGTGATATCCTGTATCTGGACATTATCCAGAGGGTTTCAGCTTGGTGTGTCGAGGTGTATCGGAGACCAGTAATGGAATGTAATCTATTCTATTCGACATAAAATCGTATTTGCTAGTTGAAATTTTAATTTCAACCCCATTTGTATACTGTGAACAGTGTTATGTCGGTTTAGTTCAGTGTGGTATCGAATTTCTATAATATCCAAATTGATGCGGCGTGGTATGTCTTGGTGTATCGAAGACATGTAAAAGAGTTCAACCCGAGCATTGAGTAGCAGTTGTTTTAAATATTTGGATAGTTTTAGTTTTACTACATTTTACTTTTTCCTGAATGAATTTTTTTAAAAGGGTTTACCTTTTCTTCCATTTCTCCATTGTAATTTTAATTTCGCGACAATAAGATTAGGCGGAATATTTTTGATTAACTTACTGAAATAGTGCTTATCAATACGACCCGGTATTGCATAGAATACATTCCCTCAATGGCCTTTTATTGAGTATGTTTTCAGAGCACGAAAAATAGCTCTTCGTTTTTTTTTTTAAATCGATACACCATTGACTAAAATCAGCCATTGTAAAGCGGAAATTGTTTTGACCTTTGTAATAGACTGGATGTGTTATGTTAAGTAGAAATTTTTTAGTTATTAGCGAGAATCAAGAAGTTCACCCACTTTACTGCACAGTGCATCAATTAAGTTTATTTAATTTAAACTTTTTTTTTCTTAATATTTATTTTTTATTTGTGTCCTCCATTTTTTTACAATACAATAAAAGCAAACAAACAAACTCAAAAGATACTGCTCACAGGAGGAGCATAAGCTTAGAGCGGAAACGACCTCCTTCCAGCGTCGCCTATCCCTCGCCAGCAGTTCGATTTCACAACATACACCTACTGTTCGCGATTCCCTTTCGACTAATCTTCTACAAGTGTTCACTAGGCGGCAGAGGTTTCGTCTACCTTACGTTTAATTTCAATGGTAATTGGCTCATTATTTGTTAGGGCAAGTAGATTCGTGTTTGAAATCGAGTTTGGCCAATAGATGCCACACATTCGCCGTAGAATCTTGTTGATAAATACTTGTAGTTTTTGAGAAATGATGGTTGTTACTTTCCAAGTCTCACAACCATATAAGAGGACCGATTTAACGCTAGAGTTGAAGATCCTTAGCTTGGTGCTCCTGGAGATGATATGCGCTCGCCACACTTTGTTTAATGAATAGTAAGCAAAGCACACCTTGTTTATGCGGACTGTCACGTCTGGTTTGGACCCGCCCGTTTTAGTAATTAGGCTCCCTAGGTAGCTAAATTTCTTCACGTCTTCAATGACTATCGTTGCATCGTGAGTGATTATGGATAATTTGCGGTTATCGGTCGTTCTGATTCGCAGCAACTTCGTTTTTGAGCAGTTATAAGCCCTAGGCCAACTTTCTCAGCGTTATAAATCAACCTCTCAAGCTTACGCGTCTTATCGTCTAATGTTTGAGTCATCATACTGATGTCGTCAGCGTAGTCGAGATAACCTCATCCAGAATAACCAAGAAAAAGTGTAGGTGAGAAGACACATCCATGCCGGACTTCTTTGGAGATGGTGAAATTGTCGCTGTTCTTGCCCTTAAATCGAACGCTGCAGGGAGCATCTCTATATAATTCACGGATAAGGTTTAAAATTATTTTCGGAGTTCCGAGCTGTGGTGTTGATGTGGCCTACGCATGATCTATTCTTCCTAAAACCCGCTTGTTCTCGTCTCAAAAGTGAATCACAACCATTTAACAGCGTTATGTATGCCTCTCTAATTTTTGCACTCGCTGAGATCGCCCTTCT
This sequence comes from Nephrotoma appendiculata, assembly GCA_947310385.1. Lineage (NCBI taxonomy): Eukaryota > Metazoa > Arthropoda > Insecta > Diptera > Tipulidae > Nephrotoma > Nephrotoma appendiculata. The sequence continues at coordinate 55,386,919 of OX371223.1, forward strand.
TGGTTATCGTAATGATGACTCGTTCTTTCCACGAGCTATGGATTCTGGTTTCTGATGGTGTGACACGTTAACAGATTGACCACTGATTGATTAGTAACAGATTCGCAAGCTGTTTACTAGATATCAAAGCCCGTCGTGGTGCTGATTAGTGTTTACAATCTTCTGGTCGGTACTATCACCAGCTCAGCAAATCTCAAGATCTTGCCAAGGTGAATGAATTTAATTTGCAACTTCAGTCAAACATCGTCGCTGAGCAAACAAAGATAGGTTCATGGGACACCGTCGAATCTGCAAATAAAGGTGCCGCACAGTTTGCATTAAGCTTTGTTCAACATCAAAGGAAGCCAAGGATAAGGGATGACACTTGAGATCAACTAGAAAAACGACGCAACCTAAACTCCCAGCTTACAAATGAACGGTCATCGGTGCTAAAGGAACAACTGAAGGGGGAATATAACGGCGAATAAGCACGAGTAAAAAAAATGGCAAAGAACGATCGTATAGGCATTTTATAAATGAGGTTGCAGCGGAGACTGAAAGTGCTGCTTAATGTAGTAATACGCAATTCGGGCAATTCGTATAGACTTAATGGGGAAAGTGCAAAAACAATACCACCTATTAAAGACCATAACGGAGCTGTACTTTCAACTGAGCAAGAACTACTTCAACGTTGGAGAGAGTTCTATGAGTGTATCTATCGAGAACGATATCCACTGCTCCCAAGAACACTACGTTGCAACCTTATAAGAAGTATCCCAATGTCACCACCATCTCAAAATGAAATAGAGTCTGCAATTAAACAACTTAAAAATTATAAAGCTGCGGGTCCTGATAATCTGACGCCGAACTTTTAAAGTTCAGCGCACCTATTATTGTTCCTGTACTTGAGCCGATTATTTGTGACGCGTGGATAGCATGCAGAATAATTTTGATTTTAATATTTAAAATTTTAAAACAATTTCTGGGGTAGAATAAAAATTCATGGTTCAACGAAATTACTATATTAAATTCTGGGCTGGGATATCATTGCTGTTTTAGTTACCCGATGATATTTGTTTTATTTTTCTGGGATGAAATTCTGGGCTAACTTCACAAGAGTGAAAAAAACGTGCACAATAAAAGCCAAACAAAAACTCATGGAACCGGAAGTCAAAAAAAATATTGAAATGTTTCGTGAAACTACGCAAAGATGTTTACTAGGTTTCAAATCAAAATTTGTGATCCAAAACAAAATTCGGGTAACGTTTTCTATATAAAATTTGAACATATCCGGATCAATGGGTGTCATTGGTGGGTGATAATTGTTCCTTGTAGTGGTAGAAATAAGCTGATACAGCTTTTCTTTCAGGATTTCCTTACATGTGTACTAAACGAAGAACATCTTGAATTTTTTAAAAATTGTCAATATTTTTTGCAGTTTCGCCACATAATGGTAACGTTGAACTTACACTTCGTCTAGATATGGTCAAGGTAGCCCTAGAAAGTGTATTAACGTCTGTTGACGTGGTAAACAATGCACCAAAACATGGATCAGGGTAGGAACCAAGCACACATTTAATAGATAAAATATCAACATAAAAAAACTATTATTTGAGGAGAAATTAGAGAAAGCAGAAAACTTCAAAGACTCACTTTTTAAGAGATTTCTAGCGAATCTAGAGATTTTATGGATACAGAAATTTGATAGCTAATATTTTATTGATTTTTTAATCGGTAAAACCTGCCCCTCGCCATTATTTCCATAAATAAAACAAGGGTGAGGCGCGTTAAAAAACATTTATAATATTGAGAACGGGACGGTATAGCAAAAATTAGTAAACTTTTCTTGCAAATAAATCATCCAACATTTCACCACATTTTAATTAAAATATTAAATGATGTTAAACCACGCTATAATGCTACCATAAAATAGGCATTGTACAGGCTTAAATGTTACTATAAATATTGAGTTAATTAAATTATAATCAAACTCGTTTAATCTAATCGATTTGATATAACTGCAAACGCGTATTCAATATAAATCATAATACAAATTTAACGACAAAGTGGTATAACCAACAAACGGCTTGAGATAAAAATTTTGTTTGCTGAACAATTTTCAACATATACAATTTAGATTTTCAGGTTGAAATTAAGTTAAATGCTTTTCAACACGCCATGAAAAATTAAAATATTACATCAAAGATTTTTATTTGAATTTCATAACCTACACCCTTTGAAAATACAATTTGAAGGTTATTATAACCGTATTTAATACAAATTACAGCTAAGGGAAGACGTTCAAACGATCGATAACCAATAATGGTAGAAACGTTTTTAGTGTAAAAGTACCCAGCAAGCCTGAATTCGCTACCAGTTTTCATACACGCAATTCACACTATATTTTCATAGAAATAACTAAATTGGATTAAAGTGGGCGGTAATTCCAAATGAAACAAATGGGGGAGCGACTCTTGTAGGGCCTGCAAAGCTGGTCCCAGTAGTCTTAGGTTTCATTATAAGCTGGGTTTGTAATAAACTGCACAAGACTAGAATTAAGATGATCAACATTGTTTTAAGGATTGGTTTCAAGTGATCAACAGTTTATGATGCTGAGACACAGCTAGGTGACACTTTAACTACTATTACGCACCGAAACATCAACAAAGTCCGGCACAGAATTCGAAGAAAGCGAGAAGTATTGATGTCAAAAATGATATAGCAGCTCGGGATATGTGGGTTTAGCATCCGTCACACCGCAAACAGACAAATTATCTGTTCTATTTTCATCTCATTTGACAGGATCGCTCACAAGACCATTTTATTAAAACTTCAGTGCTCTTGGTTTGCCACCTCTCACCATCTGAATCATTTAGATCTACTTTCTGTATACCACAACAAACATACTTAATTTCGCAATTTTGTGCGTAAAGCACCAGCTTGAAGTCAATAATATCAAATGGTAGACTTGTTTATCGCATCAGGGATTTTGGCGTCACTGCATAATTTATTGGTTGCATGATTTACAGATCATATTCTGCGCTTGCTAGCGAATTCCTTAGCCAGATCATTACAAAAATCCTTTACACAACGTTTGTTAGGCCTCTGCTGGAATATGCTGAAAAATGAGATAAATAGAATTGAGGCCATGCAACGCAAATTTCTCCGCTTTTGCATTGTTCGGCCTACCTTGAGTGGACAGTTATAATTTTCCTCGATACCTTAACCGGTAAAACTTCAGTAACCTAGGACCCCTCGTGAACCTCCAAATAGTTATAAATATGACTTTCGTTCACTAGATGTCATCCTTTAGAATCGCCTGTCATGCTCTGCTTTTATACGATTAATTCCAATTTTAACCTTATCTGCATTTTACTCTCTCCCCTTAGAATTGACTATTAGAATTGACCTTGCTCCACTTAGAATTGACCGGGCCCAGACAACTCTGACTGTAATATGTGCAAACTCACTTTCAGAAATACTTCCAGCAGGCCATTGAGAATTATAACTAATACTAGATAAGACTATGCGAAACTAAATGACAGTAGGCTAGACTTAGTGAGACCAGAAAAGTTTAAACCAATCTGAAGAAACCTAAACAAGATCAGATTTCACTAGACCGGCTTTAAACCATACTAGACCAGATTAGGCTAAACTAGAGCGATATAAAGCAGACTAGAGCAAACTAGACGAGATTAGACCAGGCTAGATCAGACTAGACCAAGCTAACCCTGACTAGACCAGACTAGACCAGACTAGGCCAGACTAGACCAGACTGGACCAGACTAGACCAGCCTACACTAGACCAGACTAAATCAGTCTAGATAAGACTAGATCATTCTAGGCCAGACTATCTTAGACTAGACCAGACTACACCAGATGAGACCAGGCAACAGACTAGAATAGACTAGAACCGACTAGACCAGACTAGACCATACTAGACCAGACTATACCAAAATAGACCAGACTGTACTATTCTAAATTAGACTGGACCAAACTAGACCAGACTAGAGCAGTCTAGATTAAACTAGATCAAACTGAAACAGACTAAGCCAGACTGCACCAGACTGGACCAGACTAGACTAGACTAGACTAGATTAAACCAGACTAGACCATACTAGACCCGACTAGACTTAGCTATACTATGTCAGAGTTGACTGACAGCCAGTTCCGAACATGCTGGACCTGAAGAAAATTGCACAATAAAGATAACCAAATAATTAATAAGCTTGGAGGACGACGTGTCCTAGAAGAATACAGAATGTCGATATGATACTGAGCTGATTAAGAACATTGGCGCCACTGGAAAGGGCAGCGCTATTGTAAGGAAACTGTCACCCATGACGATAGTATAGTGCAAGAACATAATACAAAATTATCACTCTAAACAGGTGTTCCTGGCATTAAAGGCCACTGCGATAATCAACATTATGCAAGGCGCGATAAATAAAATACTGAGGCAATAAAGTACGTATCAGCTCCTCGATCTGCAGACAGAGGGAGTACAAGCGTTTTATAGTGTCTAACGAGCACGACTTTCTGGTGAGAGAGATTAGAAAAAAACTGGGTTGGGTCCAAGATATGCAGGTAGCGCAAATAAAGTTAGTACAAACAAATACCGTTGCGAGCCAACCCATGGCTTATTGGGATAAATCTTAAGCGATATGATAGAAAGGAGTACAAGGATGAAAATCCTTGAGGAGGTTGCATGGCTTGCACGTCAATCAGGTTCAGAGTAAATACCATCATATAATAGTAGCTGCTGATTGGGCAATGGAATGGGGGAGCAAAAGCAATAGTGAGGAAGTAATAATGAGAGTTACTGCCGGTTCATACGACGGATAAAAATCTCGGATTTTTCTATCCCAGATTTTTGTTTAATTTTGTTCAACTTTTTTGTATGAAAAGAGGCGTGTCTGTTGTATAATTTACGTGATGTAATTGGTTTAAACGATGGGATAGAAAAATCCGGGATTTTTATCCTTCGTATGAACTCGATGTTAAAGGCTACATACCTTGCCACAATTTGATGATATCTGATCAATCAAAGGAACACGAGCACGTCCCGCAAAAATGGACGAGAGTCTGTACCTATATCACATTCGACAGCAGCAGACTGGTACGGGAACTAAGCTGTTATGTAAGCGAACGCTACACTTTCAGCGATCACCAAACAGTAGTGATACGAATTAGCGAGCAAGGCAAGAGGATGGAAACCTTTAAACCGCGGAAATGAAATGGAAAGAAACAGCACTATAGACATTGAATTATAAAATTATTCACATTAGAAACAGCAAGTCTCCACCGAGGCCAGCAAAGACTGAAGGAGTGAACTAGCCAAGCAGTTACCGACAGCCTGGAATACTTCTGTGACAGGAAAAACATCAACCATCAGTAGAAATTCAGTCTTCTAGGGGAACAACTCAATTAAAGATTTGTTTTGCATTTTTTTTTTATTTGTTCAATATTACAACTGTTTTAGAAATCATCTAGTAATTCATCTATGCCCAGGCTGTGGCGTCCAAGATACAATATGTCTGTCTTGCTTCTATATATTTCCTCGATAACGTAGTCAAACTTGAGAAGAGGAGGTTTTGGAGTTCGTGATCGTGGTGATTTAGTGCCCATGATTCGAGAAAGAGAGAGAGAGGTAAAAAACTTAGTAAAATGGAAGCAGAGAGAAAAGAAGTGGGCCATGAGTCCACTCACGTCAGCGAGATGTACAAGCCCTCACGAAGTAATACTTAATAGTTTTTCTGAAAGAGAAACGAGGTAGATTTTAGTGGGTAGAAATACCACATCCTCGTGACCGTTATCTTTGAAATATTTCCCACTTACCTAGAAAAAATCTAGTAGACCACTGACCAGTCTAGACCAGATTAAGCCAAAATGGTGCAGAGGTTTTCTTGAGCATTTCAATGTCAGAAGTACTTAAATGGTTCAATATAATAAGAGTAACTGCTTATATCTGCTTAAGGGAATACGGTAAGTAAACTCTTTCAAGAGCAGAGGACAAAGAACGACATAGGCAGACTGATGTGACTGTCCGCTGTTTAAACTGGTTATAGAGATGAGATTGTAAGGTACAACAGAAATAATTCAAATCCATTAACTAAACAAACGAAATGTTGGTTTCAATGATTTGGTTCATTTCGTTTGTTGCTCATGCTTGCGAACTGGACATAACAGCTTCGGGTAAACATGTTAAAGTCTTATCTGACTTGGTGCAAACTGCTTTGTGAATTGTGAAATTAAGGTGTGTCGAACAAGGACTCTTTCATTGTCTCTTCTCTATTTGACAAACCAAATGATTACCAGGATTTTATCAAACACATTTAAGATAAACAAGAGTTGCTACTTGGTAAGGTAAAAAGGTTGTTGACAAATCGTTAAGTTTAACTTCCAAAATACTTACAATTATTAACAAATGGCAGGTTCTACCACAAATTAAAACTATTATAATTTGCGGATCTCCCTATACTACCCCATATGATTCTATTACTATTGGCGATTTATGGTTAAATCAAATTTCTCTGCAACAACTCCGCGACATAGTATCGCCGATATGCTAGTTCTGAGGCGATTCTCTCGACCTATTTTCTAGCCTAGCAAACAATTTTATTCTCGTCTTCATTACTCCGTTGTAGTTCTTCGTCGGGCGGATCTTTTTTTAAATATATAAATTAAACTTTATTTTGAACCAACATTGTTACTTTAAAATTTACAATAAGACAATATTGCAACAAAATTATATTTAATTACAAAATGTCAATTCCCCAATGTAGGATAGAGGACCATTTAATAAATCTTACTTCAATCGATGAACTTAGATAAATTTTTAAAGACAATTCATTTGTTTACTTCAATTCATGCATCGATTAGGAACAAATCGCTCGTTGCCAACCAAATGGGTCACATCTTAATGAAACTGTGGTAGGGTAAAATATCCATTAGTGGGCACCCATCCCAAAAGCGAGCATATGATATATATTTTTTTAAATATTAAGAGAATGCAAAATCACATGTTTTTCCAATATTCTCCTCTCTTTTCACGATATAAATTCAAACCTTTTTATCATAGAGCTCTTATTCTTTGATCTAAAGTGATAAATACTTAACTTTTACATATAAAATTTAAATTTATTTTGATTATTATTGTGCCCACTATTGGAACGATAAGACATAAGTTTCCACTAAAGAGCATCATGCTTGAATTAGGCAATTTTTTGTTTAAAATTATCACCAATACCAAGCATAGTGTTGGTTATTAAATTAATCAGATTTTTGCTACCCAATAGTGGGCATATTTGTTTCAATTTTAATTTTTTATCATCATTTAATTTGAAATAATGTTGAAGTAATAAGTTTAAATTAGGATTGTTAAAATTGATTTATAAATAATTTGGCACACTAGTACGCCTTATTCAGTATGTGTGTACAATAAACATACACAACTTCAGTAGCGGCACTTTTACCTATTGTAAACTATCGATATATTTTAATAAAAGATTTCATTTTCGACTTCCTAGGTATGCCTAAAATTAAGAAGCCCTACAGTAAAAATATCAAAAATTATACTGAATGCATGTTTCAAAATGCTCTGGATGCTGTTAGAATTGGTATGTCTAAAAAAGAAGCTGCAAGAAAATTTAAGGTACCACGCCAAACTATACAAGGACGTATATCTGGTAGAGCAAAAAAAGCCAGAAAAGGGCCTGAAACGGTTCTTACTACAGCGGAAGAAGAGGAAATTGTGGATTGGATCATTCAAAGCCATAAAAAAGGTTTTCCGCGGCGTAAAGTAAACATCCAAAACGCCATTAAAGAGTTTTTGGTGTGAAATGGTACAAATCATTCTGAAACCGCCATCCCATTGTTACCGAACGTGTTCCAGAAGCAGTGTTGGTAGCCTCGGCACGGGTGTCCGAAACAGACAACAAGAATTGGTTCGATAATGTTTTTAAGGAGCTACAATCCGAAGGTTACGACTCGATTTTAAATGATCCAACCAGAATTTTAACGGAGATGAAACCAATTTCTTATTGAGTCCGAAAACCGGAAAGGTCCTAGGACCAAAAGGAGTCACAAATGTTTTTGAAATTGACAAAGGCCAGGCAAAAGAAAATTTAACAGTAATGTTTACGTTCGCTCTTTCTGGAGAAACAACTCCCCCAATGATTGTGTATCCTTACAAATGAATACCCGCGAATGTTGTAAATCACATTCCTAAAGATTGGGGTTTTGATTTATCTGAAAGTGGTTGGATGAAAACAGATATTTTTATTAATTATATTAAAAATATCCTCCATCCTCATTTGCTATCAAGGAACATTAATTTTCCGATCATTTTATTTTGAACGGACATAAATCGCATTTGAGCATAGGAGTATCAGAACTATGTGTACAGTTGAAGATTGTTTTAGTATGCCTATATCCAAATGCCTGAAGCCAGCCATTGAAGAATGGCTGGAAAAAACCAATTCTGAAATTTAGAACCAACTATACAGATGTCGATGTAACTAAAGCCCACGTAGCACCGATTCCGCAAAAAGCTGTGACAAACCATTTGCATCCTACAACTATAAAAAATGGGTTTAAGGCTTGCGGCTTATACGCTTTTAATTAAGATGCCATCGATTTTTCTCGATGTTTGGGTTAAAATGGCATAGCCAGGACTGGTAATATGCTTCTTGAAAGTCCCAGTACATTAAACTTAATCACTTTTAAGAATTTTAAGGAAATAATCGGAACAACTAAATTATCTGAGTTGGAAAATTTTTCAAATTCAAATTCAACATGTTCTGAAGATTTTATAATTCTTCACGACATTTATAGGAAACTAAAGGAAGAACATCAACTTGGAACGTCGGACATAGACAAAAGAGAAGAAATTATTTTGGAAATTGGCCCAATGAATGAAACTTTGCCACTCTTGGATGCCCCAAAGTATATTGCAACCGGATATATATAGAGGATGAACCATTACCAATGGAAGCTGAAATTATAGAGGAGGTACCAAATCTCAAGAGTTCCAAAACTAGGCAAACTGATAACCAAAAACATAACGCGGAAGAAACATTTAACTGCTATCAGTTCAAATGAATCAGCAGCTAATAGTAATCCGGAAGTATCGCCAAGGAGGAAGCTAATGGATCTCTCTTGTGGCATAATAAAAAGTCCAACCAAATTTTTGAACTCTGAAGTGGTAGATGGACTTTGTTTTGAATGATACTGAACTAAATAAAAGTTTTATTTCAATACTATTTTTTTGTTATTATTATATTATTTACATTGAGTTAATTCTAATTTACTTATTATTTATTTTACTTTTACTTTTATTACTTATGTAATTTAGTTAAGTCAAATTAAATATTGAATTTGTAATTTAGCATTTAAGTAGCTATAATCACTTAACTTAGGTATATAATATCGACCTACATTGTTTAGTTTTAGTTCATTATAATCTAATTAAAATGTGAATTTATAAAAAAACCAATTAGGTGTAAAACATTTTTAATAAAACATACTTTTGTTTCAAACTATTTCATAAGAAGATCTTAACTATCTAATTACCTAAAGGAATTTCATTTCATTTTTCATTAAACATTTGCATAGAAAAGACAGTGCTCGCTTTTGGGGAAAGTAAGTGCTTATTATTAGTTTTGTAGGTCCCATAATTGGAAAATATACATTGCTGAAAATTTTCACCAAAATTGATATATTTTTTTATTTCCAAATCATAATTGTTGTTTGATTTGACACTCATATATTCCATAGATAATCCTTCCGCTATAATATAGGTGTAGATGCATTAGTTGCTTAATTATAAGTAGAATAAGTTGTGTCTTTTCTTAAGAGTGCCTGCTATTGGGAGTTTTACCCTATGCCTTTTTTTACTGACGCGAGTAATTCAGAAATAGAAGATTCGCGGTTTGTACTTTGTGCCTATACTTTAATTTAAAAGTATTTGGTAGAATTTTAGATTAATTTTTAAATTTTTATAAAATAATCATTTAGCGCATCCAGCCCAAATAGAACCTATCTATCTAATTTTTGTGAGACTTATAATTCTACTCTAAATATACGCATAAATAATTGTTAGGTTTAAATATTATTCTATAGTGCCTGCATATCCACAATACGGTAACTTGTATCAGGTAACTTTTTCGTTTCCTTCCTCTTTACCTATAAAATAAATAATTTTTATTGATAAAAGGGTAAGAAACGAAGAAGTTACCGGATACAAGTTACCCTAGTGAGAAAATGCATATACAGTACACATCGTATATAGATGAAAATAAGTAAATCTTCGTACCTCATGATACGAGTATTCAGTACTTACAAAACTAATTTAATGTTCGATCGATTTTTATAATTTATATTTAATGTTTCTTTGAAATCGATGTGCGCTTATAATATCGTAACAAGACGATAATTTTGAAGAAAATGAAATTTTGTTTAAATAAATCAATTTTAAATTGAATGAACATAGATGATAATAATATGCCGGGATAGCTCAGTCGGTAGAGCATTGGACTTTTAATCCAAGGGTCCAGGGTTCAAGTCCCTGTTTCGGCGCAATTTTTTTTACAAAATTTTTTATACAAAAATATTAAAATTGATTTAAAATTTGAATATCAGACTACTAATTATTTTACAATACCGGAATTTAAATATTCTACTTTCTACATAATAAAAATTATTACAACAACAATAGAGTACGGTTATAATTTTATATTGATTTTCGGACTCTTTTTATTATTAAAATAATTAAATGCTACGCTTTCGATGTCTATTCGTCATCATTATCAAAGGAATTAAGTATGTGGTTCGACGGGTTTACAGGAGGAACGTTAAGTTTTGAATAAAACGCCAAAGTTATGAAAGTAATCATAAAAATTTATTCGGTTGCAAACAAATTTCATAAAATCAATAATCATCTAAAAATTAAATAATTGCTTCATTCTATGCGAGATTTCACGCTTCAGGTTATTCCGTTTTAATTCTAATGTGCGTGTTTCCTCCTCAAGCTTTCGATAATATTTTTCCATGCATCGAACTCGTTTCTGTAGCAGCGTTAAATCTTGTCCACATTTATCACACTCCATTGGACCATCTGAGACATCATCGGTTACTTTTTCAACCAGGTGAATATCGGACAGTACTTCTACCTCTTCCAAGACAAACCGTCCCGAATCCGATGTCTCTTCCACATTCTCTTCAATTACATCATCAGCGCTATCGCCGAGTACGGCGATTAGAGCTTGTGTATCAGTTAAATCATTACTAATTAATTCATTGTTTGTAATCTCGTTTGGATTATAAACTTCGAGCACTATAGTTTCATGGACAGGACTACTTGGTTCTGAATATTGTTCTGGCTGTTCTAATAATGAACCTGTCTCACAAAAATTGTCCGTTGGCGATGTTACGTTTTTCTCGATCTCTTCGTGGTTTTCAGTTTCACCTTCGTCCGATAGATATTCAATCAAATAAACGCCTGCTTCTTTATTTTGTGAATCTTCATAATACATTACGCCATCTTCCTCAGTGACTGTCTCATTTACATCAGATTTGGACAATTTTGAAGCTTCTACCATTTTGCTGGGCTGGTTCGCAAACTCATCTTGATCCGAGGATTCCGATTCATGCCCTCTTATAAAATCATCCATATGTTCTTTCATTACTTTAGCTAAATTTTCGTCAACCGGACAATCTGCGTAAAGTCGTTTAGTACGCGCCCCCAAATTGAACAAATCTTTTTTGGTGAGATTTTTTTGATATTTTAATCTAACGTATTCGATTATTGTATTTCGATCGATTTTCAACAAGAGCATTTGTTGTATCTCATCACGAATCTCAGGTGATGGTTTTCGATTTTGTGATAGTGATTTTGATGAATCTTCCGAGACTTCATGATTATGCTCGTTACACACGGTTATAACTTCCAAATAATTACCACACTTTGAAGCTCGCAGCAGCACGTATGCCGGACAATTATTACGGATCGTTTGTAAATTGCGCCTCCCATTTCCGCGAGAGCAAAATCTCTGGCCACCAAATATGCACGCGTATTTAACGGAATAGTATTTTAACCGTTTCTGTATTGGACGTGATGCTTTTTTAAAGGCTCCCTCAACAGTTCGACTGTCTCGCAACCAATAGTACACGAAACTTTCTTTTGAGTGATCATCCATACGTTGTCTTACTTCTTCGTAACTCTTAAACAAATCACCTTGCTTGAAAGCATATTTACCATTTACGATAACTTTTAGAGGAGATACTTCCTTAGTTTTATCCATTTTACAAGTAATAAACCATAACTTTCAATAATATTCAATCAAAACAATAACATTACTGTCAAATATTTGACAATCGAAGGGCTGAACAAAATAAAAAACAAATGGTATAATCTCTAAGAACGGAGTAATTATTCAATTCTATACAACATAACCTAACAATTTTATTTATTTTAATAATTCTGAAATATTCACTTTCTGGGCATCACTAAACCGATTGACCAGTCCATCAGTTTGGGGTTTCCTTATTTCTGTTATTCCTTGCTCAATTTTATGCTTTTTATTTTCTTCTTCCAGCATTTCTAATGCCGTTTCGCTGATTTTGTCTTCGGACAATGCACCTTGTGATTCCAATTTTTTATATATCGAGATAAATCGTTGCGTATTTGTTAGATTTGAACGGTCAGAAAGATTCACGGCCGCAAGGTTTTTCTCTAATTTATAGTATTTCCTGTAAAGTATCGAAATAAAATATGTACAACAAAACTTTTATAAGATCAATTAAAATACATACGCGCGAATAATATCCTCCTTATAAAAAATTGGTCGGACTTCAATATTTGGAGCTGGACGGTCGTATTTGGGTTCGTATTTAGGTGGAAAAGCAACCACAACGTCGTACCAAATGGGTTTGTCTTCAACTTTCATTGCACCAGATTTTAGCAAACCAGTTGTCCTGAATTAAAGTTACAACATTTAAGATAATTACGATACTAAATCAAAACGTTATATACCTGGTAACAATTGTTCCAATTTTTTCTAATCGACTTGATGCCATTATTTATTTATTTGGAAAATTAAGAAAAATCAAAAAATCCAATGTAACCTCTCATGAAACGTCAAAATTGACAAATATATGTCAAGAAAACAACGAACTCATCCAAATCGAAAATACAGTTGAACACGTTAAATTAATATCTCGCTGAAAATGTTTCCTCTTCCATGAGAGTATACAATCATACAAAAATGTATTTATTTTTGTCGTTGCATTTGCGCAAGGATGAAAGAGTAAGCATTTTCTGTGAGATTTTAATTCATCTGCTGGATCGCAAGCAACATTTCAAATAAACGGATATGTTCGTTAGTTTACGTTCGACGATATTAATTTGGGCCACAGATCAGTCGATTTTGGAACCAATTCGTCTAAAATATTTTACGTTATGCCGCATAAAATACGATTATTTGTTTGGCTACATCATATATCTTTCTACGTATAAATACAGCTAGATAAAAAGTGATATCATTCTAAATTTTTAATCATGGCAGCAAGTGTACAACAGCAATTGAATTTCAATGAAATTTATAATTTTGCAATTGAAATAACCCGTGAATGTCAAGATGTATTTCGTGAAGGATTTTATGGCGTAAAAAATGTTACAAGTAAAGAATCAGCATGGGATCTCGTAACCGATTTTGATCAGCGCATTGAGACAATGCTTAAAAGACGAATCAATGAAAAATATCCAAATCATTTGTAAGTACATAAATATAAAATGAAATTATTATTAATAATTGAGTACACGCAATTCATTCGTTTATAGATTTATCGGTGAGGAAACTGCAGCAAGTGAAAAAACTGTGATACAACTAACAGATCAACCAACTTGGATCATCGATCCGATAGACGGAACGAATAATTTTATTAAGCAAGTACCCATTTGTTGTATCTCAGTTGCGTTTGTATACAATAAAGAAATTATCGTTGGAGTGGTAAACAGTCCAACCACAAATGATGCGTATACAGCACTAAAAGGCAATGGAAGCTACTTAAATGGGATTCGAATAAACACAAACGCAATTCCGACTAATTTAACGCGAGATGAAATACTGAAAGGGACTAAAACAATTATACCCAATTTACTTCCCGGAGTTGATCGCATCGGATCTGCGGCACTAGGTCTTGCCTATATTGCTAACGGTACGATTACAGGAATCCAAACTAATTTTTTAAAGGCATGGGATGTTGCTGCCGGAATATTGATTATTCGGGAAGCTGGAGGTGTTGTATACGCTACCGATGGCAGTGAGGTTGACTTAATGGCGCCAGATCTGATTGCTGCTGTAAACGAGCCGATCTGTCAAGAGCTTATTCGAGTATTTGAAAAGGTTAAATTTACGATGCCAGATGATATTTCAAAACTTCTTTCTATTTAATAAATAACGCAATCTTAGTTTTTCTTATCTAAATATTATTGAATTATGTAATTGATGAAAATTAAGCAAATTATAATTACAGTGATAAGTCGTAATATTATTTGTGTGTATTTAATTGTGTTTTTTAAATGATCAATGAATTTAATCATCCCAGAATGTAGTAGTCGGGCGGACTATAACCACACCATCGAATAGCCTGATCAGAGCCCGTGCAATCGTTTCATTTGAAGCCGCCACTAAATCTGGCTCCATAATGTCCAATTCACTACCATCATTTGCATATACAACACCGCCTGCTTCACGAACAAGTAAAATACCGGCCGCGGTATCCCAAGGCTTCAAAAAATGGGTATAAAATCCAAATAACGAACTATTTGCTATATATGCAAGTGCTAATGCGGCTGATCCTGCTCGTAAAACACCTGGTAATAAACGAGGCACAACTGTTTTAGTACCTTGTAATATTTCATCATCGGTTTTATCGTTTCCAACCACACTTGTTGAAATTGGATTACCATTTAAAAAACATCCATTTCCTTTTAACGCCGAAAACACTTCATTGGTAATTGGATTATCAACTACGCCAATAATAACCTCTTTACGATATACGAACGCAACGGAAATGGCACAGTACGGAATTTGTTTGATAAACATGTGAGTTCCATCGATAGGATCGATAATCCATGTTGGCTCATCGGTTAGTGCAGCAACAGTATTTTCCAGACTGGCTGTTTCTTCACCAAGAAATCTAAGGATATGAATATTTTATTACCTGACACATTCGTCATAATTTTAGTTAAATCCACTTACATATGATTCGGATACATTCCCATTATGCGTGATTTCAACTGGGCCTCAATGCGATGATCATAGTCCGTCACCAAATCGAGTTCCCCTTTTGGCATAACTTGCTTAACACCATCGAATCCTTCCCGAAATATATCATCACATTCACGAGTAATTTGTAAAGCAAATTTATAAATTTCATTAAAATCCAGGTGGCTTTCCGTCGACATTTTACTTTACGTGAACATTAATTTAATGTTATCGGGTGTATTTATACAAGAAATGTTGTTTTTTTGTCGTTTTTATTTACATTAACCGCATTGCAATCTGATATTAACTACTTTATGAATTTTTAGTTGTCTTTAGTGTATTTTAGGTACTGACTACTCTTTTTACCATGTTGGTAATATGGTTTTGTGGTTTAAATTTATAGGTTTTAAATTTAATCTTAATCGGATATTATAATATGGATATTAATGAACTTTTTATGTTATTACCGTAAGTATTAGTTTAGCTCAACCTAGAGTAGGGCAAAGGTCGTTCGTTACCTTAAGTTCGAACAAATTCCCATAAGTTTATAGTCTTGTTAAATTTAGTATAAAAATTTTTATAAAATCCAAATAGACTACACATAACTTATGTACATCCCAGGCATTTACTAGACACTTACCTGCACCAAGATCCTAACAACCAAATCGATTTAGGTAACTTCGGGTATAATCATTACTTAACTTCTTTCAGTGTTCCCGTCTTAGTACCCAAACACTTGAACATTTTCACCGCTATTAAAAATCGTTGCTGAATCACTAAAAAGAATGTCGCTTGCCCGTTGAACTACCAAACATTTTTTCCTCTATACACTTCGGAGTCGATTCGAATTTAGTAAAACCGCACCCTTCTCCCCCTTTTTCATATTTATTTTTTTATTTATTTTACTTAGTACATAACACTAAGGATGGTATTTACTATTTTACCAAAATCATAACTATCGCAAAAAATATTCTGTATCGAATGCGGAATGCGCTGTATCAGTTGAAATCATAGGGATTCTTTCGCAAACCCATATTTCAAAGATTAAATTTTTTAAAAACGGACAGGTCATAGATGAGAATTCACGGATTATTCAAAAGGAATATTTTTGGCCGAAAATCATGAAACCCAACCTTCTTCCAAAAACCAATGAAAACACCAACAATTGGTATTTTGCTATCGGATCTAGTACAAACTAGTTAACTAGTTCCTTTTAACAGATTAGCAGTTGATTGGTTTTATCCTCGAATTTTCTGTTGAGCAGAAAAGTGTTCGCTAAGAATAATTTGTGTAGTTGCAGGGGACAAGGAAAGGGACATTTCTAAAATTTTACAAAACGGTATAAGAGACAAAGAACGAGCTTATAAAATTTCCTAGTGGCATATGGATTATTTTCTGACATCTTGTCATCAGAATTTGATAAAATTCGGTGTATGAGATTGCAAGGGCTTTTGTATTAGCGATAATGTGGTGGAATTTCAGGCATTTCTTTTTGATGAAACGTATTGCTAATCTAGTTTTGAAAATATTTGTCCACCGGTCAAATGCGATAAAAAGTTTTCAGTAACTAATATCGTGTCACTATCACATTCCCATATATAGTTTAATGGCAGAGTTGAGCCCAGGCCTTTCTGTTCTACAAAAATGTAGCAGTTAATTCAACTTCACGCTTAGATGTACCATGACGTCTTCCAGTCACCTGAAGCAATGCTGCCCCTTACTTAGTTAAAAATAATATGTCAGAATATTGGTCAATAATTGCTCATCCGATAGCACTTACAATCCTATAACCTTCCACTTACTCGAGTTAAGGATCGGACTTAAAATCGCGCTACGGTAGAATTTGCGTAGTTGACTCATCTAAACAGCGTCATTTGTT
Organism: Nephrotoma appendiculata; assembly: GCA_947310385.1. Classification (NCBI taxonomy): domain Eukaryota; kingdom Metazoa; phylum Arthropoda; class Insecta; order Diptera; family Tipulidae; genus Nephrotoma; species Nephrotoma appendiculata. The sequence goes on from OX371223.1 coordinate 55,404,046, forward strand.
ATGTGTTTTTGTTAATACTTCGATAATCCACAGGATTACAACAAATACAGTTTAACAAGCGACGCCCTTTTGATGACACAACTATCAAAATTCTAATTATAACACTCAGTTCTATCATAGTCACTATAAAGCGCTACGGTACTCTATAACTTGGTTGTGATGGGGTTTTGGACTTCGTTTTCTTTGAAATCCTCTTTGGCCTCTTTAAAATTTCGGAAATCATCATTTTGTGGTCTTCTAGAATTACCATTCCACTTGAGGGTACAAACTCTTCCTTGTTGCTACTTTGATCTTCGTCTTCGGGTTACTGTAGAAAAATGAGTCGAGCAGGTCGATTCTACGGAATCCTCTTTATGGACCCAGCACCGAAAACATTTCTTTCGACGTTGGCAATGGATACTTATTTGGTTAAATCATGCAACTTGTTTAAATAACCGCATACACGCTTTAGTTTTTCTTTCAACGGCTGCGACTGGTGCAGAAATACCGTACAGCTCACGTGACAGATACCGGGGTTTATTCCAATTGGAATAAGTTCCCTCTTCAACCATAAATATGCCAACGTTTCGTTACACAAACTCAGTAATTCAGTGAGACACGTCCACATTTTTCGCCACAGGGGCAATTACTGAGAAAATGAAATTGCTCCACACTTTCGATGTCTCTGCGTTTGGCAGTAAGATGATTTTCATTGCACCTCTGATCCCACAAAATAGTTAGATTTAGAGAAAATCATATTCGATCACATTGGATCTCTCTTACTCCAGATTTTTGAACGATTCTAGGATTTATGCGAGTTCAAGCCGATTGAGTTATTGATTTAATATTTCGGAAAGTAGCGAAGTATCTCAAATTTTAGATCTGAATAATAAGAATTTTATCTCTAGGCATCAAATAGAAGCTAAATCCACCAGCACACAAGTGCAAAGAACATAATTGGCCAATAAAAGTTTTCAAAATTCATTTAAACAAATTTAATATACACAAAAAATCACAACAGAGTTTCTTCCGATCGAATATATTCCCCAATATCGGCTTGATGAAAACACACCGTAGTCAGTGGATCGACCGCTTTACATTCAACCGTAGATCGGGCTGCAACCCCAAAACCAAGTGGTAAATCGTTCATTGAATACACTATGACACCCTGATATTTCGGAGTATTCTCTGTTATTCGTCCTAACCCTTGTTTCGGTACATGATTACCATACAAAAATTGTTGTTCATATGATGATTTAATCCAAATTTTATATTGAGCATACGGCGCTAGATAATACAAAGCCGTTATATGCAGCTTAAACTTATTGCCAGCCTTGGTAAATTTACCAAAACATATTCCAACCGAGATTAAATTCGTTTGGGGCACATTTTCGGATAATTTTAATATCTGTTCGGACACGTAATATACTCGATTGTTCTGTTCACGAAAACAGTATGTACCATCTGGCCGATCAATAAGCTGTTTCACATTAGCTCCAATACTAGAAAAGAAAAATTTGTACATTACAATGTCGACATAACCTCAATTTTTATAATTTTATTTTAATAACTTACTATTTAGCTAATTTTTCGAATAAAATTTTGGTTTTTTCTTCTGATAACTTTTTCATTTTATTGTGATTTACTTATAATATTAATTTAATATTAAAATAATTGTGGTTACCACGGACGCGTCAGTTTTTGTTTAGTTTATACACACGTGAGTTTGACATTTAATTTGACATTTAAAAAATTATTCGGCCCGCTTTCCAATTTAAAATTGGGCGCCGAGACCTCTGTTGACCACTAGCCATACCTATAAATTATTAGTTTCCACTTTCCAGGAATTTTGCAATTTGAATCAAAAGTGGTAATTTTTCAGTTAAAAAAAAAATCTTTTATCAGTTTAAAAAAAATTTCTCTTAAAAAATGAACACAAACATTTCAAAAAAAACAAAAATATGCATTAAATTCAAACAATTTAAGTGTACAAAAAATTAACAATATCAAAATTAAAAATTTCGACTCCTTCAGTTCATCATTCAACACCTGGGCCAGTACACACACTATCTTCTGACTATCAAAAGACCCTTACGCTGTTTGCCGCCCGTTTATTGCGACCATAGCACTATCATCGCTCGGAATATTTTTTGAGCTTATTACTTCTTTCGGATTTGGATACAGTACTTTCCTAGGTGTTGATTCATTCGACTTTCTGGTCGCATGAATATTAAGCGTTTTGCATACGGGTTCGACGATCTTCTGATTCTGAGCCAACATTGAGTATGCCATAATTTGAGCCCGGAATATATCCATTTGATTGTTTGAAAATGATTTTGGTTTGGGAATGGAATTCAGTTTATCCTGAAGATCAATATTTCCCTCCATCGATTTAATTTCTGATTGCAGCTCCTGTAAATTATTAAGTGGTGACTGAGAATTAGATGGAGTTGGTGGTGTTCGCGGGAGGCACTTAATTGCTGCTTGTTGATGGAATCCCTACAGAAAAATATTTTCATTATTTCAATATCAGTAATAGTAGATATACCTAAATGGTTTAAAAAAAACTCACAATGTGATGATGAGACATTGATGGTGGATGATGATATATGACTTGCGGAATACTGGGCGGTGACATCACTGGATTTTGCCAATGATAGTGTTTTGGATATATATGATTGGCCATTGGTAAAGCATTTAGTGCAACTGGAGATATATATGAGCCTCTCGTTTGTATGGGCGATGGATATCCAGTGTACATCACGTTATACTGATTTGGCTGAATAAAACTTGGCTGAAGATTGTATTGAGCGAATACTTGATTATTTTGGGCGATTTGTACTAAATTTCGTTGGATTGCTTGATTAAATGTACCAATCGAATGTTGTGGGACTGGATTTTGGAATGATGGATGGTGCATTTCAGTTGGGGTTGAACTCGTTAAAATATTTCCATAGGTTTGAGCATGGGATGAAGAGTAGTATTGTGACGCATAATAAGGCTGGATATAACGACTAGTTATGAATTGTTGGTTATAAGGTGGTCCCAAAATTTGCCTTGGTACTCCATAGTGTACTGTGCCGTTTGGTGTATACTGAAACGGTGTCCCATAATGCAAAATGGTACTACTATGCGTATCTTGTCCGGCTTTCAGCTCATTCCTTGAAACGTTATACTGTTGTGGAGACTGGGTTGAAATTTGTTTTATACCTTGCGATTTAGTTGACATATGGCTTCGTTGGAATGAATTTGTCATTTTCTGTAATCCACTTTTTTCTAAAATCACGATTTTTTTAAATGTTTTTATCACAAAATGTTCCTGTGTCAATGAGACATTTTCATGTTTTTTATAAAAAAATCGAATGTATAATAAATGTAAGTTAAAATGTTATCACAGATAAAATCAAATGTATATTTTATGCTTATTACAAGTATTAGATATGTAGATTAGAAAATATATAAATCGCATTCCAAGTTAATAAATAAAACGCAGTGCAAAACTTTTTCTTTAATAATAAAATGTCAAAATGGTAAATCAACTGCAGAGGGAGATTCGCGTGTTTAGCGTTTATTTTTTTTTTGTTATGTTGTTAACACGTGGGCAACATAAAATCATGCATCAAAAAATATTTGTTCACGAACAATATTCGTACAATGGATTGGGGTCAGAAACGCAATTGCCTCATGAAAATGAAGTGGCATGAGAGTAGTTTGTGGATTTGAAGACAATGGGCGTTTTCAGGACATCCAACAGTTGTGAACATGTTGAGAAAAAAACGAAGCCAACGTTATAAAAATGCTTCGCACTATGAAATTTTCAAATCAAATTGGCAATTATTTCACTAATCATGTGATGGGGGACCTGAATGCGCCAATGGGTCTCGTCACACTTTAATTCTTTCTTCGTTTCCTTACCCTTCACCTACAAACTAAAAACAGTTTGTAGGTGAAGGGGAAGGAAACGAGGAAAAAATCACGACTAAAGAATTAAAGTCTGGAATGGCGGAATGACTTACATTTGGAAAATGTTAACAAGTATATAAATGACTTTATAATTCTATTTCTGTGGTCAAATTTCAAAATGAATATTTAGTGAACAGAATTAGTTTTTTGGCGATCAGTTTTTCTGTTCAAATTTTTAGTACGATGAAAAATTGTTATCCTATTTTTCAATTTATCTACATTTTATTATATTTAAATAAATGTTTTATTAATTATTATCTTATTACAGTAGATAATAATATATTTTCGGTTCTTTCAGTGTTTTGTATTCATATTCTACGTGTTCTACATTATTCTGTTTATTCATAAATATCCTCTTTGTCTGCAACATATCGGATAATGTCAGCAGGCCTTATTAATTTCTCTGCATCCCCGTCTGGGATTTCGAAACCAAATTCATCTTCCATAGCCATTATAACTTCAACATGATCCAATGAGTCTAGGCCCAAGTCATTTATAAAATGTGAATCGATTGTAAGCTAAAAATATAAGGTAATATTACAAGATTAGGTTAAACAAGTTATATAGTCGTTGGCTTATGCTCAACCGCTCACCTTCGCTGATTCAATTTTGTCGTACAGCTTTAATACTAAAATAACTCGCTCTTGGATTAGCTGTAAGGTAAGTGGTTCCTTCGCAGAGTATTGTCGGGTTTGCAAATGCCAACGACTATCCTGTAGTAAACAAAACAAAAAAAAAAGTTAATAAAATGAGGAATACCTTATCAGCTGTCACTTTATCGTAGGCACATACAACTTTGAGAACTCTTTCGCGTATTTCATCCGTGGTTAATTTTTTTGTACCATAGTTTCGAACCAATTCAAAATTCTAGTAAAATAAAAACATTAAGCTATTTTTGACATAAACCAATATATATTATGTAATGTCTATCTTCATAAAACTATTTTAGTTGTGTGGCCCTTAAATAGTCAAAAAATTCCTAACCTTTATGTTACACAGCAAAGATGGTGCAGCCGCATCCGTCAAAAGTCTAGTATTGTGATAATTTTTATGTTGGATTGTAATAGATACGGCACGTGAAATGTTTCTCACTAGATTTAAATTGCGATTTAATCCATTACGAACACTATTTACAAGTGCAGCCATTATATTTAAATGTATTTTCTTTTGGTTTTAAATTTAATAAATTTGCTTCGTATTTTTCACTTATCGCAAATTAGAATATGCTCGTAACAAGAAAGACGTGACTTTAGAATTTTGTTGCATAATAAATATTCTGGTTGCAGGGTATGTTTTATAAAAATCTGCCAATAACCCTGTCCTTTTATAAAAATTTAATTTTTGACAAAAGTGGGAACTGTAGATAGAATAAAAAAAAATAAAAAGAATAACGTAATACCCTAGACAGACACAAACTAGCTAATCGCGAATTCGAGATTACATAGTTATTTTTTTCAGTCTGTCAGCACACGATTTTGGCAAAACAGGATTACTGCGTTTATAGAACAAGATTACTACAATCGGGTTGTACGAAGAAGATAAATGTGAAATACAAGAAAAAATCAGTAGGATTGTATGGGGCTGGGGAACATAAGTCATTTTCATTGAATGTATACAGAAAAATTGTTAGATTGTAAATTAAATTTTAAAATTTTTAAACTGCCACACAAATTATTTGTACATTTAGTTTATATTAACTTATTGTAACTGATTCGATGTAATTCAAAATTGGCAAATACACATTGAAATTGTTTTCTTTCATTAACTAAATATGAATTTGAACGTTTGCAGAGTTACAAAATCGGGTTTGTGTCTGTCACCATAATTATAAAATCGCGATTTTATTTGTTTGAGATGTAATCGCGATAATCGAGAAATCGCGATAATTTTTGTGTCTGTCTAGAGTATAAGAGAGCGAGAGATAGGATTTATATGTGTTCGACCATACTCAGAATAACAAAAATAAAAAGAATAACAAAAATTGCGTTTGATTTTCGTTCAATTATTGCTGTGACTTAAAAAGAAAAATAGAGCGAACATTTTCGTCCAGGAATAAAAAACTTAACAAATAGAACAACAAAACAAAATTCAGTGCGTTGAATGTAATATGCATGTTTACTATTTTATTTATGAGAATTTGGAATTATTCGTGTGTTTTATCTTTTCCATTTATAAAATATTCATGTACACATATACTAATATGAATATGAAATCAAAAATAATTTTCACTACACTATAGAATTATATTTTTCTAAACCTAACCTAAAAAAATAGTTTATCGAATTGCAGTAATTTAAACCGCATATGAATAATTTTTATTATTTTAAACACATATATTTGTTGATGTATAATACGTTTTCACTCAAGATTTTTGGAAATACATCAAAAAAATATTGCAAAAAATATACGAATGAACTTAATATTTTAAGTTATTTATAGCCAAAAAGACTAATTGGAATAATTTTTTTTGTCGTTTCTTATGTTATTCTTGTTACTTTTTTATTCCATCTTTAGTCGGCTCTAGAACGCATAAATAAATTATAGTGAAAATCCGCTAAACCGGACTCATACATAGAAATAGATTACACAATATCACTTTTCCGGCCTGCCATCACAATTGTGTGGGTGACGAAAGAGAATCACGTCGAAATTTTATTTTTGTATGAGTTTTTTGCCAACATACAGATTTGTGCATTCTGCTTAACACGTTTTCGTCCGAAAAATAACACTATAACTAGGTATAATAATAATAAAATAATTAATATGTTATCAATAACAAATACTTAATATGTAATATAATGCATATTTTATCAATTTATAACGCTTTTTTCAAAAAGGATTCCGATTTAACTAAGATCCGTTAAAATCCGGAAGACACTACAATGTGTCATTTGTGTATGGTGGAGTTATATTGAAGAAACAAAAATATTTTGACCGGAAAATGCAACATATGGATGTACGTAGCTGTTAAGCGTCACAAATTCGAAGGGTAAAAGAGAAAGCGAATAAATCAACATTACATTTGTCGACCGAATGCAATGAAGTTAAGAAGTTAAAACGAAAAGAAATATGTAAATTGAATTATATTTTTATTCATCCAATAGAAAAAGTTAATGGTTATTTTTCTTAAGTACAATATATTGTAGATTTAAACCTGTGTAGTGTATATCCAGTTATTGGTCCTATAAAATTTTAATATTATTTTCATTGCCGCCAAATTTAAGTGGGAACTATAAATAGAATAAAAAAATAAAAAGAATAACGGTATTCGACCATACTCAGCACAAGAAAAATCAAAACTATAACAGAAATTGCGTTTTAATTTTGCTGTCACTTAAAAAGAATAGCCGAGGGAAAAATTTCGTCCAGGAATAAAAAACTTAACAAATACAAAAACAAAACATACAAATTTTAGTGCGTTGAATGTAATATGCATGTTTACTATTTTATATATGAGAATTTAGAATTATTCGTGTATTTTATCTTTTCTATTTATAAAATATTCATGTACACATATACTAATATGAATATAAAATCACAAATAATTTTCACTACACTGTAGAATTGTATTTTTCTAAACCTAACCTAAAAAATAATTTATCGAATTGCGGTAACTTTTATACTCAAAACTATTGTAGTTTCACTCGACTCGATACGATTTACGACAAGTTGGTTCGATCCCGTATATATTGAAATTTCAATCCGGGTTCAATCCGGATTGAATTCTTAATATATACGTAGTATATTGATTGCCGCCCCTGTGGCAAAGTGGTCAGCATGCTTGCTCCAGCGAACGGAGATCCCGGGTTTGATTCCCGGTGGTGACAAGGAAAACATTTCACTTCTGGTTTAGGATCAATGAATTAATCAATCATTATCCGAAATGAAAATATGATTATGAAACCTCATTTGAGGCGGCCAAATCCCTTAATGGGATATAGTGCCAGAGAGAGAGAGAGAGAGAGTATATTGATGCAGATATACTCAGTTACTCAGAAGCTTCGAAATGTCAAAAACGCACTTACGAGTATACCCAAGATAAACTCAATATATGAATTCACGATTTTGACATTTATTTAACTTTTGACTTTGTTTTCATTTTTTTCTTTCTTTCATTTTTTGTGAAATAATAAAAATTTAAAATATTAAAGGTGAGTAGTTGAAAGAAAAACTCGCAGTTGATTTTTCGAAAGGTCAAAATGGTAACAAAAATAAATAAATATTATTTAATTATTTCATAAAATTTCTGTGCGATGTCACTTTACTACTAAAGAATAATAAAAAGTTAAAGTTAAATCAACTATTTTTGTATCACGTCTGAGTCGCGTCGAGTATAATTGCTTTAGTATAAATTCTCATAGTTTAACTTTTTCTTTTTACTTAGTCACGTCGGTTGTGTCGAGTATATCTCCTGGGTGAAGATAAATAAAGCGAAGTTGGTTTCAATTTTTTTTTTTTATTTTTACTTTTTTTTTATTCATTTTGTAAGAAATACTCAAAAGGTAATAGTTTAAGGCAAAAGGTAAAGGCAAACATTTTTCTATTGTGAGAGCTCCGTGATTCTTGCTTAGACCAAGCTGCATTTTTCTGTTAGAATGAAACATATTTTTGTTAATTACATATTTTCTGAATATATTTTTAATTTTTTTATAAATTACAATGATAAAGCGTATTAATATCTATCGATTAGAAACTACAGGACAATTTAGCAAAAAAATGTAGATAAGGTGGACATCTGTAGTACGGCAGTATGTGTGAGGCCTACTACTTTTTAGTGCAGCCTACATGGGTTGGATAACCCATTATACCCCATTTACATACGACCAACATTTTCCTTCTGCAAAATGAAAGAGATATGACATTGAATTTTTGCACATGAGAGACAAGAAAAGAAATATATCCCAACAAAATTTTGCAGTTGCAATTTATTTATTTATTTATTTAATTTTTTATGGATATTTTGATGCTCCTTAATACTATATTTAGTTCGTACTATTCGTTTATTTAAAAAAAAAAATTGTCCTCTAGGCAAATCGAACTTTACAAAATTATAAAACGTTCATAATAGATCGTTAGGAATCTTAAGAGGTCTAATAGTTTCTTCAACGAATGCTGCATCATCTTCTGTGATGTTTAAATTGCGACACGAGATTTTTTAGCAGCTGCCTCAGCTGCTTGATATTCTTCAATCTATAAATAATTTTTTATTCTAGTCTTGTATTTTATAAAGGCCGTTCCGTCAAACCGGTTTGGTGAGTTTGCAGTCACGTCGTCTCTCAGCACGGATTATACCATCTGTAATAAGTGCTTTGCCGACATCGACATTAGTCGCAGGATCGGATAGCGTAGCGTAGGCCAAAGCAGCAATTTTAAACTCAACATTTAAATTTAATGTCTTGTTTAGAACATCTTCTGCAAACGAACGACATGCCTCAGTCTTGTCGTCTGCATCGAGCGGGAGTACGGCTAATGCAAGAACATTTTCCTGTGTATATGGTTTGTCAGATGATAAAGAAGGTGGTAAATGAGCTAAACGACTGGCGGGTAATATCTGAAAACCATATTTTAAATTTATGCCCGGTTTACATAAGACCAACATTTTTCTTCTGCAAAATGAATAAGATATAACATTGACTTTTTGCACATGAGAGACAAGAAAAGCAATATATCCCAACAAAATTTTGCAGAAGAATTTTTGAGCAAAAATGACCATAAAAATAAAAATGTTGCCATAAAATATATTCGATCCGAGTATTTTTATGGCAACATTTTTAAAATCAACAAGAAAAAAATTATTTCGCATTTACAAATGTTGAGGATTCATAATAAAAACAGACGCCATAGATAAAAATGTAAATTTCGCATTTGAATTCATTGAAAGTAAATTAATAATGATCCTATAAAAAAAATTACGCCATTACTATATATGTTTATTTCTTTCTGGCACATTGATTATTTTTTATATAACGGATTCTTTCTTATTTACCTGCAAAAATTTGCAGAAGAAAACAATTTTCTCATGTAAACCGGGCATTAGTCTCCAGTTTCGATTCCCTCGATATTATTCTAATTAAAAATTATTAATTATTTAAAAATATTGTAATTCAAAATAATTATTTAATAGAATCTGCCCCAGAATTGCTACTCCATTTGAAATTTATATTAAAAATTCACAACAAACTCCTTCGTACCACAATAAAATATTGCAGTGTGAGAAAATTCATCATTTATTTTGTCTACGTAAATCTAAGAAATTTTACTGCAATCTCAGTTTTAACAATAAATTTCTTTATCTTGATTCTGTGGTTATGTTTTAACAATGTTTTGACACTTGGGACAATCTCATAGTTAACTACTACGTCATTTCTACAATGACAGTTGTTACGATAATGTAACAATGTAAATCTCGTGAACGCACTCCTGTGACAATGAACACGTGCGTTTTTCGTGCACGAACTCTACATTGTTCCAAACGTCATTCTAAACCCTACTCGAGACGGCCGCTACAAATGCCATTTTTAATGGTGTAGGTATCAAAAGCAAAATGATCGTACTATCAACAACCATTATGTAGGTTTGAAAAATGATTTAAAGAGCAAAATTAAATTTTTAATATATTTATTTAAAACAAAAAATGTGTTTTATTAATACGGTGACTATTTTGATGCTCCATAAAATGTTACTATTTATGTTATAAAATGATGTTTATAAAATAAGGAATTAATTTTTATTATTTTCATTTGTTTTGACACTTGAGACAATTTCAATGTTAACTACTACGTCATTTCTACAATGACAGTTGTTACAATAATGCACGATTTACATGTTCCAATTTTTTTTCCAACAAATTTTTTACTGAAAAATAGAGCTGCACGCATATAAAAAAAAGTTACTAGTTAAAAAGAGTCAGCAATATAAACAAATAAGGCAATGCTATAATTTTTTTGTATGTCCCATAAATTTTCACAGTTCGAACAGCTTACGTTTAAATTAGATAACGAACAAAATCGAATTGCAAGTAAAAATAAAATATTTAATTACCGCTCATGTTTGCTCGTTTTGATTGAATGATGTTTACGGCTACTTGATGTTTATTTGAAACTTTTTTGATTTTTTTTGATTTTACTGCTATAAAAATACTCGTAGAAACTATGTTTTATGGCAACATTCCCAGTTTTATGCCAACATTTGCTCAAATTAAAAAGAAAAAATCCAATTTTATTTTACTGGAATTTGTTTCGTGCTCCTCTCGCAAACGAAAATCGTAATATACTTAACCTTTCATTTTTTACTGGAAAAAAAATTGGAACATGTAAATCGTGCATAAGTAAACTTGTAAATCTCGTGAACGCACTCTTTGCAATCGCAGAAAATGTTTTATAAAAAAATTTCATTTTCTACTGACACCTTTCGAGTAAAGATATAATTAACAAATTATTTTGTGCTACCAACCTAACAAAAATTTACATCAACATCCACTGTCATTATTTTCTTGATTGACCGATTACGTGTGCGTTCCTTTTGTTAAACGCGTCTAAATAATTTTAATAAATATCTGTGAATTTACAATAATTAAATCAGTGAAAATAGTAAATAACTGTTAAGCAATAGTGTACTAAGTATTTAGTGGTTTTAATTGCGTGAAAATAGGAAAAATTAGAGCATAAAATGTAATTATTTTGTAGGCTTGTTTTTCTGTTCTGTGTCGGGGAAGCCATATTGAAAACAAGAAAAATTTTAAAGTGAGAAATCCAATTTGGCTTGATTGGATTTCTCTGTGATTTCAAAATATTTTATTGTGATACCAGTGATACATAATACTCTGAAAAATGGGTAAGAAAAAAATAGCCAGCCCATCTCCGCAGAGTAGCCCTATGCCTCCTCCTCAAGCACCAAGTCCCATGGGGCCGCCATCTCAAAGTCCTGCTCCTTGTCCATCACCTCATAGTCCATATAATCAACCCTCTCAAGGACCGCACGGACAACAAATGCACGGACCACCACAATCGGGTGGGCCACAAAATCATCCAGGACAAGGCCCGCATCCTGGAGCACAAGGGCCACATTCTGCAGGGCCAGGGCCACATAACAATCAGCAAGGAATGCATCCACAGAACCAGGGACACCCAGGACAACATTCTGGTCCACACGGACCACATCCTGGACAACCGGGTGGACCTCATAATGGGCCACCTCATGGGGGTCAACAAGGCCCACATGGAGTTCATCAAGGACCTCACGGTGGTCAACAAGGTCCTCATGGCGGCCCGCACGGTGGACCACAAGGGCCTCATGGTGGTCCACAAGGACCACATAGTGGTCAAGGTCCTCATAGTGGCCCACACGGTGGACCACAAGGACCTCACAGTGGTCATGGTGGACAACAAGGTCCTCACGGAATACCAGGACAAGGGCCTCACGGTGGACCCGGACAACAAGGGCCTCATGGTGGACCCGGTCAGCAAGTGCAGCATGTGGGTCCTGGACAACAAGGCCCGCATGGTGGGCCAGGACAAGGTCCTCACGGTGGTCCGGGTCAACAAGGCCCTCATGGTGGGCCGGGTCAGTCAGGACCCCACGGTGGACCAGGACAAGGACCAAACAGCGGCCAACAAGGACATCATGTTGTACCTCAAGGCCCTCATGGAGGCCCTGGACAAGGCCCACACGGCGTACCACAAGGTCCACATCCAGGACAACAAAACCAACATGGTCCACCAGGTGGACCCCATTCTGGTCAACAAGGCCCTCATGCACCACCACCTGGTCCACATCCTGGCCAAATGGGACCTCATTCTGGTCATCAGGGACCACATCCACCACAGCAAGGTCCGCACCCGCCACCACCAGGGCATCAGCCACAACCTGGACAAGGTTAGTCGATGAATACCGTAAATTTTACCTCGTAGTTTTAGACTATCTATCTTCCGATTTTATCAAGAGTTTCAATAATTTTTTTTTAATATTTAGGACAGTCGCATAATAATCAAGGACCACATCCAAATCAAGCTGGATCTCATATGGGACCGCAAGGCCCACACCCAAATCAACAGACGCCGTCGCATCCGAATCAACCTGGAATGCATCCAGGTTCACAAAATATGCACATAGGTCAAATGCCACCTCACCAAAGTCCACAAGGATCTCATATGCCGCCTCACATGAATGGTCCTCCTCTCGGACCTAATGTACAAAATAATGGTCCACCCGGGCCACATCATTTACCTCCAAATGGATTACATATGGGACAACCACAACACCACCCGCATCATATGGGCCCAGGTGGTATGGGTCCACATAATGGCCCACCGCATCCCGGAATGGGCATGCCACAAACTGCACCTCCAGGAATGCCGCAAATGGGATATCAACATCCTATTCCGCCTAGTGGAGTAAGAAATTTTTCGCCTGGCCAAATATTTCAATAAAGAATTGTTTTAATTTTTTTTTAGAATCAGCAAGGCCCTCCGGGTCCACCACCGGGAGCAACTGGTCAACAGCCACCCGGACCGCCAGGCGGTCCGCCTGGTCCACCGCAGCCCGGCCAAGAAAATCTAAATGCTTTACAAAGAGCAATTGATTCAATGGAAGAGAAAGGAATGCAAGAAGATCCTCGATATTCTCAATTGCTTGCATTGCGAGCCAGTTCAAAGCCACAACACCTTACACAAAATCAAATGCATATATTCCGAGCACAAATAATGGCGTATCGATTATTAGCAAGAAATCAACCGATAACAAAACCTTTGGCAACTATTTTACTGTCAAATAAAGCAGAAGTGGCAGGTGGTGTTCCTCCTCAATGCCCAACACCACCTTCTAGTCCATTTCCATCAAATGGGCCAAATCAACCAGCACAAGCACCAACTCAAGGCGCTACAAATCAACCACCTCAACAACCTCCGCCCGGTATGCAGATGGGAGGAAAACCTGATCCTTCAAATAAGCCACCAATAACAGGAGGTCAGCCACAAATTCAAACTCCAATGACGGGTATGACCCCGAATCAAATAAACAACTCAATGAATCAACAAAATCCACCAGCGAGGCCAAATTCACAAGGACCTGCACAAGCTCCTCGTCCAGGAGCTCAAGCCCCAAATCCACAAGCATTGCAAAAACAGAACCGTATTACAAATATGCCCAAACCGATTGGATTGGATCCGATTACCATATTACAAGAACGTGAAAACCGTATGGCGGCTAGAATTGCATTGCGCATGGAAGAATTAACTAATTTACCAACTTCTATGCCCGACGATTTGCGTATCAGGGCCCAAATTGAATTACGAGCTTTACGTGTCTTAAATTTTCAACGTCAACTACGAAGTGAAATTATTCAATGTACGCGTCGCGATACAACTCTTGAGACTGCAGTAAATGTTAAGGCATATAAACGTACAAAACGACAGGGACTCCGAGAAGCCCGAGCTACTGAAAAACTTGAAAAACAACAAAAATTAGAAGCGGAACGAAAGCGACGCCAAAAACACCAAGAATTTTTGGCTGCTGTGCTGCAACATGGTAAAGATTTCAAAGAGTATCATCGTAATAATATCGCTCGTTTAGGTCGAATCAATAAATCGATTATGAATTATCATGCAAACGCAGAGCGCGAGCAAAAGAAAGAACAAGAACGTATTGAAAAGGAACGTATGCGTCGTTTGATGGCCGAGGATGAAGAAGGTTATCGTAAACTTATTGATCAAAAGAAAGATAAACGGTTGGCATTCCTTTTGTCACAGACCGATGAGTACATTGGTAATTTAACCGAGATGGTGAAACAGCATAAAATGGAGCAGAAGAAAAAACAAGACGAGAATACCCGTCGCAATAAAATAATTAAAAAGGAAATTCTACAGTCCGGTGAATATATTCAGATTGAAGAAAATTGTGGAGCTGGTGATTTAAGAGTTACAGTCATGGAACAAGCTACTGGTAATCGATTATCTGGTGAAGACGCCCCAATGTTGCGTGAATTACAAAAATGGTTGGAATCACATCCTGGTTGGGAGTGGGTTGAATCGGATAGTGATGTTGAATCTGGCGACGAAGGTGAAAATGATCGTAATCGAGATAGAGAAAGGGAAAAAACTGAAGAAGATAAGACAAAAGAAATTCTCAAGAAAGCTAAAGTTGAAGATGATGAGTATCGTACGGAAGAACAAACGTACTATTCGATTGCTCACACAGTGCACGAATCTGTTACAGAGCAGGCTTCGATTTTGGTTAATGGTAAATTGAAAGAGTACCAAATTAAAGGATTGGAGTGGCTTGTGTCATTGTTTAATAATAATTTGAATGGAATTCTTGCTGATGAAATGGGTCTCGGTAAAACGATTCAGACAATTGGTTTGATTACGTATCTAATGGAGAAGAAGAAAGTTAACGGTCCATTTTTAGTTATCGTTCCGCTTTCAACGCTATCCAATTGGGTGTTAGAATTTGAGAAGTGGGCTCCGTCTGTGGTCGTTGTGTCATATAAAGGATCACCGCAAGGTCGTCGTACGATCCAAAATCAAATGAAAGCGACTAAATTCAATGTATTATTAACCACTTATGAATATGTCATTAAGGATAAATCTGTGTTAGCAAAACTTTCCTGGCGATACATGATCATCGACGAAGGTCATCGTATGAAGAATCATCACTGTAAATTGACGCAAGTTTTAAATACCCATTACAATGCACCGCACCGATTACTATTGACTGGTACACCACTTCAAAATAAATTACCGGAATTATGGGCTCTTCTAAATTTCTTGTTACCCGCAATTTTCAAGAGTTGTTCTACTTTTGAGCAATGGTTTAATGCACCGTTCGCAACAACAGGAGAAAAAGTCGAATTGAACGAAGAAGAAACCATCCTTATTATTCGTCGTTTGCACAAAGTATTACGACCATTTTTGTTGCGTCGTCTTAAAAAGGAAGTAGAATCTCAACTACCGGACAAAATTGAATATATTGTTAAGTGTGAAATGTCTGGATTGCAGCGAGTACTCTACAAGCATATGCAGAGCAAAGGTGTGCTGTTAACGGATGGTAGTGAAAAAGGAAGTAAAGGAAGAGGCGGTGCTAAAGCACTTATGAATACAATCGTCCAATTGCGTAAATTATGTAATCATCCGTTCATGTTCCAACACATTGAAGAAAAGTATTGTGATCATGTTGGTGGATCTGGTGTGGTTTCTGGACCGGATTTATTTAGGGTGTCCGGTAAATTTGAACTTTTAGATCGAATTTTACCAAAATTGAAGCAGACGAACCATCGTGTATTGCTGTTCTGTCAAATGACACAGTGTATGACCATTATCGAGGATTATTTGGGGTGGCGACAATTCTCGTATCTACGTTTAGATGGTACCACAAAAGCTGAGGATCGAGGAGATTTACTTAAAAAATTCAACTCCAAGGATTCAACCTATTTTATATTCTTGCTATCGACCCGTGCCGGTGGTTTAGGTTTAAATTTACAAGCAGCCGATACTGTTATTATATTCGATTCAGATTGGAATCCACACCAAGATTTGCAGGCTCAGGATCGTGCCCATCGTATTGGACAACGTAATGAAGTGCGTGTGTTGCGATTAATGACTGTGAACTCAGTAGAAGAGCGTATATTGGCAGCAGCTCGTTACAAATTGAATATGGACGAGAAAGTCATTCAGGCCGGTATGTTCGATCAAAAGTCGACAGGTAGTGAAAGGCAGCAATTTTTACAAAGTATTTTGCACCAAGATGATGGAGATGAGGAAGAAGAAAATGAGGTGCCCGACGATGAAATGATTAATTTGATGATATCGAGAAGTGACGCTGAATTGGAGTTGTTCAAAGAGATGGATATTGAACGAAAATTGGAAGAGGCTAAATTAGGTAATCGTTGCCATCGCTCGCGGTTGATTGAAGAATGTGAGTTGCCCGATTGGTTGGTTAAAGAGGATGATGAGGTTGATCGATGGAATTACGAAGATAATGACAGTATTCTTGGACGAGGATCGCGCCAACGTAAAGAGGTTGATTATACCGATAGTTTAACAGAGAAAGAATGGTTAAAGGCCATAGATGATGGAATTGATTTTGATGAGGACGATGATGATACAGAGCGTGACAAGAAGAAAAAAGCTAAAAAGCGAAGAGGGCGCAAAGAAGATTCGGATGATGAAAGTATTTCGACAGCTCCGTTAAAACGACGAAAAGGTCAAACGGATCCAAAATTAAAAAAGAAAATGCGCCGCGTTATGGAAATGGTAATGAAGCATACTGATCCAGATGGTCGAATTTTAAGCGAACCGTTCATGAAATTACCATCAAAACGTGAACTTCCTGACTATTATGAGATTATTAAGAAGCCACTTGATATTAAGAAAATTCTACAGCGCATTGAGGATGGAAAATATATAGACTTCCCTGATTTAGAACGTGATTTTGTTCAGCTCTGCCAAAACGCACAGATTTATAATGAAGAGGCATCGTTGATATATGAGGACAGTGTTGCATTGCAATCTGTGTTTACGGACGCTAAGCAGAAGGTTCACGAATACGAATCAGACAATGAAGATGGTAATTATAAATATTGTTTAAATTAAATTTCTAAGGGCCACTTTATACTGTGTGATTTGCATTTTAATGAATATTTTTATACAAACATTGACCCAAAAATTAATTTTACAACTGCATTTCTTCACGCGTAATGTGTGTGTACAATCGAACAGTGTAAAGAGACCAACCCTTGAATTAAGAAATAATTGTAAAATTGGCTTTAAATTTCAATTTGCAGCAGTGTTTTTTAACGAAAGTAGTTTCATGCAAGCACAATAAAATATAATTTTAACAACACTGGGGATCAGACAGAAATGTACGATTGAAGTATCTTGTATGTTGTAGAAAACATTTATTTTAATTGAATGATTTCGTTTGTATTGCACAATCGTGTTTTGATCGACCCACGGTTTGATCGGTTTAACAATTTGTGTATGTTTCTAAATTGATTTTCCTTCGGGATTACAACTTGTGGGTTTTCGAATAGTATGGATGTACTGAGCCACAAGGTTATCGAACACACACGCAGCTATAGAGTCGTTTAAAAGGATGTTTCCACTAACGGAAATTTATCTCTTTGTTTAAAGGCCAAATATTTCACAGTGCAGATAACCAATCAATATTTCGTTGGAATATAACTCGAAATATTTTTATAAGCGCTTAAATCGATAAAGTCTTGATTGATTTTTTTTTTGTTAGTTCCGTTTAAGTGAAAATTGTTTCATTCGTACTTTTTATGTCAGGAATTCGGACGATGGGAAAACTTTCAAATTTCATTTTGATGTAATTGGTGGTCTCACAGGTTACAGCATTGCGTCAGTAATATTATCCTAGAAAGTGCCACCTTGAAATATTGTATCTCCTAGACAGTTGTTACGATGCATTACAATGTTTTTAGGCCAAATTGTTTTCAATCAATATCAATTTTAAATTAAAACCGTGTTTAAAATGGGATCATCGACCTCAACGTGTACATTTGACGAATAAATTGGATTTCTGGGAATTAGGACTTTTAAAGTTCTCCGTGGAATCTTGAAATTGCAACTCAACTGGTTAAGAAACACTTACGAGAATAGTTAAAGTTGACAAAGAGTGAATGCTCGAAAGTAGTACTTAACGTAAAATTACCACAAAAGAAAAGAACAAACTCATTATTAACAATAAAATATATAAAAGCGTGATAAAAGTGCACAAAATGACAACCATCGATAATAATAAGAAACACTGGCCATAAATTTTAAAACTTTTCCAAATCGAATGTAAATTTTAATAATAACAAAACCCCCCCTATATTTTTAAGACCTAAATATTTCAGATGATGAAGATAATTCTGATGATGAGTCTAGTAGTGTTAAAATGAAATTAAAATTATCGAAGAGTGGCAGTTCATCGAGTAAAAAGCAAACGCCAGCACGTCGTAAACGTACCCAAAAGAAATATGCAATTTCGGATGATGATGACGATGATATGGATTAAAAGGAATGACAAACAAATAATTACATAAATTTTATTGCTCTAATTTTAAATGTTCTAGTTTTTATTTTGATTATATGGAAATTTTACTTTAATATTTTACTATAATATAATTATTTACGTAATTATTCTTTTAATTTAATTTTGAATTATTGGTTTTAATTTTAGTCGTAACATAAAAAAAATATAATTATAAAAAATAAATATTATGTATGCTATTAAATTGCAGTACTCTATAAAAAAGATTAATAAAAAATATAAAATAAAATTGCTAGGTTTGTAATTTGTTTAAATCGGCCTATCCTGGATGTAATCTCTACTAGATAACACGAAGATTCTGAAAAGTATTGGTTTTAAAAGATCATTTACTAGGCAAAGCATCCTCATCCGTACGTTTTGATCATCTCTGTCTAACTGGAAATTCAATTTTCAAATCTCAATTTGATTAATCAAAGAAATTTGTTGAATATAAATTGCATTCCTGTAGTTTCCATTTAAAAAACGAACCCATAAAACAAAATTTTTGAAATAAATTCTGTTAAAAGATGAAAATGAAGGTATGTATGCTTTAACAACACAATGAAATTAAAGTGATTGAGGGAAATGAAAAACATTATTTTATTCAGGCTTTATAAAATGGCAGTTTTAGCAATCGATGTAGGTTAGGTTAGAGTGGCTGCTAACGCACACTTAGGCCAATAATGTCCCATTGTGATACCACAGGATCCAATCTCTCCTTACTCCCGCTGAAACCAACCAGAACTACTTATGTATTGTAAAATGTCTCGCACTCCTCATTCCGCGAGTTCAGAAAGGCTGTCCATATCGTACACACCCAAGTTCTTATGTCTTTTGTATGTCAGTGCCGGACACGAGCATAGGAAGTGATCTAACGTCTCTTCCTCCTCTTCGTCCATACAATTTCTACAAAAGTCATTCGTGTCTAGACCCAGTCTTCTCGCATGTTCTCCAAAAAGACAGTGTCCTGTCAGTATCCTCCTAGGGATACTAGTTCCTTGGAGCGCCGCAGGTCCAGTTTTGGCCAAACCTGTTTTGCTGCCCTACACGTGAGAGTGTTGGTCCACCTCTCATCTGTCAAGGCTATTGCCTTTTTTACTGAGCGCCGATTTAAGCCACCACTTCAGCCTGGTACACGCTGCAGTAGTCAGGAAGACGAACAGAAATATTAACATTGAGCTTCTCACAGAAGACTCAGGCTCCTACTTTGCCGTCTAGCTTAGAGCCGTCCGTGAAAAATTTCAGTGCCTCGTTTTCCAGTATTGATCCGTTCCTCCAGGATTCCCTCGAAGGACAGATGATCCGGAAACCTTTATCGAAGCACAACGTTGGTTTAATATAATCTACATTCACCAGTTCTTCCCTTAGTGATCTAACTATCGTCGAGAGTCCCGCCTGAAGACCCTTCCACTGAGAGACAGCCGAGAGCCTCGTAGCCACATTAGCTGCCATCTGTTTACCAAAAAATTCGATTGGAATAAGGTGGAACATAACTTCTAAAGCGCGTGTAGGTGTTGTCCTAAGTGCCCCGCTTATAAGCATACAGGTCGTTCTTTGCACCTTCTCCAACATCCTTATATAAGTTACCTTTTTCAAAGCTAGTCACCACACGCCCACCCCATACATCAGCACTGACCTTACCACAGCGGTATAGAGCCTGTGTACCAGCTTCGGTTTCAGACCCTATCTCTTACCTAAGGCGTTCCTTCACGAGTAAATAGCTACAATAGCCTTATTCACCCTTTCTAGAATACTAGGCTTCCAGCTGAGCTTACTGTCCAAGATTATGCCCAAAAATCTCGCTCTTTCAGCAAAAGCCAGACTAATACCGTTCACGGTAGGGGGGTTAACTACCGGAATTTTATATTTCTTAGTAAATAGTACCAACTCTGTCTTGGAAGGGTTGATCCCTAATCCGCATTTGCCGGCCCATTTCGTAACGATCAGGAGTACATTTCGCATAACATCCCTAATCGTATCCATATATTTGCATGAGACAACTATCGCTACATCATCTGCATACGCTACAATCCCCATCCCCTCTTTCTCCAGTTCCAACAGCAATCCATTCATCACTGCACTCCAAAGAAAGGGGGACATTACTCCTAGGTGCGGAGTTCCCTAACCACCCGCCTTCTAATGGTGGACTCCCCCAGTTCCGAGGTAATAATCCTGCTTACTAGCATCTGATTTATCAACCTACTTATAAGGTAATCCACTATCAAGAATGACAATCCTTCCATGATCGCCTCCGTTTTTACATTATTAAATTCACCCTCAATGTCAAGAAATGCTACCATATACAATACTCTTGCGAGTAAATTGACTTCTCAATCATGCGTACTAGATCGTGCAGAGCTGTGTCCACCGACTTTACCTTACAGTACGCATGCTGTGACATTGCCCAATTCCTTGGCTCAACTTTTGTTCGAATAAGTACGTCTATCAATCTTTCCAAGGTTTTCAACAGAAAAGATGATAGAGTTATAGGCCTCAGGCCCTTTGGGTAAGCCGGTGAGCTCTTTCCCGATTTCGGGATAAAAACCACTCTGACCTCCGTCCATTTCCTGTTAATATAAACCAGTTGCAGACATCCCCTGAAGATAACCTCCAGCCAGGGGAGGATAACTGCAGAGTTAATTTGGAACTCTGCTGGTATAATCCGATTCGTTCCCTCTCCAGGATGCTTTAACATCCGTTAAAGGTGTTCCTCGATGAGCTTCAGGCTTCAATGAGCCATCATTGCTTCCCGGAAAATGGTTCTCAATGAGAAGCTCCAAATGATTCCGCACTTGAAACTGTCCATAACCCGTCCGGCCTAATTAAGTAACTAGGACTGGTTGGGTTGGTAGATAGAATTTTCCTAAGGCGAGAAGTCTTAGTGACCTCCTCCATTCTACAACATAAGAGTCTCCAAGACCCCCTTTGTGCCCTCCTCAACTCTTTTTTTGTATTTTCTCAGGTTTTCCTTATAGGAATCCCAATCCCGATTTACCCTTGTGTTCTTAGCCTTATTAAAGGCTGTTCTACACGCTCTCCGATAGGTTTCCAACTCCGTGGTCCACCATGTCGGTTTCTGCCTGCCCCTAGGTTTTATCAGGGGACATGCAGCATTAAATGAAAGATTGCATGCCTTTGTAGCAATATCAACCATGCTATCTAATTCCTTTACTGTCGCCGGAAGTCCAGGAACCTCCAGCGGCAATAGTTCCAGTTGGTCCTTCTGGGATTCCTGAAGGCTTTCCGGGTAACAGGTTTGATGGTGAGGTTATATGTAATATATCGGTGATCAGAGAATGAATGCTCCTTCACCACTCTCCATCCACTGATCATATGAAAAATTGTTTCTGAAGCAAAGGTCACATCTAGAACCTCCTGTCGATTTACAACAGTGAATGTTGGTTCACACCCAATATTGCAAACAACAAGGTTAGTATTTAATAGTTAATCAAAAAATAACTCACCTCTCTCGTTAATATCTGTGCTTCCCCAGATTGTGTGATGCGCATTTGCATCACATCCAAGTATAACACCTATTCTTTTCTGACCTGATTCCCGGATCAGTTCCCCCAGGTTATCTTGTAGAATCTCCTTCTCTCGATCCATATAGGCTGATGCTAGTCATATTTTTTCACAGCCAAGCTTAGCGCTCACCGCTGTAACGTCCCACGTAACATAAAAATATTCAAATTACTTTTCGCTAAAATACATGATCTGATCTTTTCAGAGTTGCTTGAGTATAGTAATTTATACCCTTTCATTCTGAGGTCACAGATCTTGTTATTTTTAATCCAAGGTTCTTGGATTAACACCAAGTCCTCATCTGACTTAGTCAGTCTGAGCACGAGAGCTGCCGAGGCAGCCTTCGTGTGATGTAAGTTTATTTGTACAATGCTAACCATTGTAATCTACCTTACTCAGCTCTGCCTGCACTCTCTGCATCAGGATAGTGTCATCTGGCTCGTTGATTTGGATGCCAACCCCCTCGCATCGTGTGTTCGACGGGTTGTCCCCAATGGACTCCAGAGAGAGGAGGTTACCTCCCATCACAAACCTCTTTTTCGTCCGAAATATCGGAACAACTACCCTGGTCGCCTTCGGCCCGCGTGACCGTCTTCTACTGGGTCCATTCGCCGTCGCCCACAGGCTAGTCTTCCGCGCCCTTATTGACTTCACCTTTCCTATAGTTTTTAAGAGTGATCGACCCGAAACCGAGGTTGATCACTCCCTTAGATCTAGCAAGGGAGGCCAGGGATTCCTTATTGATCAGCATGATTGCCAATCTAAAGACTCCCTTAGCCTGCTTCTGCTTTACAATCCTCCATCCGTCCGTTGGAAGATCCGGATTACTGGCCCGGATAATCTCAATGACCTCCTCCGGCTTATTCGGCTCGGTTGGTAACCAGACGCGTGCCCTCGGCCTGCTCGGGATTTCCCCTTTGCCGACTGCCTTAAGCCTTGGGTTTGGCTAAACCTCGCCCACCTCGGCCACTGCCCTTTTATAGAGATCGACCGATTTCTGGTCCGAGCACGCAGTAAGCTTAACGCGCCCTTGATGCCATCCTGCATCTCTGCAGGATGGGGGGTGGATCCCGGATTTTCTCGCAGGATCCTTAAGAATATGGAGTTTAGTGCATTATACACTACTCTCCACTTCTCCGACGTGATGCTCCCATCTTTCTGACCTCTGTCAATGACGGCTAGCATCAACACGTACTCCTTCAGAATTTCACTGAATAATTTCAGTTTCTGTTCCTTAGGAGCACCCGACGTCATGCCTGCTTGCACTTTGGCCCACTTACTGCCGCCCGCTTCAAGCTCCTCCTGGGATGTCTGTCTTTTAGACACAAGGACTCTCTCTGAGCTGTCGCAGCCGACAGTTTTCTTAGCCCATGCTACAGATCCCTTCTGCTCTACTGTAAGCTGCGCCTCAGGGGTCGCAGCCAGTTTCTGCAGAATTCTAAACGCCGACCGTCTCCCTCTATACCGTTGCTTTGCTGGGCGGATCTCTCTCAATCCCCCGCTCTTCTGTTTGGCGGTTCCACTTCCCCCTGGCTTCGATGCCATGGTGTCGGTTATACCCCTTCCTCAGAAGAGGGAGCACCACCTTTCTGGTTAGTGTTACTCCCCTCTTTCATGCTTTCCGGTTTTTGGTGGGTACCGTTCCTTTTGTTTTTGTTTTTTTTTTTGTTTTAAATCTTCCATACTTTCTCACGAGTATCTGAGAAATACGGTCCACCTGCCCAGAGATCCGTATACACAGGTAAGGCTAAATACAACTGGAGGTCGCCAGGTATCCAGAGGGCTCCGTTCACGACTGGGCCTTGCTAAATGGGCCCCCAGTCTAGCCGATTATCAGCACGGGCGCATCACACCTTAATCCAGCCCATTGGCTTACCGGGATAACCGTTTATAGGGTTCCCCATTCACTACCTGTAGAAACAGGAGCGCAGGAAGACGTGACGCTCAGTTCACCGTGGTTTGTTGGCGATGGTTTTATGGTGCCATAAGTTCGCCTTTCCCTACTGGGTATCCTAGGCACTCAGAATTTAGTGAACAGAGGTTAACCACTCCCCCGTTCTCTGAGACTCTCCTCCCAGCAGAGCTGCGGTTGGGGACGGCTTATTTAATTCACCGCTAGCCTACCTATCGACAAGCCGTTCACTATCCACCACCTGTGACCCCGTGATACCTGCAGCTCGCCACGGGAGCAATCGATGTAACGCACGTCGACTAAATAAAATATTACCTAAATTGTTAATTACCGAGAAAAAAAAATCGAAAAGAAAATAATTTTTATCGGAAAATTAAGCTTAGGACGATTAAGTTTTATATCAAACATACTTCCTAAAGAACATTGTTTTGTGAAATGTTTTGTTCATGCTATCGATCATCACCATAGGAAACAAGCGCAAATTTCGAAATAATAAAAATATCAACGAAGACCGACTTCTAAAAACAGATTTGGCATTTATGAATTTATTACAGCATATTTTTGACTTGTGATAATATGTAAAATATCTCAAATCAGTAGCAAAAATAATAAAATTTGTAATTATTTAATAATTTTAATTGAAAAATAACCATTTTTCTATTTCATCGTTTCTAGAAACGATTTTTCCCCCTGAATGGTATAATTTTACACTTGAGTGAACGCACTTGAGTGAAAAATTTTAAATGATTTTTTTCTCTGTTGTGTTTTTCTTTGATTACTTCAAAACAATGTCAAAAATTTCAAAGAAATTTTTTTTTTCATTCATTAATATTTTTATATGGTAAACTTATTTAATTTTAAAACGAACAGAACTGGCGGTATAACATTCAGCTCACAACAAAATATAAAGAATTGTTGTTGTAAAAAATCGTCTGTATTTTTTTATTGTATGTGGTGAGGCAAAATAAATGTATGCACGAATCGTGTGTAATTAGATGTGTATGTGGCAACGCTTTAAATTCAAATTTAAAATTGCCACACGAATGGTCGAAGACCAAGTAAATTAGTACTAATACGGTACCTTTTATGGAACGCACCCATCTTAGATTTGCTTACAACTTCACGTTTGTTATTATTTATAAAATTTGACGTTTCAAAACCTTGATTGTGTAAATTATAAATAAAGCAATCGATGTAAAAAATGATGACCCACGTAAATTTATCCCGTTTAAATCCATACGAGTTACACAAGCATTTAATAAACGAATACTGTGTAAAAAAACCGGGGGATGCAAAAGCAATCCTAACTCGAGATACATCACGAGATAAACGTGATGCTGATGTTATCCGGGAAAATCATCGATTTCTATGGAATACGAGTGATGAAATTGATACATGGGAAAAGCGGCTAGCTAAAAAATACTACGATAAATTATTTAAAGAGTACTGCATATGTGATTTAACACGATACAAGGAAAATAAAATTGCTATGCGATGGCGTATTGAGAAAGAGGTGATCACTGGGAAAGGACAATTTGTTTGTGGGAATAAGATGTGTAGTGATAAGGAAGAGTTACGATCATGGGAGGTTAACTTTGCTTACAATGAAGCAGGTGAAAAGAAAAACGCTTTAGTGAAATTACGACTGTGTAGTGATTGTTCAAAGAAACTGAACTACCATACTATGAAACGAGAGATTAAACGAATTCATAAGAAGCGTAAATCCAAAAGTATTCGTATATCGGGTGATAATGCACCAGTAGATCCTATACCAACGGTATCTACTACTACATGTAACGAAGAAAGTGTACCAGATGAAGAAACAACAACACTTCCAAATCCCGATGTAGTGAATATGGAAGACCTGTGGAAAAAGGGAGCGGATACCGAAGACAAATCTAGAGAAGACGAATTTGATGAATATTTAGAGAATTTACTATTGTAAGAAATTATAAATAAAAAATAATTTATATTCTATTAAATTTATTGTTTTAGAATTATATAAGGATTGCTTTGAGTTGCTGGCAATTGTGTAAGACTGTTTGGATTACTTTCCAAATACGTTATGTAGTGATTCAGTAATGTTTCAATTTCTTCATCACTCAGTATGTACGTTTTGCACAATTCTAAACTTGGATGTGTTGTAGTGTTCAATTCATTAACGGCAGTTTTGCAATCTTGTAGAAGCTCTTCGATTTCGCCTTCTGTGAATTTACATTGGTCCGGATTATTACATTGCTGAAAAATTAGAAATGATATTTATTATTTCAAATTTACACATATGTATTATGTTATGTACATAGATTAAAATATCATTCAGACTTACATTTTCAATTTCTTGTAAAAATTCGTCCAGCAACGCATTTTTTTCATCGTCTGAGGTTTGAGCGATAGCGCCGGCAAGAATTGTGGCGACAATGATAATAACACAACTAATCCGATTCATAATGATTAAATTGTTTTATTAAAATTTACTATAACTGCGTATAGGATCAAAACTGTATTAAATAAAATTTCTTGTTGAAGGGGTGTTAAATATTAAATTTAATGTGCCCTGCGGAATAATTTCACTTCCACATGTTTAGTTGAATATTTTCGTAATGATTTTACAAAAATTCCTAATGGTAAAATTTACATCACTTTCGATTTTATTGTAGTGTAGTGTTACACTACTAATTGAATTTTTATGTCTAATACTGGTTAACACCTAACAGTTTGAATGCCTGAATTTACAATCTAACTAACATGTAACAATTGTTGGATGGCATCTTATTGCAAGAAATACATACCGTTTTTATCAAATTCCATTAGGTAATCGTTAGCTGGCGATTGATCAACACATTTTTTTTGGCACAATGTAGAATAGGTAATTTTTTATTGCGAGAAAATGAAATCTAAATTGCATTAATGCATACGATACGAAAACGAAAATGCAAAATTCATATTTGAACTGAATCAGATTCGTACGATTCTTATTTGAAATTGAATATGAATCTTGTACATTCGTTTCGTATCGTATTCAGGAATAGGGCCCCAGGTTCGTCGCTTATTGAGAATATCATTTTGCCAATCCAATTGGAATGAACCATATGGCCAAAAAAAATTTAGTTTGTCAAAGAATTGCATCTAAAGTGGAAGACATTATATAATTCAATTTTTTGGTTGAGCATAACTTGGTAACGTTTCATTGCAAAATACCATTTACAGCATTATGCGAGAATGCACGAAGGGAATTGTTGCACTGTGATCAAACCTGATATTTTCCGAAAATCAACGGTTGAATCATTTTGTCACGTGTCATTAAAGATTTGTCACTATGTAGTTGTTTTCTTTTGGTCTCCCCTAAAGACGAAGAATCGTTCGTGTCTGAAAAGTAGACCACCAAGTACTAGTTTTTAATTTGGGCTGGCGGT
Organism: Nephrotoma appendiculata; assembly: GCA_947310385.1. Classification (NCBI taxonomy): domain Eukaryota; kingdom Metazoa; phylum Arthropoda; class Insecta; order Diptera; family Tipulidae; genus Nephrotoma; species Nephrotoma appendiculata. Next base: position 55,431,865 of record OX371223.1, read on the forward strand.
CATGTTGTTTTGGTGTGGTCTGTCTAATGTGGTGTTTTTTTCAATCACTGATGCCAATTCACCATCACGAGTAATATGATTGAGCCGCACTTCCAAATGATAAAACTTTATTATCAAAATGTGCGTTCATTAGTACAAACGTTGTGCGCGTTGCGCCCATTTTACGCCAGACGCAGTGGTCCTTCATACTCGACTCTCCAACGTTTGATGGCCAAATTCGAGACAACCGGTTGGGTAAATGTTATGTTGGTAACAAATAAAACAATATTAATTATTCTTATTTTAATATTCTTATAAACGTTTTATTTATTCATTTTAAACTTAAGTTTTATAAACTTATAATATACATGTCTTATCAAGATGGAGACTACACAATGAATAATAATTTTATCTACTATATGCTTAATGGGTGTTATATACTTAATGCCCTACATGTCTACATGGGTACGTTCAGTAGTCCCTACATGGGTACGTACAGTAGTCCCAAACACCACAATACCTCCTCACTCCAATCGTTAAAATACATAATTTTTTTTTATTTCAAACTTATATAAATAAAAAAAAAACTTAATATACTTAGATCTAATCCTGATATCTAATTGGTATCTTAATCTCTCTTCTAGGTCTATTCACCATAATAAAATCATTTATATTATTATTATTGATGGTTTGATTACCCCTATCATGAGCTACATTCTTATTCACATACATATAAGAACCTTCATTTTTATTACAATGATTACTCCTATCTTCATTTTTTTATTCTCGTTCCAATTCTCAATCGAGCTCTCATTCTTACTGACACCATCTCTTATTTGATTCAAATGTCTTTTTATTCGGCGGTCATTGCTTAATTTACACAAGTACGTCCTCGGACCAATTTTACGCCAAATAACAGCATCCATCCATTGTGACTTATTCGGATCAGAATAATCTTTCACCAATACTTCCTCCCGCGGCTTATAAAATTTATTTCTTTTGCCTTTGTAATTTACCTTTGCAATTTCTTGTTTCCATCTTATTCTTTCATCTAGTTTTGGCGGTTTTAATAAATGTAATGGCATCTTTAGTTCCCGATTGAACATAAGCATCGCTGGTGTTTCGTTCGTCGTTGAGTGCTTTGTTGTCCTATAGTTCAGTAGGAATGTTTGAAGTGTCGAATCAATATCAAAACTATTCGCACTTTTTTTATTTTCCTCGAATACGGCTTTCATGGATTTCTTTAACGTTTTTACCATATTTTCTGCTGCCCCGTTCGTAGCAGGATGACCTGGTGCTGTTAATATGTGACGTATCCCATTTAATTTAAAATACTCTCACATTATCTCCGCACAAAATTGACTGCCATTATCAGTTACAATGACATCTGGTAATCCAAATCTGGAAAATACATTGCCTAAAACCATTTTTGTCACATCTGCTGTTGTTGTCCTCATTTTAAAAATTTCTATCCATTTTGAATACGCATCAATTATTATCAAAAAATTTGTGTTTTGCCAAGGACCAGCATAATCTAAATGAATTCTAGACCATGGTCTGTCCGGTATTTCCCATGATATTAATTCGGCTTTTGGTGGATTTGGTTGCACCTGAAGACATGCTCGACAATTTTGTATCATTTCCTCTATTTCCCCGTCAATCTTTGGCCACCATACGTATGATCTCGCCATTGACTTCGTCTTTACAATTCCAAAATGTGGTTTGTGTAGCTCCTTCAATACCAATCCTCTAATGCTTTTAGGAATTACAACTTTGTACCCTCTCAATACCACATCTTGTTCCACCGAAAGTTCATTTTTGATTTTAACGAACGCCTTATATTCTGGGTTGTCATTTGTAAATATATGACCATTTCTAACCATATCCAATACTTTTGATAATATTGAGTCCTTTTTTGTCTCTTGTTGCACCAATTTGTAATCCAGTACTAAATTTTTATTGTTATTAAAATAATTTAAATAGCTGGCTTTATCTTCATATTTCCTAAACACCTCTTCGTTGGCCTTCAATGGATGTCGCGAAAATATATCTGCCAAATTTTCTTTGCCTTTAACGTACTGTATCACGTAATCAAATCCCGACAAAAAATGAGCCCACCTTTGTAATCGAGCCGCTGCAATCTGTGGCAATCCCCGTTGTTCACCCAATGCTGTTATCAACGATTTATGATCAGTTCGAATTATGAATTTATTTCCAATCAAATACTGATATAATTTGTTTAAAGCAAAAATTATTGCTAACGCTTCTTTATGTTGCATAGAATAATTTGACTCTGCCTCCGACAATGTTCGAGAAATGAACGCTACTGGACGTTCATCTCCATTCGGATATTTATGCGAAAGAACTGCTCCAATTCCATATTGTGAAGCATCACACGTCAATATTGTTTGAAGCTCTGGATTAAAATGAGCCAAAAACTTATCCGAAGTCATCTCGTTCTTTATTTTATTTAGGGCTTTATCACATTTATCATTCCATATGAATTTCTCATCTTGTTTTAATAATTGATAAATGGGATGCATAATCATTGCCACATTTTTAATAAATTTACTATAATAATTTATCAAACCACATAACGATCTGGTTTCCGTTACATCTCTCGGTGGCTTGATGTTCAATATTGCCTCCACACGTTCTTTCGTTTTATATAATCCATCCCTGGTAACTCTGTATCCTAGATAGGAAATCTCATTTTGAAAAAATTTACATTTTCTTTTGTTTAATTTCAATCCTGCTGTTTTAATCCTATCCAATACCAAGTTTAGATTTTTTAAATGTTCTTCATCATTGCTACCTGTTACTACTATATCGTCGATAAACACCACCACTTTTGGAATTCCTTGAAACAACTTTTCCATCGTCAACTGAAATATACCACTGGCAGGTTTGATACCATACGGCAATCTATTCATCTGGTAAATTCCCATATGCGTACTCCAGCTAACATATTTTTTGCTTTCCTCATCCAATTCGAGTTGGTTGTACGCGCACGACAAATCTAATTTTGTAAACTTTTCGCCATTACCCAGTAAATACAGTATGTCCTCGATTCGTGGAAGCGGATGATTAAAACTTTTTAAAAATTTGTTGACCGTCACTTTATAGTCACCACAAATACGGATTGTGCCATCCTCTTTTAATACTGGTACCAGGGGTGTACCATAATCCGATGTTTTAATTTTTGTTAATACCCCTTTACTCTCCAAATCCCGAATCTCATTTTCAACACACTCTTTTAATGAAAATGGCACAGCTCGTGGTTTAAAAAAAATTGGTTTAGGATCAGCAACTTCAAGCTTAACCTTATATAATTTAAATAATCCTAAACCCGGTTCAAAAACACTTGAATATTCATCCAGAATAGAACCCAATTCATTTATGTCTATTCTATTTATATTGAATGAGATGTTAAATTTCCTCATAAAATCGCGGCCTAATATTGGTGGTCCTCCACTATCTACGACCAACAAGGTTATTTGATCCGAAATGTGCTTATATGTCACCACGACTTGAATTGCCCCAACAACTTTCAAAATTTCACCCGAATAACCTTGCAACACTGTATCATCACGAATGAGAGCTAGATTGGAAAATTTTCTTATAAAATAATCTTTAGAAATTACAGACATGGCTGCACCCGTATCTAATTGCATATACATTTCTTTGTTATCAATTTTAACATTTAACATTATTGGGTTGTCTGTCTTACTATTTACATTAAACAAATTATAAATGCCTGCATACATGTCATCATTCTCTATCTCACTATTTCCCTTATCATTGTTTTCTAAAAAACAATTTCTAGAAACCTTATTGTTGCATACTTTTGAGCTATGACCTAATTTTTTACATTTATGACAGTTTAATTTCTTAAAAATACAATCACTCTCCTCGTGATTTGTTTTATTACATCTAGGACAATTTTTTTTACCACTAGCATACTTAATTTTAAAACCATTACCTGATGAATTGATGTTGTTGTAATTACCACTAGACGCCATCTTTGACTCGCCATTTTGCCTTTTGTTCCGCTCATGGTAATTTTTGTTCCCGTTCCCCTCACGAATACGACGATTTACGTAATTTACGCCTATCTGGTCCTGTTGCTGCTTAATATCCACTGCATTAGCTTTCTTTACAGCGTCACCCAGGGTTAAATTTTCGTCTTCTTCATACAATTTTTTTTTATACCTTGGTAAAGCACCCGTAATAAATTTGTTCAATAAATTATTCTCCAGGTGTTCACCAAATTTACAGCTCACCGCTAATCCACGTAAACGAGCACAGTAATCATTTACTGATTCATCCTGTTTTTGATTTGAATCAAAAAAATTTTGACGCTCTCTGAATATTGACACCTGCGGCGAATAATGCTTATTCAGAATTTCACAAATCTCTTCGTACTTTTTGTCTTTTGGTAGTGCTGGACTGCACAAATCTCTAATCAGCTTATACACGCTCGAATCCAAGAAATTTATCAACACGTCTCTTTTCTGTGTTGCATCATTTACTTTATTGGCACTAAAGAAAAATTCCAATTTTTCGTTAAACACTTCCCAGCTGTCTTTATTAGGGTTAAAGGGCCCCAAATTCACCAGAATGGGGAGATTCTCCATGTTTGTTCACGTTTTTATATATGTATCCACTTATATAACCTTACATTTATCCACGTTTTCTTTTTTTTTTTTATTTTTTTTTTTTTTTTTTTTTTTTATCCTCGTCGCCAAATTGTTATGTTGGTAACAAATAAAACAATATTAATTATTCTTATTTTAATATTCTTATAAACGTTTTATTTATTCATTTTAAACTTAAGTTTTATAAACTTATAATATACATGTCTTATCAAGATGGAGACTACACAATGAATAATAATTTTATCTACTATATGCTTAATGGGTGTTATATACTTAATGCCCTACATGTCTACATGGGTACGATCAGTAGTCCCTACATGGGTACGTACAGTAGTCCCAAACACCACAGTAAACAATCAGCCAGCACTCGTACGTCTAATAAACGCCAGATCGGCCTAGAACTCAGCCTTTTACAGACTTCAACTTGGCGAATTTTGCATCGGACTTGGCCTACACCCGTACAAGATCCAACTGACCCAGAAGCTGAAAGTTAATGACCATAGACAACGTCGTTTGTTCGCTGACTCGCCTTCGGAGCGTTTGGAAGAGAACCCGAATTTGGGCCGAAAAATCATCTTTAGCGGTGAAGCGCATTTTTGGACGAATGACTATGTTAACAAGCAAAATCGTCGTGTATGGGACGACGCCATTCCACACACGAGGTTCACCAGGTGGCTATGCATTCACAAAAAGCTACTGCTTGGTGAGGATTTTGGGCCAGCGGCATCATTGGTCAGTACGTTTTTGAAAATGACGTTGGTGAGGTCATCACCATAAACGGCGAGCGCTACAGAACGATGCTAATAACCGATTTTTTTAGTCCAAATTGAACGATATTGAGGTAGACGACATGTGCTTTCAGCAGGACGGGCTGCGTGCCACAGAACAGACGCAACGATGGACATTCTGCATGAACGATTTGAGGCTAGGGTTATCTCGCAGAGGTGACGTGAATTAGAATTAATTTTTCAGAGCCATTGAAAATTGAACTACTCGGATCTGTGCCACCGTTTCATAAATAATGGCATGCATGTTCCTTTAAAATAAAAAAGAATGAATTTCGTTAATAGCCTACAAACAGCTTGTTTCATTCCATTTAAACATCGACCCGCCCGCAAATGATAACCCGATATTATTTTTACTTGGTGAGGAGGGATCGTTTTTGAAAGCTAAACCAAAAATTGAAATGGTGTTGAATGGATATAAAAAGTATTTTGCACCAAAAAACGTAGTAATGCAAGCATTTAAATTCCACACAATCTTTCGGATCCAATTCTTGAATTAACATCCACATTAATATTCGGAATTAGTGACACAAATTTTCCAAGTATAGAATGCTTGACGAGTAAGACCTCACTTTGGAAAATGGTTAAAACACAATCCAAAATGTTAAACAAGGATGTTAAAATTGAAAAAGGGAATGCGGTTAGACAAATTTAACTAAAAAAGTATAATCAACAAAAAAAGCCCGTAGAATCAAAGAAAGATGAATATCAGTCAAATGTGCAATGTGTGCTTACGAACTTGGCTACAAATATCGGCGCCCAGTAATTGGTAAGACATGTGCCAAATGCAAGAAGTGAAACTATTTCACCAGACGCTGTGGCTTAAGAGTTCTTTAGTTGTTATTCCTCTACTTGCGGTCAGCTGTTTGGCTCAGTCAGATTCCTGATTTCCGACACTCTGTCTGCAACATATGATTTGTATTTTTGCATGTCGCGTTTAATCCATCGGGGGGCTTGTTGTATTTCTAATGCTTGTTTAACTTCTTGAAGCTGTTTAGCTACTAGAAGGGATCCGTTTAGCTCTTGTTGTGGTAACGTCACTTTCAGTTTCGTGGGCGCTACTCTGGTTTTCGCTGCTACAAGGCTTTGTTGACATGTTTTCCTGTATTGTTTCCGATGGAATAAATTCTCTGTATTGGGTTGCTAATTTATTGTTTCTAATGAGCTGCTTCTCTTGTAGTAGAAATTTTGCTGTTGCCATTTTTTCGTATCTCCTAGTGTGCCAGTAGTACTGTTGGTCGGAACTTTACAATGTACCTGCTATCTGTTCATCTTTTGCAAGTGTTTTTGAACTACTGTTCATACTTTTCTTCGGAAGTTTGTGCAGCTATAACGATTGAAGTGGTCATGAACTGGTTGAAGCATAGTATAGTATCGTTGACTGATATCACTATCTATGTGGACAGTCGGGCAGCCATTTTTTCACAGAACTGAATTTGAAGCGCTTCACGGCAAGCGTGATTTAGGTAGAACTGTAAAGGTACTTACTGGACACCGCCTTTTCGTTGATCATGCGAGAAGGCTATGTTTGGATGCGAATGACTTCTGCAGAAGCTACAGTGAGGAGGAGACTCTTTTTCACTTCCTTTGCTCGTGTCCTGCGCTAGCTGGCAGAAGACATGATCACTTGGGAAAATGCACTATGGACAGTCTCTCTGATCTCGAAAGCTGTAATGTGCGAGATCTTTTACGCTAAAGATGGCTAAAAGGCACTAAATGGGTTTAAAGGGAGTTTAATGGTGTTGGATCCTCTAGTATCACAATCGGTCATAGATGGCCTAAATATACCAACCACTGAAACCTATAACCTAACCTAATCTAACCTATTTAACACACAGGTTTTCTTTTATTTTTCCAACATTATCCAACCTACCCTGGAGCGATATCCGCATAATAATCTGCTCCTAGGAATAAATCTATTGTGGCTGGAAAATTATAGCCAGAATCGGCCATTGTTAATATAGGATTGCTGTGTGTTATTTTATTTACTACACACGCTTTTATGGGCAGTTTGAATTTCGAATTGAAATATGGCATTATTAATAATTAATGTTGTTGTCCGTTTTGTCAGTTGCTTTTAGATAGTGACAATTTTCGTGTTTGGTTGAAATTTTAACTAGCGTCGTTGGTAATAGTACGTAGCGATGTATATGTAGCGATGTGCTTCGATTGTCTATAGTCCCTGCTACATTTGTTGTTCTCACACCATCATCCTTTTTATTGTTGTGTAGCAATTGATGATGTCGTTCTCCATTTGTCGAGTGTCCACACTTAAGACAGTTCCTGCAGAGCTCTAGCAGTGAGACGAGTTGGTTTTTCTCATAAATACTGGTCACTTTAAATTTTTCACAATCTTGAGTGTGGTGGTGTAAATGTTGTAGGTTTACGAATGCTGATGGTTTTCTCGCGAAAAACAGTTTACAAGGCTGTGAACCGTTTTTCAAGAAACTTCATAAGACTTTCTAAGCTTTGAATGGCTCTTGAATTTTCTAATGACATCTCGTATAATCTCACTGATACACTGTCAAGTTTCTTTGATATCGTGTAGATTATAATTGGATCCCAATTCTCGATGTTTATTTATCATGTTTTTTACAGCTTGAAGACATTTATTGCTGGTGTCTTATAATGTACGAACGGCTGATACTCTCCTTTAAAGTGCGGTATGCTGATTTTTGGAAGTTTAACCTATAATGAATCTTTCGTATTATGCCATAAACTGTCCGCAGTGATGTTTGGATAGCTATCACTGTTTTCCATCAGTAAAATATGGTATAATGTTAATTGTTTCATCTTCGTCTGAGGTTTCGAGGAATATAGTTTCATGGAGAGCTGTGATTTTGGTGATAAAAGAATACGAAAGCATCAAATTAAAACTAGCCTCAAACATCAGGCAAAATCAGTTGAAACATGAGCAAGGCACAAGAAGTATGCCAAAACTGCCGTGAATCCAAATACCAACATTCGACGGCAACTTCAAAATCTGGACGTCATTCATAAATATCTTCAACAATCTGGTACATTATAACAGCCATGTATCAGACTTTGAAAAATTGAGCTATTTTAAGGAAAGCTTAAAAGGTGAACCTTCTACCTTAATAGGACATCTAGCATTGCAAGCAGAAAACTATACAACTGCGTACAACATCATTATGGAGTGGTACGACAATAAACGCAAACTTGTGGCCGAATACATACACCCTAAAGGAGTGTATCGAAGCTTTAACAATCCTGGGCTACAACGTAGATGAATAGAGCACCATCCTCATTCACATTAATGTCAAGGAATTGTATTATAACAGCCTAAAACACTACGAGGAATCTCTTCATGGTAGTCGTGACTATCCCACAATGGAACAATTTTTACATCTCTTAATGGAGAGAATGAATGTGCTTGAAGCACTGCAGAGTGCAAACACTATCGCAAGTAAACAATTCAAGGTTGATTCACACAAAAAAATTTTTGTCAATCAAGAAAGTTAGCAAAAAGTAGGTTGCAGTAGTGAATTCTGTAAATACTGCGAAAGAAAGGGACATATAAGTCCAAATTGTGTTCATTTTAAACAAATCACCCCAAGCCGCAGAATAGATTTCGTCAATAGGCAAAAAATGTGTACCAACTGCCTATCACACCGCTCAACAGAGGCATGCCTCAAAACAGAAACGTGTACAACATGCAATAACAAACATCATCAATTGCTGCACACTTACAATAATGATGCCAAGAAAAAGGTCGATGGAAATACCACGATCCTGCTCTCAACGGCTAAAGTGATAACCAAAACCTCTACAAACAAAACAGTTACGCTACGAACATTAATCGATCTAGGATCCCAAGTATCCTTGATTACTGAAACTGCATGTAAGCAGTTGGGATTACACCAGAAAAACATACGTACTATAGCTTGGTCGGAATTGGGGGCAATACCAAAAATACCTGTAGCTCTATAGTTCAACTTGAAATTCAACCACATTTTCCATCGGGGTTTAAGCTACAAATAGAAGCATATGTTATGCGGAAAATAACATCAGATGTGGCAGAGCAGAAAATAAACCGTAATGACGACTCTCGGTGGAAAAATATAATATTGGCGGATCCACAATATGATTGTCCGGCTCCTATAGACATCTCGTTAGGAGCAGACGTCAATGCGGACATATCAGAATCTCAGATCATTCGAGGAAATCCAAATGCAATGAAAACCAGTTTGGGCTGGCTGATAGTAGGTCCGGCAACAACCGCTCAACCCAGCACTCTAATGGTTAACATCAGTATCAAGGAAGAATCAGCTGAAGCTCAAGAGCTTCACAAGTTTTGGGAGCTAGAAGAGGTACCGGTTGAATCTCCACTAACAAAGTCTGTCGAACAGTGTGAAACAATTTATCAACAAACGGTTAAGCGGACTCCAAATGGAGTTCTGAACGCTACGTGGTTACCTTATCGTTCAAGGAAAATGATACCAGCATCCTTGGTGCTTCAAAACGCAACGGTTCTTGCAAATTGGGAAAAGGTTGCAAAATAATGAACGACTGCAACAATTGTATCGAGAATTCATGAGAGAATATCTTCAAATGGGGCATATGACACCGAACCACCCAATTGCAAGGGACAATTTTACATTCCACATATTGCATGATGTGGAATGTTCAAAGAAGGAAAATTCATGGAAAAAAAGTTTCGCGTTGCATTTGACGCTTTAATGAAGTCAACATCGAGTTGGAGTTTGAATGATACTCTGCATGTCAGAGCTACTCTACAAAATAATTTATGGTCACTTATTCTACGGTGGAGAATACACGACATAATCAAAATGTATCGACAAATGAAAATGGCAAAAGAACACCAAGATTATCAAAGAATACTATGGAGGGAGAATCCACACCAACCATTACGGGTGTACAACTTAACAACCGTAACATATGGCACATCAGCGGCTCCGTTCTTGGCAATAAAAACACTACATCAGTTAGCAACGGATGAAGGTGAACACTGGCCCAATGGCCAGGAAGGTCTTAATAGACTGTTATGTTGATGACGTTCTAACCGGAGCTGATAATATACACGATGCACTAATTCTACAAGAGCAGTTAATCAGATTACTTCAAAAAGGCCAATTTCAACTGAGCAAGTGGTCGAGTAGCCATCCACAATTATTGCGGTCTATACAAGGATCAAACAAATTAATTGGAAACATGAAGTTGGCAGAAGATGGAACTATTAAAACTTTAGGAATCCATTGGAACCCAATCTCAGACTGCTTTAGTTTCAAGTTAAACCAAATATTATCAAAAACTGAACTTACAAAGAGAGAACTAGCAGAGAGAAGTTGCAAGACAATTTGATCCATTAGGATGGTTGTCGCCAATTACCATTACATCCAAACTTCTATTACAAGGGCTGTGGGCTACGGAAATCAACTGGGACGACAAGGTTCTAAAGCAATTACAGCGAAGTTAGTAAAGCTGCGAGACGAACTAGTACAGCTCAAAAGACTATCAATTCCACGTTGGATAGGAACAGTATCAGGCCAACAAAATCTCTGTTTACACGGGTTCTGCGATGCGTCAGAAAGGGTATATGCTGCGGCCATATACAGTCGAATTGAGTTGTCAGACACTACAATAGTTACACGGCTACTGACTGCCAAAACCAAGGTAGCACCTACACGAGTGAAACAAACTTTTCCCCGTCTGGAACTTTGCGGAGCACTTCTTTTGTCACGCTTAATCAACCAAGTGGTCCAAACGCTAGAAGTGCAACCGACGAATAGTTATGCATGGACAGATTCTACCATTGTATATTGGCTTGGCTACAAAAACCAGCAACAAAATGGAAAACATTCGTCTCTAATCGGGTATCAGAAATTCAAAGCAACACAAAAATCGGGGGATGGAAACATATAGCCTCAACACAAAATCCAGCAGACCATGCATCTCGTGGCATTTCACTATCAAAATTAAGTACTATCAAAATTAAGTACTCTGGAACAATGGTGGACCGGACCTGAAACAATGGGGGGACCGGTAATAAATGAAACCATGGAAAAGTTTGACATGAGTATCGATCTGAAGCAGACCAAAACGGTTCTCCACGTACTCAATACCTCAATTCTACCAGCTAAATCACACTTTACCAGCCTAATTATTAAGTGGGCACATGCATCCACGCTTCATGGTACCAATGCCTTATCGTTAGCGTTCATCCGGAAAACTTTCTGGATAATAAGAGGAGCTCAAGGAGTAAGGAATCACATTCAAAAATGCATTGTCTGTTTTCGATTTCAAAGTAAACGGAGAGAAGAACTTATGGGCAATCTACCAAGAGGTCGGGTAACCCCGTCGCGGCCGTTTATGCACACGGATGTCGATTATGCCGGTTCCTTGAATATACGAATCTCAAAAGGCAGAGGAAATTATGCCTACAAGGGATACATTGCGGTCTTTGTATGCCTGTCAACAAAGGCAGTTCATCTCGAAGTGGTCTCTGATTTAACAGCAAACACCTTCTTGGCAGCATTCAATAGATTTACATCGTGCCGAGGGAATATTGCCCACATATACAGTGATAACGGTACAAACTTCGTGAAGGCAAACAAACTTCTAATCCAAAACCAACGGCAGTGAGATAAGATTATCCAGAATCATTTTCCAACGCAGAACATTACCTGGCACTTTATTCCTCCAAACGCTCCACATTTCGAAGGATTATGGGAGGCGGCAGTGAAATCAAGGAAACATCATCTATGCAGAGTCGTTGGAAATCAAACGTTTACATATGAGGAATTATCCACTACGCTATGCATGATCGAAGCATATCTCAATTCACGTCCTATGTGTCCTATATCCAACGATGCAGATTTTCTGGATCTTCTAACTTCCGGACATTTTTTAACTGATGATGATTTACTGGCTACCCCGGAGAATGATGTATTAGATAAAATCCCGGGATATTAACTAGATGGGAGTTAGTAAATCAAAGCCACCAACAGTTCTGGAAAAAATGGCACTAAGAATATTTATCCCAGCTTCAACACCACACCAAATGGAAAATCAAACACCCAAACATAACTGTGGGTGACTTAGTACTGATAAAAGAAGATAACTTACCTCCTTTGATGTGGGCAAGAGGTCGAATCAAAGAAATTTACCCTGGCAAAGATGATTTCGTAAGAGCAGCTACAGTTTCTACTCTCAAAGGAGAAGTTAAACGTCGTACTACAAAATTGTGTCCTCTGCCAAGCCTAGAAAATGAAAGTGAGAGCCTATTAAATGAAGATGAAAACAAGCCAACTTAAACAAGAAGATCATGTAACACTGCTCACCGTATTATCCCTGTTAACTAATACGGTATTTGTTAAAAGTCACCCAACCAAGTTGCAGATGCATGAGTTAGAAGACGCGGGAGGCATATATTTCGATAATGTAGGAGAAGTTCACCTCCTTGCTGCCCACTGGAATCTAATCATTCGATATAACTTGAAGAGTTACTGGGAAGAAGTCGCAAAGGCAGAGAAGAGCCTCCAGTTTCTTTCCACAGCATGTAGCAACATGCAATCGATACATTGTGATATCCTTGTCCAACAACTCCAACTACAGTTTGACAACATGAAAGAAGAAACAAAATACTTGAAACCAAATCGAAGAGGCATCGCAAGCGAGGAATTGAAGACACAATTGGTGTCCTTTTAAGTGACACATTTGGCATCTTGTCTCAACGAGCAGAATGAGCAACATCTCCTACAGTTGGCAAAGAGTCAAACGTCCATTATAGATAACACCATACATTTATTTAAGCAAAATAATAATTACACCATAACTCATCTGAACAAACTAGAAGAACATCAGCAGCAAGTGAATTTGGAGTTGAAACATCTTCAGGAATACAATACCAAAATGAATCAGAAGGATATTATAGTAACTGGTATTCTTCAGTTGATGTTAATATTGAAATCTATTCAAGACACACAACAGAATATTACCGATGTAATGCTCAACACCCAGCACAATACCCTCCATCGATCTGATCCTTGTTAAACCCATTACGCCTTCCAGACGAAGTTAATCAGATCAGGAAAAATATGTCCTCAATGATGGCTTTGCCTAGCAGGAAGCAAGGGGATCTAATGAAGCTGTATCAGATATTAAAAACCGAATCCAGAATTACCAGCAACAACATCATTATACGCGCTCGCATCCCGTTGGTGAAGATACATTTCTACCAATTGTTTGTTTATCTGTACCCATACCTACGACAGATCTTCACACTTTGATAATACCATCATCCGAATAACTGTTGGTTGATCATCACCGGGAACATTATGCACCAATCAACAAAGAAACTTTTAATCAGTGCTTACCTATATTCGAGGGATTGTATGTGTACCACGTTTCACCCATTTACACAAAGCATTCAACTGTATCTCAATGTGAAATAAACATGTTATTACGAAAACATAACCTGCATTCCAGTTGCATAGTTCGAGGTCTTACTCCTGCCACTCATTGGATACCATTACATGAATTAAACCAATGGGTTTATGTCACCAAATCAAAATCTACAAAGGCTACCTTTGACTTGATTTGTGAATCACATCTCATGCCACTTAATCTACAAGGTACTGGAATGATCTCCATCAGTCCGGGATGTATCATTAAGGATGAAACATTACAAATCTCCTCCATCGGGAGAGAAGTAACTAAGATCAACCTATCATTCCTGGCAACAGCCAGTATGAGTCAGATAGAGCCGTTTTTACGCATACGCAACATAAACCATCTACATTAAGGGCAAGAAAGGGCGATGTTTACAGCTTCACGTTTTTTACAGCTTGAATGCATTTATTGCTGGTGCCTTATAATGTACGAACGGCTGATGCTCTCCATTAAAGTGCGGTATGCTGATTTTTGGAAGTTTATTCTGGAATGAATCTTTCGTATTATGCCTTATACGGTCCATTGACGTTTGGACAGCTATCACTGTTTTGTCATACGATTCTCGTAAGTTCCCTCAGTGAAATATGGTATAGTGTTGTTTCTTCTTCGTCTGAGGTTTCGAGGAATATAGTTTCATGAAGATCTGTGATTTGGTTCATTGATCTCTCCTTGTGAGTGAGCGCTAATCTTAAAGCGTGTTCAGATTTTTTTTCTTTGATAAGTGTTATAAATTTAGTAATCAGTATTGTCAACACTGAGTTAAACAAAGCGTGACATTTGGTCACTTGTTAATGCGTGACATGTGGTCACTTGTTAATTTAATGTGTGGAGGCTCAACCTCAGCAGCTGAAACATGGATGAAATAGAAGCACTTATATGAGGATTGTGGTCTTTCGCGTCGTATCAGTTTATTACGTGCAAGTTGGTGCGACAATACGTTTGGAAAGCTGTGATTCCAAGAACGATTATATTTCACAAACGAAAATGCGAATAAATTGAACGGTATCGGTTTTTCTGTACCAGATGAGTGGCTTGGTAGCATTTTGTTGGCTGGTTTATCGAATGATTTTGCGCGTATGATAATGGGACTTGAAAGTAGTGGCACCACAATAACGACAGATTCAATCAAATCGAAATTATTAGATTGCGGTTATGGTTCGAATTCGAATGGTCAAGAATCAGCGTTCTATGGAAACAGTGGTAGCAGCAATAAATCAGGTCATCGTCAAAAATCAAAGTGAAATGTTTTAATTGTGGTAAACGTGGGCATATGGCTAAAGATTGTTTTTCGCCGAAATGTGAGAATAAGTCACAGCCGCAATATAATAAAAATAATAATAACCAGCAAAGATTAGCAAAGCAGGTAAGCAGACTCAAAAACCATTTACTAATAGTACATCGAGCACCGATAGGCAAGGTTTATACTTACGTTTATAGATGACCATTCAAGAAAGATTTTCATATGCTTCTTAAAAGAAAAGTCTTCGATCGATTTAATGCATTTCAAGCTGTAGTTGAAAAAGAAACGGGGAAAAATCAAAGCATTAAGATCAGATAATGGCACAGAGTACATCAATCAAAAGTTCGAGAAGTATTTTAAAACAAATGGAATCAAACATCAAACATCAGTTGTGTATACTCCCGCGCAAAACGGATCGCCGAAAACGCATGCAGTTCGATTCGAAGTTGGATGTCTCATTTTGGGCTGAGGCTGTTAACATGGCAACATATATATTAAATCGATCAGCAAATGCCACATTAAAAACAACAAATCCAGAAGAAGTTTGGTCAGGAAATAAAGTTGATGTTAGTCATCTTCAAGTATTCACCAAAACTCAAAAAATTTGGCCTTCGTGGGATTTTCTGTAGGTACAAAAGGTTATCGTTGTGTTGATCTGATCAGCAAGATTGATATCAGTCGAGAAGTTGTGTTCATAAACGAAAAAGGAGTTAATGTAACAGAACATTTGACAGATTTATAGTTTAGGATGTACCAAATGAAGTGAGGGACGACGAACAAAGTGTTCCCACAAACAATGATGAATTCGTAACCAGTAATCGTGGAAATCATCTAGTCAGCCTATCGAAAATGAATTAGAAGAAACATTGGTTTCATCCGATATTTCAATTGATACGATATATGATGACACAAATGATAAAACCTATGAACAAAAAGGTATTACAACCAGGGTTGTTCCTTTACGCGTAATCTAAAATAGATTACATATACGCGTAATGTAAGTAATCTATGTCATCTATGTAATTATGCGTAATATATGTAATCTAAGAGCTAAATTTTTGTTTTTATTTTCTATATCTCTTTTTAATTAGTTTTGTAATCGTTTCTATTCTCTTTTCTGTACACCTCTTGCTCTTTTCTATAAATAACGTCAAAACAGTGCAGTTTTTTACACGTATTTCTTACAAAGTGAGGTTAGTTCATCAATTAAATCGTTCGTTTTGTTTAATAAAACAAACAATTCCATAAAATATCTAATAAATTTATTATTGGGATTATTGTGAATGGATTGTATTCATGTTATCAAATTAAAATGGGTCGAACTAAAATTCGAATTTTGAGGAATTGCAATTCAAACTTGTGAATGCCGACAAACGCAAATGGGGTGCATATTGTCACGTTTGCAAAAAAACATTGACAAACACAGCAGCTTCAAGATTTAAAGCCCATAGGTAATCTCAAATCACACTTATTTTTGTGTTTTTAGACAACGATTTAGATTTTAGATATTAATAAGAAATACTTTTAGGTCGGTTTGTAAAATAAAATTGGGTTCTTGGCGGTATCCAGCGAATAGTGACACGGGCCTGGTTCAAAACGATACTAATCAGAATATGTCAATTTCTACGGTAAGTTTTGTTTGATTTATTAATTCAATACGTATAATCATAATGTATATGGAAAATTTTGGTTACAGATTGAAGATTTGACCAGCTCAACGAAATCATCTTGCATCATGACACAAGAAGTTACGATAAACGAAATTGCGTATAATCAAATAATTGATGAAGCTAGTACTGGTTTGATTACCCTCCAAGTCAATGAAATATTCCCTTTAGCTACATACATAATAATTGCTTCATGTTCAGAACAAAGACAAACCAAAACCAACGCGACATCTACTTCACGACCATCATCATCCGCCTTTTCTATTCCATCGACGACATTGGGATTCATCTCGGACTAATCAAAAAAAAAAAAAAACGAAAATCAAGTTTGCCAAAGTTCTTTGATAAAATTACTGATGATGAGGTTGCTAACATCAACTCAATGCTAGCGGCATTCTTTTTTGGATGCAATATCCCATTCAATGTCATCGAATCAGGTAATTTCAAAAATTTCATAAAAATTCTTCGGCAGGCCTATTCACCTAAGTTGCCAGGTAGAAAGGCATTATTTTCAACCATATTGGATACCGAATTTCAACGTTGTCTCAAATTATCGTCTGATGCAGTTGAAAATAGCTCGGTCCTCCTATAATAGGCGGGTGGAAAAATACATCGAATAACAGCAAATTAGTTGTGTCAATGATACACAATACCTGTAAGTCAAAAGCCTTTCTGAATGCTTGGGATGTAAGGAGTCGGAAACTTCGGAAAAACTGACTGCAATTGTAAACGAATCGAAAAGTTTGGCCAAAAATCAATACATTACAGAAGTGTATGCCGTAGTTTCTGACAACGCAACTTCTATGTTGAAAATGGGTAGAGTAGTCGATATTTGGCACAGTAATTGTAGCAGTCACACAGGGAACCTTCTAGCAAAAGACGTGATGAATATACGGAGCTTAACAAACAAGTGCTAACGATTTTAAAAGAGTTCAAACATTCTAATTTTGAGAAGGCTCTAGTTGATGTAGGTGGTTCACGAATCAAAACGCCAATTGATACGAGATGGTGCACATACCAGGATTCCTACGAATGTCTTATGCAAAATGTACCCCATATGAAAACATTAATCGTCAATGATGATCGTCTCAAAAAAATTAAGAATAGTGTGAAATTATTAATATTTGACGATGAATATTTAGATAACGTGAAAGAAAATATTTTACTTTTTAATCCGATTTGTAATCTAATCAACGTATGCCAAAATCCTGAAACATCATTGCTGAGTCTACCAATTTGTGGATGAATTTAGTCATAACAACCAAGTTCAGTAAATTTGAACCCAATTTAGAAAAACGACGAGACATGGCCTGTAATTTATATGCCAAGTGTGCATACTACACCCACAATTCCACGAGGAAGCTAAGCTAAAATTATCTCAAACAGAACGAGAGAATATATCTGAATTTTTTATTAATGAGCTTGATTCGGAAGGTTTATCAAGCTTGAATGATTTTCAAGAAAATATTGGAATTTTTCGAACATTGAAAAATAAGGAAATCTTGGATTCAATAGTTTTTTGGAACATGGCGAGAACCCATCACAAATCTCTATCTAATCTCGCAGCGAAATTAATGAGAATTTCTGCGTCGTCTGGATCGATAGAAAGATTATTTTCTAACTGGTCTTTTGTACATTCGCCGATACGGAATAGACTGGATTTTGAGCGATCTAAAAAATTGCTTCATATTTATTATACACTTAAAATTCATGATGGAAATCAGTCAAGTGATCATTAAGTTTGAAAGAAACTTTTATAAGTCAGAATGAAATTACTTTTATTTTTTATAATTTTGTAAAATATCTTGTACCTTATGAAAAATAAATAATTTGTTTTTTTAGATAATACATCTGATTTTTAATTGGAAAAAATTGACTAGAAATGAAAAACAACGAAAATTACCTATAGATTACATAGTTTACATAGAATACATGAATATTTTCAATGTAATATTTGCGTCATCTATTATAAGTAATCTATCGATGAAGAAGTTTATTCACCAGTGGCACGTTACTCATCGATTCGTTTTGTCATCGCATTTGCTGTCAAAAATTGTTTAAAAATTCATCAGATGGATGCAGGGACAGCATTTTTGCAGTCAGATTTAAATGATGACATATAAATGGTTTAACCGGAAGGCTTTCACGATGGAACAAATAAAGTTTCTAAGTTAAATAAGGCGATATATGTTCTTAAACAAAGTGGACGAGTATATGGAACGAGGAATTAACAAAGATGTTAAAGTCATACGGCTTAAAGAAATCAATAAATGATCCGTGTGTGTTCTTTAATGATGATCTGTCTTTGATACTTACGATCTGATGACTTCCTGATTTTTTGGAAATATCAAGTTACCTTGAACAACTTGAATGAAAGAAGCGTTACGGAATGCGTTTAAGATGAAAGATGTGGGCATTGCATCTACATCCATTGGTTTGCATATTACGTATACGAGAATAATGGAATTGCTATTGATCAAAAGTCGTATATGTTAGAAGTGATTGGTCGATTTGGTATTGCAAGTTCTAATCCAGTTGCAACACCCAGTGATTCATGTTAAAAGTTGTCTGCTGCAATGTGCCCAACAACCCAAGAAGAAAAAGATGAAATGAAGAAAATTCCGTATCAATCTTTAGTTGGTTGTTTGATATTCATTGCACAGGAAAGTCGGCCAGACATTGCATATGCGGTAAATAATGTGAGTCATTTCAATTCGAATTACGGACGACCACACTGGGTCGCTAGATTACAATCTGCGTTATTCAAAATCTAATGTAAAACCTTTAACCGGTTATTGTACTGGTTATGTTTTCCAACTAAGTGGTGTTATAACCTGGAATAGCAAACGTCAAAGTACTATTGCACTTGTAACTAACGACTTATCGTTCAGCAAACGACTTATCGACCGTTACAAAAACATCTAGCAAAATGTCTGAGCACAGCTTTTGCGGCTACTGACTCAGGGCAAACGGGGGGATTCGAAAAGTTCAAACATCCTGCTAGACATGTGATGCTGTGCAAATAAATTTAAAAATTACATCCCATACCTCCAATCGCTGACCTTCACTCACTAACAGAAATAATTCTAGCACATAGTGTGGCACGCCTCGATGAAATCAAACATAATTAACTGGTTCAAATTTGGCTAAATTAATCACTATAGAAGACGTGAAAACCTTATTCACAAAATAAACTATAAACCATAATGAAAGCACGAAAGTTTCAACATTATAATACTAAGATAAAGGAAAACAATGTACTAATAAAACTAAATACTATAATTGACTAAGATTAATATTGGAAGTATCTTAATAAAAAAATGCAAAAAAAACATAAAAAAAACTGTTACCAGGTGATCCCTTTTTTTGGGTTGAATACTCAGCTCAGGTCCTCTGGTTTTTCCCAGGCTGCTTGCTTACGGACGAAAATGAAATTATCCAAGTGTTGCTTATAATATTGATATGCAGCTCCTCGTTAAATTTACAGCAATTGGTACGACAGCATATAAATTATTTTTGGTTTCGCACATCACATTCGTTGTACCACTTACGCAGATTATTTGTACACGACTGGGAATATGATGGTTGTTTCAAAGGTTTTTTTTTTTTTCATTAACCATGGAAATAAGTAGGTGTTTTGGAATGATCAACACACATAATTTTCATGTTTGTTTAAATTACAATTTATTAATAAATTCAAGTTTAGTTCTGATTATAATGTTATAATATGTTAACTTATTTATGTACCATTCATACTTTATTTATTATTATTTTAGGTAAAATTTTATAATTTTTGTTTTATAATTTATAGATAAAATGGTAATTTTTATTAGAACCAATTACAGATATTTAATCACTTGATCATGGTTACAGTTCATTTATCAAAATTAAAGGTTTTCACTAAGATTTCAATATACAACTACTCGTGTTAATTTGTGAAATCTTGATCGCACTACACTAAGTCACGTATATTCTTTAAAGTTTTTAATAGTTCGGCCACTTGTTAATTAAACTTTTATATAGCCTTTTAATTTTTGGTCAAATAAAATTATATTTTTTTGCTTTTTTTTTATGCGTACCACCACATTACTCAAATTCTCGAAACTTAATGATTTGTGTTCCACAAAAAAACGGACTTCAGCCAAAAAAACAAGATCAAATATTTTTTATGGTCTTGCTTTTCCCGCGCAAACCACCTTACCGCTGGACACAATATTTCATACGATTGAAAAATAATATGATTTACGGTTAGCTTATTAAATATGTATAAATTTTATACCGGGGAGATCAACCCAATTTTGTATCAGGTGACAGCAATTCAAATGAATTGTTACACTCGCGGGGACGATCCACACCACTGAGAGGTCTCACAAAGCCGGGCCTATTACAATATTTAAAATTCTAAATTGGTTTGGTATAAATAAATTTTTCAGGGATTGTATATATCTTTTAGATGATAAACGCCCAAAACGTTTCCATCTAAATCGGTACATTCAAATGCAACTTGACCTACCGGTTGTGAAACAATAGCTGGGATGGCTTTTGGAGCAAGCTTAGCATTGAAATTTTTAGTGGCGTCACTTTGCACGAAATTCTTGATAAACACTCGTTGACCTGGTTGGAATCGACGCGCTCGACTGCGAAGATTGTATTGATTGGTATTCTTAGCATAGGCTGTTCTCAGATGAGACAAAACTGATTCTCTAGCTAAGTTCAATCTACTAGGTTTTGATAACATCAAAAGTTCATTATCCCCGTGTGAAGACAAAAATTTTCGCAAGGCATAATCAGACCCATGATTCTTCTGGTGTGTTCCAAATACCAAATAGTGCGGTGAGTACCCACAAGAGGCGTGCACCACATTACGCATGGCTGAAGCAATCTCGTCTAGATGAATATCCCAGTCTCGTTGATCCGACTTTATATACGAGCGAATAGCGGATAAGATGCCTCGATTCACTCGTTCGGAAGCATTGGATTGTGGCGTATATTTGGGCGTAGTAAGATGTTTTACTCCGTATTTAGAGAGTAGATGTTGGAACTGAATGGAAACAAACTGTTTACCATTGTCAGTTAAAATGGTTTCGGGGACAGAGAATAAGTTAAATACTTGGCCTTCAATAAATTTAACCAAACTTGCGGCGTTGGCGTTTCTTAAAGCTTGGAGTAACACGAACCGAGAATATTTATCTAACACAATCAATATATATGCATTGCCACGCTTGGTTCTGGGATAGGGACCCAAAAAATCTAGGTAAAGCCATTGAAAGGGTTCGACCACTTCCGTGAACGCTCCCATGTATGGCCGAGTTGAATAATTTATTGGCTTAGAGGTCTTGCAAATGACACAATTATTTACATATCTTTTGACGTCACTGGCCATATGAAACCAAAAGAAATATCTCTGCAACCTTTCTAACGTTTTCGTGTAACCAAAATGGGCCGAAAGAGGGGGAGAGTGTGCTTGGTCCATTAGTTGATGTTTCAGAGATTGAGGAATTACTAACTTCCATTCGGGCAAATCGGTGTCACAAACTCTGGTCCCATATGACGGACAAATAAGAAGTTTATTGTCCTCTACACGTAAATTGGAATCGTTAGGCGTTCGCAGGTTCTGGTATCTGGTTATTTGATCGCGGTATTCTTTGTCCGACAAGAATTCCGAGGCATTTAAATCGATATGTAAGGGTAAGTCCATGGTGTGTAAAGTCTTTGTAGTCATTTCATCAACTTCCAACCGAGACAACGCGTCCGGGACAACATTTTGAGAACCTTTTCTATGTTGTATTTCAAAATCGTACCCTTGCAATTTCAAGCTCCAGCGAGCCAATCTCCCCGAAAGATCTTTCTGAGACATTAACCACTGGAGACTTGAATGATCGGTGATGATTACAAAATGGAACCCTTCGATATAGGCACGGAATTTTTTGATGCTTAAGATAACTGCATAACATTCCAATTCTGTCACGGAGTAATTTCGTTGGGTTTTGTTTAATTTTTTGGACATATATGCTATCGGAAATTCCTCATCGTCTTGGTCTTTTTGGAACAACACGCTACCAACTCCAGTAGAGCTGGCATCACATTGTACAAAGAAAGTTTTTTCAAAATCAGGATTTCGTAAAACTGGTGCGGTGACTAGCGCACGTTTTAAGTGATCAAATGCGTTTTGAGCCTCATCGTTCCAGAAACATTTTTTTCCTTTCTTGAGCAATTCAGTTATGGGAGCACTAATGGTGGCATATTGAGCAATAAATCGACGATACCAACCGGTGATACCCAAGAATCGGCGTATTTGTTTTAGCGTTTTTGGTACAGGATACTGTTCGATTGCTGAGATTTTCTCCGGGTCAACCTTTAAGCAACCGTCACCAACGATATAGCCGAGGTACTTAATTTGTTTCAAAACAAACTTACTTTTGTTTATATTGATAGTGAGGTTAGCTTCCTTTAACCGCCACGTAACCTCTCGAAGCAGTGAAAAGTGTTCCTGTATACTAGCAGACGTAATTAAAAGATCGTCCAAATAAACAAATATTCGATCTTGGAGATGAAAAGGTATCACCTGATGCATCAAACGACACATGCGTTGCGGAGCATTGCATAACCCGAATGGCATTACGCGAAACTGGTACAGCGGTCGCCCTTGTACGGTAAAAGCTGTATACTGCCTAGAATTCTTATCTAAAGGAATTTGCCAAAAGGCATCTTTTAAATCCAAACTAGATATAAATCTGGTCTGGTCCAGTCTTCCTAATAGTCCTTCAATGAGTGGCAACGGATACGCGTCTTTCACTGTAACGGCGTTCAACTTACGAGCATCCAGACAAAGTCTCACTTTACCACTGGGTTTTTTTATTAGCGTGACGGGAGAACACCAACTACTGTCGCTTACTTCAATCACTCCCAGCTCTAACATACGGTCTAATTCTTTGTTTATGTCGGATTGAATAGCTGGCGAGACGGCGTAATACCGTTGCTTGATAGGAGCAGCTGATCCGACCTCGATAGTGTGAGTAGTAAGAGTAGTACGTCCCAACCCAAGTGAGTCTGACGAGGGGAAGAGTGCGATAATTTCCTTTAGTTCGGACCGAAGCTTGTCAGATAGGTCATGCTGGTTAATATTTACGGAACTTTTGAGAGGCTGATATAGATCATTGACAATGGAAGGAGCTATCCCAAATTCTCTCCAAAAGTCCATACCCAAGTATAAACTCTGTTGTAAATCTGGTGCAACATGAATTCGGATAATTCTAGTTTTATTCAAGTATGTGATAGGGAGATTAATATGACCGAGTATTACATTCTTCTGCCCATTAGCGGAGCAAACGTATGATGACAAACGATGAAATTTATACGACGCGCTGATTGATTTCAAAAAATCCTGAGAACCTAAACCCAACACACTAATATTTGCGCCGCTGTCCAACAATCCTCTCATATTACGACCAGCTATCAGAACATCGGCATATGGCCTGCCATCGGCTTCATTTGGTATGACAGATTCTATGCATTTGACTTTGATCTGACGTCTTTTATAAAAATATTGGGAAGTTCGACTGAAACAAGGCATTGTAACCTGCGACGTGCCCGCAAGATGGTCAGGGGCCCTGACTATTGTGAAATTTGCATTATGCGAGAGCGGGATTATTGAGCTGGACGGTTCGAGGATCCCGTCTCGGCGGGGGTTATTGTAATCCTCGGGATGGTTCTGGGTGACATGACCTTTTGGAAATGTGGTTGCCCAGTCGCGCGCATTTCCGTATTCAAGTTTCCCGATTTTCCGGCATTGCATTTATGACAGTTGGGTTTAAGTACATTTTCGCTTCCACAACCATAGCAAAAAATGTGAGATGGCGGAGTGGGGCAATTTTGATAAACGTGGCCTATGTCGTAGCAATTCCAACAAATAAAGTTATTATTTGCAGCGTCATTAATTTTGACGTTAGGTACAGGTTTTGGTTTAAGTCCAGATTGGGAAGATGGAACATTAACGAAGGCCGGTCTATCCTTTTTAGTCAGTTGATAAGCCTCAAGATGGTTTTCATGATATGAGGGAGCTGCCAACTCAGCCGGATTGCCAAAATAATCAAGTTCATGGAGGGATTTTTTATTCAGTTGAAGAAAATTTTCAGGACTGTATCCATTTCGAACCCAGGTTTGTTCCCAACTGACACAGGCGGCAATGAGTTGATCTATGGAACTTATCTTTTTATCCGACATCTGCAAATGAAACTGCAGACCGGGCCTCATATTCTTTTTAACGTATCTTAATAATTCATTTTCAGAAATTGCCGTAGGAGATTTCATTGCAATCTTCAGTAATGCGCTATAAAAATCATAAAAGGACTCTTTTGGCAAGCGCTGTTTGCGATTTTCTAATTCCTGAAGAATATCATCTTCAGTTGCGTAACGTTGAAACCTACGTATTAATTCAGCGCGCAATTGAGCCCACGAAACTAAACCGTTTCTTTCCAGGAAAAGCCAATACCATTCTAATGCCTCTCCCTTGAGGAGAGCACCTAATTCTTCAACCAACGAAACCTGCGAGACGTTATATCGCACCGCAGACCGCTCTACCCGGTATAAAAATCGGTCTATATCTGTTTTTTCCGTGGAGGAACCGTCAAAACATAAATTCCATTTATGCAGATGTTTATAGGGAGAATTGGAATATCTAAAATCGTCGACTGTAGAAGGAGGAATTTGAGACCACATATTAGCTTTAGGCACTGCTGATTCGGAGGTACCTTTAATCTCTTTATGACTGTGTCCATGACAGAGTTTAGGGGGAACTTCCATACTGGTGGATTGAGGTTCGGGTATCGAATTATCCTCCGTTAGCGTATTCTGATTCGGCTTCGGTACGCGCTCTTCCGTGAAAGGATTACCATATATTAACAAACGCTCGTTTATCATTTGGAGAAGCGTATCTAATTGGTCGGGTTCCATATTAGGAATACTCTTCTGTACCACTTGAGTGAATTCTGCTATAGGAACACTGGTACGGCAATCTTTCGATGAAGAAGCTGTATTAAAGTTTACACCAGGGGTATGGGTAAGTGCGATCGGTTGGAATGAAATTTGCTTAGGCACTATAGATAGCGCTGAAGTGTCAACTGGTGCGAGCACACCTGGCTTTTTCTTCGTACCCCATTTTGCATCAAGGCTGTAATCCTTGGAAGCCGAGGCCGTATCAACGGTTGCAAGGATAGTTTGAACAGACGCGGCTGGGGGAACTGAAATTTGTTTAGACCCTAACGCTTGAACGGTAGTGTCGACAGGCACGACCATAACAGGTTTATTTTTCGTATCGACCTCGGTTGCATCGGACTCGGACTCGAGTTCTTCTTCCGTAGGTCCTTGAATATTAATAACCTCTAAGGTTTTGTTAAACGATGTTTCTCCGTCAGCCTCGTCAAATTCATCCACATACCATTTCTGCAAACATTCTCTCAACGAAAAAATTATATGTTTTAAATCGGGAATTTCCTCTTTTATGGAGCGCGAACGAGATATTCTAAGTATTCTACCTTCTACGTGGAGCATTCGAGACAAAATTTTACCATGCTCGTCTTTGTTCGTTGCATTTTCAAGGTCTTGGATAGCGCTTTTGAGACTTTGTAATTTAGCTTTGCATTTCATAATTTCCCTTTTCGGGTTTTTACGAGCCGCCTCATGTGCGCGAGTAGGAATGAGAACGGGAGCTTGTTGTTCTGAAATTAATTGTTCTTTCAGTTTAGTGTAAATCTCTAAGGCCGTTCCATGAAAATTGCGAATTTCGCATTCAATCAGAAATTCCTCGTGAGTTAAATGATCCAAATTCAGAGACATATTTATGCAAAATAAAAAGGAACTGTATAGAATAAGCTAAACGTAAAGTCAACAATACCGATATAATTCAAAATTGTAATAAATATAACTTAAAATTATCAAATATATAATGAAAGTAATAAGCGACAACGTAATTTCAGACGAAAAAAAAAATGGAACACAAAAATAGTAAATTACTTATGATTAATTTTCATACATGCACACAAAAAAAATTATGAAATATAGCTCGAGAACTCGCAGCAAAAATATGGTAACTGTAAAGTGAGTGAAGTTCAGCAGATCAAAATGAGGTAAAGTTGCAAAAAAAAATAATGTTATATGAAAGAAATGAAAATAACGAATTTCTGACAAAATGAAACACATAATTATACTAAAAACGCTAACGGGCGTATGAAGTTACATGTTTTCCTTGCCAAATCAAACTGCGGTTATATGATACCTAACATAATAAATCGTATTTTGTCACTACAAAAAAAACTCTAAATGAGGAATAACTACGCGCAATTCACATAACCGGAATTTGATAGACGTTGTAATTAATTAAAGGACTTTCCAATTGCGTGTTAATAAACGCATTAATCAAAACTTTAATAAAAGGAAAATATACGCGCATGCAATTGTAGGTCATGACATCAACTCAGGATTACCTGACATCGTAATCAAAAGACACCAAGGTCGAATATCGATGCGATCATGTGTTGATGTTTCTGCAAAATAAGTCAACGGTTAGAAAATTTATAAGTTAATGTTAAATAATTTTTAAAATTGAATCAAGGAAATTAACCGTTGCTTAGGAAATAGTGATAACTGAAGGTTACCACAATTGAATTGAAAGCCAAAGTAATTGGGCGCCATTTGTAACTAACGACTTATCGTTCAGCAAACGACTTATCGACCGTTACAAAAACATCTAGCAAAATGTCTGAGCACAGCTTTTGCGGCTACTGACTCAGGGCAAACGGGGGGATTCGAAAAGTTCAAACATCCTGCTAGACATGTGATGCTGTGCAAATAAATTTAAAAATTACATCCCATACCTCCAATCGCTGACCTTCACTCACTAACAGAAATAATTCTAGCACATAGTGTGGCACGCCTCGATGAAATCAAACATAATTAACTGGTTCAAATTTGGCTAAATTAATCACTATAGAAGACGTGAAAACCTTATTCACAAAATAAACTATAAACCATAATGAAAGCACGAAAGTTTCAACATTATAATACTAAGATAAAGGAAAACAATGTACTAATAAAACTAAATACTATAATTGACTAAGATTAATATTGGAAGTATCTTAATAAAAAAATGCAAAAAAAACATAAAAAAAACTGTTACCAGGTGATCCCTTTTTTTGGGTTGAATACTCAGCTCAGGTCCTCTGGTTTTTCCCAGGCTGCTTGCTTACGGACGAAAATGAAATTATCCAAGTGTTGCTTATAATATTGATATGCAGCTCCTCGTTAAATTTACAGCAATTGGTACGACAGCATATAAATTATTTTTGGTTTCGCACATCACATTCGTTGTACCACTTACGCAGATTATTTGTACACGACTGGGAATATGATGGTTGTTTCAAAGGTTTTTTTTTTTTTCATTAACCATGGAAATAAGTAGGTGTTTTGGAATGATCAACACACATAATTTTCATGTTTGTTTAAATTACAATTTATTAATAAATTCAAGTTTAGTTCTGATTATAATGTTATAATATGTTAACTTATTTATGTACCATTCATACTTTATTTATTATTATTTTAGGTAAAATTTTATAATTTTTGTTTTATAATTTATAGATAAAATGGTAATTTTTATTAGAACCAATTACAGATATTTAATCACTTGATCATGGTTACAGTTCATTTATCAAAATTAAAGGTTTTCACTAAGATTTCAATATACAACTACTCGTGTTAATTTGTGAAATCTTGATCGCACTACACTAAGTCACGTATATTCTTTAAAGTTTTTAATAGTTCGGCCACTTGTTAATTAAACTTTTATATAGCCTTTTAATTTTTGGTCAAATAAAATTATATTTTTTTGCTTTTTTTTTATGCGTACCACCACATTACTCAAATTCTCGAAACTTAATGATTTGTGTTCCACAAAAGAACGGACTTCAGCCAAAAAAACAAGATCAAATATTTTTTATGGTCTTGCTTTTCCCGCGCAAACCACCTTACCGCTGGACACAATATTTCATACGATTGAAAAATAATATGATTTACGGTTAGCTTATTAAATATGTATAAATTTTATGCCGGGGAGATCAACCCAATTTTGTATCAGGTGACAGCAATTCAAATGAATTGTTACACACTTTCGAGTACGGAAGCTTAATACATTGCCGTTTCATGGGAACCGTTAGAGAAGTGATATATGGTTACAAAACTTTGGCCGTGAATTAGATGCAGACATCAATTTATCTAAATCAGATGGCTACAATCATAGAACACATTAAGTATCATCATTTGCGACAAAAAATTGAAGATGGTACAATCAACTTAACTTATGTTTCAACCGACGAGAACGCAGCAGATGTTCTTACCAAGGGTGTTAGTGGACTAAGGGCGAAATTATGCTCAATAAAGATGGAACTAAATTGATGAAGCAATGAAAGTAAAAGAAATTTAAATGTACACGAACACTAAGTTAAACAAAGCGTGACATTTGGTCACTTGTTAATAGAATGTCAAATAGAACGGACTTGTTCTTTCCATTCATCTTGTGTGTTAGATGTATTATTTTAAAGGACAGTGTTCAACAATAAGTGTCTGGATGCGCCATCCATGTCTTTCGATAGATTCTCCATCTTAGTGTTCTGTTGACGACCGTAACGGTTGATTTGTTTGTTACGTGTCATATTATTTGGTGGACATTTGAACTAATTCCCTTATGATCAACACCGGTGGGTGTTTGTTCTGCACCAATATTGAGGCGAATACGCATGTCTTCCAAAAAAGTGGTATACGAATATGTATCGACTACTTCCTATGTTTCACCGTGGTAACGGTCTGTGGGCTCTAGTGTTTGTGTAATAACTCGAATCTTGTTGTCAGGTATTTTAGATTCGAGATATTCTACTGTGTTTCTTCCATCTCGATCCTTCTTTTACTTGCTGTTAAGCTGAAACAACTTTACAGCTATTTCTTGTTGTCTTTCTAGTAGATTTCCCATCGCTTTGTTGTTATTCGATGTTACTGGATTGCTGCAGTCAATTTGCTCTCGCTATTTTCGGCTCGAGTTGTTATTGAGCAGATGTATTTGCTCAGCCATGTCTAAGTGTTTAATTTGATTTATGTTAGATTACCACTGGTGAGGTCTAACAATAAAGAACACGCTGTTAACTTGAATTTACTGTCAGTTTATCGTGCACCATTTATCGTGAGCAATTTATCGTAGAACAATTTATCGTAGCACAATTTATCGTATTCGTTTTGTTTCTTAACCGATTATGATGGGATTGGGTATGTTGCATGGAAATGGGATTCTTAAATGATTTTTGGAAGAAGTTCTGGAATATGGTCATCTGGGACGGAACTCGGTCATTTCTTAACCGATTATGATGAAATTGGATATGGTGGATAGAAATGAGATTCTTTAATGTTTTTTGGAAGGAAAGTAGCCACCTGGAAAGGAGCTCGACTGTTGCGTAGCCGCATCTAGATTGGACGATAGTTAATGATAAATAGCTGTACGCGCTTTGGACGAAAAAGTCATTTTTTTTTAATTTTTTCTAAAAAATTTCTAGTAAAATGTGTAACCATCGGTAAGGTTTCGTATCCAACTCCCAGACCATCTAAGCTCTCTTGTAGTATAACTACGTCCAGAGTGCCAATGTACGCTTGGTTCGAAAGGTTCTGGAGATCTCAAGTCTTAAAATGCTTATTATGTTCCATATTCCCGTGTACTTTTTCTAAGGTCGTTGTTATTATCAAAACGATAATCTTATTCGGGGTCTTTAGGTAGATTTTATAACCAGATTTTTCTGAGCAGGTGAATTTTATAACCAGATTTTTTTGAGCTTGCCACTCAACCCACTTATTGGGCTGACACTTGTTTGCATTACGGACTAGTAATATACATGAATATAGCAGCTCCTTGCTATAAGACAAACGCCTACTTCCATCATCCCTAGCCTGGAGAACATACGCTGATGTGCGGTATTGGATTTGTGGTGCCCATAACTCGCCATAGATAATAATAAATCCAGGACGATTTCGTTCGTCCTCGTAATATGGCGAAATAATTTTTCAACACTTTTAACAGACATGTGACTGATGAACGGACGTTATTTCTTCAGTTCGATATCAATATCAAGATGGCTGCTTCATCATGTGAAGAAGTGCACTGCATGACATTGTTGCGAAAAACTAAAACATTATAGATTGGACCAATAATTTAGACAAATTTTGCTTAAGATTTGTCACCGTTGTTTCAATACTCGAACAATTATGAGTGAAAATAGCCGTGTTTTATTACTCGAGCGCTATCCGGCGCCAAATGGGAAATTTCTACTGAGACTGCAGCTATTATTTACTGGTGGTGTCGCTGTACTATAAAAATTAAAACTAAATTCATCCATAAAACATACATTTAACGACGTATATCGATTTTGTCTCGATGTATGAAACGAAATGAGTGTAATCGGAAAGATATAAGCTGTGTTGCTTTCGCAAAGGTGGCCATATTCCAGAACTTCTTCCAAAAATCATTTAAGAATCCAATTTTCATCCAACATACCCAATCTCATCATAATCGGTTAAGAAACAAAACTGTTATATTGTTACGGTGACACCTAGATTAGAATAGATTAAGTTATTCAATAATTGTTCAATTGTATTTGTGATTTGGGTCAACATTTAGGGTGTCATTTTTATACTAACATATTTGCTCGATGCGCATTTAGGATTATTCTAGAAACAAATATTTTGGTATATAAAGGCGTACATTGACGTGGAATGCTGAGTCTTATTTTAAACGTCATACAGTGAAGGTTAAATAGAAAGATTATTAAAGTGATTATTAAAGCGAATATTAAAATGATAATTAAATAGTGTGTTATAATTGGAATAATTAATGTTAATTTTGTGTTATATAATTATTGGGTAGTGTAATTAAATTTGTGTGAGTTCAAATTGAAGCAGTTGTATTTACCCAGTATGCAATTATTCCACTGTGTGGAAAAAACTGCTCAAATGTCGTACAAAATTCCGTACTACAAAATATCAAAGACACAAAAATATCGATTTTGGAGAAAAATAATTGTCTTTCTCTTTCTGTTTCGCGGTAATACTATTTTCGTTTTATAAGTTTCGATTGTATCTTTTATTTTCAGTTTCTTCTGACAAGTCGACGTGCACGGTTGCACTACATAATTAGTTTTTTTTTCTTTAAAGTGGTGTGTTTCATTATAATGTTTTTCTATTTGTTAAAGTAAATAATTTTAAATTTATATAATAATAATTATTAACTTGTTTAGTGATCGCGATGTACAAATTTGGACTAAAAGGTATTAGAGATCTGTCTCACAATGGCGTCGTCACGAAATATATTTACGTTGTAAATTTTCAATGCATTTTTTTCAAGGTCTCAATATGCTGAAGATTAATAATCGGATAGCACATGGCGGATGCAATACAAAACACAATTTATGAAATTTAAATATATAAATCAATTTACTAGGTATGTTTAATTAAAAACAATATAATAATTACCTTCACAAAAACAAATGATAATAAAATCTTTTATTTCGAATTCAAGTTTTATGTGAAACATACTAACCAAATCTGCTCTTTTTCGCGCAGAAACGTATTGGGAATCAGTATAGAAAAGTGTATGGAAATATCCCGAGTTTCCGACGAAATTCCACCTTATTTCCAATTTAATTTTTTCTCTTTTTAGTCGGGATTCACACCAACACTGGATTTTTTGTGACACTTTTCTTTGGCGAGTAGTACGGTTTTCCGTGTACATAACATGGTTCTTTCCATAGAAAGAGTGTGGTTTTTGAAAGCGAATATAAACGGAATTCCGTTGGCATTGCATTGTTAAAATTGCAAATTAAATTGTTCACGATAAACTGACAGTAAATCTAATTTTATTCGTCATTGCTTATTTGAGTAGGTACCCTCGTTCTTATCTCACTTTAGTAAAATGACGATAAGACAAACCTATCGCTATAATAACATTTACGAATTGATTACATATCTTACATTAAACTGAATTCGATAAATGTTTAGCGTAGTGATTATTCGGAAGTGAACCAGTACACATTAATGTAAATATGGTGGACAAATTTGAGATCATAAATACAATGCTTCTGAGAGAGCCGAACCAAACAGGAGAATTAGCAATTTTTGTTCATAAAACTGTAGTGAGAGAGTTCTGCAAGATGTGGCGCAAAATTTGCAGAAAGGTGGAATGGACAATTTTCAAGTACCCATTACAAATCGGTGATAAGTGTTATGACATGCGCATTATTAATATAACCCTGTCGAGCAGGAAGAAATATCTTATTCTACGTAAATTAATTAGAAACGCACAATTTTCTTTCCCACGGGAGGAAAACATAGCGTTATTCACAGATGCGAAATCGTTTAGAATTTTAGAGGTAAAGAAGAAAATTTTAATATTATTTGTGAAATAAATAATTTTTTTAGATTCCAGGATTTTATCAAAAAGAATAATTTAGATTCGTATATTTTACAAATTAATGAACAAACTGGAATTGCTTCGAACGATGACACCATTAAAGTGGTTACATTCCATCAAAGTGCTAAAGCATTAAATCTAGTTGGAAAGTATAGGACTCACTTAATATTTAACGATAGATATTCTTATCCGCAACCACAATATTATTATATGGCATTTGGTTTTCCGTGGCTGCAACCTGCTATGATGAAGCATTTTAAAATTCCTGTAACATGTGATGACGTATACTTTGAACGAGTATTGTCCATTATTTTCCAACACATTGCAACTCATCAATATAATTACCATTTAAACATATTTGAGTTGCTTACATTAAGATTAGCAATGTGCGATTATCGTAGCCCGTCTACATCAAATTCCATAAAGCACGAGCTAGATTTTATGATAAAACGAGAACTTTCCAAAATAATTGAAAATAACATTTTTCATACAGGCAATTATCTGATTGCTAGAAATTATCCACAACAAGATTTACTAATCTGTTATCTAGCATATGAACATCAAAATAATTTGACAGCTATTTCATTCAATACCGGTATTAACTTGGAACCCGAATTTCGATCAGCAAAAGTTCGTCATACGATCGTGCTCACGGTGCATGAGAGTGATGCGCTCAACGTAATACGCGAAAATCTTAATATAATGTATTGCGTTGACGGGCTAGGGTACGATCGAATGAGTTTATCATTTTTTTTGGATTTGTTTGAACGCGAAAATGTTGAAAAAATTATTTTAGATACAAATTTTCGATGGCTGACGGATGTCTGTAACTTACATCGGGTCATAATGGATTCGTATGATTTCCGTTATGTAGATTTCATTGGCTCAAATACTTTTAATTTCATTGAACATTTTATATCATCATTTAAATTGGCCAGTTTTGGAGGTTACGATGGAACGATTTTGAAAATTACCTGTAGTTTGAAGGATTATAGCATTTTCAAGAATATGGGAGTCTACCAGATCACTTTTAGTAACATACAAATTGATGCTCATTTGATAATAGGCTTGAATCTTAGTGAATTGGGATTGAGATGCAACGACTGTACTTTTGAAAATAAATTTCGAAACTGGGCGCTTCTTAATAATTTTAGTGGATATTGCGTACGTAGCTAATAAAACGGCAAAGTTTAATTTATTAAAATTACAATTTTATTATTTTAGAATATAGAAATTCTTGAGGATGAGGGTACCTGGCAATCCATATTTGAATTTATCTCACAATTTCTGATAAATAATAACTATGGTGAGTTTCAATT
Source organism: Nephrotoma appendiculata (assembly GCA_947310385.1). Taxonomy (NCBI): domain Eukaryota; kingdom Metazoa; phylum Arthropoda; class Insecta; order Diptera; family Tipulidae; genus Nephrotoma; species Nephrotoma appendiculata. The sequence continues at coordinate 55,466,441 of OX371223.1, forward strand.
TGTGGGTAAAACGATTTGCATCAAAAGTAATCACACCACGAATGCTCCTGGTTCACGAGTACATTTAGGTGATAAAATATTTAAACTTGATGCACTAAACTCGAAATTGGAAATTTGTAGTTCAAATAACAAAATTCTTGATTTGTATGATATTAAGTTTGGGCGCTCTCCAACCGATAAAACTGATTATGACTTTTATCAATAAAAATACTTTTTAAATATGTTTACTAAATTGCTATTTATTCACTAGGTTGTTCAGAGGCGTATGTAGTTAAATATTTTTTAAATAGATCGCATGTAAGATTACAAAATAAAAAAAACTGTAATTATTTGTACGAACAATATTTATTAAAAATTAAACTGCAGGATTTCTTTAAAAACTCCATTTCGAGAAAATTGACGGTCATAGTTGAGAAGCTTTCTCTGCTGTGGATTATCTTCGATTCTTATTTTCACTTGGTGAGAATCTCTTCTCGCGGGAAAGAGCGACATACCATTGCCCATGGGACTGCCGTTTGAAGATGAATTCCCACGTTATTAAAAGACTGGCTTTGCGCCTTGTTTATCGTCAATGCATATGTGCCGGAATTATTTGAAACTATTGTCGTCGCACATAAAATGGTAGATTGGTCTCAGAAAGTGCCTGTGTTGCACTCAGAAATGATTTTGGCCTTTCGCGATAGATCTTCAACAATTAAACGCGTTCCATTGCACATACCTTTGTTAGGATTTAGATTTCGTAGAAGCATTATGATAACACCCTTTTTCAAAAGCAATACGTGAGGGGGCATGCCGGATGGAATCTGTTCATTGAGGAATTCAACGGGAAAGTTGAGTGCATCGTTAGGATCCTCGCTTACTAACGAATCTGCGCTGTAGTAAATTTCTGCATCACCATGAATCAAGTCAATTATTCTTCGATTCATCTCAAGCGTCTGAGCATTCGTTGGAGCAACATCTGTTAACATTTACTCAATACTGTCCTCCTCCTAATGTGTCCTCCTCATAAATGCCAGATGTTGCAGGCAAAATTCCCAGCATTCGATGATTTCAGTGCGCGTTCCTCTTTGAACGCCTGGTACCGTCTGACGAAAATCACCGCCAAGGACCAAAACTTTACCTCCGAAGCTAATGTCATTTCCCAACACCTTCCGCAAGAGCTTATCAATGCAGCGGAGACCATTCTTAGGAAGCATTGTAATTTCATCGATAACAATAAGCTTCTGGTGATGTCATTCGCATTGATGAGACTGAATTATCAAGAAGTGGCACTGGATTAAGCAAAGTGGCTGCTATTCCGGTTGTTGCTAATGGCAGCACAATTTTTTCTTCACCTCGAAAGTTTGCCATTAAAGTTATGTATAAGAAGGTCTTACCTGAGCCATTGACAAAAAAGAGCTTACATTGTGCGTGGTTATTTTCAACTGCAATCATAATTTTGGTGTATGCCGCAAGGTACGCTTCATTCAACTTTCCAATTTGTTCGACTACCAATCGTGCTTCTACTTCTTGATCATAAATTTGATCTTCTTCGGGTGTGTTACCGCTTGGAACAGGCAAACCAACTGAACCGTATGACATTCTGTGCTGTTTGAGAACAAAATTGATATCATGAAGAGCCGAGTTGATCGATATAGATTCACTGTGTTGTCGCATGTAGTCGAGTATAAAATCTCCTAGATGATCTTGCCATAATTTGAGGGGTTGAGCGGGTTGGCAAACAATACAAATATGTAAGAGAACATCTCGCGCAATTGCTTTAAGCATTAAGTATGTTCCACCGTCTGTCAAGCATCGCTCCCATTCTTCAGTAATCGAAGATAGAAGCATTCTTCATCCTAAACGCTCGCCAAGTACATTCCTGCTATTGTCCTTTCGTTACGTCCCTTAAGCTAGCAGAACCCAAACAGCGGAACATTACAAGATAGTATGTATAATTATAGGCTAATTAAATGCCGCATTAAAAAATTTTGGGCTCCACCCGTTTTTAACCAGACTTCAGGTCATTTAATCTAAAGCCAGCAGAACCCAAATCGAAAATCGGACCAAAACTGAAATTAGAACGCAAAACAAGATCTATTGATAAGCAAATAATTTTAGGCTCACTATGGGCTATTCAAATGCCCCATTAAAAAATTTTGGGCTCCACCCGTTTTTCACCAGACTTCAGGACATTTAATCTAAAGCCAGCAGCACCCAAATCGAAAATCGGAGATCTTGTTTTGCGTTCTAATTTCAGTTTTGGCCCGATTTTCGATTTCGGTTCTGCTGGCTTTAGATTAAATGTCCTGAAGTCTGGTCAAAAACGGGTGGAGCCCAAAATTTTTTAATGGGGCATTTGAATAGCTCATAGTAAGCCTAAAATTATTTGCTTATCAATAGATCTTGTTTTGCTTTCTAATTTCGGTTTTGCTCCGATTTTCGATTTGGGTTCTGCTAGCTTCGAAATGATAAAGCCTTTTGCATTTCCTAGATCGAGCAGAATAAAAAAATTTAAATAGGGCATTTAATTAGCCTAAAATTAACCTTTAATTTTTCAATTGTTTTTAAATCAATTTTTGATATGGGTTCTGCTAACTTTTTCTAAAGCTAGCAGAACCCGCGTTTTAGTTGGAAGGAGTGGAGCCCAAAATTTTTTAATGCGGCATTTAATTAGCCTATAATTATCCATACTATCTTGTAATGTTCTGTTGTATGGGTTCTGCTAGCTTAAGGGACATCTTTCGTTTCCTCTATGTCGCTCTTGCCATTGATCTCGCTTATAAACAAAATGGTAAGGAATACAGGTGTAAATATGAACTCGTGCAGTTGCGTCTTTCGTGTTAAGCAGAAACCAAGATTCAAGCTTGGTCTTTCTAGTGCGCACAGCCAAAAGTACTTCTTCTTCATGACCTACTTCAAAAACAACACGTTGCTGATTTGGAAGGTGAACTGGCAGTCTCATACCAGATTGCGATCTATCGTGCTTTGCTGACTCTCGCAGGCGCCATATTGTTTCAGGAACACTCACATATCGGCGTTTGATGAAGTTTTTAATCTCATTTTATCGCAGCTCAGATTGACTATTTGTTGTGATAGCTACAGTGGAACAATCATGTCTCTTGAATATGTATTTGTAAATATATTTTACGAATCGCATCCACTTCTCTGGAGCATTCAACATTGATGGGAGCGATATATTTCCAAGTTAGAAACAGATTTCTTGCTCACCACTTCATCTACGATACAAAGGATATCCATTTACGTTGAGTTGAGTTTGCTCATTAAAATCCTTAGGAAATTGTTTCGAACGTTTTCCGTCCTTCATGCACGATGGACGGTTGGGTGTCCGCTGCCGCAAGGACCATGAAGCATGTATTTAAGTACAATTTCGCGTAGTGTTGGACGTTCTATCGATGACCTTGCTATAAATAGATCAATCCTTTGAGCAGTTGTAAATTTATCTTGACTTTGCAATGTCACTAATATGTGTGCGTGCGGAAGACCTCTGTTTTGAAATTCGATTGTATAAACATACCAATTGATTTTCCAAAAATTCCAACTCTGACAAAATCATTAATGAGATCATCTAACTTAATCTTGTAAACTCGAGCTACTAAATCGGGACGATCGGAAGCATTTTCTCCTGGTCCCAAATTTGCTGTGATTTCCTTCCAACTCGGATATGCAGTAAATGTAATGAAAAAGTCAGGTGGTCCCCATTTAGCGAAAATGCTCATAGGATCATAGCACCGCTCTTGCATGCTGCGAGGTGAACCTTCAAAAGTTGATGGCAGAATTACAGAAACGCTGGCTGCAATGTGTTCATTTTGCGCTAAATTTGCGACGTGATCAGTAATTATTACCTTCTACCTACAGATGTGAGTCAACCAGCCATTGCTGTTTTAGTTTTCCTGCGTTCATGATTGGATTGAAGTCACCTCGTATTGCTGTCAATTATATTGGAGAATACTGACATTTTTACGAACTGGATTGAATTTTGTACCACTGTAACTGCCACACTGCCAATTGGGATGCCAGCCTGGCTCTCCATATTATGGAAAAAGTATTGCTTAAGTCATCGGCAGTGCGTGCAGTCTCTTGTGCTTCAACATCTCATATCAGTTGATAACTTAAGTAACCCACGACACATTGGTACGAATTTTTTTGGTCACCCTGTGCGTTCTCGAGTGAGTCAGTGACATAGACGTTTATAATATATTATATAGTTAAACTTTCTTTTGAATCTAGTGAGTCTATTTCGAATAATTTTATTAACTAGGAACTCTGCTACTGGAAACTTTGCACATCGATCCCGCAGCGGCAGCTTTCGTAGCTGAACTTGTGTTAATGAAGAAAAACCACGCAAAAACTACGCTTTAAATAAATTACAGCAACATATATGGTAGCACGACAATTCACCGAACACATCAATTCACCGAAAATGATGATATCGCTGTAAAACAAATCATCGAAATTGTAATTAACTGAAAACAACTGAAATTCATTCTTTCGCACAGTGCTCTCTGGGTAACTTTATGAATCAGCCAGTGTAGAGGAGATGAGTACATGAAATACGTGGTCGAGGGGAGGCAATGAAGGAGCCGTACCACCTTTAAGATGTAATAAAAATCCACTGCACTGCAAAACATTGTGCAGCGATTTAAGTGGATCTGGGAGGGGAGTCCAATCATTATATTAAATATTTAATACCTCTAAATATATTAAAATAACAAGCGTAAGCTAAATTACTAGCGAATTGCCCAGAGATATGGGTAAGGGATCAAGCCGTGATCCTGGTCAGTATTCGGAAGAAGCTGACGGTCAGCGAGCACCGAAAAAGGTATAAAAGGACAAGAATCTAAATGATTCGAATTCGAATGCTGGGCTTGACGGCAATGAAGAGGACGCGACTGAAGTTTTAAACACTTCGCCAACCAGTACTGGTCAAGTACCACAAACGTGCAAAACACCCCATGAGAACCTGACGATAGAAATCGTTTCTCTTGAAACGATGATCGAGCATTTAAGAAATACGGAACTTACTGAGACTAAGTTTTGTGAATTGTCAAACCAAATAAAAAACATGAAAATTCATATTCTAGAAGTGGTTGCGGAAACTAATCTGGTAGTTGGTAAACTAGAGGAAGCACGCAACCATAGGTGTACTTGCAGCCAGAAACCAAAATCACTGGTTACTGTGGAAAAGACACTATAGAGACGGGTGTACAGGATTCACTTCATATAGTGTCAATTCAAACAAAGAAACCCAAACGAAAATGAAGGAAACTGGCAATAGAAAGCTTTGACAAAAAGAGACAAAACAAACAAAACGAATAGTTATCTCAGCAATGGATAATGAATCCAGCTTTTCGACTACCGAGATAACCAAATAATTAAGGAGGTCATACGTCCTAGTGAATCTAACATAAAGATTCACTATGCTACAAACGCTGGCCCAAATGGTGTCGCGGTTACAGTTGATTCCTTCTCTGGTTTGAAGTTATTCACGGAAAACAAAGAGTTGGAAGGCGTGGGTCTAGTAGCCACCAAATCAGTGCCTATTAAAATATTACCTAAGGTAATAATCTTTGATGCCATCTCTGAGCTTGATGGTTGAAAAAGCTAACATTTTCTCCGCTAGAAAACCTTATACCCGAAAATGTTCTCTATAGATAGGCCAATCCTACCTATATAATGGCATTGTTAAGGTGACACCTAGATTAGAATAGAATAAGTTATTTCAATAGTTGCTTAATTTTATAATTGGTCTGGTTCAACATTTAGGCGTTATTTATTGTAATGACGAGGCTTATTTCAAACGCGATATAGTGAAGTTTAAATAGAGAGATTATTAAAGCGATTATTAAATAGTATGCTATAATTTTAATATTTTGTTGTTAATTTTGTGTTGTGTAATTTTTGTGTTGTGGAAATAAATTTGTGTGTGTTCAAATTTAAATCAGTTGTTTTATTCACAATCCAGAGATTTGAACCTTGAGTGACAAGGCGAAAACGTAACAGTATCTTGCCCTAATCTCTGGAAGTTGCTTGTTATTGGCCCAGTTGATAAAATACTAAATATTTTGAGTGAAAAATTGCAATAAACAAATTTGATATTTTCTATTTCCGCCATGTTTTCCAATTAGAGCCATATACGTACACGTGTTATTTTTTGTTAGAAACTTCACAGGCTTGGCTAGCCTGGATCTATACAGAAGTAATATTTTCGGTTCGGTTCTAGACTACTGCAATCTATATTGTTACGTTTTCGCCTTATCACTCAAGGTTCGAATCTCTGGATTGTGAATAAATTAACTGATTTAAATTTGAACACACACAAATTCATTTCCACAACACAAAATTTACTAACAACACAAAATTAGCAATAAAATATTCCAATTATAACACACTATTTAAATATCACTTTAATAATTGGTCTATTAAACTTCACAATATCGCGTTTGAAATAAGACTCGTCATTCAACATCAATTTACGCCTTTATATACCAAAATATTTGTTTAGAGAATAATCCCGAATGTTCTCCAAAAGCTATACGTGTATATTCGAACAAACATTCTAGTATACAAATAACGCCTAAATGTTGACCCAAACCACATATTAAATTGAGCAATTATTGATATAACTTATTCTATTCTAATCTAGGTGTCACTGTAATTCTACCCCTCACCTAAGCCTGTTCGTCCCGAACAGGATCCAGATCACCTCCTCTGTAGAGCACCAAGCTCTCTAAATGCACCACCTTTGGTTTACCTTTCCGTCCTTTCTGTATGCGATCAACCACGTCGTTCAACCTTTTAATGACATTGTAAGGTCCTTCTCATGTGGGTTGCAACTTCGGTGATAATCTCTTGTGCCGTTGCGGGTTGTGAAGCCATACCAATTGCCCTTCCTCGAAGCCTTGATTATTTGCTCGTATGTCATATCGAGCTTTCATTCGATCACTTGATATCCGAATTTTCTCCCGTACAAATTGATGTATTTCATTAAGTTCCTCTTTCATCCGGTCGACGTAATCCTGTCTACATAGAGCTGCTGATGTAACAGCTCTAAACTTTAAATCTCCCGGTAATCGCAGATTGTTCCCAAATATGGTTTTAGCTGGTGTCACTCCTATTGTGTCATGTACCGCTGATCGGTAGGCCATCAGGAACATCGGTATTTGTCGATCCCAATTGAGTTGGTTCTTTTCCATAACCTTTGCTAGATATTCCTCCAATGTGCCATTGAATCTTTCCACCATACCGTCCGACTGCGAGTGTAAAGGCTTCGTTCTTGTTTTATTGATACCAAGCATCTGACATATTTTCTGAAATACCACCGATTCGAAATTCCTTCCTTGATCCGTGTGAATTTCCATCGGTACACCAAATCTGCTAATCCAGTTGTTGACCACGGCATCAGGTATTGTTTTTGTCTCCGGATTGGGTATGGGAATATGGGATACACACCTGGCCATTTTCTGAAATAATCCATTATTACTAGCACATATTTATTTCCGCTCTCGGTGGTCGGAAATGGCCCCGCCACATCCATTGTAATTCTCTCGAATGATGCCCAGACATTATATTGTTTCATGGTTCCACGGCTTTTTCGTGCTGGTCCCTTTACTGCCGCACATTGTTCACATCTTTTACCCCATTCTACTACTGATTGTCTACATCCAGACCAATAGAAACGTTGTCGATTTTAGCTAGTGTTGTATTAATCCCTAGGTGACCTCCACTTGCTCCCCCATGATACTCCTTGAGGATTTCCGCCATCCGATCCTTTGCAACCAAAACCAACAATTGTTTTACATTACCATCCGCGCTTTCCTAGTTTCTTTTTAAACATCCATTTTCTATGTGGAAGCTATATCCCATTGAGCCCAATAACCTTTGACAATGGGGGTTTTGTTGGCTATCTCGCTCCATGCGGTCCGGTGTTCCTTTTCCTTATGTTCTATGATGAATGACAGATCAGCATCCCATAATTGCTTCTTCCTGATAGTCCATTCCTCATCAGGTAGCGCTCCACACGCCCACAATGCTTGCATTCCACGGGACATGGCCTTCTTGGTAATGCGTCGGCATTTCCATGTGCGCTTCCCTTCCGATGTTCAATTTGGAAATCGTAGCTTTGCAAACTTTCGATCCAACGTGCTACTTGTCCCTCTGGATTTTTGAATTGTAACAACCAGCGCAAAGCTCCATGATCCGTCCGTAGAAGAAATTTTTGGCCATAGAGGTATTTATGGAAGTGCTTAATACATTCCACAATAGCCAATAGCTCTTTCCGTGTCACACAATAGTGTTGTTCCGGTTTCGATAACATCTTGGAGTAATATGCAATAACTCGCTCCTCACCATCTGTTGCCAGTGATAATACTCCTCATATACCATCATTAATTGCATCGGTGTCTAAAATGAATTTAGCGTTGGGTGGTGCTTCGCATAATCGACGTCTTAGTTTCACAAATGCCTCTTCCTGATCATCCTTCCATTCGAATGCCTTGTTCTTCTTGGTTAACTCGTGTAAATCCTTTGCGATGCTGGCGAATTCTGGCACGAATTGCCTATAATAGGTGCCCAATCCAAGGAAGCTCCGTATTTCATGTAAGTTTTTAGGTCGTGGCTATTCCTTCACTGCTGCGATCTTGTCTTCATCGGTATGGATTCCATTTGTTGTTACCTAATGACCCAAATATTTTACTTCCGTCATAAATAGTTTACATTTCTTTGGGCTTAGCTTTAATCCGATGGCCTGTATCCGACCCAAAACCTCTGCCAAATTCCTTAAATGCTCGTCGAAATTCCTGCTAATGACGATGATGACGTCCAAATATACGAGGCACGTCCTCCAATGTAATCCCTTTAGTACGCGCTCCATTAGCCGTTCAAAAGTCGCAGGGGCATTACAAAATCCGAATGGCATAACGTTAAATTGCCCCAATCCGTTACCCACACTGAATGCCTTCCACTTGCCAATAGCCGCTTTGCAGATCTAATGTCGTAGATTTTCGAGCACCCGATAATATGTCTAATGTGTCATTGATCCCAGGCTATGGGTAACTATATCATTTTTCGTCACAGCATTTAATTTTCGGTAATCCACGCAAAATTTCAAGCTACCATCCTTTTTCTCGACTAACACCACTGGTGAACTCCATGGACTGCTTGATGTTTCGATTACCCCTGATGCTTGCATATCTTTTACCATTCGATCCACTTCTCCTTGCTTTGCCAACGGTAATCTCCCGGGTGGTTTGGCAAATCGGCATTTCTGCTCCGGAATCTATTCGATATTTTACCATTGCGGTTGTCCGATGTACTGCAGAATATTGGCATGTACCGCTCGAGCAATTGTTTTGCCAAATTTTTCTGTTCCCTGGTAAGATCTTCAGTCCATTTACCCATGAGCTGTTCTACAACCTCTTTATGCCCTTGCGAGTTAGTCGTATTAATCGGGTTTTTCTGCTCGCACTTCACTATCGCAGATATTTCTTCACATTTTCCGATTATTGTCCCTTTTTTGATGGTTTTCGTCTTATCCGAGAGATATAGAGCCCTAATTGGAACCCTATTATCGCTGTCTGGTTTCACCAGAACTTTCCCGATCATAATTTCTCTGGCTCCGCTCTCCGCTTCATTGGCTTCCACAACCCACAACCTGAGTGACCCAGAACCCCTCTCCAATCTTGCCCATACTATTGTTTCCGAGTTCGGTGGCAGCTTCTCCCGATGATCCATTATAATTTTCCTGGTCGTTTCTCCTATAGTGCTAACGTGAAGTGGCAACTCGATATTATCGTAGGTTAATACACCCCGTCCAACATCCACCACGAAGCCATTCGTTCTCATGAAGATCCTCAAGATGACTTTGTCTACAATATCTGCAACCAGCACCTCGTGTTAAAAGTGATTTCACCCAATTCTTATTTTTACGACTTTTTTACGTTTTATTGCTGAATTTTCTCCAGTCGCCTTTCCTAATTTCATTCCACTAGCTGGTTCTATAATTCCATCGATAATATCTTCACGAACAATCGTATGAGTTGCTCCCGTATCTAGCGTAATCATGCAGTTCTTCCCATAAATATCGTCTTCAATTGTCAAGCTGTAACCGCTTCTTGAAACTCTTGAAACATGGATGGAGGTTATGGGGCAATCGGTTATGGGAGTCAGCTTCTGCCCATTCAAGCTGACTCTTTTTAACGACTCCGCTTTCGTCTGACCCTCCTTTCTGACCTCTGTCTGCTCTTTGCTTCGTCTACGCTTCATAGGAGATGGCGATCTTCCTCGTTTCTTCTTAATCTCTTAGCAGTCCCGTGAGATTTGATCCATCCTATCATACACTCAGCATTTAATCTTGCCACGTCCATCTCTGATGGCCTCAACAGTTTCGTTTGTTAACAAACAAGCGATGGTTTCCGTGAAAGTTACCTTAGGTGACAACATTGCCGCTCTGCGTGTCTCAGGATCTCGAATACCGTGAATGAATGCATCTATTTTAATTCGCTCCATGTAATCGGCCGACATATTTGAATGTGCTAAATGCGCGAGCCGCTCAATTGCCGATGAATATTCCTGTAGCGATTCTCGTCCTCTTTGATATTGACCCTTCAATTCCATGCGATAGATTTCTCGCTTATGGTCACTTCCGTATTTTCGATCTAACGCCTTCATAATTCCGTTGTAAACGTTCCGTTCTTGCTCGGGAATGATTTGTAGTGTTTCCGCCGCTTCGCCTTTAAGAGCCACAATTAACGCTCCAACACATTGTTCTTCATTCTATTGATTTTGCTTAATCGCCGTTTCGAATTGGAACTTAAAAATACTGAAGGATGTTGTTCCATCAAATGTTGGTGGTTTTAACTTAACTGCGTTTACTGTCTGGACCACTTGATGTATCGTTCCATTCGCCTTGACATCTTTGAGCTCCTTCTCGAGACGTTATATACCAAAATATTTGCTTCTAGAACAATTCTGAATGCTCTCCAAAACATTATACGAGAACACTCGAGCAAATTTTTTAGTATACAAATAACGCCTAAATGTTGAACCAAACCACATATCAAATTGAGCAATTATTGAAATAACTTATTCTATTCTAATCTAGGTGTCACCGTAACATTATGTTTGGCATCTTGATGTCATGTACAAATAAAAAAATTTAATATTCTTTTGTGAAAAACTGTAGTAATATGAAAACATTTTTTCTCTTTTACGGTGGTTGTATTGGCGGTTAAGTGATATCGAAAACCAAAACTTTTTATCGTATATTGAAAACAAAACCGACCATTAAACTCAGTTAATTTAACTGTCGCAGATGCAAGTGGTGGTGTTATGAAGTGAATCGGGTGTACTCACATATAGGAGGCCTAACGGGGCCTGAGTTAAATGTAACTTCAAGTTGGATACAACAACCAGAATAACATATAGATTGCAAAATTGAATCTAACTCCTACAGCCGGAAGAACAGCTTGATGAAATACTTATTCCAGAAAGTTTTTTGGTATTACCGTGGATGTCATAACCATATAGATTATCTAACGTGGTTTAAATTTGTATATCGTGCTGGGAAGCACCTGTTTCGCACAAATGTGAACTGTGATGGACATCGAAATCCATCTGCCGCAGCAAGACGATAAGCGGGACCGAAGGCATTTTTTTAAACTATTCTTTGGGGTTTTGTGGTTTTTAAAATTTAACCGTTAAATAATTTCTGTAACTAGAAATTTAGGAATCATACATGTTGGTACTAGAATTTTTTTATTTCTTTTATATTTTTTTATTTTTATTATTCCTGCAACCTGTTCTGGGACCAAGGCTCTCCCAACTCTTTCGTGGTTTGCTTTTACCGTCCATACTTTTATGCCGTTGCCAGCCAGAGGACGTACGGTTAAGGTCCGATTTTATCACCATCTGCATAGCTCCATGCCAGCCTATACTGGCATGGAAGATGAGTCGGGCAATGAGTATTGCCTATTGGTATAAGTATATCATGATCCTTTCTCTCATTATGTCTACGTAATTCTTCCACGCCCATTTATATTACGGTTGTCAAGGTTATCGCGTGGTAGGCAACTTAATCACATTTGTACCGTTACAAAATAATTTGTCTCGTGGTGGTCTGATGTTGTTTGTCATTAAACTGACGGTTCCGTATTCCCTTTACGGACCGATTTTTCCTGTGTCACCATTTTTCTACAGGTTGGGCCAATCATTCCCAATCATCCCCAAGTATTGTTGCCACAGAGTCTCCGATGAATCCAGTATATACATATGTGTTGTCCATTCGGGGACGACTGTAAAAACTGCATGGTCTCCACGTGACCCTCTGGACTTCCTTTTTGTACAAGTACTCTGGGTCCTCAATTTTGTATAAGTTGTCGTAGTGTGTAATGTGAGAAATCTTTTTGTGGTGGTTTTCGGGTGAAGAGAAGCTTTGTCTGCTAGAATAAACAGCATTAATAACGACTGAATCAATAAACAAGTTTGAGGAAATGAGGAAAAAACAGAAACTGAGTGAGGCCATCCGGATCAGGGCGAAATTCTCCGAGTGGCAAGTACAAAGTCCGCTAAAGAGACCCATCTAAGTAACCCATCGGCTCCTTACGCAAGCACATAAGACAAAGTCTCAACACAGATGGCATAGCGACAACAGGGGCCCTATCATGGTATCCGCGGCGAATCGTAAATTATTTCGATATGTTCTTTTTGACCCGCTTCAACTTTCATATCATGAATTCCGCTATTGATACATTTTTTCTATTATTACTTACATGGGCTGTGTCCGAATAGTCGGGTAAAAATCAATTTTAAGTAAATTTTTGGGAAAATTCAATTATTTTTCAAAAACTCTATGGTAAACTGATCGAAAAATCTGTACTAAAATCGTTTTTTACCGTAGTAAATGATTTACCCGACTATTCGGACACAGCCCATGTAAGTAATAATAGAAAAAATGTATCAATAGCGGAATTCAAGATATGAAAGTTGAAGCGGGTCGAAAAGAACATATCGAAATAATTTACGATTCGCCGCGGATACCATGATAGGGCCCCTGTTGTCGCTATGCCATCTGTGTTGAGACTTTGTCTTATGTGCTTGCGTAAGGAGCCGATGGGTTACTTAGATGGGTCTCTTTAGCAGGCTTTGTACTTGCCACTCGGAGAATTTCGCCCTGATCCGGATGGCCTCACTCAGTTTCTGTTTTTTCCTCATTTCCTCAAACTTGTTTATTGATTCAGCTATTATTAATGCTGTTTATTCTAGCATAATATCATATCTTGTAAGAGAGTTGACTGCTTTGACCGGCTATCCATTTAAATGAGTCATCCGGTTTATCCCCTATCTTCTTCCAATCTAAAACTCTTCAAAACCATTAATTTTCAGATATTCAATATTCAAGATTATAATGAAAATGGGAATCTAATATAAATTTTGATATGCCTCAGAAAACTTACCATTTTTTAAAATGCCATTTTGAAAATTGCTGTTTTGTATACCTGTACGGATTCCAACTTAATTATTTAAAATTATTATGGTCATGCTGTTACACTAATATCGCTTAATTTTATTTATTTTATCATTAAATATTTCATCAAAAACCTAAACGTCTTTTTCAAGACAACCGAAAATACATTTTATTAAAATCACGTATTTATTCCAAATCCAATTTTGTAAATTAAATTTTACAATTATTGGTTGAGGAATGGCCAAGTTCAATTGAGCAGGCCTAATTCCAAAAATTCTAGAAAAATTCTCATTAAAATGCATATTATATCCGGTAACCCAGATTTGACCAAGACCGGCCAAAAAGACCGAGTTCCTAATTAAAATGAAGATAAGCAAAGAAAATTTAATATTTAATTTAAAAAAAAAAAATCCCGATTTTTGTCGAGATGTTTTAAGGTTTTCAGCAAACGCGGTGTTTCGAAAGTCGGGATTTTGACAGTCGGAATTTTGATAAATCGGCCTTTTGTAATTCGAGATTTCGTAGCGACCCCTTATGTTATTAACCACCGGCAAGTAAGCTGATTTAGTCATACACCGGCAAAGTCTCGCCCTCTATAGCTTCATATCTCATGATCTTTCCGCCTCACCGATGTCCATCCATTCATCTCCGCCTCCCCGATGTCCTTCCATTCGTCTTAATTCATTGCTACTGCCCTTCAGTTTCGGCATTCTATTATATGTAGGTCTGTTCAACATCGTCTCGCCAGCGTAGTCGAGGCCTCCATCTACGATGTACTCTGCTTGATTGTTGCTGGTACGCTTTATAATTTGTTGTTGAGAGGACCTTGAAACATTGCATAGCCACCTGATTCGATTTTGCTGTCTCCATGACGAAGCTTTATCTAATACTATTATTTATGTAATTGTTTTGTGTTCAGATTTAAAGAAATATTTTGTTACCATTATACATATTACAATTTAAACATAATGTATCAATTAGAAAGCTGTTTATCTTAACAGCACGAATAACTTTTAATTCAACCAACTTCGGCCGAGTGACGTATTAATTGGTTTAGCTATTAGCGATATATAATAATATATAACGGCAACATGGGTAGTTTGTATCAGTAGTGTTTATTGCTGCAGTACAATAATTTATATATTTTACTTTTATTGCCATAGATAGGTTAAATCTGACGCTGGTTTGAATTAAATATTCTCTGATCTTATCGTTTTAAATACTAAACACGAGTATACACACATCGCTAAACAAATCAAATCATTAACTTTTGGTAAACCACAATTTTAAAATTCATCCGCATCTATCTTCATATCCATCAGAAAGTTAGTGTGTGTGTGACGCTCTCTTTCTCCCTTTCGATTTACTTGCCAAAGTGTTAATTTATCGTTATTATTGATTCTCGTTATGATAATTAACCTAAAAGACGTCGTCTAATTTTTGTTGATTTAAAAAACAAACACAATCCGTCATAAATCTTATAATTGAATACAAATAATACTTAATGGTTTATGATTTATATAACAATAATTATAGGAACAATGGATGATACAACTGATTTATTTATTTATTGTTCTAAATACACTGTTAACCTGAAATTATACTAATCGACATGCATGCATTAAAGTTTCATAATTAGATGTGAATCACCTGGCCTAGAAAATATATTTGCATACCATTTCGTATTAGGTACTTGGAATTTCCACTAATAAATGTTGTGATGCTTTATTTTTCATATACGGTGGCATTGTCAAAGATGACAATCGCGCTTACCATTGAAATTTAAATTCAATAGTAAAAGTGACCTCGCGACCAATTCATTTTTTCAGGTGAGAACAATTAACAGAATACAAAATTTTAGGAATTATCGGATGGTTAATCGGCTTTGGTTAATGTGATAATGTGTATACATTTAATTGTGTTGGATAACCGCATCAAATGGGCTAAAAAAATGCTTAATGCTTTCCAAAGTAATCCGCGTAATTGATTTCAATAAGCTAATTCTAAATCCATTTTTTTACCTATGCAACAGTAATCGATGATCTATAGATTTCGAAAAAATCTGGAATTCCGAAATGTTTTTAATGCTACAGTGCGTTTAAAATATTCAGTCAAACAACGAGCAACAATGTAATGTCATGAAGAAAAGTCTACTACGCATATGCCCGGAAATGAACCCACTTGATGAATCATGTAAACGCCAACAACTCTTTTAAAAGTTAAGATAGCTCAATTGTTTTTCTATAATTTTAAAGGCGCATAGTTCTTCTTTCTTCCCTCTTCCATAAAGGAAACATTGGTGGAATTATAAAATTTATGTGCAAAATCAAAAAAAAATATTATTTAATTCATTTTTCTCAAAAAATCACTCGGTGCCTCGGAATTATTGGCATTCACATGATTCATGGTAATCTGCTGTGCTCAAAAATTTAAAATTCAATTTAAGTGGGTAACGGTTTATTTCCGGGCATATGTGTAGTAGACTTTTCTTCTATTCATTTGGACTCGCCCCAATGGGACACCCTGTATACACAGTCAAACTTAATTCAAAGTTGAAAAGCCTATATGCCTTTTAACGCAAAGTGGATGACATCTGACAGAATCTTTTGGAACTAGAGCGAAAGGTGATCGACTTGTCAAAAAACTAGTTTAATTGTAATATAAACTGCATAGATGACTATAATTCGACTGGATATTATGTAAAATATTCAATTAGTTTACAAGTAATGTAACAAATGATGCAATAATAATAAAATGGAATAAGGCTTTATCTCGTAAATAAATATGACTTTTCGTTCGCATAGAAAGTGGCGCTAAGGAGGCGGTGATTAAAAGGCTTTTCACGCCCAGAGACGTTAGTTTATTTTTGATTAGTGCATGATATAGACCATGAAGTTTTTAAAACCACCAAAAAATTAGGAGGTCCCGATTAGGATTTTCAGTGACACGTGTTTTTCCGCAAAATATTTCGAAGTGTACTTCTGTTTTTTTAATTATTAGTGACTGTTAAACAATTTCAATTAATTTTTAATCAAATTATAAAATAAATCAAAAAAATTTAGTTATGTAAATACATAATGTTTAATCAAATTAATTATGAGCATGCCGTTTTTAACAAAAAAAAAGAACAATACGTATACAAATCCAATAAAAATTCCTAAAAACTAAGTATTTGTGAGTTTTTACACTGTTAAGTATAAAGTTGAGCAAGCCAATGTTAGAAAGAGACAAACAGTAAATGAGGAATCTATTTTTTCACAATAACAAGACATCACAGAGATTGCACCACTATGCCCCCTTATAGGAATTACTCGGTTGTACCGTTTCATTATAAATTCCTCAGTACGTTTTTTTGAACTAAACTTTCGACGGCTGTCCATCATATTTTTCACTATATTTCATTTAAGCCATTAACGAGTTGCTATCCCAGCCGAAAGACGATTAAATATTTTAAAATGTCGATAGTGCATATTGTATCGATAAAGAAGATTAACTTCAATAATCAAACCGAAAAATATACTCTTAAAGTTCTCCGAAAGTTCCAACCGAAAGATGGTAATGCAGATAGTGTCTTTGTGGCGTCTTTCACACCTTGCCCAACCAAATCATTCAATAATTTAAAATAAATTTCCTAAATTGTCAAGCACCATAAATGATTAGTTGGGTATCCAAAAAATATTGTAGTTTTTGGTTTTTGTTAGCTAGCTTTGAGAAATAAAAGTTAGTCGTTTTTAGTTTCTTCCTGAAAATAGATATGTTAATAAAATAAAATAAAAATATATTAAAATAAATTATAAAAAGATAATAATTGTTATTCCATATTTTAAAAATAAAAATAAGTTTTTTTGTTGTAATACAGTTGTGTTGATCGTGTATCTAATAGATACCTATTAAAGCTTGGTTGAGCTCTATAACCACCAAATCTTTGCTATACCAACCGAAAGATAGAAATGTAGATAGTGCTTTTGCGACCCCCAACCGAAAGACGGCAATGCAGATATTAATTTTGTTATCTCGCCCGGAAACATGTTAAAATGTCGATAATGCAGATTATATAGATTTAAAAGTTACAAATGAATTATCAATTTTCTAAAAGAAAATCCCAATAACAGGCATCTATACAATAGCAATAAGAAGACGCAGTCACGTTTATGACCACCATGACCATAGATAGATTCTGAGTATAGGTTATGGGTGGGTCTGATTTGGTTATAGGGGTGAAACGGCATATCTGCTTCATACAGTTGAAAGTAATCCATAAAGAAGATGGAAAATTATCAAGCATCATAAGGAATCCTTTGTAATTCGAGATTTTGGCATATAGACACCAATCTGACTATGCTGATTCGATAGCCGATGACCATAGGGAGGTTTTGATGATAGGATAGGGGTTGTTCTGATGGGGTTATAAGGGTGAAATTTTACCTTTCCCCATTTTTCATAGATCAAACCGTTTGGCATACGAGATTTTGGCACATAGACACCAATCTGACCATGCCGATCCGATAGCCCTTGACCTTATCCCTTAGGTTAGGGATACTTCTGATGGGGTTATAGGGGTGAAATTTTTATATTCTCCTTTTTCCGTCGATAACATAGTTCGTTATTCGTGATTTTGGCATATTCATAGGAGCATAGTCAGATTGGTGTCCATATGCAAAAATGTAGAATAACGAACGATTTTATCGTTGAAAAATGGGGAAAATCAAAATTTCACCCCTATAACCCCATCAGACCCACCCCAACCTCAGACTCTATCTATGGAAATGGGCTATTGAATCGGCATAGTCAGATTGGTGTCCATCTGACAAAATCTCGAATGATAAGAGAGAGAAGGGAAAAATCAAAATTTCACAATTGATATTCCTTTTGTGTTTTACTAACACAATTGTGCGGGTAGGGCAAAAGTACCATGTCAAAAATTTATTTTTGTATGTGTTTTGAACCAACTTACACATTTGTGCATTCCTTTTTAACTTATTTTCGTCCAAAAAAAACACTATAACTATACACGCAATTGTGTTGGTTGTACTTCAAATAATTTTTTATCAAAAACGCCATTACATACTATGATTTTTTACTCACACATTTGTGTGGTTTAGACTTAAGTTGACCCAATTTTTTTTCTTGGTTGAAAATGGATATGAAACAATAAATTAATATCGGTTAAATTAAAGATTTTAATTGTTGTTTGTTATAATATATGTTTTCGGCTGATTTGTAGGTTAGTCACTTTCGGCTAGGATACTTCAATTTAATATATAATTTGTTTAACTTTCAGCTGAATTTGTTAAGACACTATTTGCATTATCGATTTTTTCACTTTCCGCTGGCAACTTTCGACCAACTTTAACAAGGTCGTGCACAGTACAATTTTTTTTTAGTAAAACTCCCGTCAGTTCTTTGTTATTTCGGAGGGAATCTCATTATGGTAAATCGTCAACACATCGTCAACACAGAGATTGCACCAGCCCTGTCAATGAACCTTGCGACAAACTACGTCATCGGCGCCATTGTCTTCTTTCGACATCTGTCAACAACATCCACTTCATAACCATACAAGTTTCGTTCAATAACGCATCTTTTACGTGTTAAAAATGTCGAGTTTTGTGCCTACATATCACGATTTGCGGACATCATTGATTTTTTGTTATCATTTGAAAAAAACTGCTGCAGAATCACATCGAATACTTGTCAAAGAGTGAGCATTTTCTTGGTAAATCCCATTGCTATGACCGAATGAGTCACGAATGAGGTTGAATGTGTCACGAGAAGCTGTCTATATACGTTTAAAAGCCATGGGAAAAATCCAAAAGCTGAGAAATTAGGTTTCGCATAAGCTGAATCAAAGGCAACAGGAAAACAGAAAAACCACTTGGTTCTGGCGTTGAAAATTGGATCTATTTTGAGAATCTAAAGCACAAAATGTCTTGGGATCCAGGACAACCATCGATATCGACTGCAAGGCCATAATCGCTTCGGACGGAACGCAATGCTCAGAATTTTGGTGGGATCAGAAGAGTGTGATTTATTTTGAGCTGCTAAGGCAACACAAATTGATTTTGCTTCATGATAATGCACCATCACACAAAGCAAAACCTGTCATGGAGACGTTGAAAGCACTTAATTTGGAAGTACTTTCACATGCGGTTTGCTCGCCAGACTTGGCCCGATTATCACTTGTTTGCATCGGTGGGGCATGGGCTTACTGAGGAGCACTTCACTTATCATACGATGAACGTGTACTTTTTACTAAAAAACTCCGGTTTCATATCTACACATCTGGTGTGTTCGAAAATAGTTCGTTGTTTGATTGGCCGGCGATCGACTAAGTAACGCCTTGTTATTTTGAGAACACATGAGATTCACTAAAAAAAAAGAAGTGGCCGATCAGCAGTTTGCTCATAAAAAGGTCCTGAGCAAATCATGGGAACGATATAAGCTTCGTTTGATAGATTAAACCCGTAAGAAGTATTCCTATATGGTAGCATTTTAGCGCAACCTCCGTGGAGTGATTTTATTTTTATTGTGAGATTCCCTCAAAAATAACAAAAAGCCGATGAGAGTTTTATTAAAAAAAACTCATCTTGAGCAAGTATTGAAATGATTCACACTTTCTTTGATAGAGCCTTGCCTAGGGAATTACTTCTATATTATTGCTTTTTGGTGCAATGTCTAGGATTTCTACTAGTCTAGTTATTGGCCTAAACGAGATTCACTCAACAATCAGGAGCCGGTGGGAAGTTTGCTCAAAAACTTACTGAGGAAACCACATTGAAACGAAACATGCTTCATTTGACATATTAAACCCCGAGGGGTTTATTTTTTATGTTGCCATTTTGGTGCAATCTCTCTGGTGTCGCGTTATTTCTCTCTTTCTCTGGCACTATATCCTATCAAGGGATTTGGCCGCCTCAAATGAGGTTTCATAATCATATTTTCATTTCGTATAATGAGTGATTAATTCATTGATCCTAAACCAGCCGTGAAATTTTTTCCTTGCCACCACTGGGAATCGAACCCGGGACCTCCGGTCACTGGAACAAGCATGCTGACCACTTTGCCACCGTCTCGTTATTGGTCATAATGAAATTCCCCCCTGTTGGGGTAAAATCTGCTCTTCACAAATTCCGCCTGTTCAAGAATGCATGAACTGGCCGGACAAAATAAGGAAGAGCTCCGTCTTGTTGACATCTTAGTTCATCCTCGTCCCCGGGTCACATTTTCTTCGCCTATATAGTGTATCTGTTATTATAGGATCAATGGTATTGGTTAGTATAGTAGATCCAATGAGGAAGGAACCTACATACATTATGATCTCCAAAAACACATCCCTAAACATATAACTTTAATGGACCATAGATTTAGATAATCCAAATATCTGCAATTATGGGGCTGAACAACCTATTCAAATAAAATGTCTCATCAGAGGAGCAAACATGACGTGTTATGTTTATTATTTTGCTGAATAACCTCGGACATAATACGAGGCCGAGAATCCACATACTTCAAAGCAGACATTCAAGAATTTTAGTTGAAGAAAAATTTAGGATTCATGAGTGAGTTGAGTTGCTACTGATTTCATTATTGTATGGTGTTAAAATACATACACGGTGCGATGTTAATTGTACTGTGCTGATAATCGGCCAAGCTGAGGACTCAGTATAAAAAACGCTCAGTCTCTTATGTTGTATCCGGATATCTGGCACCCTCTGGATCAAACTGCCTTATTAATTCACTGCGGATCTTGCACAGATGGACATTTCATTCTTCGCTACTCGTAGGACAAAACATGGATGAAACTAATAATGGAAGAGTCCGGCGCTCTCGGAAAACCCAGAAACTAATGTTGATGGAATTTTGGCCCTTAGACCTGGTTGCCATGGCATAGATAACCAACGTGAGACTTAGGTCATTAGGCCTGGTCCGCAAGGCGCACAAAGAAAATGGAAACAATATAGGACATTACATCAGGCCTGGTGCTTAAGACGTACAAAAAAGGGACACAAGCACGAACCGAGAACCAGCCTTGTTTCTCGAATGCAATCTTAAGAGACAATAGCACAAGCAAAGATGGCCCCATTAGCAAAGCTTAATAACACTGGCGAAGAGAACGGATAGGAATTTGGGATTGCTCTCATGGGCTAAAAAGATTATTGAAATGAAGCTGGAGGGTTTGTCTGAAGACTCTCTACCCAAAATGCAGAGATCGAAGGAGAAACCACAGAACTATGCAAAGAGGACTAAAATACAGAAAATTGTAACTAGGCCTTTCAATAAGGTGGTAAAAGAGTACTTAGTGGTGGCTATCATATATATCGTCCTGCAATTAGAAGAAGTTGGAGAAAGCCTTACCCACTACTTACCAAAAAAATATGAGAGAGAACCTTGGAGCCGCTGTAGAGAGCCTAGGTGAAGTCTGGCCTGGTGCTAACCTAGAAGTAATCGCTAGAAAAAATAACCTAAAGAGGAGGTTGAAGTAAAGGGGCAAGCCTAATGTTGAGGCGGTTATGCTCAAACTAGAGGCAGAGGAGATAGTCCAGTCTCTATCCAAGAACCTTGGGTCAATGCTGAATGGGTACTTCGACTTGTGGCTCCTAAATATAAACTGCTGTATGCGCAGAAGGTAAAATTTGATCCTGCATTCTTGCTAAAAATAATCTGAATGTAATTCATATGTGGTTACAATGACCATTGATAGTCAAAATTTCTTGCTAATATCACCTTACCTGCCACATAATGTGGCGGGATCTCACCTATAATTTTAGGAAGCTATACCCGTTAAATCCGAGGTAACTATCCTGCGTAAAATCTGCCTATCTTTAAGTTCCACCACTCCATGTTTTCTCCAGCGACTGGATGGATCTTGGACCGTAACAAGTGCAGATTCCTTAGAACCACTACTGGAAGCTCACTTTCCAGGTAGCTCTGATTCTGTACCATAAAGATCTAGAGATAATAGAGTCGTAGGCATTGTAAGCCAGGTTATAGTTGAGGAAGAATCTTGTGGACTATAAATTTGAAGCCAGCATTTATGAGTAAAATATTTATTGTTCTTTAATAATGTTCATATGTCCGGAACTTTTTCGAGAAAGTTCCTAGCATAAAGTTCTCGTACTTAAACATAAATTTGTTATTTAATTGAAGGATTTGATGTGAAATGGTCGCATACTCGCACGGGATGTGATAATTATAATGAAACAAATGAATGCGATCAAAGCTCTGTACGTAATGCCAGTTCTGATTCTGAATCATGAAATATCCCTGCTCTAATCAAGCTGCTCGTCTTTGCTTGAGCGATTAGTTGCGCAGGCGCGGCTCCAGCGTTTTCTGTTACGGGGGGCCACTTTAAAATTTGTGGTAAAAATCGATAAAGCAAATGTATTTAATTTTGAAAGTTTAGTAAGAAAACATGTTCACGTGTTTTTATTCGTCTCAAACAATTCAAATTTTAATTAGAAATCAAATATACTAAATTGATACATAAAATAACAAAAATTAAAATTAAAAAACATATTCAGTCCAATGTATAAATAAAGCATACATTTTTTAAACTTATCTAATAATAAAATCTAATTTTCTTGATCCTTGACCGAATTTATTAATCACATTGTCAATATTTACTTTCTATGTATATTTAATAAAGCTAAACCTACCAATCGGTCTTGGCTAATTGAATTCCGCAAATATGTTTTTAATCTTCTAAGAGTGGAAAAACTTCTTTCTGCAGATGCAATACTTATAGGCAATGACACATATATACTAACTAGCTTGATCATCCGGGGATAAATATCTGGGACGGAATCATGAAATACGACCGGAAAATTTAAACGGATTTAAAAATATTTTCAAACTTATTAGATTAAAAGTATTCAAATTTACCATGATGGATGCAGACTGATGTTTAAATGCAACTTCTATAATATTTGAAGAGCAATGGCTAATCCCCAACAAGATTTTCAAAATTCATTTTTTACCGGTACAACATTTCCGTTTAAAACTGCTCGATTATGAAGTAGTTTTTTATGTTAAACTGTTATTTATTTGAGTTTTCATACAAAATATTTACGCCAACTTTGAGGATTTTTTTGAAATTTTTTGTGTTTGTCCAATGAAATATTTTCTAACAATTCATTTTTTCGGTCGGATTTCATGATCTTGCCCGTTTACATCAAAATAATTATATATTTCAGGAAATTTTACAATTTTGAAATACAAAAGACTTCAATGCCATCTCATAAAATGAAGTGGCGACGAACCTGGGACGATAAATTTGAAATTTGAAATGAATTTCGCAAATCTTGTATGAGATTAACCATTGCTCTTAAAGAATTATAGAAGTTGCATTTATACATCAGCCTGCATCCATCATAGTAAATTTGAATACTTTTAATCTAATAAGTTTGAAAATATTTTTAAATCCGTTAAAATTTTTTCCGGTCGTATTTCATGATTCCGCCCCAAATTAAATAAAACATCCTCTAAACTGGAAAACATATTTGTTGATTGTTTTGTAGATTCTCTTAATTGGCATATCTCAGAATATAATTGATATTGAAAATTAGTTGGGTCTGTAATAATGGTTTTCAAACTTTGTAACACATTTTCGATTTTAAGTTTTATTTCGAAAATTTCTAATTCTAATAAATTTTTTGGAATTAAAAAATTGATGTCAAACATATTTATTAATCTATCCGAAAATCGATCATTTAAATCCATAATGATATTGTCTAATAACGGAATAAACACAGTTTTTTTAAAATAATCCGATGGACTTTTGTGTTCAACATTTTCCCTATGTCGCTGTCTACCAGCAAGTCTTGGTACTTTGAACTCTATTTGGTATGTATCACAGATTTGTTAATTGTTTTTATAAATGGAATCAAATTCCAAATCACAGGCTGTTCTTCGATCCTTTAGTGTGCTGATAAGTACGTCGATGTACTGTTTAGCTCTTAAAAAATCCATCGTTTTTTTTGTAAAAGTTTCGTTACTGGAAAGAACAAATTCAAAACAGAAATTTGACATTGTAAGCACTAGAAAATCAACGTCTAAAATGCTTTTAATCAATATTTTTGCTTTAACACCTGTTTCACCATGCCACTCAGATATTTCTTCAAGAATCTGCATAATTTTATTAAAATTAGTGGCAAAATATTCTATAGCTTCGATTTTATCCGACCATCTAGTTTCGCAAAGATTTTTTAATTTCTCATCACAATTATTCTTAAATACGAACATTCGTTTGGCTGACATATTGAAGAATGATATTATTTCCTTTATTACACCTATAGAGTTACGAACACTTGGTACCATTGATGACTTTGAGGTAGCTAAATTTAGCGCGTGGTTAAAACATGGACATCGAAAAGCATTCGTAGCTACCTTTTGGATCTCATTCACCGCACCAATTTGTTCCGAAATCATCACAGAACACCCATCTGTACCAATTCCAATTAAATAATTTGGGTTTAACCCATATTTTTTTAATTGCCTTAGAACTAGCTGCCCAAGAATTTTTCCTGTAATGTTTGGCTCCTTGCCATGTAAAATGAAACTTTGATCGGCAGTTTGATGAACATCCAAAAAATCAATGAAATCTTCGAATCTTTTCCCATTATGAACATAAGCTAGTACTAAGCTTAATTGCGAAACCGTACTTATGTCGGTAGTTTCATCAATAATGACAGAATAATATTTGGCTTTTTTGATTCTTCTGTTTATGACTTGATTCCTAATTTCCAATGATATCAATCAGTTCATTTTGGGTAGCCTTGCTAATATATGTTGCGTTCGACTTCGAATTGGATAAATGTTCTTTAAGGATGGCATCGCCACTAGCTCTGTATTTTAAAATTTGAGGAAAATTTTTATCATTTTGAAAAATTTAATATGCCATCATCACGGTGACCATGAAGCGCTATATTCTGTCGTCCTAATAATATAAGCAGTTCAACAATGGGTTTGATTCGTTTACGGTATGATGATGATCTTTGGTTTTCATTGGGGGCCATCGCCCTATGGCCCCCCCTCTGGATCCGCCCTTTTCCTTGCGACATCATTCGGAGCAGTTTGGGGCAAAAAATGGGGCAAAACAGCCACCAAAATTTATTTAACGAAAAATCTCCTCAACAAAGAGAGCTAAAATTAGCTGGGACACATATCCACTGAGAATCTTCTTTTCCAACAAACTAAGCAAATACAAAAGTTGAATTAATTGAATTAAAAGTTGAACAAATAGAACAATATAAAATGTTCTTCTACAGAACAAATCGCGGCAAGAGCGAAATTAAAGTTCCCAAAGGATTATTTTATCAGTACAGTGCAATGAACAGGGGCAACATTTATTTTGTTCTTTGCAGAGCATCGTTTTTCGATCCGGAGCAAAACCTTTTATTTTGCTCTCAATTGCTTTCGGCCTCTGCTTAGACCTATAAGTTTAGCCTCTCCACTACTAAAAAAGTTACAAAGACAGATAGAAGTCTACAGTTGAATATAAGGAATACTGTATGGTAACTTTTTTGAATATAAAGACGGTCTTTAACAATATTAGACTAGAGGCGATCAAGCAAGCACTCTGCTCTCTGTGCTTGGAGGAGTCATTTAGGGGCGGGGTAGATGACCTGCTTAAAAATAGGGTCGCAACGGCTGGCATGGGTGGATCCTCCAATAGCAGATTTGGGATTTTTGGCATACCGCAAGGTGGGGTATTATCCCCCTTCTTTAGAATTTGTTCATAAGTGACGTATATATGCGAATGATATTGTGATTGGACAGTTAAAATGTGAATCAACACACAACTGAGATTTGGCTTTGCTCCAGGAAATATAAATCTCTTCAGATCGAGTCCCTACCTTAAATACAGGGTATTTCAATAAGGATGCTCAATTTTTAATGTAAACAAAACAAGTTGTGGAGGTTCAATTTTTGATGTCTGTGTCGCTTAAATCGGACTGAACTTGCTGGATGGCATTCGTTCGGTTGACCTTGAAGGTTTAAATAGGTTTATTTTCAAAGACTAGTGATTTCAGAAAAAGGAAGGAGTCCCCAAAGGAAGAAGGCTTTAAAACGCACGATCTTGGTGACCAGTTCACGTCGTCGCCGCGCTAGATAACCATATCCTCAAATCGCTCGTGCAGAATGTCCATCGTCCTGTTGGAACCACATGTCGTAGATTTTCATATCATTTAGTTTAGGCCATAAGAAGTTGGTTATTATCGATCTGTTGCTCTCGCCGTTGACGGTTATGGCAATGCCAGTTTCGTTTCGGAAGTTTGAAAGAAATATATGGACCGATGATTCCACCATACCAAAATTCGCACCAAACAGTGACTTTGGTATTCCCCCAAATTCTACAAGTTTGCTTGTTCAGTAATCCATTTATTATGTAACAACGCAAAAATTTAGAGCGATCTTTTAACAGATCTTTGGTTTCTGTGACGTACGAGAGTTGACTGCTGGTTTATCGGACCGGCTAACTCGAATTTTTTCACCAACCGTTTTATAGTCGATTCTTCATTACGGAACGTTTCTCCAACGGCGAAATGATTTTGAAAATATAATTTAATGATTTGCATACGTTGTTCAACCCTAAAACGTTCCATGGTGATTTGCCATACACTACTGGACAATCACAAATTTTACAGATGTTGCTTACACAACATGGCTGGTATGACCTAACAAGTTTCGAGCATTAATCTTTAGTATTGAATTGACTTTCACCGATAAAGAGAAGTATCTCGGTCTAATTCTGCACAGAAACTTAAGCTGGAACCTTAACATATAGAAATAGTAAAGAAGCTCAAGCTATACAATAGCGCTTTTAACTCTTGTAAAAATGCCGTTGGAAAAAATGGGTTTTGGAGCCTCACACTGCATATTGGCTCTGCATATTTTACTGTATGAAGTTACTGTTTGGTGGCCAGCTTTCAATATTCTGACCAACCTAAAATCTTTGGTGAAATTATAGATCCTGTCAAGCACTGGTGGTTCTCTTTCATCTCACACTGTTAGATATTCTGTTGTGGAATTGTAACAATAACACTCATAGAAATATCATCCCGTCATCATCTTTTGTGCAGAGGTTTAGGATATTTCACCCAGAGAGGACTGGTTGAGAGAAGCATTTCTGAATACTAAAGGTGATAGTTTCTTTACTGATAGTTCAAAATGGGAAGGTTGGGTGTAGTTTCATGTGAATAATTAAATGTAAACCTCTCGTTTTTCGCCTCCTAGACTACGATTTTCAGGCTGAACTAATCACGATAAGGGAAGCCGTTGGCTGGTTGTGGCATATTGTAGTATCTGCAAGAGATTTTCGCATTTTTACGAATAGCCAGGCTTCAATTAAGACGTTTAAATCATATTCTCTTACGCCCAAAGTAGCCAGAATTGTTTCTCATCTCTTAACGAGATGGCAAATCGGTTCTTTGTCCACCTGATGTGGATGCTAGGACATTTCAACATTACGTGGAATGTAAAGGTGAATAAACTCATTTATAAAATTTAATTTACATTTAATAAACTCGGCAAGGCACAACCTGCCTCATTTCACCAAGCAGGGCGAATGTTGATATAACTAAATGTAAATTTCTGCTTCATCAGTAAGCTAGAAGGACAACGAACGACAGATGATCCAATAGTACCTCATGAGTAATAACTAGGGAGATCTGGCTAAAACTAGTCTTGTCATGATCCAGGTAGCTCGTATCGCTGCGTCTCTTCACATGAGTATTGTCGTAGTTGCGAAGATAAAGAGGAGAAAGAAACCTGCTGGAAAAACTTGATGGAACTTATTAAAATGGACGTGAACAATATTCTAGGCTTTGTTGAGTGTTTAAGATGGTTTGATGAGTAGATGAGAAAAGAAAACAATGTGGCTGATTGTGTCTTTACCAGCTCGTTAGGACCACCACGCTACCCCAACCTAACTTAACCTATGGTTTGAACCTGCATATTTCACCATATAATGAACAAGACCATTAAAAATATCTGGAGCACCTTTCAAATGATATATCACAAGAATCCCAAGGCCATTTGTAAAATATTAGCTCCCACCTCTGGAGCTAAAGGGACCTAGTCTACGGGGATCTAGGCTTTTGATTTTGTCTAGATTAATTTGCACTTTAACCGCAACATATCCAATACAGCGATTAATCCAAACATTTAAATAATCTCTAGTCTATACAATAAATGTTTTACACTCGCAAGCAACTAAACCGACTCAAACCTCTGCACATAGAAAAAGTTGCGTTTTTTTAAAATGGCTTAGCGGATTTTCGTAAAACAACTTTTTTTTCAACAGCTTGAAACAGTGAAAACGTTTGGTGTGCTGTAATCTCCTATATTGGTCGATATTTGCCATCAATCACTTGTCAGACGTTATATCATTGTTTCCACAAAACCATGGATATACTACTTCAGAAAAAGATGCACAAGTTGTGCAACGAGAAGTCGTTCGTCAGCTAAACATGAGTCAATTTACTGCCTCAAGAGTATCCAGAAAGGTTTCAGAAAACTGGTATACCTTCAATCGGAGACTAAATACCAGCCGGTATCGGTGTACATCTGACAGGGACGATCGATCTATCGTCCTAACTTCACTGCGAAATCGCTATCTCACGCGCGTTAATGTGCCGCAGGAGCTAAGACAAGTTCGAAATGTAGCTGTTAGTCTCCGGAAAGTAAGAAGACTCTTGAAGGCAGCCAACCTCACTACAAGACGGCCCGCTAGAGGCACAAACTTGACAGCACATCACCGCAAAGATGACGAGTGCAGAAAAAAATGTTTTAATCGTAGTGAAAAGTGGCCGGGTCTACCTTTGTTCAAAGGTTCTGAGGAGCATATCTTGTTTTAGTACCTGATGGAGGCCGTAGAGGAGGTCTAACAGCTGAAAGATATATCGAGGACCCTTTTTTTTGATCATGTAGTGTCATACGCAGGATATATAGAGTGTTCACGAATATGTATATATAAATAATGGACTGTATCACTTTCAAGATACAACCGTACAAGTACGAAACTCCAATCACAATTGATTGGCAGTTTATGGATAAGGTTGGAGTCGAGACGATGAAGTGGTCAGCCCTCAGTCCAAATATGAATCAAATTGAGCATTTATGAGACGAACTGAAACGGAGAGTCCGAGCCAGGAATATGGTACCATCTCACGCCAATGACCTCAAGATTGCGTTTGATGAGGAGTGGAGTGCGATCTCCCAAGTCTTTGTCAAAACCTTAATAAGATCAGTGGGGAACCGCATGCGAACCTTTGTAGACGCCAGGGGGCAATACTAAGTATTAACCAATAAAATTTGTTTTTGTTTTGGTTGAATTTCTTGTTGTAATTTAAATTTAAATATTCACAAATTTTTTTTTCATACTCATCAATTTTGTTTATAAAGCAAATATATCAGGCTTCCAGCTTACAAAAAAATAATGTCTTGTGAAAATTGGTTAAGCCTTTATGTGAGCGCTGAACGTTTGAGTCGATTTAGTTTCCCGCGAGTGTAGTTTAGATCGACAGCTAAAAAGGATTAGGCTACGTCAGCGTCATGTTCAATTTATGGACATCCCAATGAGAAATTTTTATTTTCCGAAATGGCACTGTGCGTGCATTACCGCGCATAAAATATGGATGGGGTCAAGATCGCAATTAAAATAAAACGAACAATGATTAAATTGACGTCTCTCATAGCGAAATTATAAAACAATTGAAAATCTATACGAGCGTAATTACATAGCAACCATTAGCGTAGGTAGAAAATGAAAAACAAATAATAAAAGCGTTAAATTTATAAACAAAAACTTTTTAAAAATTACAAATATGTGCGTGTGTGTATATTCCGTTTTATTTTATAGATCGACGAATACATCGGCAACAAAAGCATTACCATACGGCGCGCGGCTCTTTGTGTGTTCGTTGATTTTGTTTGAAGAGCGCTCGCGAAACATTAATTTTCGAAATTTTTTTTTCCAGTGTCCGAGCACAAACGTTAATTTATTTGTTCGCCAGGCATTGAAGCGGACACTACACATTTTTCAGTTTTGAAATTTTTATTTTTTTTAAAAATTTATAATTTTATCAAACTAGTTTTTAATTCAAATGTAAGTGTGATTTATTTATATTAACCGTCAAAAAGTGTTAATTAAAATATTGCAAGTTTGTTGTTGTTGTTGTTGTTATTCGATAATTAATTGTTTTGAAAAATTATTATTAATGATTGTGTTTGGATAATAGTATATGTTTTAAGATAACCTTGACCAAAAATAATAAGAAATCAGTATGCAAATTGAAACGCTGCTCTCTTATATTTTTATTATTTCGTGCACGTTGAAAAAAAAACCTCAAATATAAAAATAATATTGATGATCATGATGATCTTATAAAAACAACTAATAGTTTGTTCAACCTATCGAGCAAGAACTATTTGTGTATATTTATCTAGAATTTTATAAAATGTTAACTTGCACGCCATCTAAAACCAGTTCCTATATACTATTATGTAGGCTCCGATCGCGATTATCAAATAGTGTACGATCAAACAACACATACACTTCAAAAATTTCATTAACCTTGATTGATTTTGAAAAAGAGACGAGAAACCGTCCGTCCGATTCTCAGAATCTGAACTGTACGTATTTTATTTGTTTTTGTTTAGTTTGAACTGTGTTTGCTCAATCAAGTTGCAAATATGTGCTATTTACATTTTTGGGTTTTTTTTAGAGATCGACCGATCGATTATTTAAGAGCACCTTTATGCGCATGGTATACTTGTACCTTGAGATCATTTTATTGAGCATATCAATAAAACCGTATATTTTTAATTATATTTTTGGTTTATAGATTGTGGTTAACTAGCTTAACCAGTTTCTTTTTTGTGCTCATGATCATCTTAGTTTTATATAACAATCTTTTCAAGAATTTTGAATGTTGAAATTTATTACAATTATTTTATGAGACCAACTGATAACATTTTGACTTTAAAGTCTAAACTAACGAAAACATTTTTTTTTACTTTCATCAACAGCACATATAGAATATGTTATGGCATTTGGTTTATACAGTGCTCGTGCTGGGGGTTGCTATAGTGGCGCCACAAACGAATATTGGCGAACAAGACTTGAATGAATTAATCAATTCGCTATTCACAAAAGATCCAAATGAGGCAACTCCAATGCCACCAGTAAATCCACCAGTAACTCCGCAAACAGTGAAACCACCTGTAAATCCCGACCCACTACCACCAGGAGTACCAACGGAAAATGTAAGTTAATTTGATTATCACAAATCAAATTAATTTATTAATATAAAATTTAATTCTAACCATATAGATGTGCTTTGGCGGTGGAGAATGCGTCGCATATTATTTATGCGCAAACAACACATTCGTTACAGACGGTGAAGGTTTAATCGATATCCGTTTCGGTGACGATAATCCACGACAATGCCACGACTATTTGGAAACATGTTGTGGTGTCGAAGATAAGGTGGTCGACCCAATCACACCGGCCCCACCACCAGATAAACCATCCGGATGCGGTTACCGTAACAATAACGGTATTGGATTTAGAATAACTGAGAAGGAGAGCGAATCACAGTACGGTGAATTCCCGTGGATGGTCGCAATTTTAAAAGAAGAACGGGCCGGTGACCAAGTTTTGAATGTGTATCAGTGCGGTGGTACTTTGATTCATCCACAGGTTGTGCTTACGGCAGCGCATTGTACGCAAGGACGGCAGGCAAATACGCTTAAAATTCGTGCCGGGGAATGGGATACGCAAACGAAAAATGAAATTTTTCCACATCAGGATCGGGACGTCATCGAAATTATTGTACACCCACAATATTACAAGGGCGGACTATTTAACGACATTTCATTGCTTATCTTAAATTCACCAGTTCAGTTCGAAGAAAATGTACAAACCATCTGTTTACCGCCACAAAATGCAATTTTCGATCATAGCCGGTGTACTGCTTCGGGCTGGGGTAAAGACGTATTTGGACGTGAAGGAAAATACCAAGTTATTTTAAAGAAAATTGAATTACCCGTTGTACCACACGCCCCATGTCAAGATTCACTTAGACGCACCCGATTGGGTAAACGCTTCAATTTACACGAAAGTTTTATTTGTGCGGGTGGTGAAGCTGGCAAAGATACATGCAAGGGTGATGGAGGCTCACCACTCGTTTGTCCAATTCTTAACGCACCAGATCGTTATTATCAAAGCGGTATCGTAGCCTGGGGTATTGGATGCGGTGAAAATCAAGTACCTGGTGTATATGCTAATGTTGCCCTATTCCGAAATTGGATCGATCAGCAATTTTCGCAACGGTCGCTCGATCCAAGTTACTACACAGCAGTTTAAGTTTATATAATCTAATTATAATATTAGTTTTTTTTTATTAAAAAAGAAGAACACTCAGTGAGATAAAATAAAGTTTGACAAAAAAAAAAAAAAAATCATCTCGGCGTATATTAAGCTTGACCTTCCTATTCTTAGATGATAACTTACGCCACATCTACAAAGAAACTGCATATTTTTGAAACATTCTCAGTGCTTTCCAAAACTTGTTTACATTTTGAAATATCAGTCGATCTCTTACTATAAAATTATGATCTTTATTTGTTTGAATGTCGTCTCGTCACTTACCGATCAACTTGTTTAACTTGTTCCCAGTATACTCGGACTTGTTGTATATATGCGCACTGCATGTGTTTGTGTGGCTTTGAAAAGTTTAACGTAAAAATATTAAATTATCATAAACTGGGGATTTACATGTGGATCAGGTACGATCAACATTGTGAGTACGTTAAGAAGAATTGTGTATGCAGCTTAATGACACAATCACCACTTCAGGTTTTTTGCTTAAAGGTTAAAGAAATCAATTGATGAATGACTGAAAATGAAAAATCAACTTTAACGGGGAATCACTGCAAAGAGGTTGCGTTTCACTTTTTTTTAGAGCGAATTTTAATTTTGGTTGCTTTTTAGTGTGATGTGATTAACCCAAACAAAAAATTCTAGTTTAATAGTTCCCGGTTTAGGTAAAGCACCACAATCGTGTGCACGGCTGCGTTTGTTACCTGCAGTAAAAATATGATTTGGGGCTACACATTTTAGCAACAACCCTTTTAGTCCGTTGCCCTCTATAAGCATCTACTGTAGGTGTCAAATAAAATAAAATTGTATATAGTAAAAGACTAATAAGATTTAGTTCAATAATTTTAGTAGTCTGTTTTCGATGATATTCAGGCTGCGGGCCAATAGTCGAGTAAAAGTCAATCTTAAGTAAATTTTTCGGTAAATTCATTTATTTTTCAAAAACTCTATGACAAACTGATCGAAAAATCTGCCCTAAGACCGGTTTTTACCGTAGTTAACGATTTACCTTAAGTTTGCACACAGAACACTAACTTGAGTTAGTCATACGTATAGGCTGCGTGCCAATATAGTCGGGGGGATCGGCTCAAAATCCCGAATCACAAAATCCCGAATTATCAAAATCCCGACAAAACAAAATCCTGACTTTCAAAATCCCGAATTTTAAAATCCCGACTCTGAAAATCACGACTTTCAAAATCCCGACTTTCAAAATCCGGACTTTCAATTTTTTTTTTTAAAAATCGGGCTTTTGAAATGGAGATTTTGAAAATCGGTTTTTTAAAATCAGGATTATGAAAATCGAGATTTTGAAAGTTGGGATTTTGAAAGTCGGGATTTTGAAAGTCGGGATTTTGAAAGTCGGGATTTTGAGCTTTGGGATTTTGTGATTCGGGATTTTGATTTTGGGATTTTGAAATTCGGGCAAACGAGTTCAACCTTGCGACACCACCTACTCACATATCTCTTTATCCACACTATCATTTTTGTGAACAGCCAACGACCCATTGCTAAAACCATTTTTAGCCAGCATTTCCTTGATAATCTTTCCCGCCGGCGTCTGACTCTTTCCAATTTTAGCAACATATGATCCATCACGTTCCAATTAATATCGCTCGTCAGCCATTGCAATATACACACTGCCCTCGCTCGATAACCTTCCTTTAAATTGTCAATCACCGCATCCGATTACCCTTGTTGGCATAGAACATTTCAATGTTCTATCCAACAGAACTGCTGCCAATCCTAAGATGACCGCTACAATAATCCTATAAAGATCTAGCCAGCATTCGTTATGTGTAATTATCCCGTTTAAACGAAGCTGCCACAATTGCTCTTCAGCATCATCCATAATTGAATAGTTATTTAAAAGAAACTGAAGAAATGAAATTTTCAAATTGATGATAGACGATTGAAATAGACGATTGAGTTGAATGGCCATTCCGTTCACTTTTACATCGAGTTCCACACTAAAGGCAGTTTTATCGTTGCGTTCGGTCATTTTTTCGACCAATCATCTCTTGTGGAAAAATCCAGAAGAAAAATATCACCATTTTTGAGCAATATGATTTTTCGTAAAACTTGTCAGAACGAACGCAACCATAAAGGAGGCGGCATAATGTATTGAAAAGCGAATGAAATATCGATCGAAATTTGAGTTGTTTTTTGGATTTATTCTCTCAGCGTGGAAATGAATTGGATTCAGTTTCAATTCAAAATATTTCAATGTATTTTATTCGAGTGAAATTAAATGGAATCAATACAATGCATTGTGATAAATAATATTTTTCAGTTTTTTGTCCAGCGCGTAAATGAACAACGATTATGGTTTGTCAACTCTCGAACACGCGACCAACAACTGACCATGAGAAAAACACGGAAATTAAAGATTTATTCCGCACACTCTCAACGATTAACTTTGCGATTTGTTAATCATCATATAGCGAAAGCAAAACGAACGGGGAACTGAATGAGCTTGAAGTCGAACGGAATGCCAGTTGGAACCAGAGGAATTCCCGAAATTAGAACATCTTCTCGTTTGAATTTGCCCTTGATGATCGTCGCTAGAATCAGGTTGTTTATCAATTTCTTCATGGCCCATCGCGTTCAGTTTCACAATCTTGGAAGGTTCAGACTACGCAGCATTATTATAACATCCTACCTTGTGCATGAGGTCATGCGATGGTATTCCCGGAAAATCAAGCGCATTCAAAAACATACACAGTCAACGGATTTATAACAAACATTTCCCCAGCGATTTGGTTTTGAATCAAGTAATTCAGACTGTTCCTTGTTCGTCGGTGCCAAATTCGCTCGTTCGATGAGCTAATCATTATCCGTCGTAGTCAACATTTCCGTAAAATTTACATTAATTCTTATACCTAGGTATAACCTTAAACTAAGAATTTTTAAATATATATCAGGTCACAAGCATCATTTTGCAATAATTGCATTGTTAATAAATTAGCAAGTTCGCTGATAATAGTGCTAGGTACAGTTTAGCCGTACAATTCAAAAATTGTATCGTTACCATCCCTAGTCGCTTGGAGATATGTACCGTCCGGTTACCCGGTCTACTCTAGCGCACTGTTACGTTCTTTTAAGACATTGATCAGTTCGGCACAATATGAACGAAACTGTGGGAGTACTTCGGCACTCAGTAATTCTGGCAGTGGTAATTCATGTATGTTTGAGTTACCAAACCACTTTTGTTTTAATGACTTGACCGTCACCTCGTTACATTCGAAAAGTAGGTGGTTTACATCTTCTACTTCCGAACCGCATAGACATCGACAATGGTTTATTATTTTAAATCTCTGGAGGTAAGCCTTAAACTTACCATGCCCAGAGATTACTTGACTAATCGAGCTTGTTAGTTGTAGTTTCATTTTTAGACGATCTTTTATGTTTGGAATGAATGCAAATGTATGCCTTCCATCTGCTGATTCATTCCATCTGCTTTGCCAAAGGTCAATCGCCATTTGCTCAATTTCATTTTTGTTGTTATATTGAATTTGTTCACTATCTGCGACATGTATATGGTCACCTGTATCACTTATGTCGCTTTTTCTTAGGTGATACATGAGCGCTCGCTTTTTGATTAGAATATCTACCGGGAGCACTCCGGCCAGAACCACAACGGCGTCCTTAGATACCGTTCGGTAGGCCATTGTTACTCCTAGCAAAATATTCCTCTGAGCACTTACTAGTGATCTGATATGGTGACAGTTTAACCTGTCATACCAACCAGCTGCTGCGTACGTGAAAAGCGCCTCCGCCACACCTTTGTATATTATTACAAGTGTTTTGTGATTCAGTCCTCATCCCTCTCTTGACACTCTCGCCAATGAGTGGAATAGTTTCTTAGCGTTTTCACAGACTCTAAGAACGTGAGATGTTACGCCCATTCGTTCATCTAGGTCAACTCCAAGATATCTAACGCACTTGACCATTTTCATGTTTCGACCGTTTAGTGATATTGTTGTTGGTCGACTAGAGTCAAATTTGCCTTTTAGTTGCAGCATCACTGTTTTTTCTGCAGATAGTGATATTTTATTTGTTTCGCACCACTGTATAATGTTATTTATGGCGATTTGACCCTGGCGTTGAAGTTCAAGCCTCGAGTTGCCGTGCATCAGAATGACTTTGTCATCTGCAAATGCTATTTCGTCCAGGTTATTCATCATACTCGTGTTAAATACGATATTCCATATTAGGGGGCCAACGATTGACCCCTGAGGGCATCCTTTTGTAACTTGTTTTGTTACTGAACCATATTTGTCTCTGATTTTTGCGGTTCGGTTGCTGAAGTAACTCTTAAAAACATTCATGATGTTTCCAGGTATATTGTAAACTGATAGACTTGCAATGACACTAGGCCACGTTAAGTTATCAAATGCTCCAGCTATATCCAAGAAAATACCCATAACATATTTTGAACTTTGGGTTTTGATAGTGTTTGTTAGGCGGACTATCGCGTCCTCAGTAGACATGCTACGTCGGAAGTCGAATTGTTTCTCCGAGAATAGTCCGCTCTGTTCGATTCTTGGAGAGATACGAACCGCTAGTAGCCTTTCTAAGAGTTTCCCCATTACAGGTAGCAGCATGATTGGTCTATAAGATTTCGGAGCAAGTGGATCTCTATCCCCAGGTTTCCTGATTATAATCATTTTAACCTTTTTCCACACCTTCGGAAAGTAGCCAAATTTCAGGCAGCTGTTTAATAATTTTACTATGGAAGTCCCTATTATGGGCCAAGCCAGTTGGATTATTTCAGCGTTCAAGTTGTCAAGTCCGGGAGACTTGTTACGCTTAAAGCAAGTAAGGGCACTGTTGACCTCCTCCCATGTAAATGGGGGATCTTCAGCATCAGATATCCAACTATTGTTGGTGGCGATCTCGCGCATTTCTGCTTGAGGTCCAGTAACGTCAGGTGTTTCGTCCGGCAGAAGTGAGTTTAGTAACTCCAAGCGTGTGTCATGCCACGTATCTGTGACGACTCTATTTGTCTTCCTGATGGTGTTTAAGACTTCAGGTGGTCTTGCTTTGCCGGCGGCAAATTTATATACAAGTCCCCATGGGTCATTGTTGCCATGTTCCGTGACGTACCTTTGGAAACTACTTTGCTTAGCTATAAATACTTCATGGAAGTATTTATTCCTTGCCGCTCTAAAGAGAGACAATTTCAACTCTTTTGCTATTTGGTTCCTTTCCTTCTGGTATGCTCTTCTGAGCTTGTGCATCGAGGATCTAAGTTTCCTTAGATTTGAGTTCCACCAACTATTTCGCCTCTTTGCCACTCTCTTCTTTGGAATTGAGTTGTTGCAGACACTGGTTAACTGCGTTGTGATCAGCTCCACACGATCATCAGTTTCGTCAATCGAGTTAATTTCAGGAAGTGCTTCAACATTGTCCCAAGAGCCTACCAGGTGTCTAGCAAATAGACCCCAATCAGCTATCTTTATGGCAAATCTCGGAGTTTTGCTACTTGCAAGAGGACCATTCTGTGGCGCGTTTGATAGTTCAAACGTGATTACTCTATGGTCACTAGAGGTCCAATTTTCTCTTACACACCACCCAACTATCGAACCCAGCAATGCTGCGTTGACTATTGTTAGGTCAATGTTGGAGTTCCCGCTAGACGAGAACGTCGTTGCGTGTCCCTGCAAGTTTATTATGAAGAGGTCATTTCTAGACACGGAGTCCTCTACTTTTCTTCCGTTTTCATCGGTTAAACGGTCATGCTACATTTTACTTCTGGCATTGAAGTCTCCGACGATCATTACCTTTTTTTGTTGACCCGATAAAGAGCCTAGGATCGTTTCGATTTTGCACAGATGGTACTCGATCGGTTCACTATATTGGGCGTATATTGAAAGTAGGTAGAATGAACCAGTTTCCGATGATATTTCAACACATGTGCAGTGGCTATCACAAGCCTGAGTTAGCTTCATCATGTCCATGCCGACACCATGAATACTAATTGCAGTCTTGGGATTCTCAGAGCATCCTGTTGCTAATCTGGCTGTAGAAGGCATGTCGCTGATTTGACCATTGACAGAGTGTGGCTCTTGCATACATAGAATATCTATGTCGTGGGTGGAAATGCTTTCACATATTTCGGATCCGACTATTTTAGCGCCCTGCATGTTGAGGTGGGCGATTAGTAGGTTGCTGTTACAATTCCTTTGATTGTGACTAATCATCACGCTTAGTATTAAATCTTAGGCATTGCACAGCACTTTTGTATGCGTTACATGAGACGCGACCTACTTGGTGGTCATTTGGTTTTTGCATTTCTTTGCAGCTTGCGCAGCTGGCAGGTTTGTCTTTATTAGGACATCCCTTGAAGCCATGACCATGATGTGCACAGTGAGAGCAGGTCTCTGTATGCGCCCTACAATTCTTTGCAATGTGACCATATCGCTTGCACCTAAAGCACCTAGTTGGAGTGACATAATCTCTCACATGGCATCGAACCCAGTCCACGTGCAGTCTACCACACTTTAGCAACAAGTTTCTGGTTGCTGGTTCTACTTCTACCACCCAGTGAGCGGTCTCTTGGTTTCTCGCACCAGTTCTAAATAGAACCTTAAAATCTTTTTGATCCAGGCAGTTTTGTTTAATTAAACAGTTAGTTACCATGTCACCATCAAGATCAGAGCTGACGTCATAGATGATTACCTTCGGTAATCTCTTTATAGGCGCTGGTTCGGTGGCTACTAGACCCACGCCTTCCAGATCTTTGTTTTCCGTGAAAACTTTTAAATCGGAGGAAACTTCGACAGTAACCGCGACACCTTTCGGGCCGGCGTTCGTTACATAGTGAATCTTTACGTTCGATTCGCTAGGTCGGATAACTTCTTTGATCTTCTTTGTAATCTCGGTGGTCGTAAGGCTGGATTCATTATCACTTGCTGAGATAATTATCCGTTTTGTTGTCTGTTTTGGCCAGCGTTTTCTGTTTCTCCGTTTCTTTCGCTTTTTACCGACCACTTGCCAGTTTCCTCCGTCTCCTTTAGGATCGGTTTCCACGTTACTGATTTTGTCTGAATTAGCACTGGGAACTGAATCCCGTGCAGCCACCTTTGGTGCCTTTTCCACAGTAACCATTTTTGGTTCCTGGCTGCAAGTACACCTATGGTTGCGTGTTTCCTCCAGTTTACCAACAACCAGACTCGTTTCCGCAACCATCTCGAGGATATGGATTTTCATGTTTTTTATTTGCATGGATAGATCACGAAACTTAGGTTCGGTAAGTTTCGTGTTCTTGACTTGTTCAAGCATCGTTTCAAGAGAAACGATTTCAATCATGAGGTTCTCATGGGGTCGTTCGCTTTTTGCTACTTGACCACTACTGTTTGGCG
Organism: Nephrotoma appendiculata; assembly: GCA_947310385.1. Lineage (NCBI taxonomy): Eukaryota > Metazoa > Arthropoda > Insecta > Diptera > Tipulidae > Nephrotoma > Nephrotoma appendiculata. The sequence goes on from OX371223.1 coordinate 55,506,654, forward strand.
AAGTGTTCTCAACTTCAGCCGTCGTCTCATCATCGCCGACAAGCTCGGCATCTGAGGTTGAATCATTTAGATTCTCGTCTAATTTAGCCTTCTTAGAGGCTCGTTGAAAGTTATCTTCTTGCGAAGATGGACCCGGATCACGCCTTGACCCCTTACCCATATCTCTGGGTAAGCCGCTAAATAAATTTAGCTACGCTTGTTGTTTGATATTTAAATTAGCTTAAATATTTACTTTACTCCACTTGATACCCCCAAATCTATTGTACTTAAATCCCTTCACTAATTTTAGCCGTGCAGTGGATTTTTATTGCACGTTTACGGTGGGACCACTTTAAAAAGACTTTTTATAAAAAAAATATATATATATATGTATATATATATTTATGTCACGTCTTTCAATTTTTCTCGTTTTATTTTAATTTTTTAATCGCTTTAATAAGTTATAGGCAGCACTATTAACTTATCCCCGAGGGGAACGATGAGCTAATCGATTGAACGCTTTCAATGATCGTTTATGTGCTATTGTCCATTCGTCCCAGATGATGATTTTGCATTCTTGCAATCCTTAGCCATCGCCGAGTTCTTGGCAATTGAGCACACAGGTTTGTCATTCGTGTGGATATTCATCGGCAACTTCAACGCAGAATGTGCTGTACGGTCCTCGTCTAGTAATGTGGCTGCAATTCCCGATGCTGCAACGGCTAATGCTATTTGAGATGCATTGAAATTTTTTACGCTATTCTCACGAAATTCGCATGAGAATTTGTAAACATTTACCATACAATTTCTCATGAGAATAGCGTACAAAATCCCTGGCCAGAATAGTTTTACTTGTTCCACCGGGAGCATCGAGGAAGAATATTTCGCTGTTTCCTTATTCGTCAACTGCCTTCATCAATGCGACATTCATGTTATTCTTAGCTGACGCACATAAGCAGACACATGTCTTCGATTATGGTCAAAGCTTCGTTGCTTATCTCTCAATGTTGCAGTCTGAGCTCGATACAAAATGTCGTCAGCAATTTCGTCCTTGTATTTGTTCCACAATCCCAATGCGTTCAATGGATGACACGTCGCTATGATGATCGCGAAGAATGTACGAATTTGATTTGCCGGCGCAGAAACAGTAGCAACAAAATAGAAGGCTTTATCTTGTCGTGGATGAACGATGTACACACGGCCAAGCGCATCGGTCGAATACACATCGAGGTATCCTGCAACAGGTTGGCCTTTCTTTCGTTTGAAATTTTGTTGACGATTGGTTCCAAGCAAGTATAATAGCGTGGCATTTCGCAGTAAAGCAATGTTCGTGCGAACGGATCGCTTTGGCAAATTTTGAAGAAATTCGTGAATGTTGTAGCTGGTGATCATTCTGCCCGTTGTGCTGCATTAGCTTCCGTGAAAAAGACACGTTGTCAATTCTCAAAGTGCACCCACAAATGTTGAACAGTGGGGTGACGTTCGTGAAATGCAAATGAGAACGTGTAATGCAATTGGAATCTTGACACATTGTCATTTGCATCCAAAGCAGCAATGCCGAACACTGCCAGGTCGCTACCTTTGTTCATTTATTTGCAAACATATTGAATGGACTTAATGGAGTTATAGTACTCAACATTGCAATGTGTTGCGAATGTTTTCGATAGTAGATTGAAATACGGAACGATCCAGCGATTATCGACCACTACATCTTTTTATGTTCTTCCACGATCTTCGGGTGAACGACGCCGATATAGTAGATAACTCGTTTCCACTAATTGTGTATGCCAGCAACGGATGCGGATCTTATTTGGTGTATTTCGTGTTTATTGCGACTACCGCGAACATCCCCGGGTGAGCTTCTGGATCTGGTATTTCGGCGCTGGTGATTGAATTGATTTGATCTGGCCTGATTTTCTCAAATAACCGCAGCAGAATGTGTGCATGTGGTAATCCCCGCTTCTACCACTCTACTGAGTACATCCAATAACTTGGCTGTTTGAAAACTATCTGTTTAATGATGAAGTCCATTAGCGTCCTGACTTTTTCACACGTATGGTGACGTCGTGACGATCGCTGGAAGTTTGTCCTGGCAGTAGATTACCGGTAATTTCAGGCCATTTTGGATTGCATGTTAACGTGATGAACAACCCTGGCCGTACGTAATGCCGCACATACGTCATATCATCCTGCGCATATTCATGCATATGACGTATGCTGCCATTATATATCGCCGGGAGAATGGTCAATTGACCGACGTTGGTTGCATCGCCGTCCGAAGCGATGGCATCGTGCAGATGAATATACTGCTCGGATAGTAGTTTTGATTGATTAAAGCGGATGAAATTTAAACGTTCCATTTTAATCTTGACAGACATATCAACACAATCTCTCATATCAACAATCTCCTGTCATTTGCGAATACAACAAAAAAGATTGAATCAAATCGGTTCAGCCGTTCTCAACTGATGCGCTAGAAAAAAATTTCTAGTTAGACAATTTTTCTCTTCTAAAAGACCATCTGGATCGAATACGTGCAAAATTCCGTACAAAAACATCATTTTTCGATTTTCCGAATTTTCCGACTTTTCCAGATGCTGTATAAGATAGCGGAACTTTGACAGCGGAAAATAAGAGATTGCGCTACTCGCCGCAAGTGGCAGCACTAAAGAGAAATAATTTTGTTACGTAATTACCAACGGAAATTTTTCATTCATTATGTACCACTTTTTTCACTAAATAAAATATCCCAGCGGAAAAAAATATTAAAAGTGAACCTTAAAATGGCAAATTAATTGATCTCCGAAGTAAAGAAACTCGGTATATGAAATCTTGAAATTTAACAACAATCCGTCTATCCGCCATTTCTTCCACTAGTTTCCACTAAGCCAGAATTTTCAGTAGAATTTTTTGATTTAGACACATTAGTGGAAGTTTTTGAGATATTGGTCAAAAACTGAAAATTACATATGGCCGCAGAAAATCAAAAAATTCTAGGGAAAATTCTGGTCTATGAATTTTCCCCAAATTTTCCATATAGTCTCAGTATGACCTAAGCTACTAGAAAAACAACCGAAAGTATTGGTTACTAGTGGAAGTTTTTGAGATATTGGTCAAAAACTGAAAATCACATATGGCCGCAGAAAATCAAAAAATTCTACTGAAAATTCTGGTCTATGAATTTTCCCCAAATTTTCTATATAGTCTCAGTATGATCTAAGCGACTAGAAAATCAACCGAAAGTATTGGTTACTAGTGGAAGTTTTTGAGATAGTGGTCAAAAACTGAAAATAACATATTCCCGCAGAAAATCAAAAAATTCTACTGAAAATTCTGGTCTATGAATTTTCCTCAAACTTTCCATATAGCCTCAGTATGACCTAAGCTACTAGAAAAACAACCGAAAATATTGGTTACTAGTGGAAGTTTTTGAGATAGTGGTCAAAAACTGAAAATCACATATGGCCGCAGAAAATCAAAAAATTCTAGTGAAAATTCTGGTCTATGAATTTTCCCCAAATTTTCCATATAGTCTCAATAGGACCTAGGCTACTAGAAAAACAACCGAAAGTATTGGTTACTAGTGGAAGTTTTTGAGATATTGGTCAAAAACTAAAAATCACATATGGCCACAGAAAATCAAAAAATTCTGGTGAAAATTCTGGTCTATGAATTTTCCCCAAATTTTCCATATAGTCTCAGGATGACCTAGGCTACTAGAAAAACAACCGAAAGTATTGGTTACTATTGGAAGAAATGGCGGATAGACGGATTGTTGTTAAATTTCAAGATTTCATATACCGAGTTTCTTTACTTCGGAGATCAATTAATTTGCCATTTTAAGGTTCACTTTTAATATTTTATTCCGCTGGAATTTTTTAACTAGTGAAAAAAGTGGTACATAATGAATGAAAAATTTCCGCTGGTAATTACATAACAAAACTATTTCTCTTTAGTGATAGTGCTGCCACTTGCGGCGAGTAGCGCAATCTCTTATTTTCCGCTGTCAAAATTCCGCTATCTTATACAGCATCTTTTCCAGTGGACTTTCCCAACATTTTGTCTCTTAAGAAGCATCTCCTGGAAATTAGGAATACAGCAGAAAAAGATTGAGTCAAACCAGTGCGGCCGTTCTCAACTGGTGCGTTAGAAAAAAATATTCAATTTTCTTCGGATTTTTCCAGAAGCTTCCTAGTTTTCCACTCAGATTTTGCAATTTTTCTCTTCTAAAAGACCATTTGGATCGGATACCGGCAAAATCCCGTACAAAAACATCATTTTTCGATTTTCCGAGTTTTCCAACTTTTACGCTAGATTTTCCCAAAATTTTCTTTCGTAAGAACCATTTAATGGCAATTGCAAACACAACAAAACAAGATTAAGCCAAATCGGTTCAGCCGTTCTCAACTGAAGCGCTATAAAAATCAAATTCAATTTTCTTCGAGTTTTCCGGAAGTTTTCGAGTTTTTCACTAAGATTTTCCAATTTTTCTCTTCTAAAAACCATCTGGATCGAATACGTGCAAAAAAACCGTACAACAACATCATTTTTCGATTTTCCGAATTTTCCGATTTTTCCCATTTTCCCAAAATTTTCTTTCATACAAACCTTGTCCTGGAACACAAAAACAAAAAAATCAGCCAAATCCGTCGGGGCCGTTCTCAAGTGATGATCAGTCATACATGCGCCAATTGATTTTTATTAATATAGATAAAGTGATAAAAGTACACAAAAGTGAAAAACAATATTAAAAATGAAACAAAAAAAAAATGCATCCGGATGAGCATCTAAAATCCCAAGCAGTTTGTTTCCATCTTTTTGAACTGTGCTAATATTCTGGTTGAATTGTTCATCAATTTTGAATTAGCTCAGCTGATTCTCCTTATCTGCTGTCTCATCGCCACCACTCGATTCCACAAAGCCCAATGATTCCTACCAAGCCAATGGGACCCACACCATGATATTCATCGTTCTGTTCTAAATATTTGCCAACAGTCATTTTCAATATCTGCTCTCCATCGTTTACTCAATGCTCAACCTTCTGCTACAAATCGCTTACATCATCTTTTCGTTTGTCAAATATTAGGTGTACCATTGATGCAGTTTCCGCTCGATGTTTTCGTTGCCTGTTTTAATTTCTTAAATTAGACCGGGAACTGCTTCTCCCGTTTATCGTTAAGTTTTTCCTCTATTACCTTTTCAAACACATAACTATCAGGATCTACTTCTTGCAGTTTTGAAATCACTTTTCGGTAAATTATACTGCTTCATTTCATTTTTATCTACGTAACCGTTAAATCCTTAACTAATCCTTAAATCTTCTTCTAATATTTACAATCCCACCGCTATCACCAATTGTTACGAATTTGCCCTGTTAAATCCGGTTCCTATCACAAGCTTGTGAATACCGTTATAGAATTTAACGGTTACAACAACAATTCTCGTAATTCATACGGCTTCCGCAATATTCGCGAAAATACCGGTAATAGTCTTTGAATAATTTCCTAATATTTATTTAACACATATCTCTACAGGAATATTGTCGATTACACCACAACAATTTATTTTTCTTCCAAATGACTCACTCCTTGGGTACATTACACCGATTACAAAACTCTTATAAAAGTACCTCTAACTGACACTATTTTAACCTCGGTGCCACTAATCTCACAAAAATATTAGCATTGTTCTGAACTTTAGTGAACTTTAAGGTCGATTTTTTTGGCTAAACTATGAACTAAACTTTTGAGGTCACCTTACGCTATTCGCCGCCAGATTACAAACAAAAATTCTCTTCGCGATGTAACTTTTCAATTTAGTAAATGTCATTATTAGGTATTTAGTTCAAATGTGTTATTGTGTACAAATTTGTACAAATTGTTACGTGCCACGTTTTTTTAACATTTCGTAGTTTATTATTACATTTGCAGATAATGCAACTTCCATCTTCCTTAATATTTCCTTTATCCACGAAAAATCGACAATTTAGTATTTCGTAACAATATAACATTTCGTAACAATATTCTTACGATCTCGCTTATTGGATTATAGGGCAATTAATTTAGTAAGGACGACACGTTTATTTAACACAACTTGCTCATTTAAGGTTTAGTTTAGAACATTACTAAATTTTTTATGAGATTAGTGACATCTATGTTAAAGTAGTGGCGTTACAGATAGTTTTACAACTTTTTGTTTTGTTGTATAGCGGATTATAGGAGCCTAGACCAGACTAGAATACAATATTACTTCTGTAATATTATAAAAGTTTAAAGTTCACCCATTGTTTTAGTGAGTCAGTTCGGTATGCGGAAGTTCGGTATGCGATAGATTCAAAGTGAAAGGGTATAGCGGGAAAATAGTAACTGGCGTAATGTGAAAATAATAATGAAGTAGTAAATAATTGTGGAAATTACTTATTTTTGTAATTTAATACACAATTCCCTTAGACGTATCACTTCATGCGACGTGACTATGGATCTTCCTGGTTACTAGATTTTAAAAACAAAATTTACTAAATAATTTTGTGATAAACTCTCAATAGCAACCATTCATTACACGGTCAATATTAACGTCAATACCTTCTAAGATATTATATTGATCGTATAATGTGATGAAACAAGTAGGTACCCTCCAAACATTGCGTAACATTTACGTACAGTTTACGAAGACTTGTTTATACTAAAGTCCTCGTAAATGTTACGCATATACGTAAAGAAAAAGTTGTGTAAACGAACACTTCGTCACAAGAGAAATGAAACTATTTTACGAAGCTTTGTATATGTGTTGGTAACAATAATTGTCTTCGCAAATTCCGCGAGTTAGCGTAAAGTTAACGAACGGTTTAAACATGTGAATGCGAACATATTTCATTTCGGGGTTTGCTCATTTTTACGCGGGATTTATTACCATTTTAGATTATTTTTTAATAAATATTTTTTCGAAAAATAAAAAAACCGAGAATTCTTTTCCAATGTTATTTTATTTTTTTTATCTTGATTAAATTTATACTTATTACGATAAATATATACATATTAACATTTTAATAAGATTGATTAACAACAAGTGATATGGGTTTTTACCTTTTATAAGCTCCATGATATAGTATCCCTTCACAGCAATATTGCCATGTTGGCCATGCCATGAAAATGTTGATGCTGCTTCGTCTGTGATGATATCCTTCAAACAACCTCTCAAATATTTTTGAAGTGATAAATCACTAATTGCTTTAAAGTGACTGGTCTATAAAAGGTTCGAAAATAAATTATATAAACTTTGTTATTCAGGATGTTAAAATTTAATGTTGCTTACCAAAATATTTTCCTTTTCTAAATTAGTTTTAACTTCACATTCCAGAGCTTTAAATTGTTTTGGTGATGTGGCTGGTATATTTAAAATATGACACTGCTCTATATTTACTAAAATTATTAGTTATTTTTAATTAAACACAAAAAAACAAAATGGAGATCACAAACGTAATATATTTCACTAAACAACTTATCCGAATGAAGCACGTATAAAAATATTACATTTGTATACCATATGCGAATACCATACGAAATAAAAATATATATATAAAAACAAACGAAATAGTTGTACGTGTATTGGTATTCCATTGTTAATGAGTGTACGTAAAGTTTACGTTTTCGTAAAGAATTTAACGTATACATTTTTTTGTTGGGAGGGTAATGATGTGCGGTATTGACGACTATCCGGATTTTCTGATTTTGATACATCATTACTGAGACTTGGTAGGGAATTTCTTTTAAATATTGTCATTATTAAATGACCGTGCGTGTAGGTTTGCATCATTACACTTTTCATTACACACTCTGTAGTATGGTACACAACTACAATTGTCAATTTTCTTTTAAATTTTGTGGTTAGTATAATATGTATACAAATATTTATAGTTACATATAAATTTAATAAAAATGAGTGTTTTATGTGCGGACGATATCTACGAGACAATCGAAATAAGCGAGTTAGAATTATCTAATATTGAAACATCCATCGAATATGGAAGCGAGCGGAATTTCGAAGACGTCGATCTTCGACAATTTATAGAAATGTACGAAGCTTTGTCAGAACTATGAAATCCAACAAATCCAAATTATATAAATAAAAGTTAGCGAAATGCAGGTTTGGATAAACTTTTGGAGACATATAGAAAAAACTAGTAAACAGTAATACACTACGTACTAATTATAGATGGGAATTAAAAAAAATATTAGCATCCAAGAGCTCGGGTTGCGGGACGGATGAAATATATACACCAACCAGCTATGTTTTTTATGCCTTACAATTCCTTGACAAATTTGAGCAGCCAGTGAATAGCAATGTGCAGGTAGTGAACGAGGTATAGTATATAGTATTTATTAATTTATAAACAAAATTAGGTGTTTATTATTTATTTATCTATATATATAAAACAAAGTCGGGTTAGTTACACCATTTATAACTGAAGAACGGCTGGACCGATTTTTATGATCTTTCTTTTGTTGAGTTTGACTCCGTTCCGAATAGCATAATAACTATTAAAACATTGGAAAAATTCACCAACAAAAAAGTTATCAAGAAAATTCATTTTCTCATATATTTAGTACATTTTGTTTTTTTTTATTTTGTTCGTCTCAATACAGTGGTGGTTTAGGAAAAAAGAAAAGTCGGAAAAACTCAAAAGAGAGCGCGTGGCGCTATGTGATGAAACTTCAGCTGACGACAAACATGCGAGTTGCGTTGTTAAACCAGAGACAACCTAACAGAGATATTTCATTCTATGTAAACGTAAAAATTTAAACTGCGAGTTTATTTTCTGTAAACAGCCGCAAACAACCAAAAATATTTTGTTTTTTTGCGTAAACGTATACGCAGTTTAACGAAAAATGACAGATACAACGATGACATTGGAATTGTCAGAAATATATTTTGTTTTCATTTTTTAGCTCGAACGAAAAATTTAATTTGATTGTCTGTGGTTAAATGATCTATCTGCCAAAGATTTCTCCAAGCAATTGCTGACTATCGGTAATGGCCATGTTCCGTTGACGAATCGAACAGATTGATTTCGTTTCCTCTGAACTTTTGCAATTTTGTCTCAACGAAGAACGAGCTCATCAACAAAGTGTTCCCGAATAATATTACTAACCACAAAAATCACAATTGGGTGAGTGAACGAGTAATTCTTGCGGCAAAGAACAAAAATGGGGATCACTTAAATTTCACAATTCAAAATCTAATCGTCGGTCCACTTCATTCCTTCAAATCTATCGACTGTGTGACAAACAAAGACGAAGCAACCAACTGTCCAACTGAATTTTTAAACTCATTGGATCTGGTTAGCTTGCCCCCGCACAATTTACAACTGAAAGTTGGTGTATTGCCGGTAATCATCATGCTACGAAACCTGAATCAACCAAAACTATATAACGGAACGCGTTTTATTTTGAGAAATCTCAAGGAAAGTTCAAAGGTGAGGAAGTTCTCATTCCGAGAGTTCTGTTGATCTCAACCGATATGCCATTCGAGTTTAAACGAATTCAATTTCCGATTCGTCTTGCATTCGCCATGACGATCAACAGATCACAAGGTCCATCCTTGAGTGTTTGTGGCCTGAATCTAGAAAATGAATGTTTCACGGCCAATTGTACATAGCATGTTCACGTGTCGGCAAACCATCCGATTTAAAACAAAAAATGTCGTATATCACAAGATGTTTTACTGAAGGGAATCGACCCTATTGCAACCTACTCAGGAAATAGTTTAAAAGAAAGTAGTGCAACAATGCTACGCGAATCATTTCGAATCAATTCAATAAAACGAATTCCTTGCTGCCACGTGAATTACATTCATTTCAATGTAATTAAAATATATTTCATTTTGATTGAATTTAATTAATTTGGAGTATTCATTTTATCCGCCCCGGAGGTCTCGGGTTCAATTCCCGGTAGTGACAAGGAAAAAATTGCACGGCTGGTTTAGGATCAATGAATTAATCACTCATTAGTCATTAACCGAAATGAAAATATGATTATTAAACCTCATTTAAGGCAGCCAAATCTCTTGATGGGGTATAGTGCCAGAGAGAGAGAGAGAGAGAGAGAGAAATTCATTTTATCTTAATAAAAAAACTCAATTTAATTAAGCTATAATAACTTTAAGCAACATTTATTGATTTTGAGGCGGTACGAAGTTCGCCGGGTCAGCTAGTTTTATATAAAAAAAACGACGAGATTGTATCAGAGACACGATCCATTAACGTAGGACTACGTGATAATCAGAAAAGTTAATTTATACATTTAATTGAAACCAAAGTTTTTTTTTTATGATAAGTAGATATTTAACTTTATTTACAATAAAATAATATTACAATAAAATTATAATGTCAATTCCCCAATGGATTTACTGTCCCTTAAAGGGAAATTAACATTATAATAAACATATTTCTCATACATGTGTCAGATATAAGCATTTCAAAGTTATACAATTTACAAAATGTAATTATTTACCAAATCTCTATAATAGATCTTTAATTGTTTCTTGAATTGATGAATATTCATTACGGTTTTCAATGACTCAGGCAATCTGTTGTAAATTTGGGGACCGGAAAAATCGGATTGATCTGCGTCCAAATTCGTTTGTAATAGATCCGCATGATATGTTATTAGCAAATCTGGTTCCATATTTATGATTACTATTACTAAATTCTAAATTAGATAAGGTAGACGAGACATTTAATGTCCTGTACATATACAATGAGACTTGGTAATCATACAGCGCACCCAACGGCAAAATTCCTTTGGATTCAATTTCATATAAATACAATGATGATACTCGAAAAGGGAGCTTCAAGAAAGCTTTCACCCTTTTGTTTTGGATGATTTGAAGAGGTTTTAACCTGCTCTGACTTGCCGTTCCGTAAACAACAATTCCATAAAGAATTCTGGGATGAATAATTGCAAAGTACAAAGTTTAGAATTAAAACTAAAAATGATTTTTATTCTTTTTTATTTCAAAATTATATTTATATAAAAATATTAACATATTCTGCTACGTTATTGCAAATATAGGCCTATGATAGTAAAAATAAGTTATGAAATTCCTACATGAAACATTATCCACATTTCTGACAAATATAATATCTAAACAACTGTCACTTAGGGTGGTTGTATCTGCGCTGGAAACCAACCTCAAATTGAATTTTTCTTGCATGAAGTCGATGAATTGATGATTTTCTTCCTTTCTAATATTACAGTTAAAGTCACCCCATAGCATAATCGGAATCGTGTCTTGACGTTTCTCGTTGATAGATGATGTACGTTTCAGCGTATAACATAGCAAACGTTGCAGCAAGAAGCATCGCATATCAGATTGAGTCGTATTGAGCGAGATATAAACAGAGAATGCAATTGTTTTGTGATTGTTGATGACCGCTTCTGCCCCACAGATATCACCGAACCTGTCAAAATTACTGTCAACATTCGCGAACATGTATGGCACGGCCATAGTGATAGCACCGTTCTTTTCATATATAGCAACACCGCCTGCTCTTTCGGTGTCTCTCTTAAACTTAGTTATGCAGTTAAATCCATTTATATTTATTGTCGCATCGTTGTCAAGCCAAGTTTCGCTAATAACCAACCAATCTGCTCTCAGTAGAACATCGTCGCTCTCCAGATCTCCACTATGTGCCAACAAACCCTGAACGTTGAGAGTCAGGAGTCTCAGATTAGAGGCTCCGTCAATGAATTCTCTTATATTGTCGCAGATGGTTTTCACCCTATGGTTGTTCAACCGTTTTAGTTCCGATTGCAACTCTCTAATTTTCGGTGCGGTACTACCCTTACCGTGATGGAACTGGAAATCGTTTGCTGCGTTGGTGAGGTAAAGGCCGTCCATCGAAGTGACACGCGATTGTATGTGCAGATATAGCGTGGTAGAAGGTTGCACAGCTGTATCCGCAAACGTAGAAATTTATCCGGCAATTGTCTTCCTATTATCGAGCGCGATTGAAAATATCAACAAAGACTTAAGACATCGTTATAAATTTATTTTATTAATATTGATTGCTGCGACTACTGGTTATGTTCCTTCGATGTTTCCTCGTTGATCGCCAAAATGTAAGAGACCGTAAAATTGATGTAAATTAATTAGTTTTGTCAAAACAAGAAATATTGAGCAAAGGTACTAAAATGCAGCGAATTCAAAATGTTGCGCAATTATTGATTTAGTACTAATTTACATAAATCGCACTCGTTCTCAATTAGTATTCTAGTACAAATTGATCGACATTTTTGGTTTGATTGACATTCACAATAAATGTCAGAAAGTTTACATAATAAATGGATATGAAACAAAGATACGTATTAAAACTAATTAATAAATAATAATTATAAGATTACATAATTCTAATTCTAATTTTAGGTTAATAAATGATGTTAAGCAGCTAGAGTTCCAGGTAGAATGGTAAGTGTATGTTGTTGATCCAAATATGTTTTCTTTATTTTAGGTTTGTGATGAATCTGGAATGTCAGCTGATCCGTAGTTTATTATATCAGTGACGAAAACTGGAATGTCAGCTGATCTTGTTTACTACTTTCGATGGCCATCCACAGTTAATTGATCCGTAGTGATATATTTAAATAAATGTTAAGTGTGTATTTCTGAACCAGTGGTTTTTTATTTCAATTGGTTCAACAGCGATAAACCGACGTAAAGAAGTTATTGGTCTTATGTTTTATTGTACTCAAAAACGATCTGTTTAAATGTGCCTCCCTGCGACTTGTGAATCGTGAGTGCGCACGCTGGTACCAACGAGAATTGAGAGCGACGGCACTTTATGTGGGAACTCAACGTAATAGTGGTGTTTCTCTTTACAATCGGCGTCCAGTTCTGCCGCAATACGCCCTGCTTCGAGACAACGAGAGGTCTCGATTTTATTCGCAGCTTGCATCCGATATACTCATTCTCAAAATGAAGCCATATCCTTTTCAAAATGTCGTCTTCAAACTCTAGATGCTGGAGCTCACCAATTGCGCCATTTACAATTCCATCCACGACATCTATATTAGTCTTGATCATAAAAGGCATTCCGACACACAGCTTTAATAGATACGTCAAACCTCCTGTCTCGATAACATTCATATTATGCACCTTATTCCGCGCACTTGCCAACTGCTCCTGATTTCTGTAGCCAGTATAAATATCTTCTGCCTTGCTTTCTAATGAAGCGGTGTACGCCTGCATGTTGTAATTATCCACATCAATGTTGCGGTGGAATAGTCTAACAGCGCTCGGTACGTTTTGTCGACACTATTCAGTTGTTCTAAATCTGAGGTTGATTAAATCGATCTCCTCACGACGTTATCTAAATCGCTGCCGTCAGTGCTAACTCGTAACTCGTACTTTTGAATGATATTGAGAGTCCATACGTCTGTAGAGTTTTCTTCTAAACCCTCATTATCCATCTGCTGATGTCTCTTGTGCGACTTAGTCCTTTCATGCGGCCAGGTGGTCGGTATAAATGTGATATGTCTACTCGCCTCGGACATCGGTTGCCGCAATGAATACCAGGCCGCCTCTTGTCTTGGTCGGGATAATACTCTTGCAATTGTATGAGGTCCCGGTGCAAATTGCTTATGCCTCGATTCGTCTTGTTGACATATTCAACAACGTAAGCTGCGCAAGAATACTCATCTAAGATGAACTGAAGATCCATATTTGATTCCAAAACGCTAGCAATCCATGGATTAAATGTATATTAGTCCACAGTTCGCACGCACTACATTGATATAGTAGTCTGTTGTCAAGTTGTTATCGATCAGAAACTCATCAATAGTGTCATAATGCTTGATTTCCAGAGCCCCACGTTGTAAGAGCCCGTGTTTTGTCCATCGGCCAATACGGAATGTTAAAGCAGCAGCTGTTCTCTGACTTTTTGTAGCATGTAAACATATGCTTATGAACCTGATTTGAATACGTCAAGGGCAAATCATCGACTGAGACCGAACATAGGTCGGTGATTAGTTTCACAGTCAGTGGCATATTTTCGCTGACCGTTTCGCGTTGATCGTTATTAAGCCACAGAAGAATGTGCGCGTGTGGACTGCCTCGATGTTGAAATTCAATTCGCGTGAAGTGGTCGATAACGTGACATTTTCCGAATGGATTCTGGGCAGCATTCGAATTTGAAATGAGACGTATTATAATATCAACCAATTTATTAAAATAATCGCAGCAGGTCACTGGGTCTTCGTTCACTAGGGTCGATCGTCTCAGCGCATTTAGCTCTAACATGGGATCCTGTAATTTAACGCCACCGCGTAATCCTTGCTCAGTTTGTAAAAAATTTTAAGCAAGTTTGGCCACTGGATTTCATTCGCACTCATAGTTAAGAACATTGTGGGCTTTCCGAGCTGCCTGATCATAGCAAATAGATCTCTTTTTCGAGCATTCCAATACTGAACTGCGAATTCGGAACTGATTTTAAAAATGATAAATTTTTCTCCACGCATTCATGAAGGAAAGCTCTATCCTAAATCATTCGACGAGTTACGTTCCTGGTCGAACCGAGACATTTAAATATTGAATACAATCCCTCTGTTACCCGCAAACGAAGAATCTTCATAGCCATATACAAAACGTGACTCGGAGTCACACCGCGTCTGTCTCGCCGACGTATTTCACTAGTAGCCATCATAAATGGAGTGACGCGCACTTGTTGTTTAAACGATCTAGGATGGCAGAAATAAATGGCTGGGAAAGACAGTTCCTCAGCGTAATCATCATAAATGATTGAAAGCGGTTGCCTATTTTGGCCCGAGGCGATCTCCAAACATTTGCTTTCATTTCATAGCATAGTTTGCTGTTGTCCAATAAAAAATTCAACTTCGTTGTTTGCTTCTATGTTCTCCAAATCAATAAGCCCATCGCCATTTCTAGCCTGCGATAAGAATTCCCAATTTACACGGATATCAAATCGTCGGTATAATGGTGTGTCTTCCAGGTAACATTAAATGCACAATCATCGTCTAACTGCCGTGGCAACTGTTTCACCATATTGTCAACATTTACGGGTACGTTTATAATTTGTCCGATTATTTTATAACTACCAGTATGTTGTCTCAATCGACGTATTTGCATAAAAGGTAGCCGGGGAGAAATCAAACGTTCACTAATCGGATCGAGCGGAAGCAAGTGTGATGGGTACTCTGGATATTTGAAACCATTTGTTTTGGAGAGACTGGGTATTTTGTTACCATTTACACTTTTTTTAGAAGTAGTGCACAATTTAAAGTTGGAAATGTGCTCTTCAGGAAACTCTGTCTGCAGTAACTGGATTTCTTTAGATAAAACAGGTTTCAAATCGCTCTTAAACCATACTCTGTCACAAATGCTACAAACATGTCCAAACTCGTTGTTGATAAATAATTTCTGGAATTTGGCGGTGGCGAGTAAATACCTACGTTGATAATCAGAGGAACGGGTGTAGCAATCCTCCGTAGGTTCGACTAGTATTGATTGGTGCGGCCGGTGCGCAATTGTTAAATTGACACCTACGTTTTCTTTATGTAGATCTGACTGTCTAATATTCTTTCGGGCTCTGTACTCTCGGATCAGCTGGACATTGGTTTTTGGTGCACGTGTCGTAATTGTTAAATTTTTCGAAGCAGTAGTTTCTTGCTTTCTACCAGCCTGTTAAACTGAGCCCTTTGGCGCGCTCTATACGCTTGCGACCGCTGGACAGAAGTCTTTGGCGCCTGATTCGTCAATGAAATATCTAGGCTGGATGTGTCTACCTCTAATTCAATTGCCGGGCTGAAATGGAGTCTAGCTCGGGAAGTAGACGGCTGAGGTTCGGAAACATTGACGGGTTCTCTTATCTCTCTCAATGGGCACAGTTCCTTGAACTTTCGTTTTCGCTCGTTAATGATATTTTGAGGTTGCTTTGGAAATTTAAAATCTGCTTCGAATGAGTCCATTTCTTCTAGCGACTCGTTCAACTGCGGTTTATCGCGAGAAGTTGATGGTTGGGGCTCGCGACCGAAGCTCATGAATTAAGAATTAATTTTTGTAATTTTGGAAAAAGTTTGTATAGGGAAATACAAAACTTAAGAATAAAAAAAATTTTGAGAAAGTTAGTACGAAAATAGAAAACTTAAGAACAAAAACATTAGACTAATTACCGATTCCTTATTCCAGTTTTCAAAATAAATTTTAATGATCCAATGAATTTTATTTTTCGCTCTTCGCTCTATTAGTAACAAAAACCAACTAAACACAAAACAATGTACAAACCGAAAGTTTTAAATTTTATACAGTAACCCATGCTTTTATATTCATGATGATAGAACAAAACATTTATATTGATGTGGATTTGGTTATTTTGATGTTACTGTATGTGTAATCGAAGAATAGCTATATCAAATTATTAAATCAAATTAATTTCCGATCATTTGGAAACTTTGAAGACCTTTAACTCTAAAATCCAACTATTTTTGGAATTGACCTTTGCGGTTATATACTTTTCTAGAAAAGCAAAACTTATACAGCATAAAAAAAATAAAAATCTACACAATATTTATATATAAGAGAATAAATTTTTTTTAGAATTTTTAATTATTTTTTTTGACTATGAAACAATATGGCGTGTGGTGGTCTGATCAAGTTCATTACTGTGTACATAAAACTCAAATAAAAATATGTATTTATAGGTTTTTATTTTAAGTTTTTTTAATCCACAAATTAATTTTTAATTTTATTTGTTTTTTACCGTTTACAAAACCTTACAATATTTCATCAAGAGATTATTTACTTTAATAACATAAATACGTATTTTCGTGACGTGACGTCATCATTTTCGTTACACATTACAATTTAGATTTGTACCCCATATATAATGAAAACAAAGACGTAGTCCTACGTCAAAAGTTTATTTTATACAACTAGCTAGCTATGCATTATATTTTCCCTCATTATTATAATAATGGCAAAAGTTTTCACGTACTTCCTTAGCATCTGATGGACTATTTCTATTTAGAGTTGTTTGTAAATTCACAAATTGGTAGTCATCTGTAGTCCCGGTATTATTTGGTGCCAAATATGCTATGTTATTCTCCTTCACCAGGAAATTATCAAGATAACAAGCTGCCACGGTTATTGTTTCAGCTTTTTTGGGTTCTAGACAGATGGCTTTTTGAAAAATGCCGAATCTTGATGCTAAAATCAGAAATGCATTTTCAACAACCACACGAGCTCTTGACAATCTATTATTATAGATATGCTTCATTTAATGTTTTTGAGCGAATGGTATCATTACATTGACGTGTAACGCAAACGCCTCGTCCGCTACGAAAGCAAATGGAAATTTTGCGTTTATATTGAGTAACGAAGTAGGAATCGGCAAGTTGAGTGAATTTTGTTGCAAACGCTTCCTAAATTCAAAATAATTAAATACGCCTCCATCTGAAATTCGGCCATTCATTCCAGCGTCAACCATAATAAACTCCTTTAGTGCCTTGACGATCGCCAACAAAACGATGCTATAAAATCCTTTATAGTTGTAATACAGGGCACCTGAATTTCGTGGTTTTCTAATGGCAATATGCTTCTCATCCATTGCTCCCAATATATTATAAAAGTTGTGTAAATTTCCAAAATTTTAGGAAATATTAACCCATTCTTCGGGGGTATTCGGAAACTAACAATAAATAATAAATATCAAATTAAACTTAAAAATTAGATTATGTCCAACGAAGAAAATACAAAAAATTTATTAATTTTTTTCAGACTAGTGAAAGTGACAACAGGGAATAATCGCCGATACGAGCGACTTGCTCAGCATCAAGATCGTCTATTCTGCCACCACAAATATGACCATTATAAACCAACAAACAAAGATATGTAGGACAAACGGCTATGCGTAATGAGCTTCTACACAAAACATGTAAATACTTAGATGATTCCCAAGATCAAAAACAAAAAATACCAACAATTTGTCAGGCTTGGGGTGAACAACTAATTAAGTTGGATTCCAAACAGAGAATTTTTGCAGAAAAAGCTGTCAATGACGTGTTGTTTCATGCAGCTTTGGGGAACCTTGATATAAATCTTGTAAAAATTAATGAAGATAAGAGGCAATGGACAGTGGTAATACCACACCTATCTCAATATCACCTGTTGATGAAGAACCGTCTCAAATAATTCAAAATTTTTTCAAAAATTTTAAAGAATAAAAATTTTAATTTATATATAAAAAAATAAAATTTATTATCTAATGAATTATTGAAATTATTAAATGAATTATTTACTAATGAATTTAGTCTGAAGTTTTATTTAATACACTTTAAACAAAGTAATACTTATACCTTTGCGTAGTCTTGCAAGACATAAATGGCATTTCGCATGTCTCAAGAATGGCTTTACTTATTGAAGATGGTGATATTATAGTCGAATATTTCAAGTCTTGGAAATTTTTTCCTGTTGCAATATACCTCAAAGTCAAAGCCAATCTTTCATTGACAGAAATGCTTTTCCTCATGGTGGTATCTTCTCTTACCAGAAAGTTGAACCATTAGTAAAAGTTTCTCAAATTGTTCTTGATTCATTCTAAAATAATTTTGATAGTCAGTGGCTTCACTTATTTCTTTTAGAAGAACGGTGTGAGAATAGTTATCTCGTTTTTTTAGCTACTCCTTCATCCAGCGTTTTCGCTTCACAGTTTTTTGTGAGAAAAGCGGTTTTATTATAGCAAGACACGCTTCTTTTTTTCGATCCATAACTTATAACTTTTAAAGAAATTTCTTCGCAAATAATGTACACTT
The DNA here is from genome assembly GCA_947310385.1 of Nephrotoma appendiculata. Classification (NCBI taxonomy): domain Eukaryota; kingdom Metazoa; phylum Arthropoda; class Insecta; order Diptera; family Tipulidae; genus Nephrotoma; species Nephrotoma appendiculata. Next base: position 55,525,454 of record OX371223.1, read on the forward strand.
AGCAATAATGACAGCAGTAATGATGAAATTAATGTCAATTAAAAATGATTGTGTAATGTTGAAAAATAATGAAGTAGTATTGATGCATGTTTTAAGATATAATGACATTACCGGTATTGACGTTAATATTGACCGTGTAATGGATCCTAAATTTTTTTAAATCTTAGTTGGCTGCATTAGTTTGAAATTTGTTTTATTTATTTGTCACGTCAAAATTTCAAGTGATAGAAATTGTCGTTTGAAGTGATAGCAGTCGCAAGAAAGTATTTGTAAAGTAGCATACTAAGATTTAAAAAACAGCCAAAACGATTTTATTGAACAACTATTTTGTATGTTTCGATTTAATGATCTAGTAAGCAAAAACATCACTTGAAGTGATGCGACTAGTAGAATAGGGGTGTTAGTGTTGGTAAAATAAGAGTGGGAAAATTCTTTCGAAAATATTCCAGTAGTGGTGTAAGTGTTTCACAACTATTTGGAATTTATTGAGTGATTATTTCCGGCATTTTGACGAATATTCCGGAAGCGGTATAAATTACAAGAATGGGTGGTGTAACCGTCAAATTTTGAAACGATATTCACATTCTAGTAATACGAACCGAATTTGACAGGCTACAATTGTAACAGTATCTTATACCCAGAACTCTGTAATAAACAGCATAGTAAGCCATGAAAAAATGTCTGAAAACATCAAAATTGTCATTTTGAATGATCATTCAAATACAAACACTTATAAATTTTTTAGTTGGGACTAAACTGGCCATTTCATAATCAGTCCTGATGAAAAATGGTATCTATACATTTTACACGATATAAATAAATTTTAAACTGGAGGGTACTCGGCTATTTCTTAATTAAATTTTGTAAAAGTTGCATCACGTACAGGGACAATTCGGAAAAAATTTATGAATTACAAATTTCAAGTCCTTGAAGTTAGCCCGAAAATCCATCCCGAATTTTTTGGTGTATTTCTTGACTAAAGTGTAGTCAACCCGAAAAAGTGTAGTCGTTACAAAAATGTAATGCTACCCCGAAACCCCGAACTTTTTGAGCACATCTTGCATAAAAGCAATTGTTACATAAACATTTAGGATTATCCCGAAATTAAAATCTAATTCAAATTTGATTTTAATTTACACATTTTTAATAAAAATTTTTTCAAAACTGTCAATAATTGTTGCAACCTCTTATTGTGGACTAACCGTGCAATATTATAATTTTATAAAAAACATTTTAATAAAAATTAAAAATGTGTAAATTAAAATTAAATTTTTATTAGATTTTAATTTGATTGAAATGATCATAAAGGTCGAGGTTTCGGGAAAGCACTACATTTTTGTAACGACTACACTTTTTTCGGGTTGACTATACTTTAGCCAAGAAATACACCAAAAAATTCGGGATGGAATTTCGGGCTAACTTCACCGACTTCAAATTTCACTATAATTTTTTGATTTTCTGCGGCCATATAAATTATTTTTAGTTTTTTGGCAGAAAAAATCAAAAAATTATAGTGAAAATTCTAGTCCATTAATTTTCCCCAAATTTTCCTAGTTGTCTCAATATGACCTAAGTAAGCTATTAGAAAAACAACCGAAAGTATTGGTTATTAGTGGAAGTTTTTGAGATATTGGCCAAAATCTGAAAATAACTTCATAGTGGTTAAAGCTTTGGCGTTTGGATCGGGAGGTAACGGGTTCGAATCCCGATAGGGGTTGAATGCAAAAAAACATTTTCATCAACAGTTTACGATCTGTGATTAAAAAGAACACAACTACGATCCCTATACTCATGACATGGAGCTGTGGAATGCGCAGATGTTACCTTAAATCGGCTCTATAGACGTACGTCTTCGATTTGGCAGATGATGCGTAAAGTAAAACGGAAAAATAAATCTCGAAAGAGCAGGGAGTTTTTCAGCCCCAAAACAGATGGCATGGGTTGAAAAAAAAGCTTATATGGCCTTTATATGTTCCTGCATGCGACTTATATGTTTCTGCATGCGAATTTTATAAAATTTAATTAAGAAATAGCCAAGTTCTCTCCACTTTAAATTTATTTATATGTGGTTATTAAATGGCCAGTTTAGTCCAGCACGAACAGGTCCTAGAATTTTGTCCAAAACTTACTATAAAATCCCTTAAAATGGCGGAAAGACGGAATATTGTTAAATTTCAAGATTTTCTATACCGAGTACGATTTTAAGGATCACTTTTAATATTTTATTGCGCTGAGATATTTTATTTAGTGAAAAAGTGATAAGTTCGCTTCCAAATTTTAATAGGAAGTGCTGTCATCGGATATACACAGGTGTGTAAAGTTTATATAAAATCGGGGTCAAAAATTGATTACAACATTTGGTCGGTCACCCTACGCGAAGTTAATATAGAGATTCCGGATGTCCGATGTTGACCTATTATTACACATTCCTCTTATATTTTACCATCTAACTCTATGCCGAAGTTCGTTTGCTATCTTTTACGTAGTAAACTAAAGTAAAGTAATAATGAAGCATTTTGACCTGCCCTTTTTGCAGATTTACTGCCGAAGTCTAAAAGTCCACAGCCCAGGCGGATTGATCGATCGAAGTGCAACTTCATATTTAAGCTTTTTCCATAAATTAGGATATTAAGGGTATAACATACTTTCGTGGTAAAACAAGGTCGAGTCTTGGCCACAACCTATTCGCCACTCCATTTTTTTCTTCCTGTCCTTGGGTTTCTTTAGCATTCTTACAAATGGTATATTGATGTAAATCTGGATGAAATATCGACTTCTTGGTAGATGTTCTGCTTCCAATTACGAGGTAAAAGTGAAATAGTGATACATTTATAACTTAAATCAAATCAAGGAATTTTCTTGTGTCAATCTCAGAGATATCTTGATCTTGCAGGGAAAAAGTGGGCATTCATTTGCATCTACCGATTAAATAACGGGTCAATTAATGCCTTTTGTGATGATTTTGAAAATTTATTGCGTACACTTACAATAGATAACGTAGCTATATACTTGGAGATCTTAATCTAAACCTGTTAGATACCAATGAATCGCACGGTTACCAAACAATGTTGGCTTCCTATGGTTTAATCAGCTTTTTAAACGAACCAACTAGAATGCAAGCTTGTACATTAACATTAGCAACCTTCCGATTCAATTTTTTGACCATAATTTGATTATAGTCTATATATCTCCATCAACTTCAAGTTCAGTTACTGTCAACTGTAGGTCAAATTTATCACATGTTAATTACACTAAACTAAATGATCTTGTAAAATTTGAAAATTAGAATTCTGTATATTTCCAATCCGATTGCAATGTGACTTTTGAAAATTTTGTCAATATTCTAAGATTTCACATGTTATCATCCACTTCCATCACTGAAAATCCACTGAATAATAAACATTTGCATAAGATGAATAAATTGAAAAAATTCTCCAAGAAGCTCAAACGATATCCTGACAACAAGAGACTGGAAAAATATATAGTCAAGCTATCAAAGCAGATACAAGTTGATGTTCGTACTGCAAAAAATCTCTTCTACAAGAACAAATTTGATTCATTCATTAATAATTCCAAGGCTACCTGGAAAATAGTGGATGAAGTGTTACGACGTATTTCTCAAAATAAGCACATAGCTCAAATATATCAATTGCGAACTGAAAATATCCTCACGTGTTCAAAGTCCATTTACAACGAATTTAATAACAAAGAAATAAATTCTAAATTAAGTACGATAAATAATGAAAATTAAGCGGAAATTCTTTTAGCGAATAACTTTGTTGTTAAAAACTGCGCTTGGTGCTTAGTATATATTTTAAAATTTTTGTATAACCTGAGCCTAGACAATGGAGTTTTTCCAAATATTCTAAAATTAGCAATTGTAATTCCGATTTTTAAAAAAGGCGATGAATTGCAATTAAACAATTACATAACGATTTCTCTACTAAGCACCTTATAAAACGACGATTAGTGTGTTATCTTAATAAAATTGATTTTTTTACACAATAAACAATATGGATTTACCGCTGGTAAATCCACTGAAGAAGCACAAGATTTCCTTAGTCAGATACATACAGCTATGAACAATTCGCAGAAGCCTACAGCATTATTTATGGACATTTCTAAAGCTTTTTTTTTAAATTTTAGGTTTGTTTAGAAGCTACCTTCAAAATCGGCATCAGATTGTTAGAATAGGTGTAACTTTAAGTGACCCGCGCACTGTAAAATATGGCGTCCCCCATAGATCAGTTTTGGGCCCGTTATTATTTTTGATTTATTTTAATTCGATTTTTGAAATTAATCTCATAGGATATCCGACTGCTTTTGCTGATGATTTAGCCCTAAGTTTCATTTTTAAAAGGAATGAACACAATTTCTTCTAAAGCTGGTAAATCATCTCCGCTAGCTCATTTTGAACAAATTTGAGATAAATATCTACGGAAAGGCTTCCTGGCAAAAAATATGGGCCACGAGCCCAAACACAAGAATCCTGCGATTTCTTGTGAGGATTTTGGCCTTTTCTGCCCCAATGGTGCAGATTGTGTAAATTCACAATTTACTCACGATTGAAGTTAGACTCATGTATACAAAATCCTTTTCAAAAACCTATATCATCTTCAACTTTGTGTATGCACGGTTGTTGAGAATTGTTTTATACGTTTTGTATTTTAATGGGTCTTTACCACTCTGTTACAGTTGATATTTTTGCTTCGTTAGTATATATTCCATTGACGGTCATTTTGTGACCCGAAAGACGAGTACCCGAGTACCTCTGTTCTGAAAACGTGAACATTTTTTAGGCCTGAACTTTAACTCGGCGGATTGTATTCGTTTCAAGACTTGAGCTACATTCATCACGCACTCTTCGAAAGTGTATCCAATGACGATAATGTTGTCTAAATGTACAAGGCACGTTCTCCAATGTAATCGTTTTAATACGCACTCCATTAACCGTTCAAAGGTCGCAGGGGCGTTACATAATTCGAATGACATTACATTAAATTGCCATAACCCGTCATTCGATAACTCCTGCCACTCGCATGTCTTTAATCATTTGACCATACTTCTTCTTGTTTTGCTAATCTAGATCTCCTAGATGTTTGGCGAATCAGTGTCCCTGTTCCGGTTTTCAGTTCAGTGTGATGCCAAATTGGTCCTTCCATTATTTTCTGGTACTCCACACAAAATGGACTTGTATCAGTCTGCTAATTGTTGCGCTCCGTTTTTCCGCTCCTTAGTAAGATCTTCGGTCCAGTTCTGTATAAATTAAATGTTATTTTATTCCGCTGCGTTGATTTTTCCCACCGTGTTATGCTGGAAACAGACGTGCGGAAAAACGCGTGCGTTTAAATTAGAATACACGACTTTAAATCAAATGAAATACATGTATTCCGCATAGGCTGCGTTTTTCCGCGAGTTGTCTCTATTTCTAAAAAAAACGCACCGCAGCAGTGTTGACTACATAACAAAAAAAAATAACATGAATTAATATTAACATCACGACGGCTTTTCAATATTTTGACAGAAATTCCAAAACAAATTGTATTTGTTTATTAAAAACTCTACTGAAAAATAAAAACGCAATGTCTTAAAAATACGCGCATGTAGTTAACTTGCGTTTCCGCTTGCGTATCCGCATGCGGAAATTCCGCACGTCTGTTTCAAGCATTATTTAACTTTTTACATTTTTCAAAGATAGTCTTTTTTTATTGTTTTCGACTTATTCGAAATAATTTGATTAATTCTTATTGGTACTCTATCGTCGTAATTTGTAATTACTAAGGCATTTTCGACCGTCACTTCCCTAATTTTATTTTTCTTATCAAATAATCATATTCAGTTTTGACCCTGATTTTTCAAAATTTTAAATTGTGGATTATTCATACTCACACTAAATTGGGGCTTGCGGACAGCAGTTGTACGTGTGGCTAATTGCAGCGGGGAAACTTTCGAATTTCAAAATGAAACTTGGCATACCGATTAAGCCCAATTTGTGCTAATTAGGGCTCGCGGGAAAAAATTTGTGCTAGTCCAGGAGTCGAAAAAAAGGGCAAAGAAAATTTAAATTTCACCTGAAAGAAGAAAAAAATAAAACCCAATTTCTAGAAACAACCAGAAATAATTTAAGCCTAATTTTAAAACTTCACAAAAGCGACTCCACCGACGAAATTTGTGCTTATCATAGAAAAATGATTTTTATAAAATTGCATTAATAAATTGAGGAAAAACAAACTAGCCCCTAAAAGATACTATATTGAAAATACAAAACACAGATGTATACCGTTCAATAATATTTTTGTTGAACAGCCAATTAAAAAATGAAATAACATATTATAAAATCAAAGAATAAGCATTTCAGAAAGCATATTCGCATGTGCATTGCCATCCGAAAAGTATAGTGGCTGAATTTTTGCTAATCTAGAATTAACCCAACTCAGTTGAACAACAAAGACGGATGGCAATGAGAAGAACACTTTAGTAGAACACTTTTTGTCAGAAAACTGTTGATTCAACGGTCTTTGATATTCAACGGAATTGGGCCAATTCTGGATTAGCACAAATTCAGCCACTATATTTTTCGGACGACAATGAACATGCGTTACAGGAATATGCTTTCTGAAATGCTTATTCTTTGATTTTATAATATGCTATTTCATTTTTTAATTGGCTGTTCAACAAAAATATTATTGAACGGTATACATCTGTGTTTTGTATTTTCAATATAGTATCTTTTAGGGGCTAGTTTGTTTTTCCTCAATTTATTAATGCAATTTTATAAAAATCATTTTTCTATGATAAGCACAAATTTCGTCGGTGGAGTCACTTTTGTGAAGTTTTAAAATTAGGCCTAAATTATTTCTGGTTTTTTCTAGAAATTGGGTTTATAATTATTTTCGTCTTTCAGGCGAAATTTAAATTTTCTTTTCCCTTTTTTCGACTCCTGGACTAGCACAATTTTTTTCCCGTGAGCACTAATTAGCACAAATTGGGCAAAATCGATATGCCAAGTTTCATTTTGAAATTCGAAAGTTTCCCTGCTGCAGTTACCCACACCAGTTGTACCCGCAGATGAAACTGGCAATTGTTATACAAGGATCGAACTATTGTAGCATTTTAAATAATTTAACAGAAAATAGTCTCGTGATATCATCAAACGGCGGCTGTTACATGGTGGCAGATACTAATTTAACATTTAATACGAGCTTGGTCATTTCATAAAATTCTCTGAAGCTCAAACCGCGTCACGTATAAGCTCAAAATGAAGCACCTAACTGAAGCAAATTGTGTAAATATATAAATAAATAATAATAAATAATTCTTTGCCACTTCATTGGCTTCTAAAACACATAAGCTGAGTGACCCAGAAACTCCCTCCAAGCAAAATAATTGTTTCTGTATTTGGTCACAATTTCTCTCGTTGTATTACTCCGCTGAGCAATTCATTTTCATAACAACCCTACCTAGAATGACCTAATCAATAATTTCGGTGACCAGTGTACTTCCGTGTTGTAAACTATCCCGATTTCTTATTTTTACTACCATTTTACCTAGGATAGATGCACTGTCTCCAAAAGCTGTTTGCAAGAGAAAAAAATGGATGGAGGCTATGGGTCAATCAGTTGTGTTATTCGTTTAAGTTTAACGAACCAGACTTGCGTCGTAGTGGTGTCATACCCCCCTTTTTACGGTTTCCCGGAAGTCCCGCGAGATGTGATCCACTTTGTCACAGGTCTAATAGGTAATACTACTGGCACGGGATATGGATGTGGTCCGCTCGATATTCCGCTCGGTGTCTATTTCAATCCGCCGTACCTTAATTGACAGTCTATTAATTGCTTGTTCAATCAGGATAACCACCTCAAACCCGGTCTTTGTGTCCCGTACACCGTCAATGAAAGCAGCCATTTTGTTTTTCTCCATGTAATCGGTGGACATTTGGGTACGTTATCGATGCGATATCGTTCTTGCTTGTGGTGTCTTCCGTATTTCCAATCCAGCACCTTCATTATGTCACTGTAGTTGTTGAGCTAATTTTAGAAATTTTTTTGCAATGTCCTCGGCTACTCTACTCCACATTTAAGAGCGACTTTCAATTCAATGACACGACCCACTTCATGTAAACAGGCCAAATAATTTTCAGCATGATCCTAAACGTCTACTTAATTAGAATAACTGTTGCCGACTGTGAAATTAATCACTATTTTTAGTTTAGGATTGTGTCAACAAAAAATCATACACAATTTCCAAAAGGTAGGACCTCTGGTAGTTAGGATTAAAAATATTTGAACATATAAACCGGGCTATTAAATATAGAATCGGGTTTTCCAAGTTTTCCGACATTACTAAACGGATTAAGTAAGGTTTTTCAAAAATTAGTTCCTCTGGTAGTAACGACGCACCTGATAATAACCCGGCTATGTGTTCAAATATCCTTATTGAACACATAACCGGGTTATTATCAAGTGCGCAACTAAATTTCCGGGTTTCACACATAGATGGTGCTAGCGACACATCTAGCTATCATTTATGTCAGAAGTTGTGTCTTGTTCATAGCGTGGACAATTGTTAACGATAACCAGTTGTAATACAACAGCATTTGAGGTAAGCTTTGCTTTTCTGCTTCAACTTGAAAAAATAATGCAGCTGAAGCATGTCATTTGCTTGAGGAGGCCTACGGCGACCATGTACCATCGAATTGATTTAAACGCTTAAGAAGAGGGGGTTTCGACCTTGAGGACAAGAAGCGCTCCGGAAGACTTATTCGTCTTATTCGGTCGATGGCGCATGGCTTGGCCAGGCTACATTTGACCAGTTTCGAGGAAGTGCAAAATTGGTTGGATGAATGGTTTCGGTACAAAGACGCGTCGTTTTATCGTCGTGCTATTCATGTACTGCCAGAGAGATGGCAAAAATCTATAGATAGCGAAAGACAATACTTTGCATTAACAATTTTTTATATTTCTATTGAAATTTTCCTTTTTTCATTTCTCAAAAAACCCGCAAATTTAGTAGCACACCTAGTACATATAAATTCAGGTTTTTATAGTTTTCCGACATTACTAAACGGCGCAAACCCTAGCGTAAAATACTTTTACTAATCAGATTTGTATGAGATTGGCACTCTTTGTTCACATTTCACGTCCTACCTTCCGACTTTGTCATTAAAGTCGAGAACGTAACGCGTTTTAGATCTTTAGTAGATTTTCTTTCGTTGCATTTATGCCGTGGACCCATGCCAATGAGTTTGCAATCTGCTTGTGGGTCATAATTTAAATCATTGAGCATAACCAAACAACCTTGATCAAAATGCAACGATTGTTGCTCTGACTGTATGCCGCCTTTAATTTATTACGTTACTCCTTTGATTTATTTTGGCTCTACAGCTTTATCTAGATTAATCGATTCGTCGCTTTGCTTTTTAACGTGACATTAAAAAGCACCCATTCTAGAATTTAAAAAAAGGCATCTAAGTATATTAAGAGAAAGTTGATCGTCAAGGCTATCAAAATCTTGATAAGCTCAAAACAATTTACTAGTCCGAACGACATTAATACATACATACAGTTTTAGGTGCTTGGGTTGTTAGAATTTTAATTTATTTTACGTGGAAAATGCGAAACATCGAGAAAAAATATTCCTATAAAAACCAGTCGAAAATTAAAAAAGTTTAGTTGGTTATTGAATTAGTAGCAAAGTAGAAGTAATTTACCAAGAAATGTACCACAACCTGTTCACTGTTGTAATTTTAACGCTAATCGTAATTGCGACGGTGGAATCTAAGCAGAACGAATCATCGCAAAAATTGGTTAAAAGTCCAAAAGCGTGTGCAAATGGAACTGGACAGTGTATACCGTATTATGATTGCCCCAAATACTTAAAAGGTTTATTGCATTCCGATAAAAATACTAAGGATCCAGCTCCTTGCGCGTCTTATCTAGAAACGTGTTGTTCACTGGTTTAATAAAAAAAATGTTGAAAATTTACCCTTAATAAAGTCTAAATATAGAAGCCTTTTTGTATTTCATTTTTGATTTAACATTAAAATAATTTAGTTGAGAAGTTATGCCAACTCAGTGAGTTCTGTAATAACCGCGATCTACCTACATCTTTGCACAGGTCTAACATTGGTGAAAATATTCTTTTCCAGATCTACCCGAGATTTACAACTTTCAAATTTGCATAATATTACACGCATTATATGTTGCTCACGCTCGTGTTTAAACGTTGGCATTGATACAGCGAGCCTTCATTACCGCTCGTTGTCTACTTGAGTACCTAGAGCTGCAACCACACTCCGGTTTTCTAGCACATCCTCTAGTTTTGTCATCTGGGTGGTTGAAATGGATAGCGACTGTGACCCTTAACGGTTCAATGTGGATGGAATCTTCGTCACATTATTTTTAGGAGCAGCTTGAATTATTAACCCCACCAGCCAAGCATACTATAGTTGATCACCATGCTTTTCGGTAGCTGGGCAAGCCTCAATTTTATGTTTATGTTTTGTTAACTGTTAACTTGATGAAAATTTTCTGAATTGGTAAGTTAGCATTTGAGAACCTCACACCTGTTTCTTCTTCCTATACGTCTCAACCATAATTTTAGATTGCCATCGTTATTTAGTTGTTCTATGTTGCTATTCCTTTACATGCTTCTAGAGCCTTCTCTTTCGTCCAAAACAAGGTTTAATTTTGTTGTATTCTCAACTGTTGAGCGTTGTTCGAGGATATTAAACAGTTCCTACCACAGTTGCATCTAGTGATTTTTTCAGGCAGAGCATTTCAAAGCACCCAATCAACTATGTCCTATTTATCTATTTTTCAATAAATGGTATGAAATGATCGCATCGTTGGATGCACATATATCACTCTTAAATCTACTTCTAAAATTCCAGTGTCCTGAATCTCTCTTAGAATCAGCTGATTTCCACATACGACCTTTAACCTCATTTTGTTCATTAGCGTGTTTGCTTGATGCACTTGATAGGTTGAATCTTGCATCTTGATGTAACTCATCTTAATAGATTAATTTTACATTGGCCTTCATTCGATCCCAGAATATGTATAGTTCCTGGTGGTATACATAAGAGATTTTCCTTTGTGTGTGAGAAACAAATACCTTGCTAATTGTAGAAAAATAACCAATCTCCCGCAGGTTGACTACCAATAATTTTGATTCTGGGCCAACTTAGCATGGTTGCACTGGCACATAATAGTTGCGAAAGTATCCGTTACCCTGCCTAATGCCCACTTTCTCCAAACTTCCTCGCCCAGCCTTGCTACTAACTTCGACTTTTCAAGTAGGCTAATTTTTTATCGACTCCTTTGGATGAGTGATCACGTTTTCAATTAGCTCCAATTAGGAAGTGCTCCGGTCTTAAAACTTCTATATCTTCCATGTAATCAGCACGAGGGCACAAAGATCTGAAATTTAAACAGACTTCAATTTCGACAAGCATCGTTGTCTACATTACAAAGGTTATTTACGAATCACCGGCGGTCATTGGAAGATGGTTTTTGATTGATTTTACACCTGCCTCCCACATAAAAGTGCGGTGAAGATGGCGGTATAAAATACCATTCTGCGTGGCCTACTTGGAAATGGTATTTAGCACGTTTTTGTTACATTCCAACCTATGTTCCTATATTGACTATTCTTTAAAATTTTGGTGGCCAGCACATTTATCACTATGGATGCGGGAAGGCTTGCCTCGTATGCCTTCTTCGGGTGTAAGCTGCTGTGTGATAGCTTACTAGCTCGATATAAATTTCTTTAGAACGGTCGATTAAATGTAATCTTGGTCTGAACAAGCTTCCAATTAACTGCTGAGCACCTTTAGCTTCGATGACGTTTGCACACAACCGTTTTAAAATTGTTTTCTTGACTGTTCTTAAACCCTTAAGATCCAATAATTCTACCAAATGGCTACAAGGGTAGGTTGTGCGCCGAAAACCATCATAGAGTTAGTCCGTCCATGCTTGCACTGTCACTTCTGAGATTTCCATATCCTCTATACGGTTTGTCTCATAAGCTTGGCTAAAAGTGCTCCTCCTAATAAATCAACTCAGGGTGTTTATAGCTAATTTGCTAGAGGCTTGGTCATCAGTCCAAATCAGTTTTGCTGAGGCTGACATAGCGTGGAATTCTAATTTGAGAAGCGGCTCCTTTATATTGTTCCATCTTTCTACGCTATGACCCGGACATTTTTCATCCCAACCAAACCCGCGAGAATATGTCGATATGGAGAGTGTGGCCTGGATAGTTGGGAATAGGCGTGCCATGGATTTCCTGATTATAAGGGTGCCTATCGACGTATGTGAAGTTATCCCACGATTCTATCCCAGAAAATAAAAAAAATCATCAGGCAACCCTAATCAATGAAAACCCCATTTGCTCTTGTGTAAAGTTAGCCCAGCCCAGAATTTGTTAAAATTGATTCATAATAAAAAGAAATTGGTGAAGTTAGCCCAGCCCAGAATTTAATAAAAATCAAGTTAAAAACAAAAAAAAAATCGTTACTTTTAAATTATGCGAATTTTAGCCAGTTTTAAACGTTATATCAATAGAACATGTATTTGTACAAAATAAAATTAAATAAGACATGATAAAGGTAGTTAGCACGTTAAAAGTATAAATTTGTCGAATTAGCGCTATGTGGTTCTGAGATCGTCACACTCCTGCCTTACTTTGAGAAAAGTTAGAAAAAATTCGTCCCATGGCAACTTTGGGAAATTGGGCCCTGGGCCAGATATATCCAAAAAAGTTGTATGTGAACAAAAATTAAATTTAAATTCCGCACGTTAAAAGTATAAATTTGTCGGATTAGGGCTATATGGTTCTTTCTGCCTTACTTTGAGAAAAGTTAGAAAAAAATCGTTCCGTGGCAACTTTGGGAAATTGGGCCCTGGGCCAGATATATCCATACAAGTTGTATGTGAACAAAAATTAAATTTAAATTCCGCACGTTAAAAGTATAAATTTGTCGGATTAGGGCTATATGGTTCTGAGATCGTCACACCCTTGCCTTACTTTGAGAAAAGTTAGAAAAAATTCGTTCCGTGGCAACTTTGTGACATTGGGCCCTGGGCCAGATATATCCAAAAAAGTTGTATGTGAACAAAAACTAAATTTAAATTCCGCACGTTAAAAGTATAAATTTGTCGGATTAGGGCTATATGGTTATGAGATCGTCACACTACTGCCTTACTTTGAGAAAAGTTAGAAAAAAATCGTTAAAAGGCAGGAGTGTGACAATCTCAGAACCATATAGCCCTAATCCGACAAATTTATACTTTTAACGTGCGGAATTTAAATTTAATTTTTGTTCACATACAACTTTTTTGGATATATCTGGCCCAGGGCCCAATTTCACAAAGTTGCCACGGAACGATTTTTTTCTAACTTTTCTCAAAGTAAGGCAGGAGTGTGGCGACCTCAGAACCACATAGCCCTAATCCGACAAATTTATACTTTTAACGTGCGGAATTTAAATTTAGTTTTTGTTCACATACAACTTGTATGGATATATCTGGCCCAGGGCCCAATTTCATAAAGTTGCCACGGAACGATTTTTTTCTAACTTTTCTCAAAGTAAGGCAGGAGTGTGACGATCTCAGAACCACATAGCGCTAATTCGACAAATTTATACTTTTAACGTGCTAACTACCTTTATCATGTCTTATTTAATTTTATTTTGTACAAATACATGTTCTATTGATATAACGTTTAAAACTGGCTAAAATTCGCATAATTTAAAAGTTACGATTTTTTTTTTGTTTTTAACTTGATTTTTATTAAATTCTGGGCTGGGCTAACTTCACCAATTTCTTTTTATTATGAATCAATTTTAACAAATTCTGGGCTGGGCTAACTTCACACAAGAGCAAATGGGGTTTTCATTGATTAGGGTTGCCTGATGATTTTTTTTTATTTTCTGGGATATAATCGTGGGATAACTTCACATACGTTGCCTATCGTATGTATTCTGCTTGCTTACCGTGCAGGTCTTTACAAGGTTGATTATTTTTGCTGCCATCTATGGGAAATAATACTGTTGTATGATTCGTTGCCGATTTTCACATGCGTTCCTATGAGCTCGCTTGTGTTCTTTAAGAATTAATTCATCTTGCTGTGTTCCATTTTCCATATCTTCTACCATTTTTTGTATGAATCTAATTTTGTAACTTCTAAAGTGAATGGGGTAAATTTCTTGTATTTTACCCATAATTGACTCTGTTGCGTGGAGACCGTTAACTATATTGGGATTCAGGTATATTTTGAAAATGTTTATGCTCAAAGTCGTTGTAATCTGGCTGTGAAAAGATATGTCGTGTATAATGGGAAGAAAAGGGGTTTTGATTTGATAGCTCTGCTCGTATTCGTCGATTTTCAGAACCAGCTGATTACGAAGTACATTAATGGGAGAATCTACTGTGAGTATTAAATCACTATGTTTGATGTCAGACATAGCATTTATCTCAGATGAAATAGGCAGGCGTCTCTTCTAGTATTGCTTTCGATTGCTTCATTTTCGAATTGCTCTTTTTATTGCTTAATGAATAGGTCAGTGGTTGGTGGTCGTTGAAAATTACCACTCGTCGTGAACCATACACTTAGAAAAAAATATGATAAATACATGATTGCATTTAACATATTATGATAATACTAAATTATTGTGATATTCCCTATCATACAATGATTAAAATACTTGGTTTAAATGATTAATATCATCATTGTGTGTTCAATTTTTTATAATATGATATTCATGATCATTCTTCTTCATATTCTTCATCATAACAATAATGATCACTTGTGAATTTTTTTTTCACAAGTGATCATCATTGTTATGATGAAGAAGATAAAGGAAAATGACAATCAATCATTTAAATTGTATGATGGGGAATATCACAATGATTTAGTATTATCATAATATGTTAAATGCAATCATGTATTTATCATATTTTTTACTGAGTGTAGAAAAATTCTTCAAGGAATTAAGACCCCAAATTATTGCCAACATTTCTCGTTTGTGGCATAATTTTCTTCGGTCTTGCTGAATGTCCTTGAAATGAATGTTAATTCGAAACTTTTACCAAAATCAGGGTGGACGAGCAATACTTCCTCCGATATTAGAATGAATTTTAGTTTGTTGAATGCACATATAGCATTTCCCCCTCTTAAAAAGGATGTCAGTCCTTTTCGCCAATTTTGCACAATCTTTAATAAAGCGGCAAAAATATCCTGACATGCCCAAGAATGATCTCAATTCCTTGCGATTGTTGGGAGGTGGTAGTTGAACGATTGCCTGAATTTTCTTATTATTAGGTTTAATTCTATCGGTGCCTACAATAAGGTCCAAGAATTCTACTTCGGTTTGTACAAATTCGTATTTGTCTAATTGTACCTTAAGGTTTGTGTGTTCTCCAAAGTACGAAATACAGCTTCGGTATTAGTAAAATGTTCGTTTTCATCTTGACCAAAAATGATTATATCATCGATATAGACATGACATCTATGGCCAATATGTTCCCGGAGAATATAGTCCAATCCCCTTTGAAAGATTGAAGGAGCATTTCATTGATCTCAGGGATCGGATATTTATCTGGGATGCTGATTGAATTTACTTTGCGATAATCAATCACCATGCGATATTTCTTCTCACCAGACACATCTAATTTTTTTGATAGCTCCCAGACCGGGGAGTTGTAGGGTGGTCTTATTATACCTTACTTTAGTAATTCATTGACCTGTATCTCAATTTCGCCTTTCAGTGCCATTGGAGCCTATCCCTCTCTTGAGTAGACGGGTGTATATGAAATAGTTCGTATTTCACCGTAATCGTAAGTGAAGGTTAGTTTTTTATCGGGATCGGCAAATAGTTTCGGAACACTTTTTACGAGAGTATCATGTTTTTCTATTTGTTTTTGGCTCATGTAAGAAGTTCTTAAATGGGTTTTATTTATGTCTCTAGGCTAATGATTCTGTTTGAGTTTAATTTTGATATTCGGGAAAATGTTCATATACTCGTACTTCGTATGAATCACAGCTTGGAGTTGTCTTAGTGAGTCATTCCCGATTATCCCATTAAATGAAGTCAATGTAGGTAGGATATAAAATTTTAAATCTTTTTGTTTCGGGCCGAATAAATTAATGAATGCATGATGTGTAATTTGTATGCTTCCTCAGAAGGAGTTAGCAAAAATGGTTTCGGATTAGCTAAGGGATTTCAGCGTCTATCAGCTATCAGAAATTTTAGGGTCTCTCCAATTCTGATTTTCAATTCATAATAGGGAGTGAGGATCGAGAGAATCAAAGAAAAAATAGATATCTTCCAACTCCTCAGGCTTCTCGAAATGGGAGTTTTCTACAGCTTCAATGTAATCTGGGTTATTTGGCCATTAATTTCATAAGTATTTTCATCATTGTGTTCTAGGTAGTCTTCCTGCTCATAGGTTGATGGGGATTCTGTTTCGCCTTCATACGGTTCGCTATGGAATATTCTTTGAATTTTGTTCGAATTATGTGCTTCTTGGGATTGATTGTTCATTGGCCTTTTTTGCGGAAATTGACTCATCCTTGGCCTATTCATGTAATTGAGGCGTTTAGACCGAGTACTATTATCTACTTCCATAGTATCTAGTCTCTAGGGAGGTCTATGTTGGTATCCCATATTGGGTCTGAATGAGAATTGAGGCTGTGACCTTTGGAAAGGTAGGAATGACTGTTTATTAGGTGCTTGTGGGTATCTTGAGGATATGGGTATAGTTTGAGAATGCGATCCACGCCATTTTCTAAGAGCTAATTATTTTCTAACTAAACTCACTGGATTCCTACGAAAATTCCCTCAAGCATTGTCTTTATCCGGAATCTTGTCAAGCTCGGATAAGTTTTCATCATTCGTTCATCATTGATCGTCTGATGATTCTAGAGATCATTCTTGGACCATCTCTCAACTGCACGTTCGGCTGCTTCAATTGTGGTGTCGTTGAAACCTCGTTTTACCTATCGTCTTTCGGGTTACTACGGTGCCTAATTTCCTTGCGCCTAAACCAGACGTGCAAATTTTTCCTTGTCACCACCGGGAATCGAACCCGGGACCTCCGAACGCTGGAGCAAGCATGCTGACCACTTTAGTAGTTGCAATATTAACGCGATGAAGGAATTTTGTAAGTGGATATGGACTGTCTGGAATCTAGAGTTCAACGCGCTAATATTTTATCCTTTTTAAACGCCTTCTCCAATAGACACAAGCGTATCGGCCATATTTTTGAAGAATTACATTATCATTTTAACGATATCTCTTGTTCTGTATGTACGCGGCTAGTTGAAATTTGCTATATTTCCCGCAACCGTTTCAGGATATTTCCGAATTCTAACACCGAAACGAAACTATTGATTGCGCTTGAACTTTTAAGAGCAGTTGTCTCACATGTCCCGAAAACAATCCAACCAAGCTCGGTGTGTTGAACCCAAGATGTGCCATCTTGGAATTTTTCTATAACATTATTGATGATATCTCCATATTTTTCAGCCCCTAAGATGATGTCTATCGGCCCTGGAGTTCCATACGTTAGATCAAGTAATAAGAGATCCTCTAAGTATCTCAGATTAATGCCATCGGTGTTGGCTTCGGGATTAATATTTTTTAATTTGTTAACACCAATGCATCATTATTCACCCCAAACAACGATGGGTACCTAGGCCTTATTTTCATCATAACCTTGATCGTTGAAGTTCCTGCCTCGATTAATCCTAATCTTAGAACCCCAAGCATCTCTTCTCTCAGTAGCAGAAGGCACGTTCCCTCCTCTAGTGTCTCCTAAGAACGCTTGGGATTGATCGATGATTCTTAATCGCATCTCTTATCCGGTTTTGCTCATGCTTTGAATGCTGAATTTTGTAACATTCATATTTCAGGTCCTCTGAATGCAGCAGTGCATCGAGATCTTTTTTCCAAATATCACATGCAGCCGTTTTGAAGCAACTGCGTTTATGTGGTCGTAAACATCTTAAGCCGTAAATAATTGCCTGAGCAATTCCAACACACTTCGAGTTTGCTTTCCTTCTTAGGTGTATGAAATTATTTAAATTGCATCTTTTCCTTTTTCGGCAGTACAGTGAAAGTCGACGTTTCTCGACCTTTATTCCATCGTCAATTGCTTCTAATGCTTGGAAACTGGCTTTCAAAAGTGAATATAAAATTTCAGAAGTTAGAAGCTATTTTGGATTGGATAGTACCTGCTCAAGATTTTCTACAAGCATTCTTTAGTTTGATCATTTAATCTCCAAATTTTTGCCACAGTTTATCCATGAAGTTGTTACGGCACCTTGAGCGGGTCACAACATTGTTTCATATGTGGTTTTATTTTTGAATTTTTAATTTCATTATAGACGTATGATTTACGCATTTTACTGATGGCATTGCCATCTGTATTATGACATTAATATTAAAATTGTTGTGAAATGTGTGAGGGCCTCAATATTCTGTTTTATGTTTTTACCCACCCTTTTGTATTATATAAATGTGTACATTGTGTGTGTGTGCGAACGGGTAAAATATAGAGGAATATTATTTTTTGTGGTTTCCTGTTTTGGTTCGCGCGATTGATGCACGGTAGAGAGAGTGTGACGCGCACAAAATATTCTTCTAGGTTAATGAACGCCAGGTTTTTTCCCTTTTGTGAATTCAATTAAATAGAAGATAGTTAATTATCAAATTGTGAAGAGTTTAGTTAAAATTAATTATTAGCGTTAATAGTATTTAACTTTTTTTGTTGGTTTTTCGGATGACGTATTTTACCAACGAAATCACACATTGAGAAATGTGTTATATTTAATTATTGTTCGTGAAATAAAAATAGTTTGATATTTGAAAAATTAGTGAAAATATATTTTTTTAACTATATGTACATTTGCTGAATTATTTTGGCAAGGCAAGAAACTTTCATAATTTTTTTTGGCAGTGGTTACAAGGAAACGGAAAATCGAACTTTTGTTGTTGTAAAACGAAAATCACATTTTTGTTTGTGGGCATCAAATATTTCAAGGTACGCTTTTATCATCGGGTACCGTATTAAACGGACACCACATTATTTCAACGAGCGCAGCACGGTTTAAGGGTGGCCAATTGAGGCCACTTCACATTTTACGGTTAAGGCGAGCCAAGGCCCAACAATATTATCTTCGCGGTTTTTGCATGTTATTACTCAAGATACCGCAACCCAAGTTCTACCTCCAGGAGGTCCAAAGGTACATTTGGTTTTTTTTTAAATTAAATTTTTCCCATTTTATTTAATTTTCAAGTTTTCAATTCTTATTAAAAAAATTACATTGTAATCGAGCACCGAATTACGGTGTTCGTGCGCGCGACCTGGGTGTACGTTGCTTTCGCCCTCAAAATTATTCATGTTTGACGACAATATTTGGATTCTATTTGCTTTCATTTTCTCTCGATCATTTTACTTTCGAGTTTTTCTTTTTTCTCGTTTAATCATTTCGCCGCTGGTTTTTCGTGATGTTTGTTGAATAAAAAATTGCACGGCGAAGTATTTCCGGCATTTGGTTTAATTCTTTCCTTCTGGTCAGTCTATTTCCTTCCTACATCTACTTTCTTTGTTTCTCTTTCTGAACAATAAGATGAATTACTAAATTTAGGAGTAGACCAGTAGTCTCAAGCTGTCGGATTGTGAATTGTGGGAGATCCGGTCATTCTTGGGTAGGCACACCCAGTTGTTATTAAGTTTATTCCGGTTCCTCAAGTTTCGGTCGACGAATTCTGTTGTCATTTAATTTAAATTCAGTTTTTAGTTTTCTCTTTTTTTGTTCTGTTCCACGGTATATAGGTCAGCAGCACACACGCCTAAACTTCTCTGATATCTAGTCGGCAAAATCACAGTGAGTGGGGCCTCTCTCTGCGTGCTTAGATGAAATCTGCGGGTTGGCTTCATGCCATCCATAGCAAAGTGTTGGTTGAGATATCAGAGTTAGTAACTGAATATTCACTAAGTGTCTTTTGTTGTTGTATCTTTCTTTAATTATATTTCTGGCTGTGTGGTAATTAACCTCCAAAATTTCCAAGTGATGCAACAGTTGAGCAGAATCTACGCAGTTTGGATAACTTGGTTGGCTGAAGAGAAATCAAATCAATCAATATCAAAACAAAAATACACAAAATTTTAATTTCCAATTTAATTCAATCGATTACAATGAATCCTATAAAACAAACAATAATTATTCTAAAATAATCCTATAAATAATTGGGTTTAAAATTTAATTTTAATTGCCGTCGTTCGCATCACTGCTAACCAATTCTGGAGCACAGCAGCGTTCCAAATTTGCGCACGCTACATTACTTGAATCACTTTCTCCAACTAAAGGCGGGCCTCCTTCTTCTTCACGACATTGATTATGAGGAACACAAACACGGGGTGCCTCACAGAATACCTGTTCTTCCGTGTCTGGCGAAAGCAGGAGTTTTATAAGGTCGTCAAGTGAACTAACATCGGTTTCATCGGATGGTGGTAAATCTTGTGCATTGGTAGTGTAGCTCAATGATAAAATTATGAAAAATATTAATTGAAACCTGCCATAAAAAAAAATATAAATCAAAAATATACCTATCGATTGTATAATTAAGACGAGATACTTACATAATGAACGTATGTGATGGATAAGCACAGCGCAAGTGTCAGTTTGCACACTTACCCAGAAACTGATTTCATTTCTTGTTTCCATCATCATTTTATTTCTTTTGGTTTCTGTTTAACATACACAAACAGCTAGAACAGTGGAATACTAAAGTGGGGGGACAAACAAAAATTTTCGGTAACAATGACAAACATAATTTTTTATTTTATAAACCGGCGTTAAGCTTGATGCCAAAACACGCACTAGAACAAGATTTGCTTCATATGACTGTGGTATTTAAGCTTCACTTTCACGGTCAAATATAATCATCTCTATCTAACCTTTTGCATAAACATGTTGTATGTATGTAGATTTCAAAATCAAAACTATTTATTTTAGGAATATCCAGTTTAGTATGGATTGTTTTGTATCTTTCGTTTTTTTTTTGTAACCAGCCATCAGATTTTATATCTTAAATATGTTTTGAGCCGAATTGGGCTTAAGATTCACGGTGGCCGTTTCTAATTTTCCCTCTTGATTTCTAACTGTAGGCTAAACCAGTCGGTATGTAAGAGCTTAAGTTGCTCTCAATTTCGGCCATTTGCCTTACAGTTAGTGACCAGAGGAACCATATTTTAAAAATTTTAAATCTAAAAATCGATAGAAGCGGGAGTATAGGACTGGGTTATATCAGGCGTGTGACTACGCTCCCGTCACTTCGCAATGCACATTCTGTACCATGTCGCGTTTTGTACTATATCGCGTTCTGAAATATAGCGTTTTAAAATATAGCGTTTTGTACCATATCACGTTTCGAACGCGATGATAAAGACGCATGATGAATACACCTAGTGCTGCTTTAATAATAACGGAATAACATGCATGTAATCGATTATTGTTTAAACATAAATGGGTAAAAGTGGTTTTCCGAGTACCAGAAAATTATTGCGGTGGATCTTGGTGTCAGGAAAATTGGTTTTGGGGTCCTCCAGTCCTCCTGCCGGCTAATTCTCCTGGCAAATGCTAGGGTCGTGGGGATGTTGAGGCTTGCCAATTCCTTGCCTACACTACTACTTAAAAACTACTGAAACTATATTAAACACCAGAATACGTCGAACGAAACTTGAGGAACTGGATTTAAATATAATAATAACCGGGTGCCCAAAGTACCCCGGTCTGCTGAAGAGACCTCCCCACCAAATGGCCCATCGATCCCGAAAGGCGGATACCCAGCCACAACGAAGCAGCATATTATGGTAGGGAGATGTCTTCAACAGACCAATCCTCAGGAGAAACCTCCAGCGAATCCCCCACATGACACATTCCGACAACTTGAAACTACCGGAGTGCCACGACACATGCTGGACTCATCACTCCGACCATGTGGATGTCCTGCTTAGGGATTGAAAGGGGAGTGGAAAACCCAAGATGTAAATATGGCACCGACACAGAATGAAACGAAAAACTATACCGACCTGAAAAAATTTAGCTAACCAAAACTTGACAAACCAAAAACAAAAATTCTCGCACCAAAAAAAAAACAAAAATCTAGACAAATACTCTTTTCCTGAGTGTTTTTTGTTTTGCTTTTTCATGCGCATCACTTGAAGAAACCACAAAAAAAATATTGCTGTATATCTTAGCCGTTTGCACACACGCACAAGATACACGTTGGGCTCGCTCTGAAAATCATTCTACGTATATCTAATACAATAGGGTGGGTAAAAAAAAACAAAAAACAGCATATTAAGGGCCCATGCACAATTCCGAAATTTGTAAATATTATTGTCATAATCCAGATGGTAATGCCATCAGTAAAATGCATTAATCAAACGACCATAATGAAATTAAAAAATCGAAATAAGGGCAATGGAAAAGAGCAATACTATGACCGTGAAGTCATAACACGATTTTTATAAATATTACTGAGATGGGGTTCTTAAGCACCAGAAATTGATTCCTATGGGTCCTGGTTTTGTAGGAATAGAATTAAGGTTTGGTTTCTATAATTTTTTTCATTTCGCACGAATTTTATCAAAAATTGAGATAGGAGCATCGTTTTCGAGTACCAGAAAACAATTATGGTGACTCCGGATTTTGGGAAAATTAAGAATGAATAAGAAGAGATTTTTCTTCCTCCTTTCCTAGATAAGTGAAAGAGATTTTCCTTCTCCTTTTCGTAGCCCTTAACTTCCCCTTTTACTTAACCCACTCTTTGTTCTTTGTCTTTTGTGGAGAAGGATATAATGAAGAAGAAGGAGATTGTAGGACCCAGGTGAATCAGAAGGAGAAAGAATAGGAGAAGATTTTCCTTCCTCTTTTCCTAGATAAGTGAAACAGATTTTCCTTCTCCTTTTCCTAGCCCTCTACTTCCCCTTTTACTTAACCCACTCGATTTTCTTTGTCTTCTGCGGATAAGGATATAATGAAGAAGATGGAGATTGTAGGACCCGGGTGAAGCAGAAGGAGAAGGTATAGAAGGTGATTTTCCTTCCTCCTTTCCTAGATAAGTGAAAGAGATTTTCCTTCTCCTTTTCCTAGCCATTTACTTCCCCTTTTACTTAACCCACTCTTTGTTCTTTGTCTTCTGTGGAGAAGGATATAATGAAGAAGAAGGAGATTGTAGGACCCGGGTGAATAGAAAGGGGAAAGAATAGGAGAAGATTTTCCTTCTTCCTTTCCTAGATAAGTGAAAGAGATGTTCTTTCTCATTTTCCTAGCCCTTTACTTCCCATTTTACTTAACCCACTCGATTTTCTTTGTCTTCTGCGGAGAAGGATATAATGAAGAAGAACGAGATTTTAGGACCCGGGTGAAGCAGAACGTGAAGGAATAGAGGGGAGATTTTCCTTCCTCCTTTCCTAGATAAGTGAAAGAGATTTTCCTTCTCCTTTTCCTAGCCCTTTTCTTCCACTTTTACTTAACCCACTGTTTGTTCTTTGTCTTCTGCGGAGAAGGACATAATAAAGAAGATCGAGTTTGAAGGACCCGGGTGAAGCAGAGAAAGAAGGAATAGGAGGAGATTTTCCTTCCTCCTTTCCTAGATAAGTGAAAGAGATTTTCCTTCTCCTTTTCGTAGCCCTTAACTTCCCATTTTACTTAACCCACTCTTTGTTCTTTGTCTTCTGTGGAGAAGGATATAATGAAGAAGAACGAGATTGTAGGACAAAGGTGAATCAGAAGGAGAAAGAATAGGAGAAGATTTTTTTTCCTCTTTTCCTAGATAAGTGAAAGAGATATTCCTTCAGCTTTTCCTAGCCCTTAACTTCCCCTTTTACTTAACTCAATCGATTTTCTTTGTCTTCTGCGGATAAGGATTTAATGAAGAAGAACGAGATTGTAGGACCCGGGTGAAGCAGAAGGAGAAGGAATACGAGGAGATTTTCCTTCCTTGTTTCCTAGATAAGTGAAAGAGATTTTCCTTCTCCTTTTCCTAGCCCTTTTCTTCCCCTTTTACTTAACCCGCTCGATTTACTTTGTCTTCTGCGGATAAGGATATAATGAAGAGGAAGGAGATTGTAGGACCCGGGTGAAGCAGAACGTGAAGGAATAGGGGGAGATTTTTCTTCCTCCTTTCCTAGATAAGTGAAAGAGATTTTCCTTCTCCTTTTCCTAGCCCTTTTCTTCCCCTTTTACTTAACCAACTCTTTGTTCTTTGTCTTCTGTGGAGAAGGACATAATAAAGAAGATCGAGATTGAAGGACCCGGGTGAAGCTGAAGGAGAAGGAATAGGAGGAGATTTTCCTTCCTCCTTTCCTAGATAAGTGAAAGAGATTTTCCTTCTCCTTTTCGTAGCCCTTAACTTCCCATTTTACTTAACCAACTCTTTGTTCTTTGTCTTCTTCGGAGAAGGACATAATAAAGAAAATCGAGATTGTAGGACCCGGGTGAAGCAGAAGGAGAAGGAATAGGAGGAGATTTTCCTTCCTCATTTCCTAGATAAGTAAAAGAGATTTTCCCTCTCCTTTTCCTATCCATTTACTTCCCCTTTTACCTAACCCACTCTTTGTTCTTTGTCTTCTGCGGAGAAGGACAAAATGAAGAAGAAGGAGATTTTAGGACCCGGGTGAAACAGAAGGAGAAGGAATAGGAGGAGATTTTCCTTCCTCCTTTCCTAGATAAGTGAAAGAGATTTTCCTTCTCCTTTTCCTAGCCCTTTTCTTCCACTTTTACTTAACCAACTCTTTGTTCTTTGTCTTCTGCGGAGAAGGACATAATAAAGAAGATCGAGATTGTAGGACCCGGGTGAAGCAGAAGGAAAAGGAATAGGAGGAGATTTTCTTTCCTCCTTTCCTAGATAAGTGAAAGAGATTTTCCTTCTCCTTTTCGTAGCCCTTAACTTCCCCTTTTACTTAACCCACTCTTTGTTCTTTGTCTTCTGCGGATAAGGACAAATTGAAGAAGAAGGAGATTTTAGGACCTGGGTGAAACAGAAGGAGAAGGAATAGGAGGAGATTTTCCTTCCTCCTTTCCTAGATAAGTGAAAGAGATTTTCCTTCACCTTTTCGTAGCCCTTAACTTCCCATTTTACTTAACCCACTCTTTGTTCTTTGTCTTCTGTGGAGAAGGATATAATGAAGAAGAACGAGATTATAGGACCCAGGTGAATCAGAAGGAGAAAGAATAGGAGAAGATTTTCCTTCCTCTTTTCCTAGATAAGTGAAACAGATTTTCCTTCTCCTTTTCCTAGCCCTCTACTTCCCCTTTTACTTAACTCAATCGATTTTCTTTGTCTTCTGCGGATAAGGATATAATGAAGAAGATCGAGTTTGCAGGACCCGGGTGAAGCAGAAGGAGAAGGAATACGAGGAGATTTTCCTTCCTCGTTTCCTAGATAAGTGAAAGAGATTTTCCTTCTCCTTTTCCTAGCCCTTTTCTTCCCCTTTTACTTAACCCGCTCGATTTACTTTGTCTTCTGCGGATAAGGATATAATGAAGAGGAAGGAGATTGTAGGACCCGGGTGAAGCAGAACGTGAAGGAATAGGGGGAGATTTTCCTTCCTCCTTTCCTAGATAAGTGAAAGAGATTTTCCTTCTCCTTTTCCTAGCCCTTTTCTTCCCCTTTTACTTAACCAGCTCTTTGTTCTTTGTCTTCTGCGGAGAAGGACATAATAAAGAAGATCAAGATTGAAGGACCCGGGTGAAGCAGAAGGAGAAGGAATAGGAGGAGATTTTCCTTCCTCCTTTCCTAGATAAGTGAAAGAGATTTTCCTTCTCCTTTTCGTAGCCCTTAACTTCCCATTTTACTTAACCAACTCTTTGTTCTTTGTCTTCTTCGGAGAAGGACATAATAAAGAAGATCGAGATTGTAGGACCCGGGTGAAGCAGAAGGAGAAGGAATAGGAGGAGATTTTCCTTCCTCCTTTCCTAGATAAGTGAAAGAGATTTTCCTTCTCCTTTTCGTAGCCCTTAACTTCCCCTTTTACTTAACCCACTCTATGTTCTTTGTCTTCTGCGGAGAAGGACAAATTGAAGAAGAAGGAGATTATAGGACCCAGGTGAAACAGAAGGAGAAGGAATAGGAGAAGATTTTCCTTCTTCTTTTCCTAGATAAGTGAAACAGATTTTCCTTCTCCTTTTCCTAGCCCTCTACTTCCCCTTTTACTTAACCCACTCGATTTTCTTTGTCTTCTGCGGATAAGGATATAATGAAGAAGATGGAGATTGTAGGACCCGGGTGAAGCAGAAGGAGAAGGTATAGAAGGTGATTTTCCTTCCTCCTTTCCTAGATAAGTGAAAGAGATTTTCCTTCTCCTTTTCCTAGCCATTTACTTCCCCTTTTACTTAACCCACTCTTTGTTCTTTGTCTTCTGTGGAGAAGGATATAATGAAGAAGAAGGAGATTGTAGGACCCGGGTGAATAGAAAGGGGAAAGAATAGGAGAAGATTTTCCTTCTTCCTTTCCTAGATAAGTGAAAGAGATGTTCTTTCTCATTTTCCTAGCCCTTTACTTCCCATTTTACTTAACCCACTCGATTTTCTTTGTCTTCTGCGGAGAAGGATATAATGAAGAAGAACGAGATTTTAGGACCCGGGTGAAGCAGAACGTGAAGGAATAGAGGGGAGATTTTCCTTCCTCCTTTCCTAGATAAGTGAAAGAGATTTTCCTTCTCCTTTTCCTAGCCCTTTTCTTCCACTTTTACTTAACCCACTGTTTGTTCTTTGTCTTCTGCGGAGAAGGACATAATAAAGAAGATCGAGTTTGCAGGACCCGGGTGAAGCAGAGAAAGAAGGAATAGGAGGAGATTTTCCTTCCTCCTTTCCTAGATAAGTGAAAGAGATTTTCCTTCTCCTTTTCGTAGCCCTTAACTTCCCATTTTACTTAACCCACTCTTTGTTCTTTGTCTTCTGTGGAGAAGGATATAATGAAGAAGAACGAGATTGTAGGACAAAGGTGAATCAGAAGGAGAAAGAATAGGAGAAGATTTTTTTTCCTCTTTTCCTAGATAAGTGAAAGAGATATTCCTTCAGCTTTTCCTAGCCCTTAACTTCCCCTTTTACTTAACTCAATCGATTTTCTTTGTCTTCTGCGGATAAGGATTTAATGAAGAAGAACGAGATTGTAGGACCCGGGTGAAGCAGAAGGAGAAGGAATACGAGGAGATTTTCCTTCCTTGTTTCCTAGATAAGTGAAAGAGATTTTCCTTCTCCTTTTCCTAGCCCTTTTCTTCCCCTTTTACTTAACCCGCTCGATTTACTTTGTCTTCTGCGGATAAGGATATAATGAAGAGGAAGGAGATTGTAGGACCCGGGTGAAGCAGAACGTGAAGGAATAGGGGGAGATTTTTCTTCCTCCTTTCCTAGATAAGTGAAAGAGATTTTCCTTCTCCTTTTCCTAGCCCTTTTCTTCCCCTTTTACTTAACCAACTCTTTGTTCTTTGTCTTCTGTGGAGAAGGACATAATAAAGAAGATCGAGATTGAAGGACCCGGGTGAAGCTGAAGGAGAAGGAATAGGAGGAGATTTTCCTTCCTCCTTTCCTAGATAAGTGAAAGAGATTTTCCTTCTCCTTTTCGTAGCCCTTAACTTCCCATTTTACTTAACCAACTCTTTGTTCTTTGTCTTCTTCGGAGAAGGACATAATAAAGAAGATCGAGATTGTAGGACCCGGGTGAAGCAGAAGGAGAAGGAATAGGAGGAGATTTTCCTTCCTCATTTCCTAGATAAGTAAAAGAGATTTTCCCTCTCCTTTTCCTAGCCATTTACTTCCCCTTTTACCTAACCCACTCTTTGTTCTTTGTCTTCTGCGGAGAAGGACAAATTGAAGAAGAAGGAGATTTTAGGACCTGGGTGAAACAGAAGGAGAAGGAATAGGAGGAGATTTTCCTTCTCCTTTTCCTAGCCCTTTTCTTCCCCTTTTACTTAACCAACTCTTTGTTCTTTGTCTTCTGTGGAGAAGGACATAATAAAGAAGATCGAGATTGAAGGACCCGGGTGAAGCTGAAGGAGAAGGAATAGGAGGAGATTTTCCTTCCTCCTTTCCTAGATAAGTGAAAGAGATTTTCCTTCTCCTTTTCCTAGCCCTTTTCTTCCACTTTTACTTAACCAACTCTTTGTTCTTTGTCTTCTGCGGAGAAGGACATAATAAAGAAGATCGAGATTGTAGGACCCGGGTGAAGCAGAAGGAAAAGGAATAGGAGGAGATTTTCTTTCCTCCTTTCCTAGATAAGTGAAAGAGATTTTCCTTCTCCTTTTCGTAGCCCTTAACTTCCCCTTTTACTTAACCCACTCTTTGTTCTTTGTCTTCTGCGGAGAAGGACAAATTGAAGAAGAAGGAGATTTTAGGACCTGGGTGAAACAGAAGGAGAAGGAATAGGAGGAGATTTTCCTTTCTCCTTTCCTAGATAAGTGAAAGAGATTTTCCTTCACCTTTTCGTAGCCCTTAACTTCCCATTTTACTTAACCCACTCTTTTTTCTTTGTCTTCTGTGGAGAAGGATATAATGAAGAAGAACGAGATTATAGGACCCAGGTGAATCAGAAGGAGAAAGAATAGGAGAAGATTTTCCTTCCTCTTTTCCTAGATAAGTGAAACAGATTTTCCTTCTCCTTTTCCTAGACCTCTACTTCCCCTTTTACTTAACCAACTCGATTTTCTTTGTCTTCTGCGGATAAGGATATAATGAAGAAGATCGAGTTTGCAGGACCCGGGTGAAGCAGAAGGAGAAGGAATACGAGGAGATTTTCCTTCCTCGTTTCCTAGATAAGTGAAAGAGATTTTCCTTCTCCTTTTCCTAGCCCTTTTCTTCCCCTTTTACTTAACCCGCTCGATTTACTTTGTCTTCTGCGGATAAGGATATAATGAAGAGGAAGGAGATTGTAGGACCCGGGTGAAGCAGAACGTGAAGGAATAGGGGGAGATTTTCCTTCCTCCTTTCCTAGATAAGTGAAAGAGATTTTCCTTCTCCTTTTCCTAGCCCTTTTCTTCCCCTTTTACTTAACCAGCTCTTTGTTCTTTGTCTTCTGCGGAGAAGGACATAATAAAGAAGATCAAGATTGAAGGACCCGGGTGAAGCAGAAGGAGAAGGAATAGGAGGAGATTTTCCTTCCTCCTTTCCTAGATAAGTGAAAGAGATTTTCCTTCTCCTTTTCGTAGCCCTTAACTTCCCATTTTACTTAACCAACTCTTTGTTCTTTGTCTTCTTCGGAGAAGGACATAATAAAGAAGATCGAGATTGTAGGACCCGGGTGAAGCAGAAGGAGAAGGAATAGGAGGAGATTTTCCTTCCTCATTTCCTAGATAAGTAAAAGAGATTTTCCTTCTCCTTTTCCTAGCCATTTACTTCCCCTTTTACCTAACCCACTCTTTGTTCTTTGTCTTCTGCGGAAAAAGACAAAATGAAGAAGAAGGACATTTTAGGACCCGGGTGAAACAGAAGGAGAATGAATAGGAGGAGATTTTCCTTCCTCCTTTCCTAGATAAGTGAAAGAGATTTTCCTTCTCCTTTTCCTAACCCTTTTCTTCGCCTTTTACTAAACCAACTGTTTGTTCTTTGTCTTCTTCGGAGAAGGACATAATAAAGAAGATCGAGATTGTAGGACCCGGGTGAAGCAGAAGGAGAAGGAATAGGAGGAGATTTTCCTTCCTCCTTTCCTAGATAAGTGAAAGAGATTTTCCTTCTCCTTTTCGTAGCCCTTAACTTCCCCTTTTACTTAACCCACTCTATGTTCTTTGTCTTCTGCGGAGAAGGACAAATTGAAGAAGAAGGAGATTTTAGGACCCGGGTGAAACAGAAGGAGAAGGAATAGGAGGAGATTTTCCTTCCTCCTTTCCTAGATAAGTGAAAGAGATTTTCCTTCACCTTTTCGTAGCCCTTAACTTCTCATTTTACTTAACCCACTCTTTGTTCTTTGCCTTCTGTGGAGAAGGATATAATGAAGAAGGAGGAGATTATAGGACCCAGGTGAAACAGAAGGAGAAGGAATAGGAGAAGATTTTCCTTCTTCTTTTCCTAGATAAGTGAAACAGATTTTACTTCTCCTTTTCCTAGCCCTCTACTTCCCCTTTTACTTAACCCACTCGATTTTCTTTGTCTTCTGCGGATAAGGATATAATGAAGAAGATGGAGATTGTAGGACCCGGGTGAAGCAGAAGGTGAAGGTATAGAAGGTGATTTTCCTTCCTCCTTTCCTAGATAAGTAAAAGAGATTTTCCTTCTCCTTTTCCAAGCCATTTACTTCCCCTTTTACTTAATCCACTCTTTGTTCTTTGTCTTCTGTGGAGAAGGATATAACGAAGAAGAAGGAGATTGTAGGACCCGGGTGAATAGAAAGGGGAAAGAATAGGAGAAGATTTTCCTTCCTCTTTTCCTAGATAAGTGAATGAGATGTTCTTTCTCATTTTCCTAGCCCTTAACTTCCCATTTTACTTAACCCGCTCGATTTTCTTTGTCTTCTGCGGAGAAGGATATAATGAAGAAGAACGAGAATTTTGGACCCGGGTGAAGCAGAACGTGAAGGAATAGAGGGGAGATTTTCCTTCCTCTTTTCCTAGATAAGTGAAAGTGATTTTCCTTCTCCTTTTCCTAGTCTTTTTCTTCCACTTTTACTTAACCCACTGTTTGTTCTTTGTCTTCTGCGGAGAAGGACATAATAAAGAAGATCGAGTTTGCAGGACCCGGGTGAAGCAGAAGAAGAAGGAATAGGAGGAGATTTTCCTTCCTCCTTTCCTAGATAAGTGAAAGAGATTTTCCTTCTCCTTTTCGTAGCCCT
This sequence comes from Nephrotoma appendiculata, assembly GCA_947310385.1. Classification (NCBI taxonomy): domain Eukaryota; kingdom Metazoa; phylum Arthropoda; class Insecta; order Diptera; family Tipulidae; genus Nephrotoma; species Nephrotoma appendiculata. The sequence continues at coordinate 55,556,286 of OX371223.1, forward strand.
TAACTTCCCATTTTACTTAACCCACTCTTTGATCTTTGTCTTCTGCGGAGAAGGATACAATGAAGAATAACGAGATTGTAGGACCCGGGTGAATCAGAAGGAGAAGGAATATGAGGAGATTTTCCTTCCTCGTTTCCTAGATAAGTGAAACAGATTTTCTATCTCGTTTTCCTAGCCTTTTACTTCCCCTTTTACTTAACCCACTTTTTGTTCAGTGTCTTCTGTGGAGAAGGATATAATGAAGAAGAACGAGATTGTAGGACCAAGGTGAATCAGAAGGAGAAAGAATAGGAGAAGATTTTCCTTCCTCCTTTCCTAGATAAGTGAAAGAGATGTTCCTTCTCCTTTTCCTAGCCCTCTACTTCCCCTTTTACTTAACCCAATCGATTTTCTTTGTCTTCTGCGGATAAGGATTTAATGAAGAAGAACGAGATTGTAGGACCCGGGTGAAGCAGAAGGAGAAGGAATACGAGGAGATTTTCCTTCCTCGTTTCTTAGATAAGTGAAAGAGATTTTCCTTCTCCTTTTCCTAGCCCTTTTCTTCCCCTTTTACTTAACCCACTCTTTGTTCTTTGTCTTCTGTGGAGAAGGATATACTGAAGAAGAACGGGATTGTACGACCCGGGTGAATAGAAAGGGGAAAGAATAGGGGAAGATTTTCCTTCTTCCTTTCCTAGATAAGTGAAAGAGATGTTCTTTCTCATTTTCCTAGCCCTTTACTTCCCATTTTACTTAACCCGCTCGATTTTCTTTGTCTTCTGCGGAGAAGGATATAATGAAGAAGAACGAGATTGTAGGACCCGGGTGAAACAGAAGGAGAAGGAATATGAGGAGATTTTCCTTCCTCCTTTCCTAGATAAGTGAAACAGATTTTCTATCTCGTTTTCCTAGCCCTTTACTTCCTCTTTTACTTAACCCACTTTTTGTTCAGTGTCTTCTGCGGAGAAGGATATAATGAAGAAGAAGGAGATTGAAGGACCCGGATGAAGCAGAAGAAGGAATAGGAGGAGATTTTCCTTCCTCCTTTCCTAGATAAGTGAAAGAAATTTTCCTTCTCCATTTCTTAGCCCTTTACTTCCCCGTTTACCTAACCCACTCTTTGTTCTTTGTCTTCTGCGGAGAAGAATAAAATGAAAAGGAAGGAGATTGTAGGACACGGGTGAAACAGAAGGCGAAGAATTAAGAGGGGATTTTCCTTCCTCCTTTTCTAGATAAGTGAAAGAGTTTTTCCTTCTCCTTTTCCTAGCCGGCTACTTCCCATTTTACTTAAACCACCCTTGTTCTTTGTCTTCTGCGGAGAAGGATATAATGAAGAAGAAGAAGATTGTAGGACCCGGGTGAAGCAGAAGGAGAAGGAATCGGAGGAGATTTTCCTTCCTCCTTTCCTAGATAAGTGAAACAGATTTTCCTTCTCGTTTTCGTAGCCCTTTACTTTCCCTTTTACTTAACTCACTCTATGTTCTTTGTCTTCTGCAGAGAAGGATATAATGAAGAAGAACGAGATTGTAGGACCTGGCCAAATTCTTATTATTTTTTTTTTGTAGCTGCTCCAGAGCAATTACCTATATACGTTTTATCATCCATTTATCCATCAGCGACATCGAATGCTTTATTAATATCTTGTCTCTATCTATATACGCCAATAACCCGAAGATTTACTAAATGACTTCAACCCGAACCGTATAAGAACCCATTACAATCCAATCTAAACAATTTCACCACCGATGAAGCAACCTCCGTCTTCGCGTACATCTAGCATTGGTTAAAAGGGTTCGATAATCCTTCTGTTACGAAGGCTTTTTATTTAGAAAGGATAAATTTAAATTTATACTGGTACCTGAATGGGACAGGCACATGTTTGACCATCATTGAAGATTACGGACGGAATGAGCCTATCAGTTTACTAAGACGAAATACATAAAATTTAATCTACTATATATGACTAAAATTATTTTTTAGATTTTTGAGTTTTTAACACTTCATTTGTGAATGCTGTACTTAATAATCTCTGTATTATTCTGATCATGAACATCCCCAATTTATCAATTAGGTTACACAAAAAATATCGGATATTCTGAAAAGCATTAGACCAATCACCTGTTTTTGGGACTAACAGCCTAAATGGTTCTGCTATGTTGGTCTCATAACAGAAAATAAAAATTCCACATTGTGCTTTAATACACAATTTATTGTCTTTCTAAAGTTTTTACATAAATTAACGCTAGACAGTTAAGTAACAAACCATTATAAATATAAAATTTAAACAAATTTTTGGAATGGTGATAATTTTAATTATTTAGTGCCTGAATTTACTAAGCCTTGATTTATAAAACGAAAAGCTCATTCAAATCTCTAAATTGTACGATAGCCTTTAGCCCTAATGTTCCCATAATTAAAGTAGGAGTATACCTGCAGATGTAGTGCCTATGTCGAACAATTATTACCGTATCGTATAGAATGTCACCCGGTTCTTATTTCACAAAATAATTTTAAATAAAAAACGTTAAAACATTTTTAAAATAATTTATTTAAGACGATTTCGTAGTATTAGTATTTTGTGATTCCAGGGAACAACAAGTTTCCAGATAGTTTTCACAGGGTAGAGCAGCACCTTCCGGAATGTGTACTTCAATAATGCCTTCGTCGGTGTCGTCGGGTAAACTCTTTAAAAAATCTGGACACTCTAAATATGGAATACATTGTCCAGTCCCGTTCGCACACAGTTTTGGAGTCTTAACCGCTTCTTTCGATGCTTCTTTTACCTCCGATTGACTAATCGCAACTGCGATAAGCGTTATGACTAGAACTGTGTATAGTTTAAAGAACATTTTATTTAAATCACTTCTTCTTTGCTACCAATCCAATAATGAACTAAAGATTATTTGATTCCGACTGGTTTTTATAGAAAAAATTTATTGCGGTTTTCACACTACTACAAAATAAAAATATAACACAAAAAAAATGAGATTCTAAACAACCCAAGCACCAAAAATTTTATGTATAGTAAAGTTGTTCAGACAGTTCATCAATATTGTTATAGCCTTGGTGTCGAACTTTCTCTTAAACTGCAACATTTAAAAGTGTTTTTGTATTTTATTTCAAAATAAGATGTGGTGTTGTATGAAACGATAGTGAAAGTTAAAACCAATCGTTTAATATCAACCGCTAAATTAAAGCTTATATGCGATCAACACAAATTTAAAATATACAAAGTCATCGTGTGCAAGACAGAGTCAACTTTAGTGTAAAGAAGTCGACAGATCGGAGTTCAAGTAAATTACAATTCGTTAGACAAGACACACGTTTAATTTTATTACATTGGGTGTAAAGCTTTAATTACATAAAATTTCGACTCAAATCTCTGATCAGGTTACATCAGCATGATGTCCCATATTTATCATCTAGCGCTGTTCAATTCAACTTACATATGTAAATGAGATTTTTAAAATAAAGCCAAAAACTAGATGAATCCAGAATTTAAACTAATTGCTATATCAAGTTAAACCTAAGCAGCGTTATTTAACAGTGTAAATATTCTGAATTAGTTGTCTAATGCCATGCTCTTGTCTTGTGGGTTATCGGCAGGAGGATGGCCTACAATCACAGCAAATGATAATAGGTAACAAGCAGAGGTGGGGGAGTAGATAACTGTTTGACAACGTACTCAACGTCAACAATAGATTACTCCTAGGCAACACAAACCTTGTAAATCCGCCAGTATTGATTTATACAAGAACTAACCAGTATTACCCGGCTCGTTAATTGATATGATATATACAATCGATCTATATCAACTTGTGGATGTATAAGAAGTTGACCCGAAATTTCCATCCGAAAAGGCCTTTTCCATATAGTGTGTGTCTTTGCTAAATCACATAGAAATAATTCCATCCCGAAAATTTTATTGTTAAATTAAAGAAAAAAAATAAATAGCCAGAATAAATTGTAAAATTATATAACTGTTTGCAGAAAAAAAGTTTCACTATTTATTAATAAATTACATCTACTTTATTGATCATCCCGAAAACTATTTTCTATTCATTCTTCAGTTGAAATTATGTTTATTACCAAATTTCCTAGTGGCGAACACAGAGATGACCCCCTCCCTTGGCATATAGAGTTAGGTGTGCCAATGTGCATAGAACTTATATTCTGGCGCCCTATCGAAAATCACGAGGATTGATGGTGAATATTGATCATTCAGTAAACCACTTTCCATTAATTCCGACGTTGGCTGATCTGGCGGGTTCAGCAAAAGTTTTTTCGATATTCGAATTTTTGATAAACTATATACTAATTGAGATTTGACATTGAGTTTGACATTTCAACCTTTTTGTTTTGTCATTGTGTGCTTTGCTGTTGCCCAAAGCAAAATCAAAAAATGGGAGCAATCCCTCGTAATCCTATACGCCGCTTAATTCTTGTGTCATGGCTGGACGACATTTGGTGTTTATCATTGGAAGATTTTGCGAAAGAGGCAGTACTTTTCGTGAGATTGGTTTTAAGTATAATAATTTTTTTTTTATTTATTTAAATAGTACAATCTTATCAAATGATAATTTATTACTAAAGATAATATGTAAAAACAAACATGTAAAAATGTTGACATGTAAAAATGTTGACATACGCACTTATTTGAAACTAATAAGTGGAGCGAGTGTGGGTTTACAGAAATCAATATTCTGCTCCCAATAATGAAACTTTATTTATTAGATGACTAGCTCATGCGGTTTAATTCTTTTAAGGCGTCTCAGTTCTCGTGTTATGTCAAGAAGTTGTATTGCTTCACTGTTGGTATGTTGCAGTAACCTTCTTTCATGTTTGATTGCAAATTCCTGGATCACTTCATCAATCCATTTGACATTTAGGTCTTTGTGTAATTCCTCATTGGTTACGTAGCGGTAAGCATTCGTTATTGTACGTAGAAATTTGTTTTGATAACGTTGAATAATTAAACGATTTGATTGTTTAGTACAGCCCCAGAGCTGGATACCATACGTCCAAATTGGTTTAATTATTGTTTCGTAGATCAGGCGTTTACAGTACAGGCTAAGCTTAGAATGTCTTCCTATTAGCCAGTACATCTCACGTTGTTTCATTTTCATTTGCTCTGCTTTTTGTCTAACGTGATGTTTCCAGTTCAATCTTGAATCGAGATGCAATCCGAGATATTTTGCAGATTCAGCTTGGGGAATTTGTACCCCATTGAGAAATGTATGGATGTTGCTATTTTTGTGCCGCAACGTGTATGTTACATGGACTGATTTCAGCTCGTTAAGCTTTATTTTCCAATCCCTAGTCCATTGGCTGATTTTATCGAGTGCGTGCTGTATGTATTCTACTGCTTGGTTCTGCGATTCGCTTGATGCCAATACTGCGGTATCATCAGCAAAAGTTCCAATGAATGTTGTTTCCGTTGTCGGTATATCAGAAGTGTAAAGTAGATATAGGATGGGTCCTAATACGCTACCCTGGGGCACTCCTGCTACGGCTGGGTAAAAGTTGGAGTATGTTACTACATGTGATACTCTAAATATTCGTTTGGAGAGATACGACTCGAGCAATTGGCAGTAATTTTTTGGCACTAATTTACTTATCTTGTAGATAAGACCCTCATGCTACACTCTATCGAAAGCCTGTGATACATCTCACTGAGAAAAATTTTGGTTTGTAAAATTAAAAAACGAAGTTTTTAATTTCTCAAAGTTATAAATTTTTTTGAATTTCAAAAGTATTTTTTTGAAATTAAATGAAATTTTTGCAAACTAATAAAAAGCTTTTTTATTTTAAAAACATATTTTGTAAAATGATTTATAAAATACTTTTTAGATTTAAAAAGTTTATTTATTTAAACATAATAATTTATTTCAAAAGAAGTGTTTTAGCATTTAAAAACAATTTTTTTGATAATAATGACAACTTATGAAAATGTTATATTTATTGTTTTGTCAGAAATCCCGTTGTATTATTTTTCAATTCGTCTATATTTTATTTTTTATTTTAAAGTTTGTTCGGCTATTTATATAATTCGCCAAATCGATACGTTCTTGTGTTATACTAAAGGTATGAAGGTTTAACTGACTAAGTAGAACAACTTTTTATCAGTACGAAACGAAACCAAACTACCAAAAAAGAATTTGAGGAGGTTCTCATTATATTTTTTTAAGGGCTGTGTGTATTTTTCCACAATGACCCTGGGGGTTAAAAATTAGGGAGGCGAGTTGATTTTCTACTTTTCGTGGTAGATATGTTATGTTCTTATCAGTCAGAAGAGTAGCTGACTCTTTGGTTTTGCTGTCTTTAAGTGAACAGTCGCAAACGTTGATTACTTTGATTTAAAAATATTGTGACATATGTTAAAAAATAATTATTTAAAAATTAAAATAAATCTTTTAAAACTAACCAATAGTTTTTTTATTCTTAAAAACAATCTCTTAAAATTTAAGAAAACTATTTGACATAAGTAAGGAAAGTATTTTTGAAAATAAAAACAATTGTTTTATTTTTATAAACAAATTTGGCAAAAAAATTTCTTTTAAAAATAAAAAGATTATCCTTTTGATTTTAAAAACGAGACTTTTCGCCTAAAAAATATATGTATATTTTTTTGATTTTATATGTATATTTTTATATTTTTACTGGTTTTTTTTTCTCAGTGTAGAAATACGGCAGGGCAATATTTCTTCTCTTCAAGTGCTTGTTCTATCTTTGCAGTCATGCGATGAACTTGATCAATTGTCGAATGTTTATTCCTGAATCCAAACTGGAAGTCAGGTATAATGATCATTGGTCTTAGTCGTTTCAATAACAACTTCTCAAACAATTTTGAAATAGTAGGTAACAAAGAGATCGGCCTGTATGAGCCCATTTGCTCTGCTGGTTTGTCTGGTTTTTTTATCATGATTATTTGTGCAACCTTAAAACACTCAGGCACATATGTAAGTCGAAAGCAAGCATTATATATATAAAGGGTGATTTTTTTGTGGTTAGGATTTTCATGCATTAGTATTTGACAGATCACGCGGGATTTCAGACAAGGTGTCAAAGAGAAAGATGCTCAGTATGCTTTGACATTTCATAATGAATAGACTTACTAACGAGCAACGCTTGCAAATAATTGAATTATATTACAAAAATCAGTGTTCGGTTCGAAAAGTGTTTCGCGATTTACGTCCGATTTATGGTCTACATAATCGACCAAGTGAGCAAACAATTAATGCGATTGTGACCAAGTTTCGCACTCAGTTTACTTTATTGGACATTAAACCAACCACACGAATGCGTACAGTGCGTACAGAAGAGAATATTGCGTCTGTTTCTGAGAGTGTTGCTGAAGACCGTGAAATGTCGATTCGTCGCCGTTCGCAGCAATTGGGTTTGTGTTATTCGACGACATGGAAGATTTTACGCAAAGATCTTGGTGTAAAACCGTATAAAATACAGCTCCTGCAAGAACTGAAGCCGAACGATCTGCCACAACGTCGAATTTTCAGTGAATGGGCCCTAGAAAAGTTGACAGAAAATCCGCTTTTTTATCGACAAATTTTGTTCAGCGATGAGGCTCATTTCTGGTTAAATGGCTACGTAAATAAGCAAAATTGCCGCATTTGGAGTGAAGAGCAACCAGAAGCCGTTCAAGAAATGCCCATGCATCCCGAAAAATGCACTGTTTGGTGTGGTTTGTACGCTGGTGGAATCATTGGACCGTATTTTTTCAAAGATGCTGTTGGACGCAACGTTACGGTGAATGGCGATCGCTATCGTTCGATGCTAACAAACTTTTTGTTGCCAAAAATGGAAGAACTGAACTTAGTTGACATGTGGTTTCAACAAGATGGCGCTACATGCCACACAGCTCGCGATTCTATGGCCATTTTGAGGGAAAACTTCGGAGAACAATTCATCTCAAGAAATGGCCCGGTAAGTTGGCCACCAAGATCATGCGATTTGACGCCTTTAGACTATTTTTTGTGGGGCTACGTCAAGTCTAAAGTCTACAGAAATAAGCCAGCAACTATTCCAGTTTTGGAAGACAACATTTCCGAAGAAATTCGGGCTATTCCGGCCGAAATGCTCGAAAAAGTTGCCCAAAATTGGACTTTCCGAATGGACCACCTAAGACGCAGCCGCGGTCAACATTTAAATGAAATTATCTTCAAAAAGTAAATGTCATGGACCAATCTAACGTTTCAAATAAAGAACCGATGAGATTTTGCAAATTTTATGCGTTTTTTTTTTAAAAAAAGTTCTCAAGCTCTTAAAAAATCACCCGTTATATATGTTAACATAGTCACTGCCCTCTTTGATAACTCCTTAAACATCCTTGGCGAAATGTCATCAATTCCAGGTGACTTTTTGGGATTCAGATTCATGTCAATTTCTTGTGCAATTTCAAGTGGGGTGACACTTCTGATATTTGATGGAGATCTATAGACTGGTTTAGGATCAATCCTAGATTGTATGTCGTGTGGTTGAAATACTGATGCCAAATGTTGTGCAAATAGTTCTGCTTTTTCTTCGTTACGTCGCACCCATTCTCCATTTATGTTCCTTATAGGTGGCACTTGGATTATTGGTCTCTTGAATCTTTTAGTAGCTTTCCAAAGAGAATAATTTTTGTCAGCTTCAGGACCCAGTCCTTTCAAATAATATTCAGTACAAGCTTCTTTATGTTCTGTAATTAATCGGTTAACTTTATTACTTACCCGATTAAATTCTCTTTTGTCATTAATGTTTCTAGTTCTATGCCATACACGCCTTTTCCTACGCCTTTCTTTTATCAGTTCCCGAATCGCCAGGGGGTAGTTACAATACGGGTGTAGCCTCTTTAGCTGCATCACGCATGGAGTTAATAAAATGTTTAGTTTGTAATTCAAGTTCTTGTTTAGTTTTAAGACTAACTTTTAACTCAATTAGAGCATCCAGTTTCTCTCTAAATAATTCCCAATCAGTAAATTTATTAGTAAGGTTAAGTTTGGTTTTCTTTCTTATGACTAATGTACTCAGAGTCATTAAGACCGGTGTATGATCGGAAGTAAGGTCGTCAATGCCTTCAACTTCAATGTAATTTGAGGCTATTCCTTTCGAGATATAAAAGTCAATCAAATCAGGAATTTTGTTTATGTCTGTAGGCCAATAGGTAGGTTTACGCGATGAGTGATATTCACATCCTGACATTTCTATTGCACTTAGGAGTTTTTTCCTTTTCCTGGTGTTATGAGTCGAGATCCCCACGCAGTATGTTTCACGTTGTAGTCACCTCCTATAGTAAACCTTGGTCCAAGTTTATTAAAAATGTTGACATATTGATTTCTTACGATATTATGTCTTGGTGGGCAGTAGATCGCCCCTAAACTTAGTTCAGCACCACCATGGTTAATCTTTATTACGGTTGCTTGCATAAATGGTTCCTTAATTTCTTCTTGTTGGAAATGTAGGATATTTTGTTTGACTAAGATTGCTGTCCCTCCTCGAGCACGACCACTAGGATGCAATGTCCAATAGGCTCTATATCCTGTAATTTTGATAAAGTTTTTCTCCGTAAAGTGCGTCTCTGATATTAAAGCTACATCTATGTTGTTGGTTCTTAGAAATACTTCTAGTTCTTGAGCTCTTGCATTAAGCCCGTTAGCATTCCAGGTAATTATACGTAGGAATGTTACAGTCATTTACTTTTTATGTTTTAGCGGTTTGTTTGGTGGTTTGGAATTATCTTCCAGTTTATCCACCCTGTTAGTACGCTGGCTGAAATTTTGTCTCATTTCTGCCTGAAATTCGGTGAGCATTTTCATTATATTACTAATGGTTGGCTCGTTTGGCACAGGCTTCTGCCTGCTTACTTGATTTGAATTGTTATTTGAGGTTTTGGTCACCTGGGCGTAGGAAACCCCCTCTCTAATTGTATCATATTGTTTGTTTGGCTTTTGCTGTAGGCGCTCTGCTACTGTAATTTTTCTCGGTAGCTGAGCATTTAGTTTTTTCTGATACACCAGGCATCCTTTATAGCTAGCCGGATGACCTTTTTCTCCGCACAGTGCACACGTTGGTATAACATTTCGCGGCTTTTGACATTGTTTTGTTTGATGGTTCTCAGCACATTTGACACATTTGGCTTGCCTATTGCAGAAGTTCTTCGTGTGTCCTAACTGTTGGCAATTTGTACACTGAGGTATACCTATTACCTTTTTAGGTGGTTCAATAGACACCTTGCAATATAGTAGGTTCTTAATTTCGTATATGTCCTTATTGTTTTCCCCCTGTAACAGGTCTACATAAAACAATGGGAAGTGTCTAATAATTTTCTCATTATTAATTGTCAACATTTTATGAACGTTAATAATGTTGGTTACTTTATGACCATGGTCCTCCATTGCCACTTTGATCTCTTCGCGATTGGTAGATGACGGTAAACCTCGTATTACGATTCTATACCATTTTCCACTTTTGAGCTGATAAGTATGGTATTCCATCTTATATCGTGTACTATCCTTGTTATTGGATTCAGTGTCTTTTATATCGCTAAGTAGTTTTTTAATTTTACGGTAGTCATTTTCAGACTGCGTTGTTATTTTGATGTCGTTATTGGATATTGCTTTAAACTGAGCAGGTTTCTCTGTCACTGCCAATACTTGAGCTCTGAGTATATTAAAATCTCTAACGTTGCTGACATTGGTTGGTGGTGGTAAGGGCTCCTTTTCGTGTGCTTGTTGTGGTTGTATTGGTAGAGTTACCCTTGGTGATGGCGTTTTGGAGAGTCTCCTCTTTTTATGTACATTTAGTTTATTTTGTCTAGGTTGGGTTTCTTTCTCAAGTTCCTCTTCATCCGTAAAGTAGTCATTGGTTAGACTTTGTAGGCTCTGACTTCTACCATTAGTAGACGTAGAAGGTTTATTTTGCCTTTCTAGTGATTCGATTCTGTTTTGTAAGTTTACCAAAATATCTTGGTATTTATTACATTGTAACTCATATTGCTGGCATTTTGTCCTTAGTTCATTATTCTGGCGCTCAAGCGAGGCTAATTTTGATGTCATTTCATTGCCGTCTTGAAGCATACGGTGTCTTTTCGTTAATGTTGGAGAATGCATGAGTTCTAATGGAGAAATGGGGCTTATACTTCTATCTGCTCCAGTAGCTAAGCTTGCCACTACTAAAGCATTGCGGTCGCTGCATATCGACGACTGGAAGCCCGCTCGCTCACTTTCCGAAGTCGCCGGTACTGGGCATCCTAATCCCTGCACCGTAGCATTAATCTTCTTCTGATCTGCCATGGTTGGTTTATTGTTCGGGGTTCCTTACCCTAGCCAGTTTTGGTCCGCGGATGGTATTTTATTTCCCACCTACCCTCCGGCAAGCCGGTTAAAGAGCATTCCCCTATCCGCCACCTGGGGACGCGCCACGATGGAAGTTTGGCATCTCCACACGGGTAGTGAGTATAATAATGTGATTGCAAATAATATATTGCTGTTGTTATATGTGTCTAAATTTCTAACAGCCCTACCGAAAAATGTTCATCAGGTCTCAGACACAGTAACGAAAAACTATCACAAACATACAAATTACATGGATTTTTAGTAAGTATTGAAGAATCTTCAAATTTTATTTGAATGTATGTGTCCGAATTTTTTGTAAGGCATGCAATTGTGGCCAAAAGGTATGTTGCGATTATTTTTCTCTCCGTGAGAAATTTTAATCATCTATTCGGCGTTCTACTGAATAAACTAAATATCTTGTTTATAAAAGCATTAGTGGAGAGGCTATATTATTACTTTTCTAACGATAAAATCCAGTCCACTGAAAGAAACGATTTAATTTTTTTAACTTGAACAAAAATGTTACTCTAGTAGAAATTGTACAAGTGATTACACACCCAATTTTAATTTGCTTTTGGCAATTATTTAGTTTAATTATGGGATGTTGTTTTAATAACATAAGAAAATAAAACGAATCCAATATGTGTATCTGAACTAAAAGTGACTTACAAAAATGAAGACGTGTTTTATTTTACAGTTAAAACATGAAATAGTAATCATAAATCATAAAGAACCATTCAAAATTCCCTTTAATAGATTATAGCACACTACTAACATGGATTTCCATAAGCACTGCCTTATTACTATCTCAATGACTTCTTCACAAAAATCGTCGATTAATTCATAGATGCGTTATACAGCAAATTCCTTATAAACATCATTCGTTAGATCTCGTAAAACTTCATTAAATAAATAAATGACTTTAGTCCCGGGTACAGAATAAAGTTCATTTGAGACTTCATTGAATGAGTCATGATGAACTCTTCAATGAGTTCATCGATTACCTTCCAGTAAGGAGTGTTGTTTTTTCATATATATTAGTTGTATGGACTGCGTGTAATTCGGTTGTTCCGTGAGCTCATAATGGATCAACAGGCAATTTTCATTTTGATTAAATTATAGCAAAAAAAGAAAAAACTTAGATCATTTCCATGATAATCATTTTCTTATTAATGTAAAAACAGAAAAGTATTGAAATGAATAAACTAAAAGAAATAATGTTTGTTTTGTTTTTATCTTACTTAGTGCGAGTTGATGAACAACGTTTTTCGTCAATCCTTGAGGTGTATACATGAGCAAACTTGATGGTTTGCCAACGCGAGCATGAAATAGGCGAGCCTGAAGGGATCATTGGGATTCGTGGTAGGAGAACAACTTCACCTTGAAACTTGCCGTTCAAAATAGTAGTTGCAAGAACATTGCCCATGAATTTTTTATGACCAATCGCGTTCCATTGCATAGCTTTCTCTCTCTCTCTCTCTCTCCCATGAAGGGATTTTGCCGCCCGCACTATGGTCCTCCATCCGTCTCGGTCCATCGCTCTCGTCCTCCAATTTCGACATCCTAATACGAGTAGGGGGGTGAAGTCCGAGATTCATATCTCCTCACCGGTGCTCGAGCCGGAGACGAGCCGGAGACGAGCAGACTAAATCCTGTTTAAAGTCATGGACACTACATGTCAGGGCGGGCTATTGGCGCTCTAAAACCAATACCAAACCAGCGTCTGATACAAGCGGCTCGCTATATAAATGTGTTTCAAGGTAAGACTGGATGCCTTAAGATTCTCACCAGTACGTGACCCACACACGTAATAAGCGGGTTGAGCGGCAGGCCAACAACCTTCCCTCATAAAAACAATTAAGTTATGAACCCTAAACAAAGGCCTCGGATTACCATATCGGATTCATTACAAACTCGACCTTGGAAATTGTACACGGACAACGCTTTAAAAATGGGAACATGAAACGTGCTAGAACGGAGGAGAATTTGGAGTTGGCTTCCTAATCCATCGGCGCGTGAAGCACCATATCATCGATTTCCGCCCGATCAACATGCGGATTTGCACGGTCAAACTTTGCACTAAGAAATTTAACATCACGATCGTTAATATGCATTTATTTATTTATTTTATTTATTTTGAATAAATATCATAAGAGAATAAATCTCGCATTTGATACATATAATAAAAATTGATATATAAATATGAAATTGAATAATTACAACAATAAAAAAAGAACAAAAAAAATATTACAAAACATGATTTTTTTTTTGAATGGAGAGCAATTACATGAGCCTAACAATCAAATAATTTTAATTACAAAAAAGCTAACTTGTAAGAGATCTTGACGAATTTTTGTGAAAAGCCAGAGTACTTTTATAAATTATTTCTTTTATAAATTTCGAAATAATATTTCTTTATATTTTGAACGAATTTATTTTTATCCAGAAGTTTATAACTGTTTGGAATTTTATTATGCAAACTTGATGCCTTAAAAAATATGGAATTTTGTAGATTTAGGTCTATTCGGTAATATGTTTGTGTTATAACGTGTGTTATAATTAGAAATACGGTTTGTTGCTATTTCTAAATTGGAATGAAGTTGCTTGTTCTTAACTAATTGGATGTGTACCGTCAAACTATGATCAATTATTTGAGCTACTGGTAGCAAATTATTTTCTAAATGTATTTTTGTTGTGTGTTCTAATCTATTATAATTATATAAATTTTTAATAGCCTTATTTTGTAACTTTTGTAACGCATCAATATTGAACTTTGTTGTACTATTCCAGAAATTGGCCCCATGCAATATAAGGCTATGAAACATAGAAAAATAAATAGTCCTACGATATTTATGGTTAATAAAATTACCTAATTTTTTAAAAACATACCATATTGATTTCAACTTTGCCTTTAAATTTACTATTTCTTTATTAAAATCTAAATTATCATCTAATATTATACCCAGATATTTATAATCATAGCAGCGTTGTATTACATTATTATTATAAGTAACTTTAAAATTGTTGATCGTTTTAGAATTGATAATCATAAATTTTGATTTTAGTGTATTTAATGTTAACCTGTTAGACGCAAAATATTCCGAAAGCATGTTTAAATCTTCATTCATCCATTGTTCAATAGAGCCGATATTATCTGGACTAGCGCTATAAAGTAGTGATATATCATCTGCGTAAAGAAATATGGAAGATAACTCCGCAAGTTAGTTTATTATCGCAATTACCTTGGATTTGCGAAATTAAATCAAATAGTGCACTATTGGTGTTGCTATTATGCCTAAATCCATATTGGTTATTACTTAATATTTTATTTGTTTCGATAAATTGATTTAATTGTTTATTTACCACTTTTTCAAGTATTTTATTTACTATTGGTTGCAAATTAATTGGCCTATAATTGTTTGGATCAGTCTTTGAGCCCGTTTTGTGTATTAAAATCATTTTGGATATTTTCAACTTTTGAGGAAGGTTGCCTTCTTTCAGAGATTTGTTGACAATTTGCGATATTACCGGTGCTAATGCAGTTTTGTTCAACTTAAAAACTTGGACCTGATATCCATCAGAGCCAATTGATTTTGTATTTTTTAAACCATCAATAATCTTTTCTATATCAATTTGAGTAATTTGATCAAATCTGTTTAAGACATTATAATTTGTTATTGATAAACTGTTTGTTGTAAAATTATATTGAGAAGCTAATTGTTTGCCTATATTTGCGAAAAAATTATTACTACTGTTCAGTTTTGCTAACGTTTCGTTTTTATTATTACAGTCGGAAGTAAGTTCTATTTTATCTCTAGGCATCGTGCCATTATAAATTATTTCTTTGAAAATGTTCCAAATTTGTTTTGGATTTTTTGAATTTTTGTCAATTTTTTATGAGAAATAATTTCTTTTTTTTAATCGTTTTAAAGAAGTAACTTTATTTCTCCAGTATATATATTCTGATTTTAATGCATGGTTATTAAGATCCTGCATGCGTTTTGAATACCAAAAATTTCTAGCTTTGATTGCATTTATACATTCTTTATCAATCCACGGATTTTTAAAATAGTGTAACTTTTTTCTTCCTCTGTTCCGATAAGAGCAATCTATAATTTTTGAATTAAGTTGCGAACAAAAAGACTCATACATGTTTTCTATTTTCTGGTTTTGATTGATAATTATTGGGTTAAATACTAAACTTGCGTTTAACATGTCGAAATTAATTTTATTAGACATGATTCTAACAGATTGTGTGTTTTTAGTTATTGTTTTCAATAAAAAATCAGATTCTAATAAAATAAATTTGTGATCAAACCCAGAGTAGCTGAATAACATAATATCAACTTTTTGATTAAAAACATTTGAATATATATGGTCAATGCATGAGTTATGTTCAGGTCTTGTACTATGTATTTTATTGAATATAAAGAAACCATTACTCTCTACTATGTCTAAGTATTTATTACTCGTATTGTTACAATCTAAAAGATTGATGTTGAAGTCACCTGTTAAATATGATTTGTAGTATTGTAAAGTGTAAAGGTGGTTATCTAAAACACCAAAAAATAAATTCATGTCATCTAAATTATCATAAGGAGCTCTATAAATCGATGATACTATAATTTTTTTTTTTGATTTATTTCAACTTTTATACTCAATAAATTTATTTTATCATTACTAAATTCAGAAAAAAATTCAAAATTATATTTCTTATTTACCAAGATTCCTACTCCACCGCCTGTCTTATTTTTCCTACATGAAAATGCTGCTTTGTAATTTTTAAAATAAAATGATTTAAGCATATATTCGTATATCCATGTTTCTGTTACTGAAATTATCGGAATTTCCAATTTTAAAACATCAAGTACTTGATATAAATCCTCAATTTTATCAGACGATAAGCTTCTAGAATTTAGATACAAAATTTTAAGCGAATTTGGATTTTTTAATATTATGTTCTCTGGCCCTTGACAAATTTGTATATCTGAGTTAATTGATAAATTATAATCTGAATTGAAATTAGACATCGAACTTTATTATATCGTCAAAATTAATAATTCTTTCTGATGCACAATCATCAGATTTTCTAATAAAAATATTACCATTCTTAACCCAGACATATTTCACTTTATTAAAACGTTTAAGATCTCTTACCTTCTTAAATAAATATTGATTGTACGATGTTAATTGCTGTCCTACATAAAATGGTCGCTTCTCATATTTCATCAAATTCCTATCCTCCAATGAAACCTCATTGAGTATATCTGCAGTTTGCGGGGTCTTCTTCATCTTATGGGCTTTAATGATCGAGTCTCGAGTAGATTTTCTATTAAATTTCACAATAATTTTTGAAGGTAATCCTGAAGGTGTGTTGTGTTGCTTCAAAAGATAAACATCATTCAAATCTCTTGAATCAATATCTATGTTTACGTTCTTTGCTATCGTTCTTCTTGTTTTTCTGCAATACCACAAATCTCCAAAGAACTTGACAACGCTTGTTGTTTGCTCTGATTGACAACAATTTCTATTTCACTTATTTTATTTCGAAGCTCTACATTTTCATTTTTAAGATTTTTATTCTCATTTGTCAACATCGCTATATTTTTATCGACACGTTCTATATTAATTTTCATACTTGTTAGTGCTTGTCTCAAACATTTTATTTCCAAGTACACATCTTCTAACGTTATAGCCGTAGCTAATTTTTCTGGCAAATTAATAACATTTGGGCTTGTAAAGTCCTTAATCATGATTGTTCCCTTTCACCAATTTGTATTGCATCGATGTTCATAACTGGTCTACAACTTATACATTCAAATGATGAAATATTTCTTTTTAGATCATCTTTATTCCACCCAGTGCACGCATCGTGATATATCTTCTGACATTTTACACATTTTGTAGTGTTGCGTTTGTGTCTACGGAACAATTTATCACATTTTTCACAAATATTTTGACCGTGCATGATTAATGGAATTAATTTTCGAAATGTCTTGTGGATATTATATATTATATTAAATCACTTGCCTAACTTGAATAAAAAAATTAAAATTTATTTTCAAAGAAAAATCTAAAATCAAGAGCGAAAAATTATGCGTGATTTTATTTCAACGGCTTACTATTGCATGCACCCACCGAAGATAAATCGGATGACATCAAAGATTTATTCTTTGTCGAGCTGGAGGAACTCATCAATAACATACCGCACCACGACATTAAAATCATCGTGGGCGACTTTAATGCAAAAATCGGTAGGAGTGCAGAAAATACATCGCTCATCGGTCCGTTAACAGTCTGCATCTAACTAGTAACAACAATGGCCAACGCGTCACCGACCTGGCAATAATGTACAACTTAGTTGTATCAAGTACGTTTTTTCCACATAAGAGAATTCACAAAGTAACGTGGAGATCGAATGATGGAAGAACGGAAAACCAAATCGATCACGTCATGGTGTCCAAGAGACACTCCACCAGCATATCTGACGTTAGATCTTACAGAGGGGCAGATATGGACAGCGATCATGTGCTTGTCATATTTAAATATAAGTGCAAACTGTCATCAACCTTCAATAGACAAGCACAAAAAACCGTTCGATGGAATGTCGATGCTCTAAAAGACCAAGCGTCACTGCAGAGTTACCAATCAGCTGTCACTAACTATTTAGAGCGGCCCAGCGACAACGAAGGAGCTCCTCCTAATATCCAGGAGCAGTGGCACGCTATACAGTCAGCCATAACCACCGCGGCGCAAAACACTATCGGCAGAAGACCGCCGAGATCGCGCAATGATTGGTTCGATGATCAATGCCGCCTGGTCGTCGAAAATAAACGAAAGCTTCGTGAAAAATGGTTGGCTCGCAACACGAGAAGCACTCAGGCAGAATATCTACGCGCAAGGAAAGCCACGATTAAATTCCTTCGACAAAAGAAACGCGATCATATGAGATTATGCATCGAAAACATCGGCTTCCACGCAGAAGTAGGAAATTCAAGGGACTATTTTGCTAATGCCAGGAATCTCACTAAAGACTTCCACCCAAGAAGTACAGCCATCAAAGACGGGAATGGAGAATTGAGAACAAACGTGGCTGATGTTCTCTCAGTATGGCAAACTTACTTTCAAAATCTACTAAATCGGAATGACGACGTGACCTCCAGGTGATGAGGTCTTCGTCGAATATCCCACGAGGCGCTACTCTTGCAACAAGTCTACACGATCTTGTCGTTTGTATCTGGGACCAAGAAGAGTTGCCGGAGAATTGGAAGACCACGCTCATATGTCCGTTGCATAAAAAAGGCGACCGTCTTAAATGTGAAAACTTTCGTGGCATAGCTCTATTGAACACTGCTTACAAAGTGTTGGCTAATGTTGTACTTGCCAGACTCATCCCTCTCGCCGAAAACATCATTGGCGACTATCAGTGTGGTTTTCGTCCCAACCGATCGACCACTGACCAGTGTTTCACCATGAGGATGATCTTGGAAAAATGTTGGGAGTACAACATAACCAAATATCAATTATATATAGACTTCCGTCAGGCATGTGACAGTATATACCGCGATAACCTTTAGGCCGTGCTCATATGCCTAGGAATTCCAGAGAAACTCGTTTCGCTATGCAAATTACCAACGTCCGGTAGAATTGTAATCGAAGGAACTGTGTCAGACTCCTTTGAAATAACATCTGGTGTTCGACAGGGAGATGCACTCGCGCCTGTGCTGTTCAATTTGGCGCTTGAGTACGTAGTGAGGAAAAGCAACATCGAAATTTCGCGCTGTATTTTTAATAAATCACTCCAAATTCTTGGATATGCAGATCATATCGTGCTTCTTGGCCGAAGGCTTAGCGATATCAAAGACAGTTTCGTGCCGCTCGATCGCTGCGCAAGAAGACTTGGTTTGAAGGTGAACAGCAGCGAAACCAAATTTGTGTATGTGTAATGTTGTTGGAGATTTAACCAGATGCAATTATTGAAGTGTGGAAGTTTATGGATGGAAGCTAAAGATGGATGTTACAGATGATATGGTGAAAAAATGCTGTTGTTTAACAAAAGCTGATGACGAGCTGAATTATACGTAGACAGTTTTGAATAAAAAACTTAAGCACTGCTTGAACACTATACTATTTTATAAATTAACCAAAAGAGTTTTTTATTTATAATTTTAATATTTAACAACTTGTTTGTTCGCCAGCTTCGAATTGAATGAACATAAGAAATTTTACAATATATATTTTACATATTATACGTTAAGCTATAACTGTCATGTTTGAATTTATAATTAATGCAGATTGTAGCTAACTTTAATATAAAAATGTACTAATAATAATAATAACATTAAATAAAGTACTAGTACGATATACTATGTAACTAATTATCTATATATATAAAACAAAGTCGGGTTAGTTACACCATTTATAGCTAGAAACAGAACAAGAGCGACGACGGCAAGCGTCGACGAATAAATAAAAAATATCGCCGCGATATCGCTGTAGCTAACAGAACAAAAGCGTCAGCGTATGGCGATAAAAAAACAACCAAACGGCATAACCTTCTGTGTTTTTGACACATGACGTTGTGGCATTAGGCTACTAGATTGAAAAAAAATGGTTAATAATATGACGGTTAATTGATGCCAACTTATACATATATAAAAAACAGTTGGCAACATTGTTTCGTCGGCAACAAAAATAGAAATAGACTCTAAATTTTGTTCAACGAAAAAATCGTCGTCGCCTGCGTTGATGGTTGTGTTTGTTTTGCATGATTTCCGTATTTTCTAATATGACAGGCGATTTCGCTCGCCGCCTTCGCTCTTGTTCTGTTTTGAGCTTATAACTGAAGAACGGCTGGACCGATTTTTATGATCTTTCTTTTGTTGAGTTTGACTCCGTTCCGAATAGCATAATAACTATTAAAACATTGGAAAAATTCACCAACAAAAAAGTTATCAAGAAAATTCATTTTCTCATATATTTAGTACATTTTGTTTTTTTTTATTTTGTTCGTCTCAATACAGTGGTGATTTAGGAAAAAAGAAAAGTCGGAAAAACTCAAAAGGGAAGCCCCAAAAATCTAATAAAAAAATCTTTTTTTTTATATGAATTTTGTAGGTGTAGTTTGTATGTGACGAGTGGTGCAGTGGTTAAAGCTTCGGCGCTTGGACTGCAAGGTACTGGATACGAATCCGACTGGAGGCTGCATGCACATTTACCATTTTATTGTTTATCCAATTTTTTTTTATTTCATCTACTTATCTATATAATTCTTGATGGAAATGTAGGATTATTTTTCTTCGATGCGCCCAGTGGAACTGGGAAAGCATTCCTCATATCATTGATTTTGACCACTGTTCGTGCGAGATCCAATATTGCTGTAGCAGTTGCTCAGCGTTGAAATTGTCGTTAGATCTTCAATCGGCTGAAAACCCGACTTGCAACATTGCGAAACATTCAGCAATGGCGAAAGTTTTGGTAGCAAGTAAAATCATCATCGATTATGAATGTACAATGGCGCACAAATGCGCATTTGAAGCATTCAATCGAACTATGAAAGATCTACGCAATGACTCAAGATGTTTTGGAGGCGCAATGATTTAACTGTCCGGCAATTTCCGTCAAAAAATACCAGTGATTCCAAGATTGACCGCTGTCGATGAAATAAACGCTTGCCTCAAATCATCGACTCTGCGTGGCGCTATGTGATGAAACTTCAGCTGGGGACAAACATGCGAGTTGCATTGTTAAACCAGAGACAACTTAACAGAGATATTTCATTCTATGTAAACGTAAAAATTTAAACTGCGAGTTCATTACGTATACGCAGTTTAACGAAAAATGACAGATACAACGATGATATTGGAATTGTCAGAAATATATTTTGTTTTCATTTTTTAGCTCGAACGAAAATTTAATTTGATTGTCTGTGGTTAAACGATCCATCTGCCGAAGATTTCTCCAAGCAATTGCTGACTATCGGTAATGGCCGTGTTCCGGTCGACGAATCGAACAGATTGATTTCGTTTCCTCAGAACTTTTGAATTTTGTTTCAACGAAGGACGAGCTCATCAACAAAGTGTTCCCGAACAATATTACTAACCACAAAAATCACAATTGGGTGAGTGAACGAGTAATTCTTGCGGCAAAGAACAAAAATGTGGATCACTTAAATTTCACAATTCAAAATCTAATCGTCGGTCCACTTCATTCCTTCAAATCTATCGACTGTGTGACAAACAAAGACGAATCGACCAACTGTCCAACTGAATTTTTAAACTCATTTGATCTGGCTGGCTTGCCACCACACAATTTACAACTGAAAGTTGGTGTGTTGCCGGTAATCATCATGCTACGAAACCTGAATCAACCAAAACTATATAACGGAACACGTTTTATTTTGAGAAATCTCAAGGAAAGTTCAAAGGTGAGGAAGTTCTCATTCCGAGAATTCTGATGATCCCAACCGATATGCCATTCGAGTTTAAACGAATTCCATTTCCGATTGGTCTTGCATTCGCCATGACGATCAACAAATCACAAGGCCCATCCTTGAGTGTTTGTGGCCTGAATCTAGAAAATGAATGTTTCTCTCACGGCCAATTGTACATAGCATGTTCACGTGTCGGTAAACCATGCGCTTTGTTCGTTCTCGCACCTGACAATAAAACAAAAAATGTCGTATATCACAAGATGTTTTACTGAAGGGAATCGACCCTATTGCAACCTACTCAATAAATAGTTTAAAAGGAAGTAGTGCAACAATGCTACGCGAATCATTTCGAATCAATTCAATAAAACGAATTCCTTGCTGCCACGTGAATTACATTCATTTCAATGTAATTAAAATATATTTCATTTTGATTGAATTTAATTAATTTGGAGTATTCATTTTATCCGCCCTGGAGGTCTCGGGTTCAATCCCCGGTAGTGACAAGGAAAAAATTGCACGGCTGGTTTAGGATCAATGAATTAATCACTCATTAGTCATTATCCGAAATGAAAATATGATTATTAAACCTCATTTAAGGCGGCCAAATCTCTTGATGGGATATAGTGCTAGAGAGAGAGAGAGAGAGAGAAATTCATTTAATCTTAATAAAAAAACTCAATTTAATTAAGCTATAATAACTTTAAACAACATTTATTGATTTTGAGGCGGTACGAAGTTCGCCGGGTCAGCTAGTACATTATAAAACGCACCCATCGTGCTACTACTCTAGTACTACGTAACGAAAATAATGACAGTTTAGTTGACAAGTTGTGCTTACTAGGTGAATTTTACAGGAATGTCAAAGATAAGTATAAATTATGTATATAAATTAATGTTTGGCAATATAAAATTATTAATTAGTTTCTTAATTTCAGATACAAATTATTTGGATTAATTTAATAAAGTGGTAAGTATTTGAAATAATGTTTTGTGTTATTAACGTTGTATTTAATTTTAGGTTGTTGGTGTGCTGATGTAACCGGCTAAACCATTCAATTCTGTAGTTGCAGATTTATTTAATAAATTATGGTTAAAGTGAAGTATGTATGTTGTTTAATTTCTCCAAACAATTTGTATCAACACCCAGGAACATCTCCATGATAAATCTCGGAATTGGCGACCACAATTTTGATCGCGTTGAAAACTTCAAATACCTCGGGTCAGTTATAACATCATCAAATGACATGCAGGCAGATATAAAAGCCCGAATCGCTGCCGCACATCGAGTTTTCTACGCCCAATCAAAATTATTGCGATCTAGACATCTATCGCAGTCGTGCAAGCTCGCACTTTATAAAGCACTCATAAGACCTGTGCTGGCTTTCGGAAGCGAGAGCTGGTCCATGACCACTAACGATTGTAGATTGTTATCAACTTTCGAAAGGAAGGTCATTCGTTCAATCTTTGGTCCAATTAAAGTCGCGAACAATGAATATCGGTTTCGCATGAACCACGAGATAAAGCAAATTCTTGGAGGTTGCGATATTATCCGATTCATCAAATCCAATCGAGTTAGATGGCTAGGCAACGTTACAAGGTTCCCACAACAACGGATGACCAATAATATGGGCTGGCACCGTCACGGATCAGGAACTAAGCAAATGCAAGGAACTACCTGATGGTTTATTGATATGTGACGTTGCAACGTTGCATAGCCAACAAAGCAAACGGAATCAATGTGAGATATAATGTTTCTCAAGGCAAAGGTTCCACATCCAAGCTGCAACACTGAGGTCACGAAAGCAGCAAACTATTTCATCAAGCTACACGCTGCCAATCAATGGATTTTCGGAGTCAACCAAAGCATCATCGTGGATATAATTTGCAAGTCCAGAATACAGGCTACCGCATTAGAACGTTATGGCTTCATAAAACTACAGCCAGGGTGTATTTCGTACAATACCGTACATCTATATGCAATCAGCACCAAAGGTTGTGAGCGGAATGGGTCATACATCCCTGCGTTTAATATGTCGGTACTCACGCAATCGCTTGATAAAGCGAACCGTTTGACATTTGCGCATCAAATCAGCTTCACCATCACCACACACGACACTACACAATTAGAACAGGAAATAAGAGCTCAACAATTGGATGAATCAGTAGCCATGGATCAACACCACGTCCACTACTACGTGATGACTCATCTTGCTTTCTGGACGTTGCTCGCGTTGTTTAATTCGGGCTACTAGATTTGCTGAAAAACTTGCCACTGTAGCGAGAGCGATCCATGGGGAACAAAATGCCGACCAAATACCATAAAGTGAGATGAACGGTTAGTACGTATATGTGTCACGTTACGCAAAGCAGAACCAATAGCATCAATATGAAGATCCCAATAAGTATGATTTTCTTGGATATATGACCGAATGGCTGATATAATACTGCGATTCACTCTTTCCGAAGCATTTGCTTGTGGCGAGTATTTGGGTGTTAGTAGATGATGAATGTCATATTTATTTAAGAATCAATATCTGCTCTGAGACGTAAAAAATATTAAGCACACGTCTCTCCAGATACTTCACTACATTTTGGCATAAAATAGGGATAAGTGGGTTAGAGACATACAATTTCCAAGAAGGAATATCAGAGGATATATCAGGATCAGAATGAGGATAGTTGAGGTTGGTCTTAACTGTAGGATTAGTTTGAATGCGGTTCATCAGGTTTTGGTAATCGGTATCTTGAAAATGAATAGGATCAGGATCTAAACAGATAGCTAGGTTATCCACTATTTCATTCAAAGTCAATGCCTCCGATTGTCGTGAGAGCGTCGATTTGTGAGACGTCCAAAAAGCTCCCTTTGTCCCATCAACCACTACAAACTCGCGTGGTCTGTGATAATGGTAAAAAGGTAGCCTTCTAAAGATATTGCCTAAACTTCTAAACACTTAATACAGCCACGTAACATTCGAGTTCGGTAACGCTATAGTTACGCTGAGCTGTATTAAGTATTTGAGAAATAAAAGCAACAGGGCGTTTATCGCCGCTGGATGACTTTTAAAATAGGACGGCTCCCACGCTAGTTGTCGAAGAATCGCATTGAATGAAGAAGGGTTTATTCCAATCGGGGTTACGTAAAACAGGCGAAGAGGAAAAAGCTAATTTTAGCTTCTCAAAAGATCTCTGGGCGTCGTCTTCCATTCGAACTTCTGGCTTTTCTTTAACAGATTAGTTAAGGGTGTTGCTAGCTCTGAGTATTTGTGAATGAACCTCCGATACCATCCGGACATAAACAGAAATCTTCTGAGGTGCCTAACGGTTTTCGGGGTTGGGTAAGCAGTAATAGCAGATACTTTGGACGGATCAACCTTCAGTACACCATCGCCCGCGATGTAACCAAGGTAGCGGATTTTTTTTAGCAAGAATTTGATCTTCTGCAGATTTATAATTAACCCTGCCCGCGTCAATAACAGCCACTTTTCGTAACAGAGCAATGTGTTCGTCAAATGTCTCAGCAGCTATCAACAGATCGTCTAGATAGAGAAATACCTGCGTATGCAGCTCATATTCGTATTGGCACATAGTCTGCGGCGCATTGCAGAGCCCGAAAAGGAATGGCAGTAAATTGGTATAAAGGTCTCCCCAGCACAGTGAAGGCTGCCTTGTCCCTCGACCCCTCATCTAATGGTATTTGCTAAAAGGCGTCTTCCAAGTCAAAGCTAGTGTTCAATTCACAGTCGGTGCTGCCAACTAGTAACAAACAATGATAAGTGAGTCGGACAATACCATCGATGTGAAAAAATATAATTAGTTTTGTATAAAAATGAACACGACAGAAAAAACGGATGTGAGTTTTTTCTCTGTCTCTAGTAAGAGTTTTTATGTTTTCTCGTGTGCGCAAGTTGTATGTGTTAAAACTTGGCGTCATATTTTTTGGTTAATAAAATTAAGTAATGAAAATACAAGTGTGTTTTTAAAAATCAGTTTATTTTGTCCTTCGATTCATCGGATTGGGATTAGCGAGTGGATTGGTACAATTCATCGACGTGCATTATAATGCACATTCATATTGGTGCGGATTGAGGCACATTCATCGTGGTGCAAATAAGGCACAATTATATAAGGCGCATTTATCGTAGTATCGGTTCAACGAGGTACATTGATCGTGGTTGGGCGCTGTATCACAAGGTCAACATTATCAGATACGCTGACAAGGGTCCATAGCTCATCGTGAATATTTAAGTATAGATGTAAGTAATCACATTTGAATTTAGTGTTTAAATTAGAATAATTGATTGTCAAAGTTAGACGTAAGTTTAAGGTTACAAAATGGCAAATGTTGAGAATAATAATAGTTTGAATAGAAAACTTTCCTATTATAAAGGAAGAATTACAATTCATAAGAATCGGTTGGAAAAAGGCGGATTGCGATCTTTGGGCATGCTTACCACCACATTGAATAAAGTTCGGAAAATAGGCGGTAAAGTGGCATCCACTTTAGAAGAGTTGAATTCCTTGAGCGCGGAAATGGATGAGGAGCGAGACAGTCTTAAGTCGTCGATTTGTAAGTTAGAGGGAAAACTTTTAGACGCAATTAACGAGTTGGGATTAGAGAATCGTAGTGGTAGTGCTCTGTCAGATACTGGTCAGGTTAGTGGGGCAGTGGTGCTGGTGGTAAAAATGGTCAGGATGTTAAGAGGAAGATCTTCATTAAGCTTCCTGAAATTCAATTGCCAAAATTTGATGGGAATGAATTAAATTGGTTGAATTTTCAAAATCGATTCATGAATATGGTTCATAATGATAGTAGTATGGATGATGTGGTTAAATTCTATTTTTTATTGTCGTGTGTACAGGATGGTAAAGCCATGCAATTAATTAGTTCAATTCCGGCTTGTTCGGAACAATATGAAAACGCTTGGAAAACCCTTGGTGATCATTATATCAATATTCTGTCAATTCAGAAATTGCACATTTCATCTTTATATGATATAAAGAGGCCGGTGGAAAATTCAGCATCATCGTTGAAGTCATTTGTAGAGACAGCAGCGAAGCATTATAACGCTTTGTTGTCATTAGAATTGAAAATTGATAGTTTTGGTAATTTGTTGTTGATGCATGTGTTACTGGAATGATTGGATGGTGGATCTCGCATAGAAGTGGTAAAGAATTCCTTCCCGAGTTGAAGGAAATATTGCAGAAAAGGGTTATGGTCTTAGAATCATTAAAGTCAACCAATGTAGTTTGCGGTTCGGAGAAATTATGAAACAATCAAGTCCCCATGGTTTTGAAAAATATAATTCAAAATATGTCAAGCACAATAGGACATTCATTAGCAAAACATTAACATGTTTTTATTGTGGTCAAGGTCACGTGTTGACTCAGTGTCCAAAATTTAAGCAGTCAAGCGTTCCCCCGCAAAACCGGTATGAATTTGTTAAAACATCTAATTTGTGTGTCAATTGTTTGACAGCCAATCACAGAAGCATCACATATTGTTGCATTTTGGATCAGCCGGTTAAGTGTCAAGGTAATGGTAGGATGGTTGATTCTGAAAATCAGGGCAGTAAGTTGCCTGAATCTGGATCCTCTGGGGTTAGTGCAAATGCTAAAACAGGAATGGATAGTAAAGTCTCATATTCAAGTAGCAGCGTGAACGACCCTCATCATGTTGTATTGGCTACAGCGGTCATATTAATTGAAACTGCTGGTGGCGTAAATATTCCAGTCAGAGCTTTACTGGATAGTGGAGCACAATCGAATTTTGTCGCAAATAAAGTGTGCAAAATGGCAAACTTTAAAAAGGAAAGTGTGTCCGTTCCTATATCAGGAATAAACCAGGAAATCACCATCATTAAGTCACAGGTGGATATAAAAATTACATCAAAATTCACCACTTATCAAAATCAAATCAAATCATTGGTGCTTCTTAAAATTTCTGGATATCTTCCCGGTCGTTGTATAAATGTCGATTTGAGTGGCTTGAACGAAGATGTAAAATTGGCTGATCCAGCGTTTTACGAGTCCCATGAAATCAACTTAATTATAGGTGCGGAAGTTTTTAACGAAATTTTGATTGGTAACAGGGTAGAATTGCCAGATTTTTATGAAACTGAATTTGGGTTAGTTATATCGGGTAAAATTGGTCGGGAATCATGTGATGTATGAGTTGCGATAGTTGGGTGAATGATAAATTGAAGAAGTTTTTTGAACTTGATAAGATGAATAATCTCTCAAAATTTTCGAGAAAAGAAACGATGTGTATGGAACACTTTGATCATAACGTTGTTAGAACAGGATGTGGACGATATCAAGTTGCGCGTTGCCTGTTACAAAGAAAATAGAAGGTTTGCAGGATTCTAGTCACAGGACTTTAAAACAGTATAAGTGGTTAGAAAACCGGTTGAATCGGAATCCCGGCTTAAAGTTAATGTACGATCAATTCATATTGGAATACCTGTTGATGGGACATATGGAAGAGGTCATTCATTTAGGAAGTACTGTACAGTATGGGAAGGCATACTATTTACCACATCACTTTGTAATTAAGGAAGCTAGTACGACGACCAAATTAAGAGTCGTGTTCAATGCTTCGTCTCCTAGTGTTAGTGGCGTGTCACTTAATGACTGTTTACTGTCGGGTCCCACTGTTCAGCAAGACATGGTATCAATCGCGTTACATTTTCGTAACCATTCAGTTGTGTTCACGGGAGATCTAGCTAAAATGTATCGTCAGATAAATATGGAGAAAAGTGATAGAGATTTGCATCGAATTTGGTGGCGAAATGACAAAGACAAGGTGGTATGTTTCCGATTGTGCACGATAACGTATGATACAGGAAGTGCTCCTTTTCTTGCTACACAGACTCTTAATAAGTTGGCGGAGGATGAGCGGAAACGGTTTCCATTGGCGTGTGAGGTATTGCGAAGGGACTTTTATGTGGATGACGTACTTACTGGATCCGATACAGGGTCTATTTTTTAATCCAACCCGAGCAAGCAGGCTTACCCCGGGTAGTGTACACCGAGTAAAGGTTGTACTGGGTAAAATTATCCGGTGCGCATAGAGTAAAAAATTGTTTTTTACTTTGCACACTCTTCGTACACTGACATTAATTTCAGAGTAAAACTTGAAGAACCGAGTAAGCTCGGTGTAAGCACAGTTCACAAATAAAAACGCAGTGCGCAGAGTAAAATTACTCAGGCTGAATAAAAAAACACAGAGTATTTTTTGACAGCGCACTGCTTGCTCAGGTTGAATTAAAAAATAGGCCCACAGTTGAACAAGCTGCAGCGTTGAAAGAACAGCTGATTGAATTACTATCATCCGGTGGATTCGAATTACGGAAGATACATTCCAATCGAATTACGGAAGATACGTTCCTAGTGTTTTGGAACTGTTTTGGGATCTTAAACAAGATACGCTACTCATGTCGTTTCCGAAGTACGAATTGTCAGACAAATGTAACAAGCGCTCGGTGTTGTCTGAATTAGCCCAATTTTATGATCCGTTTGGTATCTGTAGTCCAGTCATTCTTACTGCTAAATTGTTTCTGCGATCATTGTTAATCGATAAGAAACTTGGTTGGAACACTCAATTGAACATGCAGTATACTAAATGCTGGCTGGAATTCAAAAAACAAATATTAAATATTAAAGGTATCGAAGTGTGAAATTCCAATATGTGTGGTTTCTTATCGATACAAGCGTATAAAAGCGCATGGGTTTGCCGATGAATCCAGTGTAGGATATGGTTGTGTGATTTATATAAGGACGATTGATTATTCTGATAACATAAATGTGAACATAGTGTGTTCAAAGTCACGAGTAGCACCTTTAAAGACTCAAACCATTCCTAGACTGGAGTTATTTGCCGCATTGTTGGTTGCACAATTGATGAGAAAGGTAGTTGAGGCTATGGAAATTAAGTTTGACCATATTTGGTTGTGGTCAGATTCTGAATTGACATTACTCAGATTACATAAAATTCCTTCACAATTTGTAACATTTGTCGCTAATAGGCCTGCCCAGATTCATGAACTGAGTAGTAAAAATGATTGGCGGTATGTACTCACGGATAAAAACCCAGCAGACATCGTATCGAGAGGTATTACGCCTGAAGAATTACCTCATTGCAAATTATGGTGGTCTGGTCCGGATTTTTTGTCACATCCTAATGAATCATTTCCTGAAACTCCTAAGTTACTTTCCTCTATGACGCCAAGAGAGAGCATTCGATCGATTTCCTTGCACATCTCAGCTTTAACAGCTGGAGACACAGCATAATATCGCTGCTTGAGTGGTTTAGCATCTCCGACGTCAATGGTGTGTTTTACTAAATTGTTGCTGATTCGGATACAGTATCGTGAGAGGACCAATACTGTGAAGGAGATTTAAAGTCAAAAGTTGTGGAGTTATATTTAATTTTTAATTGGAATAACTTCCAAAAATCGTCACCAAGATATAATTCTTGTTGAAGATTAGGAGCCAAATGTAATGGTAATCAAATATATCAAATTTTTACATGTCCTATAATTTGTTCCTTGCTCCCGTTAGCGGTCTTGATGAAGGAAGGTAGGTGACGGAAGCGTACGTTAGAATTTTAAGATTCCTTTACAGTTTTTACCGAGTATTGATACATTAGCACCACTGTCCAACAGACCGTGAATTTTGTTACCTAACAACTCCACTTCGGGATAAGAGCGTCCATCCATTTCATCTGACAGGAATTCTAAAATTTGGGTTTTAAAAGATTTCCTAAAGCCTTTTTAGTTCATCATTTTGTTTTATTTTTGACAAAGCCTCTCGAAATTTTGTTAAGTGCATTTTTGAATAAACACGACTGTGGTGAATAGCACGGCGTGTAGTACCATTTTAAAATTAGCGTTAGTGTCGCATATGTTCTTGATAGTGGGACAACTTTCTGTAGTACATTGTTTTCCCGCTGGCGTTACTTAAAAATCAACAAAAAAAATTTGGGAAAGAAAAAGATTTGTAATGGTCTCACCCATTGTTTTTATTTGACAGAAGATAATACAGCTCATAAAAATGATTTTATTGGAAAGGCACACTTCGATTTCGTGTTATCCGATTTGTACTGTATTTAAACGAAATACGTCATTTCCGTTCGTCTCGTTTACAGGATTACTCTAATAGAAACATTTTTGGTAAGGTGCACAGACATTCTTCTTTTATATTAATAACGAAAATTTCAAACTACATTATCGATAGTTTTGAATGGCTTAACCGAAATTACATCACTTACTGCTACCAGCACTTTTCAGTTGAAGACTTGGTTAACTTTAACCATATGATTTGACTACTCTGGTGGTCATACATTAAAAAATTAGAAACATGTTTACATGTTAACGGAAACCTGATTGTATTGAACATTATTATGCTTAAGTGAAAGGTAGTCAAATTAATTTGACAATTTAGACAATTTACAGTAGTAGGTAGTATTCCTTTGTTACTGCACTACGATCGAGTATACTTAATACGGCGGTGGTAGTTTGATTCACATCAACCAGTTTACCTAAATTTTATTTTGATCTTTTATTAGTTATGTTACGTTTTTATAATTCCAAATAGTCATTTGGGTTTTTACTTTTTAAACGTATGCGAATGCAATCAAAGATCATATGTTATGATGACCCATGGTTCGGGGAAATTGTGTAAATATCGCTGTTAACGTGATAACGGCATGAATAATCAAATATGTGTTTACTTAAGTGTTCGAAAATAAATATAAAATTGTGAATTGTTTGTAGGTTATGTGAGAGAGCAATATTTATCAGTTTAGTGCGGCTGCAATTCTATAATATTGCTTATTCGCTAGACGGGCATCATCGAGCGAGCATACACAGTTTTTAGTGCGCACAAATCATAATAGTTTTAAGTAAGTGCTGGATTGTTAGCCAGAAAGTGTAAATTTCGTGAATTGGAAAATTCATTTTCGTTTCGTTTTCAACGTGTTATTGATTTTTGTGTGATTTATTTTAAAATTTGAAAAAATGTTTTGATTGTGTTACAGAATGTTACAATATTTACATTCCGCAATACTTGTTTTGAGCGTAATGGTAGTGGCGCAACAACCATCGGACAATCCAGAGTTCGACGCATTCTTAAAATCACTGTTCACAGAAACTCTAACGAATGTGCCACCACCGACACAAGCACCTGTAACTCGACTAACAAATCCACCCGAAGTTCCAGAACCTCTTCCACCAGGAGTACCACCGGAAAATGTATTTTGATCAATGATCTTTAATATTTATATAAATTTGAAAATATTTTATGTTATTTATTCTAGAGGTGCCCTAACGGCGAATGCATTCCATACTTTCAATGCAAAAATGGATCATTCATCACAGATGGTGAAGGTTTGCTCGATATGCGATTCGGTGCGGATAATCCAAGATCATGCCACGACTATTTGGAAACATGTTGTGGCGTCGATGATAAAAAACTAATTGTAGTAACACCACCAGCCCAATATTGGGACGGTTGCGGATACCGTAATTCGGTTGGTGTAGGATTTAAAATAAGTGGCAAAAATAATGAAGCGGAATACGGTGAATTTCCGTGGATGGTTGCAATTTTAAAAGAGGAGCGTGTCGGTGACCAAGTTCTAAATGTGTATCAATGTGGTGGTTCTTTAATTCATCCACAAGTTGTGCTTACGGCAGCGCATTGTACCCAAGGGCGACAGGCAAGTGCGTTAAAAATTCGAGCTGGTGAATGGGATACACAAACTACAAATGAAATGTTTCTACATCAAAATCGTGATGTTATCGAAATTGTGGTACATCCCGAATATTACAAGGGTGGTTTATTCAACGACATTTCATTGCTGATACTAAATCACCCCGTTGAATTTGAAGAAACTATACAAACCGTTTGTTTACCACCACAAAATGCAATATTCGATTTTACCCGGTGTACCGCATCGGGCTGGGGTAAAGATGTATTTGGCCGCGAGGGAAAATATTCAGTGATTTTAAAGAAAATTGAATTACCTATCGTGCCAAGAAATCCGTGTGAAGATACACTTCGCCGTACTCGCCTTAGTCAACGGTTTAACTTACATGAAAGTTTCATTTGTGCGGGCGGTGAAGCTGGCAAAGATACGTGCAAAGGTGATGGTGGCTCACCACTCGTCTGCCCAATTCTTAACGTACCGAATCGTTACTATCAAAGTGGTATTGTGGCCTGGGGAATTGGATGCGGTGAAAATCAAGTACCCGGGGTATACGTTAATGTTGCCCTATTTCGAAATTGGATCGATGAACATTTCTTGCAACGTGGACTAAATCAAAGCTACTACACAGCATCTTAAGTCATTATATTCAATTTTTATAAATAAATTATTAAAAATTGTGTACTAAAATAAAAATTTGGTTACTTATCCAATACTCACTTGATAACTAGATACCGCACATGAAACTTACACTCTATAGGACTGCAATTTTATTCAAAAATTTCTTTAAGTACTTTAAAAAATAATTGAAACTATCTCTAAGTATGTCGTTAACCTAGCTTGAAATATGTTGCCTATATATCTGTCAGTTTGGCATTATGTTTGTATCTATGGTGTGGCATTGAAAAGAACTTTAAACTATAAAAAAATTCCAATACAGTTCAAGGCTGGTCAACATATATTTTTTTTTAGTGTCATGCTTGATGATAACAATCATCAACATTTATCAATTTTCTTTAAGATTGTTAAGGCACCTTTAGGGTTGGTGTTCGTTCGTTCGTTCTGACAATTTTTTGGACCAATCGCATTGCCCAAAAATGACGATTTTTTTCTTCTGGATTTTTCCGAACGAACACCAACTATAAAGGCGCCTTTAAATTTCTTGTTGCTTATTGCGTTAATTTCTTACTTCAGATGGATTTAGGGTCCGTCAATAGTATATTTATCGAGCTACGAAGATAAAGGTTACGCCTTATCCAGATTACTGAAGATGATGATGACTCTGTGATATTTCTGTTTACGTTAGAATGCAAGGTATAAATTCGATACGCACCCCAAGTGCACTAAAGTTTAATGAATCTTTATTTTCTTCTAGAACCCTGTACTCGTTTGGTATGTGCGTGTGTTTTTCTGTTTCGTGACCCAATTTAAGACTGCTGGATTCTCCAGTACTTCTGTGTACGTTGAATTATAAGGACTATTGTCGTATTTCTAGTTAAATAAATACTCCCGAAGCAACCATACTCCGTTAAGAATTGCTGTAACGAAGGAGGTTTACTGCCTTACGACAGTATACCCTATCGTTAAAGAAATTGTCCTCATTTCATGCCCTAGCCCCATGTGCGGCTTGGTTTCCCGCAGCTCAGCCTGGTAGGGGATGTGGTCGTGGGTTTTGGGGTTAGGTGAAATCAGGGACCTAGATTACCGCACAATCATATTAACTTAGGGAAGATGGCCTAAAATTTACCATCTAAAATTTTGATCAAAAAAAAAAAAAAAGAAAAGAGGTCATCGGACCCAACACTGGCGGATCCTAAACATATTTAGGGAATGGGTTTTCACCCATGGTTGTTATTGCTGGCTTCTTAGGGTAACATAATTACCTTAAGAAGCACAGACATGAAAAAAAACACAAAAGAAACACACACAAAAAATGATTAGTCGGAGAAAAAGAAGTGGAGGAGGTCCTTAGCAGAGAGAGGGTGTCCAGCCTATGGGCTGGGTTACTCTCGATGCCCTCGCTTCTAGCAAGACTCAGCTTTGCTAGAAGCAACTAAGGTACCTCGCCACTTTCGAAAAATAAAAAAATATTAGTGACACTACACCATACTCACCAAAATATATATATACGCCAACTTTTCTTTCAGGCTTAGCCAATCTCTTGAATCGATAAGATTATTTTTATTCCTATTTAAGGGTATAATTGATTCACTTATTCCAATAAATTTCGCAATTTCCAATAAATTTCCAATAAAAAAAAACGCACAAAGTTTCTGTATTAAACTATTATATTGTATTATTAAAGTGGAAAATGCACACTCATTTATTATTAACCTTTTATAAAATACTTAACACGAAACACACTGTTTTTATTGTAACTTAATTTAGAAAAACACTAAAACTCAATATAAGACCGATACACAAAAAATACAAAATACACGTCTTTACAATACTGAGGTTTGAAGTAGAAATTAAAAACAAACCCACTGACCACTACTTGGTCTATCTAATCACTCCTCGCACGCTCGCCTATTAAAAAAAACTAACCCCCTTCACCAAAATCTCTTGCACATTTTATATCCAATTAATTGGAAAAATATTGTACATTCATCAAAAATGTACTCAAGCAAACAAAAATGTACAAAAACGTGACATTGGTTTTTGATTACCCAATGCACTCGCTAAAATTTGCTTATATCCAAAAAAATATAACTTGATCGAAATGTGCAATTGGAGGTATTTTCAATAGCAAAGTCCATTCTCATGCTATTTACCTCAAAACACATCGATAAAAAAAATTGATAATGTTGCATTATATTATTATGGTTTACGTTTATTCACTTACTGCATAGATATATAGGTACAGTAATCTGAGTAACATAAACAAACAATAACAATGCGAAACACGGCATGGTTTTTTTTTTATTTTGGTAGAATTTGAGGTATCACCTCGAAGGTTATGCCGTGTGTTAAAATTTGATGTTGGAATTTGGGTTGATAACGGAACTGAATAAGATTCCGTTACATTGCAAAAGAAAGTGATCAGCTTTCCTATATGTCCGATTCATCCAAACTTCATTTTTACGATTCAGGCGATTAGTCCATCGGCCTTTGAATGATTGGCTCCATCTAGTTCGCCACTCCATCTAGTTGACTTGAAACATATTAATTTAAGAATATAAAATATAAAATAAAATAAATCCGCATTGGATTTGAAAATTTGAAATATAAAAGTAAAGTAACAAGTAAAAAAATCACTGAGAGGCATAAAATTGCCTTAATCTACTTTTAAAATTATCTTTAGTTAAACAAAAACCAAATAAATAATTAATTCTATTGAAACTTTTACATATCATCTTCACTGGTTCATTATCGCCATAGTTGGTTCTGTGTCTATCTAAGTGGATGAAGCCATGATCTCTTAGTTGTCTACTAGGAACCTTTATTTTAATTGACTTAAGCACATCCGGTGCGTCGATTAAACCTAGTAGGAGATTACCAATAAATGTACTTTTTAGCAATTCGCGTCTATTTTCAAGAGTTGTCAAGTTGTATGACTTGCACCCGGTTAAATGTGGTGCTTGCCGCTGTATGTTTACGTGGTATGGTAGATCATGGTCATAAACCTATCCGTCTTTCCAGGTCAAGTAGCGTATACACTTTTTCTCAATACTCTGCGAATATGAGCTTCGTAGCTTCGTATGCACAACTCAATGTGCTTAGTAAAGCTCATGTTTGCAACGAAAGTAACCCCTAGGTCTTTAGTCTCAAGTACTACCTGAAGGAATTCACCATTTATCTTGTAGCCTTGTGTAACAGGGTTGATTTTTCGGTGAAATGATAGAGATTCGCACTTTTCAATATTGAGACTCAGAGAATTAAACTCGATGGCTTTGTAGACTTTGATCTGCGAACATCAGGATATTGGAATGATTTATCACTTCGGTAATACCATTTATGAAGATTGTGAAAATCCATGGGCCAACGTGAGAGCCTTGTGGTACACCAGAGGTTGCTTGTATTCTATTTGACGTTTTATCTCCTATTTCAATATATGTATTGGATTCGATTGCTCAAATAAGACTTGAACCAGGCTACGAACTGGCTGGAAAATCCGAACTTGAAAATGTGTTCCAAAATTGTACAATGGCTGATAAAGTCAAAAGCTTTTGCAAAGTCGGTGTATATTACGTCAACTTGTTTGTGCTTCTCAATTTCTTTAATAGAATAGCTAGTAAATTCAATGAGATTTGTAGATACTGATCTTTTATGTTGATATTGTGATAAATACCTTTGAAGCACTGCTTTGAATGAGTTAAATACATAATGCTAGTTCAAATAATTTAGGTATAGCAGATATAGATGTAATACCTCTGTAGCAAGAAACATCGTTTCTAGATCCAGTTTTGAAAATAGGCGTCACTCTAGTTATTTTCCACTTTTGTGGAAAAGTTGCCAATTTTAATAACTGATTGAACAAAATGCTTAGAGGGATTGCCAAATTTTTAGAATTTTTAAAAAATGAAGCAGGAATACCATCAGGATCACATCCTTCTCCGAATCCGTGTGGTGTAAATATGAATGTACTATATTCACTACAGGTTGAATCTTTATAATTATCAATGTCCTTCGCTTTATAAACAGATTGGAAAAACTCAGCAAACATGTTGGCCTGTGGATCACAAGACTTTTAATGACTTTTGATCATTAAATTTCATCCAGGCCGGGTAACGATCAATTTCGCGTTTGGTTTTAAAAAAATTCCAAAAGTATTTGGGATCGCCTTATATTTTATTAGATTACGAATATAGCTTCTGTATCTCAGTTCAAAATAAGATTCAAAATTTTAGTTATAAGCAGTATTTCTGTTTACTATCCTGGGAACACACTTTGAAGTTTTCTTTATAAGCCTTGTTTTTTTTTGTTTTTAAGACTGATAAGTTGATCGTCATACCATGGAGGATATTTGTTCGGTTTGCTCATAGATATGCGAACGAATACATCGATTCCTTTAAATAGATGTGTGTAAAAATTTTCCACGTTTACATCTATGTCATCGCTGTTAAATTCGGCATTAAAATTTATTTGCTCAAAATATTGTTGTAAGTTATTCGAATTGGCCTTTCTGAAGTTGTAATATCGTTTCCAGTTTTGGTAATTTTGGAACCTGTTATTCACTTTCGTTTCCATTATTATTTCTATTGCTTTATGGCGAATATCATTAATTACGAAAGGTGTTGGTGTTTCCTTTGTTTTTAATAAAACTGGTTCATTATTAAAAATAAGGTCCAATGTTCGGTCTCGTCCATTTTTTAGTTCGCAGATTTGACTAAAAATTTGAGTCAAATATGGTGTCGACGAATAGGTATACTCATTATCCGAATTCACATTTACAGGCATAATCTCGTTGGTTTCTTCATCATACAATTTGAGAGATTAAAATCCCCAGTTATTAAAATTATGTCTGATTGATTGGCAGTATTGGTAATTTCCATAATTGTGTCGCAGCACTTGGTATACGATGATGTAGGCGAATCAGGTGGAATATAAATATATTTACTAGTATATATATTAAACTTATACCCTTGACAGACTAGCGATTAGCTAAACGCGTTTAGTCGTTTTTTCGAGTTTATCTCTTAATGTGTCAACTTCGAGATTAGCTAAACGGGTTTTGTTTTAGGTTTAGTAACTAAACTGGTTTAGTGCACTAATCTCTCAATATTTTGAAGCTTATCGCATAAAAATGGGTTTAGCGAGAGCGCCATCTAACAATGAAGGTTAAAATTTATAAATAGGACAATGTCATTTAGTGCTGTGATACAATTATAGATGCCGCCTACTTTTTGAGTTATTCCTTTCGAGTTCAAAATTTTTTTTGCTTCAATTTAAGGTCAACATACTTAAATGTGTATGTAAATAATGACAGTTTGTAATGTCTTCCGTATTTTAAAGGATCTTAGTTAAATGGGAATTCTTAAAAAAGAGCATAATAATTTGATAACACATAAATTATAGAACATATTAATTATTTGTTTTTGATAACATTAATTATTTTATTATTATTATGGTTAGTGTTATTTTCCAGAACAAAACAAAATTAAATGGTCTGCATAAATGTGTATACTGGTCTTCAATTTACACATAATTCTATTCTGACACATTCGTTTCTCGTAATCAAAATTTGCATACAGAATTGTGTATACTGGCCGGGCAAGGTTATATCTCTTTGCCGGTTTGCCATCACAATTGTGTAGGTATCGAAAACGAATCGAGTCAAAAGTTGATTTTTGTATGTGATATGGACCAACATACACATTTGTGCATACCTCTTAGCGTAGAGTGTGTATTATAATACCATGACAAATAAATGCTGCGTTTTTTCTTAAAACAATCGAGTAGAGTTCGCGGTAGCTATTTTCAAATTGGTCCAATTTAAAATTAAAAATTTAATTTTTTTTAAATTAAATAATTTTGATTTAATATAAATCTATGTACATATAACCAAAAAAATCCATCATAAAAGTTGTATGGTTTTCTTCGAATATCGTTGTTCTGTATAGTTCTGTCAATGACATTTTTTTTAATACCGATTCCGGACAAACAGCGCTACCGTATTTTATTATTGAAACAGGGTTTGCTAAAGCCTCATAGTGTGTCAACCTAATTGGTTTTGTAGTAGATTAACTAAACTAGTTTAGCTAAACGCGTTTAGCTAAACCCTAGTCTGTCAAGGGTATAAGGCAATCGGCTTGAATACAATGCAATTGTTGTGGTAATTTTTTGAAAGCAACACATCTGTTGCTTTCAAAAGATTACAACAACAATTGCATTGTATTCAAGCCTATTGTCTTATACCCTTGACAGACTAACGATTAGCTTAACACGTTTAATGATTTTTTCGAGTTTATCTCTTAATGTGTCAACTTCGAGATTAGCTAAACGGGTTTTGTTTTAGGTTTAGTAACTAAACCGGTGTAGTGCACTAATCTCTCAATATTTTGAAGTTTATCGCATAAAAATGGGTTTAGCGAGAGCGCCATCTAACAATGAAGGTCAACATACACAAATGTGTATGTAAATAATGACGGTTTGTAATGTCTTCCGTATTTTAAAGGATCTTAGTTAAATGGGAATTCTTAAAAAAGAGCATAATAATTTGATAACACATAAATTATAGAATATAGTAATTCTTTGTTTTTGATAACATTAATTATTTTAATGTTATTATAGTTAGTGTTATTTTTCTGAACAAAACAAAATTAATTGTTACCAATGTGGCACAAATGTGTATACTGGTCTTCAATTTATACATAATTCTTTGTTTAACACATTCGTTTCTCCTGATCAAAATTGTCATACAGAATTGTGTATACTGGGCAGGCTAGGTTATATCTGCTTGCCATCACAATTGTGTGGCTAACGAAAACGAATCGTGTCAAAAATTGATTTTATGGACCATGTATGTGATATGGACCAACATACACATTCCTCGTAGAGTGCGTATTATAATACCCGTTTCCTGACCCACATACACAATTGTGTATGTATACGACAACCGAATTTGTCAAATATAGAATTAGGTGGTAATTGAAGAAGAGCATACACGTTTGTGCAAACCATTTAATTTTGATTTTGTCCAAAAAATAACAGTAACTATAATAATGATAAAATAATTATTATGTTATCAAAAACAATTTATTAATATGCTATATAATTAATTTGTTATCAAATTGATATGCTTATTTCAAAAAGATTTCCGA
Organism: Nephrotoma appendiculata; assembly: GCA_947310385.1. Classification (NCBI taxonomy): domain Eukaryota; kingdom Metazoa; phylum Arthropoda; class Insecta; order Diptera; family Tipulidae; genus Nephrotoma; species Nephrotoma appendiculata. The sequence continues at coordinate 55,596,492 of OX371223.1, forward strand.
TTTAATTAAGATCCGTTAAAACACACAAGACATTACAGCCTGTCATGATTTACATACACATTTGTGTATGATGAACTTAAATTGAAACAAAAAAAATGTTTAAACTCGAAAGAAATAACTCAAAAAGTAGGCGGCATCTATCATTGTATCACAGCACTAAATGAGATTGTCTTATTCATAAATTTTAACCTTCATTGTTAGATGGCGCTCTCGCTAAACCCATTTTTATGCGATAAACTTCAAAATATTTTTTTTGAAACTCGAGTAGATTTGATTTTGTTCTATTTATTTTTTGAACTCGAGTAGAGTTCGCGATAGCTATTTTCAAATTGGTCCAATTTAAAATTAAAAATTTAATTTTTTTTAAATTAAATAATTTTGATTTAATATAAATCTATGTACATTAAATCTATGTACATATAAATCTATGTACATAAATCTATGTACAAATCTATGTACATGTACCAAAAAAATCCATAAAAGTTGTATGATTTTCTTGCAATATCGTTGTTCTGTTATAGGTCTGTCAATGAAATTTTTTTAATGCCGATTCCAGACAAACATAGCGCTACCGTATTTTATTATTGAAACAGGGTTTGTTAAGCCTCATAGTGTGTCAACGTAATTGGTTTTGTAGTAGATTAACTAAACTAGTTTAGCTAAACGTGTTTAGCTAAACCCTAGTCTGTCAAGGGTATTATACACTATCTTAAAATTATTTATTTGTGCATATAACTAAATTAATTGTATCATTAAAAGTATTGTTCAATGCTTTCTATGGTGAGCAGAAAGGATCGAAGTTCGCGCTTAAATTTGTGTTTACGCACAGGGTTGATACCTTTAATGTCGTTAGGTAGCATGTGAAAAAAGAACGGTGCCATATAAAGATAAAATCTTCTAAATTTCTCGCTATAACAGCGAACATTGGCAAAGTTATTGGGGTTCCCCGTGTTGTATATATGTACAGTGCGATTGTGAAAACTGTCACTTCGAATAAAAAATATTTTGAGGACTTGATAAATATAAAGATATCTAAATGGTAGTAAGTTTAGCTCACGAAACAATGGAACTATTGGTGTTGTATTGAATCTATTAGGGCATGGTATAGTTTCCTTAGTGTAGTTCTAGGACAGACTTTCCTAAGGTTATAAAATTTATGTATGGCCCAAATTACACTCTTCCTTGTGGTATTGATATGAGACATCCAATTGAGTATTGAATCCATTATTAACCCCAAATATTTAAATTATTGTACAGACTCAAGCACTAAACACTGAGCCGAGCATAGATGTCTATTGCATTTATACATGTGATACGTATGTGGTTGCGCTAAACTAGTATTCTGTCGCCCAAAATACATGATTTTTGATTTATTGCTGATCATGAGACAATTATGATAAAAGTAAGAAGATCCTTTAAAAGAACAAAACTAATGTCACAAGTAATAATCAGTGGTTGGCATTCCATAACTGTCCGACAAATAACCAAAGAAATACTTGGATGATTCATTCCCAAACTCATGAATTGGTAGAGGTGGCCCTATTCCTTGGACCGAAACAGAAATTTTAACTGAAAGGATAAGCGCCGTATTTGAAAAATCGAAAAATGAAATGCAACTGCGGAGACTGGAGGAGGTCATTTTGAAAAAATTCTAATAAATGAAGTTGATTAAAAATTTATCAATAACTGAAAAGGTATTTTTTTAACCCAGGCAAAATTGTATCTCTTATTTTGACCACAAAATGAATGATTTCTATGGCTGTGTCCCAAACACCGACTTATTACAGACTTATTTGCTTATTTGACGCCATCTTGAATAAGTCGGTCAAGTCGTTCCAATTCATTATACCGACTTATTTGTGACGTAATATCAAAAAATATGGAAGAAAAAATTTCCTTGACATGTTGGTCGTTGCCACTAGATTTGAAAAAAAAACTGCATGATTACATTTAGTCAAGGCACATTTTTGGAGACATTTCTGTGTAGACATACTTATTCAAATAAGTCTACTCGCGAGGTGACTTATTTGAATAAGTCGGTGTCCACAAATAAGTCGGTGTTTGGGACACAGCATATGACTATGATTATAGTAGATTACGTCGGGTAATCGGGGAAATATTAGTTACTCTGGTAACACTCCTCTCTCTACAAAAAATAACAATAATGATGACATACAGTACTGTGCAAAAATATCCGGACAGCTAACATTTTTTAATTAAAACCAATTTTTTCACAAACTGAATTGTTGTAACACCAAGAAGTATTTTTTTCTTATTATTTAACTCATTATTTATTCAAAATGTTATTTGGTTTAAAATTTCATGATCTTAGTAAAATAATTTTTGCGAATTTGCGAACATAGAGAAAAATTGCCATATTTTTTTGAAACGAATTAATTTTAATAAATTCAAAAAAAATATATTTATTTCATAATAAGGCATATTTCAAAATATAAAATTTATGCATTATTTACTAAACTACAAATTTAATATTTGAAATGACCGCCATTTTCCTTAATTACCGTTGCACACCTGTTGCTCATGGGATCAATCAAATTTTGATTCACGTCATTGCTAATATCTTCCCACGCAATTTGAATTTGGTGCTTCAGTTGCTGGAAGGTTTCCGGATTACTTTGACAGACTTTATGCTTCATAATAGCCCAAATATTTTCAATTGGGTTCATATCTGGGCTATAAGGGGGCCATTCCATTGTGTAGATGGAAATATCAACCAAGTACTTTTTCACCTTCAAATAGAAATAAAATGTTATTTAACAAAGTTGTTTATTATTTTTTACCTGGAATTTATACAGAAGCTTTAAATAAAGGAAAAAAAGTGTATAGTCACCTGTTTTGATCTGTGGGCTGGCGCGTTATCTTGTTGAAAGATGAAGCTCTCAGTTTTACTAAATAGCTTCGAAACTGATGGTTTCAAATGCCTTTCCAGAATATCCAGGTACACATTACTGGTTACCCCTGCATCGACAAAGGCCAAGTGACCCAAACCAGCATTACTAAAGCAGCCCCAAACCATTACACCCTCAGTTTTATTAGGCACGTGTTGAATGCAGACATCGCTGAGGCGTTCTCCTGGTTTCCTACGCATTAGCCGTCCATCTCTCACAAGCAGTTTAAATTTGCTTTCGTGAGAGAACACCACGTTATTCCACATCTCCTTAGTTCAGTTGGAGTGCTCTCGGGCCCACTGAAGCCGAAAACTTTTTGAAGATATCTTTAGAAAAGGCTTCTTCATCGAGCGGCGTGCCCTGAGATTTGCGTTCAGTAACCTTCTCCGGACAGTTGAACTTGAAATTTCAATACCTGTTGTTGTAACAAGGTTGGCTTGCAATTTCGGTGAAGTTGTTCGGTGAAGAACTATTTTGGTTTTTCGCGGTCTGCCAGATCGTTTGGACCGCTCTGTATTTCCCGTAGTTTTATATTTTTTTATAAGATCGGCAATAGATGATTTCCCACGTCCTATCCTATCACAAATTTCACGCACGGACAGCCCTTCCTTCCATAACGCGATAACAACACTTTTTTCTTAATCAATTAGTTTAGACATTTTTAGAACTTTAAGTAACTTTATTCGCTTTTTTATACTAAAAACTCTTTCTCCATAAACTCATAAACTTAAACGACTTATAGTTGCAGAATTCTAGTGAATTACAAAATGTAATCTAAAAATTGGAGAAAAGAGTAAAAGCATTAAGCAAAATTTAAAATTTTTATTGGAATTTGAACTGTCCGGATTTTTTTGCACAGTACTGTAAAGTCACTTCTTGTATTGCTCTTGAGTAAATAAAATGTAACATGAAATAAAAGAAATAAATCAAAAGTAATTTCCAGTGTTGGTCTTGTATTTGCCTTAAATAGAAACGTAACATGTATAGTATACCATTGGAAAGGCCATAAACTAGATTATGCCCAAATGAATTCCTTTTATTATTTAGATGGTTGCAATTTAACTTCACTGATATTTTCTCTATCTCTCTCTCTCTGTGGCACTATATCCCATCAAGGGATTTAAACGCCTCACATGAGGTTTCATAAGCATATTTTCATTTCGGATAATAAGTGATCAATTCATTGATCCTAAACCAGCCGTGAAATTTTTTCCTTGTCACAACCGGGAATTGAACACGGGAGCTCCGGTCGCTGGAGCAAGCATGCTGACCACTTTGCCACCGGGGTGGCAATGCTCCACTTCACATTAGTCTTAGGTTTTAAAGTCGAACACTATTAAACTAAATCCACTCAGCTTTTGTGTCAAAGACATATAATATTGCATATCATTTTTATAGAAATTCACAGAAATTTCAGATACGAGCAACATTTCAAGTTTTTTTTATAAATTTCATAAGTTATTATACACGCTACTGTTAATAGGTTATCTTACTGGTTTATGTAATTATCACACTCAAAAAATTTTAAATATTAAAAAAATCAGATTATTATGCAGCGATAGAGTAAGTTGAACTTGAATAGTTTCCCAGTTTGAAGTTGTTTTCCTACAATACGGTTATATAAAAAAAAAAAAAATTAAAAATACGGTTAGGTAAGTAATGCGTGCATGTATTGTCGAAAAAGTTTAAGAAACCCTGGTAAGGGCAATCGTAATGACACTTGCATTTTTTCTATAACAATAAAACGAGTACAAATAAAGTTTAGTTGTTTATTAATTTTGTATTGAAGCAGATGCGATTTTACAAAAATGTTCTTCAAACTAAACTCAGTGCTTGTTGTATTATTCGTCGTAATTACGATGAGCCGAGCTAGGCCTAACGAATCAACTATAACGGAGGTGGCGACAAATCAGTCATGTGCAAATGGAGCGGGGAAGTGTATTCCATATTATATGTGTCGCGATCATGCAGTCACCCTACCACATGGCCGCGACATGCTCGATATACGTCCTACGCAATCAGAACTGTGTGATTCTTACCTTGAAGTTTGTTGTCGTCAGCCAGCAGTAAACACAACAGAGCGAGCATTAGAATTATCAACCCAGGATGGTAGAAGATAGTGAGAATTGTATACAAAGGAATTGGACTGTAGTATTCCATATTCTTTGTGCTAAATTCTAGTTTTTAAATAAAAAAATTCTATGAAATATACAAACTAAAAATTTATATAATATTTTTACCACCTCTTTCACCATCACCGGTACACATGTTCTTTCATTTTCTTTCAAATCTGCTTCTTATCAAATAAAAATAAAGTAAAACTCCGAACGAGTGGCCAATCTATCGGAACTCGTTTTGTATGGGATTGCACCAACAACATGAAAAAACAATGCTAAGCTTCTTGAATATATTTTTAGTGTTTGGTTTTGATTTAATAAGAAAAAAAATAATCCGGCAAATAAGAAAATATGTTTGGTTATCAGTGCAGATTGTCATTTGTGTTTTGCTTGCTGTCGCTTTGATACATACGTTTATAATACATGTGAGTTTTTCTTCGTAGTTAGTTAACGTCTCGTTCATATTTTCTTTTGGATATTAATTGGATATTTATTTGTCAGGTTTCGTTTATTTTCTCATTCACACAGATTTGTAAATCGCCCCGCAGCTGTCTCCCCTTCTATTAATGTTTCGAAAATGGTACATTTAATATACGTGGTGCAAATATTTTATTGACACGATTTGGTGAAGATGGTTTGAATAAGCTTATCGCGAGTGTTTGTGTTGAAGATTTGGAAACATGTTGTAGTACAGAAGTTATATAATCAAAATTGATGAACCTGTGAATATTAAGGGTGGATGCGGACATGGTAATCCCGATGGACTCTATTTCAAAATCAATGATACCGATAAAGCATAGTATTGTGAATTTCCTTGAATGGTGGCCGTAATTGGGAATCATCCAGAACAAAATAAATCTTCTTTGTTGAGCGGTGGCAGTATAATTCAACCAAGTGTTATATTAACCGCTGCGCACATTTTAGATGATAGAACGTCAAACGAGTTTAAAGTTCGCGGTGGTGAGTGGGATACACAAACGACCAACGAAAATTTACCGTATTAAGAACGAAACGTTAAACAAATCATTCAGTACAAAGATTTCGATGCCGAGGCACTCCAAAACAATTATGTTCTTTTGAATTTTTGACTTATAGATGGCTAATGTGTAAGAATCACAATAATCAGATTCGAACAGATGAGATTATTGATTTGAAAAAATCAGTCTTCTCATCAGCCCGCGACGGCTGATGTTGTATTACTACATTGAAATATTGTCTATATATAGAACAATACTATGTAATTGTACTACTAGCGAATTACTGCGTAGCGTACGAAATTTGATTCTTTCATATTTCCATCTATATTCTATTTTAACAATTACTTTTCGAATTCACGAATTTTTTATTTTTTTTATTTTTACTTCGGTTTTTTCAATTGTAATAGTGTATTGTGATTGTTTGGTATATTGGTCTACAATACACTACAGCCCATATGCTTGCCAACGGAATTTTTAAATTTTGATGATCAGGAGGATTGTTACTCGGCCGGTTGGAATGAACAATGGGAATGAAATATCGCACAATTAGTACTCTACGCACTCAAAAAAAAGCAGTTGAATTGAAGCAAATCGAAATCATTTTGATAAAACAACTAACTTTTTATCAATTTGAAAAAAATTCAACAAAAGTTAGTTAAATTTCCTTCAAAAACAGAACGATCATTTTAATAAACATATACTTAATATTACAATCGATGTTAAATTAAATTACTTGCATTTATTAAAATATTTCTTCAATTTGATAAAACCAAAAATATTTAATTAAATAATTTCTCAAAATGATAGAAATGTTTAGTCAATTAATAAAACATTTCCACAAATTGATAAAAAATTGCCTTCGTTTAATGAAATACTTCTTCAATTTGATAGAAAGATGTATTTGCTTAATGAAACATTTCTTCAATTCTATAGAAATCTTTACAGTTTAATAAAATATTTTTTTATATTGATAAAAATTTATATTTATTTAATAAAATATTGTTCAAATTAATAGGCAGAGTGCCTATTAATTTGAACAATATTTTATTAAATAAATATAACTTTTTATCAATATAAAAAAATATTTTATTAAACTGTAAAGATTTCTATAAAATTGAAGAAATGTTTCATTAAGCAAATACATTTTTCTATCAAATTGAAGAACTATTTCATAGAGTAATAATAATAAATTTTTGTTTTTTTTGTTTTTTTGTGTATGGTATTGATGACTTTAGTTGGTGCCACTTAAAATAACGTTAATGAACTAAGGTTCTACAATTGTTCGGCCGGCATTATGCTAAAAACGTGCGAATATATAAATCATTATAAAAACTGATACGTTTATAAACACAAATTTCTTGGTTAATTTTCATATTACATTTGATATATTACAAACTAGCTGACCCGGCGAACTTCGTACCGCCTCAAAATCAATAAATGTTTTTTAAAGTTATTAGCTTAAATTGAGTTTTTTATTAAGATTAAATAAATTAAATGAATACTCCAAATTAATTAAATTCAATGAAATTACAAAAATCAAAATGAAATATATTTTAATTACATTGAAATGAATGTAATTCACGTGGCAGCAAGGCTTTCGTTTTATTGAATTGAATAGAAATGGTTCGCGTAGCATTATTGCACTACTTTCTTTTAAACTATTTGCTGGGTGAGTTGCAATGGAGTCGAGTCCCTTCATTGTAGCACCTTGTGATATACGACATTTTTTGTTTTATTGTTAGGTGCGAGAACGAATAAAGCGGATGGTTTATCGACACGTGAACATGCTACGTACAATTGGCCGTGAGAGAAACATTCATTTTCTAGATTCAGGCCACAAACACTCAAGGATTGGCCTTGTGATTTGTTGATCGTCATGGCGAATGCAAGACGAATCGGAAATTGAATTCGTTTAAACTCGAATGGCATATCGGTTGGGATCATCGGAATTCTCGGAATGAGAACTTCCTCACCTTTGAACTTCCCTTGAAGTATCGTCGCGTGAATTACATTGCCCATGAGTTTTCTCACCACCAAACGCGTTCCGTTACATAGTTTTGGTTGATTCAGGTTTCGTAGCATGATGATTATCGAGCCAACTTTTAGTTGTAAATTGTGCGGTGGCAAGCCAGGTAGATCCAATGAGTTTGAAAATTCAGTTGGATAGTTGGTTGCTTCGTCTTCGTTTGTCACACAGTCAATAGATTTGAAGGAATGAAGTGGACCGACGATTAGATTTTGAATTGTAAAATTTAAGTGATCCACATCTTTGTTCTTTGCCGCAAGAATTACTCGTTCACTCACCCAATTGTGATTTTTGTGGTTAGTAATGATGTTCGGGAACACTTTGTTGATGAGCTCGTCCTTCGTTGAGACAAAAATGCAAAAGTTCTGAGGAAACGAAATCAATCCGTTCGATTTGTCGACCGGAACACGGCCATTACCGATAGTCAGCAATTGCTTGGAGAATTCTTCGGCAGATGGATCGTTTAACAATGCAACTCGCATGTTTGTCGTCAGCTGAAGTTTCTTCACATAACACCACAGAGTCGATGATTTGAGGCAAGCGTTTATTTCATCAGCAGCGGTCGATCTTGGAATAACTGGTATTGTTTGACGGAAATCGCCAGAAAGTAGAATCATTGCGCCTCCAAAACATCTTGAGTCATTGCGTAGATCTTTCATAGTTCTATCGAGTGCTTCCAATGCGCGTTTGTGCGCCATTGTACATTCATCCCAGATGATGATTTTACTTGCTACCAAAACTTTCGCCATTGCTGAGTGTTTTGCAATGTTGCATGTCGGGTTTTCAGCCGATTGAAGGTTTAACGGTAATTTCAACGCTGAATGAGCTGTTCGGCATCCTTATAGCAATGTGGCCGCTATCCCAGAAGAAGCAACTGCTACAGCAATATCGGATCTCGCACGAACAGTGGCCAAAATCAATGACATGAGGAATGTCTTCCCAGTTCCACCGGGCGCATCGAGGAAAAATAATCCACCATTTCCATCATGAATTGCCTTCATTAACGTATCGTACACTCCTTTCTGTTGGAGGTTCAACAGTGGTACATTGGTTCGAACTGATTGGTTCAATGCATCTCGATCATATTCATGTTCACGTTCCAATTCTCGATTGAAAGCGTCGTTCATTCCACGACATGGCGTTGGCATTCCTAATTTGACTAACAAACTGCCGCACATGCGAAAACACATGTCTTCGATCAAAAGCAAAGCCTGGTTATGTATCTCCTCATTCACCTCGAGATCGGGATTTCCGAAACTGACACGAATTCGATGTAGAATGTCTTCTGACATGTCATTCTTGTACTTGCTCCATAGTTCACGTGGATTTGATGGGAAGCATGTCGAAATAATGATAGCCAATAATGTGCGTATCTGGTTTGGAGTTGCAGAAATAATTGATTCAGCGATTGTCATGTCCCAATGAGTATCGTTTTCAAGCAAGTTGAGCTGTTGACATGCAGCACGAAATGTTGGGCACACTACACCATTGACAGTTCGAAGTGATTCAAATGATGTCGGCCCACGAATATTCACCAGCAACAACCGCAAGTAGAAGCATTCGTCATTCTTCGGATGAACTGTGTAAATGCGACCAAGAGCATCAGTAGAACGCACATTTGGATGATCAGGAACCTCATCGCCTTGCTTCCGACGTTGAAATTTTTTTGATGAGGCGTTCCAAGTGTAATAACGTGGCATCTCAGAGTAGAGCAATGTTCGTGCAAACGGATCACTTTGACAAATCGAAAAGAAACTGGTCAATTTTGTTGCTGGAGGTGTCTCAGCACGTTGAGCAACATTCGATGAGTTGAAATAAACTCGTTGACCATTCTCCAGATGCACCGCCAAATGTACAACAGTGGGATGACGTTCATGAATAGGGAATGAGAATATACGCCAAATCGCCTCATTGCAGCTCACATATCGACCAACTTGATAATGCGTGATTTCATCGTTTGTATTGGGATTTTGAACACCAAAAACTGCCATATCGCTACCTTTCGTGACATATTTACAAACGTATTTTATGGACTTCACTGAATTGCAGTACTCCACGTTGCAATGCGCCTTGAATGTTTTGGAAAGAAGTGGCGAATATGGAACAATCCAAGTGTTGTCGACCACGAACTCATTTCCTCTCACTATCGTTGTGATAGTTCTACCGTTATCATCGGCTGATCGACGCCGGTACAGTGGATAACCATCATTGCCAGTGATAGTCTCTGCGGTTAAATTTCGTGGATAACGCTTGGAACACTTGTTGTCGACCATGCACGGTGATTGGGGATTGATGGAGCCACACGAACCGTGAACCATGTTCGTAATTACAACATCATGCAGGTCTGGATCGGTTTCGGGATCAGGAATCTCGGCACATATGATGTCATCTATTTGGTCTGATCGAATTTTTTCGGCTAACCAAATAAGAATGTGAGCATGCGGCAAGCCTCGTTTCTGCCATTCAATTGAATACATCCAACATCGAGTATCCCCAAAGACGCAATGCCTAACAATGTAGTTCATCAGCGACCGGATTTTTTGTTTGAAGACACGTGCGATGATGTCGTGCCGATCACTTGTTATTTGCCCGGGTAGCAACAGTTGAACAATCTCTATCCGTTTCGGATTGCAAGTAAATGTGATGAATAAATCTGGACAACCGTAATGACGAACATATGTCATTGCATCTTGCGCATATTCATGCATATGACGCGGGCTGCCAATGTACGTCGCCGGTAGAATAGTCAATCGACCAACATTAGCTGCATCTCCTTCGGTGCTGATTGCATCGCGTAAATGGATATATTCCTCCGAACGCAGTTTAGCTTGGTTCAACCGAATGAAAATGAGGCGCTCTGTTTCGATTTTGACGTACATGTCGACGATATATTGCTGAAGCAAACGACGAATCCGCAGCAAATAGTTGTCAGCATTTTGACGAATCATCAAACGATATGCATAATAATTCATCGAGCTAACCTTCTGGTTAGTTTCCTCACCTGAAATGAAATCAGTAAAATTAGTGTCATAATCTAAATTATGATATCAGTACTCACCGCTCAATGGATTTATCATGTTGATATTGAAGTGATATCCATCGTCTCCTTGCCAAAACATCAGCGGGTATTGCAATGTATCGTATGAACGGTGTGTTTCATTTATTCGTTGCAGTTGTCCAGTGTCGCGACGTGTAAGCACAATATCGCGCGGTTCCACGCTTTCACCAACAATCACAATTGCGACTTCATCTATTGTTGGAGCATTAAATTGGCGTTCGTGTGTTCCAGCGGGTCGTTTATCTGCTCTGATCACGACTTTGCAGTCGTCACTTGGCACGCGATCCAACGCAGATTTAAACAATCGAACCAATGCATGATGTTCATGGAGTAGTTGCTGCAAATCTTTCAGAACTATCCTTTTCATTGCTGTATTGATCGTTTGGCACCGATCAAGTTGATCCTCCATATTGCCCATAAAGTATATTTGGATGAATTTATGCTGTCCATCTTCAATCGGTTGCAATGACCCAATTCGGTGGTGAATTTGGCCTTGAATCTGTAAAGTCGAAGACGAAGTCAGAATTATAGATTTTTGATCACCAAAAGAAAATGAATGTTTACTCTCTCGAGCAGAAATGACCTTAAATGTTGGATTGAATCCGCGTTCTTCGATAATGTCTGCTCCAAATGAAGTCATTTGGAAACATCTGTTGTATCTTTGAGTGTTGGATAGAAAATGTCGTGATTCTGGTGTCTCGCCACGAAGCAATGAACGCAACAGTTCAGGTGGTGCAGGCAATAATGGCAATCTCACCTTGCCACTGAGACAGCACAATCCAGGCGTTTCTCCAGCGAACTTCAATGCACCGCAATGGTCGCACACAAACTCCATTGGGCCAATTCGAACGAAAGGATGCGAGTTGTAGTCAATTGTGCAATCGTATTGAAACGCTATTCGATTCAAATCAACACTTGAAGGATTTCTTCTTGCGCGTCGAAAATTATCTCGTTGTTGATCTGTGCGATAAGCTCGACGATTTCTCATTGTCAACTGAGCCATTTGACGTACTGCCTCTCTTTGTGCTTGTCTTTGTGAAGCGCGAAGTCGGGCCATACTAACGCGGCGCACTTCTCGTGTGATTTCTTGTTCATCTGCAGTGGATTGATTCGCAATAGTCCGAAGTCTAATTGCATTACGGCTTCGTGGTGAAACATTAGATCTTCTGGCTCGCGGCATTGTAAATAATACTGGAAAATTAATCACACAATCCAAAATTACATAATCAATTATCGATGTGCGCACAATCACAAATGTGATAACCTCACAAAGTGAACATCTTCGAAGGGAACTTACCGTTTAAAAATCCCGATCGAAAATAGAATTCCGCAGAATAAAAAAAAAATTAAAAAAACCAAAAAAAAAACTGGTGTCCGGTGTTGGGACACTCTGTACCACTAAAAAAATTACGTACTATTGTACGCAAAAAAGTACTGTTTTCTTATTGTTATTGGCATACACCACACAACCTCTTATTTCACTAAATTCCACCACTTATTTTAATATTATATGCTAAACCACAAACCACTTAACTAATATGAAATAACCAAATCCAAAAATAAATTAAATTTAATATTAAAATCGCAAAGGAAAAAAACTTTTTTTGGAGCTGTCAAAATCTACTATTCGCACTGAAACCGTAACTCGGACGAAGATTTTATCTATATAAATAGATAAGTAGATGAAATAAAAAAAAAAAATTGGATAAAAAATAAAATGGTAAATGTGCATGCAGCCTCCAGTCGGATTCGTATCCAGTACCTTGCAGTCCTAGCGCCGAAGCTTTAACCACTGCACCACTCGTCACATACAAACTACACCTACAAAATTCATATAAAAAAATGTTTTTTTATTAGATTTTTGGGACATCCCTTTTGAGTTTTTCCGACTTTTCTTTTTTCCTAAACCACCACTGTATTGAGACGAACAAAATAAAAAAAAACAAAATGAACTAAATGTATGAGAAAATGAATTTTCTTGATAAATTTTTATTTGGTGAATTTTTCCGATGTTTTAATAGCTATTATGCTATTCGGAACGGAGTCAAATCCAACAAAACAAAAATCATAAAAATCGGTCCAGCCGTTCTTCAGTTATAAATGGTGTAACTAACCCGACTTTGTTTTATATATATAGATATGTTGCATTTCTAATGGCGATGAGTAAAAATAAAAAAAGCGTATTTTATTCAGTCTTCGTTTTATTAGTTCAATTACTTGTTACATGTGAATTGTGAATAACAAGTTTAGGAATCTATCGTTAATTACAAATTATTAATAATTAAAAAATAAAGCTATTTCATTATGAAGTATATTAATTAGTAAATATATATGTTAGTAATATATTATATAAAAATTATATAGAAATATATCAGTCTAATTCTCAAAATTGGTTAACATATCCAGCTACCAATTTTTATTATTTTGAATTAATTTTAGAGAATTAATGAAAAAAAATTAATGAAATTAATGAATTCAGTTCTAGTGGTGCGAAGAGAAACTTTCTTAAGTCAATTTTTAATTCTTTTTCAATTCTGAAATTAAATTACCCACGGCAAAAAAATCTAAATTTAGTACATAAAATATTTTTAAACATATTTCTATAGCGCGAATTACAGAATATATTTGGTATTTGAGCCCGTCAAAATATACTAATATTTCTTCAGGGCTTTCGAGGGAACCTTTGATAACTATAAATACCCTCGTCCAATTTTTGCTGCAAAAGTTCTTCTACGTGTTGAGCTGTTGCGCCAACCAACATAAATGACTGTTGGGAGTCTTTTATCGAAGTTTTACTGCATACCTTTTCTCCATCAACAGTTTTCACTAGTCGACTAGTTGGCACAAGCACGTAATGTAGTAGATCCAGAATTGATGCATGTAAGCCATCTGGAAAACGTACAAATGTTAGTTTCGAGCAATATTAATTGAATTTAATGAAAGTACTTACTCTCAGATATATTTTTGTTTTGTTTAACCTTTTCAACAATACTTTTGGCATTTTTATCTTTGATTTTTCGATCAAAAATCTCCATAATATTCAGCGCGAGCAACTGAAATCCGGCTTCAATGTTCTCTGCATCTGGATACATGGTTTTAAAGTCAATCTCAATCTATTAATAGAAATTTTTTTTAACGAGTTACATAAATTGCTAAATTTTAATTTAAATAACTTATTATGACTGGATTGAAAAAATAGATTGCTCTTTAAATAAATGGATAAGAAGCAAAATATATATTTACGAAAGAAAAATTGTGTTACTTCAAATAGACGCGTGACAGGTTTGGAGTCTATATCACAAATACATAGCCGTTAAAGCCCGTTGCACATGTCGACTCAGTTAAACGTTAAAATGCAAGCTATCTTTTTTAAATTAATTTACCAGCTACTCAATAGTGTTGAAACCTTATCCAACGAAAAAAAAATTGTATGAAAAGGTTGGATGAAGGCTAACTGTTAAATGACCAACAAAAACGAACGCATAATCTAACATTTAAAATCGTATACAATTACAATAAATTATTGTACTAACCAATTTATAACCGTATGGCTTTTTGTATTGCACCCATTTCTGTAATATTTCACTTGTTGAATTGGCCTTGTTAATTTGCTCGATTCTATAGTTTGATGTAGCACAGTAGTGCAGATCCATTTCGGCCCAACTACAATTGTCTTTAACAATTTCCTGTAAATTTTTAATATTAATTGTCTCCGTTTTGGGTTTAATTCTTCAGAATTAGCTATGCAGCGTTTTTTCCTCAATCCTGCATTTTGAAGCGACCTTATTTGGTTAAAATAATTTGAGTAAATTTTACCCATAGGTTTTTCGCCAGGCAATTTAAAATAATACACCTCCTGTAAATAAGATAATTTGCGTATGTATTACGATTAACCAATTTGAATTAAATTTTTTTTTAAATTATAATCATACCATACATTCTTTAGGAAACACGGAGTTCACTTTAGACGCAATTTTTTTATATTTTTAGCAGTTTCTACTGTCATTTTAACATTGTTGGTAATTAAATATTGCGAAACTTTGGTTGCCAATAAATTTCGTAGTGTGTCACTTAGTATATTGTGCGTTTGATAATAAGCTTTAATTTGGAAACCAGTGTGACTTTGATTCAGTAAGGAGTTGATATCCAAATTTAAAAGCTTATTATTGTCGTCATCACAAGGTGTGCTGATTAGTATACAACTGCTGGCTGTAGACTGAGCATCTGCTCTTAAACGATCTTGTCGGAAATATGGACCTTCCTGAATAGCCGATGTATTACACTCAGAAAAAAGATTACTACCAAATACTTAGTTAAATTAATTTGGTTGTTTTAACACAAAATCCTAAGCTAGGTAAACCAAATCTCTTGTTTAATTTAAAAACTTGGTATTTTCTTACTTGGTTACTACAAAAAATGGATGAAATTTGAGTTACCAGGATGTTGGTACATAGTTTTGTTTAATTTAACCATAAATGATTTGGTTAGGTAAACAATATTATTGTTATAACTAACAAAGTATTTTGGTTTATCCTTATTACTTATTTTGACCTATAAGTTTTGTCATATTAACTAAGACTTGTTAAAAGTTACAATATTTTCGAATAAAAAAATAAAATAAATGATTGATATACGGGTACAAAAAAATAACCAAGAAACATTTAAAATAGAACCAAGTTCTTGGTTATATATCTCTAAGCACACAATTGACGATTGTAGTAGTTTGAAAACCCAGCTTCCCGAAAAAATAAAATTAAATTAGTTATCCTTCAACCAATATTTCGTAAAAACGTTCTTATCCGAATTGAGTACTGAGAAATCAATTAAGAAAAACCTTGGAAAATTCTTGTAAGTATAACATTTTTTCTTTGAACTACAATACTTTTAATCTAAATTATTTAGAAAGGAAACTAACTTCGAGAAATTATCTTGAACAAACAAGAAAAAATAGAGACTTATCATTTTACAAATTATTTAAGAACAAGCTTCCAATCTGCTTCGAGCAGCGAAATACCTAGACCAACGTGACAAAAAACTTGTAAGTAACATCTTTTCGTTGAATTACAATACTTTTAATCTTAATTATTTATATAGGAAAATAACTTCGTGAAATTATCTTTAACAAATAAGACATAATAGACTTATCATTTTAGTATACGAGTATTTATAAAAAATGTATGCCTGCTTTTTATGTAACCGTATTAATAATAATTTAAATAATTATATTAACCATTTAAAAAAATATCACGGATGCACTAGTCGAACCAAATTATTTTGTACTGTAGAACGATGTTCACAAATATTTTCTAATCTGTATAGTTTCAAACGACATTTAACACGGCATAATCCTATTTCGAGTAACACTGAAAATAAAGTTTCTGAAAATAATAATAAATCAATTGTTATAGCAGACATACTCGAAACAATTGAAACCTCTACTTCAGAACAAAATCTCATTAGTAATTCAGCAGAACTTGACATTACTTCTTTCGATAAAACTGATAACCTAATCTGTAATATTTCCGCACCGGCTCATTTTCTGTTGACCTTACACAGCAAACGTAATTTTTCTCGAAAAGATGTAGCATTTATTCAGAGTTGTATTCAAAATTTAATTGGTAGTTTTCAGAAAAATTGTTGTGAGCATATTAATAACGCAAATACTTTTAATTTGTTCGAAAATGTAAACACGGAATACACCTTAATTAAATATCTGTACGACAACAAATTGTATTCATCTGCGTTCGAATTTTCCATAGATAAAAAAGTGGTAGAAATTTATCAAAATGGAATTCCAAAATTTGATGAAAGAGACCGAAAAAGTATTATGTTTCCACTAGATTTTCAATTTAAAATTTTTTTGTGAGAAAGGGTTAAATTTAGAGGCTCACTTTAATAAAATAAATACACTGCAAAACGAAAATGAATATGTATCCCATTTTATTCAAGGGCGATTATGGAATTATAGTTCGGCGATTATAGTTCTTCAAAGTTGCTTGATATTCAAATAGCAGCACTTATTAGAGCTTGCTTTTTAAAAGAATATGGCAACAGTTTACTTTTTAAAAGAATATGGCAACAGTTTATGTCTTTTTACGTTAACTGCACAGCTTAAAAAATTGGAAACTGAGGGCCAACTAATAGACTCAAAAAATAGACCAATCAGAATATATTTTATCTTAGGATTAATATTAGGAGACAATTTAGGTTTAAACTGTGCTCTAGGATTTTGTAAAGGGTTTTCTTCCACGTATTATTGCCGCTTTTGTAAGTCCGATAAAAGTGAAAATAACAAATTAGTAGTAGAAATTGCGGATAAAATCCGTACAATCCAGAATTACGAAATCGATGTTAATATTAAAGATGCTTCTTTAACTGGAATATGTGAAGAATCTATTTTGAATATGATTCCATCTTTGCATGTCATAGAAAACTTTGCATGTGATATCATGCATGACCTATTTGAGGGCATATGCCATTACAATATATCACAAATTCTTTTACACTGTATTGAGTCGAAATATTTTACACTAGAGGGTTTGAATAGACTTAAAAAAACATTTCGTTATGGTGAAACCGAGATAGGTAATATATCTAAGGAAATTAAAATGAAACATTTAAAAAATAGAAAATTGAATGTTGGTGCTCGAGAAATGTTGCATGTTGACCCTAACGATGAGGTTTGGATTTTTTTACTGATTTCTTGGAACTTATAGATTTATTGATGTCACCAAAATTTACACATTGAAACCAAAATTTCATTTCCTGACACATTACCCTAGGATTATCCGATATTCTGGACCATTACGTTTTATAAATTGCTTTCGTTTTGAAGCGAAACATTTTGAATTAAAAAAATATTGTAGAAATATGAATAGTAGAGTGAATATTACTTTAAGCTTATGTTTGAAATTTCAATTAAAATTTTGCGTTTGCGTAACGGAAACTGAATCAGAAACTAATGCAAATAGATTGGATATTATTCAAACCTCTACTATAGATGACAAAATTCTTAATAATTTTGGTTTCGAAGTAAACGAACTGAAATTCTACAGTAAAATAATTTATAAAGGAACCATTTATAAAACCAATATGTATGTACTAAGAGCTCTTCCTAATCACATAGAACTTTATAAAATAAACTCAATATTTTTGAATAATAATGATTCTCTACCCTATATAGTTTGTTTTAAGTATTCTGTATTGTATTTAAAATAATTCGTTGCATACAAAATTTTATCTAAAGGTGAATTAGAATTTGTATTACCAATTTCCTATTTTAGTAGTCCGCCTTTAGACGAATATCAAATACAAAACGGAAAGGTTATCAGACCTAAAAATTATTTCTAAATACATTCGAGTATGTATACTATAAAACTTTCTTTTTTATAATCCATTTTATACTACCTTCTAAAATAATATTTAGATTTTTACTATTATTAGCTATTTCTTAAAAATATTAATTCCAGTTATAAACTAACGCGAAAGTGCATCTGTGAATTTTTTAAATAGTACATAGATTTTTATAAATTATTAATATACAAACCATTATTGCTGTGTACAATTAGAATTAAACGTTGCATCATATTTAAATAAAAAAAAAACAATATCACAATGGCGAAAGAAAATGATTTATCATCTTTAATAAGAGACGCCATAGATTATGATAATGATTACGACTTAAGATTTATTCCGGCACAAACACAAACCGAAACCCCAGATTTAGGTGAAGTCTACGAATTTATTACACCGTTACAACATTTTATCGAACCATCAAACGAAATGACACACAAAGACCTATATGATCTGTTAGCTTCTTGGGATTTAACTTATTTGTACTACAAATGTATTAGTAAGAATAGTTATCGTTACATTGTTTTTATGCAGTATGTATCTTATTTTATCTCATTTTTTTTTAAGATAAAAGGGTATTCTACAAAAATTTGCCACATTTAACGCAGCGGCATATTAATATGATGTTCGAAAAAAACGAGGTGGGTGATCAAGCATCCTTCGAGTATTTTTTATTAAAATGGCAAAACAATAACAGCCCTAAAAAAGAGAGCTTCTCAAATGACGAATACGAAGAAGAAAATCCAATAGTAGCAGAAGATGATTTAGAAAATTTGGCTGATAAATCTGGGCCTTCCAGTTCTACTGAACTAATGGTAATTTCATTAAATATAATTGATACTAAATTTGCAACAATAGTAATATTTTCTAGAATGCAAAATCAATATTAATGAGGACTGAAATCGGGCGATTCATAATTGAAGAATATAAAAATTTGGGAAAATTAAATGATCAAAGCCGTTCGCGCATTTGCCAACTTATTGCCGACTACTACGTTACGGAAAGAAATATAAAACCGGGCGTGGCAATCTGCAGAAAAATTACCCAACAAACTCTAGCTATATTTCCTTCAGAATTATACGTAAGTGGATATATTACTATTTATTAAGTCAAGCTATAAAAAGAGTTTTAATTATAAAAGGGAAATGGACATTTATTGGAATGCGGCCCATCAATTTTAGCACACAAGTTTAAATTTAAAATTAATTTTTTTAATTTTTGTATTTCTGCAATTAGACAGTAAAATTGGAGGGTACGAAAAGGTAGAGTTTTATTTTAATGTGTTTTCGTCAAATTAAGCGAAAATTTTATTGAAAAACTGAACAACAAATGATAAAATTTATTTATTAGCCTTAATTTAAAATAATAATGTATTAAACTTTGATTTCTTAAATATAGGAAACTTATTTTCTTCATCGTGGAGTTCAAACACCACAGGGAAAGTTGTATGACAAGATGTTTAATACAAGAAAACGACAGACCCGTTTTTTGAATAATAACAAAGTGCAGAATTTGACCGAAAATTTGAAAAACCAAAAGTCCGCTACATATAACGAGTCGTCCATTATTTGTAAATATACAAATACATAAGTTTAAATATTTATTAAATGTTAATTTTGAAATAGTTAAATTTTACTTTATTTATTAGTAATTAAACATTAATTTGTTTATTTACAATTTTTTAACATTTAATATTAGCTACCGATAACCATATTAAGCAGGATGCAAATACTATGCAGGCTTTGATGGCTGAACTGAAACATTTAAGGTCACCATGGAAAGATGTTGTCACAAAATGGAAACAGACTTCGTATTATAGAGTAAAGCAAATGATGGATAATGAGGACTATACTATGGAAAATTTGTTACAGAATTGGCCACTTTATGAACATGCACAGGTTCCAGAATTAGTAAGACAACTTACTTTATATTTGAAAAACCAGTAAAGTTTCTGAAATTTTAACTACATATGTATTTTAAGATTACCATAGATTTTTATCACTGCTTCAAAACTAAGCATACTATATATACCAATTGGGAAAGGTTCTCTAAAAAAATACCGGATATATACCAACATTACGTCAAAGATCCAGCCGAAAAATCGATTCTCAATAAGCTAATATCTAATAGAGACAAAATTAATATAGGTAATTAAATTAACATAATATAATTAGTAACTACTAGCTACCATACATTTTTTATTAAATATTTATATCTTATCTTCTTTTCTTTCTTATTTCTTTTCAAAGATGCATATAATTTGGAATTGTTATTTACGATACCACAAATTTTGCCAACGAATGTTCAAAAAAACCAGAAAGGGACGAAACTTGATGCACAATCGGCATTCATAATTAAGGCACTCAATTCCAATGAACTACAAGAAAAGTTAGATAAACTTAATAAAATATGCTTGAAAAATAAAAAAAGATTGCAACCGTTAATCGCAGCGATTGGAAGTCACTGTGATTATACCGAATTTTTTGTTATTTTTGATTCAATTAAGTACAAATTAGGCAGCTTTTTGGAAGCAGTTAATATATGTTATATTTAATTTATTTGACTTAAAATATCCTGATCAATGTATTAACACATGGCGGTTCATACAAATATATTTTTATAATATGAACAATGCTTCAGATCGTAAAGTTTCAAAAATTATGACACTTATAAACGACCTAAATAATTAATAATTTAATAAAAAAAATGAAATATTTAATATAAAAGTTCGAAATAAACATAATGATGTATGTAATGATTGAAATAAATTGTTTTATGAAACGTTTATATAGATGTACTTACTATTTAATGTGTTTTGATTTTATTCTCTTTCTCCTTCATAAGTTATAACATACATAATATATAAACAATATTATTGGTAAACTACCAAAATAAATATATACTATATATATATATATATATATATATATATATATATATATATATATATATATATATATATATATATATAGTATATTTATTTTGGTACAATTTACCAATAATATTGTTTGATAGTACCTATTTTCGCTCAGGTATTTGTTTAATTTTGACAAAATTTTAAGCTATATTCAGCAATATAAAAGTCAATTTTTAACAAAACATTAAGTTATATTTACCAATATAAAGTTTTACTTACTAAGTCTACTTTGTGTATTATAAAAAGAATTTGGTCAACGTTAACAAAAAATTGTTTGTTTTAACCTAAAACTTTTTCAACATTAACCGCAAATTTGGTTACATTTACTAAGAAAATTTAGTAGAATTAACAAGTCATTAGTAAAATAATTTTTTCCCTTGGTTGATTTAACAAAATATAGTTGGCCCTTGTAACCAATTTTTTTCCACTTCTATCCAATAAAACAACCATATGTTTTTGGTTATAATAACTAAGTTAAAAATTAAATAACCACGATTTGGTTATTTAAAATTAAAATTTTATTCAACTAAGATCTTGTTCGTTTTTTTAACTAAGAGATTTGGTTGATCGAAAATCACCAAGATTTTGGTAAAATAGGCTCAGATTTTTGTTTCTTTTGACCCAAGTTTTTCTCTGAGTGTTTACTTCGAGGTTTGCTTCTTGCCATTTGGTCAAATTATAATCTAATTTTATTTGGAGACCAATGGGTATTTTTTTGAAAAATTCCATTTTAAAATAATTTTTCATGTGCTTCAATGCATCTACGTCAACAAAATTCTCTGTAAGTATATAATTAAATAGCAGAAGTTAAAAATAATAATATAGTTTTAATTTATCTGTCATACATACCTATGCATTTGTGATACAAAACTTCCAAATTCCACGACTTTAGTAAATGGTAAATTTTTGGTTTAGATTCTAAGGAAAACTGGAAATTGTCTATGTCCATTATAGAAAAATCGGTATCAGCTACTTGTTCTGTAGAGTTTTCATTTAGAATAACGAATGCATTATTTGAGGGCGAAGCGTTTTGGTTATTACCCGAATTATGTTCATCCGTATCAGTGTGTACTGTTTCAAATTGTAGGATGTTGCTTTCTTCAACGCTGATCCCAAAAAAACTTTCCGTCATTTTGTTTTGTTTATTTAATAATATTTTTATTATTACATAAAGCTAAGATTATATAAATATGAAACAAATATATATTACACAAAAATACAATATTTGTATATAATAAATACTGTAAACTAACTATTTAAAACGCAATGTAATGTTAGTATGATCGATCAAAACGAAACAGTGGTTATGTGTACTTATTTGATGAAAAATGTCATAATTACTACCTACATATATATTAGAAATTCAATCCGGATCGAATCAACTGAGAGTTAGCTTTGGGTTGAAACCGAGTTATCTTTTTAGCATACATATTGGCGACTTATGTTAGGATCGAATCGAAATCGAGTTAAGATAAACGATTCTAAACACATATTTCTATATACGTTTACATATAACGGGTTATCCAATTCGAGGTTGATAAAGTAGAAATCTGTATGCCGACATCTGTCAAAGATAAACGTCAAGTACGCTGTCATTTATTTAGTTGACATTCTGCCATTTAAGAATATGGAGCATTTAAGAATATGGAGCATGGTGTTGGAAAAACAGGCCGTCGATGCTGATTTTTCGAACAAAATTTTCTTCAGTGATGAAGCTCATTTTTCGCTTGGTGGATACGTTAATAAGCAAAACTGTAGAATTTGGGGCTCAGAAAATCCACAATTGATTGTAGAGAAGCCATTACACCCGGAAAAAGTCACTGTGTTACGAATGCATTGATGCTGTTTACAACTAAACGATGTTTAAGAACGATATCGTTCAATAAACAAATTTTGTAGATGAATACATAGAGACAACGGCAATTTAAAAAAATATTATCGTTTGAGTTCATTAACCTTAACATTTTACTCCGATAACAAAAATCAATATGTACTAGCTGACCTGTGACTGAATAATCAGTCACGTGAATACATTTTGTTGAATTTTTGGTTAAGAAATGATCAAGAAGATTTTTTAAGATGTAAATTTGATGCACTTTTATCAAAAATAAAGTAAATTCATATAAGTGGTTAATTTTTAAATCTTAAACGGCAAGCACGCGCTCAAATGTACACAGTATGACTTACGTGTCAAGTCAAATATTCATATCTCAAACAGGAAGCGCGCGCTCGGGATCACATGATCACTTACGCACCCAAACTAAATATTAAAATCTCAAAAGGGAAAAGCACACAATTGCTGAGGCAAACTATAATCTAAATATTTCATAAGAAATGTACAAAAGGATAATAAAATAGTAGTAGAAGGTAGATAATAAAATAGTAAAATACATTACAATTTACATGCACAGAATCTCTTCAAAAAATACATTCTTTGTTGTGATGCGCCCATTCCGATCAGCTGATTCATCGCTTGTCTCAGCGATAAACACTTTGAGTCCGTCAAATGAGCGGCATCGTGAAAAGGCCACATACATCTGATCATTGGTAAATACGGGTCCCGGCAAGTACACTACCTTCTTCAAGCTTTAACCCTGACTCTTGTTGATGGTTATAGCGAAAGCGAGCTGAACCAGAAATTGAAGGCGAGACATTTTAAATGAGAAGATGCATTCCAAGGGTGAGAGCTTAATGCGTGGGATGAGAACGCGCTCGCCTTTTGAGAAGCCAGTCAGCACCTCACATTCCAGAACGTAGCGGTTTATTTTTGCGACGCGCATGCTTGTTTCATTGATTCAACCCTTGCTAGTGTTTACCTTTAGTGGGATGGCATGGCGCGGTAATCCCGACCCTTCAATTTTATTGAGAAACTCGACGGGTAGGCGGAGTTTCTCATGCATGTCGTCACTCTCAAGTTTATCAGCACTATGTTTCACTTCTTGTTCGTCGGGCAGGAGGTCAAGCACCTACTGATTGATTAGCGCACATCATTCTTGGGTGCAAGGATGGTGCGCTCCTCGATGGTTCCCTCGGCTGGTGATGTGTTGTTGCCACCATATACGAAATCGATCACACTTTGAGGATGTCTGCCGAAAGTGTGATCGAGTCGGTTCGAGCATTGCCGTTTCCAACAGAAAGCAAATATTGCGCAAACTCGTCCTCACCTTCATCGACGCGCATGTTCTTGGTGAGTGTAAACTTATTTACCAATTTCCAAAGTGGGTTATACTTGATGGTCGATTCGCAAGTTTGCGCGCGTCCCGCCTTCAGGTAGTCACCACACATGAGGATGATTTTCCCAGCTAATGGAACACGCACTACCCGTCTATGATTGTGAGCTCTGCTCCTGGCATGATTAACTTTTTTAATTTAAATCGCGCGTTAACCATTAAGCAACTTTGAAATTGATTCGCGCGCCGACAGTGTTGCAATTTCGAATCTGAATCGCATACCAACTGTTTTACAACTTTGAATTTGAATCGCGCGCCACTAATTTGAACAAAAATATTTGCTTTTTGGTCATCCCATAAAATTCTCAAATGTTGCAAGATTTCACGTGCACAAAAACTTGGAAATTTTCTGAAACCACCTGAGGTACCCATTTCGGTTACTTTCCAATGGAATTTTTCCGAATTTTCTAGCCCACGCAAAGCGCAATATTTATGTCGACCTACCCTGAAAAAATCTAACGGATCGGATCATGTTTAGGGGTCATTTTAGGGTCGAGTATGAAAAAATTAAGAATATTAATATAATAGATAGATAGAAGATTAATTAAAGTATATAATTATAAAGTAAGTATATAATTAAATAGCAGAAGTTAAAAATAATAATATAGTTTTAATTTATCTGTCATACATACCTATGCATTTGTGATACAAAACTTCCAAATTCCACGACTTTAGTAAATGGTAAATTTTTGGTTTAGATTCTAAGGAAAACTGGAAATTGTCTATGTCCATTATAGAAAAATCGGTATCAGCTACTTGTTCTGTAGAGTTTTCATTTAGAATAACGAATGCATTATTTGAGGGCGAAGCGTTTTGGTTATTACCCGAATTATGTTCATCCGTATCAGTGTGTACTGTTTCAAATTGTAGGATGTTGCTTTCTTCAACGCTGATCCCAAAAAAACTTTCCGTCATTTTGTTTTGTTTATTTAATAATATTTTTATTATTACATAAAGCTAAGATTATATAAATATGAAACAAATATATATTACACAAAAATACAATATTTGTATATAATAAATACTGTAAACTAACTATTTAAAACGCAATGTAATGTTAGTATGATCGATCAAAACGAAACAGTGGTTATGTGTACTTATTTGATGAAAAATGTCATAATTACTACCTACATATATATTAGAAATTCAATCCGGATCGAATCAACTGAGAGTTAGCTTTGGGTTGAAACCGAGTTATCTTTTTAGCATACATATTGGCGACTTATGTTAGGATCGAATCGAAATCGAGTTAAGATAAACGATTCTAAACACATATTTCTATATACGTTTACATATAACGGGTTATCCAATTCGAGGTTGATAAAGTAGAAATCTGTATGCCGACATCTGTCAAAGATAAACGTCAAGTACGCTGTCATTTATTTAGTTGACATTCTGCCATTTAAGAATATGGAGCATTTAAGAATATGGAGCATGGTGTTGGAAAAACAGGCCGTCGATGCTGATTTTTCGAACAAAATTTTCTTCAGTGATGAAGCTCATTTTTCGCTTGGTGGATACGTTAATAAGCAAAACTGTAGAATTTGGGGCTCAGAAAATCCACAATTGATTGTAGAGAAGCCATTACACCCGGAAAAAGTCACTGTGTTACGAATGCATTGATGCTGTTTACAACTAAACGATGTTTAAGAACGATATCGTTCAATAAACAAATTTTGTAGATGAATACATAGAGACAACGGCAATTTAAAAAAATATTATCGTTTGAGTTCATTAACCTTAACATTTTACTCCGATAACAAAAATCAATATGTATTGTTTTTGGGAATTCTGTCTTACTCATATTTTCGATCTGTTATACATAAATTTTACCTTGCTTACCAAAATACAGTACACGTTTGGATGGTACGATAATTAGCTTGATGTTATTGGTAAAGTTAAGCCGTTTTTAGGTTTTGGTATGCGTGGTAAACTAGGGGGAGTCGTGTAAAAAAAAAAAAAAAAAAAATTAAAAATTATACTCGGTTTGAGAGGGGAAGGTTGTTATAATATTTGCTTACCATAAGTAGTGTGCGACTTAATTATTTTAATTTTGGGAGGCAAGCTGAACAGTCCGTATCGTACCAAAATTATATTTTAGAAGATTTCATTTAAAGTATATCTGTGCAAAGAAGAAGAACCCACGAAGGTTTATTTATTTTGTTGTTTGTAGATAGATAACTCGGCTATCTCGTGGGTATAATATACTCGTGCTGGATCGGTGTTCTATCAATAGTATCCTGAAGTTTACTTGAATCTGGATGGAATTAGTTGGATGGGATTTATTCTGGATATAAATTTGTTCGGAAGCTGTATAAAACTACGGTGAGAACCGCTAATTTGCACGCGTATATACGGATATATAAGCAGTTCTGTACCAGTAGTGAAGTATCGTAAAAGTGATTGCTAGTCGCAAAAATTAAGTAAAACATAAAAAATGGAGGATGAAATAGTGATTGTAAGATAGTTGTTCAAAGAAAAAAAATGTATGTAACAATCATAGTTTAAGAAAAAAAAAAATTAAATTCAAGTTATTGTGTATAGTTTCTAAGATAAGTAGCTTTAATTTAGTGTAAATCTTTAATCGTTTATGTTGCTTATTCAACCAAAGCGACAACAATATAAAGAATTGGGAGGGGAGTTCTTAGGTTTCAGTACACGGACAATCGACCCTGAAGAGTACTCTTGGGAGGTAAATTGTTTGGGTAAGTTTTTGAACATATTATTTTAACGGGGTAATAAATCTTATATGTTTTTTTTTTTTTTACTAAATTAAATTATTTATCTTAATTAAAGCCATAAGTATCTGCATTTATAATTATTTTGATACAAATGATTAACCATCAAAATATCTTACTTTTGTTCTAAATTATACTTTTTTTTAAAATGAAATAATTCGTTTTTTTATTGGTGTTGTGGATGAAAAGTGGTCATTGTGTGAATAATTGTGATAGTGCACGTATATGGTTTGTTCTGCCGCATAACCTAGTGACAAAGAACCCCCTAGCCGTTGAACCTACCCGACCATGAAAAAACGTGCAGTCACTAGGGTGGTACGTAACAACTGTTTAGTGCGCATTGTGGTCTGGTGGTGTGATTGGGCCGTATTTTTTTGAGAACAACCATGGACGAACCGTTACCGTCAATTCTGAGCGCTATGGCCGCATGTTAACCGATTATTTTTTTACGAAAATCGAAGATTATGATCTTGACGATATGTGGTTCCAGCAGGATGGAACAACCAGTCACGTAACACGAGCAAATCGAGATCTTTTGCAAGAGAAATTTCCTGGATGTTTGATTTCGCGATTGGCTGATGTCAATTGGCCTCCAAAATCCTGTGATTTAACGCCTTTGGATTTCTTTTTGTGGGGCTACGCGAAAGATCGTGTTTACGCAAACAATCCTCAAACTCTTGACGAATTGAAAACTAATATTCGTAAGGTAATGGCCGAGATACCGCCCGAAATGTGCCGAAAAGTCATTGAAAATTAACTCAAAAGAATCAAGGCCTGTAAGAAGTCCCGTGGAGGACATTTGAATGATATCTTGTTTAACTAAAAATGGCAAGGATCAATCTGTAAAATGAAATAAAAATTACAATACATTCCGAATATTTTGTGTGTTTTTTTTAAGTTTACTTTATCAATCTTGAATTGGATAACCCTAACGTTTTTCAGCATATTAATGGTACTCGATAAAATACAGTTTAGTTCAGAACTAACATCATGAGCCTTGAGAGTACTCTCTAAATGATTAGCAATAGGTTCAGTTATAAATTTTGCTACTGATTGCTGAATTTGTTCAACATTTTTCCTATTAAAATTGTTGTTGTTATGTAATTCAAGACAAAATTTAACATAACATTCATCTAGATTTCTATTGACTTCTGCAAGGTCTACGCCAGGCAGATCTAAATTTAAATGATTTGATTGATCATGTGCACAAATTTGATTTGGGTAATCGGTTTCGTTAGTGAATGCAACAGTTCCATTTCCAGATGAAATGGAAGAATTTCGATCATTTAGCTGAAAAGTGGAACTACAAGGTTGGTTGAAAAAATTTAAATCCAAACTGGCCTCTCTTTTAAAATTTGTACGCTCTAGCTTCTTTTCGTGATTTTTAATATGCTTTCTAAAATTAAGCACCCAAAATACTGGAAGCATGAATTTTCATAACATTGATAATCACTATATTCAGTTAAAGAGTGATAGATTTTTAAATGCACAATTAATGCACGTGACGAAAAATTACCCCTTTTGCATTTAAAACACTTCATTACATAACTTATAATTTAGATGTAACAATAGACAAATGCATAAAACAACTAAAATTTAATTTTATAAACTATAAATAATTAATAAATTAAACAATGGCTAACATGTACTACGATATTAAACAAAACCTAAAAAATTGAACAATAAGAAATGAACGAAAAATTACTTCTATAAATTTAACTATGTATATTAAGAAATAATGTATAATTAAGGAATACTTACATTTGAATGTATTTATTTGCACAGATGATTAAATTTCCTGGCAGTCAGTCACTTGCTACTTCTCACAACAAAAATTAAAAATTACACTCGAATAGAATTGTCAGCTCTTCGGCTTAGCTGTATGATTTTAAATGAGCTAGCGTCATACTATTAAAGTGTTTTATAAAAATTGAATCAATTTTATTAAATTAACAAAATTTTATTAAAAACACAACGCAATATCATCAAATTAATTAATATCTTTACTAAACGTAGTATATTTGATAAAATATTTTTAAATTGAATAAAAGCGAATATTAATTTTTATCAATTTGATAAAAATTAGCGATAATGTGAACACATTTTAATGGTAAATTTTGGTAAAATATTTATTCATTTTGAATTTTTTTTTATTATTTTAATGAAAATGTTAATAATTTTGATTAAACCTTCATTAATTTTGTATATTGTCTTCTACGAAGTTTCGGAATCGAATAAACTACCGAGGTATTTTCCGAATTCACAAAATTATATTATTTTATTTTATTTAACAAATTTTTATTCGATTTAATAAATTATTCTGTCTTTTTTAGAAAAACGATTTAAAATTGATAAACTCAGTTTGTTGGGGTTTCATTGAAAAATTTCTATCAAATTAACTTACTTTTTTTTTGAGTGTGTTAGTAATTTTTTTTGATGAAACCGTAGTTCAGACACTTACCTTTCAAAAAAGCTAACTATTTGTCATATTTGCATTATTATGTTATCTAAAAAATTAAAAGTTCACAATAAAAACTTTGTATTTTCATTATCAGAATAACATACTTCTTGTACTTGTGCATTTTTGTTTCCATTTCACCAACATACAGTACTTATGTCTACAAGTTAAACTATGGCCTGATTCTGAAAATGTTAAAATTCTATAGCTGACCCTTATAGACATTGCTTACAGAGAAAAAGATACAGTGTTCTAAAAAATGGCATTCAAAACGAATTAAATTCGCCGCCGTACCCAAATAACACTTTATTTTAAAATATTCTATCAAATTCGATGGCAACATTCGAATATTAACAAAAACTCGGGTTATAAATAAAATTTGTTTTGTTTGTATATCATAAAAATATTGATTTTTAATGTAAATTCATTAAGAAGTAAATTAAAACAAGAATTGCTTGTACATTTGTCAAACTACATATTAGTACAGTAGGTGTCATTCGTTTGAACACCTTAAGAACAGTATTTTTCTGTGTATAACGCAGACAAACTATTTGTTTTGACTGTACGTGTATGTATTACATTGTCAACATTTAGGTGTATATAAGAAAAGTAGTAAATCTTAAAAAAATACATTTTATCTAAAGCTGAAAAACTACAATTGTCATTAGCTTCAACTTTTGTTGGTTTATAGATGCTATTGGTAACCACATATATATGCGAAAACCGTTTCAGAAAATGACGTTTTTTTTGAGTTATTCGATATTGAAATCGTGATATGGAATTTACGTCATCAAATTTTGTGCTGTAAACTTAGAGAACGATGCTTCCGTTTATAGAGCCGAGTTACATTTTATGAATATCGTTTTAGTGCATATCGGAAATTTTGCAGTTGCAGAGCTTACATACAGTTATGAATTATGCCATAAATCCACTCAGCTTTTGTGTCAAACACATATAATATTTCAAAATCAGATTTTTTGCAGCGATAGAGTAAGATGAACTTGAATGGTTTTACATGGTTTAGTTAATTCTTTGAAGCTGCTTTCAACTTTGGAAAAAGTTTATGAAACCCTGCTAGATGTTCATTAAATTTGTATTGAAGCAGAAGTGATTTAAAAAAATGTTCTTCAACTAAACTTAGTGCTTGTTGTAATGTTCGTCGTAATTACGATCAGCCAAGCTAGGCCTAACGAATCAACTATAATGGAGGTGGCGACAAATCAGTCATGTAAAAATGTGGCGGAGAAGTGTATTCCATATTATATGTGCCCCGATGATGTAATCTTCGTATAAGATATCTATAAAGTGTTTGTTATACGTTTCCCGGTACAAGGGCCTTCTGTTGCTTACGTTGATGTTTGTTGTCTTCTTTCAGAAGTTTTTCAGTGAACAATCGTGTATCACATTTAGATACAAAGCTTGTATCGAAACTGTTTACGATGTAATTGCCATTGATTGCTACTGCGATCCTGCAGATGTCACTAAGCACATGCAGAGGCCTCCACGGTGATATTTTGCCGGCTACGTTCTCTGGGAGAAGTGCGAGTGGTCGTGTGGTTTGAGGCATGCATAGCTCCTGGCTTACACCGCGATGATACAGAAATTTGAATAAAATAAACCGCAAATTATAAAATAAAAATAAAACCGAAGTTCCGCCGAAATTCGTCGGACGGAACTTGAGGAACGAACAACACAATAATTATAAAAGAGAGAGGTGCCTTGGTGCACGCATCCGTTCGAATTCAAACGATGCAAAGCCCTGGTTTCGAATTAGGATGTGGGCACCAAGGGACCGCAACAACACGCCGACACAGAGGGGAGTCTCCGCTCCCACCATACTCAACCAAAAAATCAATAATTCATTTTATTTTCATAGGGACAACAAAAATAGGACCGCCGAAAGTGAGGGAAACGAGACCAATGTGCATCGAGCGCGCGACACGCGATTTCTGTGCGACGCTCGATTACACTAAATTTGAAAATTTAATATAATAAAAAAATATATAAATAAAATAAAAATCGAAAAAAAGTTATAATAAAAAATAAAAAAAATTGTACCTTAATTTAAAAAAAAAAAAAAAACAAATTGTTGCGGCCTTGCGTGGCCGTCATGCCACAGGCACCCCTGCCCGGACCGTGCGGCTTGATGTGCCGTTACCCCACCGATGCGGCCTTGGTGCCGTCGTTGGGCGACTCCCCACCTTGCGCTCGAGCGCTTGCCTGGCTGGGCACTATGTTGCGGGGCCTTTCCCCGTTACCAAAAAGTCGGGCAACCGGTTGATTGGCTACCCGTATTGTTGCGGGGCCTTTCCCCGTTACCCAAATGCAAAATCGTGGCCTCGACTGGCCGCCGTAAATAAAGTGGTTGAATGGTATTTCCGCCTTCACCGTAAACTGAATGACCTCGCACTTCTTCGAAACAAAAAAAAAGGTGCGGCACTTTCACTGTTATACAAATACTGGTTGATTAATACCACGTATAGCCCGCCTTGATATAGTAATATAGTTGCGATCACAGGCTAGCTTACGGTTGGTAATTGCGTCTTTATCGACTCAAAGGTATTCACCCACCTTTGCGGAACCATTTAGCATTTTAGTATCGGTGTACGTTGACATCATTATGAAACCGTCCAAAATTATACCACAATAAACAAGCTAATATTCACCGGAACCAATATTATTTGTCGTCCAACAACCAACCATAAATCGCAACCACTTTTGCACCCACGAAAACAAAAATTACAAAATGAACTAATAGTTTGATACTTATTAAAAATCATTTATTTTGTTAGACACATTCCAAAAATTTATCTAATTATGCTTAGGTATCAACTAAAATGCAGCAGCCACTTATGGCTGCCACTACACCATTTTATAAGTCAAAAATAGAAATTTTATCTAATTATCACAAATCGACAATATTTTTCTCAGAAAACTTAACTAGATCGAATAATCACTAACACGAGTCTTTTCTCATTATATAAAACCAACAAGACTCGAATATATTATAATAAATTTTTTATAACACAATATAATTTTTAGAAATATTTTTTTTTCTTTAAATTGCACAACTCTACTTTTCTTTTCAAAAATCAAAACTCGAATCCCAAAAAAAAAAAAAAAAAAAATCTCACGCCGCAACAACGCGCAAAACGTTCTAGAAGAATGTCTTTCTTCTCTGTTTTTCGTTTATATCAATTCGCATTGATATAAACGAGAAGCATATAAGAAAAACATTTTTCTAAAACGTTTTACTTTACACACGCTCGATGCGCATTGGTCTCGCTCTCTCGTCATTCCTCTCCTCACCCCTGCGCCACCACACGATGAGGAACAATACAAAACGTCGCGAGTTCGTTCAGCCAATGCCTCCTAAACTACAGGCCGCATACACCAAATGATGACGACACGCTATGTCTACGTTGTTGTTGCTTTCTCTAGTTGTTTTGTTAGTGTAAATATCTTAAAATTATTATTGCGCAGACTCGGTTTAGACATAAATTGACGTCATGTGCAAAAAATGAAAGTAGTAAGAGGCCTGTAGTTTAGGAGGCATTGGTTCAGCGCACAATTAACAAACGAAAGCGAAGACAACAACCGAGGTGAATATAAAACATAAAATTGTGGTTGCGACCACACAGTCGTAACAAACGATAACCTGAGGTTTTGCACAATTTGCAAACACGGCGCAATTTGGGACTATGATGATTTTGTTGCATCAGGTATGTACACCTATACGTAATATAGTAAAATATGTGATTAGGAAATAGGAACGTGATTTATTGAAATAAATTATTTTGCAATGAATAGCGTGGTTAAATTTTTTACTATGCGATGCAAGTACGTTAAAAAAAATCATACGATGTACATTGCTTCACATATGAAAAAAATTACAGTTAGATAAAAATTTATTAAAGACAATAAAAGAAATGTAACTATTTTATAGCTGTCGTACCACCTCAATTTGTTTACCCATTTCTGGTCGCGTCGAAAAATTGACAGCTTTGCTGCATTTACAAACATCGCAGTTGTTGATACACTTTTTGATCTGAGATATCATCATAGGCCAATAGTAATAACGCCTCAACAATTCAGTTGTTTTCGCAATTCCCTGATGCGCGGCTAAGGGTGGGTTGTGAGCTCGCTCGATTAGCGATGTCGTTAGGGACTCAGGAATCACCAGTTTCCATATTGGTATGTCAGTATCGGTTTGTTGCCCCACCTGGACATACATTTTACCATTAACTACTTTGCAAAAACTTTGAGCAGCCTTATTTTCGTCAAGCGCTCTTATTCTATCCGTATACTCAGTATCATTAAATGCATCCGAATCCAAGTCCACATGGAAAATTGTATCATCCAACTGTTCTATAGCTTCGACATTTACTCTCGACAAACTGTCTGGAACAACATTCAATGAACCTTTCCGATACTCTATTTTAAAATTGAAAGCCTGCAATTTTATTGACCACCTTGCCAATCGTCCGTCTAGCTCCTTTTGCTCCATAAGCCAACGTAAACTGGAATGGTCAGTATTGATCGTAAATGTGTATCCTTCAATATAAGGTCTGAATTTTTTCACACTCATCACTGCCGCTAGACACTCTAACTCAGTAACGCTGTAATTCCTTTGAGATTTATTCAGTTTATGTGACATAAACGATATTGGGTGTTCTTCGTCGCCATTGGTCTTTTGAAACAGGACACTTCCGATACCAGTGGTAGATGCGTCGCATTGTATGAAAAATGGTTTATTAAAGTTGGGGTTTATCAGGACTGGAGCCGAAATAAGGTATTTTTTTAACTTCAAAAACGCTTCTTGAGCGCTCGGATTCCAAACAAGTTTCGACTCTTTTTTCAACAGGTCGGTAATGGGTGCTGAAACGGACGATTAGTTTGAGATGAAGCGGCGATACCAGCCGGTCATATCCAGAAATCGTCGTATCTGCTTTACAGTTTTTGGAACGGAAAATTCGTCTATGGCTCGAACCTTTTCAGGGTCCACTCTAAGGCATCCCTATTTTGTC
Organism: Nephrotoma appendiculata; assembly: GCA_947310385.1. NCBI lineage: Eukaryota > Metazoa > Arthropoda > Insecta > Diptera > Tipulidae > Nephrotoma > Nephrotoma appendiculata. Next base: position 55,631,302 of record OX371223.1, read on the forward strand.
TCTTTCAGAACAAATTTACTTTTTTCGACATTTATGGTTAGATTTGCAGCTTTCAATAATCTAGCCACTTCCGATAATAGTGATGCGTGTTCATCAAATGTTTCTGCAACAACAAGTAAATCGTCTAAGTAGACAAACACTCGGTCATGCAAACAGTGAGGAATGACCTTATGCATTAGCCGACACATCGTTTGGGCGGCATTACACAGCCCAAACGGCATGATGGCAAATTGGAAGAGTTGACGAGCCGGCACTGTAAAGGCCGTCTTATCCCTTGACGATGGATCGAGGGGTATTTGCCAAAAGGCGTCTTTTAGGTCGATCGTGCTAATGTAACGTGTCTTATCAAGTCGACCTAACAGCCCCTCGGTTATCGGGAAAGGATAAGCGTCCTTCACAGTGACCAAGTTCACCTGTCTCGCATCAAGACATAGACGAACTTTTCCGTTCACCTTTGTCACTATTGTAACTGGGGATGACCAAGAGCTGGTACTCTCCTCAATCACTCCTAAAGATAACATACGCTCGAGTTCTTTGTAAATATCTTCCTGTTTCTTCGGGGACACAGGATAATATGTACCTCTGTTTTATCGGTACAGCTTGTCCAACGTCTATCCTGTGTGACAGTAGGTGTGTTCGTCCAAGTCCTAATTTCTCACTAGATGGAAACATATCAATAATACTATTCAGAGTGTATTCCTGTTCAGTAGTTAATTCATGTTTGTTTTCGTCGGACCTACGTTCGGATTTTATATATTTGCTGTCCAGTTCACTAACTATCGAAGGTACTAAACCAAATAAATCCCAGAAATCGATCCCTAAATAGAGTGACTGTGTTAAATTTGGGGCTATATGAAACCTCATTTTTCGTGTTTTTCCTGCGTAGGAAACGTTGGCGAGGATATGCCCAAGTATTTGTTGTTGCTCTCCACTGGCTGTAGCTAAAGTAGAAGGAAGACCGTACACTTTTACACGTATCATCTCGAGAAACTGTTCTGAACCACGTCCAATTACAGAGATACTCGCCCCACTGTCTAATAAGCCTCTATATGGCATTCCATTTATCAAAATATTAGCGTAAGTTCGGGAATCTTCAGCCTTCGAAATAATTGATTCCGAGATTACTTTTTTAATTTCTCGACGGAGTTTGAAGTACTTAAGGGACCGATTTAAACGACACGAATTATTGCGAGTTTGAATTGGGATAGATCTAGAAGAATTAATCACAGGTAATGTGGGATGAAGCGCTCTTCCCTCTTCAAGATTCGGTAAAACTCCGGGTCCGTATCGGTTGCAACTTCTTCTACACACACTTTGGGAGTAACATGATTCGGACTTTGGGGTCTCAGGCCTCCAGGATTTCTGAAACCCCGTTGGGAGTTTCCCGAAATTCTTGCTTGCTGACAAGTTTTACATTGTGGTTTCACAATATCTTTTTCTCCACAACCAAAGCAAAACTTGTGTGATATAGGACACGAGCAATCTTTGAAGAAATGTCCAACGCGTCCGCAGTTCCAACAAATATTTATACTTGAAATCTTGTTAGTTGGACTACACCCAACAGTTTTCACATCCTTGAACCAGCTACTGAGTCGGAACATCCAGATGGCTCAGATATATTAGCCTGGTAAGGATTAACATTGTTCACCTTGCAGTCCATTCCAATCTCGTTTACCTGTTTTCTACCTTGATACATCATTTCTGTAAACCATCCAATTCGTGACCACGTATCTTCAACAGCTATGTAACGATTAACAAGAGCGGGGATGTTTGAGAAATGTTGTCCTGCAAAGGCGGCTTGAAGTCCAGCGCGCATGTTTCGACTTAGTAGATTTACAATCTCAGTATCGGACAACGGATGTTGCAGCGGCAATGATAATGTCAGGATATCATTATAAAAATCCAGGGATGGTTCTCTAAATTTTTGTTTTCTGCGTTCTAGTGTTTATTTAATGTCCTCATCTGTGCGCCTGTCTTGAAAACGGTGAATCATACTCTGGCGTAGTTGCTGCCATCCTACATCTCGATTGCGTTCTCGGTACAACCAGTACCATTCAAATGCTTTTCCTTTTAAGAGAACACTCAAATTGCTTGTTAAGGATTCTTCTTTTAGCCCGTTTGAAGCAGCCATGCTCTCAACTCTATACAGGAAACGCTCGATCGAAATTTCTCCCGGTTCTCAAGAAAACAAAACGTTCCATTTGTGAATATCGAGACGGTCTTGCTTTAAATTATATAATTTGTTAGAGTTATCGACTTGTTCAACTTTCGCCGGTTGTCTCCTCGGTGGAGGTACTCCTGGATTGAATGGTGGAATTGGAAATCTTTGTACCGGGGGCTCAATTCTTGTGGATGATTGAAATAGCTCGTTGTCCTGATTTAGTTTAGGTACCTTAACATTATGGTAAAGATTCTCCTCCGGTATTTCGACTCTTAGTTTCTTTAATAACACCTCAGCCAATAAATTTAGCTGATGTTGAGTCATATTTGGGGTACTGGAAATAGGAACGATTTCATAATTTGTGGGCTTATCAATCTTCTCGATAATTTGTTCTATGTTGCCATCACCACCTTCTCGATCCGAATTGTCGACGTTTACTAATGGAATGACTATTTCTTTAAGTGATTTTTCCGCTTCGGGTAGGGTAGTCTGTTTATTTTTAAGTTTCATAATACAGTCAAGAAATTTACTGCACGATTTTAGAACCTGTTCAGCTGCAGGTGATGCTTGGAAGAACTGATTCTTTTTAGCCGATGTTTAATATGGATCATCACAGTCGAGATTGCACTTAAATCTTCCGGTGTCATTGTATCACTCGCTTGCGTCCAATTTTCCATTTGCACCTGAATCTTTCGAAGTTTGCCTGCACAATACGTAACTTCCCGTTTTGGATTCTTTAATGCTTGGCGATGTGCCTCTTTGGGAACTTCTTTTAAATTCTCGGCTTCTTGATGTAGTACAGCTTTTAGTAGTGACATCTTAGGAAAGATAAATCCTTCTTGGCCTCTTAATTGGCACTCGGTTGAGAACTCGTCAGAGTCTAAGTATCTTACGTCCATGGTTACGATAATTAAAGAACGATCACACGAAAGACACTCGATTTGAAGATTTAAACAAAAAAAAAATCAATCAAAACTGACTAAGTCTTACTACTGGGTATGAATAATTTCACGTAAAAATTTGTATTTCTTTTTATATTCGACAATTTACTCAAATATAATTTTTTAAATAGGTATACTAATTCATTAATAAAGATGATTTAAGCTCTGTCATGCTTCCATTTTAAAATAATTATTTGTACCTTTAGACATATCAAACATCATAGTAGATTACCGGATTATATTATTTTCATAAAAGAATTTAAAAAAAAAATTGACGAGAGGAAGTTTGATATTATATAATGTCCTAGAAACTAATGTATTCGGTAAATGCAAAAGCATCAACGCACACTCGCGGATAAACATTATTCTCAATTGACATCGGTTGAAAAATTTACGGTACGCATAGTCTCATCCTAATCATTAAATATTTAAACCCGTTCGGCGATAGTAAAAAAAAATGGGAGCCACACATCGAAATACGACAAAAACTATTTTACGATGTGATACTAAAGATCGCTAGAATCAACAGTTGGATTCTGCCAACCAAACATTAAAATAATGGAAATAGCGAAATATCACGAAACTACTTTTAATGAAATGATATAGACTGAAATTTAACTCTAAACACACACAGGTGGATATAAAAATCACGATCAAAAATACGATCTAAATTAGAGCTAGAAGGGCTGCTATGCTTAATACAAAGAAGAAAATAAGAGGAAATCATACTCTAAATGCATACACACACGGTCAACAAAACGAATAAAGAAACTGTTGAAACTGCGACAAACGAGAAATGAGAAACTATGTTGTTTGCTGTGTCTGAGGTAATGGTGATCCGATATCTATGACCACCGTTCGTTACCCACCCTGTCACTTTGGATATTATAATACACCAAAAGGTGTATATCCCCATATTTGAAATGGAGCACCATTACCTCAGACACAGCGAACAACATAGTTTCTCATTTCTCGTTTGTCGCAGTTTCAACAGTTTTTTTATTCGTTTTGTTGACCGTGTGTGTATGCATTTAGAGTATGATTTCCTCTTATTTTTTTCTTTGTAGTAAGCATAGCAGCCCTTCAAGCTCTAATTTGGATGGTGAAAAGAACTCCCCAATCTGACTGCCACCTAGCCAGGCAACGTGCTGCTTCACCAATCAACCAAGTTAGAGATTCTGTTAACGATGGACGCGTGGTTTACCAAGTAGAAAATATCCTGTTGAAACAGGAACGACAAGTTATATGACGCATCGTTACAGTAACATTTATTTATTTTCAAATAGGAATACTGCGGTAAAGCCGAATGATGGATGTTGGAATTGTTCACAAGTGGACCACATGTTCAAAAACTGCACTATCCCACTCAAACATAAATTCTGTTTCGGATGTGGAACTCCCGGGGTTCTTAAACCACACTGTATATCTTGTCAAACTAATTCGGGAAATGGCAGCAAGGGGACAAGCGTGGGCTGTACTTGGCCTCCGAAAACTTCAACAGCCAAAGTAGATTTCTCAAATACCAAGCGACCAGTTCACGGGAACTGTCTTCGATTGTGGAGTAATTAAACCATAAAAACATACGATCCTATTCACTGCACAAAATCTTCACAAGTTTCCTCTAATAAATCACGAAGAGTTCAAAAATATTGGCTTGCTCGTAGGAGGTGTAAACGGTTGTTGGCTGATTCCCTAATAAATGATTCATCAGACGGTCGTCCATATGCCGAAATACAAATTCTAGACGAAGATTTTGTTGGGTTATTAGATAGCGGCGCGAACGTCTCGGTATTAGGCCTCGGTAGTGAAAGATTTATCAACAAGCCGGATGTAATTTCGTAATTTAGCCTCAAACATTAAAACAGCTGGCGGTTCATGTGAAGTTATCGTGGGCCATATTAGAGTTCCAGTTACTTTTATGGGTGTAACTAAAATTTTAACTTTGCACATAGCGCCTAAACTAAGCCAACCTCTGGGAGTTAATTTCTGGATGGCGTTTGGATTAAAAATTCAAATTCCCCAAATACCTTCAAATATTGCGGAAGTTAACGAACTAACTCCTTGTGAAAAAAAAATTGCAGTCTGAACTCGTATTCCATGAATTGTTACAATCCCAAAAATCTAGACTATATCTGGTTATTTCAAAGTTTCCATCTTCGGCTATTCAGCGTTTAGGTAGAACCAATATTCTGTCTCATCATATTGATGTTGGGGACGCTATTCCGATTAAGTAACGCCATTACCCAATATCTCCAGCGGTACAAAAAGAACTCTATAAGGAATTAGATCGCATGCTCGACCTAGGTGTGATTGAAGAGAGCTTTAGTTCGTGGAGCTCGCCTGTCACATTGGTGCGGAGAGTGAATGGTAAGGTCCGATTGTGCCTTGACGCGAGGAAGGTAAACCTGGCTACTGTGAAGGCGGCTTATCCTCTACCACTCATCGAAGGGCTGCTTGGTCGGCTAGGCAAAACGAGATTTATTTCAAGCATAGATCTGAAAGATGCCTTTTGGCAGAACCCCTTGGATGAGAGGTCAAGAGATAAGACTGCTTTCACCGTAGCTGGTAGACCCCTCTACCAGTTCACTGTCATGCCTTTCGGGATTTGTAATGCCCCCCCAAACCATGTGTAGGCTCATGGATAAGGTCATACCTCATGAACTTCATCACAAAATTTTCGTATACTTAGATGACTTGCTCGTGACATCTGAGACTTTTGAGGAACATCTAGAGCTCTTGAGTAATGTAGCTGATCTAATCTCCAAAGCAAAATTGTCAATTAACGTCGAAAAAAGCAATTTTGTATTGCGTGAATTGAGATATCTAGGATATATTGTTGGTAATGGTGTTCTTAAGCCTGACTTGAGTAAAGTTGCAGCGATTGCTGAATTTCCAGCACCAAAAACTGTCCCACAGCTCTTGGGTATGGCGGGCTGGTACAGACGGTTTATTTGGAACTACTCGGATGTTACCGCTCCCCTGTCAGACCTTCTAAAAAAATCTAAAAAGTTCCTTTGGAATGCCATGAACGATGCTTTATCTTCGGCACCAGTACTTTGTCACCCCGACTTCTCCGTGGAGTCTTGTTTCAAAAATCCGACACTAATGAAGAACGTCCCATTGCATATGTATCGGCTAAACTAAATTCCGCTCAACGGAATTATAGTACGACATAGTTGGAGTGTTACGCAGCTGTCATTAGTATAAAAAAATGTAGACATTATGTGGAAGGGTTCGAATTCACTGTAATAATGGACCATGCCAGCCTGACCTGGTTGATGAACCAGAAAGAACTAACCGGCCGACTGGCACGGTGGTGTTTAAAATTACAGGGGTTCAACTTTAAAATCCAATATAAAAAGGGCTCAGAAAATGTTGTGCCGGACGCCTTGTTACGAATCAACGCGGATGAACTGACTGTAAACTCCAACCCCAATAATCGTGTAATTGAGGCTTGTTGTGTTGATCTTAATTCAGACTTGTTTAACGACACTGAATATCAAGAGACTTTGGAAAAATTAAAAGATAATCCAGACGCTCATCTCAGTTTCAAAGTGTTTAACGATTGAATATTTTATAATTCTGCTTTTGGATCTTATGACACGTTTTCCGATGTTCCACAGTGGAAACTTTTTATACCCAAGCCATTATTCATCTCGCTTATTATCGATGCTCATTGCTCGCCTTTAGCTTCTCATTTTGGAATCGCTAAAACTTTACAATATCTGCGGAGAAATTTTTACTGGCCAGGATGTGCAAAGATGTAACTGACTTTATAAAGAATTGTGAGATATGCAAGGCTTCAAAATCGGCTAACTTCCTAACTCGTCCTAATATGGGTAATTACGTGGAAGTGACTCGTACCTGGGAAAGAATTTATGTCGACTTCCTTGGTCCATATCCCCGATCTAAATTGGGGAATTGTTTTTTATGTGTTGTACTCGACCAATATTCCAGGTTCACTTTACTACAACCTATGCGGGACGCAACATCTAAAAACGTAATTACCTTTCTCAAGAATAGGGTATTTGATATGTTTTCGGTGCCCGTGTCCATAATAAGTTGGGGGGGCAATCCACTTGTTGATTTAAATGCTGATGTGAACAAGCGGCCTTGCGAGTCTTCCCTGTTTTTGTGGTGGATACAACAACAATTTAATAAATTAACACTTTTGCTTTAATGGTGACTTATTAATTTTGAGTTAATTTTAATTATATTTAAATTTACAATTTGTTGTTACTTGTTGAATCGCACCGGTATGACTAGCACAAAAAAAAGAAATTTACATTTTACCCATTTTTCCAAAATGTCATGTTGGTACGACTTTGTACTAAATTACGAACACATCCCACATCGAGCATAAATGTACGCAACCAATATTTGGTACATCTTGTTTTAGTGTGTTTAAACAAAAGTGACATTTCGTGAAAATGGATGAATGTTTACATTTGTTTGCTATGGTAAGTACAACTTATAAATTACATTTGAATTGATAAATGATTGATTACATAAATTGATTAATTTTAGGAGTACATTCAGCTTTATGCAGCTGAATGTACTCCTAAAATAAAGTTGATATTGCGTGTAAGTTGATATTGCGATAAATATATGAAATTAATCTTATTTTTACTTTTAGTTTGTTCCAGTTTTGTTTATTTGTTTATTTACTAATGTGTTGCAGGGTGAGACAACAGGATGTAGGTGGGTATATATTATCCTTTTTTTATGTGTACAGAATCCCGAACAAAGTGATAAAGGAGTTCAGTTTACTTCGAACCTCTTCAAATGATTTCTGGATGAACATGGAATATGTCATATTCGAACTCATAAGTATTCTCCTCAATACAATATGTCGGAACGCGTAAACCGTTCCATTTTGACAGCTATTCGATCGTATCTGCGCGATAACCATCAAAACTGGGACAATCATATTAGCTCTATTGCTCTTGCCCTACGTAATTCTATCCATCAGAGCACTAATCAAATCCCTCATTTTATAATGTTCGGCCAACATCATGTGGGACATGGTTCGTGTATATAGTGAAGAGCTTGTAGAACAAACCAGTTGATGAAACTTTGCGATGCACCTGGTGATTATAGATGACGAACTTAAATGCTGCGTAGATGGCCGATTGATGAGTTGTAGAACAGAAAAAATCAATGCGATCACGGATTAAATTGTATATTTGATTTATTTTAATGAACTTAACTATCACAATTATTGAATTTATTGAATTGTTTTATATTTTATTTGCGTGTCTTGACTCTTCGCCAGATTACAGAGAATTAATCTTAAGTAGAACTAATTTTTTCATATAGATTACAATTATACGTTAAGCTGTCATATTCAAATTTTATAATAAATGTAGATTGTATGAAATTTGGCAATAAATGTACTACATATTACTAATATTAAGTGAAGTACTAGTACGATGTAGTTAATTACACGGTTAAATACACTCATCGTACTACTACTCTAGTACAATATAGAATATTGACAATAATGACAGCTTGAGTTGTGTTTACAAAGTACATCGAATAGTAATAGAAAAGATAAGTATATAAATTAATTTTAACAATATAAATTATTAATGAACTTCTTAATTTTAGGTAACTAATTACTAATTGGATAATTTTACAATGTTGGGTAAGTAACAGTGAGGCATTTTCTTGTGTATGATATTAATTTTGTTTTTGTTTAGATAGCTAAATATGATGAAACCGCAATGGAATGTCAGTTGATCCGTAGTTTTAATACTGTCGATGGTAATCCGCAGTTATGTATGATCCGCAATGACAACAATAAATATAAATGTTAAATTTGTGTAAATTTCTCAACCAGTGGTGTTTTAATTTTTAATTGGTTCAACAGTTCGCACTACCTGCTTTTAAAAACTCTAAACAATCTTGGAGGGCAGGATCTAGGAATCTCTAACTACGACCGATAAACGCAAGCTCAAGATAATATTCTGAAACATTTGAAACTAGCTTATGACCGAAATGCGGATTCCTACAATATTCGAAGCCATCGTAGGGAGTTTCATTTTGGACAAAAGGTCTTTGCGAGGAATTTTGTTCAAAGCGATGCCTCAAAGAATTTCTCTGCCAAACTGGCCCCTAAATTTCAGAAAGCCTTTATTATCCGTCCTGTAGGTAATGTTGCTTATGAGCTTGGTGACGAAAGTGGAAATTCTTTAGGAATTTATCATATTAAAGATATTAAACACTAAACTAATATTTGCTCGATCCCTCGTTTGAGTTATAGGAAGAAATATGTATGGTCATCTATGTATTAGCCCGGCTTGTATGAGACATCTCTCAGATGGGTCGTCCCCACGATTGTAAGGCCTCTTCGAAGAAAAAAAAAAACACGACAGCGAATGGGTTAAATTTTAGTACTCCCAAATTTCCTTTCTATAGTATACCATGTAAACATGCACAAATCGAGAAAAAACGAGATCATTGCAATTATATCAATGTAATGGTTCGTCTATTGTTTTATTGGAAAGGGTATAAAAGACGAGCTTTTTGGAATGACGGAGGAATTTGGTTGTAGTCGTCAGGCTGAATAAAATCGAAAAAGTGCTAATATACTTTCTAGTTAGCTTAAATTGTGATGTGCGAAACACCAAAAATATCTAGTGTCGTGAATTATTAAAAATTTATACATGAATCGAACTTAAAGATAATTCACATATTTATTCAATAAATAAATATTTCAAAAGTGTAGTGAAAAATATATCCTGTGTTTGATGTCGATTTCTGTGATCAAACTTCACCATGTCTAAGAAAGAAAAAACTTTCTCTCTATAGTTATCAGACATATTGATTCGTTTTGATAATTTGCAAAAATTATTTGAGGTGAAAGATACACAAATTATTAATTTAAAAAAAAAAGAACAACTAAATAAAATAAAAAGTCAATAAATATTTATGTATATAAAATTAAAAAAAAAAATCTCATTAAAATTGACCCAAAATTATTGATGAACTAATGTTACAATATAAATTATTCAAAAATAACTTCGAGTGGAATGTGTGAGTGTGTGTCGTTGGGAGTTAATTTAGAACTTAAAAATAAAAACTTATTAATTAAATCTAATCAATTAATATAAACTGTTAATAATACGTTTATAAATAATTGAATCCTGGAAAAACTACTTTAATAAAATACCAAAAATAAAATCATAATTCAAGTAACCTAAATTATAAAAATTATAATATCTTATTATAAAATATAACCAGCAACCCACGCACACATTAGCAGATCAACGATAAGCATTTTATTGGAATAGAACGAGACCAATCAATAATGAAGATGGACTTTATTGTTAATTTACTTTTGCACGTTTTAAGTTGAGATTTTTGTTTTTTTTTTAATTTTGCCTAAAATAAAATTCTTTATAATTTTAGTTTGTAAAAATGATAATTTGGGCATTTTGTCTTTAAATCAATATGGCGATAATTTGAGACATGAAATAGGTAAAAAAAAAAAAATGGGAACTTGGATTGATGTCGTAAGTATGGTTTTCTAAAGTATTTGTGAGTTGGTTGCTAAACGTTTCTGGTATTATGCGGTTCACGTTCATCGGTTCACGCTTCAACACTTGTAACCCCACCCCAGGCTGAGCAGTCGGCAAACCGAACCGCGATCGGTTGATAGTGTAGAATCGATATTCTGTTAGCTGCGTTAGGTTAACAAAATGGACGCCTTCCGTGCGCTACACACTCTTACTTTGTAGCAATACGACCGGATGATGAAACCATTGCTCATTAACAAAGCACTTCGTCCACGGGCTATGAAAGGGGCAAACTTGAAGAAACTTCCAGTGCATTGGATGGCGAACAAAAAAGCCTGGGTAACGTCTACAGTTTTTATTGGTTTAATAATTTCTTTGTTCCGGAAGCTAGACTGTACATGCGGGACAAAGGGCTGACTTTTAAGATTCTTCTTATAGTTGACAATGCTCCTGGCCATTCAAGCATCGAACATCCTAATGTAAAAGTTGTCTTTTTACCTCCAAATACCACATCGTTGATCCAACCGTTATATCAAGGTATAATTGCCACTTTCAAAAGCTACTACATTAAACATTCATTCCAGTTTATATTGAACAAAATAGAAACCGAAGAAAATCTATCTGTTGTTGATGCGTGGAAACAATTTTCAATTATGGATTGTGTAAAATATGTTCATCTAGCAATAAACGAAATACGATCGTCAACTTTAAATGCTTGTTGGAAGAATCTTTGGCCGGAATGTGTCTCAACAATGGATTCTTCTTCGCCAACTGGTTTAAATTCCCAAATTATCAGCTTAGAAAAATCAATTGGAGGCGGGGGGTTTGAAAATTTGGAAGATTTTGACATTGCTGAATTGACCGAAGACCGAGAATTTAACGACGATGATTTGTTGGAAATAGCGATGGAAAAACCTGATTCTGAAGTAGCGAGGAAGAGGAATTGCCAGCTTTAAACGCAAATTCGATTCTTGAAGGCCTTCAAATTTATAATAAGTAATAAAGTCATTTTCTACGCATTGATCCCGATATTGACCGGTCCAATAAGTTCCAATCCGACCTTAAATCTTGTATGGCTCGCTATAAAGAACTGTATAAAGAATTATCTACTGTTGGCGGCTCAGCGATCTATTAAAGAGTTTACTGTTGTTATCAACCAACCAATTCCGAAGATATGCATGAAAATTTGGGAAATGAAGCGGCGGTCGAAATTTCGTCAGATGATAGTGATATTGCACTAGCGCAAAACAGGAGAATTCGCTTGTTATCTACTAGTGACCCCGAATAGAATGAAAGTTATTATTTATTTATTGATTTGTTATACATACATATGTACTGATTTTTTTTTAGTTTTGTTATATGTAAACCAAACTTTGAAAATGAATTTTATAAAAGGCTGAATTTTGACTGTACATATTTATTTATGTTAAATGTATATTTTTGATTAGATTATTGAAATAAATTTTTTTTTTGAATACCAATTTCAACCAAAATTGAATTTTATTCAAAAATTGCTTTGCAACGTACATTTCTACAACTTTGTCTATTTTTGCACGATTTTTTTTAACACGGTCACGATTGGAACGTATGTACCGTGTAAAAACAGGATTGGGAATAGCATTGATTTTAATTTCGATGCAAAGGTTACATCGAATTTCGATACAAAAAAATGTCGGACGTATATGCGATGCTATTTGCATCGCATATCAAAAAAAATTCAATACCCCTAGGTGTAGTATTCCATATTCTTTGTGCTATTTAAATTAAATGCTATTCAATTTAAATTAAATTGTAATAATTTGTAATAATTTTATTAATTTAAATTAAATTTAAATGCTTTGTAAATAATTTCGTTTTGGTGAGGTGAGGTGCGTCTGGGATGATGATCCCGAAGTGGCTTATAACTGGAGGCTTACTTTAATATTTTTTTGCACATTGTTTTTTTTTGAACGGTTTCATATATTATAGCGGTAAAGAATGAACCCCAGATTTCCCTGATCGCTACCCAGCTACAAGAATGTGCCCACCGCTATACATCCGTTACAAGTATTTTTTGATTTCCAATGCTTGGGAATGCAAGGATTGATTTTATTATAGGAACTTGCTTCAATATGAGACGGAAGATAAATCATTTGAAATTCTTAGAATGAAAAAACCGCAACGTACCAGGAAGCAACAAAGGAAAAAGATAAAAGACACGACTGGAGATATATGTTTCAAGCTATGATTCAAGTTCGACATTCAAGAAGTTTCGCAAACTAACGTTCCTCTCGGATTCCCGGCATCGTTTATCCATTCTTTCACATACAATACCATCCAGCAGTATTCGCAAAATTGACACAATTTTGAGAAGCTAAGTTTAGAAGGGAACATGAAATGCGTCAATCAAGAATTTAATAATTAGTTGTTAAAATTTAATGTTCCACACTTGGTTGTGGGAATAACTTACCTCCTGACACTATAGAAATTCAATGAAACTTAATTTTTTAGTTGATTATTTTGTTATTATGTGCAGTTTGCCTCCAATGCAAAGTCGATTGTATTTATTCACAGATGATGTCGATACAGAAGATGAAAGTGAGCATCTTAACAGTTTAAAAGCATGTAAAATAACGTGATTGAGGCAGAAGTGTTCACTGGATCTTATAAAGATAACATCGGTTTAAATTCCAGTTTCGAACTCGAGTTATATTTTAAACTTAAACGACGACAATTTTTGCATTCTCAAGGGTTCGTCTATTAAGACGCCAAAGTTAGAATTCGGTTTGCTCCGCACCAGGGAAAGCTCATTCCAGGGTTAGGGTTTCCTGGTATTTAGCTATATTGCACATAATTGTATTTATAGAAATTCGTAGAATTTTCAGATACTGATAACCTTTCATTTTTTTTAAATAAATTCCATTATTTATTATACACGTTACTGTTAATGCGTTATCTTACTGGTTTTTACCATTATCACACGAACAAAATCTTAAATAAAAACGTATTAGATTATTATGCAGCGGTATAGAGTAAGTTAAACTTGAATGGTTTTTCCAGTTTTTGTGGTTTATTTGAAATCCTATTTACTACTACTACTACTACTTTGCGGAAAAATCGCAATTACACTCGCGCTTTTCGTATATAATTAAATAGAGTACAAACAATAAAATTTACTTGTTTATCTAAACGTTTAATAAAGTAAAAATTATTTTTAAAAAATGTTTTCAGAACGAATCAATCGTGTCACGTGTACAAACGGAGTTGGTAAGGCCTTTGTTTTGAAATAAAATCATTTTTTTGAAATATATCAACTAAAAAATTTATTTAACATTTTAAATTATTTTATAGTGTAACTTTCCGTACCAAAACCTTCCTCTAACATGTTCTTATCAATCCAGTCGCGCACTTGTGGCACATTAACATATACACCAGGTACATTATCCTCCCCGCAACCGATTCCCCAAGCCACTATTCCAGTTTGAAAGTAACGATTTTTTGTTGAGCCAACCGCACAAACGAGGGGTGCCCCACCATCACCGGTACACGTGTCCTGATCTTTCATTCCACCAGCGCATACGAAGCTTTCGTGTAATTCGTAAAAGTCGCCTAACCGTGTGCGCCGTAATAATTCTTGACACGTATTGAACGGTATCATTGGTAATCGTACTTTTTTTAGAATGCTTTGCCGTCGCCCCTGACTTGAGAATTTATCTTTTCCCCAACCAGCTGCGAAACAATTTTGATCATTCTCAAATATCAGATGGTTTGGTGGTAGGCAAATTGGTTGAATGCTTTCAATCAATTCGAACGGTTTGTTAACAATGAGCAGCGCTGCATCGTACAATACAACGGGAACATAAAACTTATCGTGTATTAAAATTTTGTTGACTGTCCGTTCTTGGTATGGCAAATTTTCAAGATCCGTTTGGGTGTCCCACTCACCAGCCCGTACATTAAAATCACTCGGGCTTTTTCCAAATACGATATGGGCAGCCGTCAATACCACGTTGGGATGGATAAGACTACCACCACCCACAAGTTTATTCGATGGTTTATCGGGATGACGCCATAACACGGCGATGATCCATGGAAATTCACCGTATTGTGCTTGGTCATAATTTGTGGTTTTGATTTTGAAATAGATTCCTTCCGGATTTCGATATCCACATCCTTTTTCCTGGTTTTCGAAACGATTTTCTTCTATTGGCGTTGGCGTCTGCGACGTTTTCGGTGTTGCCGGTGTCGATTCATTACCGCAGCAACGATCTAGATAGTGGCATATCATTGCTTCACCTCCGCTTCTCAAGTTAATTGTATTATTAGGCGGTACTTTATATACTTCGGCACCGACACGTAAAGTATCTGAATTTTCATCGTCAAATCGGGGATTCAAAATTAAAACGCCTCGTATATTGAGAGTGCCTTGTTCGGTACATTGATAGTGGCGGATACATCGTTTAGGTGCCTCACAAATCTGCATATATTTTGTAATGCACACATTCATAATTTGCTATATACGATTTTTTTTTTATAATACACTCACCATTGATTCAAGTACATCGATTTCAGTCGTGTCGCTCTGGGTCTGTTGTGCTTGCGTTACCACAAAATTAAAGGTGAACACAAAGTACGTAATGGATAGGCATCGATAAAATCTGTGGAGTACAAACAATTTATTATGTATTCAGTTGATATACAAAAATTCATATGTAGATTAAACAACAAGACTTACACTTTAGACATAGTTGATAAGTAGAAATAGTAAATTCGCGATCGACACCATTTATCAGATTGCACACTTGTTGATAAACTAAAAGTCGTTCCAATTAATTAGCGCACTATCGCCAATAAACGAAACGGCAGATGATTTTTGTTATTTCCTTCGCGCACCTCAATCGTGATCACGTCAAAACTCATAAATATGGTAACTGTGTATCTACATCTCTTCTCGATTTTGTTTGTTCAACGTAATAATATTTTATTCGTCTTCTTTCAAGGTACCTAAGTGTGTATAAGAAACACCAATACACCGACGTGTACAAGTTCAAGCGAATGCCCGCCAACCTATTGGAACCCGTTTTTTTTTTTCATAAAATTACACCAATATAAATAAACGGTGGTAAACCCCTGCACTATAATTTTAGTTGCCGGTTTTGAATTATAATAAGAAAACTTAAAGAACAGGTAAGCAAGAAAATATCTTCAGTTGTTTGTATATCGCTGACTGTCGCCTTGGTATATACATTTATAATATACATGTGAGTATTTCTTCGTACAGTTAGTTAACGTCGCTCGTTCATATTTACGTTTGCTTATTATTAATCGGATATTTATTTGACAGGTTTCGTTTAGCGCTAATCGTAATTTTATCACTAATCCAGATTAGTTATGCACAAAATGTGCTGCGACCCGACAACATGAGTCTCACCTCATACGAAGACCTTCTGAAACTGCTTCAAAATAATACGCTCAATGTTAATGATGCACAGGTAAGTGTTTTATTGTTGTTGTATACTTCACGCGTCATAATGAATAACGCATTTATTTACGTTTTCGTTTGTGCATAGATTTGTGAATCGCCCCGCCGCTGTGTCCCCCACTATCAATGTCTTGAAAATGGTACGTTTAATATACGCGGTATAGATGTTGTATCGCCACGATTTGGTGATGATGAGTCAAATAAGCTTTTCGACGGTGACAAGGTGTACGAAGTGTCTGCGCATAATACAATCACATTACGAAGTGGTACCGAAGCACCTCTTTGTGGCTACTTGGACCAATGTTGCGGCACCGAGCCTATATCAAAAATTGATTTACCAGTGAATAGTAAGGATGGATGCGGATATCGTAATCCGGATGGACTCTTTTTCAAAATCAATGATACCGATAAAGCACAGTATTGTGAATTTCCTTGGATGGCGGCCGTAATTTGGAATCATCCAGAGAAAAATAAACCGTCTTTGGTGGGCGGGGGCAGTATAATTCATCCAAGTGTTATATTAAGCGCCGCGCACATTTTAGATGGTAGAACGGCAAAAGAGTTTAAAGTTCGCGGTGGTGAGTGGGATACACAAACGATCAACGAAAATTTACCGTATCAAGAACGGAACGTTAAACAAATCATACAGCATAAAAATTTCGAAGTCAAGACATTACTAAACGATTTTGTTCTGCTCGTAGTCGATGAACCATTTGTTTTGGGTCCCAATATTCAGCCCATATGCTTGCCAACGGAAAATTTAATTTTTGACGATCTGGAGAATTGTTACTCGGCCGGTTGGGGTAAAGAAAAATTTTCACATAAAGAGCGTCGCCAAACTATTATGAAACGAGTTCAGTTACCGATTGTTCCATTTGAAAAGTGTGAGGAGCAGTTACGTAACACCCAAGTAGGTGATATATTTGAGTTACACGAATCGTTTACTTGTGCTGGTGGAAAGGATGGAAAGGATACGTGTACTGGAGATGGTGGGTCGCCACTAATGTGTGAGGTGTATAATCAACCAAATCGTTATTACCAAACAGGTATTGTGTCATGGGGATTGGGCTGTGGCCAGGATAATGTACCTGGCGTATATGCAAACGTGGGATTCGCGCGTAATTGGATTGATGAACAAATGACGGTTCTTGGTTTTGGTACAGAGAGTTATAGCATACGATAAATTTTAAGCTGTACTTAATTTTGAACATATAAATAAACTTTAATTTTTAAGTAATATTTTTTATTCATTGAGCATCGTTTGCATTTCAAACTCAAGAAGCGTGTATCTTTCGTATAATAGTGCTGTCTAATATTTTGGTTGGTAATTCAAAATAAAAAATGGAGGGATGACTATGTTGTGGCCAATGCCCGACTTTCTTTTACTACAAACGTAAACATAGTTCTCGATGTGTTTTTAAAATGTTATTGAAATCATTTAAATCATCCCCGAGCGACGAGTACAATGTCTGCTGAAGAAAACCCCGAATGATTCATCGACCCCTAGAGGCTGATGCCCTGCAACAAAGAAGCAGCATAATAGGGTAGAGAAGTTTCTCCAACAGACAAAGCCTTTCCTCACCCTGAGAGACCTCTTAGAGACCCGAAAAAAATTTAGAGGTAAAATAGCTAGGATAATAGCAGAACAAAAGTAAATTGCAGCCGTTGAGGAAAAAAATAAACTTTCTATTTAAATAATTTTCACGAGAGATCAGAGGGAAGATGAACCACGGTCGCGAATTATATTTTACTAGCTGAGTTACTCGGCGTTGCACGGGAGGTATATAAGCATGAGTTGTATTTTCGAATATTATGTAGAAAATGTCTGGATAACTCAGTAGTTCCGGAGACGTAAGCTAGAAGAGGTTCAGGTGGATCATTCAGAGTAGGCAAATTCACTTTTCCATTTTAACAACACATTCCAGGCGATTCATTGTGAAACTTTAAAGCATGACAATACAAACAAATGTTTTCCATTTGCCCAATTGAAACATTGTAATCATAGTCTTTCTCGTAATTGAATGCTGCTAACTTTAAATCACCTCTAAAAGTTTCTATTAATCGTCCATATCGTAACCGATCGACTTCCAGCCGGGTCTCACGATGTTCAATGGTTTCAGTAGCTCTAGAAGAAGACATTCTGCCTTGAACATTTTCAAGTCGTGTTTCACGCTGTTCAGTTGTTTCATCAGCTCCAGAAGAAGACATCCTGCTTCGAACGTTTGCTAGTCGTGTTGCGCGGTGTTTAGTTGTTTCATTAGCTCTATAAGAAGATGTACTGCTTCGAAAGTTTGCAAGTCGTGTTTCACACTGTTCACTTGATTCGGCCACCCTTGCGGCTCTAATCTTCTTCGACTTTGCAGTTACCTGCCCAATTGACCTTTTTTTCGGTGGCATTTTTAAGCAAAAATGAAACGTGTAGCTAATTCATCAGGAATCAAAACGATTTTAATGTTCCCTTCGATACGTTTCACCGCGAACTGTGTTTGAAAATGTCTTTACGGATTTTTTTTAAGCAAAATCAAATGTTATCTACAATCAAAAAGTAATCATAGATTAACACGTTTATAAACTGAAAACTTAAATCTAATAAGAATGTATATTCACTTGAAATAATATTTAATACCTGGAAAATAATCACCAATAATTATTTTACTTCAATATAGCTAACTAATCGAGAACAACAGCATCCGAAACACAAATTAATATTAATTTATTCAAAACGATTAAAACTACGTCCACTTCGATACGTTTTACCGCGAACTGTGGTTGAAAATGACATTTGGAAAAACAAAAGAAGTTTTTTCAAACTAAGGCAATTTTACACGTACAATAATTTGAATCCAAGGATGTTTCTTGTAGAAGATGCTATTTTCAAATATAAAACGCTAGTACTTTTCAAAGTAAATCAGTTTATACGTACAATATTTTTTAGTACCTTTCCTAGAATTGATTTTATGAAACAATCATTGATTATTTAAGTAATAAACTATTGGCGTTTAGTATGAAACTACTATTTTTATTAAAAGCCGTCGAATGCAATAGTTGATTAAAATAGAATGTTAATTATTTTTGAAGTTATGTGGAAATTAGAACTCGCTGACTATGGTACATTTCAAAACAGGATATGTTAAATAGGATATCACTAAACAGTACATGTCAAACCAGTAAAAATGGATTATTAGTATGGATAATATAAGTGTTCAGAGATTTGCCTTCAGTTAAAGTGATGAAAGATTGCCTTAAATTTAAATTAATAAAATTAATTTGAATAATTAAATCAATTATAGTAGAGGTATGATTATTGATTTGTGTGTAACAAGCGCACGCTAGATATCCTTTTTGGTGTCTAAATTTGCGGCTAAGGCGCTATTTCGGAACATTTAAATAATTGTATCTATACATGTAAAAATGAATTCTTGATCCAGGGTAAACTTACGGATTGGAGCATGTCACTAATTTCATATAACCTTTTTCCTAAAGTCATTCGCGTCAAAAAATCTTAAAAAATTGAAATTTGAGAAAAAAATTTGTACCACAGCCCCTAGACCCCGGGGTCCAGCTCATTCAAAAGTATCGTGGGCTTGGTTCTGAATATGCAACATATACATGGTAATAATTTCATGGCGATCGGTTGAACGGTGTTGGAGTGAAACGGTAACATATATATTTATATATAAATATACAAACATCCAAATTTATATATATAGAAGAAGATGAAGAAGATTCACTTTTTCTATATAAATAAAACAAAGTCGTGTTAGTTACACCATTTATAACTCAAGAACGGCTGGACCGATTTTTATGATTTTTGTTTTGTTGGATTTGACTCCGTTCCGAATAGCATAATAACTATTAAAACATCGGAAAAATTCACCAAAAAAAAAGTTATCAAGAAAATTCATTTTCTCATATATTTAGTACATTTTGTTTTTTTTATTTTGTTCGTCTCAATACAGTGGTGGTTTAGGAAAAAAGAAAAGTCGGAAAAACTCAAAAGGGAAGCCCCAAAAATCTAATAAAAAAATCTTTTTTTTTATATGAATTTTGTAGGTGTAGTTTGTATGTGACGAGTGGTGCAGTGGTTAAACCTTCGGCGCTTGGACTGCAAGGTACTGGATACGAATCCGACTGGAGGCTGCATGCACATTTACCATTTTATTTTTTATCCAATTTTTTTATTTTATCTACTTAGCTATATAATTCATGATGGAAATGGTGGATTATTTTTCTTCGATGCGCCCGGTGGAACTGGCAAGGCATTCCTCATATCATTGATTTTGGCCACTGTTCGTGAGAGATCCAATATTGCTGTAGCAGTTGCTCAGCGTTGAAATTGTCGTTAGACCTTAAATCGGCTGAAAACCCGACTTGCAACATTGCGAAACATTCAGCAATGGCGAAAGTTTTGGTAGCAGTAAAATCATCATCGATTATGAATGTACAATGGCGCATTTGAAGCATTCAATCGAACTATGAAAGATCTACGCAATGACTCAAGATGTTTTGGAGGCGCAATGATTCAACTGTCTGGCGATTTCCGTCAAAAAATACCAGTGATTCCAAGATTGACCGCTGTCGATGAAATAAACGCTTACCTCAAATCATCGACTCTGCGTGGCGCTATGTGATGAAACTTTAGCTGACGACAAACATGCGAGTTGCATTGTTAAACCAGAGACAACCTAACAGAGATATTTCATTCTATGTAAACGTAAAAATTTAAACTGCGAGTTCATTTTCTGTAAATAGCCGCAAACAACCAAAAATATTTTGTTTTTTTGCGTAAACGTATACGCAGTTTATCGAAAAATAACAGATACAACGATGACATTGTAATTGTCAGAAATATATTTTGTTTTCATTTTTTACCTCGAACGAAAAATTTAATTTGATTGTCTGTGGTTAAACGATCCATCTGCCGAAGATTTCTCCAAGCAATTGCTGACTATCGGTAATGGCCGTGTTCCGGTCGACGAATCGAACAGATTTATTTAGTTTCCTCAGAACTTTTACAATTTTGTCTCAACGAAGGAAGAGCTCATCAACAAAGTGTTCCCGAACAATATTACTAACCACAAAAATCACAATTGGGTGAGTGAACGAGTAATTCTTGCGGCAAAGAACAAAAATGGGGATCACTTAAATTTCACAATTCAAAATCTAACCGTCGGTCCACTTCATTCCTTCAAATCTATCGACTGTGTGACAAACAAAGACGAAGCAACCAACTGTCCAACTGAATTTTTAAACTCATTGGATCTGGTTAGCTTGCCCCCGCACAATTTACAACTGAAAGTTGATGTATTGCCGGTAATCATCATGCTACGAAACCTGAATCAACCAAAACTATATAACGGAACGCGTTTTATTTTGAGAAATCTCAAGGAAAGTTCAAAGGTGAGGAAGTTCTCATTCCGAGAGTTCTGTTGATCTCAACCGATATGCCATTCGAGTTTCGAATTCAATTTCCGATTCGTCTTGCATTCGCCATGACGATCAACAGATCACAAGGTCCATCCTTGAGTGTTTGTGGCCTGAATCTAGAAAATGAATGTTTCACGGCCAATTGTACATAGCATGTTCACGTGTCGGCAAACCATCCGATTTCTTCGTTCTCGCACCTGACAATAAAACAAAAAATGTCGTATATCACAAGATGTTTTACTGAAGGGAATCGACCCTATTGCAACCTACTCAGGAAATAGTTTAAAAGAAAGTAGTGCAACAATGCTACGCGAATCATTTCGAATCAATTCAATAAAACGAATTCCTTGCTGCCACGTGAATTACATTCATTTCAATGTAATTAAAATATATTTCATTTTGATTGAATTTAATTAATTTGAAGTATTCATTTTATCCGCCCCGGAGGTCTCGGGTTCAATTCCCGGTAGTGACAAGGAAAAAATTGCACGGCTGGTTTAAAATCAATGAATTAATCACTCATTAGTCATTATCCGAAATGAAAATATGATTATTAAACCTCATTTAAGGCGGCCAAATCTCTTGATGGGATATAGTGCCAGAGAAAGAGAGAGAGAGAGAGAGAGAGAGAGAGAGAGAGAGAGAGAGAGAGAGAGAGAGAGAGAGAGAGAGAGAGAGAGAGAGAGAGAGAGAGAGAGAAATTCATTTTATCTTAATAAAAAAACTCAATTTAATTAAGCTTTAATAACTTTATACAAAATTTATTGATTTTGAGGCGGTACGAAGTTCGCCGGGTCAGCTAGTTTTAAATATAATGAATTTATTTTTATTTATGTAGGTTTTGTTTTCTCTAAATCAAAATACAATATGAATATTTAATTTACATTTAGGTAATTTTATGTTGTGCAAAATGCAAAATGTGACGAGGCATGGGAAGCATCTGAATAAATTTTCTAATTGATATGGTCCCTAACTAACACCCCATATACCTGAGGTTGTGTTTAGATCTCTAGGGATGTCTCAGTCAGCCTGAGGATGTTTATTATATTTTATCGTAATACTAAATTTTATTAACTTGCCCCTCCCTTGGATGGGGAGCATCTGAATAAATTTTGTAATTGATATAGTCCTCAACTAACACCCCATATACCTGAAGTTGTGCTTAGATCTCTAGGGATATCTCAGTCAGATTGAGGATGTTTATTATATTTCATCGTAATACTAAATTTTATTAACTTGCCCCTCCCCTGGATGGGGAGCATCTTAATATATTTTCTAATTGATATGGTCCCCAACTAACACCCCATATACCTGAGGTTGTGTAACTCTAATTTTCGATAATTTTCCGTCTTACCCAGGTAATATCACTAATACAAGCACAATTAATGGAATTAGCAAAAGTTTAGCATTTTCTTCACACTCGTAGTGCCAGTTTATTTGCCATAAAATTTTATGGTTTAATGGGTGAAGTCAAATTAATTAAAAGTAGCACAGAATAACTTCAAACATGGCATCACCCTAAAACAGGACGAAACTTGGAAAAAACGACGGTCGATGAAATGTTAAATTCATTCACTTTACCCGTACCTACATCTAGTAAGTGAAAAACAGACGAATTTGTCAATGGGTTGATAAATTTTTGCATTTTGTCTCCAGCGGTGTACTGTCGCAGTGCCAACATAAGGCATGTATTTCACGACCACGACTATTGTGACAATACGATGTTAACGTATCTAAATAGGGTCCCATTTGAAACGCGATATTTTAAAACACGATATTTCAAAACGAGATATTTCAAAACGCGATATGGTACAAAACGCGATTTTTCAAAATGTGATAAAGTATAAAACGCGATATGGTACAAAGCGCGATATGGTACAAAACACGATATTTCGAAACGTGATATTTCAACATGCGATGCGGCACAAACCGCGATATGGTACAAAACGTGGTATTTTTTATCATTAGATCGAATTACTGATATTGAACAAAAGTGTTCGTGTCCATGAAATTTTTCAAAGTGTCCAAGTTACAATATAAAGAGGTTGTCAATATACAGAATATTTTTACCATTTTTGTAAAAATAAAAATTTTAAATTTCAAGGGACTGAATGAAAGTGTCCAAGATACAGAAATGCCCAACATTGAAGGTTTTAATAAAATTCAATTTTTCATTCAATTTGCACCTGATATCAATTGACGGCCGAAAATTTTAACTGCGTGGTTATACTTCCGAATAGGTTATATACCTCCAAAAATTCTTAAAATCGGTATACTAAGGTACTTGAGAATGCTGATTACGAATATGGCCATGAAAATATCCAGAAACGATCCCAAGTAGCTCTCAATGATCCCAAGTGGCCCTAAATGCCTCAAATGGTCTTAAAAGACAACCCAAACGCGAAAAAATATTTTCTTTTTTCGAAGCACAAATGCTTTTATGATGATTTTAAATCATTTTATACCTTAACATTGAGGGCTTCCGCCCCAATTCCTAACTTTTATACAAATTAAAAAAATTTACTGTTATTTCAATTATTTTATTTCAATTTTTTTTATAATCCACATAGGGGACATTTAATTTTAGATTAAAGGAATTTAAAAATTGATAGGAGTGGCAGTTTAGGATTGGGTTATATCAGGCGGGTTGGCTCCGGTCGCTTCGCAACGTACATTCTGGAAAAAGGGAAATTTAATTTCAGTTTACAGGAATTTAAAAACCGATATTAGCAGGAGTATAGGATCGGGTTTTATCAGGTAAGCACTTCGCTCCTTAGTTAGCAAAAAAAAAAAAAAAAAATTAAGTGTGCTTTAGACCACACTACTGAAGTAAAACTTCTAATATATATTTAATATTTATAATATAATATAGAAAAATTATAATATTGGAAAAAAATTGGTCACCCTTTGCGTTCTCGAGTGTCACCTAGCCGTTTATGTCTGATGCCACAAGAGGTAACCTTGTAACTTGGTAACTTTTTCAAGGCCAACTAGTCGTAATAGACAATGTTTATGTATGTGTCACAAAATGGACAAAAAACCATTTTTGAAATCTCTTCGCATAGTAAAAATGGCCTTGAAATATTTTTTATTTCATTTATGTATAACCACAGTACATCATGTGGTTTCATCGAAAATATGTTTAAGTCGCATTAAAACCTGTATCATAGGCAATCGGGGAAAGAAACGAAGAAAGAACCGGTTTCTGCGATACCTCGTGTGAAATGGAGCTATAATATAGAAAAAATACATATATAAAATATATCACACGGACGAATTTTTTTTGGTCACCCTGTGCGTTCTGGAGTGAGTAAGTTAGTGAGTGACATAGATGTTATAATATAGGAAAAAAAAATTTTTGGTCACCCTTTGCGTTCTCGAGTGAGTCAGTCAGTGACATAGAAGTCTATATTATGACTTTCCAATTTCCCTGTTTTTCAATTTTCCAATTTACAAATTTTCCAATTTTCCAATTTACCAACTTTCAAAATTTCCTATTTTCATATTTTTTATTTTCCTATTTTGCAATTTTTCAATTTTCCAATTTTCGAATTTTCCAATTTTTCAATTTTCCAATTTACCAGTTTTCCAATTTACCAATTTTCCAATTTTCATATTTTTATATTTTCATATCATCATATTTTCATATTTTCAAATTTTCAAATTTTCATATTTTCATATTTTCATATTTTCATATTTTCATATTTTCATATTTTCATATTTTCATATTTTCATATTTTCATATTTTCATATTTTCATATTTTCATATTTTCATATTTTCATATTTTCATATTTTCATATTTTCATATTTTCTTATTTTCATATTTTCATATTTTCATATTTTCATATTTTCATATTTTCATATTTTCATATATTCATTTTCCAATTTTCCATTTACCTGTTTTCCAATTTTCTAATTTTCCAATTTTAAAATTTTCCAATTTACAAATTTTCAAAATTTCCAATTTTGCAAATTTCGAAATTTCCAATTTTCCAATTTTTCCAATTTTCCAATTTTCCATTTACCAATTTTCCAATTTTCCTATTTTCTTATTATCCCATTTTTTTAACCAATGATTAAAATAAAATGGTATCACCTAATGTTCCACCTAGCGATTTATGAATTGTCATGGCCCATCCTGATATTAAAGGAAAATGATTTCGTTTTGCGTCTATTGTTTCGTTCGCCTCGTTCGATTACACTTTTCGTAACGCATTTGCCAGCTTAGTCCCCAAGTCAAGCGTGCCTAAAGAAGTTTTACTTCAAAAACTTAACAGTTTATACGAATTTAAAAATCGATAGAAACTGAAGGACAGCCCGTTGTTACATCAGGCGGGTCGCTCCGCTCCTTAGAAAAAAATTCAGTTTATAGGAATTTAAAAATCGATAAAAGAGGGAGTATAGGACCGGGTGATATCAGGCGGGTCGTTGCGCTCCTGTCGCTTCGCAATGCACATTCTTCTGTACCATATCACGTTTTGTACCATATCGCGTTTTAAAATATCGCATTTTGTACCATGTCGCGTTTGGTACCATGTCGCGTTTCGAAATATACCAGATCGCATTTTGCTATGTACCATATCGTGTTTTGAAATATCGCATTTTGAAATATCGCGTTTTTTACCATTTTTAGTTTTGTCATATCTCGTTGCGAAATATCGCGTTTCGAGCGGCTCCGATCTAAATAATATTAACTATGTTGACAATAAAGATAGAACTAATATTGAAAAAAAACCGTAAACCAAGGAGTTATATGGAAAACCGAACGAAAATCTAGGATAACTGCCTCAATATGTCATAGCGTTCTCACGACCATGAGAACAAAAAATTACTTGATCGTTGAGACTAATTTCAGGAATAGCTAATTTGTTGTCTTGTTTGACTATTAAGCTTGATAAAAAGTTAAACCGTTTCGAATCCATCTCAGTAAAATAGTGTAGTAGATTATTTAATTTGAAAATCGAATAAATGTTCCGGGATCGGACAGAGTTTGGGTCATTTTGTTTTTAATTTGAATCGTGGTTTGTGTTGCAGATTCAGATGTTTTAATGACAATCTCATCAATTTTATTATTATTTTGTAAAATCGTTTCTGCAGACGGGGTTATCTAAAATATTCCATACAAAATTATATACATCTACCAATATTATTGTTAAATCAACGTATTGAAGTTACTTTACCGGCACTGATATCGATTTATTATAACCTGATGTTCTCTGACTATACCGACTTCCCCGTTTTTCATTATGCCTAGCTATTTAGAATTTCCGGGCCGGAATATTTTTTGACAGTATTGAACTTGGTTTAAGGACTTTATTATCATCTACAAAACAAATAAATATTACAGTTGCCCAAAATGGCGATTGCAATTTTTCACTCTCATCATGATATACTTAGCAAAATTACTTATTTTGTAATCATTAACGTCAAAATGAGCACTACATACATGAAACCATGTAATTTAATAATCCAATTTTATTTCTTTATTGGTTGAATATTTATTGGCACATTTCGGCACGCAACCGGTCGTCACCATTTTGCTCAATTAAAAGTTGAATATACTACCTAAATTTGTGGAAATTAATGAAAATTAACAAATATACTTTCACTTTACTATTTACTATCGTGATAATTTAATATTTTAATATAATACATATACAACAATATAAATTTATCTTACGTGCTATTTACAATAAAGTTTATTGCAAAATGCTAATGTCAAATTTTATTCTATCCTTGAAACTGACGTGCTGCCGCCTGGTGACTGAATTTTCATTTTGCATGCCCCATTGAAATTTCAAAACAAAGATCTATACGTAAATATTGTTATGACCCCACACGAGGTCGTAACAAAGTAGGCCTTGCTTGGCTTACATACACATACACAAGCATTATTATTTTCCATCTAACACTTAACACCCCGCCTGGCATGCTAGATTTGTACATATTCAGCAAGAGTTATGGTCGGGTCGTTTTCAATGCCTCGCCTTGTACTCAATCTGGTCCCGTGGCCTTTAAGCTTTTCAATGTTTTGCTTGCTGTGAATAGTTCTTGATTCAATAACAAAAGGTCTTGGAGTTGTGGGCCAAACATTTGTTCGCCGTTTTCTTGGTTGTTCCCTAGAGAATGCATTCATTATGCTTGGTGCTAAGGTCCTTGGGTCTCCAATGACGGCTCTCGACCAGTTTCTTCCATGAGCTAGCTTGCTTTGGTTTATTATTCGTCATAGCTTATTTTTTGCAATTCGATGCTATATTTCCATTTGGCTAACGCTTGATTTTGGTTGTCTACCAGTTCACGCCCATTTGGTTTGCCGCACTGATCGAAATTATGCTTCTTACTATGAAAGGTATATATTGATGGTCACTACCATTACTGTTAAGCCTTGGATATATGGTAGAAATGCCTCAGATTAAAGTGTGCTGTTGGGAATCATCTCTATATATCTTGTTGGACGGAATATTGTTATTTGGCCTAAATATTTTTAAAAGTTTAAAAGTTTTCCTAAAAGTTAAGCTCCAGAATAAGTGTGCTACCATTGGAATCTCCTGCAACCACTAACTAACTCGTCCTCTTTAGGATTACGTCATCAAAGGCCTCGAGTTTTTATCGGAAATAAAAACTGAAGGCTCTCGTTTTCTTACATTTAATCCAAATGCAGCCTGCTATTAAGCCGGATATGCTTGGATTGCTTGCTTGATACATTTTCCGGACCCGAGCATGCCGAATTTAAACAGTAACAAATCTTTGCGTTGTTGTTAGACCCCGGCATCTGTTGCACTGTTTAATTTTGCATGGCTTTACCACTATTTTTGGTTTCTTGGCCATATCCAAACATTTATAGCAGTATGTCTGCGCAGGATCACCAGCTTAAGCTTGGACAAATGCTTATCTTAGAGAACTGCTACCAAAGCTAAGCACTATAGATTAATTTGCTAGGGCATCACTCAGAGCCTCATGGAGGTCGTCCAAATTTACCAACGACAACCTTAGCCATTTGGCACCCGTTGGTAAATTAATTTGTGTGATGAAAATTAAATTCTAATACGGATTAATTATTTAATCGTGGTGTTGAATTTGAAACTAATAATAAATTTTAATTTTAATAATACAACCTCGTACGAATCAGTTTACAAATGAGTTATAATTCGTTAAAACTTGCGAATTTCCAAAAGCAAACCCAGACTTCATCTGTGAACTTGATTGATGTCCATCTTATTTCTCAATTGGCAGACAAGTGGTTTGATAATGTTAAAATTGGCCCTTTCAGTAATCATCATCATTCCAGTTTCATCTAATCTATCTAATCTATCTAATCTATCTAATCTATCTAATCTATCTAATCTATCTAATCTATCTAATCTATCTAATCTATCTAATCTATCTAATCTATCTAATCTATCTAATCTATCTAATCTATCTAATCTATCTAATCTATCTAATCTATCTAATCTATCTAATCTATCTAATCTATCTAATCTATCTAATCTATCTAATCTATCTAATCTATCTAATCTATCTAATCTATCTAATCTATCTAATCTATCTAATCTATCTAATCTATCTAATCTATCTAATCTATCTAATCTATCTAATCTATCTAATCTATCTAATCTATCTAATCTATCTAATCTATCTAATCTATCTAATCTATCTAATCTATCTAATCTATCTAATCTATCTAATCTATCTAATCTATCTAATCTATCTAATCTATCTAATCTATCTAATCTATCTAATCTATCTAATCTATCTAATCTATCTAATCTATCTAATCTATCTAATCTATCTAATCTATCTAATCTATCTAATCTATCTAATCTATCTAATCTATCTAATCTATCTAATCTATCTAATCTATCTAATCTATCTAATCTATCTAATCTATCTAATCTATCTAATCTATCTAATCTATCTAATCTATCTAATCTATCTAATCTATCTAATCTATCTAATCTATCTAATCTATCTAATCTATCTAATCTATCTAATCTATCTAATCTATCTAATCTATCTAATCTATCTAATCTATCTAATCTATCTAATCTATCTAATCTATCTAATCTATCTAATCTATCTAATCTATCTAATCTATCTAATCTATCTAATCTATCTAATCTATCTAATCTATCTAATCTATCTAATCTATCTAATCTATCTAATCTATCTAATCTATCTAATCTATCTAATCTATCTAATCTATCTAATCTATCTAATCTATCTAATCTATCTAATCTATCTAATCTATCTAATCTATCTAATCTATCTAATCTATCTAATCTTATATATTGGTATGATCAATATTTGCATGTTTGTTATTAGTGTTTTGGAAACGGTTCGAACGATTTTCTTGATTGCTGAAAATAAGTTTTCGAATACCAGGCACCGATTGCAATAGTTCTCCACTTCGCGGTAGTCGTTTAGAGGGTTGTCAGACAAAGCCAGGGTTTCTTTTTAATTAGTATTTTCTCAGTTTAAACCAGTTTGACTTTGTCTTTATTTAGGGACTTTTTGTGAGGCCAATTCGAGAAAACTCATGTAGGGTACCATCCGGTGGAGTCCGGTTTTCTTTGTGTATATTTTTGGCTCGAAAAATTTAGATTACAAAAATTGGAAGGTGTTTTTTTCGAGGCCAGGAAGCGATTGCCGCATGTGATCCGAATTTGGAAAAAATTGTTTGTCAGGTCCAAGGTTTTATTCTCATTCATAAACTTATTTCGGTTTGAACAATTTTGATTAAAATTGATGAGAGTGCAGGGTTCTGACTTTCAGGAAGCGATTGCAAGGGACGAAACAATTGTGTTGGAGTTCTCCGATGGCGCCGATGTGTTTGTTGTCAATTATATATCGGGTTTAAATGCTTTAAAACCATCGATACTAATTCTAACTGTTTACTAAAAAAAATATCCCTCGTCAAGGAGACTTCTATCTAAAGAATATTGAGAGCCTTAAAACTGGAACGGGATGCTACCAGAGCTTATCTAATAACAGAGAGAATTCTATATTCAGACCTTTACACGGCTGATTCATTATCTGAAAGTAGCAGCATAGTGGAACAGGTAAAATTCTCTGGACTTTTTGAACCCTAAAAGATCATTAAAGGCTAGAAATCATTTATTTTTTATCTGCCATCAATCTCTTTCGGAACTACCGTCAGGTATTATTTCGTAAGAGTTTGGTTTGCTATATCGCTCGTTCGGTTTTATTTCAAACTCCTTACCATTTTTTTTCATTTATCAACACTATTTTGTTTCTCTTTCACGCTCGACTTACCGTAACCTGCCTTAATTTCGACTGCAAAACTTCGGCGGACCAGATGCTGGCAAAGCCTGGCTTTTATTAGTGTACTTATAGTCTCAGGTGTCGGAAGTTTTCCAATCCGAACCGCGACTTTTTGTTTTCTCTCAAATTCGCGGACATATAAGGTAGATATATGTCGCAATCTCCTGTATGCCGGAATGTTGACCGCCCACAGGTTCCGTTGTCAAAGCATCAATCCTCAATCGATTCCGATTTTTTTTACCTGCTGTCGTAGTTCTTTGGGCTTCGTTATGATACATTTTTGATGCCCCATTGTAAAACAGCAATAGCATACTCTAGCGCTGCAATACACATGTCCGATATCGTGTGAAATCTTAGATCATTCGTAACACGTACCATTAATACTTAAAACACTTGTTGATGCTTCGGCTATAGGATTTAACTTGCAGCTACTCTTCCCTAATAGTGACTCCTTACAAACAGAAGGATGTAACGGTACTAACAAACAATCTCCGGTGCTTTGTCACTAACGTACATGTTGAAGGAGATTTGATACATGGTGTTGATAATTCTCAGAATTGCCTATACTTGGATGACTGTGTGTTCTCGCATTTATGGCTTCCTATAACTGAAATGGAGTTCAGTTGCAAGTTAACACGGCTGTATGATGGTGATGGTTTTCTTACATATTATGCGATCTGTGAAAGGACGAGCGCCCTTTAAGTAAACCTCATCCAGCATAGTGGTGAAAATGTTTTCATCAAAGATCCAAATCTTCCTCCAAATGATTGTTGATCACTGTGCATGTAAATCTTGCCGACTTCTCGATGGATCCCAGCACTAACGCACGATATTTCAATAAATGGTCTCGCTTCGTCTCTACAGAATCCATTGCTGACGAGACAAACCAAAAAAAAAAAATTTAAATTGTCTATAATTGCGATCGGGAGTGAATGGCAGCTAAGACCATGCTTACCGTCTATTTTTATTCTAGTAATGTCAGTTTCGTGACAAATCTGGAACTAGTAGAGCTCATTGGTATTCTCATGCCACCCTTAGCCGTATTTTTGTCCGTTTCTTCACCAGAAATACATAATTTCCTTTGAACTCTTTAGACCATCGAACGGTTCAGCTTTTGTATGGATATGAAAAGTATCCATCCCATACGTAACGTACCCGCATTAGACATCCTTCCCAACGCTACTTTAGGAAGGCAGACCCGTGCAGTCTTGGTTTGTTCGTATGCTTCTCTCATCGATTTTATTATACTTACTGGGGAAAATTTCACCATCAACGATTTCGTCTGCCACTGACTGTTAAACCTCTTGTATTGTGGTGGTATCATCTATTCCAGATTATCGAGTCTTCGATTTAGAACAGTCTCAGTTACGCCGAGTAAATTTTAACCTCATCTGCTTCTTTCCGAAGTTTTACCTATGCTTCTGTCTCCA
The DNA here is from genome assembly GCA_947310385.1 of Nephrotoma appendiculata. Taxonomy (NCBI): domain Eukaryota; kingdom Metazoa; phylum Arthropoda; class Insecta; order Diptera; family Tipulidae; genus Nephrotoma; species Nephrotoma appendiculata. The sequence goes on from OX371223.1 coordinate 55,663,525, forward strand.
AAGATTCTCGCTAGCTAAAGAAGTATAGGCTGCCTTTATCCGTCCTCCGAATGAGGCTCATGTCGTTCCCAGGATCATTCAGTACAGAATTGTTTGTCTTTGTGATATCTAGAGCTACTCACGTTGGTGATCTCATCAACCTCTTACTATTGCTGTCAAGCTAACAATTTTTTCTAGTGCTTAATGAAGTTAAACTGAAATTGACTGTTTTTAGGGACATTTTGGTTTTACAACACGGTAATTTTTGCGAGAATTTCAAAAACTTATACATGGAATTAGAGAGATGGACACAATTTTTTAATAGGTGGACAAAACTATGTCGAAAATCATACTTCAAAATTCACATTTTATCAAATGATAAAAAAAAATTGACCTTGATGAGGTTGGTAACACTAATTAATAATGGGTGGACAAAATTAGGCAACGTGTGTACAATCATCTTCGTAAATTTTGTTGATATTTAGAGGTTTAGAATAACAATAACGCATAACTTACTCTTTTGAGATAGTCGGGCGTCTAGCGGTAAATAGCAAAACGCATTTTTTATTTTCGCCTAAATGATTTCTTCTTAGTAACAGTAACTATAATAAAAACACGACTTTAATAAATTTTCATGTAAATGAGGAAAATAAATATACCCCTACCCAAGGTAGGGAGCATCCCAATTAAAAAACAAGAACCTCACTTAACGCGAACAAATTTTATTTAGAATTTATTTTATATTTAATGTTCTAAAATGTAGTAACTCTTCTCATAGCCTAACGTATCAAAGTGTTCATCAATCCAATTCCGGAATTTGGCGACATCAACATAAACCCCGGGCACATGTTCTTCGCCGCATCCAATACCCCATGACACAATACCAGCCTGATAATAACGACCTGGATAATTTTTAGTTGGGCACGCCAACGGTGAACCACCATCCCCTTTACACGTGTCTTTACCCTTTTCACCACCGGCACAAATAAAACTGGAATGTAATTCAAAAAATCTACCGAGTCGCGTTTTACGCAAAAACGATTCACATTTATGACGTTCGACAATTTGCAATTCCACTTTTTTCAGTATTACGGAATAAGTGCCGGCGCGGCCAAATAAATCTTTACCCCAACCGGATGCGACACAATACGGTTTATGATTGAATTCATGGAATTGGGGCGGTAAACAAATGGTTTGTATGTTACCGACTAAATTAAACGGTTCATTGACCGCCAACAGCGTAATATCATTTTGTAGCGATGCTTTATAGTAATCTGGGTGCACGATAATTTTTGTAACGCGACGATCTTGATGTGGCCATATTTCATTTGTCGTCTGGGTGTCCCATTCGCCCGCACGCACTTTTAAATATTTCAGCGATTTTTTGTATACGCAGTGTGCAGCCGATAGTACGACATGTGGATGAATTAGTGAACCGCCGCAAACGAATACATTTTTACTGGCGCCATCTTTCTTTTCGTTGTTTAAAACGGCCACCATCCACGGAAATTCGCCGTATTGAGATTCACCATCCTCTTCTAAAATTCGCGGGCCAATACCTTTGATGTACCGGTGGCCACATCCTTTATGAATATTTTGCTCGATTTTATGGTGATACGATGAATCTTGCATGGGTTTTATTGTCTCGATCGCTTGATGCTGTTGTTCGTCCTTGCAACACACATCTAAATAGTGACACGTATCTTCTTTGTTAAACCTGTGAATACGCACCCATACAAAATTAGTTCTGTATTGGTGTGATTGAATATGTGACACATTACTTACCGAATATCAATATCACTGATCGTATTCGTTTTGCATTCGTGGAACGGAACACATTTTTCGGGCGGGCACATTTTTTCCTCGTCCGTGTAATGATACGTGGGTGGATGCGGGTTTGATTTTACATACCGTGGCAACATTTTATCCATCATCGTTTGTTGAGATTGTTCCAGTGAGTTTAGATATTTTTGTTCGGGCTTGAACATTTTACCCAACAGTGATTGTACATCTGCCACTTCGGTGCCATCAAGTTCAGCGTTCTCGATCCCGATTGAATATGCCCATGCGGCATAAATAATTAAAATTTGCACATAATTTAGAACAAACATTTTTGGTTAAAATTCAACGTTAAAATGAAACCAAAGTGATAACAATTTTGGTGCGATCGAAATTTTTTAAGAATAACGGTTTTTTTATTCCGCACTGTAAATGTATTTCAGTATGACTTCCTTGATCGTATCGTACCACATATTCGGTTATTATTTACTGATTTGTTTTATTTTCATCCAAAGCAAAATTGCAGACGTCAGTTGTACAAAATGATTAATGCATGGTTATTAAACCTTGTTTAAACGCAACTTGATTAAAAGCAAAACATTTATTTGGTAGTTTGGTATTCTGTATTCTTGTAATTGTACGTTTGATTTATAGCAAAATTTGGCAGTCTTAATCGATAAAAATTTCTACTTTATCGGAATAAAACAGTTTTGCAATGAAATTTATGCGTGAATTCTACAGTGAAATTTTTTTTCTTCAGTAAATAATACTGAGAAGCCAAATAGAGGAGAGTATACATAATAAAATTACGTTAGAGCGACAAAGCCAAACAAATGTTGTTATAGAAAGTATTGAAATTTTATGGCAACATTTTCCCCAGTAAATTTTACTGAAAATTTTTTTGTTTCTTTCTAACAAGTAAAGGATTTATATTTTTATCTCGTATTAATTTTATTGAAAAAAAATTGTTTCATTGTGGAATTCTCGCTTAACACACCTTCAAAACATAGTATACGATAAGAAATATTTTTGCACACTACGACAATTTTATAGTTAAAAAATATTATAGCGAAATGTCAAAAAAAACAAATGCGGGATTATTTTTTTTTTGTGCCGCTACCTACACGTACAGTGTAATGTAAATTAAATTTTAGAAAATTGCGCTTCATTAATCAAATAATGGAAAACTACGGTATGGTGGTAAATCTGTCACTATTTTGACTATAAATTTTTCTCTAGAAAACCAAACAAAAGTTGCTGTCTTTGCCACTCTAACGTTATTTAAATATACTCTTCTCATTTCGGTTTCCCAGTATTTTTTACTGAAAAAAATTATTTCACTGTGGAATCAACGCATTATCAGACTGTAACTTTATTTATAGTACGTATCCAGGCCAATTTGAATGACCTAAATAATTTAATGCGTGGATTCCACACTGAAACATATTTTTTTCAGTAAAAAATTATGGGAAACCGAAAAGAGAAGAGTATATTATTAAATCACGTTAGAGCGACCAAGACAGCATCTTTTGTTTCTTTTTTTATAGCAAAATTTATAGTCAAAATAGTGACACTGTGGAATTCACGCACAAAGTTTTAATTTAGTCAAAATAAAAATGTTGTTCAATTAGGTATGCTGCCACGTACACAGATTTCGACCAAATTTCGTAAGAATCTCCCGAAATTTCATTCCGAATAGCCTGAATTTTGACGAAATAAATTTTTTTCTTAAAATTCGTCATTTCCGGTTATATTTAAAAAATGATCTGAACTGAATTTGATTGAAAATTAATTTACAATCATTTTGTTTTTAACCATTTTCTGGTTATCTATATACTTTTCACGAAATTTACAAAAACTGCTTATATGGAAGCTGCCACTTTCAGTAGCCTGATTTCAGACAAAATCGCTGGGATCCCTATTTATGAGAAAACTTAAGTCTGAAGTTTAATCCCAATCAGTCAATCCGACTGGGGCGTGGAGCAGCTATACTCGCATATACAGATTTTTTAAAAACCACTTTTTCGACTTCGGCGATACAAGGAATGGTAAGTCTGCAATAATCACGTGATCAAAATAATTCAAAACTACTATACTTTATTTTATTATGTATTTTTTTGACAAAAATCGTCATTTCCGCTTAAATTTTGAAAATTTGTTCTGAACCAATATGGTTGCAAATTTAATTTAGATTCTTTTAGTTTATAGCCGATTTTCTGATATACTTTTTATACTTTAAATGATTGCAAAAACCGAAAAAGCTCTTATGGAAGCTGTCACTTCCGGTGAACTGTCAATGGCCAAAATTCATTAGGATCAATAAAGAGATTTTGGAAAACTGAAGATGTACTCTTAGAACAGGAACTTCTCATTGATGAACAAAGATGCTAGGAGCACTTGTTGTGACTCCACGGTCATAACATTGCTCTTTTCCCGTTTTTATTTCGATTTTATTTAATTTCAAATTTTAGTCGTTTGATTATTGCATTTTACGGATGGCATTGCCATCTGTAGTATGACATTAATATTAAAATTGTTGTGTAGTGTGCAGTCATATTGAGTATGCAGTGTTTGAATTTTATTACGAATACCAATTTTGATTAATGGTGAAGACCCCGGAACTGTTCGGTTTATTATTCTCATCCTCGGCTATTTGTTTTTATTGTTATTTTTCCCTCCCAAATAATAAGGTGAATTACTAAATGTATCGGATCGGTATGTTAGTAGGGGGTCTTATTTCTTGTCGATTCCAGGCAGTACCTACATCCACAGGGTCGGTCAAAAATTGTTTTTTTAAATTATTTGTAATAACAAAATCTTAACTTACAGTACTTAAATTGGATCTTTACGTTTATCAGAAGTTATAGAACCAATCAAGATATCGCTTCTCTTTCATTAAAAAATATATTGTTTAGAATTAGTGGACTAGCTGCGACCCACGATAGGCGCACTAATCTCAGTTCAATACATTCCCCTTCGACCTACTCGTAACTCGTTATTATTTATAGACATTTTCTATTATTAATGAGCCACAACAACAACTCTCTGCGTAATAAACACAAAAAACTGGATTTACCCAGAGAAAGATTTTATATTGTAATGTGCTCAAGTATTTGCACTACATGACCCACCAATAAAAATACAGAGTGTTGCGCAATATAACGTGCAGTTGATAGATATTGAGAAAAAGATAATTTTCAACAAAAAATTCTTAGATTTTGCGATTGTTAGATTGAATGGTAAAACTGAATTTTAAAGTGACGAACAAATCTTTAACATTATGCCCCTCCTTTGACGATACACCCTATATATATTTTTGTCTTAGAATTTACTATAATTGATGATTACAAACGTCAATCAGTATAGCGGTGCAGTATAGTAAAATTATCATACCCAGGCATGGCTCGTACAACTATAATCGCAATCATTTATGTGGTTGTGAAATTAATATTGAGTGATGATACAACAACAACGATGCCCGATCCAAATTGGAATTTAGAAGCATTTGCAGATGATTTATTTATAGACAAAAGAGCCGGGAATACAACGGGTGTGTCCGAAGTTGATGTGCGTTCTCTAATTTGTATGGTAAAATAATTTATTGGTGTAATAAAAAAACATTGTTTTATTCACAGGAATGTCCTGGTGGTAAATGTGTCATCCACTATTTATGCAAGAACAACACATTTAACACGAGAGGTGTAAATTTAATCGATTTTTGATTTTGCCAAAAACAGTGTCTTAAACCTTTATATGTTTGCTATGGCGTCGCAGAGAAACTCGACAAAGTTATTTTACCATCATCAACGAGTGACCTACCGCTATTTGAAAAATGTGGTATTCGTAATGGAAATGGAATAGGAGTTCGCATTTTAGAATATGATGGTGATTCACAATATGGTGAATTTTCGTGGATGGTGGCTGTATTAGGCGAAAAACAGGACAATGAAAAAACAGTTAGCACATACATGTGTGGTGGTCACTAATATACCAAAAGGTAATTTTAACTATGGCTCATTGCGTCACGAGGTGAACAGCAAACACACTAATAGTGCGAGCTGGTGAATGGGACACCCAATCGACGAATGAATTGTGGCCCCATCAAGATCGTAACGTTGAAAGCATTGTGATCCATCGAGAATATTATAAATATACATTGGCCAATGATATTGCGTTGCTTTTTGTTCACGAACCGTTCGATTTAGTGGAAAATGTTTACCGCCACCCAATTTTCAATTTGATGAAAATTATCGATGTGTTGCATCCGGTTGGGGTAAAAATAAGTTTGACCGAGAAGATATGAATCAAGCTATACTTAAAACAGTTGAGCTTCCCATTGTACCGTTTACGCGATGTGAAAATTTATTGCAAATGTCACGGCTGGGGCCACAATTTAAATTGCATTCAACATTCTTGTGTGCTGGCAGGCAAGAGGGAAAGGATATGTGTACAGGAGATGGTGGGTCTCCATTGGTATGCTCTCTCGGCGGAAGGGACCCAAACCAATACTATCAAACGGGAATCGTTTCATGGGGAAATCGTTGAGGTTTAGATAATACGCCGGGAGTTTATGTAAATGTTTCGCTTTATCAAAATTGAATCGATCTGCAAATGCAAGAGAGAATTGTAAATGTGGGTAGTTACCTACGAACCAGAATTATATACCAGATCTTCATTAAACTAATATTCTTTGTTTAAATGCTGTTATCTAGCTGATAGCAACGGACAAAAGGGCTGACCTAGATGGTTTTCTGAAATTTAGTAATTAATCGCATTGTAGAGACTTCTGAATGCGTCAACTGTAAGATTATTTAAGACATGGAAGTTAATGAGTTTTACTTGCACAAACTTAAAAAAATTAATTTTATTTATTGGAGATGTGACATTCCATTTTGATGGAAAATAAATCTAACGCAATTATACTCAATATGTTTTATTATACTAAAAATTAAACTTTGCTACGCAAAAGTACCAAGGAATTAATTCTAATAAAATATTTGTAGATGCGGCATTCCTGACTTCAATTTATTTAGGCCGGATGCCCAGAAGCGCGCGTTTGTTCAATTAGTAAATATTGTTGAATCAACACATGTTTAACATTATGTTAGAATGTTAACTCTCGCCTTCTCAAAGATCCACTACCGGTGGGTCAAAAGTTTAATGTAATAGTTTGAATTGATTCTTGGTTTGCTGGAATTTTCTTTTTGGTGAGTTTGTTTTTTTATAAGTAATGCTGCTCTCTGGTTGCACGAGTAAGTTTGTTATAACAAAAATATGAAGTCTATGCATATGTTGATGGTTATGACACTTAAATCGATAAACGCAGCTTCTTTGTGTTCGTTGAAAAGCTGTTGAAGTTGTTTATCGTTGTTTAGATAGAAATTATCAATATCAATATCAATATCAATATCAATATCAATATCAATATCAATATCAATATCAATATCAATATCAATATCAATATCAATATCAATATCAATATCAATATCAATATCAATATCAATATCAATATCAATATCAATATCAATATCAATATCAATATCAATATCAATATCAATATCAATATCAATATCAATATCAATATCAATATCAATATCAATATCAATATCAATATCAATATCAATATCAATATCAATATCAATATCAATATCAATATCAATATCAATATCAATATCAATATCAATATCAATATCAATATCAATATCAATATCAATATCAATATCAATATCAATATCAATATCAATATCAATATCAATATCAATATCAATATCAATATCAATATCAATATCAATATCAATATCAATATCAATATCAATATCAATATCAATATCAATATCAATATCAATATCAATATCAATATCAATATCAATATCAATATCAATATCAATATCAATATCAATATCAATATCAATATCAATATCAATATCAATATCAATATCAATATCAATATCAATATCAATATCAATATCAATATCAATATCAATATCAATATCAATATCAATATCAATATCAATATCAATATCAATATCAATATCAATATCAATATCAATATCAATATCAATATCAATATCAATATCAATATCAATATCAATATCAATATCAATATCAATATCAATATCAATATCAATATCAATATCAATATCAATATCAATATCAATATCAATATCAATATCAATATCAATATCAATATCAATATCAATATCAATATCAATATCAATATCAATATCAATATCAATATCAATATCAATATCAATATCAATATCAATATCAATATCAATATCAAAATCAATATCAATATCAAAATCAATATCAATATCAATATCAATATCAATATCAATATCAATATCAATATCAATATCAATATCAATATCAATATCAATATCAATATCAATATCAATATCAATATCAATATCAATATCAATATCAATATCAATATCAATATCAATATCAATATCAATATCAATATCAATATCAATATCAATATCAATATCAATATCAATATCAATATCAATATCAATATCAATATCAATATCAATATCAATATCAATATCAATATCAATATCAATATCAATATCAATATCAATATCAATATCAATATCAATATCAATATCAATATCAATATCAATATCAATATCAATATCAATATCAATATCAATATCAATATCAATATCAATATCAATATCAATATCAATATCAATATCAATATCAATATCAATATCAATATCAATATCAATATCAATATCAATATCAATATCAATATCAATATCAATATCAATATCAATATCAATATCAATATCAATATCAATATCAATATCAATATCAATATCAATATCAATATCAATATCAATATCAATATCAATATCAATATCAATATCAATATCAATATCAATATCAATATCAATATCAATATCAATATCAATATCAATATCAATATCAATATCAATATCAATATCAATATCAATATCAATATCAATATCAATATCAATATCAATATCAATATCAATATCAATATCAATATCAATATCAATATCAATATCAATATCAATATCAATATCAATATCAATATCAATATCAATATCAATATCAATATCAATATCAATATCAATATCAATATCAATATCAATATCAATATCAATATCAATATCAATATCAATATCAATATCAATATCAATATCAATATCAATATCAATATCAATATCAATATCAATATCAATATCAATATCAATATCAATATCAATATCAATATCAATATCAATATCAATATCAATATCAATATCAATATCAATATCAATATCAATATCAATATCAATATCAATATCAATATCAATATCAATATCAATATCAATATCAATATCAATATCAATATCAATAATAATATCAATATCAATATCAATATCAATATCAATATCAATATCAATATCAATATCAATATCAATATCAATATCAATATCAATATCAATATCAATATCAATATCAATATCAATATCAATATCAATATCAATATCAATATCAATATCAATATCAATATCAATATCAATATCAATATCAATATCAATATCAATATCAATATCAATATCAATATCAATATCAATATCAATATCAATATCAATATCAATATCAATATCAATATCAATATCAATATCAATATCAATATCAATATCAATATCAATATCAATATCAATATCAATATCAATATCAATATCAATATCAATATCAATATCAATATCAATATCAATATCAATATCAATATCAATATCAATATCAATATCAATATCAATATCAATATCAATATCAATATCAATATCAATATCAATATCAATATCAATATCAATATCAATATCAATATCAATATCAATATCAATATCAATATCAATATCAATATCAATATCAATATCAATATCAATATCAATATCAATATCAATATCAATATCAATATCAATATCAATATCAATATCAATATCAATATCAATATCAATATCAATATCAATATCAATATCAATATCAATATCAATATCAATATCAATATCAATATCAATATCAATATCAATATCAATATCAATATCAATATCAATATCAATATCAATATCAATATCAATATCAATATCAATATCAATATCAATATCAATATCAATATCAATATCAATATCAATATCAATATCAATATCAATATCAATATCAATATCAATATCAATATCAATATCAATATCAATATCAATATCAATATCAATATTAATATTAATATTAATATTAATATTAATATTAATATTAATATCAATATCAATAATTTCAATAATCTACCGACTAAATGGCACAGTGGTTAAGCTTTGGCGTTTGGATCGGGAGGTACCGGGTTCGAATCCCGTTAGGGGCAGGATGCAAAGTGAAAGTTCCTCAACAGCTTACGATCTGTGGTGAAATGTAACACATCTGAGCCACCTGTCGGTGTGCAAAACTCATGGGCCGACCCACCTCCCATGCCAGTAGAGGCTGGCATGGAGCTATGCAATATGCAGATGGCCTTAAATCGGTCCTATACCCGGGTGTCCTCGAGTATTGATAGACTTGTGCCATTGATAAGAAAAAAAATTCAATAATTTCACTTCAATAATTTCAATAACTTCAATAATTTCAAAAATTTCAATTTCAATTATCAACTTCATTTCATTTATCCAAGAAATCCACCAAAAAATTCGGGCTCAGGCTAACTTCATCGAGTTTGCTTGCCTAAATTTTGTGAAGTGAATTTGCACTACAATCCAATTTTTTGTTTTTGTGCCTTCTTTAATGAGCTTTCTACAAATGACAGGTGGACGTCTCCATCATGTGGAAGGTAAGCCGGTATTAGCCAGAGATTTTGACCATCCATCTCAATGCTTGTTTTGACCACATCTGAATTACGGCAATTTGACAACAGAAAGATATTCAGATTAGTTTTTGCAAGAATGCAGCAATGGATTTTACCTACTTTCTTCGCGTATAGTAGTTTATATTAAGGAATCCTAATCAAAGTACTCGGTTGATTGATCCCAGGTTTTTGGACTAGGACAATATCTACTGCCTTGTAGTGATGAAGGTTAGTCTGCAGGAACCTCAATATTATAGGTTTGCTTTTTTTACTGCAACCACCAAAACAGTTGCATCAGAGTCCTCCGCTGTCTGTGATTTCTGCAGGGAGCTACACAGTAATCCAATAGAAGAGGACAATTTTATGTCTGTAGAGAGTGTGGAGAGATCTCCACACTCATTTTCATGATGTTCAGTTTGCCAGCCGGGGCCACCACCAGTATCGGCAACCTTAAAAGGTCACTCTCTTGTCTAAATATATAAAAATGGTGTAAAAAATGTATGTGCTCATCAGTTGAGAACGGCTGAACCGAGCTGGCTCAAACTATTTTGTTGTGTTTGCAATTGCCTGAAGATAGTTCTTACGAAAAAAAGTGGGTGTCTGTACCTCGTGTACAGACATAGGAAATGGGAAATGGAAAAGGAAATGGCCTACGCGGTACATCGAGACTTCTGGTGAACGTTAGAAGACAGATTGAACTCACGTAGGATGAAGTGTGTTAATGTTAAATTAATATATAATATTTAAATCATTTAAAAATCTCATTTCCAACCAAAATATCCAGTCCCATCATAATCGGTTAATAAATTACCGTGTTCCGCCACAGCAAGCCATATTAGAAATCTTCTTCCAAAAATCATTTAAGAATCCCATTTCTATCAAACCTACCCAATCCTATCACAATCGGTTAGGAAATGGTCGAATTCCATTGCAGGTATATTCCAGAACTTCTTCCAAATTTTTTTTAAGACTCCTATTTCCATCTAACATACCCAATTTTATCCTAATCGGTGAAGAAAATACAGAGTTCAATACGAACGAAAAACATTAAAATGGCGGTGCTTCCCGCTCCACCGCAAGCGATGCATCACAGTCCCCACTCATCGTAATGAAGTGTTTGATCCTTTAGCTATCGAGAGGTGTAATTAAATTTTAGATGTAGATGATAGGTAAATAGCTGCAGCGTCAAAGTGCTTCGTTATCATCGGTTTTTTGGATCCCTATGAAAGCAAAAATAAAGACGTATTCACGTCAAAAATTTTGGAAAAATCTAACGATAAGTCGGAAAATTTAGAAAATCGAGAAAGATGTTTTTGTACGAAATTTCACGCGTTTTCGATACAGATAATCTTTTGGAAGAGAAAAATTGGAAAATCTGAGTGGAAAACTCTGAAACTTTCCGGAAAAACCCGAAGAAAATTGAAATGTTTTTTCTCTGAAATTTTAATTTGTTTGCATTTTTTGATGATTTTGGACGCTGTAAAGCGTGAGAAGTCGATGCAAAGCTTGAAAATTCACACAAAATCATGAAATAAATTTATATAAACACAAAGTAAACGTGATAATTAAGAGATGGCGTTGAAGTGTGATCATGAACGCCACAACCCAGGAGATGGCGTTGTACTTGTACGTTGACTTATAGGCGTTGTGGAATTTGGAAGTGCAATTTTCGCATTGTCATTTTTGATTGGGCGAACGAAATTTGAGTATTAATTGACTGTTTTGTGATATTCGTGTTGTGTGCATTGCATCCATAAACGGTACGGATTACAATCAAATGAAGTTCGGTGTGATTTTTACGATTTTGATAATTTTTTCCAGAAATTTATATTATTATAAGTGCCTTCAAATTTATTTCGTTGGAAATTCCGAATTTGAATTAAGTTATGGTCTTGCGCTTTTTAATGCGTCAAAACGAGAGATAACCGTTGCACTTCAATGTCTTTTGCATGAACTCAAAATAATCATCAGTTCAGATAAAAGACCAACAAGAGGGCATGCACGTCAGTACAATGCTCCCACTATAGACGAAGCCACAGTTGTAATTGATGGCGAAAACGAAAAATCGCGTGGAAGCGGCTTAATGTTTTGTCATGGAGAGGATGACAGCAACTTCCAGATAAAGATGGTCAATCCACTGATCGGTTAGTTATTGAGCTGTCGATTGTACTTGCATTGCTATACAAATAACATATTCAGTTTGCAGGCGAAGAAACGAATAAGAACGGAACGTTTAAATTTCACTCGCTTCATTCAATCAATCAAAACTACGTTCCGAGCTGTACATTGATTTGCGAGATGCCATCGTTTTGGAAGGAGATGCAATAAACGTCTGTCAATTGACCATTCTCCAGGCGACATATGTTTGCAGCCCACGGCATATGCATGAATATGCGCAGGATGCTATGACGTATGTTGTGGATGTAGTGGCAGAAGAGTGTATTACGACATGCATACATTCTGCTGTAGTTAATTGAGAAAATCAAACCAGATCAAATACCAGATCTAGAGCAAACCCGGAGTTGTTCGCGGTCGTCGCAACAAACAGATTCATCATGTATGGCCGATGGGAAATGCACAAAACAATATCCGCGTTCGTTGCTGGCATACACTTTTAGTAGAAATGACGGTTATCGGTTATCCACTATATCGCCATCGTTTACCCGAAGATGGTGGCAGAACAGTCACGATGACGGTAAAAGGAAAAGTTGTCGTGGTTGATAATCGCTGGATCGCTCCGTATTGCAAGATTCTATTGAAAACATTCGCAACACACTCCAATATTGAGTATACTGTAACTCGATTAAATCCATTAAATATGTCTGCAAATACGTGAACAGGCAGTGTCAAGAATCTAATTGGGCCGTTATGTCAGTTGCAATGCTGCGATTTGTCGTATTTAGCTAAGCTACAAGACCCCCGAATTTCTTCGAAATTTATAAAAGCGATCCGTTTGCACGATCTTTGCTTTACTGGGAAATGCCACGAAGGAAACTTGCGTGCGTATACCGTTCATCCACGACAAGACGAATGCTTCTATCTTCGTTTGCTTTTGTTCCATATTCGTGGTCCCTCTGCTGCCGATTTTCGTCAAACGCTACCTGTCATTCCGAGATCGACAGCTGCAGATGACCTCAACGAATGTCTAAAATCAGCTGAAGCTGCAGTTGTCCACTAACATGAGAGTCACGTTACATAACGACTCATCAACTACTAATTTTTCAAAACAACTGTTGGCACTTGGCAATGATACAGCTCTTGTTGCTTTTTCGACTGGATTGATTTCGTTTCCTTCGAATTTATCACGAAAGTGTTTCCGGACACCCGCTGAAATTATATGAAACACGATTGACTCAGCGAATGAGCGATTTTGCCAGCGAAGAACGAGGAATTTGGCAGTCTGAATTACTTGATTCAAAACCAAGTCGCTGGGGAAATTCATTTTTAGAAATCCATTGACTGTGTAACCAATCAAAACGAGGTATCCAACTATCCGACTAAGTTTTTGAATGTGCTTGATATGCCGGGAATACCACGGCATAACTTGACGCTCAAGGTTGGATCTGTGATAATCATGCAGCGTGGTCTGAACCATACGAGATTGTGTAACGGAACGAACGCGATTGGCTGTGAAACAAATGATGAATCGAATGACGATCATCAAGGTTAAAAAGGAGAGCATGTTATAATTCCAAAAATTATTCTGATTCCATTTAACATTCTATTCGACTACAAGCGCATTCAGTTCCCTGTTCGTTTGGCGTTCGCTATGTCGATTAACAAATCGCATTGTCAAACTTTGGAAGTGTGTGCAATAAATCTGGAATTTCCGTGTTTTTCTCATTTTCAGTTATACATCGCGTATTCGAGCGTTGCCAAACCATCATCGTTGTTCATTTACGCGCCGGAGAACAAAACACAAAATATTGTTTACCACAGTACATTGTATTGGTTTGCATCTGTATTTGATTTATCTCCACTTGAATAAAATGGATGTGTAACGAAATCCCAGTTTTCAAAATCCCGGTTTTCTATAAAAAAAAATCCCAATTTTAGGAAATCCCGGTTTGAATTTTTAAAATTTGACATGTGCTATGTCAAATTTTGACATGTGGTATTGCTTTTTTTATTAATCTTGCAACTACAAAATGTTGCAATTACAAAATCAGCAACAAATTACATATGGCACTGTTGTTGTAATTTGACAAACAAATAGCAGTTCAGTTTTTTCCGACTGCGAATCCGATAAAATAGCACCGACTCAAGGAAAACCGGCTCCAGCCTCTGACTTCGCAGTCTTGGTTTTTTCTAGTAAATTTTTGGGCAAGATATTTTATTTTTATGTAAAAATATTATTAGTCCGGCCGGCCCAAATTAATAAAAAATATTTTTTTTTAAATCAAGACTTTAGAACTAGAAGAAAAGAAAACCGGGATTTCGTAGAACACCTGAGTAAAATACATTGAATTCTTTTAAATTCCAACTGACTCCAAATCATTTCCACACTGAGAGAAACAATCTTAAAAACAAGTCAATTTTCGACAGATGCCTGAGTTTGAATCGACATTTCATTCTCCTTTCAATGCATTAGTGTTGAATTCGATGATAAAGAGAATGTAATGTCCACTCAACTAAATCGTCTATTTTTCTCTCATCAAATCCAATTTTCGTGAAGGACAAAAGTATTTGTTAGGAACGAACTAGTTTGAGGCGGAATGAGGTTCGCCGAGCCAGCTAGTTCCTTCTAATTCTTAAATGTGACTGCCCTGAAACATGATAATAGCTGACCTACAATCAGTTGTTGGTTCCTCTAACTTGGCTACATTCCCTAGTATTTCCGGAATTTCTTTCGGGTCGCTGGATTCCATTGGGATCCAAGCTATCACTCTCGATCTGCAGAGGATATTTTCTCTAGCGATTACTTCTAGTCTAGCAGCAGGCCAGACTTCACCTTCCGGCAAGCCGGAGCGGGTCCAGGGTATCCCCTAATATTTTTTTAGTAAAATGATTCCTAGTCCGATTTCTTTATTTTGGGTAGAGATAATTCAAACGAACCCTCCGGCTTCTTATCTGTCCTCTCCGCGATATCGGAATCTTTGAATACGAGAAACTATCTATGTCTTGAACACCACTACTACAGGCCAGAATCACACCAGCATCCAATTTCCGAATTTTAAAGAGCGCCGGACTTTTCATTTTTTGTATAGTTAGTTTCATTCTTGTTAAATCCCACGAGTAATGGAGAAAAAAATGCCCATCTGTGGCAGTTTGATTCGGAAGGAGCCAGGAGCTTTTTTATGTTTTTTATGGTATGGTAACACATCACAAATATAGTAGTGCGCTAGTTGCCCGGTGGTCACCACAAGGAGGCAACACAAACATTTGTGGAATTTGCCAGATACGGAGCCAACTCGATTCTTCTAGACAGATCAACGCTGTTACATACAATATTTTAAATCTGAAATATTCAAAACTGGCAGGTCATTTACTGATTTACTACGAATTGAATATTCTTGGGTTTTTCATAATATGTACATATATTGAGATCAGCTGGTACTTTTATAATTCGTAGATATGTTTCAAACGATAGGCTTTAGTTCTCAAATATTTAATAATTTGATTATAAATTATTTGTGGTTGAAAACAAAATTCATCTTTTTGTTGAGTTAATCTCTTAACCTTTGCTGCGTCAATCAAGTAGATAAAGGTAGTGCTAATTCGTTGTCTATTCATATTCTGGAATTCCCATAACAGCAACAACATTTTATCTCTGTGCAGGGTGGTACTATACGATTATTTAAAAACCAGCTTAAATATCTTTAATGACCTTCGCTACAATTAGCCAACAACTTTGAATATTATATTAAACTATAGTCGGAAGCAACTATGTAGTTGTACCGCATCTCATGTCTCCATTTAAAAGTCCGACTCCTCTCCGCATTATCAATCAAACTATAAACAATAAGGTGAAGAGCTCAATCTCATACACATATTTCCTATGAAATTGAAATCTAAACAAGACAAACATAAAAAAATTATTTGTAATTCCCAACAGCAAAACAACAAATTATTTATTCAAGCATCACAACACACGTAAGATGCTGATGTGAGTATAGTTGAGAGAAATAAGCGAACATTGCAAGTACAAATATAAAAAAAAACCGCGAACACATCACACGTATAACCAGTTGATCATTGTATCTCGTTAATAATAGACGGGCGTAGCTGTGCGCACATTAAAAGAGGAAAATGTTGTGTAAATTGAAAATTGTGATAATATTTGCGATACTAACAGTGTTCGTGACGGGTCAAAAACCGAATCCAGCTGATGCAAAATCGCTAGATTCGCTTATCGCTGATATTTTTAAACCAGTTGACGAATTCGGATTACAACGTGGGTCAACAACAGTTCGACCTCCACCTACAGTAGCACCACCTTCATTTGTAAGTAATTAGCGCATTTAATATGAAGAACAATAAGAATAACCGTTTGCGTATCTATTACAAAATTTTAGGACTGTCCGAATGGTCGATGTGTCGCCCAGTACTTGTGTGACGAAACTCCAATTAATTCCGATGGCCGTTCTCGACTTGATCTTAAATTTGCCGAACTGACCGGCCCGCGCCAAGGACAACAAAATTGTTATGATTATTGGGAAACATGTTGCCGATTTGAGAATATCAAAACAGAACCAATTGTTGAACCACCACCGAAACCGCTCGAATGCGGTTACCGAAATCGTAACGGTATCGCATTTCAATCCACAAACAACCGTAACCAATCGGAGTACGGTGAATTTCCATGGATGGTGGCAATTACACGAGTTGATCTAGGTGTAGCAACAGAAATTTTTGTGGCTGGTGGATCAATTATACATCCAAATGTTGTACTAACGGCGGCTCACTATGTCCAGGGTTGGACGGGTTCGGAACAAAAACTGTCTGTGCGTGCTGGCGAATGGGATACGCAAACAACGAACGAATTATTTCCGCACCAGGATCGTCGCGTCTCAAGAATTATCGTGCACGACCAGTTTAATAATAAAAATTTACATAACGATATTGCATTACTCGTCTTGGAGTCGCCGCTCGAGTTGAATGATGTCGTGCAACCGATTTGCATGCCGCCACAAAATCATGTTTTCGATTTTTCACAGTGTGTGGCATCCGGCTGGGGTAAAAATGAATTCGGTAAAAATGGTAAATATGCCGTGATCATGAAAAAGGTGGATCTAACGGTGATTCCACGGCAATCGTGCCAAAACGCGTTTAGGACTACGCGACTTGGGCGACATTTTATTTTGGATGAAAGTTTTATTTGTGCTGGTAGTGATAGCGATGCGGATACATGTCGTGGAGATGGTGGGTCACCCTTAGTGTGTCCAATTCCATTTGGGGCACCAGACCGTTATTATCAAGCTGGTGTGGTGGCATGGGGTATTGGTTGTGGTGATCGAATTCCTGCGGCGTATACAAATGTTGCTCTATTCAGGCCATGGATTAACCAACAGATGGCTCAGCTTCGACTTGAAACGAGTTATTTCGAGCTTTAGTGATATATTTGAATATATTTAGGTTAAGCAATACTGTTCCTAGTTATTATGTTTTATATTAAATAAATTTGCAGAAACCTGATGTTCGGGTTCCTAAAAAATTTCTTTTATCTCCTCCAATTGATTGAGGTTTTACTGTTTTTCTTGTAACCTTCCAAAAATCGTTAAGTAAGTTTCAAAATATGTCCCAAAATGTCTCAAGAGCTGCATTCCTGAGGCCGCAATATTATTTTATTATACTCGAAAAACCCAAAGTGCATTGAAATGGCTGTTTTAGGAATATCAGACGGTTCATCTTGAAAAATCTTGATTTTGATAGCGATCAGGAATGGTGGTACGATTCAAATTACAGTAATTTCCATATGATCTCCAATCTCCGTTTTCCTTCAAAACAAGATGCACAGTACTAGACCATGGACTAGTGCTTCGTCAAGTGTCATAAGATTTTCGAATTCCTTTTATGCAATCTTCAATTTATCCGGTGCCTCTTAAAAGTAACAGAAGGTCCTGAAATTTCAAGCCGACTCTCTACATATGGTGATAGATCCAATCGCATAAAGCGATGTTACCGGATGAAATAATCTTTGTTCGCACAAATCCACAATCAACCCTGTGTTCTTAAGAAAACTAGCATCAGGCAAGGTAATGACAAAATTTTCCGGCAAAAAAGTTTTGATGTTGTGATTACTGGTGGAATTTTACATAAATGCAGCAGGACTACCAAGATAATTAACAGACGACTGGTATTTATTTCATCAGGTATGTTTGTCACATCCCAATGAGACCCCTTACCGTTTTTTTGAACAAAATTGATCGTAAAATTTGAGAAGTTCCACATAACTGGATTTAATTTAGTTTGCGGGATCACCTCCACTAAGTTGTCAGCTCGTTCGGCCAAAACATAAAGCATCATGTTGTTTTCAAAAGTGGTTGAAACCACTCGCACCTGAGATGGTAACCTTATCGTCCACAAATAACTAAGTATTTTTTCAGTATTCACTAAGTATTTTTTCAGAAAAACTGTGGCAGTAAAATAGGGAAGGTTTTCGGTAGTAAGGATAAGATTTTAGCTTTTGCCATGTAGAATTAGGCCCGCTAAATCAGATAGTTAAAGAATTTCTGATTCTAAAAGAGAACCGTGGGATTCCATACAAAAGTTGTGGTGGTTTGAAACGAATAGCACTTAATACCGAATTATATAAATTCGAGCCCTCTACGATTCCCGCAATTCCCGCCCGTTCCGTAAGTTAGAAAGCAACTGGAAGCAATTGCTCCTTCTAAAAATTTTGTAACTTAGGAGAAGTATACTGAATTCGAGAATGTGCCGTAGCAGCGTCCACGAATTGATCCTCATTTACTGGGGTGTCAACTGAACTATCAGGATTTGACATTCCCTATTTTTGACACACTAACAAATACCGGGAAAAAGATACATTCGGATGAAATGAAAAGGAAAAAAAGAGGAAAAGAAAATCCCAAAACCAATTGACCCACCGAGCAAACGGCACAGTGGTTAAAGCTTTGGTGTTTGGATCGGGAGGAACTGGGTTCGAATCCCGATGGAAGCAGGATGCAAAAGGGAATTTTTATCAACAGATTACGATTTGTGTCGGAATGCAAAACTCATGGGCCGACCCATCTTCACATACGAGCCGTACGTACTCGATTTGGCATGCAATGCGTTAAGTAGAACGTAAAAAGCGAACCGCGACAGAGTTGGGAGTGCTTCGTCCCCAGGAAAGAAAAAAATTTAATTAAAATTGATTGGAAAATTGAAATATAAAACAAAACAAAGGAATTAATTTTAAGTATTCCCAGTAAAATTTTAAGAGAAATCATTTACCCGATTGCCCTCCAATTGATTTTCGGGTATGTGCCGTTGATGTCAAAAATGACCGTTGATGATGAAAGCCGCCATTGATGATAGATGCGACCGTAAGTGTTGAAAGCGACCGTTGATTTTAAAAGCGAGGAAGCGGCTTCTGTAAAATGGGGACCACACTCATATGTCTGCTACGACATGTGAAATAGTTCTAGTAATCAGCTATTTCAACACGCCCTTATTGGAACACAAGATCTCAACAACATAATTTACTACCAGGCCAACTGCGGTAAAATGTCGTTCAAAAACAACTTATATTATTCTATATTTTACTTTGTTTTTATTGGTCTATTATATATGTAAGTCAAAAATTCAAAAACTATATTATTCGCCTGTAAAAGTCGGTAAGGCAGATTCGTAAATAACTAACCGAAAAATGACGTTAAAGCAGATAAATAATTTTGGTGTTAAACAGTAATTTCTTCTAAATCAAAATTGTTTATTACGGTTCATCAACTTCTTTATTAAATGCATTAAAACAATAATAAAAAACTGTTTTAATCCTGACCAAACTCAATAGACGAGACTCAATTATAAATAATTATTTTCCGGCATAAAATTTGTATCTGCATTATCGACATTTCCGCTCGGAATGTTACCGACAAAAATCTGCTGTCATTTTCTTTTGATTGGTTTGGATCTGCATTATCGACTAACTTTAATAGTGTACTACTTTCTAAAAAGAAAAGTTGCTGCGAAACTGAAATAACTAGAGGGGTTGCTTTTAGGATAAAATTTTTCGGAATAAAGAATGGGAAAAGTAAAATAATTTCAACGATAAACCATCGATGACTTAATATTTTAACGCTAATTATGTACATCCGCAATCTGGATCTTAACATCATTTCCATTTTAATTAGCTTCTAATTATTAACTACCTTGCAGGAGACACATAATTCGCAAAAAACTAAAAGATTTAACGATCGAAGCCAAACTTAGTTTCTGTATAATAACATCCAAGATTTATTAAATCTCTGTTTCGCAACATTTTGCGCCAACTCTCTGCAAGTCACTGGTAAGGCCAGTTGTAAAATTTATCCTCGAGTCCCGGACAAGTTATTTTTTATATTATCTGTGTTCAACGTTAAGCATCCGTACGATACTCGGACCAAGTATAGAGAGAGATAGATGTACACAGTTACATTTATCTCTTATTGCTCTGGGGGGCGGTACCAGATATTAGGTTTTGCATTTTAGGTATACTTCACAAGGATTTCACACTTTACATACCAAACGTCATAGTTACAGATCAGGGGTCGTAATTCGAATCTTATTTATTAAGCGAGTTATCACCAATAACTGGATTAAAACGAGTCAGCAATAATGAGTCACGAACTGATCAGACTGGGTGAAATTATTACCAACCGTAACGTTGAGATTTAGGTCAACTCATAGCGAAGAACTTAAAACAACTCCGGCCGAGCCATTGGAGTTGTCTATTTTTAAATTCTTCTTTGGTTTACATTCTGATTTTGTTATTAATTTAAAAAAAATATTTCGTCGAAATTGGACCAACTCCGGCATTATGGCACTCTAATGTTCAAATTTTAATCTGTAAAAGTAAATCTCATGGTTTGTTCTCATTTGATTCTATAAGGATTTGATTTGATTTTATAATTAATTTTCTTCATGCTCCTTATACCGGTCCATATAAAGTTCTTCACTATATAGAAGTAAAGTATAAGTTCTACATTTCTATGTATCTTCATTTCTTGAGTCTACACTTTTTTGTTAAAATGAGTAGCTGCACTTTTCATTAGCGTTAAGTACTTCACACCGGTTGTAATCGGTTATTTATATTGAAAAATTCCCTGATCCTAACTTTTGTACAGATAAAAAATTTAATTAAAATTAATCCGTATTTTGAATATATTCGGTATTCTCGTTAGGCTCGTGGTATTGTGGAAATTAAAATTAAGTTCAGGGCTGGGATGTTGTACCATCACTATTTTCGACTTTTTTTATGTCTCAATTTTCAGGAATCAATTAACATTCTATTTCGCGTAAACAATTATATGTTTTATATCGCGATTTCAACCTCTTGATATAATTGTGAGCTTTCTCTCTTTTCTACATTTCGATAAACGTATGAAGAAAAAATTATTTGGTAATAGAGTCGATTAATCTAGTAGTCTTAGATATCGTAGAAAAGAAATAGAGTGACGTTTTATTCGAGCAAGCTGAGAACACATTAGAGAATCCGTCGTTTTGGAAGTGAAATAGGCTGCCATTTTATTCGTAAAAGAAGATACATAAAAAAGTCGAAAGTCGAAAATAGTGATGGTACAACATCCCAGCTCAGGATGATACATTCACAAAGAAAAACACAGTGTACAGGGTAAAACAACACACATATTTTTTGACAGCGCACTGCCTGCTCGGTTTAAATTTTAAAACAGGCCATAAGCCTGTCATAAATCATAAGTCCATCTAGATTGATATGACTGCAATGGCACGTAATTCAGGTAGGGCCGCATGCAAACGATGTATAGACGATACTGAGCATCACAACGTGTAGTCACTTCATCATCTTGCTTGGTGCCGTATTCTTGAAATGGGTGAAAATTTTCCCAATCGGAAAATCATTTGCTTAATGGTGAAAACATATGCAGATTTTTCGCGTGCAGCGCCGCATACAGATCTGCACGTGAAACATTTGATCATCATTTTTTGACATATGTGTGTGGCGTTATTTTTTTAAGTTAGTACAATCTATTAATCGGACTAGATAACAAAACTTTCAATTTATTGACAAAATTTAGTGTCAAAAGTGAAAAACAACAAACAATATAGCATGAAGTTAGCGAAGATTTAAGTTTGATTTTTTTCGTGTTGTCAACAACGACTGATGTACAAAATTAGAAATAGAGACGACATGCATAATTCTGCATGACATGCATTATATATGTATTTAATACATATACACCAGTATATTCTAATTTTGATCCATGCGGAATTCTACACATGTGTTTCCAGCATTAGAAATCTCTAATTTTTCGCGGGATACTTTATATTTTTTCAAATTTACTAATATTTGTCTCCCCTGCTAAGCGAATAATTTCGAGTCGATTTACCCAGTAGGAATTTTTCGCTTAGTAGGGGGAAATAATTATGTCTCTTAGTTTAAAAAAATAATTAAAGTAGCCGAAGAAAAATTCGAATAATATATAGAGAATTTCAAGTCAAATTGTATTCCTATTGGGGAAATTTCCACCGATTTCAAGAATACGGCCCCTGATGTCCTATTGAAGTTAATCGAAGTTTTTGGAGGAATATTGTTGAGACGGCCAACTTATGCTAGCCACAATAATACCCACCGAGTTTTATATAGGTTAAGAAACTAATTACTCTACTATTACAAGTGATATAGAAAAGAAGGTGAATTTTCTTCTAAAAAAAGTGTAGGCACACAAAAAATGTGGCAATATAAAAGTGTAAATGGTTATTAAAAATTAACACCAAACAACAATTTACGAGAAATTATACAACAATGAACAAAAGTAAAAATGTTTTCGAATATTCGGCGGGACTAATGCTCACATGATGACTATATGCTAATCAAAGGGGAATAAGTGGACTATCTAAATATGTTTGTGCCATTCCACTAAATAGGTCATGGCTCTTGACATAAATTTTTAAAAATATAATGTTTACCTCTAACTTCGGCCACAGTAAGTAGAAATGCAATGCTGGGGCGATTATCGTAAAATATGAGGAGATGCGATCGCATGGACACTATGGAAATTATCGCCAAATCATAGTCATTCGAAATTTCTTTCTCGGTTTGTCTTATGTTGTCTCGCCTGATTCAATTTGTGCTATCCAGGAAATAGAAGCACCAAGTGGAGGTTTGCATCTAGAATTTCGCTTCCCTTTTTTACAACATAAACTATTAAAATTATTAAACTATTTATTTTGATACTTTTCACTATATTTAAAGGTAATTTTACATGTTTCCATTTTGATTATTACCAATTTTGAATAAATCAAAATTGACGGATTTAATTTTGTTGCGGTCGAGGCCTCCAGTGCGGAAATTGCAACAAATCATCGTCTGTTTTAACAAAATGCCTTTCATAAAACGAAAAACTTCAGTAGAATTACGAGATGTGATAGTGAAGTTATTTAAAGATGGCAAATCATACAGTAAAATTGGAGCAATAGTTTGAGAACGCATTCTACAATCCAAAGGGTTATTAATAATTTAAAAAAACGTGGAAATACAGCAAAATAGCTGATGATGAACTGGAAGAATCCTCAGGGATTACTATTTATCCAGTAAATGTGCGTCGTATGCTAAGGAGAAATTGATATAATGGGCGTACTATGCGCATAAACCATTTATATCTGTTGCAAATAAGCAATGTTTAAAATTTATGGATCAGATGAACATCGGAAAGTGTGAAGGATGCCTAAAACGGAATTTGAGGAAAAAAAATGTAAAACCAACAATATAACATGGAGATGTGTCCATCATAGTTTGGGGCTGTTTGGCTGCAAATGGTGTCGAAAATTTAGAGTTTATTGACGGAAACATAACTGTAGATAGTTGAAAAAAAATATCCCGACTAGTGACGAAAAATTGGGCCTTCCTTCTCCGTGGTACTTCCATCATGACAACGACCCAAAGCATACGGCGAGAATAGTAAAGAGATGGCTGCTCTATAGGGTCCCTAAACAACTAAATGGCCATCTCAATCACCAAATTTGAACCATATAAAACATTTGTAAGAAGAAGTAGTTAGAAGAGTCTAAAAGCATAGGATCATTACAAAAGAACAATTAAAACTGGCTTTAAAAGAGGAATGGAATAAAATAGGTTATGCCACCATGCTACTGAAGTTAGCCGAAAATTTCAGCTGAAAAAACCTGCATTATCGACATATTTTGTATCAGGTGGTAGTACAAAATTCTGTTGATATGAGGTGAAAATTACACGTAATTGAAATTAGCAGTAAATTGTCGCCGAAAAAAATATTGAAAAATCAATATCACCCAACTCGAATGTTTAAAGGTAATATGAACTGGGTGAAGTTAGACCAATTCGCAAACTGCTGGATGCCGTATTTATAATTTGATATGAGTTTAAGAACTAGATTAGTGGAAAGCTTTCAAAATAAAACATTGGAAAAAACTGTTGGTATTCTTTTCGAAGCTGTAAACGAAGGAATGCGTGCTATCGTTGAAGCATACGAGTCTCTGCATGCTAACGTGGAACACAATGTGCCATATTACGAAAAGTCTCCAATCCTAGCATCCGAATTATTAAAAATTGCTACTAATATAGAAATTTTAACATTAGACGAGTTTAGTCTGAATTCTGCTTCGGTTATGCAAAATGATATATACTTGCCATTGAATTCAGTGATGGCACCTTGTGCACAATAAATGACGATTTAATTACTTTGCCACTGACGACTATTAATACTAAAAATGTAAAGAGAAACATTGAAATTTTATCAATGCAAAATTCTTTAGTGATTATTTTTCGAACAGTGATAATTTGGAACGAAATTTTGATGAAATCAGTAAACCCGATAGCACAGATAACAGCTCTGATAGCGATTTTCAAGTATCTGTATAGTAAAACCAAAAAATCCTACGAAAAATTCAAAAGGCTACCGAAATAATGCGAAATATGCATAATTGCATTTTCTTCTGAAGAGTATCATGGCTAGGTATTTGGTAAAAAAAAATGTTGCCTAACATCTGCCTCCTTTATGGATGCAATAAGAGAAAAATTTATTGAGCATTATTCTTGTTTAATTTGTGCTCAAAAAAATTACCTCACACCCAAAAGTATTACGGTTTAGAGTCGAAAATGCAAACAGATTATATAAGTTCATCCATTATTTAAACGAGTCGATCTTAAATTGAAAAAAAAAAAAAATGGAAATCAGGAAAGTTTTAGGTCCATTCATGTACTAAACCAAGCTCAGGGAGAGTTGTGTTTTGATCGTGGTGATCACGAATGGTTGGAATCATTTGGATGCGCGGAATCAAAACATCCTCTCCTTTGTACTTTTCCTTGATAATCGTCGCCTCGAAGACGGTGTTCATAAAATTGTCCACAGCCAGTTGGTTGATGTTACGTGACATGATGCTGACTGAGCCTACTTTCAATTGTAAATTGTGAGATGTTAATTCGGGCAATTCCAGCGAGTTCAAGAATTCTGTGGGATAGTTCACTACTTCATCCTACTTGATAACTGTGTCAACCGATTTGAAGGAAAACGACTGTCCCGGAATGAAATTTTAAATCGTCGCGTTGAGATCATTGACATACATCGATACATCGACAAGTTTTGCACTATGGGATAAACATGTCGAATTAGCTCCGTCTTCAATTCGGTCAACTTTCAGAAATCAGTGGGCAATGTGATGAATCCAGTCACGATGTCAACTGCGATTTTCCCATTACCGCAATGTCCAACAGTCACTTGAAAATACATCTGCAGTTCGATCTTGTTGCAAAAACACTCGTATGTCAGTCGTCCATCGAAGGGTCTTCACATAACGCCACAAATTTGATAATTTCAAGCACACGTTTAGTTCTTCAGCTGCAGTTGAATGTGGAATAACAAGAAGAGCTGGACAAAAACCATAGGATAACAGAATGAAGGTTCCACCAAAACTGTTTTGATTGCCACGAAAATCTTTCAACGTTCTGTCTAGCGCCTCTATTCATATTTTGTGGGTTGTCGTGAATTCGTCCTAAACGATCAATACGGGATCCAGTTATTTACGAACTGGTCTAATTTCACCCAGTCCAAATTACCACTAAACATGCGACCAGCTTTTAATTTATTTCACTATGATGCTACATAAAATATGGCCTGATTTTTTGGCACAGGTGTTCACTGTTAGTGCCACAACTCAAACTCATTGCCTCCTAACACAACAAATTATAAATACGGGATCCAGTTCGATTTTTGGGGTGTACGTACATTTTTGTGAGTCACTATAGTTTGAGAAGGGATGAATGATTGTGCATTCCCTTTCGTATCTCGTGTTTGTTTGTACATGATTAGGTCATGAGAAATACACGCCTCTACGTTGATGTACATTTCCAAAATGAAATTAGATTTTATTATAAATTTGTATTTTTTTTTTCCGACAACAATTTGCAATGACCAGCAACTGTAAAAAATGTTGTTTTTTCTCTAATTTCCGAATTGTTTCAAATGAAATCACACAAGGATTGCCATTGCTCACGATTCCAACTTTTAATATCATTGGAAGCCGTGGTGAATTTAATGCTGCTGGTTAGTTTATATGAGTAGGTGTCATAAACTTTATGGTTTGTTGTTTTAAAAAATCGCTCATTGGTGTCAACTTCTGAATTGGGATTTAATTCAACTGTTGGTTCAAATCAAATTCGGAGGAGGAAGCCGTTTCATTAGTGTAAATAAAGATTGTCAAAACCTGACTATATTCTGGTGTATACGATATTTGGTGTGTTAGCTTTCTAATCCGTGCGGTAGCTAGAATCGATTAAAGTACTACGAGTAAATTATATGAGATGAGTATGCCACTGATTGTTTTAGCGTATATGAATGTTTTCTTAGCCGAACGATAAGCAAACTCATCTGTACTAAAAGCTTTAAGCTCGTAAAGTAAATTTTCTTCTTTTCTGTAAGGGGTATTTATGAATTATTGGCAGCTAATGAACATCTGGTATTTTATCTGTGAAACAACTTGGTGATTAAAAAATCACGAGGCTTGAAATTTTGATAAATAAATCTGTTTATGTTAATTATATTCGAACATAATGCTCATATTGTTAACCATCACAATTGTACGCAATCAAAGTTGTTAATCCCTGGAATTACTAAATTGAATTAGCAATAAAAACTCAATGCCATCAATATTATTTTTATCCCAACCGGTTCGTGTGTATCCTGTTGTAAGTGTGTTAGTATATTACTCCGGTACAAACTCGTACCTCGACACACTACTATCAACCGATCAAATACCTGTGCATCTCACATAAACGTAATAATATTTACATAATTAAGAGAGACTCCATACTGTTGCGAACTAAAAATGAAAAATGAATTTCTTAAGAAACTGAAAACCGGCTTATCACTAAAGACGATAAAAACCCGATTATACCTACACGTTACAAAATAAATAGACTCGATTTTTTTTATATCATTGAAATATTTTAATGAAAAATTGAAAATCAACTCTCATCAACAATCGCACGTCAAGACCATAACTGACCGAATCGAAGAGACAACAAAAACTAATGAAAATAAAAGTTTAGTTTCAGTTTTATCGCCGGACGCAACACAGCGAGATCGACGACGAGTGGAAATAATTATAAAAGTGTGTAGTATACTCGTATGTGTGTTTAGACCGTGTGTGAGTGATAAGCGATGTTTATTAAAATTGGAATTCTAGTAATTTTAACGGTGTTTGTGGCTACGATCGTGGCCCAATCGCCAAATCCAAATAAAACACTGACGCTCGACCAAGTGATCGATGATTTGTTTAAACCTGTAACCGATAGCCCGGTGGTCGATGGAAGTTCATCTGCACCGGTAACACAGGCCACTTCAACAACTACATCAATTCCGCTCGAACAAGGGCAATTTGTAAGTGAATCGTTATATCGTGTATAATCATAAAAACTGACGTCCTTCGTATTATTTTAGACATGTCCAGCCGGTGGTGAATGTGTCCCATTCTATTTGTGCAGCGAGGACAATCAAATAATTGAAGATGGCCGTGGTGTTATCGATATACGATTTGGTGAAGAAGATGAGCGACCGTCGCCCGAACAACAGTGCTTTGATTATTTAGAACTTTGTTGCGGTGCTGAATTTACAACAACGGACCCCGTTATTAAGCCCGTACCAAAACCATCCGGTTGTGGTTATCGGGATCCAGACGGCGTTGGTCTTAAATTAGCTGGTAATAAAAATACCGAAGCGGAATACGGTGAATTCCCTTGGATGGTAGCAATCGTGCGTGAAGATGTGGTCGATGGTAAAGTGACGCCTGTATATTTGGCCGGTGGATCAATTATCCACCCGCAAGTTATTTTAACAGCGGCTCACTATGTGTACAATCGAATCGGCGAAGAGAATAAAATGGTTGTGCGAGCGGGTGAATGGGATACGCAAACAACTAAGGAATTGATTAAGCATCAAGACCAACGGGTCACTAAAATTATTGTACACGAAAAATTCAATAAAGGTAATCTACAGAATGATGTTGCGCTCTTAATTTTGGCCGCACCATTCGAACTAGCCGAAACAATTCAACCCGTGTGCCTACCACCGGCAAATCAAAACTTCGATCGAGCAAACTGTGCTGCGTCCGGTTGGGGCAAAGATAAATTTGCCCGTGACGCGCAATATTCTGTGATTATGAAAAAAGTCGAATTGCCAGTTGTGCCGAATCAACAGTGTCAGTCAACGTTCCGTACTACGCGACTCGGTAAACGATTTATTTTGCATAACAGTTTTATTTGTGCCGGTGGTGTTAAAGGCGTTGATACGTGTCGTGGAGATGGTGGTTCACCGTTAGTGTGCCCGATCCAAGGTGGTGCACCCAATCGTTATTATCAAGCGGGGATTGTAGCATGGGGCCTTGGCTGTGGTGATGAAATACCAGGGGCGTACGCAAATGTTGCCCTATTCAGACCGTGGATCGATCAGCAAATGCAGTCAAACAACTTGGAGACACACTACTATCAAGCATAAGTGGAATATCTAGTTTCTATAATTAGCGAACAACTAAGCTCAGTATTTTATTTTATTTTATTTTTTTTTTAAATAAAAATGCAAATCAAGTTTTTATAGTTTTTATTGCTGTGTAGGTCTAGCGCGTGTATCATTCAATACCAAGGTAACACAACTCGCGTGAACTTAGAATATTCGATTATAATTTTGATTTAATCTTATTTTATGCGGCCATCCAAGAAAGTTGAATTTTTTTTATGTTTGTATACTGGGTCATTGACAGTGTGAACAGGTATATCCAATTTCTTGAATGCAACAACAGCGCAATAATAAAAATCACCGCCAATATGCGTCTTAATATCAAGACGCGGTTTTATTGACCAATAATTGGAAACTAAATGTTAATTGCATGCGGCGTGTGTGATATTTTTTTGAATTGATGGAGGACAACATGACTTTTTAATGTATGGTTTGGATGTGGAAATAATGGGTTGTGAGTTCAATTTATTTGGAGGTTGTAAATAATTATTAATTCAAACCCGTGCCTGAATTTAACATTGCGGTTTAATAGTCTGACTTTCGTTTTAGTGGAAATCTGGTAAAAATTAAGTTCAAAAATATTTTTAATTTTCAAAATAACCTCCATCCACTCTTCTAATGTACTTTTATATTTTTAAAATTTGAAAAAGGAGATAATCAGTTCGCGTTACATCAGGACTGTAAAGTGAATGCGGAATTTCAAATCCGCATTATCATACGGCTTTTGCCTTATGTAGGAGCCTCATGACAGCGTTGTCATGTAAAATCAATATTTTCTGCTTGATTTGACCTCGCTGTTTTTATCTGATAGCATTTTTCAATTTAAGCCCCGCATATGATAAATCATCATAATTTCACCGAGATCGCAAACAATTGTTGCCATTAGCTTACCCGCAGATAGTTGAGCCCTCGGTGGTGTGTTTTCCTACACTACTTAATCGTTATGATGAATTCACAGTTCATAACAGGGGAATAACGGAAGGGAATGACCAAATGGTAATTAACCGAAAGGGGGAGGGAGGCAGAACAGTGGCATTTTCTTCTTGATTATTGTACCCTAGTGAGAAGCTTCCTATTCCTAGTGCTCCTTAATGATAGCAGCTACCCTATTAAATTTAGCCAACTCCAACTGAAACAATGTCGATAATGCAGATTCAAACTAATCAAATCATAATGGAACGGTAACATTCTAGCCGAAAAATGTCAATAATGTAGATACAAATTTTGGTTTCGATAATGTAGAAATAATTAAATCTAATATACCAAACCATCTAAGTGTTGAATTATAGTAGATGTTCGGGGAGGTAGGACGTGAAATGCATTTATAGTTACATGTTTGAAGAATATTTTAAAAGAAGTGCCATCTAATAATTATCATTTAAAAACGTCAGGTCAATTTTCATGTGGAGAGTACGGGAAAACTCGATTGAATATATCGCATACACAAAATTTGAATATTTCTAAAAATTGACCGTTTAAAGTGTCATGGCTGGAAACAGAGTCAAATGAAAGGTCTTAATGATGAATAAAGTTTCAGATCAATTTTCATGTAGGGAGTCCAGAAAAATTCGGTTGAATAAAACATATAATATGGATAAGAAATCCACAGAAAGCCGCAGCCGAAAAATGCTGATAAAGCAGATTAAATATAAAAAGGATTAAATGACAGCCGAATAATGTTAAACGATCGCTGGATTTTTTTCCTTTGTGGACCGTATATAAACGTATTGAGAAATTAATTAAAATACACTTTTCTTTTTCTATTCTTAACATAAATTTATTTTTTAAGCAGGTGTTATTTGTTCGCCAGTTGGTATACCACACTTGCCCATTACCAACCAAAATTAAATATAATTTTCAAAGTTTTTTTCTTCTCTTTCCTCTCTTTTCATTCTCAAAAAGTTATACAATACAATACAATTCTCTATTTATAAAGTAGAGTGCTTCTCAGTTTCAATATATTGACAAGAGAATATGTGTGGAAATTGATGAAATTAAACATGCCGGCTCCCTTGAAAGACTCGGTTTTAAATTTCCATATACAACATTTTTAACTCAATACATAATACATAATTCATAATATTTAAAACATATAAATCAATAAACATTTCTTTATGATTAAATTAACATGTAACAGAATACGGTTACTCAAATCCAAAAATTTTAGTTTTACAACAACAACGACAAAAAACTTAACTAGGTAATTAAGATTAAGATTGTAATGGAATCTTAGCCAATTTAGATATTGCTCGTCTAAACGTGCCCGACTTTGTTTTTACATTCACAACTCTTACTTTATTATCGTTTCCCGGAAAAACATTAAGTTACCAATCCCCAACTCCAATGAGCAGCTGGAAGATTTTCGTCACATACAAGCACCAGATCGTTGATATTCAAACTCTGGTGGACCGGTTTCCAATTTAATAATTTATTGGGTGGAGTTTCTAAATACGAATGTTCAGCAGAGGAGCTACCTTGAGGCCACCGGATAAAAAATGAGCGGGTGTCAAGGTTCAGAATCTCAGATTAGACGACATAACGGTCAAAGGGCGAGAATTGAGTATTCCCTCTATTTGCACAATAAGCGTGTGTAGTTCCTCATAAGACAAAATCACTCCTGATACTACTCTTCTAAGGTGAAATTTTAAAGATCTTACTGACGATTCCCACAGTCCATTAAAGTTTGGGAACCTGAGAGGGATACATTTCCAGTTGATATTCTCTGAGCAACAAAACTTAGTAATATCATTGGAATCATTTTCTACTTGAAACAATTGGCGTTGTCGTCGTAGCTCGTTGTTGGTACCTTTAAAATTTGTTGCATTATCAGACCAGATTGTTTCACACTTGCCTCTTCTATAGAGAAACCTCTTCAGACATGAAATAAAACATTCGGTTGTGAGGTCTGAAAGAATTTCCAAATGAATTGCTTTAGTTACAAAGCAAATGAATGTCGCTACGTAAACTTTGTGACATGCAGCTTTACGGATTTTTTTACTTTTTTATTTTTTTATGGGAGATTAAAAAAATAAAAATGAGAGATTAAATCTCCCATAAATTGTTGTTTTATGATTGGTTTAATTTTAAAGCAAAGAACACAATTACGAACAATTGTTTTTGCTATTTTTTGGCATTAATTGGCCAATACTTTTGGCGAATTATAGACGTAAGGAGTTGCGGACCAGCATGCAAATTCTTGATATGCTCATGACGGAATAAAATTTCGGTAAAGTGTAAATCTAATGGAGCATTTTTTAATCTTCGTCCAACACGGAGGGTATTGGTTTCATCTAAAAATGGACTTAAACATCTCAATTTACTCTGTTTATTGAGATCTTTGTTTCCGAGTTTCGAACTATATCGAAATGGAATTCATGGTTTTGATTAATCTTCACCAATACCAAAGTGGCAGTTTCGATTTCTGATATTGAAGGTGAACCTATTCTTTTGTCAGATTTATTTTTGAGATTCTGCACAAATCGGAGAATATGTGACATAGATCTGATTAAGTTTGTAAAAGAGGTAAACCTTTTTATAAATTGTATAAACATGTTTGTTGAAATGGACATAAAATTGGAAGAATCTTGTTTCAGTTCTAGCTTTTCGTTTTCAAAATATAACACCCCGAGCTTTGGTGAACACTTTGAGGACATGAAATCAGAAAAATATAAAACTTCTGGTCCATCCCACCATATTTTAATATGATTTATATCTTCAGGCATGCAACCCCTAGATACCAAATCGGAAGGATTGGTTTCTGAACTAACGTGACACCATATGTGAAGTTGCATGTCAATTCTTGTATATCATATCACTCTATTTGCGATGAAAGTTTTTAGTTTATGGGAATTTTAATCCACTGCAATGTTATTTGGGAATCGGAGCATAAAATAACACGATCGAATTTTATTTCCATTGACTCTATCACAGTTGTTACAAGTTTTGAAAGCAATAAAGCGGCGCATAACTCTAAGCGCGGAAGCGAAACGGTTTTCAACGGAGCTACCCTAGATTTGCTACAAAGCAATCGAACAAAAGTAATCCTTGAATGATCTAATTTTTTTATGTAAATACACGCACCGTATGCTCGTTCCGAAGCATCGAAAAAACCGTGTAATTCAATAGAAATGGCATTTTCTAGAACTACACATCTTGGAAAAGAAATTGTACTTAGAATAATCAACTACGTTCTAAATTCATACCATGTCTGACGCAATTTGTCGAAAAGTAGCTCATCCCAACCCGATTTGCATTTCCAAAGTGATTGTATAAGTAATTTCGCGGTAATCAAAATCGGAGAGAGTAGCCCTAAAGGGTCATAAATCTTAGCTAAGTCAGAAAGAACCGACCTTTTGGTAATCTGATCATGAGCATCCATTGGACTAGCATTGAAGATAAATACGTCAGAGTTTGGTTTCCATAATAAACCAAGTGTTTTTATAGATTCACGACCACTCGAATCACTTTGAATCAAAACTTCTCTTTGATTCTCCGGAATTGATTCTAATAATTTAACCGTATTGGATTTATGAAGATTAAATCCTCCACGTGATAACATTTTAATCGGCTGTTGCTGTAATTCTTGTGCCTTATCAATAGAATCAGCACCGCCAAGAAAGTCATCAACGTAACAATTATGAATAGATGCAGACGCTAACGGAAAATTTTGTTTTTCATCAGTTGCCAATTGATTTAAAACACGGGTGGCAAGATATGGAGCCGACGCCGCACATAAGGGTTTTAAGTAGTGTTTAGTCCCAAAAATGTCTAGAGCCTAGAGAAATGCACCAAATTGAGTATTTTTTTTAAATACTCTTTATGAGATTATTAATAAATCGCTCATGAGTATTTTGTCTAAACATTTTTTGTATGCATAGAAATCAGTACATACTCAGACCCAAGAAACGTACTAAATGAGAATAAAATCAAGATTTATAACAAGTGAAAGTGATTTGACTGCTAATTGACAGCTGTCAAGTGTCAATATCGAAAATCTAACTCCATATTTGAACGAAGCGACCGCAAAAAACAATGTGTACCAAATTTTTGAAATAAATATTAAACACAAAAATATATGCTTCAAAGGGTGAAAAAAGTGATGCTTTTTAACGAGTATGTTTTCTATGCATACAAAAAAAATTCAGACAAAATACTCATGAGGGATCTTTTAAGAATCTCATAAAGAGTATTTAAAAAAAAAATACTCAATCTGGTGCATTTTTCTAGGCTCTAGACATTTTTGGGACTAAACACTACTTAAAACCCTTATGTGCGCCGTACCGTAGGTAACCGTAGTTAATTCGAAATTTTGATCTCGCTTACACAACAAATGAATAATGCGAGCTGCACGAATTTTTGAATGTAGATCATTTCACGAGAGAAGGAGAATTGACATCGTTGATGATTTACGGAAATTTAACTATGATCCCACATAAACTTTGGCTTCAAACTTTGCATAGATATTCTGTTTGTAGGTCCGAGCCTAGAACTTTAACTCACTTACACGACAAATGAATTATATGAGTTTCGCGGACTCTCGTAGACACGTTATAAATTATAATTATACAAAATTTATAATTATCATAATACAAACTTAAAGCTGTTAATTAATTAAGTAGCTTTATCAGTACATAATATTTAGCTTAAATAAATAATCTTCTAGTTTTCGTTTCCCTCTATAATTTTCTCGGTAATGCAGTTTTCTAACGCAATTTTGCCCAAAAATGTCGATAATGCAGTTTTATATGATTATCGATTCCCTAACAATATGTTGATAAAGTAGTTTCCCTGCCGAAATTTCAACCGAAATGTCGATAATGTAGTTTTAATATTATTATGAATTCGCCTCTCGATAAGTAGTTTTTCTGAGAAAATTTCGGCTGGAATGTCGATAATGCAGTTTATGTCCAATTTTCTGCTAACTTCAGTGGCATGAATAATACAAATTGTTTATGAATCTGCTGTTTGTGTAGATCTGTGATGAGCCGGTGATGATGTGATAAAATTCCGGATGATGAAATGTTGAAAAGACTGCCAGATGTTGTTGATAAAATTGCAGCACGGAATATAGCAGAAAATTACTGATGAAGCCAACACTATTGGTACAGTTACGAAATTGATGATGAACTTGAAGAAAGTTTGTATAACAAAACACTATCGATGATTCCAGATTAACAACTGTTTTATTATTAAATATAAATTGGTTTCTATAAGACACTGTGGTTTCTCGGTTTGCCAATTATAAATGTTGATTGCTCAAAGGTTCTCAAAAAAGTGAACGAGTTTTATTTATTTTAGTTCTTACTAGAAAAATGGCATATTCTTGTACACTAAATTAATTAATTACAATTTTAAGCTGAACTTAGTTAAGATATTCAAATTTCCAAATATAAAGTACTAACGAGTTTAACTTTACTATGCGCAACCAATTCTAGTACAAATTTTGGTTTACGTAGAGTACTCAAAGTGACATATTCGTGTTGGCAAAGTGTTTACAATTGGATTCCTAATTTATATAAAGATAAGTATAAAAAATATTATTTCTAATTTAAATTTGATAATTAATTACATAAATTTTACTTTCAGATTTATAACAAAGATTCCGGTACAAAAAATATTGATTAAAATTATATAAGGAAACTGGTAAGTATATAATAACATATTTAATTTTTGTTTCTTAAGTTTAATTTTAGGTTGAAACTGGAGAACAGCTGATGAGATCAGTTATAATGATTTGTGTGTAATAAAGTTTAAATCAAAGTTCAAGGTGTTTTGTGTTTTATTCTCACCAACATTCTCCCGCACCTTAA
Source organism: Nephrotoma appendiculata (assembly GCA_947310385.1). Classification (NCBI taxonomy): domain Eukaryota; kingdom Metazoa; phylum Arthropoda; class Insecta; order Diptera; family Tipulidae; genus Nephrotoma; species Nephrotoma appendiculata. Next base: position 55,700,103 of record OX371223.1, read on the forward strand.
GGAATTTTGTTACTTAAGATTTACAGGTAATTTTATTAATTTGTTAACTGGACGTTTCAGTTCGGTTTTCGATGTTTTTAGTGTAACGATGCGGGTGATCCCGTCATTGCCTGGATGAATCGTAATAACTCTACCAAGTATCCATTGACTGGGATATAAGTTTTCTTCTCGTATTAAAACTACATCATTGACTTCGAACTGATCAGTCGTAGATTTCCATTTGATACGTTGTTGTAATGACGTTAGGTAGTCCTGATGCCACCGTTTCCAAAATCCTTGGAGTCGCTGCTGAATATTTTGCCATCTCGATAGTTTCCTTTGTGGTATCTCGTTCAACATTGGCTCAGGAATACATGTCAGAGGTTTTCCAACCAAGAAATGTGCGGGTGTTAATGTTTGTATATCAGCTGGATCGTCGTTAAGTCTGCATAATGGTCTCGAATTCAACAGTGCCTCAATTTGAATTATGAGCGTAGTCATTTCCTCAAATGTCAGGTTTATGTTGGCTACCCTTTTCAAATGATACTTAAATGACTTAACTGTAGCTTCCCATAACCCTCCAAAATGTGGAGCGCTAGGAGGATTGAAGAGAAAAGTGATTCCTTTCTGCAAGAAAAAATCATAAATTAATTGGTTGTTCGATTGATTTATTATCTGGAGTTTAAGTTTCTGGAGTTCTTTGTTAGCCCCAACAAAGTTAGATCCGTTGTCACACCAAATTTTCTGTGGGCTTCCACGTCTTGAAATAAACCGTTTTAGGGCAGCTAAAAACGATTCGGTATCTAAGCTAGCCACTACCTCTAAGTGCACAGCTTTCACTGCCAAGCACACGAAAACTGCCACATACACCTTTTCCACCGGAGAATTATTACGTTTGCTTCTTTTGATATATAGTGGCCCAGCATAGTCCAATCCAGTGTGTAAAAACAGCCGACTTTGATTACATCGTGCTGCTGGTAGATCAGCCATCTTTTGTTCATTCTTGTAAAAGCGGTAACGAATACACACCGTGCAGGATTTTATGCAGCGTTTAATGATGTTTCGTGCTCCAATCATCCAATACTTGTTTCTCACAATACTTAAAACTAATGAATTTCCAGCATGCATGTGCTTGAAGTGAATATCTCGAACAATTTTATCGCACACTATATTATTCTTCGGCAAAATGATAGGGTGCATCGTTGAATAAGGTAAGGAGGATTTTCTTAGGCGGCCACCCACTCGTAATAACCCATTAGAATCTATAAATGGGTCAAGTGACGCTAATTGGTGTTTCGATGATAATATACTTTGTTTTCTGAGAATCGTGAATTCGCTCTTGAATGCAATTTGCTGTACGTTCCGAAATATTACGTTCTCAGCGTCATTTAACTCGGCTACAGTAATTGTGTTATATTGTTGCTTCGTCAATTGTCTTCTTCGATTTGGACTTCCAAATCTCAACATATACACTAATACTTTGCGTATTTTGAGCCAAGATGAGATCCTAGAGATTACGTTTGTAACGATATTGGCTTCGGTGGTCACTTCAGTAAAAACATTTGCATATTTTGACCTTTCTTCGAATGAAAAGTTATCCGCTTCTGTTGGTATCGAAATAGCCTTTGACCAACAAGATTTTGGTTGACTCAACCAATGAGATCCGTGCCACCACAGGGATAATTTTGGCAACGCTTGGGGTTTTATTCCTCTAGTTATTGTATCGGCCGGATTTTGTTTTGAATCGATATGATGCCAATTATGTCGAGGAATAATCTCCAGAATTGCTGCCGTTCGGTTGCCAATGAAACTTTTCCAACGTCGAGGAACATCGGATAGCCAGTGCAGTACTATCATGGAATCTGTCCAGGCGCAGACTTCTATGTCCCTGTAAGACAGAGATGCAACACAAAATTTAATTAATTTGCACAGAAGGACCGCTCCACAGAGTTCCCATCGCGGTAACGAAATTTGCTTTAGCGGAGATACTTTGCTCTTTGCAGTTATAATATTCACGCTAATTTTACCGGACTCGTTAATGCTTCGTAAATACACCACACTCCCATAAGCGGCTTCGGAGGCATCACAAAATGCATGTATTTGAAGATGGGATGTAGTTGTTGATTGTGTGAGACACCGAGGAATTTTAATTTTCTCTAATTCGGGTAACATTTCGTATATAGTCTTCCATGAATTGAGGATATTTATAGGTAACTCAGTATCCCATCCTAACTTCAGCAGCCACAACTTCTGTAGCAACATTTTGAATAAAATTACTGTCGGTGCAAGCCAGCCCAACGGATCATATACCTTAGATGCCATTGACAGTATTTTTCGCTTAGTCCACTTTATGTGCTCAACAGTTTCCTGTATACCTTAAAGGAAAATGTATCTTCTTCTGCATTCCAGATAATGCCGAGTGTTTTGATTGATGAATCGTCTTCAATGAGTTTCGGAATGTTTTGAACTTCGTGCTGGGAAAATGATTTTAAAAATTCCTGCGAGTTGGATTTCCATTTCCTTAGGTTGAAGCCGCTCTCTTTTAAAATTGTATTTATTTGCTCCTTGATCATGATAGCTTCTTGAACACTATCGCATCCGGTGAGCAAATCGTCAATGTAAAAGTCATTGTTAATTGTATATGCAGCATTTGGATAAAGTTTAGTAAAACGTTCGGTGCATTTTTTCAACGTCTTTACTGCTAAATATGGTGCACAAGCAATTCCGTAAGTCACCGTATTTAATTTGTAAGTTTTGATTCGTTCCGTTGAGTTTTCACGCCACAGTATTAGCTGAAAATTGGCGTCATCAGTGTTTATTAAAATTTGCCGATACATTTTTTCTATATCTGCTACGAATGCAATTGCGTGTTTGCGAAATCTTAATAGGATTGTAGACAGATCAGTTTGTATATTTGGACCAATTTCTAAAACATCATTAAGTGATACTCCCGTACTAGATTTGCATGATGCGTCAAATACCACTCTTAGTTTAGTAGTACTGCTGCTTGGTTTTACTACTGCGTGATGTGGTAAATAATACCTGTTTTCGTCTTGTTCTGGAATTCGATCTGGTGGTATATAAGTCATGTGTCCTAAATCGATGTATTCCCTCATAAATGATTTATACAATTCAAAAAATTCGGGTGCTTTCTGAAATTTCCGTTCCATTGCTAACAGTCGTTGCTGCGCTGCTTCGTATGACCTCCCTAGTAGAGGTTTTGGTTCCTTAAATGGAAGTTTCACCATGAATTGACCACTTTCAGTTTTGGTGGTAGTTTGCTCATAAAAGACTTCGCATTTATGAGAAGCATTGGTTGGATTTGTTTGAGACACTACTTCTTCTACCTCTCAAAATTGTTTCAACTCCCCAAACAGGTCTTCATTTGTAACTGGAAAGTTTGGTTCAGAGATTACGTGGAGATTAGTTACATCTGTTGATGAATTGTGACATGATCCTGCTACCAACCATCCGAGTTTTGACGATTGAAGTACGGGGAGCCCATCGATTATTTGTTTATGGGGATTTAAAACTTCAAAAAACACATCAGCTCCGAGTAGTACATCAATTTTGTTAGGTGTATGAAACTGTGGATCTGCTAATTCCAGCTGCAAGTCAGATTGATTGAACTTTATTGGCCTTGACGGTAAAACGTTGGTTATACTATTAATGATATGAGCCGTAACTAAAATGTTATAATTTGGTTCGGTTCGTGAGAGTATGGTCATATCGATTTTCCCTCGTGTTCTTCCAGCTGGTGCCGATGCTAGACCGTAAACCGACAACGATGCGTGATTACGCTTTAGACCTAGGCTTTGAGCACATGTTTCGGTGACGAACGAAGTTTGTGATCCTGAATCCAACAATGCCCAGTTGTATACTGGAGTTTACCGGTGCGTGACATGATGTATATAACTGCTGTTGGTAGCACCGTGGTTATAGAGGAATAGTGTACATGTAGAACCTTTGTGTTAATCTGGTTGTTGAGGTTATTTGAAACCTTTGAAGATTCTTCAGTTTTATGTTCTGAAGAAAGCCGCTCATCTGTTGATTGATCAACAGAACTATGATGTGTTGTAATCTTTGGAGTATACCCTGAAGGAGTTTCAGCCTGACGCTGGTGAAGTAGAGTATGATGTCGCTTGTGACAAATCAAACAGGAAGATTTTGAAAAACATTTCGCACTAGGGTGGCCTTGCTTTAAACAGTTGCCGCATAGACTTTTTTCGGTTACTATTCTTGATCTTGCATCGAACTCCATATTTTTAAATTCGGGACATTTCCTTCACTCGAATCATGAAGTGACGACTTCCAACGAACGAATATTTTTAAACAAGCTTTTGTGCTTTTAATGTTTCTACAGTTTTCGTTTTTCCGTCGACGATCTACATTACAGGAATAAGATGTTTTCAGTGAAGATCATTGCAATTGAATTGTCGAACTGTTTCGGAAGTTTTTGTTGGAATCTTGCTATCATTGAGATTGTCGTAGATGGAAGGGTCTTATTTGTGCTCAATCGAAAATTAATTTGATCAAGTTTGGAAATTGATGGTGTGGAAAACCCACTGGTTGCTATGGCACAGCACTGTTTTACCTGTGCTATCACAAATATCACATGTCCCTAATTCTACTGACCACCGATAATTTCCGAGAACTACAACTTCTCTAGAAATCATTGCGTTGCCTTCTTCAGAGGCAAGAAATTATTTCTCGGTTTTGATTGGTGTTGCAAAGCTTTTGAAAAACCTGACAGATGCGATCACCAAAAATCTAAAACTGTTTAAAATGATCACAAATGACAATAGAAATTGCTTTTAAAATGCTAAAACTGATAAATTTTGTAATGTTTTGTAGATGTTTAAAATTTCCAAAAGCCAAAAATCACTTCGATCTCACAATTTATGGAAAAGCTTAAGTATGAAGATTCATCCCACCCGATCAATCAATCCGTCTGGGCTGTTAAGGTAAACATTTTTTTAGGAATTACTTCCTTCGTTCATTTTGGCAATTTCTTCCAGTGAATCAAAGTTTGGTGTACCTTCGGCCCAAATGAAAAAAATAAAAAGCTCGACTTCGACCAACCAATAATTGTAAACTCCACCCAAATTTTGAAAAAGTGATCAAGACAGGTACAGCGACCTCCCTCTAGGCTATACTGTGGCAGAATCTTTTGTTGAAAACAATCTTTTTTATCAAAAATCGCAGAAAACCAGTCTGGACCGGTATTGTTACAAAATCAAATAAGAATCATCAAGAAAAATGAATCTACAATTAATTATTTCGATAATATGAGCAGTGCGTTTTTGAATATTTCTTTTTTGCCAGACTAAGGTTGCGATTACGATTTGTTTTTCGTGTGCAAATAAATAACAATTGGTGCATATTAGAAATCTTTACTATCTTTCCATTACAAACTAAAAATCTCGCGACGAGGATGGGATTCGAACCCACGCGTGCAGAGCACATTGGATTAGCAGTCCAACGCCTTAACCGCTCGGCCACCTCGTCATGTATCCCAAGTAAACTAGTTGCATTTGTCGTGTTTGATCGTTTATGTTATTTAGCAACGCATTCTTTTGTATCGCTTGGACGAAAAAGAGTTCTCTACCATCGCATTGTAAAGCTTTAAATTTAGGTAATCGAAACAACAACTGTAGACCTAAGCTATACTAGATATTAGAAAAATTATAAAATTTTAATGTTGAACGAACTCAAGACTCCATTGCCATAGATCCATTGCCGCAGATTATTAAAATGTTCAACCTGTTCGAATTTGGAAATTAAACAATTTATTTGGCGGAAAATATTGATGATTCTAGACTGTATTGCACCGGACAATATTAGGGCACTTGTTTCAAAAAGAAGTGCATGATGAAAAGGTTACAACCTTGGGAGAAAATTGGCTTCGCTATTCGAATTTTAAAACTTCATCGCACTCGTGCTTAGAGAAGGAAAATAATTATTAATCCGCCTTATTTAATTTCGGATAGTTGGAGGAAGCTTTACTTCATAAGCAATAATCAGGCCGACAAAAACTTCTCCATTAGCAAATCAAAAGGGATTGGGTCTTACTATAAAAATAGTTTCAAGAGAAAAATACTACCTATAGGAGCTAAACCGTTAATTTGTAATTAAAACTTCGCCCAACGCGCTATCAAACCCCTTGACGTATAGATTCCAAAATATTTTCATTGTTCAAGCCATTCTAGTAATAACATAGATACAGACTTCCAGGTATTTAGTCGGACGGACTTTTTTTGCTTGTTGGGTTCAAAGACCTTCAAAACCTCGAGAAAAGTGATTTTGATTCTATTTGATTTTTTGTCATTTTCACCAGGTTTTCAATTACTTCGCACAATCAGCCGAAATTTAAACGTTATAATGTAGGTCCCTCACCTCTCAGTGGCAATTGTAAAATTGTTATCGGAATGCTGAAACATTTACGAGAAATATGTAGAAGTATGATTACGATACTGCTTTCGTAATAATACTTTTACATGTAGGCAACACACCACGGAACCATTGTGGTTCAAACGGCGTGGGTCTTATAATAAGAAACTGGCCGCCGTTTTACACATCTCTCAATGACCAAAAATTTAGAAGTAGTGGCTTGCAGAGTAATAATGGCAGGCTCAAATATCACATCATTGGCTATTACAACTTAACTCAACTGATGTCCGGTTTTCCTAGATCCTTAGTTTTAGTATGGAATTTTAACACATACAGTTCCGTATGGAGATAGCTTTCGGAATTCAATATTGATGATTTATATGGCAGTAAGACATTTTCGCAAAGAAATGGTAGAAGACAGAGAATCGTTTTGCTAACCGGGCAATTATATGACAAATTCAATTAGAACAACCCGTTGATAACATATAGTAGAGCAATATACATCAGTTTTAACATAGACAGCTAGTTCCATATTGGCGTTGACGTTGGCTCAGCCCTTAAAGAAAATAGTACCTTAGTTGTCAGCCGAGATCAATACTGCTAACAACTAAACCCGTTCTAGAGCCAAGCAAATTATAAGACAAGCGAACAAAGTCTTGGATAGAATTGCGGGGCTCAATAGTCTAAAAACATCTTTTGAATATTTTCAACACAATCTGGCCCAAGGAACAACCAAAAGTTAGGTCGCCTAAATAAATCGTCCTATTTCACTCATTAAGAAAGATAGTAAGGTAATGGAAAGCATGGTCAACGAGATACTTAATTAGAAAGCAAATAGAAGCTGAATTGACGCTATCCAGATCCTGAGGAAAAGCTGCAGTTGAAGAACTCCAAGGTTCACCCTACACTTCTTGCATATTTTTCGATATCGATAAAGCTTACGAGAGAGAACTAATGTTCGTCAACTTTTACACAGTAAGACCGGTTCCTGCTTAACAGTTACACTCTTACTGGTAGCATAACCGATTTTACAAACTACGTTTTCGTCAGATCCAAAGTCAAATTCTTGGTATTCGCAGACCACACAGAACCACCGAACGTTATGCAAATTTGAATTCTAGACAAAAGAAACAAAAGCCCCATTGTTCTCTAAATTTTTTTTACCAAAGAAATACAGCTAATGACCTTGGACTTGAAATAAGGAGAACAATTTAAAATTTGAAATATGGAACATATTCAACTTAACCCGCCCGGGAGCCTCGTCGGTCACAGTCGCCACGGATTTACCTAAAGGTTTAAGAAACAACTTCGATAGGCACGAGTTTGGAGTTGATTCTCTATTCAGCAATCGTTTATACCAATTCGTAACAGATTTTAGTTCCATAAACAAACAGATCTGCATACCTCAATGGAAGTGAGATCAGAACATGCCAATAGGACACTTGGTGGTAGCCAGCACTTTTCAAGCGAATTCATAAAAGCACCACGTATTAGGTGAACAAATAAATTTCCGACCTTTTTAGATAGGTGTCGTTAGTATCACTGCTTGCATATTATTCAATCGGGCAATACATGTTTTTTGGAGGTTAGATGTCACGCTTAAATAATTACTAGTGACATTTGTTCAAAGCGTAAACAATAATTATTTTCATGTAATTGAAGATGTCGAATTTTGTGCCAAAAAACAACATTTGCGGGAAGTTTTATTTCATTATTTTTTGTTGCAGCGGAAACAAATCGTTTGCTTGTGGAAGTTTACGGTGAACATGCGCCATCGAAAACAACATTCAAAGAGTGGTTTCAACGATTCAAAGTTGGTGATTTTGACGTAAAGGGTGATTTTTTTGTGGTTAGGATTTTCATGCATTAGTATTTGACAGATCACGCGGGATTTCAGACAAGGTGTCAAAGAGAAAGATGCTCAGTATGCTTTGACATTTCATAATGAATAGACTTACTAACGAGCAACGCTTGCAAATAATTGAATTATATTACAAAAATCAGTGTTCGGTTCGAAAAGTGTTTCGCGATTTACGTCCGATTTATGGTCTACATAATCGACCAAGTGAGCAAACAATTAATGCGATTGTGACCAAGTTTCGCACTCAGTTTACTTTATTGGACATTAAACCAACCACACGAATGCGTACAGTGCGTACAGAAGAGAATATTGCGTCTGTTTCTGAGAGTGTTGCTGAAGACCGTGAAATGTCGATTCGACGCCGTTCGCAGCAATTGGGTTTGTGTTATTCGACGACATGGAAGATTTTACGCAAAGATCTTGGTGTAAAACCGTATAAAATACAGCTCCTGCAAGAACTGAAGCCGAACGATCTGCCACAACGTCGAATTTTCAGTGAATGGGCCCTAGAAAAGTTGGCAGAAAATCCGCTTTTTTATCGACAAATTTTGTTCAGCGATGAGGCTCATTTCTGGTTGAATGGCTACGTAAATAAGCAAAATTGCCGCATTTGGAGTGAAGAGCAACCAGAAGCCGTTCAAGAACTGCCCATGCATCCCGAAAAATGCACTGTTTGGTGTGGTTTGTACGCTGGTGGAATCATTGGACCGTATTTTTTCAAAGATGCTGTTGGACGCAACGTTACGGTGAATGGCGATCGCTATCGTTCGATGCTAACAAACTTTTTGTTGCCAAAAATGGAAGAACTGAACTTAGTTGACATGTGGTTTCAACAAGATGGCGCTACATGCCACACAGCTCGCGATTCTATGGTCATTTTGAGGGAAAACTTCGGAGAACAATTCATCTCAAGAAATGGCCCGGTAAGTTGGCCACCAAGATCATGCGATTTGACGCCTTTAGACTATTTTTTGTGGGGCTACGTCAAGTCTAAAGTCTACAGAAATAAGCCAGCAACTATTCCAGTTTTGGAAGACAACATTTCCGAAGAAATTCGGGCTATTCCGGCCGAAATGCTCGAAAAAGTTGCCCAAAATTGGACTTTCCGAATGGACCACCTAAGACGCAGCCGCGGTCAACATTTAAATGAAATTATCTTCAAAAAGTAAATGTCATGGACCAATCTAACGTTTCAAATAAAGAACCGATGAGATTTTGCAAATTTTATGCGTTTTTTTTAAAAAAAAGTTCTCAAGCTCTTAAAAAATCACCCGTTAAAGACAAAAAACGTGAAGGCAGACCAAGAAAATTTGAAGATACAGAATTAGAAGATTTGCTTGATGTGGACCCTTGTTAGACTGAAAAACAATTGGCAGAAGAGTTGAATTTTATATGCAATGAGATTGGTTCAGAAGCTGGAAAATTGGGTGCCACACAAATTGAAAGAAAGGGACATGGAACGTCTGAAAACCATGTGTGAATTGTTGCTTCAACGACAACAAAGGAAGGGGTTTTTGCATCGGATCATCACTGGGGATGAAAAAAGGATCCATTATGACAATCCAAAGCACAAACCAGCGTGGGTCAAGCCAAGTGAACCAGGCCCGCCGACGCCAAAATCAAATATCCATGGTTCGAAGGCGATGTTTTGTATTTGGTGCGATATGAAGGGTGTTGTCTATTATGAGCTGCTGAAAGAGCGTGAAACCATTACGGGCCATGTTTATTGATGACAACTGATGGCTTTAAAGCAAGCTCTAGCTGAAAAACGACCGGAATGGGACAAAAGGCACAATGATTATTTTGCAACATGACAACGCTAAGCCACATGTTGCTATATCTGTCAAAAATTACTTGGACAGGCAGAACTGGGAAATTCTACTCCACACGCCGTATTCACCAGACATTGTTACCTCTGATTACTACTTGTTCCGGTCGATGCAATCAGCCCTGGCACAGCAGCACAATCAAATGAAAACGTCAAAAAATGTTTCGATGACTGGATCGCCTCGAAACCACCAAACTTCTTCCTTCGGGGAATCCGTTTATTGCCTGAACGATGGGCAAAGGTTATAGCTTCCGACGGAGCAAGACAAACTTCGAAGCTAGCATATCAAAAACCCTAGCCAGCCAACCATTACCGTATTCTATGGAAGAAGATTGGAACATACTAAAATTGGTGATAAAAATATAAAACACGAAAACGAATCCTCTTTCAATCAACAAGGCAGTCACATAACAACTACATGTTTGCGAGAAAGTACTCCAACCGACTGTGTCAAGCTAAAAACTGGAGAGTTACAAATCCGGCTGGATTGTATAACAACTATCGAGAAATAACTTTTCACAACAACGGCTACAAGGATTTGGCCAACGTAGTTTCTATTAAGCTATCAATTTACAGCGAGCGCATTTTGGGCGACTATACCAGTGCGGTTTTTGTTCACGCACGTCAAAAGCTGACCAAACGTTTTCTCTGAGGTTCGTGTTAGAAAAAGTCTATTAAAAGGACTTCCCTGTACGTTTTCTAATCATAGATTTTCAAGAGGCGTAAGAACGCTATACGGAGTGTATTGTCACATTTGAAGATTCCTTCAAAATTGGTGACTATATGTGCAAAGTATAAATGGATGGCTTTAAAAGCAAGGTGTCATTTGAGGACAAGCTCTCGAACACTTTCAAAAATTGTAACATGAAGAGTGGCGCAAGGAGGCCCAATAGCTCAAATTCCATTTAGCTTTAATCAAATATTGCCGTTTTTGAGAAGGTGCAAATTAGTGCGTATGATGAAAGATTCTACTAAGGAAAGGGACACGTATCAGAAATGATCTGATCTGCATTGCTGTAATTGGAACAATCAAATCATCAAGGTTTATATGGCTCAGACATGTTCTACCTAATAATCTTATCACGAAAATGGACATGGGATCGGCACCAGCGAAGGCAGGACGTCGAATGAGGCCTCCTATTCGGTGGATAGACCAAATCATTGTTGAGGCGGCCAAAACTTTCACGGGATGTAGCGCTAGCAAAGAAGCAGAATACCAAATTTTGTGGCGAAACTTGCCGTTTCAGAACCAAAGCTGGACACTGTTAGTACTAATAGATTTCTCAAAGCATATTAACAGTGTAATAAATTCCAAAGCACTAAGAATGGTGGCTGCACTCAACCCAAAAGAGATGTTGACGGGGTTTCAATAAAACCCATAAAATCACGTAACGGGGGCCGTATTCTTCAAATCGGTTGGAATTTTCCCAACCGGAATATAATTTGATTGATTGAATTGATTCACCTAGTTGGGATTTTTCCTTCAGTAGGGGGGAAAAGTTGTGTTTCTTAATTTAAAAAATGAAAAGACATTTAGAAAAATTATTAAAGTAGCCAACGAGAGAAATTTCTACCGACTGCAAGAATACGGTCCAGGATGAGAGTAGGGGAAATTATGTGTATCAAATAATGACCACTATCCAAATTCTGACCCGTGAGCCCGCTAAACAGTAAGGTAACGTTAATTGCACTGGCCATCATCCCCGGTAACGGATCCGAATCCAGAGCGAGGCGAGTTAAGAAATTTCTTCAAGAATTATTTTAAACAAGCACCTATATAGTATATACTTTCGAATGCTCATCACTCCACAAAGTGTAAAGTATGTGAAGTTACCCTAGAATTTCAGATTAACAAAATAATAATCAATAAAATTGACTAAATATCGAGGAATAATGTTTAATTTCAAATTAAGGCAATATGAAGTATTCCCACCATTGATTGCAATCACTTCATGAAGACGCTGTGGAATGGAATTCACGAGATTTTCTAGCATTTGTGTTGGAATTTGATCCCATATATTTTTTATTGCAGTGAAAGTTTTATTTGGCTACCTTCCAATTTCTACTGCCATGTTTTGCTTTAAATAATTCCACATATTATTCTATATTGGGTTTAAATCCGGACTTTGCGGTGGCCAATCAAGTGTTTGTTGATCCAAATCTCTTAGAAACCTCGTGATGATTTTACTTTTGTAAAGTTTGTTTGCCCGTTCAACAGTTCTAAGTACGAACTAGTAGTTACCTTTTGAGGTAGCATTATATACCTCACCGCATTAACACGAGGTATTAAAACTGGTCGATTTTTTTTTTTCGAGGTCGAATAAAAATATTTTTTACCGTAGGTTCCTTCGAAACTAAAACACGAATCGTCTTCCACAAAATATTACGCTAAAACTCCACAGGCTTGACTGGTAGGTGTGTGCAAACTTAAGTCGCGTCCTCTTATTTCTTTGCGTTCCGAACGAAGCTTTTTTTGAATAGTATAGGCTTTGACATTTGCCTCGTGCAGTTGTGGTGCGCCGAAAATAAATTTTTGGGCTCAAACTTTTTTTATTTTTTATTTTTAGATCTATGTAAATACAAGTATTCTAGCCCAAAACAAATCAGTAGGCTTAAGCTTTTTTATTTAGGCATTAAGCAAAATTTCAAGCCCTATCTTTAATTCTTTAGCCTTAGGCTCAAATTTGGGATTTTTTCTTGCGATGCACAAATAATTTTGTGATTTTGTTTTGCTTTTGTTTTTAATGAAATCATGAATATTTTTTAATTTTTTTCTAATCAAATTTATATACATAAAAGTCAAAAGATCTCAGAGACTATACGGCCGATGGACATGAAACGTTGACACAATATGTATCCTCGGCAAGGAGATGGTTGGAGGGTGTCGCACGAGTCGCACTACCAAATAACACAACCCATTAACCGATCGTCTTGAAATTTTGATCGTGTATAAGTTGTATGCCCAGAACCAACCTTATAATATTTTTGAAGGGGTTGAACCCCGTGGTCTAGGGATCCCGGTACAAATTTATCCAAAACACTACCAAATATTGCGAACCGCTCAACTGATTGTCTTGAGTATTTGACCGTGTATAAGTTGCATGTTCAGAAATAACCTTACGATATTTTTGAATGGCTTGAACTCCGGGATCTAGGGGCCCCGATACAAATTTATCTAAAACACTACCAAATATCGCGATCCGCTCAACCGATCGTCTTAAGATTTTGACCGTATATAATTTGCAGGTCCAGAACCAACCTTACGATATTTTTGAAGGGGTTGAACCCTGTGGTCTAGGGATCCCGGTACAAATTTATCCAAAACACTACCAAATATTGCGAACCGCTCTACTGATTGTCTTGAGTATTTGACCGTGTATAAGTTGCATGTTCAGAAATAACCTTACGATAATTTTGAAGGGGTTGAACTCCGGGATCTAGGGGCCCCGATACAAATTGATCTAAAACACTACCAAATATCGCAAACCGCTCAACTGATCGTCTTAAGATGTTAACCGTATATAAGTTGCATGTCCAGAACCAACCTTACGATATTTTTGAAGAGGTTGAATCCTGGGGTCTTGGGGCCCCTATACAAATTTTTCCAAAACACTACCAAATATCGTGATCCGCTCAACCGATCATTGAAACTTTGACGGTGTATAAGTTACATGTAGAGAACCAACCTTACGATATTTTTGAAGGGGTTGGACTCCGGAGTCTAGAGGTCTCGGTACACATGTATCTAAAATCAAAAAAAAGTTTAATTCTTTGACGAAAATGAGTTAAGGAAAACGATTATAAGAAATTAGAGGCATGCTTGAATCCGATGCGTCAAGAGGGCTCTCCTTATAAGTAGCCACAACATTCATCCAATTGGTTTCCAATAGTGGATAGGAATTTTATACCAACGAGCAGGGTTTTATAATTTTTTTGAAGGGATCGAGTTTCGGGTTGGGGTCTGGTGCCCCTACAAATATTTTCCAAAATAATCAAAAATGGCATTGCAGATTAATCGATCTAAAATATTGGAGCCCATATAAACAATTTATCTGTATAAGGATGTAATCGTCAGCGGAATTGGGAATCGAATCACTGTTGATCCTGAAATATTGTACGAAACGAATTGCGTTATAAATCATTTGAATAGATCCGTTTAAATAAATTGATGGACTCAAAAAGATATTTATTAATTTAAAATTAATTAATTTGAATTTAATAATTAATTTTTTGCAATTTTGAAGCTGGTTTTGACATCAAATAAATGAAATAAAAAATAATATTTTAGACTAAATATTCGACTAACTCGATTTTCTAATTATTTTAATAAATAAAAATTAATATAAAGAAGTTAAAATATATAATTTCCATATGATTTTAAAAAGCAATCCATGCATTCGATCCAAACTTATTTAAAATAGTCGCCAAAAAAATGATCCATGAACCATGCGGACCATACCCAAAAACACATTTCAAGAAACCATCACTGGCAACGATCGTTATCCACTCTATCGACGAACATTCGACAATTATAAAATTACGAAAGAACGCCATCGACATCGATAATCGCTGGGTTGTTGACCGCATTCGCCATTGCTCTCCAAAACATACAAAGCTCATATTAATGTCGGATATTGCAATTCGGTCAAATCGATCAAATATATCTGCAAATATATCTATACGAAGATTCGGGCATGGCTGTCTTTGCATTGACCAACAGTAACGATGAAATCACGAGATACCAAATGGAATGAGGCAGTTTGGCGAGTTATGGCTTTTCCAATACATGAACGTCATCCAACAGTTCTTTATTTGGCTGTTCATTTGGAAAATGCCACAACATTGAGAGCATTCTTCACATTAAACCAAAATGATGAATTCGCTAGGACCTTGCGAACTCAGAGGTTCTATGGAACGCAACAAAAATGTCAAAGGCGGAAACAAGGAAAAGCTGTAGAAGGATACAACAGTTTATTATCAACCGATGCATTGAGTAGATTATTCACCGTTCATCCCGACAATGCAGAATGCTTTTACTTGCGATTATTGTTAGTGGATGTACGTGGACCAGTCTCGTTTCAACAATTGAAAACAGTGGTGCTAAATTTTGCTAAAATTATCAAAAGCATGCTAAAAAATAAACTGGAACATGATACACATTGGGATACATCACGAGCGGACACATAAATCCAATCGCACCAAATGAGCACATTATTTTCCATCATTTTTACAACTTGCTTCTCACGTCTAATCCGAAAAATTTGTGAGAACAATAAAAAGATCAAATGAGTGACAACACAACAACACAAGCATGCATTTCTCACCGGAAATATATAATGAAGCGCTAATCAGGAGTGAGGACAAGTGTTTGTCAATCGTCAACAAAACGTCCGTCCGATTAGCAGACGCTGTATACGATCGAGATTTGCACAGAGAGCAGCAATTTAATGTCAATGAGCTACAAACATTAATTCAAACAAATCTACCAAAACTGACGACATAACAACACAATGCATATAATCGCATTATGAATTTGATTTCACAACAAATCAGGCAATACATTTCCGTTTTCATTGATTTTGGTGACCATTCGCTCACAAAATAGCATTGCTCCGTCGCACTTTCCATTCAAATCGCCATTGAACATTCAATTTACTGAGTCACCCAAAAGTAACACAAAAAAGAATTCAGCAAAGGGAAAACTGGCCCACAAAAAATCTTTCAAAGCAATCAATCGGACGCTCTAAGATTTAAGAGGTAATATAGAGCCATTCGGAGGTGCACACATTTTGTTGGTTTGGGATTTTCGTCAGACTCTACCAGCTTTATCATGTTCCACACTAGCCGATGAACTAAAAACATCTTTCAAATCATCTGTTCCATTCAAAATCAAATATTTGGCAATTCTACAACGTACAAGTCAGTTGATTGCATCATGAACCAAGAAGAAGTTGCCAATTAACCGGTTGAATTCATTAATTCACTTGATGTGCCAGGATGAGCACTACCCTAATTGCCTATTTGATATTGAAAATTGGTGCACACATCATTATGCTTCGAAATATCGATCCGCCACGACTGTGCAATGGCACCAGGCTTTCAGTTAAAAAATTGATGAATAACATTATCGAGGCAACAATATTGAATGGCAAATTCAAAGACGAACATTTCTTATTTCCGCGAATATACTAATGATACCGACCGATTCAACCGCCATTCAATTTTAAAAAATCGCAATTTCCAGCGCAACTCGCATTTGCAATAACCATTAATGACAAAGTTCATGCTTCTCACATGAAAGCTTCTATACGTGGCCTGTTCTCGCGTCGAAAAACAAGCCAATTTATTTATGTACGCACCAAATGGCAAAACCAAAAATATTGTTTATATGTTCGTTCAATAAAAAACACACAAACTTACCCAAACCGTAAATACCCTTCGCTACAAAAAGGCTTTGCAGCGCACGTCGGGTATCCACTAGTACAGAATAAATGTCATCTCAAAATTTAAAATTTCCCCAGTGATTTGTTAAATTTTTGTGATGCACAAATAATTTTGTTAAGGACTGTACGGTTGGTCTTAGAAATTTATTTTATATAAGGTGACCTTCATGTTATATCGAAATCAGATACGATTCATAGTGTCAATCCATGCTAGCGAAGTTTATCTAAACGGCTGGTGCTACACGAGATTTTAATTTCTGGTTTCAAACTAAGTCGTAATAGATTTTTTATTGTTAATTTAAACCTTTATATTAAATGAAAACACCTAATTTTTTATATTATTTTATTCTGTTCTCTCGAAAATAAAATTTAAACAAAAATCTACATCTCAAAAATGCCCTTAAATTTTTTTATTTTCATTTCTATTTTTGTCATTTCGGATTCACGGACAAACATTTTATGTTGCACAATTTTTGTCCGTGAATCCGAAATGACAAAAATAGAAATGAAAATAAAAAAATTTAAGGGCATTTTTGAGATGTAGATTTTTGTTTAAATTTTATTTTCGAGAGAACAGAATAAAATAATACAAAAAATTAGGTGTTTTCATTTAATATAAAGGTTTAAATTAACAATAAAAAATCTATTACGACTTAGTTTGAAACCAGAAATTAAAATCTCGTGTAGCATCAGCCAACTAATTCAAAAAATACAACAACAAAAACTTATTGTAATAGAATTGGTGCAAGTAAGCATTCAGGCGAATTTAAAATGTGTAGTGTAGACGAGATGTGATTTTTTAATTAGCTTTAGGTACATTCCAAAACCATTTTAAGTATTTTTTAAGCATTTAGCATGAACTTCAGTGACATTGGTAGACTGTCTAAACACAAACGAATGTCCCTAGTAAATTATATGATTTTTTAATGAGTCTGAGAGGGTGTCCAATGAGATTGATGCGCTAGAAAATTAATTAAATTTTGTTCGGGTTTTTCCGGAAGTTTCCGAGTTTCTCCTGGAAATTGGGAACACAGCAAAAAAAAAAGATTTTGGCTCAATCTTTTTTCTTCTCAACCATTCTCAACTGATTTTTCCAGAAGTTTCCAAGTTTTCCACTCTGATTTTCAAATTTTTCTCTTCTTAAAGACCATCTGGATCGGATACGTGCTAAATCTCGTACAAAAATATAATTTTTTGGTTTTCCGATTTTCCAAATTTTCCGGCTTTTCCGATGGATTTTCTCAAAATTTTCTTGCGTAAGAACCATCTCCTGGAAATTGGGAATACAGCACAAAAAGATTGAGATAAATCGGTTCAGCCGTTCTCAACTGATGCGCTAGAAAAAAAAAAAGCATTCGAGTTTTTCCGGAAGTTTCCGACTACGATTTTCCAATTTTTCGCTTCTAAAAGACCATCTGCATCAAATACGTGCGAAATCTTGTACAAAACATCGTTTTTCGATTTTCCGAATTTTCCGACTTTTCCGGTGGATTTTCCCAACAATTTCTTTCATACAAACCTTGTCCTGATACTTACAAATACAACAAAAAAAAAATCAGCTAAATCCGCCGAGCTGGATATGCTTGGACAGTCTACCAATGTCACTGAAGTTCATGCTAAATGCTTAGAAAATATTTAGAATGAGTTTGGAAAAAAATTACATTTTAAAATCGCATGGGACACCCGGTCAGATCCATTAGAAAATTATATAATTTTCTAGGGACACTCGTTTTTGTTTAGACAGTCTACCAATGTCACTGAAATGCTTATAAAATACTTAAAATGACTTTAGAATGTACCTAAAGCTAATTAAAAAATCACATCTCGTCTACATTACACAATTTAAATTCGCCTGAATGTTTACTTTCACCAAACTAATACAATAAGTTTTTGTTGTTGCATTTTTTGGATTAGTTTGGATAAACTTCACTAGCATGTCAATCCTAACTCACGCAAGACCTTGAAATCTTAGTCGTAGGTCGTGGACCTTATATGTCTAAACAATATCAAACGAGATATTTTAAATATATTAGTCCGTTGGGGGAAGGGGGGGGAGGCAGTATGCTATATAACTAGTATTGCCTGTTAAACATTTTTACTTTTTCTGGGACTAAGGTAAATCCGCACTCTTTTTAATTTGCCATATGAAACATAACGACTGGGTGGCCGAGTGGCTAAGGCGTTGGACTGCTAATCAAATCGTTTATTCAGCTGCGAGCAGAACACTTCTAAATACGATAATTAGTAAATTCTTAAGTTCGATTACGATTTTTTTACGAAATACTGAACGAAAATCTCACATGTTGATTTTCTAGTATAACTGCGCACCTTTGCCACCCATTAGACAATATTAACTAATAAAATTTGCATTCGTGACGTCATTTTCTTTTATTAGTTTCTGTTTACAAAATAAAATCTCGATACCAATTTTTAGAAACGCTAATGATAATAATTAGTAAACCAGTATAACAGACAATGTCTGTTAAGTTAACGTATTAATAACAAGCGCAAACCAAAGTGACATTCAAGGTCCCTTACAAAAATTGTTGTTATAGTTTTTATCGTGTACGTATTAAGCAGTATAATCAACCTTTTAATACGAACATGCTAGGCTTGATCTTGAATTTGATTACTTGCCCCGTAATAAATTACACTCTAAGACGCTTTATTACGAAACTGGCGCACACTCCTATAATTTAAATTTCTCAAGCTATATTCAAACAAACAGACAATTAAATACAAATTTATACGTTTTATGGGAAAAACCAGAACCTATTTGTCTTGATAAACTTGAGATTTGACTGTAAATGCGTTCAGGTTTTCTATTTTATGGAATTGCTTTGTTTTCAAATGATACAGTCGAAAAGTCATTATGTGGGGAAATTACGCATTTGCATTTAGTATTCACTAACGATGTGCGCTTGCCCAGTAAACCATTTGTAGAATTTTGTAAGGAATTTGGGTGCACATCATAAAGCTAACTGTATTTTCTAACCTCTAATTGACACTAATTGCAATTTTAAACAATACAATAAACGTAATTTTTTTATGTACAGTAGAACGATACAACAATTTTGAAAATGCGTTGTTAGTTCAATTTTCATTTTTGTCAAAGTTTATAATTAGTGATTTTAGGTGCTTACGACCTTGGTTTAGCTAAAGATTTATAGATGTTCAAAAATCTACTCTTCATTAAATTGGCGTTTCAAGCCAATGTTCTAGAATTTTTGGAAACATTTTAAAAGTCAATACAAGTTGGAACTTGGTGATTCTCGTTATACGAGAATATACGTTATTATTTAAACATTTGTTTAAATTTTATTGAGAAGCCGCCACATCATAAGTCGCCAAACATTTTGCTTGTCCGAAATAATCGTAACGGTATAACGGCACAAAACATATACACTAAAAAACACAGGTCATAAGATACAAATATACATTACCGCTATTCCTTAATTTACTTTTGCGTCTGCATATTTGTTTGTCCGTAAAATCTTGCAACAGATTTTTAAACCACTTTTCGGCTAGCTAGAGAGCTCAAATTTTAAGTGGAGGTCTATGCCAGATGACAATGCATGTATCAATCATTTGGTTACCGCTGCACTTATTTTTAGTAGCCGTTTTGAATATTATTTTTTGAAGTGGAGATCTAGTTCACATGGTGGACAATAGATGGCGATGACTGTATTGAAATTTTAAGTGTACATATAGTGCAATCTAATGAATATCAGGGAACGAGTTGGACTGTAACCTATAAAATGCAAACAAACCAGTTGTTCCCTGATTTAGTGGAATTTTGGTGAATAAAAGTGGAATTATACGAAAAGGAAGTAATTTAAATGAATAATTAAACAAAAAAGAAGGAAAGAAAGTGAAGAAAAGTGAAAAAATTAGAAAAAAAAGAGAAAAAAAATAAGTTCAAGAGCTCCCAAATAAGCTTCCGAGAAACAGTGCTCAGGCTGTTGTTATTGTTGTGACAGAGGCATTCGAGAACCTCAAAATCAGAGGAAGTTTTATTCTCACGCAAAAGAGGAAACGCAGCGTTTGAATGGCTCATTACTAACAATATGCTCTAGTGAGATGTAACGATCAAGCGTGAAGCGCCACTCTACAAACAAGACATTGTTCGGGTGATAGCTTCATTGCAGCAGCAATTGGAGCCATAGCAACAATTTAAATTTTAATTTAAATTTTCTCACCAAGGCATTTGACAACAACTTCTATCAATCGGAACATTGAAAGCGATTCGATCGAGGCTGGATAATTGAAGCTCCGAAATTTAAATGTCATTAAGCGTATGATTATATAATGTTTGACAAAGTCGACTTGTTTTAGTATTCTGAGAGATTACTACAACCTGGGAGATTAAGAGAGGTGAGTGTCAATATCCCAATTGTAAAGAAATTCTAATGAAGATGTAATTTGACAAGATTTCGATAGTTCAATTTCTTCCAAATTCTTTGAATCACACGGCACTCGAAAAATTCAAGTTTCGGCATTTTCTTGTTAATTTAATTTTTCAATTGTTTTGAAGTTATTTCTGTTTTTTTGTAAGTGATAGTTGACCGTTTTATTTATTTTTTTTATTTTATTATGCTCAAGATCTCCAAGTTAAAGAGCTGATAGGAAGGGTGCACTCTCTAGAGATGAAAGTCGACGTTCAGCTCGAAGAATTTGAAGGACAAATAAGGTAGAGGGATGAGGAAGAGGAATTTTAAAACCTCCGACATTCGATGGTCTGATCCTATTTGAGAATTTTAAAGTGCAGTTTCAAGCGGCAGTGTAGCACAATAGTTGGGCCACAGAGGAGCAGCTCAACGTACTGTATTCGAAACAACAAGGAGCTACGGGCGGGTCATGACTGAGTTGAAACCAAGATACGGGCAGTTTCCAAATAACTCCAGAACAAGCGGCGACTACGTGGGGAAAGCCTGTCAGACCTAGAGAGAGAATTAACGAAATTTACGCGTCGGAATTTACGGACTAACAGTGGACGTGTTTATCAATGCGTCAAGCACGACCGTCTGAAACTTCATTTAAGAACCAATATTAAAAGTAAAAGCACGAATGAAATATTATCGAGAATATCAGACAGCTAGAGCAAGTGTAGCCACTGACACAGTAAAGGTGCGCAAGCTAGATAAAACAACATCAAACGTCAAACAAGATGCTTTAGGTGCGAGAAGTTAGGTCACTAACATGAGAACTGGCGAATGAAACAGACACCGGAAATAGAGGACACGACACAGAAAAGACAAGAGGCAAACATTTGAGTCTAGCTCGGAGAGTATAAGTCTAGAGGAACCGATTGGTTTCGCGGGAGTTTCCAGTACGATTGTTGACAGTTTACAAGAAATGGGGAAAAATTCAAAAACTTGGAAGGTGGGTCTTACATGTGTTGACCGAACACAACATAGGCCTGTGACTAGGTTTTATTTCATAATTTAATTTACAATGTTTTATTATAATAATATTTAAACACACGTCTTACGTGTTGGAGAGGTATAGCTAAAATCTAATTATTAAATGTTTCGTTCCTACGGGGTTGTAAAGGACGTAGAATGTATCCGTTTTGAAAATTAAAATTTAGTCTTTGGAATGTCATGAGGCTATTGATGGGTGCATATTGTTAAATTGATTTCGATTTACTCATCTGATGAGCTTTTAAAATCCCCTTTGTTACACACAAAATTGCAGCTTTTAACGTTCGTTGACATCGGTCAATGATGCCGATACATGCAGGGTTATATGCTTTCGTTCGTTTGTGTTGAAATCGTTATACTTTGGAAATTTTAATAAAGAGAACAGATTCGAACTGGGTACCTCTGACGGTCGTGATGCTTGAAGGAACGCCAAATCGACTTAAGCAATTGTTAAGTAGAGCATCGGCAATCGGATGTTTGCAATTTTAATTGCTTCAGACTATCGTGTGTACCTATCAATAATCATAAGGCAATGAATTTTGTCTTCACACGGTGGTAGAGGTCCAATAATGTGCCAATTCTACTCAACGTGTTTGGGAACTTTACATTTTTGACAAACAATACAGTTCCTTGCCCACATGCGTATTTCTTTTGTGATTGCAGGTCATATGAACTTTTTCGTAATTTATATTTGTTCCGGGATGTGATGAATTATGATAAGAATCAAAAATTTGCCATCGGGATGGTTTGGAAAGAAATGGACGTTGATTGCCATTTATTTATTTATTTAAAGAAATCTATTTTGTAATATACATGTATGATTTCAGATTATTTACAGTTATAGTTAAAATTATATTAAAACAACAAAAAACTTTAAAACACAAATAAGCTATAAACCAAATTTTGGTTTAAACAATTAAAAAATTTAGAAATAGTCTTTAAGGATATTTTTAAAGTTGTCCTTTGATAAGTTGAAGTCAAATAGGTCGTCGATTAAGTTGAAAGATTTAGACATCCTATATCCTATTCTAGATGTTACATAAAATGCTTTTGTCCGACCCAAATATTGGTAATTTTTGAAAATTTAAATTTAGATTTGAATCGAACTCTCTTCCCTCAATAAAATTTTTAGAGTGTTTGATTGCTGCATGTGCTACTAGTAATTCTCTGTCGTATGTGCTATAACGTATTTCACCCACTTGTAACTTACGTGAAAAGAAAAATAAAGGTTCCCGCAACCTTTTTCTGAAAGCGGCTGTAATACTGCTCCTACAGCTAAATTAGACTTGCCAACAAATATTGCGAACTTCGCATTTTGAATCGGATATGCTAGTTGAGTACATTTTGCTAATTTCGATTTGCACGTTTCGAATGCTTTAGATATTACATCAGTCTAAGGAATTTTTGATTTTTTTTTTCGAACTTTTAAAAATTCATAAAGAAAGCTTGGGCTGGTGCTGCGTTATCTACAAAAAATTCTGTAATAATAATTAATCATTCCCAGGAATCTAAGTAAATCATCGATGGTTTTTGGTTTTGGAAATTTCGAAACCTATAATTCATTTTTGGCGAATTCACGTTTATTCAAATTAATGACAAGACCGGCCTCGTTTAATTTTTGGAGACCAATATGTGCGTGTTTTAAGTATATTTCCATATTTTTTGATGTTATGAGTAGAAACGCCATTAACAAATACGCCAACGAAAAATGCTTTTGACGATGTATTTGTGGCAGACATATCAACAGATACGCCATCAACATCCAGATCGTTTAGGAAAAATAATAAAGAATGTAATAGACCATCGCAAAAAAAAAATAAAGATGCGCATTTGCAAAATATGAAGGGTGGAGACTAAAAATGTTTAAAGCAATTAAAAAAAAGACGGGAAAGGTTCGGAGCCGAACTCTACAAGCATTTTTGTTGCCTATAAAGGGTTCTATGCAGCGTAATTTGTGTATTTCAAATATAACACCAATCCTCATCCACCCACTCACATCCACTCACACCAACACCCACCTAACCCCATTTACACCCAGCCCAACCGTCCCCAATCAACCGCAAACCACCACACATAAACATTATTATAACCCCCACCCACTATCCAATTCAAACCCCAAAAACCAATCTCACCAGCCGCACCACCCTATTCCGCACCACCCATATCACCATTCTTTAACACCTCCATACCCACTCCCAACACACACCACCCACACAAACCCTCATCCCCCAAATTCCCAATTCAAACACCAAATCCAAAACACCTTATTCCATCCCCTTCACCTCTCATACCATTACTCCTACCACCCCCATAACCACACCACCCACACAAACCCACATCCACACAAGATTAAATTTTATTTCATATTCACATGCTCTATGACACCAACATAGAGTAGAAAATAAAAAAAAATTGTAAAAATTTTAAGGAGGGGGTTAACAAAACCCTACATTTCTCCGAACACCCTAATGACAGAAATGTCCAAATCAATAGGGCTATTTCCCATGAATTGCTTGAACTTTTAGTGCAGAAATTAATTTGATATCTCCATCCATTCTCAAGTTATCGTGGACACAGACGGACAGATGGCAAACCGAAACCATATAGCATTTTTTTTAACAAAAATGCTTAAAAATATGTAAAACATATTTCCCGGAGGTTGTTTTATCCGATTCTGACTCGGATTAAATCCAAATCATAATTTTAATTATATAGCTTAATTATTTTTAAGTTTACAATTTAAGTTTAATTATTAGGAAATAATGAATTTGTGATAAATTTAATAAAAAACAAAAAAAAAAAAAAAAAAATTGAGTCACATATTGTCTCTGAACTGAAGAACTGATTTTGCTATGTTTGTTATATTTTGATACTCTTCCTCGTCTTCTAGTGTGATTTCGTTAGATAAAACGTCGTCTGTAGCAACACGCACATTGTGCAAAATTCAGCAGGCAGCTATTTCTTGGCAATTTTTCTCAGTTGAAAGTTCCAGGCTTCTAAGGAAAATACATCTCTACCTCGTTATTAACACACCGAAGGCTTGCTCTATTAAGATTCACGCCTTACTGTGCAGATAGTTATATTTAAGTTGGATATCAGTTAGTTTACTTCCTTTGTATGGTGTCATGATTGCTATCGGATTGGCGGAGCATTGGTAGCCACTATCACCAAGTAAATAGTATCCACTGGGAGAATACTTTGCAAATTTATAAATGTTGCTATTTCGCAATAATCGTTGATCACGAACTGATCCTGGGAACAAAATGCACAGATCCATAAATCTTATTACATGGTCACATACAACTAAAAAATATAAATGATTTAAACATGTTTGGTTAAAAGTTGAAATTTATACCTTGAACCTGAGTAGAATGTTTAACTTTCTATTTATATATTCATCATGATGTCTAACTTGACATTTAATTTTCACATTGGTCCAGTCTATTGCACCAACCACCTTGCTGAATGCATCTGACGTTGCTCGTAAAGCAAACGCTTCTCCTATCCCTTCTAGCTCTTCGTGAGTTGGCAAATGAACAATTTTATTTAAAAGATTTCAAAATATTTCATATATAGCGACCGATAGCACTCTGTAACTTGTCCCGCAAGCTAGCCAAAACAGAAACTCCCAATTATTCCAAGATTAAATTCGTTGTTGTTTATTTTAGCTAGATGATGATACTACAAAAATGTTTCGATCGATTAAAGTAGAATGTGTTTGAGGGCACCGCGCAAATGCAGCACATCCACTACTACGAACGTGCTACTGTATAATCGTTATAACATATACATACTTAAAAAATAGACAACAATAACAACTAGTCGAGCACTATCGTTAATACAACAAAATATTGTTAATGAGGTGTATCATATCACCAGCAGACACATGCCTAACTGGAAAGTGTATACAATCTAAAATGTTAGGCCAACACAATTTATTTTGTTAAGATCGATGGTAGATGGACAGATCGAATTACGAAAGCAAACACTTCGCAACTTTTCTATATTACGCAAATACCAAGAGTCTTAATCGGTTTTCTGTAATTTTATATAATTAAGTGAATTGAACATTCATCAGGTAAAATCGAGCGATCGTTCAATTTCTCAAATTTTTTTATTTTTTGTTGTTTTCAATTTTTTACTTTTTATTAAGTTTTAAGCTTTTAATCCAATAACAACAACAACAAAATCTTTTTTTTTATTACAAAACTCACCAAATTGTCCGCTCAAATTATTTAGTATGCTTAACATCGTTGGTCGGTTAACTAGTGTATAACACACCACGACGTCGACGACCGCGACAATTAATCACCTAAAATACGAATTTTTATACATATGTAATAATTGTTGTTGTCAAAGAAAGTGTTTAGTAAAATTTTTAGTGTATTTAAGTTAATTAAGTATCGAGCTATGTATAAATGTGTGATAACAGTTTGTGTGCTTGCCACCGTGTTAAGCGTTAACATAATACCAACGAATTCCCAAGTACAGCCTGAAGTGCAAGCACAATTTACAGAATTATTTCGGGTACAAAATCGACCAGTGCCACAACAGTTTCAAGAGTCGCAGGGTCAATTACAAAATCAGCAACAACCAGTAGCAGCACCAGATGCGATTCGGTTTCAGGGTGACGACCAACCAAGCGATGATATTCCAGTTGCGCAAGAACCAAATGGTGCGCAGTCGTTAAGTGATGTTGTCGATCTTGTGGGGAATCGGGGTAGTTTTCTCACGGTGGTCACACCTGATCCAATTGATGAGGTAAATATATTATTCTATATAGTTTTGTATTATTAGGAATTATACGATTATATAAATTGCCTTGAACTTCTCCGGCAAAGCAGTTGCTTTTATATTTTATTCATATATACATAAACAAGATTTAAACAACATTTTGGTTTCTTAGATTTGTTGTTGCGTTTATGGAACGATCAACGAGCCGGAACATTAACCAAAAGAATACTTGTGTATCACATGACAAAGTGCTAATCGTATCTATTTTGCAAAATTATCGTGTGCGGATCATATTGTAAATTTGTAAGAGCAAGGTCGTACACTAATCGTGGAATAAGTGAGCTCGCCGCGGTAATGAAAATAGCAGTTTGTTTACATTTCATTGCACCAAAAAATTTTGATTGCCATGTGAACATGACAAATGTTAATTTGTTACGCTTTTAAATTTCTTTACAATTGCGAAGCGGAAACTGCAAGATCATGATCAATATTCAATGTAGCGCTATGTATGCAGTTTATTGATTTTGTTGAACAATTATTTACATTTAGAAATTATTTATTTATTTATTTTATTTAATATAAATGTTTGAAGTTCTTATGAACTTATTACATTAGTGGCAACTACTTATTTTAATTTATTTCTAGTTTAGTAATTGAATTAACCTATAGGTTAATTCAAAAAATTAGATTTGATAAAAATTATATTTTAAAAAAATTATATTTTATTCAATAAAGGTGGGAATGCGAAGCGGCGGGCTTGGAATAACACCCCGTTGGTGTGACATTCACTGGATTGTTCAATATTTTCACCCATGTAGTTACAAAAAAAAAAATTATTTTGGATTTCACATTCAAAATTGGCCATTTTTAAAAAGGAAGTTTTATTCTGACTGTTTTCCTAATCGGTGTTAACTCTAATGACCATCGGTCTCAGTGTATTTCTCTAACGAGACTATTGTCAATATTCTTGCCTAGAGTCAGAGAAAATATATGCTGTACAAGCCATGGGAAAATAAGAGTACTATAAGTTCTTTTTAGTTTTTGACCAATATCTCATAAACCCCAAAATATAGCAAATTTTATGTCGAAAATCGACAGAAGCAAATTCGCAAAAATACGTACAAAATTTAAAAAATTATCCTAATATTTACAAAATTTAACGTTTAAATTAATAATAATAATTAGATTTCAACTTCAAAACACATGACTAACGTTCAACACTTTTTATAAAATAACCCTGGTGGTATCAACAGTTTAAAATGTAGCCGCCTTTGTAGCACCCTATCTAAAGGTTTTAACAAAAAAATGTGGTCATTTACACTGGTCACTTAAAATTTCCTGGGTAGCGCCTCATTGCATACCGCTCAATTATACCGTTTTTATTAAATTTCGTTAGGTAATCGTTAGGTCAGGATTGGTCGACACAGTTTGGCGTTTGGTCACCAATGTGACATTTTTATTACGCCTAAAAATAGAATTTAAATAGCATTATTTCAATAAAATCAGGTTCGTTGCTTTTGTAGGGAATTTCGTTTTACAAAATTAATCAAAAATCCAATTGGAATATTCTATTTAGATAAAAATATTTCTTTTTCAAAGAACTGTCATCTAAAGTGGAAGACATAAGATATGATCAATTAATTTTTTTGGTTCTTCATAACTCGTTCAGGATTGGTAACTGGTTGATTTCGTTTGGTCATCCCTACTTAATGACTTTGGGTTGCCCAAACAAAATCAACTAGTGACCAATCCTAAACGAGCTATGACAAATCAAAAAATTGAATTAATTTTAGATTATGTCTTCCAATTTTGTAACAATTCTTTGAAAAAAGAAATATTTTTATCTAAATGGTATATTCCAATTGGATTTTTTATTAATTTTGTAAAATGAAATGCCCAAATAAACGACGAACCTGATTTTACTGAATTAAAACAACTTTGACTTTGTTTGTTCGCAATAAAAAATGTAGTGACGGATCTTGACCTAACGATTACCTAACAAAGTTTGATAAAAACGTATGATTTTCTTGCAATGATGTGCTACCCGGGAAATTTTTTCTGAATTTTGCATTATTTATTTACCGTTTAATCGAAAGTAACCAAACGATAAAAACTAGTGACCAATCCTGACCAAACGATGACCACTCGAATTGAAACCTTGCTTTTCTTAAAACCTTTAGATGGAGTGCTAAAAATGCGGACCCCTTTTTCAAAGACTTGTATCTAAAGTTTAAGACATAAGATAAAATCAATTCAATTTTTTGGTTCTTCATAATATTTAGATTAACATAGTCCTAGAATTATCACCAATCCAACGATCGGAATTATTTGGTCGATTGTGTCATTGTGGATTGGTCACTAGTTGTTTTCGTTTAGTCACGTAAACAATATAGGAGAAACCGACCGTTGGTCTGCTTAAAGCAAGCAGATTTGAAGCAAATAGTAAAAATAAAATTAAATGAAGCGCAAATGGGGAAAGCAACAATTTTTTTAGAATTATAAATACTCGATAGAGTTAAATACAGTCCAGTAGATGAAAAAAAAATAATCAAAAAAATGTAAGTTAATTGGTCTATCACTTGGTAGCCAATAATAATTTCTTAATAGCGATTTTGCGAATGTAGGGGCAGCATTCTTGTAATAGACTCGTTTTGGCCGTAGTAAGTTCTTTGATGAGCAATTCTATAAGCAAGTATGTACCGTTCTCAAAGCATTTACATTAAGAGTTATCTTTTCGAGTAGAGCTGAAGAATCGAGCCTACCAGATGTAAGTTGATAAATGTAAACGAGTCGCAAGTTGTATAAATGTCTATTCACGGAAATCGACGCAGAGCAGAGCGCAAACATCTGCGTTGTACGGCTGCAATTCTTCGTATGTGCACTTCATCGTAAGGGGACCAAACCTAACTAGCAGCGAAACGTTATATGAATAACCCTCGTAACATAAAAGTTGAAAAACTCTTTAGACCAGCGCTTGACAAATCCAATCGTAAAGCAAACTGTGTTGATAATAAAATCGATGTGAGCTCTAAAATTAAGATCGCAGTCACAAATTAACCCTAAAACTCTAAATGGATAGGCATTTACTTACATTCAGATCAAGCCTATTTTTAGCATACCAAGTTATGAAGTAATTGTAACAGGTTAACATCGATGGAACTTGTCAAATTTTCATGTCGTCTGCGTAAATGGAAGTAGACGAGTTTTAATCACGAAATCGACATCGTTGGTTGATATAAGACGAAAAATTGGCCCAAGATGACTGAACGGAAGTAACTATATAAAAGGAGTAGATATTTATTACCTAAAGATCACCTGATATCTACGTTTCCTCAGATAAGAGTCCACCCATAGCAAGAGTTGAGATGTGAAGCTAAGATCCCTGAGTTTAAACAAAATTTAGGAGCATCGGAACAAAAACCGATAAATCCCATTTTGACATATTTTTTTTATGATGGCAATTGGTTGTTTTCATACATCTATAACGCCATCATTAATCGAACCTGTTTAGAAATTGGT
Organism: Nephrotoma appendiculata; assembly: GCA_947310385.1. NCBI lineage: Eukaryota > Metazoa > Arthropoda > Insecta > Diptera > Tipulidae > Nephrotoma > Nephrotoma appendiculata. The sequence goes on from OX371223.1 coordinate 55,730,280, forward strand.
AAGTTCGCTTCAAAACCTTCCCAAAATACACTGACGTGAGCATAAACCGATAAATACGTTCAGTCTTATCAAACGATATGACGATCGGAGGAGACACCGATAAATCCTTACATTTTTCGTAGGTCAGTGCCAAATCGGTTGTGCCGAAAACTGACCTATCCAATTTTAAAATATATCACGGTGAAGCCATAGACAAGTCTGTGACAATGTCTACTAGTATTTCAAAAAATTTAACAGATGACGGCTGTTGACAATGACGTTGACTCTATAAAAATCTCTCTATAAAAAGCCCAATCATGTATACTATTGCTGTTTTCAACCACAAAACAAAAAGAGAGTAAAGTGTGTCGTTTAAAAACACAACGAATCTTGCGAATTCACAACTACAAAAATGTCATTAAGAAAACCAAAAACATATTTTTAAAATTTTGTAATGTAGAACTTAAAGAGAGTAATGTAGCATACATACCTGCGGAGTCAATTGTGGCAAAATTCTGCAGTTTTGAGTTGAAATTAGTCTTTACTCAAAACATTAGTCTATTTGGTACGTCATTTAACTTGTCAAATTTTTCATTTGTAATTTTCGCTTGGACGATGAACACGCCATATAAATATATCTCGGTGGCGTACATCTTTTTTTTAGTTTGACGTTTCAATTTAATTATAATTCAAGCAACTGGCTGATAAACATGGCGAAATGGAGAGAAAAAGTTAAAAATGATTATGGCGAATATTGTTACAAGTAATTTTACTATACATTTTTTATCTATAACTATGTGTGGGTAACTGCAGCAGGGAAACTTTCGAATTTCAAAATGAAATTTGGTATAACGATTAAGCCCAATTTGTGCTAATTAGTGCTCACGGGAAACAATTAGTGCTAGTCCAGGAGCCGAAAAAACGGTAAAAGAAAATTTAAATTTCGCCTGAAAGACGAAAATAATTTCTAGAAAAAACCAGAAATAATTTAAGCCTAATTTTAAAACTTCACAAAAGCGGCTCCACCGACAAAATTTGTGCTTATCGTAGTATTATGATTTTCATAAATTTTCATTAATAAATTGAGGAAAAACAAACTAGCCCCTAAAAGATACTACATTGAACATACAAAATACAGATGTATACCGTTCAATAATATTTTTGTTGAACAACAAATTAAAAAATGAAATAACTTATTATAAAATCAAAGAATAAGCATTTGAGATAGCATATTCCTGTTACGCATGTTCATTGCCATCCGAAAAATATAGTGGCTGCATTTGTGCTAATCCAGAATTGGCCCAATTCCGTTGAACAACAAAGACTGTTGAATGAACAATTTTCTGACAAAAAGTGTTCTACAAACCAATTCTACAAACATCATTGGTTTGTAGAACATTTTTTGTCAGGAAATTGTTCATTCAATGTCTTAGTTGTTCAACGGAATTGGGCCAATTCTGGATTAGCACAAACTCAGCCACTATATTTTTCAGATGGCAATGAACATGCGTAACAGGAATATGCTATCTGAAATGCTTATTCTTTGATTTTATAATAAGTTATTTCATTTTTTAATTTGTTGTTCAACAAAAATATTATTGAACGGTATACATCTGTATTTTGTATGTTTAATATAGTATCTTTTAGGGGCTCTTTTCTTTTTCCTCAATTTATTAATGAAAATTTATGAAAATCATATTTCTACGATAAGCACAAATTTTGTCACATTAGCCGCCTTTGAAAAATTTTAGAATTCAACTGAAATTATTCCTGGTTTTTTCTAGAAATTGGGTTTAATTTGTTTCGTCGTTCAGGCGAAATTTAAATTTTCTTTTACCGTTTTTTCGGCTCCTGGACTAGCACTAATTTTTTCCCGTGAGCACTAATTAGCACAAATAAGGCTTAATCAAGTTACATTTTGAAGTATACCAAGTTTCATTTGGAAATTCGAAAGTTTCCCTGCTGCAGTTACCCACACGTCAAGTTTTCAAAAAAAATTCTAAAAATGTTTTCAGTGGAATTATGGGAACTAAATTCAGCAGAGAAAAAGTTTATCGGGTATTTATTGGAATATATTCTATTAAATCTTGCCTCATAAACGATTCACGAGCACTTGACTTTTATCACCGTCTAATGTTTAGACTAGAAACCGACAGAATTTCGGAAAAATTCTATCTGGAGTTATTTAGATATAGTCATTTGAATCTCAACTTACAGGCGATTCACGAGCATTTGACATTAACCACCGGACTATATCCAGATAGTTCCAGTTAGAATTTTTCTACAAATGTCTTACTTTGTAGTTAAAACATTAATGAATCCGGCGGTATATGCCAAGTGCTCGTGAATCGCCTCTGAGATGAGATAATTCCAGATAGATTTTTTTTTCTCAAATCTCTCTGTTTGTAGTCAAAACTTCAAACGACTATATCCATAAACTACAAAATAAAAATTCGGGCTGAAAGTTCTTCCTAGATTCATAGTGCTCAATCACGTATTGCTAATTAAGTTTCCACATTGTTGTTTAAACGTTAGGTTTGGGCTGTCTAGGTTTCGCAACAATAAAAAAACTCCTAAAAGTTATATTTATAATTTCGGACTGAATGCTCTAAATGTCATAACAGATTATCATGACACATTTTAATGTCGCGACAGCGATATTATTTCGAGCTGGGATATAAAACTTCCTCACGATAGTGATAGTATCGGTAAATGTGTGAATTCAAATTGAAAAAACTGTTTTACTGATCCGAAATCATTGAAACGAGGTGTTCTATATTCGCGAAATGGTTTACCATTCACCCGATGGATTATTTGGTATGGTTTTATTACCATCAATAGGTTTTGAATCGGTTAACCGACGCCATAACTATCAGTTAATCCTTCCAAGTTATTAAATATTAAACAATACTGGAAGGCGAAGAGATTTTATTACTTGAACACCATTGTGCAAGCTATGGAGAAAACAACCCAATTAATAGGTTGTTTAAATCATTCAACATTATCGATAACCTTTTAACTTTAATTTATCAAAGGATAACTTTCAAAAAATCCTGAAGAAATTTTTTTAATGTTAACTAAAATTTGATTTCTATTTTGTGTCTAGTTTGTTTTGAAAGCCACAAAGCAACAATATTTTTCGACTTTGTCTACATTCTCTACATTGTCAACCACATTTTTTTAATTGTCTACATACTTTTTCTACACATGTAGAATATTAATTCACTAAGCGGTATAGAAAATACGGCACAACGCTGGCTTGTGTTAGCGAGGTATATAACCCGCCATTTTTTGCATTCTCACAGGTCAGTTTCTTGAGAAGCATTATAGTAAAACCACACCGATTCCACACTTCTGTTATTACTGATGTTAGATCTCTTGCAGGTCCGATATGTCTCCTTTCAATATTTCGCTTTGTACTTGTCCATTCCAGAAACCTTGATATTTTTGATTTTAGCAATGATACCGCTAATTTCACGCTCCATTGGTCAATGGGTGCTAAACATTTCGTTATCAGCGCCGTCGTTGTAAGGTGATGATTATTGGTTATTTTGTTGGTGAATTTTTCAGTTTTCAGTCATATGGCTGCATTGAAAATGTATGCAGTTGTATTGCACTCCTTGCCATTTTCTTGATTTCTCATGCCATATTGATGTTTCAGCTCCGGATCTAGCGTTTCGTGTCGAAGTCATGTTTGTTTTTCATATTAATCGGAAAGCGGTGCTATGCAGCTTAAGGATTTGTCATAATAATTATACGACTTTTATAAAGCTCGTGGGATTCAGGCAGGCTTAACCTATGATAACAGAAACGTATATAAGGACCTAGAAGGCAATACGTAAAGGAAGGTTAATTTGGAATTAATTCGTGAGCTGCCATCACAGTATAAATAGGCTTTAAAGCTCTAAATGTGGTGGGCAACTTGAACTGACACCAATACTGTTCTACACCCATGATGGTTGTTTATAAAAAACTGTGGTCGGTATTATCTATTTTTCAGCGAAATCGCCTCGTACTTTTTTGAAATTATTTGTCTCTGTCCTTGCTATTGCAGCTTGTTGTTACTCAAAGAACTCAAATCATTGGTTCTTTCATCTTCCGCTTTAGTTGGAGCATAAACACTGAATTATGGTTATGTTTTGTATTTTATGAATGGATAATGTTTCAACGATTATTTTCTGCTTCCTTCTTTGCTTTAGCTGTTGTTAATATGCCCACGCTTTGTTCTTGTGGTGTTATTGCGACCAGAGAATATAAAGTAGTTTTCGTTCGCATTTGTTTACTTAGGCTGAGAATTATGATTTTGTAACATTTCATTCCTTTCTCTAATCACGCCAGCTAGCTTTAATGCTTCTGTTAGAGTTCTGGTGTTAACATTTTTCAATTCTTGCGACGATAGCCGAGGGTCAAAATTTGTGTGTGACGGTTTATATTATTTTTATAAAGTAATTCATTTCTGTAATCAATTGGATTTCGGATTAGTGAGTGATTGAACCATTTAACCCGTTGAGCCAACTCTCAGGACTATTGAATAAGGCATACTGGAATGCCAGGGGTGGTTTGTAACTATCTCTGCCACTCACTCTCTGGTAATTGGTTACCATTAAGACACCAAATAACGAAAAAGCTCCTATGGAAGCTGTCACTTTCGATGGACTGATGTAGGCCAAAAACTACTGGAACCTCCTAATTTATGAAGAAAAAATATTTAAGTATGATATTTCAACAAGGTCAGACAAATCGTGTGGACTGTGGAGAGGACACAGACATTTAGTCTACACACGCAAAGATTTTTTATAAATCACTTTTTGATTTCGGCGATATATTGTAGCGAGAGGAAAATCTATAAAAATTTCGAGGTCGAAAATTTTCATGTTCACTATACTTTATTTTATTACGTAAAAGAAAGTAAAAGAAAGTCACAAAAATATTTAATCCAATTTAAGACGTGTTTTTAAAACTTTACAAACCATTCCAACCTCAGCAATTTTGACCCATCCTCTTAGAGAAATTTCAGAGTACTGGTCGAGTCCTTAAAAAATTTGAAAAAATTTATGGGCCGGGAAATCTAAGGATCAAGCGTTCCTTAGTTTTCCCGGCCGTGAAACTTAAACAAAAACTCGGACATAAAATAACTCAATTATACTAAAAATCTCAAAAGAATGCTTAATGCAAATGTTTGATGCTCAAACATAGTTTCAGGAAATTCAGTCAAGTATTGATTGACTACTTCCTGAAACTATGTTTGAGCTACACATCATACGTTTGCATTACGCATTCTTTTGGAACCCTACATCAGAAATTGCAAAGACTTTCAACATACATTTTACTATATTTGAGTTATTTTATGTCTGAGTTTTAGTTTAAATTTCGCTCAACCATTCATTAGATTTTGAGTGGAACTTTGAAAATTGAGTGAAATATATTTTTTGCTTTGCATCATACTTAAAAGTGTAATTTGATATTTCATTTATTTTAGGTTTATTTTAATATTTAATTTAACTACAAAATCGTATTTTAATCAAAATATTTTTGGTTAGACTATATTTTGTGTGTAATTTAAACATATTGAATAAATTTTACGAGTTTTTATATCCCCAAAATCGCATAAATAACTTTTGTTGGGCCCAATCTTTCAATGAAATCTCATCCGTTTTTCTTCTATTTCAAGGTAGAATTTTAATGCTCTCCATTTTTGAGTAGAAACATTTTACGAAATTTGAATATAAATTGACTAATTTTGAGAAGCAATATATCGAACCTCTATAATAACTAAAGTGGCAATAAATTATCTTGCTCAACTTTGAGAGATGTACAATTTGGTATAAAAATAAAATTTGTGTTCAATGATGTGGCATTTCAAACATTTTTTTGGGTTATGTCTTACAAGCAATGAAAAAAATATGTTAACCATTAGAATAAAATTAACCGACGGGTGTCCGATTTCTCAGTTATTAGTTAGGTGGCACCCACCCCTCGAAAATAGCTATTGATAATTTTACCTGAACAAATGGTAAAAATTATTCAACAGGCTTTTGGAAACGTTACATTTAACCTTTAAAATGACTGACCCTCTTAATTTAAAAAAAATTGTATTTGACCTTTTGAACTTGTCCAAAATTGGGGAATTGGTAATAAAATGTCCAATTTGTAATTCCTATTCTGTACAAAATAAGCAATCAGTGGTGCAACTCACTAGAAATTTTGAAAGTAATCACGCATGCACGTAATAACCAATCAATTGTAATTAGCTAACCAGAATGGCAATCTGTCTATGAGCATGTCTTTTTATTTCGATAATATAATAAAAAATAAAAAAAATATTTAATCGCAATCCTGCGTGTAGACGACTCCAGTAATCGATTAACATTGTCTATTTGTTTTTTTTATTTCCAGTCGAATGGTGCAACACCGTTGCCTCAAACTTTGGTAGTCAATGGCATTGAATGTTTCTGCATACCATACAACTACTGTTATCCAAACGAAACAATTCGTCCAGACGCACCAGTTGATTTTGGCACCATTAATGTACAATACAATCCAGATTCATGTCCGGGCGTTTTAGATCGATGCTGCCGCCGTGAAAATCGACTAACAGCACCAATACAACCACCACCATTAACCATAACACAACCAAATCGACCACGTGGATGTGGTATTCGAAATGTGGGCGGCATTGATTTTAAACTCATCAACAATGTGAATAATGAAGCGGGCTTTGGCGAATTTCCATGGACGGTGGCAATTATACGAATCAATGATGGCGTTTGTCACTGTGGCGGTTCATTAATTCATCCCCAGGTTATATTGACGGGAGCACATTGTGTCAAAACTTTTAATCCAAATCAATTAAAAATTCGAGCCGGCGAATGGGATACTCAGACTACCAAAGAACGATTACCGTATGAAGAGAGATTTGTCGTCAGAATTATAACACACCAGGAGTATAGTCCAAAAACTTTGGCGAACGATATTGCGCTTCTCGTTCTCGATTCTCCGGTTAACATAGACGATCACATAAATTTGGTATGTTTACCACAACAAGGTGAAATATCCCAAAGTAAAGAATGCTTTGCATCCGGATGGGGTCGTGAAAATTTCGGCCGTGAAGGTAAGTGGAGTGTGATAATGAAGCGCGTTCCACTGCCTATCGTACCATCACAATCGTGTGAACAACAATTACGACGAACTCGTTTAACGGATAAATTTATACTTCATCCGTCGTTTATATGTGCCGGTGGACAGGCCGGTATTGATACGTGTCAAGGTGATGGCGGAGCCCCACTAGTGTGTCCCATTGGTCAACCGGGCGATAATCGTTATATACAAGCTGGAACAGTGGCGTGGGGAATTGGTTGTAAAAAATCGATACCGGCGGTTTATGGAAATGTTGCGGTATTTAGAAATTGGGTCGATGCCAACATGGTTCAACTTGGATTCGACACTAGCGGTTATACGTATTAAGAAAAATGTTATGTTTTATGTTTTGTATAAAAAATAATTTTACATATAAAAATTCTAAATTTCGTTTTATTCTCATCATTTAATCGGTCACTATTCAACAATCAACATTTTTGACCCTAAAGCTTACAAATTATTAAACATTTTTAAATTTACCAGACGTAGAAAACCAATTTATACATATTGAAATATGAATTGAATATGAATTGAATATGAATTGAATATGAATTGAATATGAATTGAATATGAATTGAATATGAATTGAATATGAATTGAATATGAATTGAATATGAATTGAATATGAATTGAATATGAATTGAATATGAATTGAATATGAATTGAATATGAATTGAATATGAATTGAATATGAATTAAATATGAATTGAATATGAATTGAATATGAATTGAATATGAATTGAATATGAATTGAATATGACTTCAATATGACTTCAATATGAATTGAATATGAATTGAATATGAATTGAATATGAATTGAATATGAATTGAATACGAATTGAATATGAATTGAATATGAATTGAATATGAATTGAATTTGAATTGAATATGAATTGAATTTGAATTGAATATGAATTGAATATGAATTGAATATGAATTGAATATGAATTGAATATGAGTTGAATATGGATTGAATATGAATTGAATATGAATTGAATATGAATTGAATATGGATTGAATATGAATTGAATATGAATTGAATATGAATTGAATATGAATTGAATATGAATTGAATATGAATTGAATATGAATTGAATATGGATTGAATATGAATTGAATATGAATTGAATATGAATTGAATATGAATTGCATTTGTATAGATTCCGATATTTTAAAGGAATGGTTTTTGCATATCACATGGCAGACAATAACAGATCGAAGTTTTGTTCAAAATTACTAACTTTTTATTCAATTTTTTTTGTTTATATACAAAATTTATTACATTTTCAGAGCTGAGCTTACACTTATAGTTTGCTAATTGAATATGACAATATGCTTACATTTTATTAATTACAAGGAGCATAGCAGTTATACTGAATGTTATCAATTAGCATAACCGAAATATGAAACTACATACAAATTAAACCATGGTTTGCTATGAAAAGTTAATTGGCCAATAATTATTGACTTGCCAATAAAACACTTGTATCGTCAACGTTATGTTCACGTACCTGAACACAATGTAAGTTTATAAAAAAGAAAATCGTTCACAGTGCAGTGGCTTTATACTCCAAATGTAATAAATATTGAGTGCAGTAACAAATAGAATTCGGTTTTATATAATGTATGGCACTGTACAGTTAGGGTAACGTTCTAAAATATTGTTCAATTCGATGTTTATATACTCGGTAGTCCTTACCAGAACTAAAAAATGTGACAACTTCAATAAAATATAGAAAAATGGTGCTGCTCTTATATATAAATGGTACCACTCCGTCGGTTCTGCTCTAACCGTGTTGTACATGTAGAAAAAAAAACTAAATCCGAATGCGCAATTCAAAACGGTAGCGCACAATATTCGCAAACAAAATTGATTAATCTTTGTGTCAATCAAATTCGATATATTCACATTACATTCATTTAAGAGTTGCACTATCATAGCGTATCGCTTAACAATTTTCCGTTGATCCCTAATTGAAATCCACATAGTTGCAAATATTAGCCAAAACGACGTTATTTCAATATAAAGTTTGAATTTTACTGATAAATTTGCCACGCCATTATCCTTCGTCCCAATAATCTGTATTTCTCTGGATTGGAAATATTCGTACATGCTAAACAGGTATAAAACCACGTGTATAATATAAAATAAACATCCTGCTGGCGTAAATGAATTTACCGTTTTCCCCATTTTGAAATCGATAATTTCAGTTCTGACTGGATACATTCCCATTATCAGTGACCACAGTTTAATCACACGAAAGCTATCGTTAGATGAATAGTTGAAAAATATTTTTACTTGTTCCATACTATATATAGAGTATCGAGAGACGCGTGCAACAGTCGAATGAAAACTTTATACTAACTGTAGAAATTGCAGAGATTGCATGTTCACTTTGTCGAGGTGAAACTGAGTCGTGCCACTATACTTGAACGGCCTAAATAATTTAATTATTACGTTATTTTATTATATTTTATTTCATGTACATTTAATTGATTATGTATACGACGGATTATTGCACACCCGTTGTACAGAGTTGAATTTGGATTCATAAAATATAAAAAATGCAAAAATAAAACATTTAATTGGAAAATTCAAAACAAGTTAGGGAATACGTTAGAGGTCATTAACCCCAATGCCGCGCCGAATTTGAAAAATGAGAAACTGCCTCCGATTTATTTAAAGGAAGCATCTAATAATGAACTGGTTAATAACATCGCGCAACATTAACAGATTCTAAATTTTATATTGCCCCGCTCAAAAGAGGTAACATAAACGAAACAAAGATTCAAACATTCAAAATCGATGGCTTCAGAGCCCGAGTTAAACATTTTGATGAAGTTGGTAAAAAATATTACACATACCAGCTAAAAAGTCAAAAAGGGCTGACTGTTGTGCTAAGAGGAATTGAAAGCTGCGTAGATGTTAGCGACACACAAGCTGCACTTGTTGCGGAAGGTTTCCATGTCAATTCTATTGGTAATATAGTAAACCGTGAGAAGGTACCCCAACCAATGTTCCGTTTGGAACTAGAGCCATAGGAAGAAAAGTCAAAAGAAGTTCACAAGATTTACATCTTAAAATATTTGTTACATCGTAAAATAGTAATTGAAGAACCTAAGAAGAGGTCTGGACTAGTCCGATGTATAAAGTACCAAGGATACGGACACACGAAAGCATACTGCACCTTAAATGAAGTTTGTGTTATTTGTGGTGAACTCCACGACTCCAAAAAGTGTGACAAGTCTCGCAATGACCCATCTGTGTTACGTTGTAATAACAGAGTGCCGTGTTTCCAAAAAATACAATAATCACCAAACCAACGAATGCAAACACACAAAATGATAACTTGAAGACGTTTGCCAGCAGTTTTGCACAGCCAGGTGCCTCTTACGCGCAAGTATCTTAAAAGGTAACAAACCGAAACCAAAAGTTCATGCTAATGAGGAATAACTAAACATCATACCATGGTAAATAAATGAACCTAGACCATTCAAAGTTTCATGATGATGATGGAAAGACAAATGAGCATGATGATGCAAAATATGAATACGCTTATGCAAATTATAGTCAAAAATCAAAAACGACAGTTCTAAAAATAGCTATTTGGAATGCAAACGTGCTCTCGCAACATAAAGCTGAGGTACAAACCTTTCTTATCGAACAAAATATAGACATCATGTTAATATCTGAAACACACTTCACAAAACATTTTTTTTTATAATTACCGGCTAGTCCGTTTATAACACAAAACATTCGGATGGAAAGCACACGGCGGCACTGCAGTCTTAATAAAAAGAAGATTAAAGCACTACGAGCTCCAGAAATATACCAAAGATCACATTCAAGCTACAACTATCAGTTTGGAAGAATGTATAATTAAAAAACAGCAATTTATCGATTACTTCAATCAGTTGGGAATCAAATTTCTAGCACGGTATTTATCATCTGGACATCCCATATATTGGCCTACAGATAGAAAGAAAATTCCTGATTGAATAGATTTCTGTGTAATACGAGGAATAGCACGCAACAATGCTCAAGTCGTTGACTTATGATTTATCATCAGATCACTCACCAATAATAGTAACACTAAGTACCCAAACATTAAAAACTGAACCACCCCAACGTTTAACAAACAAACTAACGAAATGGTTTCTCTATAGAAACATAGTAAATGTAAATTTTCATCTCAATGTTCCACTTCACACACCAGAAGACATTGAAGCCGTAATAGAAAACTTAAGACAAATAATGGAAACTGCTGCAAAAAAAGCTACTCCGGAGAAAAAAAAATCAGGCTTTCAAGTAACATTCAAAAGTTATTGGCATAGAAGTGTGCAATTCAGCGGCTATGGCAGCTTCACCGATCTCCTTTGCATAAATGGAAATTAAACAGAGCTGTTAAAGCTCTGAGAGAAGCAATACGGAAAGAACATAATTTAGGAATACAGAATTATCTAAGTGAGCTCACAGCAACAGAACAAAACCGATTACTCACTGTAGAAGGCAGCAAGAAATTTAAAAAGGCCAGAGCTATTGAACCCATCCCCGATAAGGAAACCAGATAGTCACTGGGCCAGAAGTGACTTCGAAAAGGCCATCGCTTTCGCTAACCATCTACAAAAAGTGTTCACCCCAAACGAACAAAATAACGATTGCGTACTACCACAGTTTACGAGGGACGAGTCGAAGCCAAAACTAGTAAAATTTAAATGATGTGTATACTTTCCCCAAAAATGGAAAATATCTTAAATTATGATTCGTAAACAAGGTAAAACGAGACCCAAGTCTCGTCGTACAGGCCAATAAGTCTACTTCCGATAATTTCAAAGCTTTTTGAACAGATGCTAAATACAATTAAGCTTTCCTTAGAAGAAAAGAAATATTACTCGGCAGTTTTCTTGGATATTGTGCAAGCTTTCGACAAAGTATGGCATGAAGGTTTAAATTACAAAATTAAAACTCTTCTGCCTAGACAATTTCATTCAACTCTTGAAAACTACTTAGCCCAAAGGATGTTCCAGGTGAAAAAAATACAGCCACTACTGATTTAACCGAGATAGATGCCGGAGTACCGCAAGGTAGTGTATTCGGAGCTGTGGTTTTCTTTTAATTCACATCTTACTTACCAACAACTGAAAAAATAATCACTTCAACTTTTGCTGATGACACAGCTATATTATTTTCACGCAAAAATCCTCAAACAGCATCCAGAGAATTACAAGAACATTTACACAAAATAGAAGATTGGTTAAAAACTTGGCGGATAAGGACGAATGAATGGAAATCAACACATGTAACATTCACATTGAATAAACGTACATGTCCAGGTGTAAAATTAAGCAATATCACAATTCCTCAACAAACAAACGTCAAATATCTCGGCCTTCATCTCGATAGAAGGTTGACATGGAAAAAGCACATTGAAACAAAACGCAATCAATTAAAAATAAAATTTTCTAAAATGTACTGGATAATCGGTAGAAAATCGAAACTCTCTCTAGACTGCAAGGTTCTACTATACAAAGCGATCCTAATCCCCATATGGACATATGGTATCCAACTATGGGGCTCAACTAGTGCATCAAATATAGATATCGTACAAGGAATGCAAGCAAAGATACTTCGTAGGAGCATTACAAATGCCCCATGGTATATTCGAAACAACAACATCCATAGAGACCTAGGAATCAAAACTGTTAAAGAGACAATTAAATCATGCAGTCTAAAGTCCCAACTGAAACTGGAATCACACCCTATATTTTATCTAGAGACATAATTGTTTTGTCTGGCGTCCCACAAGGTAGCCACATTGGACCTCTATTATTTATTGCATTCATGGATGATGTGAAGCTGGGCTTGTTAGTTTCTGATTTACGATGATGATGTAAAAATCTTTTGTAAGATTAGAAATGATCGCGATCTGCTAAATCTACAACAGGAATTAAACGTTTTCTGGAACTAGTGTAGCTTGAGTAAGCTTTGCCTGAACGTTTCTAAATGTAAAGATGTGAACTTTTCTAAAAGACGTTATGGACGTTATGGACCTGATAATAGTTTATTTTTAAATGGAGTTACTATAGAGCGAGTTCATTCTTTTCTAGATTTAGGAGTTTTGTTTTCACGAGATCTATCGTTTAAGGACCATATAGACAGATGTATTAATAAGGCTAATTCAATGTTAGGGGTTTTAATCCGTTTCTTCAAAGATTTTCATGATCCATATATTCTAAAAGTCCTCTTTGCTTCATTTGCTCAATCGCACTTGGAGTATGCGTCAATTGTTTGGAATCCGTACTATAACAATTCCTCTAACCATATAGAATCAATCCAGAAGCGATTTATGTTTTTTGCCTTAAGGCGCCTTCCTCGAGAGGTAAACGCCCCTAAGTATGTGCTTCCGCCGTATCTAGGCCGTTGTTTGTTACTGAATATTGAACCATTGTTCGTCCGAAGATAAATTTCTTGGGCAATGTTTGTGCGCGATGTTATAATGTGCCGAATTGATTGTTCACATCGACTGTCCTTGTTTTCAATACGTGCCCCAGTGAGATCACTCAAACACCGAGGCTTAGTGAATGGTCTGCACTTCCATGGGTCTAACTTTGGTATGTCGGACCCGGTTTGTTATTCTAGCCGTGTATTTAATATTGTATCTACCGTGTTCGATTTTAATTTGTCCAGAGATGAATTTAAAAGAGTTTTAAAATTTTTTTTTATTCAAATTTGATTTATATTAATAAACCTAACTTTAAATACCAGATGTAAATTAATACTGTTGGTTAAAATAAATAAATAAAAAAATAAAATTAATTTTCTTAGATATGCGGCACGAATTCATTTAATCTATATTAAATAATTAATTTGTCACCAGTGCCAAAATGGTGGGTTTCAGAACTAAAAAACATAACCAAATTGTTGCTTTGATCAATCGATACGCAACAAAATTTTGGAAATGAGAAAAAACCTTTATACATCAAGCGCCATAACAGTAATTTATTATATTCGATTCTTTTCAATTCATATTCAATTCATATTCAATTCATATTCATTTCATATTCAATTCATTTTCAATTCATATTCAGTTCATATTCAATTCATATTCAATTCGTATTCAATTCATATTCAATTCATATTCAATTCATATTCAATTCATATTCAATTCATATTCAATTCGTATTCAATTCATATTCAATTCAATTCATATACAATTCATATTCAATTCATATTCAATTCATATTCAATTCATATTCAATTCATATTCAATTCATATTCAATTCATATTCAATTCATATTCAGTTCATATTCAATTCATATTCAATTCATATTCAATTCAAATTCAATTCATATTCAATTCGTATTCAATTCATATTCAGTTCATATTCAATTCACATTCAATTCATATTCAATTCATATTCAATTCGTATTCAATTCATATTCAATTCAATTCATATTCAATTCATATTCAATTCATATTCAATTCATATTCAATTCATATTCAATTCATATTCAATTCATATTCAATTCATATTCAATTCATATTCAATTCATATTCAATTCATATTCAATTCATATTCAATTCATATTCAATTCATATTCAATTCATATTCAATTCATATTCAATTCATATTCAATTCATATTCAATTCAATTCATATACAATTCATATTCAATTCATATTCAATTCATATTCAATTCATATTCAATTCATATTCAATTCATATTCAATTCATATTCAATTCATATTCAATTCATATTCAGTTCATATTCAATTCATATTCAATTCATATTCAATTCATATTCAATTCATATTCAATTCATATTCAATTCAAATTCAATCCATATTCAATTCATATTCAATTCATATTCAATTCATATTCAATTCATATTCAATTCATATTCAATTCATATTCAATTCATATTCAATTCATAATCAATTCATATTCAATTCATATTCAATTCATATTTAATTCGAATTCAATTCATATTCAATTCATATTCAATTCATATTCAATTCATATTCAATTCATATTCAATTCATATTCAATTCATATTCAATTCATATTCAATTCATATTCAATTCATATTCAATTCATATTCAATTCATATTCAATTCATATTCAATTCATATTCAATTCATATTCAATTCATATTCAATTCATATTCAATTCATATTTAATTCGAATTCAATTCATATTCAATTTATATTCGATTCATATTCAATTCATATTCAATTCATATTCAATTCATATTCAATTCATATTCAATTCATATTCAATTCATATTCAATTCATATTCAATTCATATTCAATTCATATTCAATTCATATTCAATTCATATTCAATTCATATTCAATTCATATTCAATTCATATTCAATTCATATTCAATTCATATTCAATTCATATTCAATTCATATTCAATTCATATTCAATTCATATTCAATTCATATTCAATTCATATTCAATTCATATTCAATTCATATTCAATTCATATTCAATTCATATTCAATTCATATTCAATTCATATTCAATTCATATTCAATTCATATTCAATTCATATTCAATTCATATTCAATTCATATTCAATTCATATTCAATTCATATTCAATTTATATTTAATTCATGTAAACAGTTTGCTAAATAAAACTTAGATCAATTTATAGATTTTTGAGTGCTTTACAGCTTAACATCGATTCATATCCTAAATGAATCGAAATTCAGCTCTGAACAACATGTGTACATAATCCTTATACATAATCAATTATATGTACACGCAATAAAATATAATAAAATAACGAAATAAAGAAATTATTCACACCGTTGAAGTATAGCGTCACCACTCAGTTTTACCTCGACAAGGTAAACATGCAATCTATACAATTTCAACAGTTAGTATACAAAAATTCATTCAATTGTTGCACGCGTCTGAGTCTCTCGATACTCAAGTATGGAACAAATAAAATATTTTTTCAACTATTCTTCTAACGATAGCTTTCGTGTGATTAAACTGTGGTCACTGATTATGGGAATGTATCCCGTCAGAACTGAAATTATCGATTTCAAAATGGGAAAAGCGATCAATTCATTTACGCCAGCAGGATGTTTATTTTATATTATCCATGTGGTTTTGTACCTGTTAAGCATGTAGGAATATTTCAAATCAAGGGGAATACAGATTATTGGGGTTACAAATACGAGTGTGATACATCTATCCTCAAAATTTAAACTTTATTTCGAAATAACGTCGTTTTGGCTAATATTTTCCAATCTGTGGATCTCAATTAGGAATCAACGGAAAATTGTTAAACAATACGCTATGATAGTGCAACTCCTAAATGAATGTGATGTGAACATATTGAAAGTGATTGACACAAAGATAAATAATTTTGTTTGCGAATATTGTGTGCTACCGTCTTGAATTCCGCATTAGAATTAAGTGTTTTTTACTACCGGCGCACCATGGTTACAACAGTATCGGCGCAATGGTACCATTTATATATAAATGTGACGCCATATTTTTATATTTTATTGAAGTCGGCACATTTTTTGGTACTGGTAAGGACAATCGAGTATTTAAACATCGAATTGAATAATATTTTAGAACGTTAGTGCAGTGCTGTGCATCATTCACTAATGTTTCAATACTATAATTGTTATACATATATATTACTCGAACCATCCACAAAACACGTGTTCAGGTACGTGAACATAATGTTGGCGACACATGGGTTTGATTGACAAGTAACACGGCAAATCATTATTTAGTATATAAATTCGTATTATTATTCTAATCGTCAACATTTATAGGTTCAGTAAAATTGTAATGCTCCATGTAATTAAAAAAATTGAAACACATTGTGATATTCAATTGCAAATGTGATGTTCTTTTAACAATTAATGTATTAAATTTTGTATATAAATTCAAAAATTAGAATAAAAATAAAGTAGTTTTGAAAAAAAAATTGATCTGTTTTTGTCCTTTGCAAAAAGAATAGATAATAGGCTACAAAATAGTTCTGCTAAACATGAACTACAATAAAAGATTTTGACACAAACAACATTGGATAATAACCCTCCAAAAACAATTTTCTTGTTTACGAATTGGACAACAACCACCTGGTACAACCAAAAGACCTTGACTAGACGATAATTTACAATACTTCAAACTAAGATCAAACACATGCAACAACAAAAACCTATCATCAAATATAAGAACAACAAAATTGTTAAAAACTATTAAATAATACTTTGGAAAGAGACTGAACAGAACATATTAACGAATACAATTTACGATGATGTGCTTTCAGGAAATGATTGTTTAAGTCAAGTTATAATTCTGACCACTAGATTCTAGGGCTATCAGCAATATGTACATTACATAGTTTTTCTTGATGGGTTTATTCTAGAATCGACCTCTCTCGTAATGGCACGATTAAGTTATTCTTATAACGACAATTCTTTAGAAATTTTAGTATCAGCGTCATTATCTGAGTCCAAATCAGATGACTGCGAATCGTTTCTCTTGGATGGATTTGACAGGCCAATGATCCTGTTTGCAATCGTTATCTTTGCTAAACGTTGGGTACCTTTATGTAAATACTGCAGCAAATTCGACACTTTCCTTCGTCGTTCATTTACTCGAAAAAGAGCGAGTCCCTCATTTTAAAAGGAATGTCGCACTGCTGTTTAAGTTGTTTATAACAAACGAAATTATTGTGTCAGCTGTAATTAATTTTGCATCTCCACAGCATAGAGCTTCTGCAGCTAACTTTATAGGCTGAAGTATTGTCACTAAAAAATCAATTATTTTCCAATCTTACTTTTCGAAATAAATAAGTGAATTGAGATCAATTAAAGATTTTAGAATGCTGTGTTTTAATTTTCGAAATCGTTTGAGTATAATAAAAAAATGAGTGAGTCCATTAATACTCTCAAGGAGATGTGTAAACATGGTGTGTGTATAGTGCGGGTGTGCAGTTTATTTTGAAGGATGAAGAAATGCAATTTTACTAACCAGAGTTTTTCATTTAAAATAAGATACATATACTGTCGACTCTAACTGTTTTAATTTACATTGAAAAACTGCATAATGGTTGTAGCCAATATAGTGTGCTAGGTTGAGGAACAGCAAAATTAATATTGAAATCCCCGCTCATAATCATCGGCAAAATATAATAGTCTCCTTGGACATTTTTTAAATTGTTTTAGAATATGGAGCAAGGGCGAAATGTATTGTAATTCATACATTTCGTCCTTCTCCATATTCTAAACATTTTTTTACAGATTTATTCGGCGAGATGAATACAACTAGAGAATGCAGCTTATTCCCATTGAGAAGCTAAAATTCGGCCGTGTATATATCATCAATGGATTGTGTTGTTACGCTCACACCAATTGTTTGACCAACGATGATTTTTTTATGCGAGGTGACTGTATAACTTCTACTACATTGCGACAGCCAGATCTTGGAAAGTAAGAAAATTAGCATCCCTACGTGACTGTATCAGTTAGGTCGAGATGATGTGACCTGAGGCTCTGGCAATTCAATGTTAAAAACCAGACGCCATTATAATCTCGTACAAAATTTACCATTACAACATGAGCTATACTTAGCTCATTTGTAATGAGGCGCGATAGCTCATTTTGAAGAACACCCATTGAGGTCCTATTTTTCGTCCACGGTAGAAGACATGATCATCGATAGCCGACGTAATGAACAGTCCTTCGAGACTCGTTACACGTGATAAAGCAACATACACAAGTTGTTGACTGTGTTTTTAATCGTAATTCGTATTTCGTATCGTAATTTTTTTGTTGATATTTCTGATCGATGGAAATGTCGATGAATTCTATTTCATTTTATAAATTATAGTTTCTGGCATGCCATGTATAGTACAAAATTGTTTTTATTGAGTTTGACGCTTTTTTCAAACGAAGTAAGTACGTCATTTCCGTTCGTTTCATTTACATGTTTCCTCTAATACAAAAATTTTTGGTAGGTGCGAATAAAGATGTTTACACATCAAAAACTATTCCATCTTGTCTTCGCATCAATCAGCAATTACATTTCTTTTCCAAATTCTTCTTTGGTGTATTTTCGAAGAATATTGTCGTTCTTAAGCTGCGGGCCAATAGTCGGGTAAATCGTTCATTATGGTAAAAATCGGATTAAGAACAGATTTATCGATCAGTTTACCATAGAGTTTTTTAAAAATAAATGAATTCACCGAAAAATTTACTTAAAATTGACTTTTACCCGACTATTGGCCCGCAGCCTTAGTGACGATTTCTGAAACAGCCCGGATAAGCTTATCCAGATTATATACCAGTTCTGACTCATCCTCCTTCAATTCAAGTTAGAACCTTTCGTATTGATCATCATTATCGCTTTGTGAATCAGGGTCACCGTCGTCATTATAAGGTGCTCGCCCAAGGGATTTAGGTTTTTGATAGAAGACATCTAACACTGCTAAATGAATTCGATGAGCAAAGCAGAGTTCCTGGTAACAGGACACTACTTTTGTGACTGATCCAAGTTTAACCCTTACATCTTCAGTTTTTCTTCAATAAGTTTGATGCAGCATTCTGCTGGCTATAATACACGCACTCGTGCTAGCCCCAAATTCCAAAATTTTAATTTAATGTGAGTTTATCCGTTTTTTATTACCATGGCTGCGGGGCAATAGTCGGGTTAAAGTCAATTTTAAGTAAGTTTTTCGGTAAATTCATTTATTTAAAAAAAAAACTCTATTGTAAACTGATCGAACAGTCTGTTCTAAATCCGATTTTTACCATAATTTACCATTGGAACATCAAATGGAGTGGTGAAAATTCAGAATGGTATACCATCTTCGGCCGTCATATGAGATAGTTCCGCTTCAAGAGTGTTGTCACGAACTGTTAGGAATTTCGTTATCGATGCCTTAGGCTGTGTGCCAAACCAAAGGTAAATAGTTTACTTCGGTATAAACCGGGTTTATAACAGATTTTTCGATGCATGTGAAGTTACTGCTAAAGTTTTACTAGTAAAAAAAATTAGCAAAAACTTCACATGTTTGTATAGCAGTGTGAAGTTTTTACTAAATCTATGCTAAACGTTTATATGTGTTGGTGCATATCAAAATGATACCTGTATTAAGAGGAATTAACGTATTTCCTAATTTATTAGTTTTATTTTAAATATTTGGCAGTTACCTTTAAAATAACCCGAGAGAAATTATAATATATTTACCATTTAATTAATCAATATTCACTAATAAGAATATTGCGGTTAATAAAAGTAAAAAAAAATAACTAGAAAATTAGTATCCGAGGCAGATTAGTAACAAACACTACACGCTGAACTATATACGGAAGAATTATTAAAATTAAATGAGATAACCGGAGAAATTATAACCCACACTAGGGTAAAATGGGTGGGATAATAGAAAAATTAAAACAATAATACCATGCTCCAAAGGCAGGGAACATCCTATTTTTAGAAATGGTAACAAATGCAAACTGAGAAATATGAATTATTAGTTGGGGCTCACGTTAGTAAGAAAAATATCGAGGAAATCTTTATCTATAGAGACGAGATCAATTTATAGAATTTTGTATTATAACCAAAAATATATTAAGAATGGTTAGATCAACTGAGATATGCCTAGAAATCTATACATTCCCATCCAGGGGAGGGGCAAGTTATTAAAATTTAGTATTATGACCAAATATAATAAAAAATTTCAGACTAACTGAGATATCCCTAGAGATCTAAACACAACCCCAGGTATATGGGGTGTTAGTTGGGGACCATATCAATTAGAAAATATATTCAGATGCTCCCCAACCAGGGGAGGGGCAAGTTAATAAAATTTAGTATTACGATGAAATATAATAAACATCCTCAGGCTGACTGAGATATCCTTAGAGATCTAAACACAACCCCAGGTATATGGGGTGTTAGTTGAGGACCATATCAATTAGAAAATATATTCAGATGCTCCCCATCCAGGGGAGGGGGCAAGTTAATAAAATTTAGTATAACGATGAAATATTATAAACATTTTCAGGCTAACTGAGATATCCATAGAGATCTAAACACAACCTCAGGTATATGGGGTGTTAGTTGGGGACCATATCAAATAGAAAATTTGTTCAGATGCTCCCCAACCAGTAAAGGGATATTTTCTAATTGATATGGTCCCCAACTAACACCCCATATACCTGAAGCTGTGTTTAGATCTCTAGGGATATCTCAGTCAGCCTGAGGATGTTTATAATATTTCATCGTTATACTAAATTTTATTAACTTGCCCCTCCCCTGGATGGGAAGCATCTGAATATATTATCTAATTGATATGGTCCCCAAGTAACACCCCATATACCTGAAGTTGTGTTTAGATCTCTAGGGATATCTCAGTCAGCATGAGGATGTTTATTATATTTGGTCATAATACTAAATTTTATTAATTGCCCCTCCCCTGGATGGGGAGCATCTGAATAAATTTTCTAATTGATATGGTCCCCAACTAACACCCCACATACCTGAAGTTGTGTTTAGATCTCTAGGGATAGCTCAGTCAGCATGAGGATGTTTATTATATTTGGTCATAATACTAAATTTTATTAATTTGCCCCTCCCCTGGATGGGGAGCATCTGAATAAATTTTCTAATTGATATGGTCCCCAACTAACACCCCACATACCTGAAGTTGTGTTTAGATCTCTAGGGATATCTCAGTCAGCATGAGCATGTTTATTATATTTGGTCATAATACTAAATTTCATAACCTGCCCCCTCCCCTGGATGGGGAGCATCTGAATAAATTGTCTAATTGATATGGCCCCAACTAACACCCCATATACCTGAAGTTGTGTTTAGATCTCTAGGGATATCTCAGTCAGCCTGAGGATGTTTATTATATTTCATCGTAATACTAAATTTTTTTTTTCTAATTTTTGATAATTTTCCGCCTTACCCAGGTAATATCACTGACACAAGCACAATTAATGAAATTAGCAAAAGTTTAGCATTTTCTTCATCCTACTCGTGATTTTTCGATCAGTTTGCCATAGAGTTGATTTACTGTCACTTTATCGTGAATAATTTATCGTGAGCAATTTATCATGGATTATGATAAATTATGATAAACTCACCATAACCGATTATGGTGAGATTGCATATGTTGGATGGAAATGGGATTCTTAAATAATTTTTGCAGAAGTTCTGGAATATGGCCATGTTGGATGGAAATGAGATTCCAAAATGATTTTAGAAGAAGCTCTGGAATATGGCCAGAATATATTTTGAAAAAGTAATATTCTATTTTTTATTTTTTCTAATAAATTTTCTAGTTAAATGTGTAACCATCGGCGAAGTTACGTATCCAACTCGTAGACCATCAAAACTTTTATAGTATAACTACGTACAGAAGTCAAATTTCTGCTTGGTTTGAAAGATTCTGAAGATCTAAGGTCTTAAATGACTTAGTATATTCTATATTCCCAGATGTACTATGAAATCTCGGTTTTCTTTTTTTCTAGTTCTAATTAATTGCACAAAATAATTAATAAAGTTTTTTAATTGCAAGATTTGGTACTTGCAACATTTTGTAATTGCAACATTTTGTTGTTACTAGATTAATAAAAAAGCAACATTTTGTTAATGCAACATTTTTAAATGCAATAATTATAGAGGCCGACGACTTTGAAAACTCTCACGGGTACTTAGCCCTCCATCCAAATTCCATCTCTATTTGCCAGTTTCTAGAACTTTATTGCAAATTCATTTTTGAATTTTGTCAAAATATCATTTAAGAGTCCCATTTTCTTACATGCCAAATTTTAAAAATTCAAGCGGGATTTCCTAAAACTTAGGTTTTTTATACAAAACCGGGATTTTTAAAACCGGGATTTTGAAAATTGGGATTTTGAAAACCGAGATTTCGTTACACACCCCATATTCCCGTATACATTTTCGGAGGTTGCTCTTATTATCAAAACGTTAAATTTATCCGAGGCCTTTAGGTACATTTTATAACCAGATTTTTCTGAGAGCAGATAGCTTGCCGCTCAACCATCTTATTGGGTTGAAACGTGTGTGGGTTACGGACTAGTGATATACATGTACATTGCAAGCTCCTTGCAATAAGACAGACGCCCACTTCAGCCACCTCTAGCCTGTAAAACATACACTGATGTGGTATTGGATTGGTGGCGCCCATAACTCGCCCTGACATGTGGTGTCAAAGGCCATAAGCAAAATTCGCCCTGCAACGCTTTCTCTCGATTTCCATTTTCGTTTAGAACTAACCAGCCAGCACCACAAAAAGTTAAAAATCAAAATCTTTGCTCCCAAATGTTATCGTCACATATGATATAAAAAGATACAGGGCAGAAGCTTATCTATTAATGGTTTCACAGTTTACTAGAAAATTTATTACAAAAAATAAAAAACAGAATTGGCTTTTTCATCAAATATCGAGTACAGCAATTTATCATCGACTTTTGTCCATTCAATTAAGAATCCCATTTCCATTCAACATACCCAATACCATCATCATCGGTTAATAAATTACCCAGTTCCGTCCCAGGTAGCCATATTCCAGGACTTCTTCTAAAAATCATTTAGGAATCCCATTTCCAACCAACATACATCCACAATCCCGTCATAATCGGTTAATAAACTACCGAGTTCAGTCCCAGGTGGCCATATTCCAGAACTTCTTCCAAAATTCATTTGAGAATCCTATTTCCACCCAACAGACCCAATCTCATCATAATCGTTTAAGAAACTACCGAGTTCAGTCCCAGGTCGCCATATTCCAGAATTTCTTGCAAAAATCATTTAATAAAACCCATTTCCATCCAACTTACAAAATCCCATCTTAATTTATTAATCAATTAAAATGGGAATGGCCGAATATAATAAAAAATTTGTAAACCGAAGACACTTTAGTTTTTATTTACAAATCATTGTTGTACGGTCAAATTTTCAAACTACGATATACTGGCATACGATAAATTGTCCACACGACAAATTGTGTCCACGGTAAATTGTGTCTACGATAAACTGTTCTACGATAAATAATAACACGATAAATTGTTTACGATAAAGAGACCGTTACCCGAATTTTTTGGTGATATACCCAACCATGGAGGTAGAATTTTGAATTTTTATTAAGTTACAAATAATGATTTTTTTATTATCAGCCTAAAAGTTCAATAAAATTTGGTTTTGAAATTCATTCGCCTATGTTGCGTACCTTCGGTCTTCTTGGGATTGGATTTCATCGGGTTCGGTTGTTTCATCGCCGTCTTGAAATAGTTCTCCACTTGGCTCATCAAAATTTGGGACATTAAAATGAATTCTAATGTTATGCAGAGCAGCTGCGACATTAATAATTTTAACAGCTTTATCAGGTGAGTAGTGTAAATGTCTGTAAATTTTTCCATAACCCGATTGTACGCTCGACAATATTTCGGCCAGCACTGTGGCTTTTGTAAAAGCGACTTTTGGAAGTATTAACCTCGGGGTTTTTGAAGGAGTAATAACCCAAGGTAAGAGGGGATACTCAGTGTCAGCTTTTAAAAACAAATATAACAATTTTTAAGTTGAAAATGCATTCTTACGGAGTAATTTCTGGTTTCTATCCCCATTATTATAAATCGTATTCTGAAGCATCGCTGTTCCGCCAACCAAAAAAATCGTGGTTACCTCCAGGATATGTAGCATCAACATACCGAATTCTATGATTATGGTCATATATCTAAAAGGAAAAAGAAATTCAATAAAAAATAATTAAAATATATTATGGTACCAAGTTCTTACAATCATGGTGTTCAAACTAAAAAATCCTTTGCAGTTGTAAAAAACGTGAGTATTGTGACCTGCTGGCTTAGCAATTTTATTGTGCATGCCATAAACACACATAACAACCCCACGAATTCTGCATTTTGTGAAAAAGTATAACCTTACTTCGGTTTTTTCATCTTCACTCATTTTTAATGATATCCATTTTCCACATAATGTTTGTTCCAAAACATCAAACACTTCCTACAGCACAACCGAAACTGTTGATTGTGCCATGCCAAGAAAGTGTTCCTCATCGACACCGGTCTGGTATCCGCCTTCTGCCAAAAATCGTAGACACGCTGCCAATTTAAATTCTGGCGATAGTGAGGACGATTTAACCGCACAGGTGATAATTTAGATTTCATTTCATTTAAAACATAATTAAAAGCTACTTTGCTTAATCTGAAGTTTTTTATGAATCTGAAAAAGAATGAACATTATCTTCAACGTAAAGAAAACCATATTTCCGAAAATGTTTACTGACTGGACATCTGACAACTGGAACAAATCTGATGTTATAATTATGATTGTAACGATACAATTCTAAGTTAGAGAGAACTGTAGATACATTCAATGTCTTCAATCGTATAAGATAAATATCTATTAGTAGCACATTAGAAGCACCTATTAGTAAAATACCGTTGGCTTCAGTTTCAAATAAAGTTAACGTAGGAAAACGTGCAGGTAGACTCGAATTTGCCTTCAAACTTTTTGTTTTATGAGATCTGAACTCTCTTTAGCTTAGTGTAACTAACAGTACCATAAACAACATTGCCGTACAGAATTCTGGGATGAATAAACGCAAAATACATTAATTTCAGAACATATTTAGGCACATAATATGAGAGTCTTCTCACAACCCCAACCAAAGGAGCCATTTTACTACAAGTTGTGGCAACATGTTCATCCCATGCCATACGAGAATGAAATATTGAACCCCTAGGTATTTGAAATGTTCAACTCGATCCACTACGACGTCGTTTATTTTGAAAGATGTTACACTCAGGGTAGGTTTCCACCAAGCTTATCTCTGTTATTTTAACAAAAGGATTTTTTTTTGGCCTAATAGTGTAAAGATACAATCGAAAAACATCTTTGCATTAGTACATTTTGTACTGCTTTTGTACTTGTGTATAAAAAATTTGTGTTGTGACACGAATTTTTACGTTCTATGCGCTATTCGTGTGAATCGCGTTGTTAAAATAACAAAGATAAGCTTGGTGGAAACCTACACTAAATGTTGGTTTATGTGGCGAATGAAAAATCATAAATTTAGTTTTTGCTGGATTCAATGAAATCATGTTAGACTTGAAAGATTCAAGTAAAATATTCAAGTCATGTTCGATATTTTTTGTCAGTCCGTCGTTAGCCAACACAAAATAAACTCGATGGATTTGCTCACGCGAGAACTTGCCACGTATACATAATTGAGGCGTTGAGAAGCAAAGTGGTTCAACCCACAAAATTTCAATTCTGATAATATTGTTGAAGTTTACGGAACTTTTAGTTCAATTGTTGTTGTTGCATATAAAACCATTATTCATTACTTTCCCTTAAGTTATAAGGGAAAAAACTGCGGTCACCCGCTCAAACTAAAATTTTCCAAAATTTTGAAATCAATATTCTGTAAAAGTTAAATATTGCAGTTGGACCACTTTGCTTCTCAACGCCTCAATTGTCCTTGTGAAAATATGGTGTGTCCAAATCTAAGCCGCAAACAG
The DNA here is from genome assembly GCA_947310385.1 of Nephrotoma appendiculata. Classification (NCBI taxonomy): domain Eukaryota; kingdom Metazoa; phylum Arthropoda; class Insecta; order Diptera; family Tipulidae; genus Nephrotoma; species Nephrotoma appendiculata. The sequence goes on from OX371223.1 coordinate 55,756,956, forward strand.
ACATCGGCACGTCTGTGAGAATCTATGGAATTCGTAGCGCAGCAAAACTTTTTCGGGCCGGAATTTGAGATTCAAAATGGTGGATTCGATATGGTTTTTCATCAATTTTTTAATGACTAATCGCGTGCCATTGCACAGCCGTGGTTGGTTCAAATTCCGAAGTAAAATAAGCCAACTTTCAGTCGTATAAGTACCGCTGAATAGTTTGTCGTTGTTTTTTCTATCTTTGTGTGTTCTGTTCAACGCCTCAAGAGAATGTTTGTGTGCCATGTTACATTCATCCCAGATGCATTGTTTCTGCACTGTAGCCATGGACGATTGTTTTTTTATGTTGCACACTGCCTCTGGGTTATTTTATTCAGTGGCAGCTTAAATGCTGAATGAGCTGTTCTGCCTCCATCCAATCCAAGTTGCTGCAATGCCAGATGATGCAACGGCCAATGTGATGTCATTATATTTATGATCGTATTTCGTCGAGAATTAGCGAAATGAGAAATGTTTTTCCAGTTCCACCCGGTGGATCAAAAAAAAAGAATCTAACTTGTTCCCCTGAAACTGCCCGCCGAATGATTTTTTGTTCATTTGTTATTAGTGAGACATTGCGAGTAACAATCGCTGCCATTTCTGCAGTATCGTACTGCAGTTCACGACTCATTTCGGTGTCCATTAAATCAGAGTATCTGGATTGAACCGCAGGTTTAAGCACTATAATTTTCAGTACAGTTTGTAAATAATTTCAAGGCAGTTTCGCTGATATGCGGAACGAATTCATATATTCAATAATAACCACATAATTTGCCACCAGCGCCAAAATGGTAAGTTTCAGAACTAAAATACTTAAAACAAAATTGTTGCTTTGATTAAGACCTTTCAATCGATACGCCACACGATTTTATGGAAAATAGAGAAAACCTTTATGCATCAAGCACCATAACAATAATTTATATTCAATTTATATTCAATTTATATTCAATTTATATTCAATTTATATTCAATTCATATTCAATTCATATTCAATTCATATTCAATTCATATTCAATTCATATTCAATTCATATTCAATTCATATTCAATTCATATTCAATTCATATTCAATTCATATTCAATTCATATTCAATTCATATTCAATTAATATTCAATTCATATTCAATTTATATTCAATTCATATTTTCAATTCGTATTCAATTCACATTCAATTCATATTCAATTCATATTCAATTCATATTCAATTCATATTCAATTCATATTCAATTCATATTCAATTCATATTCAATTCATATTCAATTCATATTCAATTCATATTCAATTCATATTCAATTCATATTCAATTCATATTCAATTCATATTCAATTCATATTCAATTCATATTCAATTCATATTCAATTCATATTCAATTCATATTCAATTCATATTCAATTCCTATTCAATTCATATTCACTTCACATTCAATTCATATTCAATTCATATTCAATTCATATTCAATACACATTCAATTCCTATTCAATTCATATTCAATTCTTATCAATTCATATTCAATTTGAACGCATTAAATTTATTGTCACAGATTCGGATTGTTTCGTTTATTTTGGATTATTGATGTAAGTATGAGAAGATCAACGTTTAGTTTGGTGCAATATGTCGCCTCGTTCTCCTGCAATCCAGTTTTGAAACACAATGTGGCTGAATTTCAAAATACGAAACTTCCAATAACTACGCTTTTCTTATGCATCCAACCGGTAATTTCGTGCTCAACATGTCATATACATCACCTATAATCATTTTGAACCGGAATTTCAACAACAAAAAAGTTGCCATTTTTTGCGAAAATCCCTGATGGTTAGCCTTACTTATTTTGAGCGCATTAAATTTACTGTCACAGATTCGGATTGTTTCGTTTATTTTGGATTATTAATGTAAGTATGAGAAGATCAACGTTTAGTTTGGTGCAATATGTCACCTGGTTCTCCTGCAATCCAGTTTCGAAACACAATGTGGCCGAATTTCAAAATACGAAACTTCCAATAACTACGTTTTTCCTTATGCATCATTTTGAATGAATAAAATCATTTATTAATATTTTTATAATCGATTATAAGGATTACGCTGTCATGTGTTTATCTAATTTAAACGGTGTTTCGTTCAAAATCCATTCGGTCTAAAAATTAACTCCGCACTCAAATAAAAATTTTATAAAACAATTTATTTACTTATTTGCATTATCATGTGTACAAAATGACGATCATAAGTATTTCATTTCCACTATACTAAATGCTTAACGTGATCTATGTTCTCCGAACAATTTGTAAAGCGCATACTTATAATGATTAGATGTTTTTCTACTGATGAGGTCCCGCAAAGAATCGCCAAAATTTGATTGAAATGACGTTTTAACATTCTGCAGATCATCACATTGTAAAAGTACCAATCCAATCAGTGTACTATATTTGGAGTTGAGTCCATCAAACAAACATCTTGCTAAATAAAAATATTCATCTTCGCTGTACTCCACGATCGCTTTAAAGCCTAGCACATCTTCTCCATTGAACACTGCTTCAATTTTACTTTCAATTGGATTACCGGTAATTTTTTTAAATTCGTCAACTATCAATTTCATGTGTTCAAAATTTCGTTTTGCAAATATCTCAATGAAAGCGGATATATCATCATCCTGGTACGGATTTGTTTCTAGCGATAATGTTTTTGCATCCTCCACAGCTGAATCCAATTGAGTAGCATCATTTTCTTCACGCTGTGATCTGCATATAGTTAACAAGAGTTCTTTCAGTTTAAGTGAAAGGTTGTCTCTGATATCATTTTCGAGTATACTTCCATGCCTCGCCTCGTATACCGATTTTAGTTCATCGATTTCACGATTCGATCTAGGACATAAAACATTTGCGATCGTATTGTACTTGGCTGGGCAAAGATATTGAAAATATTCAAAAATCCGGTTTGTAATTCTACAAAAGCTACATGTAAGGCATCTGCGAGGTATTCGGTAGACTTCATGATCAGGGCTAGCATAATTTTTAAAAAATCCCCATCAAAATGTGATATCAATTGGTGTTCTAGAGAGATGTTGGCTGTTTCGTTGAATTGGGTCACAATTTCCTGTAAAAGTAATTTAATCATTGAAACTGTATCTGGTTTAAAATATTTAGTATGAAGGCAGCACTTACCGCGCGCTCTTGTGTATTTCGGGCACATAAAATATTTATAAGTTCATCTTTGTTTGGTGGTGAAATATTTAGAACGTCACGTAAAGCGACGGCATCGTTTTGGGCATCAAAATTACCGGCTTGCTCCATATTTAAAAACGTCGTTCTAGGAATAAAATAACAAAGTCGATTAAAAATTTTGTTTTTTAAAAATCGTAACCAAACATGGCGATTATAGTGAATTTTATTTATATAAAATTTATATTTGCATGTATGAGTAATAGATAAGAAATGTAATAAAACGTAACAATTCAACCGGCTTTGTGTTTATATTTTTTGCGGTCACCGTATGCAAAAACGACGACGTTTTGATAAAAAATTCTATTTTTACATTTTAGTCAGTATCAAAATATAAGAAACACGACCCCTTACACTTGAAAATACATGAAAACTACGAAAAGTTTTTATAATAACTCAAGATGTCTTTTATGACTCACTTCTTATATTTTATAACAACAACAATTATCAAAAATTTATTTAATTTATTATCCACTTAGAAGTTTATTCTTTTAAATTATTTGATCGACTGACTTGCAAACGAATTTTTATTTACTTTATATTGCTTTCGGTTTCTACTCAGTTTCTTAAAAGATTATATGAGGGGAAAACAACGTGTTATTCAAAATAAACCTTTTCGGATTAACATTTTAGTTGAGACTCACACCTAAATAACAAATCGATTTTATAGCTCGAAAGCTCTGCTAAACAATTTATAGCTGCTTTGTTCTAAAGTTTAAAAAAAATACCCACTCACCTAAAGGTAACAGCGCTAAAATCATTTTGTGATGCACTAATCCAGTATGCAATTTTTCCACTGTGTGGAATATCGATAAATACGAAATATCAAAGACACAAAAATATCGATTTTGGAGAAAAATAATTGTCTTTCTCTTTCTTTTTCGCGGTAATATTATTTTCATTTTATAAGTTTCGATTGTATCTTTTATTTTCAGTTTCTTCTGACAAGTCGACGTGCACGGTTGCACAACATAATTAGTTTTTTTTCTTCTATAAAGTGTGTTTCATTATAATGTTTTTCTATTTGTTAAAGTAAATAATTTTGAAATTTATGTATATAACAATAATTATTAACTTGTTTAGTGATCGCGATGTACAAATTTGGACTAAAAAGGTAATAGAGATCTTTCTAACAATGGCGTCGTCGCGAAATACATTTACGTTGTAAATTTTCAATGCATTTTTTTTCAAGATCTCAATATGCTGAAGATTAATAATCGGGTAGCACGTAGCAGATGCTATACAAAACACAATTTATGAATTTTAAATATATAAATAAATTTTCTATCTATGTTTAATTAAATAAAATATAATAATTACCTTCACAAAAACAAATGATAATAAAATCTTTTATTTCGAATTCAAGTTTTATGTGAAAAATACTAACCAAATCTGCTCTTTTTCGCGCAGAAACGTATTGGGAATCAGTATAGAAAAGTGTATGGAAAAATCCCGAGTTTCCAACGAAATTCCACCTTATTTCCAATTTATTTTTTTCTCTTTTTAGTCGGGATTCACACCCACACTGGAATTTTGGTGACACTTTTCTTTGGCGAGTAGTACGGTTTTCCGTGTGCATAACATAGTTCTTTCCATAGAAAGAGTGTGGTTTTTGAACGCGAATATAAACGGAATTCCGTCGGCATTGCATATTGGGTACATATTTTGAAAATTAATTATATTATTTAAGTAAATTATACAAAACAATTAAATAAATTAAAGATAGCCTACATCCACCAAATTTAATCATACATTTTGTTACAGGCTGGCTACTGCCAACCTGCAGATTATCACTAAGCACCTGCAGAGGCCTCCACGGTGATTTTTTGCCGGCTACGTTCTCAGGGAGAAGTGCTAAGGTCGTGGGGTTTGAGGCATGCAGGGCTCCTGGCTTACACCGTGAGCATACAGAAAGTTAGGAGGAACGCAAATAATAATAAACCGGATGTTCCGCCGAAATTCGTCGGCCGGAACCTGAGGAACGAACAGCAGATAATCAAAATAATAAATAAATAAAAAAATGATAACGAAAGAGGTGCCCTGGTGCGTGCATCCATCCGAATTCAAACGGGGTCGAGCCCTGGTTACGGAATTGGATGCGGGCACCAAGGGACCGCAAACACTAAACCGACACAGAGGGAGTCTCCGCTCCCATCATACCGACCGAAAAAAATTTAATATTTCATTTTATAATAAATTTTTTTTTTAAAAGGAAAACGAAAAGAAAACCACTTCCCGAAAAAAAGAAAAGGAGGGAACGAGAGAGAGAGAGAGCGAGAGAGAGAACAGCAATGCGAATCGAGCGTGCACCTGCTGTGCGGCGCTCGATTACAAAATTTAACTTTCAATATAATGTAAATATATATATATAAAAGAAAATGAAATCAAAAAATAAAAAAATAAAAAAAATGGTACCTTAATTAATTATAAACCGTTGCGGCCTTGGGGCCGTTCCGTTGCGGCAGACCACCGATAAGGCAATATACAATAGCCGGTTGGCTACCGTTGCGTTGCGGCAGACCACCGAAAAATAGAACACAATAGCCGGTTGGCCACCGTTCCGTTGCGGCAGACCACCGATAAATAAAACAACAGCCGGTTGGCTACCCTGTTGCGGCAGACCACCGATAAATAAACCAATAGCCGGTTGGCTACCCTGTTGCGGCAGACCACCGATAAACAAATCAATAGCCGGTTGGCTACCCCGTTGCGAACTACTACGGCTGGCCTCAACTGGCCGCCGAATCCGCACCCCGCCGCGTGACCTCCACTGGTCACACAAAAGGTGTGGGCGTTGGCTCGCCTTTATGATAAAAATTACCGTTGCGGCCTTTCCACCAGTAAACTCCAATGCACCGATGAGCGACTTGTTGCGGTGTCTTACCACCGTTACAAGGCATAAAATCCGCGAATGATTTCGGTTAGGCGATCTAATAATGCGGCACCAGTTGTAATATAATAATTTCGGCGCTCGTTGTAATAATTTGCATACAAAATAACTCGTAGCACTCGATTAACCGCAAACTATAAATGCAGCTTAAATATTTTTCTCGTCTAACCAATGTTAACAATTGCAATCACACTTCGAGGGATTTTTCTTTTGATTTTTAATTCTGATTAGCTAATTCGACCTTCACTTCAAAACCTACAAACGCCGAACTACATTAATGAATTTCCACCATTGTGTGATGATCCTTCGCAGTTTAATAGATTTTCACTTAAAAACACTGTACCGTCCCACAAACACAAAGACCACCGTTCTCAACTCTACCAACTAGGTAGATATTATTTTTATTTTAGAGTTATTTTATTTTTACAATAATAAAGGAGACTCACTGTCTCTAAACTCAAAACTTAAAAAACTAAAAAAAAATATTTTCAATCAAAACGCGACCATTTTCTTTACTTAAAAACGACTTTACTTTTTCTAAATCACAAACTGAATGCCGAAAAATACAACTTGAAAATCACTACTCGACTGTCATCATAAAAACAAATTCGAGCCCCGCACAACTCGTAAAACGTTTTAGAAGAAATTAATCTCTCTTCTCTGTCTCTCCTTTATATCAAATTTTCGTTGGTACAAAAGAGAGACATATAAGAAAAAACATTTTTTCCAAAACGTTTTACTTTGCACACACTCGATGCGCATTGTTCTCTCTTTCTCGTCTTCTCTTCACCTCTGCGCCACCACACGATGGGGAACAAAACAAAACGTCGCGGGTGCGTTCACAGATAAACACAGAGGTGAATAAAAACATAAGAGAAGATGGGCGAAACGAAGACAACAACCGGGGTGAATAAAATAATACAAAAATCGTCGTTGCGACCATACAGTCGTAACAATTTATATTATTACTTTAAAAAATTAAAATGGTTTTAGAACACAAACCAGTGGTTTGAGTATTCGATAGAGGTAGCACGAAATTTAAAACATAAATATAATGGAAATGAAAATAATAAAGAAATATAATAAATATATAGAAAATAATGTAGAAACTTAATTAAACATTAATTTGAAGTTATTATTTTCAATTTTATCGTATTAGATTATTAATAAAATATTTCGTACTTTCGGAAATTTCAAAGCAATCAGCTTTCAACCAGCAAGTCTAGGTCAGACTGCAGTACTAATGGTTCGAGCTGGCCTCTTCTAGGCATTTGTCGGACATGAAGTTATTTTTTGTTTGTAGAAGAATCCTTAATGAACTTCTTAGAGAAATTTCATTAAGGATTCTTTTACAATAAAAAATTAATTAGTACTTCCGTCTGACCCATACGATTGCTTTGAAATTTCTCTAAGAAGTTCATTAAGGACTCTTCTACAATAAAAAATAGATTTCATGTCTGATAAATGCTTGAAAGAGACATTTATATCAAGTTTGATCCAATATTTTATTGTAATTATTTTTTATCAGCCGTTGCGTTTTTTTGCTAAATTTTATTTTGTATACATATTTTAAGTGGATAAATTTTCCACCAATTTTTTAATAAGTATTTAACTATCGAAATATTTTTCTTGCTAACTTTTATAAATACATATCATATTTTACAATTTTTCGTTCTATCTTGTACTAAAAATGCAATATTCAAGATTCAAACCAACAGTGTTGCCATCGCAAATATCATGCTAACTTTACGTGCTAGCTTGACAGACATAAGAATTATGCTCTATCTGCTCGCAGAATCAAGGAGTAAGCCAGTAATAATATCTCTTTACAAACCGTTCGTCTCACCATACAGAAATCTAAACATCTAAAACAAGCTCGAAAAACAATCGGCCGAATGTGGCCGGCCGATTTAGCATTTTTCAGTTTTTTGGCCAAAATGACCCTCCACCCTAATTTTTTGAGTTTTTTTTATATGCTATTTGATAGCTGGCATCAATACCTTTCCAACGATATGAATATGTCCGGGGTATGTCAAATAGGTTCAGCGCTGTGGGTGTGGTCTAAATGGCCAAAAACGGCCGTTCAGAGGCTGGCTGCAGTCAACATGGCGGCCAAATCAAAAAGTTGTAGAACAAAAATTGCTTAGTTTTTCAAGTACTACAAACCCTGATAATATGAGTTAAAATGAAAGAAGTACGAACAAACAAACATATATACCAAAGCTAGGTTATATATGGTGACGTCATTGAAAAATTTCCAAATGTCATTACTTTGTTTAAAATCAACCGTTTTGGACGTTTGAGGTGTCGTTGAATTGGTATTGACGTCTACAATCATAATTTGCTAATTAAAAAATAATTGGGGCACTTTTTGGGGCAGTTATTTATTTATTTATTTATTCAATCAAAGGGGTGACATACAGAACAAGTCCAATTAGGAGTCACCACAATATATAGCTAACAAAAATTTAAATTATAATGATTCAAAACAAAACAAAGTGATAATAATATTAATAAGAATACATAATTAAAAGTGTTACGTAAAGTTAGTTATAGAATGAAATTGGAATTAGATATACATTTTTTTGGTGAAAGTAATTGTTACACACTTATTAATGTTTAACTTTAGCTTGTTTTGTATGCACCATGATTGTAGCTTATGGATATGTGCTTGCAGTATAAGAACATCAGATAAACTATTAATAGTATTAAATATTTTTAAATCATCTGCATAGAAAAGATGTGGACATTCTAAAATATTGGATAAATCGTTAATAAAAATTATAAATAATAGCGGACCCATAGTTGACCCTTGTGGCACCCCGGAAGTGGCAAAGAAAGGCTTAGATAAATAACCATTGAATTTGACTTTTAACGGACGGTCATGTACATAGGATGATAACCATTTGCATATTTAAGGAGATAGACCGATCTTAGAGCATTTATCAATTAAGATGTCATGTGCCACCGAATCAAACGCCTTTTGAAAATCAGTATAAATGCAATCGACCTGCAAGCCATTATCAATACTACCAAAAATATACAGTCGAACCTCTCTCCAGCGGACCTCCAAAGAACCAACGTTTATGTCCGTTGAAAAGAGGTGTCCGTTCCAAAAAGAAATTGATCATAAAAAAAATTAAACTATTTTTCGCTATTTATGTATCATACATTGGGGCTTTCAGGACACCCAACAGTTGGGAACATGTTGAGTAAAATCGCAGCCAACGCTATGAAAATATTTAGCACAATGAAATTTTCAAATCAAATTGGCGGTGATTTTACTAATCATGATAGGGGTCCTGAAAGCGCCCATTGTAATTACATATTCATTTTTACATCAACATTAAAATTATCGCATTGCATTTCAATGAAGGAATTTCACAGTAATTTAAAAAAAAATCAAACGCCTTCTTCTATTTCAACAGGCCCAATTCCGGTACAACTGACAGCTTAGTCTTTATTAAAATAATTTTGAAGTGTTGTTTGTTTTGTTATTGCTTTAAGAATCATGTTCTCTATTTCCGAGTCTATGGCCATGAACTTTTCTAATAATGTCACGTCGCCTTTCAATTTGAAGAAATTTGTAATTGGCTTTAAATGATGCTACATACCTTTTAAGATTTATTGTCTTGTTCTTGCACAAATTTTAATTTTTATTTTTATAGCGTACAATTTTTATTTCAGTAGCAAACTGTTTGTAAAAATAATCAATCGGTAACTATAAATAAAACATAAAAATTAATAGGATTTCTTTACATTTACCAAAACGGTAAAATCGAGAGAAAGAGTTTTACAGAGTAAAGAGTTTGTATCGGCTCAAAATCCCGACTCTTAAAATCCCGATTTTGCTGAAGCTTTGTTCATACGACGGATAAAAATCTCAGATTTTTCTATCCCAACGTTTTAACCAATTACATCACGTAAATTATACAATAGACACGCCTATTTTCATACAAAAGAGTTGAAAAAAATTGAAAAAAATATCGGATGGAAAAATCCAAGATTTTTATCCGTCGTATGAACAAAGCTTGAAACTTTAAAAATTCCGACAAAAGTCGGGATTTGTTAAAAATATTAAATATTAAATTTAGTTTTGCCCTTTACCTTTTAAGAACCGATTGTTATTAAGAAGCCAGATTTAAAAAAAAAATATGAATTCGGGAGCCCGCGAGTCGGCTGGGCCGTCAGTACCTGAATTCAATTTTTTTTAAATTGGGCTTTTGAAAATCGTGCTTTTGAAAATCGGGATTTTGAAAATCGGGGTTTTGAGAGTCGAGATTTTAAAATTCGGGATTTTGAAAATCGGGATTTTTTTTGTCGGGATTTTGATAATTTGGGATTTTGTGACTCGGGATTTTGAGCCGGGATTTTTTTGGTAATTCGGGATTTTGAAAGTCGGGATTTTGAAATTGGGATTTTCGGAGCGTAGGGATTTTGTGATTTCGGATTTGATTTCGGGATTTTGATTTCGGGATTTTTAAATTCGAGAAAACGAGCCCAACTCTATGTATACGTATTGCTGCTGTTCATAGTAAAACGAAAAAATAAAAGATACACACTATTCCTCAATACGTTCTCTCATTTAATGATGGCAAACGAAATTTCTATGTGTTTTGTAGATTTGTATTGTCCGCTAACAGAGGTTCTATTAGACTAATTTAGCATAAAATTTAAAGTCCGCGTTCGGGTGTGAGAGGGCTCGTTATATAGAGGTTAATATGCATGGTTAATTGTTAGTTTTTAAAGAGACTTTAGACAGTGTTCTTTGGAAGGAGAGGTCCGTTAAGGAGAGGGTCCGTTAAATGGAGGTTTGACTGTAATTAGATAACTCTAAAAGGTTTGTCAAAACTGATCTCTTTGCAAAGAATCCATGTTGCAGGTTAGAAATGTTCTTATTAACTACTTGAAAAATTAAATTATGTACTAGCTTTTCAAAAATCTTGCTAAAAGCGTTTAATATGGAAATTGGTCTATAATTTTCAATGTTACTCTTGTCACCCTTTTTGAAGATAGGCACACGAAACGCTCCTTTCCAAACAGTTGAGGATATGCTGGAATTTAAGGAAAGATTGTATATTATCGACAAAGGTTTTGCAAGTTCATCTTTCAATTGAAAAATGAAATAATTAGATATATAATCAGGTCCAGCACCTTTACGAGCATCAAGTGACGTAATGACTCGATAAACGTCATCAGTTGTAATACTGTTTAAATCACCATAAAACTTCAAACGCGTGCGTGTATCAGAAGAAAGGCTTACAGAATTGGACCTAGCCATAAAAACTGAATCAAAATAATCTGCAAAAAGGTTACATATTACATCACAATTGTGAGATTCAGTTGTACCTAGTCTCATGGTGGCCGGAAAACTAATTTGTGAAGTTAGAGAGTGAGAAAAGCTCCAGAACAAGTTAGGATTTTGCTTTAGTTGATGTTCAATGCTTCTTAAATATTTATTATAGCAAATACGGATTTTTAATTAAGCTTGTCTACGAGGTTCAGAAAAAATTTTGTAATCATGCTCATTCTTATAAATCTTGAAAAGTTTGTGATATTTGAGTTTACGGTTTTTTAAGTGATGTAATTTTGATGAATACCAAACAGGAAACTTGGACTTGGGTTTATTCTTATATAGCTTAGGTTCTAAGAAATGATTCATTATGGAGTATAATATGTTCACTGCCGTATCGACATCGATATTATAATCATTGAATTCAATATCCCAATTCAAATTCAAAAGTCGCTCTCTAATATGACGGTAGTTAGGTTGTTTAAAGTTAATCGAGTTGAAACTTTTATATGACAATTGTTTGCGACCAAAGTTTAGCAAATTGATGTGAATTGGTGGATGGAAGTGATCAACCTTCGAAAGTGGATCGGAACACTGGATACCTTCAATAGAGCTAGATTTACCAAGATCCAAGATCTAACAGATTATCAGAACAGTTAAAAATATTATTATGTAGAAGTAATTTGGTGAGCGTAATTGTTTCAACTAGGTATAGTGCAGAACGACCTTCATAACTGACAGGATCTAAACCATCATGACTAGAACTCCAGGTGATGCAGGGTAAATTGAAATCACCAATAACTAAAAAGTTATGATTTACAGCAGCTAAGTTTAAGATGTTGTTAGCTATATGATCGCAGAATCTTTTATAATGCTCATATTTAGTTCGTTTAGGTGGAAAATAAACCACGCATAAAATTAGAACCATGCCATTGTGCAAGTTGATCTTCAACCAAACATCATCAAATATACTATTGAGGCTAGGAATCACACTAATTACAAAAGATCTTTTAATTGCGATTAAAGATCCACCTCCGTCAGAAGTGTCAGGTAATGCCAAATCTCGATCTTTCCGGATGACGTAGTAACGATCATCAATAAATTCTGCGTCCATAATGGAATTATTTAGCCAAGTTTCCGTCAAACAAACTATGTCGTAGTTATTGGCCAATAAATTAAGCTTCAAATCTAGTAATTTAGATTTGAGTCCACGGCAGTTTTGATAGTATATCTCCATAATAAAATATTGCACGTAGTAGCAGATAATGAATCACAATAAGAACTAAAAGATAAATTGAAAACTGAGTTAATATTGAAAAAGATAAAAAAAATTAAATATAATTATTATAATTATTAATGTTTGCACTTAACTAAATCTTGCGACGAAAGTATTTTTATAATATTGCTGTCATCCCTTTCCTTGGCATAAATAATCCCATGATTAGCCCATACATATTTAAATTGGTTTCCATTAGACTGTAGAAGTACTTTTGCTTCATGTAGTAAGAGCTTTTTTGCTGGTGATAAATAATCGGTGACAATTGGCCTGCAGATCGATCCACATAAAGTGACATTAGATAATGTTGATTTCTTTAATTTGGCAGATGTCAAAAACCGTTGGTGCAATAGACGAGAACTCCAATCAACAACAACAGGTTTAAATTAAAGCCTTGATTTTATTCGATGGATGTTGCGTAAATTGTTGTCACTGAATTCGAAACCAATAATGATGCACATTTCTTTCAGCAGTTGTAGTAGGTTTAAGTTGCCATCACTGGGAAGTTCGAAAATTAGTAATTTGGAGCTATTTATTTGTTGCTCAAGAAAGCAGCACTAATTAGGAACCACGGATAGTTGAGATTTCAAAATAGTGTTCTCGCTCTTAATAGCGGTAATGTTTGCGAAATTCAACTTGATTTGGTTTTCTAATCGAACGAAGTCCTCGCACTGTTTTCCAATTTTGGCAAGTGATATTTGCATTCGCTCAATGTCGTTTTTTAATGACTCCCAGTTAGAGTTAGCAGTATCATCATCTGCAGTAGCAACGGTGTGTGGGGCATCAGAGCAGCAGGAACATTTGAAAATTATTTTGTTTGATTCAACGTCAGCCAAGTTAGTTTTTAGCACGTTGTCACAATTAGGATGAAAATACGGGTTACAAGCCTAGCACTGATGTTGTAGCACTGCTAGATGACTAGATGATATAGCCCTACGGCACTTCAAACAGTTAATTGGCATGTTGTAAAATTATAGAAGTTAATCTAGCAATACTTAGTCGTTTCGATTTAGATTGAGATGGGTCAGTATGAGTGAACGGTCAGTATGAGTGAACGGTTGGATCAGGAGCGGGACGATCGGTTTATGGTATCAATGGTACCGCGAGATCGTTTCCAGACAGCTAGAATCATCGCTGGTCGATTGGCACAGGTACGTGGTGTCAATATTTCAGTTGGCACAGCATCCCGAAGATTAAATTAACATGGATTGCAGTCCATGAGGGCTGCTACAATGCCAGAGCTTCTCTCATCTCCGTGTTGTTCACTGATGAATCAAGGTTCAGTCTGCGATCACCGGATGGACGGGAAAGAGTATGGCGGAGATCTGGAGAGCGATATTCACAAAGTGCTATATCCCTAAGAGTCCTATTTCATGGCCGCTCACTAATGGTGTGGGCAGGCATTTCTATAGACGCCCGTACGGACCTTGTATTTCTACGCGGCGGCACTATAAGTGCCCAAAGGTATATCGTGGAATGTCTTTAAGAATTTTCCATACGCCCCATTTATTGGACAGCAATTTAAACTAATGCATGATAATGCCAGGCCCCACGTTGCAAATGTGGTCAACAATTATTTGGATGAGGTGGGAATTGATCGAATTGTTTGGCCCGCTCGCAGCCCTGACCTTAATCCCATTGAGCACATGTGAGATATGCTACGCCGTCGTTTAAGGCAAAGCGAAGTCGTTCCAGAAACCTTGGATCATCTTCAATCAGCTCTGCAGGAAGAATGGGAAATGATACCTCAGGAGTACGTTGTAAACCTTGTACACAGTATCCAAAAAGAATGCTAGATGTGATCAGAGCTCGTGTCGGAAATACTCGATACTAGAGTACCGACCACTAAGTTGATTGTTGGTTTTTATTTAAATAAAGATGAAGATATATCAATATCCGTTTTTCGGTAATTTTGTTATTTCAAATGTTTTGATCCTGTGGTTACTTTTATTAAACGAAAACTTGATCCGTTAGTGCCTTTTGGCGTACATTATATTATTTCGTACAACCATAATGTGAATAATGCGAATAGTTACCGTTAACACAAATATTTACTGAAAAAATGTAGTGTCCGGGTTTTTTTGACGAGCAGTGTATATTCACAAAACACAACAGTAAATATTATGCGTGTACACACAATGAGTGTTACTCAATTTTATCTTATTTTTATTTTGTAATAATGTATAGTAATATTCACAGTTAATTGCACAAAAATATTATCGTCAATCAAGTTAACAGAGTTAACAGTTCAAAATATTGTACTCATCAACAAACAAAACCACAGTTTTTAGAAAAAAAAACACTGATTGTGAAATTGACTAATAATAATGTATATGAATGTAGAAAAGTTTAGCACTAAACAATAATATGCACTAATAAACTATGCTCACAAAACAGAATAGTAAATATTATACTTGCACTACAAAACAATTAATAACAATCAATTTTAATTTAACTTTAATAATTTTAACAGCATTTTATTTTAATTATTTTAATAAAAAAAGAAGAGACACTTGTGTTCGTATTGAATGATGTTTACCCGAAAAACTGATTTTTTGGAGCAATTTTTGGAAGGTCTCCACTCAATGTTGGTAGAAATTCATGCTTTTATACATTATTTGGGTCTACTTTTCAAGACCTTTCCAATGGTATAAAACATGATCCTGGCGGCCTCAAAGCGAAACAGTTCGAAACTAGCTGTATATATACGAGTTCGACTTCCAGCACAGTAGGTGCTTTCGTCACTCGTTTGGACTGCCGTCCAAAGTGATTTCGGGTGATCAGTTTTTTCATATCTTCTTCAAAGTTCCTTCCTGATCGGGCTTTATTGTAGTTCATGTTTAGCTGAACTATTTTATCGCCTATTATTTATTCTTTTTGCAAAGGACAAAAACGGATCAACAATTTTTTCAAAACTATATTCAATTCATATTCAATTCATATTCAATTCATATTCAATTCATATTCAATTCATATTTAATTCATATTTAATTCATATTCAAATCATATTCAATTCATATTTAATTCATATTCAATTCATATTCAATTCATATTCAATTCATATTCAATTCATATTCAATTATATTCAATTCATATTCTATTCAATTCAATTCATATTCAATTCATATTCAATTCATATTCAATTCATATTCAATTCACATTCAATTCATATTCAATTCATATTCAATTCATATTCAATTCATATTCAATTCATATTCAATTCATATTCAATTCATATTCAAATCATATTCAATTCATATTCAATTCATATTCAATTCATATTCAATTCATATTCAATTCATATTCAATTCATATTCAATTCATATTCAATTCATATTCAATTCATATTCAATTCATATTCAATTCATATTCAATTCATATTCAATTCATATTCAATTCATATTCAATTCATATTCAATTCATATTCAATTCATATTCAATTCATATTCAATTCATATTCAATTCAATTAAATTCATATTCAATTCATATTCAATTCATATTCAATTCATATTCAATTCATATTCAATTCATATTCAATTCATATTCAATTCATATTCAATTCATATTCAATTCATATTCAATTCATATTCAATTCATATTCAATTCATATTCAATTCATATTCAATTCATATTCAATTCATATTCAATTCATATTCAATTCATATGCTATTCCAATTCACACATATTCAATTCATATTCAATTCAGTTTCTATTCATTGATTCTATTTTTTAAATTATTGAATATAAACAGAAATAGAATTGAAATTGAATTCAATAAAAATTAAATACGGTTTGTAAGATATGGCTTAGATCAATTTATAGACTTTGGAGTGCTTTACACCGTAACATCGATTCATATCCCATTTGAATCGAAATTCAGCTCCGAACAACGTTTGTATACATAATCATTATATATAATTTATTTTCAATTATCAATTATATATACAAGCAATAAAATATAAATAAATAACGAAATAAATAAATTATTCACACCGTTGAAGTATAGTGTCACCACTCAGGTTTACCTCGACAAAGTGAACATGCAATCTAGACAATTTCAACATTTAGTATACAAAATTTCATTCAATTGTTGCACGCGTCTCTCGATACTCAAGTATGGAACAAATAAAATATTTTTTCAACTATTCATCTAACGATAGCTTTCGTGTGATTAAACTGTGGTCACTGGTTATGGGAATGTATCCAGTCCGAACTGAAATTATCGATTTCAAAATGGGAAAAGCGGTCAATTCATTTACGCCAGCAGGATGTTTATTTTATATTATCCATGTGGTTTTGTACCTGTTAAGCATGTACGAATATTTCAAATCAAGGGGAATACAGATTATTGGGGTTACAAATACGAGTGTGATACATCTATCTTCAAAATTTAAACTTTACATCGAAATAACGTCGTTTTGGCTAATGTTTTTAACTCTGTGGATCTCAATTAGGAATCAACGGAAAATTGTTAAACAATACGCTATGATAGTGCAACTCCTAAATGAATATAATGTGAACATATCGCAAGTGATTGGCTCAAAGATAAATCAATTTTGTTTGCGATTATTGTGTGTTACCGTCTTGAATTCCGCATTAGAGTTTAGTGTATTTTGCTACCGGCGTTCCATCCTTGCAACCGAACCGCCTGAATGGTACCATTTATATATAAAAGCGACGCCATATTTCTATATTTTATTGAAGTCGGCACATTTTTTGGTACTGGTAAGGACGGTCGAGTATTTAAACGTCGAATTGAATAATATTTTAGAACGTTAGTGCAGTGCTATACATTATTCCACTAATGTTTCACTTCTATAATTGTTATATATATATTACTCGAACCATCCACAAAACACGTGCTCAGGTACGTGAACATAATGTTGGCGATACATGAGTTTGATTGACAAGTTACACGGCAAATCCTTTTTTAGTATAAATATTCTTATTTCGATTATGCTAATCGTTTACATTTATAGGTTCAGTAAAATTGTTATGCTCAATGTAATTAAAAAAATATAAGCACATTGTGATATTCAATAGCAAATATGATGTTTCGTGCAGCAATTAATGTATTAAATTTTGTATATATAAGTTCAAAAATTTGAATAAAAGAAAAGTAGTTTTGAAAAAAATGTTGAACTGTTTTTGTCCTTCGCAAGAAGAATAGATGATAGGCGTCAAAATAGTTCAGCTGGACATGAACTACAATAAAGCCCGATCAGTAAAGAAAATTGAAGAAGACATGAATAAACAGATCAAATCAATCATACGCTTGTGGACAACATGCAGAAAAAGCTGAACCGGAGACCAGACCCATTTCGACAAAAACAACTTTGGTAAATAACCCTCCAAAAACCAATTTCTTGTTTACGAATTGGACAACAGCCAAATAACATCAACAAAGGGAACCTTTAGTTCATATGGTACAACCAAAAGCTAGTTAATCACTGGAGTCCTTGATTCATACTCTGGAAAGAGACTGAACAGAACATATTAACGTCCTAAAATAATTTGAAAACACCTGAACCTCCACCAACAGGATTTTAACACAAAATAAGTTTAACGGTATGCTATTGGCATAATAATCCGTATAATTCGATTAATTGACGGGATTTTAAAGGATGACCTGAGACAATCCAACCAAACAGAGTTTCGTGCAATATAATTCTCTGTACCTCTCTCAAAATGTGTCTGCTCGTACCAACATCTATAGGAACAGGTTTATCGTAATCGAGATATGCCAATTTCACGTTTTGGGACCTACATCGTATTAAAATTTGAAGTTTTGTCATTGTTGTCATGCGGTGGAACCATTAGAACCGATTATATGTTATCAATATCCCCAAATAAAGCAAGGTTTTACTCGATCAGTGCGAAGCCATTTTTCAATCATGCCGTTTAACTTCTCTGATGAACGAACAAATCTGCAGATTCAATTTAAATTTTCTCTAATTTTATTCCATATTGCCTCTTCGTCGCTTGGAAGGGGATCATCCCAAAATAGATTATCACTCCAGAGCATCTCCATAATAATTTTAGAGAATATTACCCCAGGATAAACCTAACCTCAATGATCAAACAGTCGACTGAATTCGGTTAGGACGGTCTCTTGAGCTTAAGAGCGGCTGGAGTAACAGTGATGTCCTCTGAAACTTGTTTTGACGCTCGAGTGGCGAGGAATGATGTTTGTGCCAAACCGTAGTTGACAGTTGTTAATGTATAAAGTTTTATGGGTTGCGAAGGATCAGGTCGCAAAACAATTTTCTGAAATTGCGTGTCTTCTGTGGCTAAGATAACTTGATGATAAATGTTTTCCAAGTCTGCGACATCCGTATTCGATTTGGCTGTTGGGTGTTTTGAGCACGCCATGATGGAAGGACTTCACCATCCATATGGTTAAGCTCCTGGTACTCGCAAAAGCTCTCTGGAATCGCGTAAATTCGGGACCTTTAGAATTCCTTATTTACGTTTATGGCGTAGTGATTTTCACATTTTTTGTTGGCTTAGTGCTTCGAGTTCTCAAAATCTGAGCACACTTAAATCAATATTTACAGCCTCGTTTTCCTGGTTTAATAGAAATAGAGACAATATTGACACAAAGCTACTGTTATTAGAGTAAATCCAAAACTATTCATCCGAACACTGTATTTTGGAGTACCGGTTTTTGTGCGTTGTTTTTGAGTTGAGGATCTGCTAGTTGGATGCATTACGAGAGCATCGATAGAGGTTTCATAGCTACATTGACCGAAGTATCACCTAAATGGCATTGTTTTGGCAATGATATCCCTTGAAATCCTTCATGTTTGTTGACGGCATAGCTGGTTGTGATTCAATGGAAACTTCTTCTTGATGTAGTAATGTGTTGTGGTTCTTATCGAATTTTAGGCATAGTCTTCTAGATGTGCATCGGAATGTCGGATGATTGTTGTTCAAACCAGTTAAAACAGAGCGTAGTTCGTTTTGCGAAATGCTTTTATTCGTCGTTGTTTAATACATTAGACTATTTGCATTGGTAAATTGAATGACCCTTTTCATGATACATCGCAATCTCTCCTTTATCAATTTTAGACGAAAACTGACCTTTGGTTTTTAAGTGGTTCGTTTAGGCTTTGAAAGAGAAATTAGTGATTCGAAAGTGTCCATACGTCAACACAAGAATTTGAGGAAATCTGAGAAATCTGAACTAATTGAACCTGCCCACACTATTTTGATTTTAACGTCAAGCTTTTGTGCTTCTCGAGTGTATGAGCAGCGAAGCTATTTCACTTCAAAGATATCCTTTTAGTTGTTGAAACTTCTGGACGGCATTCAAACTACATATGCGATTCTACTTCGGCTGGGTCTTAAATAAGTGAATTTAATACATTTTTTTTTTAATTAATATTTTTTGTTTAGTATCAAAATGGATACGTATCTGAACATGCGGTGTGGCTCCTCTATAATCATGCGGCGACGTGTACAGTTATTTGGCGATTGTTACTCTACAATATCCAATTGGTTTGTAGAATGGCAGCTAAGGTTTAGAAATTGCCCCAAATTAGACTAATAGTTTAAAGGTTCCACTTTGTTCACAAGTTTGCACGATCTTATAACGTGGTTAGATCTTAATGCGGCGGATAAAACGAAAATGAATCTCTTTCTGCAATACCAAATCAAATATTAGTAAAATATTACATTGATTAATTATTTGGGATTTGCCAATAACGATTCAGTATCCAGACTGCTCACTACTCATAAAAACTGCTACGAATTTCTAAGAAAACCCTGTTTACGTTTGCTATTACAAATGCAAGGTTTGACATAGTCGAGTTCATTAAGTTCATGCGACCGTTGAGTACGAGATAAAATACCACACTACCAATTATCGTTTACGTTATTTTACGTTATGATATGGCTTTAAAAAAATTCTAATTAAAATTTAGCCGACCATTTATAGTAACCATGCGAAAATTTTCTTTATGTGATATGCAGCGCCGATTTCATATTATACTGCATTGTAAAAGTTTTAACGGGCACTAGCAAAACTAATATAATAGATTAGTGGATGGATTCAATAAAATTAATGAATGTAACAATAGTGGAATTCGTGATAAAACAGCAATTAAGTGATATGCGGTGACATCTAGTGGACAATAGAAAAGTTATATATTATTAAATTGTTATTTGTGAAGATTAAAGAATTATAGTTTATTTATTTACGTAATTTATTAGAATGAAATTGACATCAAAATTCAGTATATAAGAAAATCGTATTTAATGACTTATGGGTAACACGGTATGGAATTATCTTTATAATCTTTAAACTGTGTACAGCGCCAATCTTCAATGAAATTTCTGTTTGGTTATTGTCGTAAGCGGAAGGTAGCATGACTAATTAAATAGTTTGGTGGATGGATTCAAAGTATATTGAATTAATATTTAAATGTTTGATTCGTGCCGCAATTGTAAGAGCTGTTGTATTATGAAAGAAATCAATAAAGGTAGTAAATAAAGTTAAAATATTTGCTTTGCATAAATTAAATTTTTATTTTATGTTTACCTCTACATCACAAATTTACTAAATACATCAAAGTGGTATCTAGCGGACAGTAGAATAATTAAATATTTATACAGCGATTTATGCATAATGCATATAACAATACATTAATGGTTTTCTTTATAATTCACTAGCACTATAATGACATGTATTTTAGTATATAAACAAAATATAAGCTGACTAGTTTGTGGACGGTTCGGTGCATCGTATAATATAATAATATTGTAGTGAAACCGCTCGCATTACGCTACGTGTGGGCGCACTAACAAATTTTGAAACGAATGTTGTTATGGGTAGTCGTCATACAACGTTGGTTTTCACATCAAAGGTTGCAAGAAGAGGGGACTCGCTGATAGCGACATACACGTGGCGCTAGTAGCGAGTCCCCTCAGGCTCAGGTTGTTTAGAATACTTTCAACTTGACCCTTTATGAATTCAATGCTGTGACACGGTTTGAATTCGTAGTTCCGTGATCTATCCAAATCCCAAACACAATATGATTTAATTGCAATTTGGTAGTATACGATGCGTTAATATAACTGTCCTTTTGCTGCCGCTAGCCCAGCGTATAGTTTTTTGTATATTGCTCTAATATATTGTTTAGTTCGATATTGCAATACTCAGCAGCTTGGATCAGCACCAAAAATTGTGACACCTTCAAAAATATGTATAAATGTGGTATCGCTTTTATATAATGGTGATACCACCCCGCGGGTTCCATGTTCAGGTTACTGTCCAAATAATTAAAAAATATACATCCGAGTGTTCCACCCAAGACCCAAGCACAAAATATTTTCAAACCAAATTGATGAATGTTGGTTCCAATCACTTTACCCTTATTCACACTGCATTCACTTAGAAGTCGCACAATAATAGCGTAGTGCTTAAAAATTTTACGTTGATACTTATTTGAGGCTAAAAATGTTGTACTTAATAATAAACAAACTGAAACCACTTCGATATACACTTGCAGTTTTGCCGACACTGCCGTTACATTAGTCTCCAATTCTCCAACGTCTTGTCTAGTTTTTGACGTAAAATATATGTATAAGCTTAGCAGGTACAAAATCACATGGATCAAGGAGAAGCAACATCCAACTGGCGTATAACAATTTACTGTTTTACCCACTTTACCACCAATAACCACAGTTTTGACGGGGTACATTCCCATTATTAATGACCACAGTTTAATCACTCGAAAGGTATCGGTAGACGAATAGTCTAAAACAAATTTTACTTGTTCCATACTTTAGAAAATACAAGCCGCGAGCGTGTGTAGTGCCTGAATGGAAATTTTCTACTAATTGTTCGAATTAAATTGCATGAGTCGAGATAGTCGTCGAACTATATTTATGTATGAATAATTTAATGATTATGTTTTTAATTTAAATTGTATTACTTGTAAATTGAATAAATTATGAGCGCACTATGTGCAAAAGGTGTAGATTTAATTGGAATCGTTTACATCAATTCCACGCTATGCTCAAATAATAGCCAGAGTCGCCAAAATAGCTATTTTGACTATCGAAATCGTTTGTGTATCGAGGATTGGGCAGTACCAATATGTGTAATTAGATTAAGACATCCCAAACAAATAAAAATTATTCTCATTTTAATACAATGAGGTAGACCCATTTGTTATTGACCCTGAACTTGATCAATTTTTGCAAATTTGAAATAAATGGACGAATTTACACATTCACTGTATCGAGGATTGTCCAGTACCCAGAGATTTCCAACGGACATGGTATATATGTGTAGTTAGCTTAAGACATCCCAAACAAATAAAAGTTATCCCCATTTTAATACGATGAGGTAGACGAATTTGTTATTGACCCTGAACTTGATCAATTTTTGCAAATTTGAAATAAATGGACGAATTTACACATTCACTGTATCGAGGATTGGACAGTACCCAGAGATTTCCAACGGACATGGTATATATGTGTAGTTGCTTAAGACATCCCAAACAAATAAAAGTTATCCCCATTTTAATACGATGAGGTAGACGAATTTGTTATTGACCCTGAACTTGATCAATTTTTGCAAATTTGAAATAAATGGACGAATTTACACATTCACTGTATCGAGGATTGGACAGTACCCAGAGATTTCCAACGGACATGGTATATATGTGTAGTTGCTTAAGACATCCCAAACAAATAAAAGTTATCCCCATTTTAATACGATGAGGTAGAAGAATTTGTTATTGACCCCGAACTTGATCAATTTTTGCAAATTTGAAATAAATGGACGAATTTACACATTCACTGTATCGAGGATTGGACAGTACCCAGAGATTTCCAACGGACATGGTATATATGTGTAGTTAGCTTAAGACATCCCAAACAAATAAAAGTTATCCCCATTTTAATACGATGAGGTAGACGAATTTGTTATTGACCCCGAACTTGATCAATTTTTGCAATGGTCAGAATTAAATTTTAATAAATAATGGTCAGAATTAAATGTTAATGATGTTTTTCACAGAAGAACCTATAAGTTTTCCGGCTTGGATAAATAAGCGAGGATGCGTTACAAGGGAATTTAAAACGGATTAAACAGCGCAATGGTTAAAGCTTCGGCCTTTGACCTGACCGAATGTAAAACGGAGGTCGAATACGATCAATAACTTAATTAACACAACTAAGGCACTAGTTGCGCCCACTATTTTATAAAAGTAAAATATTTACGAAATTTGTTACTTGATTCAATTTCACACTATACCCCGACATTTATTTTTATAATAAATTGCATCATTTATTCAATGTGTGCGAAAACTTATAAATTATCATCAATTATAGATTTAATGTTAATTATTTAGTTTAGTTATAACATTATTTTACATGTATGAAATAAAAAAAATTATTTAATATTCAAACGATTTCTACAGATCATTTACAACTTTAAATATTTTACCTGTTACACATTATACACTAGACTGAACATGACTAAAGGTAGTAGATAGCTTCTTTTACATATGTACTATGTACGAGTGTGTATATTAGCTTCAATTAAATTTGTTTATGTACTCGAATATTCCATTAAAATTTATATGATTTCAATTAAAATTAAAATATGGTGAGATGTATTCTATTTATGTATCAGTTCGTTCTCATGCACGTATGTTATGAATAGAAGTTCATATGCAAAAAAATCAATGATTATTCATAATGGTAAATTAAACTTGGTTTAATTTAGATTTTATAAATGAGCTAAATACCGGCTATTTTATAACCGATTTTGAGTAAAGCAATTTTCTGCTTTTTTAGTTATTTTACTCAAAGCCATGTTCCATTGTCTAATTTCGGCAAATCAAAATTATGAAGAAGCTTTATTGATGAATCGCCATCCATATCCAAATTAGCAACATGTTATTGTTGCTTCAAAAGATGTTATTTGAAATCAAGTAGTGATCTGAAGTTTCGTAGAATGTGGTTCTATAATCAGAAAATCAGAATGTGGTTCGATCTGTATGATTTCTTATATTTTTCTCGTGTCTTTCTCCTTGTTCGATATTTGCTGTATTTTGTTGAGAATTTACAACAACAATTGCATTTGATAATTCCCAGTAGAATAAACTAATTCCAAATTTTTTTTGGAATTATTTAATTCTAATTCCAAAAGTTACTTATCGTATTTGCCACCAGAAAACATTTTTTTGTTTTTTATTGTTTTTAAGTTGGTGTTGTAAATTAAATGACATTTATGACAAGCGACATTTTTATTCGTATTGTGGTCGATATTTTCGTAAAATTTATATATTATATTTTGTGTTATAATTAAGAATAGGAAAATACAAAATACTACCAACAGAAAAAAAATTGTTTGCTGTTTTGTTGAGAATTAAATAATTCCAAAATAATTCGAAATAATTAATTCTCAACAAAATACAGCTATTGTCGTAATTTGCCTAATATTTATTTATCAATGAAATGCTGAAGTCAAAACTGAAACTTTGCCCACAACCAAAAATTTGACACCCGATAACACATTTGCAAACTGAAAACAAAATTTAATAACGGAATGTATAATTAGAATATGCAATAGCAAGGTTTCACCTAAAAACTATTCACAAACAAATTATTTTGTTATTTCTAATGATATAAATTTAGTAAACTTATACTATATAGCTGCACATTAACAATTTAATTAATTTTAAAATTAAATGCGTATTTAGACGAAATAATCACAAAACATGTCCACCTCGAAACGTTTTACCACGAACTGCACTTGAACATGACGTTACACGAAAAACAAAAGAAATTTTTTTAAGCAAACTTGATTTTATGCGTACAACACTTTGTATCAAAGGATATTTCTAGTAGAAGATCTATATATAAAAATGTTAGTACCTTTTCCAAAATGAACAGTATTTCTAGTAGAGGGTTAAACAAAATAGTGGAAATAAGGTGTTTCTTATTTTCTTATGAGAATAAAATAATAAATAAAATGAATCGCTGATCTGCATACCATGGTAAAATAAAGACGATCGGTTTAATGACTGAGGTTGAGGAGGTCGAGCTATTATTTAAAATTAGTTTAAGTGGTTAGACTCGCTCAGTATCTGACTCAAAATTAATTTTGTTTTAATCTCGTTCACTTTTAAACTTTATTTGTATATTTTATAACAAATAAATTAAAAAAATGTGGTTTTAAAATTAATAAATTTATGATTTATGGGTAGCCATTTTGCACTATTTAATTGCGTTTCACGCAAACAGGCCGAGATTTTTTGATATTTTTTGTACTCAGCCAAAGGGGGCCATTTAATAATTTTGAAAATGTAGGCTATTTCAATTATAATGTAATTTTAGCGTCTCTGGCTAGTAATGTGTAAGCACCCCAAGCGATAAAAGAGTCTACTGCAAATTAAATAAATGAAACTCAATAAGGATACTCAATAACTTTATTCATTTATTATCAAAAATCTACTCCAAACCAACACGTTTCATTTTAAGCGAAAGCTGCTCGTTCATAATGATGCGTGCAATTTCAAGTAGACCACAAAATGTAAAATACATTTTAACGAAATATAATGTTGACAATACAAATTTAATAAAGGCAGGTTTACGATTTTTGCAAGCAGATTTCACAATGTTCCATCGAGCCTTCGGTAGTTCATAATCCCCGGACAGTTATAATTTTATACGCAGAGGCTTTGCCAATTCTCAACTCGTTTCGTGTGTTTTTCTTCCACTATATGTATGTTGCACTCACAACTATTTAAGTAGTTTTCGGCGTTGCACCTCATCTATACCGTTATCTCAGTATTTGTGTTTTCATAAAAATATAATTGTAATCGAAAAAATAATAAACAAAATTAGAAAATATTTGACTTGTGACTAGAAAGTCTACGCACTGATCTATCTATATACATGGATATGACATTAGTGACAAAAACCATATAAAACAACAGAAAAAAATGGGAGCACTTTTTTTATAGTCGTATCGCTCGTTTATATACACCTGTTGCTTTTCAAAAATATTTCCGAAAGATAGGACCGCGCCGAGGATAGTTTTAAATTCGAAATTTTCCGAAATTGGTTTTATATTACTATTGTCAATGAATAAATAATAATATGCAAATATTTTATTGATTTAATTCATGTGGTACCGCTTTAAGATGCAAATTTCCTTTGGCGATTTCCCCTGGATATTTCAAATGCGCGCCTACAAATATTTCGAATAAAAAAAAGACTTCGTGTCGTCAAAACGTCAAACGTCAAAAACTCATAATGCGGTTCCACACTTTGATTCTTTCGTCGTAATTCTTTCCTCGTTCCCCTTCACCTACAAACTAATTTTGTGACAGGGAAATTTTTGACTCTTTTTTCAGCAACATATTTTTTTGATCCAACTGATTTTCGCACTACGACAAAAATACATATTTCAAGGGCATCTTGTTTATTTGTCGTTTTTTGGAGCAGTTTTCGCAGTAAATGATAAACTTTTTTTTTACTATACGAATAAATCAAAAAACATAATTTTACACACATACATAAACAAAGAAATGCGCAAAAGAAATCAAATGTGGACGTCGATTGATTTTTAGAAGTCACGGAATCACGACGAAAGAATCAAAGTGTGAAAAGGCTCATAGGGACCAGTTTTCTGTTTACATTAATTCGATTTTCAAAAATTCGGAATTCAAGAAAAGAAAGAAAATGTTTCTGTCTCTGTCACAAACGTAGAACTATTTTTTCACTACTATATTGACGATTGCAGCACCACGGATTCCACATAGCGGAGTTTTTTGAACTACAATAACTACAAATTTTGACATTAGCCAAATGCATTACGAAAATAAACAATCAGCAACATTCGTGATAATTCATCTTTTTTACTGTGCTAGCTTTGCTTGGTTTAATTTTGTCTAAATGTATTAATTAAAAATGATATAGGTTTTGTATAATTAGTGATTTTGTGGCTTGTGTAATATAAAAGAACATGAATCTATGTATATCCTTGATCAGCATATCGATCACATGTCATTTTTTGTCGTTAAGTTAGTTTCAATCTGATCCGCCAGCGGTGCTTTTCCAACTTTTACAATCGATAATAATGTTTGTCATGTCGTATCCATGTGTATATAGATCAGTGAGTCTACGCCAACTACATAATACAACAAACGAATTTAAATTGTCACTACATAATATACTACATACATAATGCAACAACCGCTATTTCACTACATAATACAACAACCGATTTTTGAATTTGAAAATTCAAGTTTTGGTACATCAAAAGTTTGGCGAGTGGTATAATTATACACAGTACCGTTTAAAAAATGGAGAGACAATTATACGAAATTAATGTACATATTTGAAATTGGATCCGAGTCTGATAATCCTATTTCGGCGATACATATAATAATTCGATTTAGTGTGCCCCATTTAGCTTGCATTTTGCACGTAATGCATGAAATTTTCGCTGAGGTCCAAATTTATCCAGATAGATTATTTCATGAAAAATTAATTTGTCAAATTTCGTAAAATTTTAAAGCAGTTAGCTTCATGTTAAAATATTTTTTATGTGAGTTTGCTTAACAATAAATAAAAAAATTGATGAAATCTCAAAAATTAGCTTAGCTTTAAATTAGCTTATCATAGCT
Organism: Nephrotoma appendiculata; assembly: GCA_947310385.1. Lineage (NCBI taxonomy): Eukaryota > Metazoa > Arthropoda > Insecta > Diptera > Tipulidae > Nephrotoma > Nephrotoma appendiculata. The sequence goes on from OX371223.1 coordinate 55,785,304, forward strand.
GCATATAAAAATGCAATGGAATAGTCTAGAATTAAACAGAGACATCTATATTCTAATATAAAAATACCAATTTCACTAGATATACTGCGTACCGCAAAATAAAATTAAGCGGTAACATTTTCAGTTTCGTTGTTGCTTGTGGCACTTTTATTTATGTAAAATTTCATTTCACTCAAGCTGCGTACTAGGTATTAGCAGATATTTCAAACCAAAATTCAACTAGTATGCTACACTGTGCTTGTGAAATATTTACTAAATTTATCCTAAGTGTAAAACAATTTTAGGAAGGGTTTAGGAAAAATTTCACACTCCTACACACAGCCGTGAAATATTTCTTAACGAAATCCTATGTATGCTTGGGCTAGTGATATCAAGTTAAAAGCAAACATTTAGGCGAAACGACATTTTAGCGAAACTCCTATTTAAAAAATATGGAAGTTATCAGTTACAATCGAATTAAAAAATTTGAATTATGTTAAACCCAAAAAACGTCTTCAACTAAACTCTGCTGAACACTTTGCTAAGTACTCATCAATTCCAATATGTTTCTCGGATTAGCCGTATCAAATATCAATTTAATTTTTTGAAACACCATCCACCATCAACTTTACTTTATACCATTTCAATTTTATATGATTCACCATTATTACAAATGGGGAAATAAAATATGGTGATGGTGAAAGAGAAGAACTGAAGTAAAAGATCCCTCTGATATGAGATTGGATTGTACTTTCGACAGATTTTACACTACTTTTCTCAATAAGAACTTAGTACAGATTGGAGAGTGTAGGAAGATATTTCAAATGCCAATGTCCATGTTAATTTTCTGAATTTTGTCATAGTTTCGGGACCATATTTGCCATTACGTTAAAATAATTTAATTAGTTATGGTGCACCCCTTCTCCGCTTGGAGATTTCTAAGGACCAAAGAATTTATAGAGTGTCTGTAGGCTGCTGCTTCAAAAAATAAACATTGCGTTTTGAAGTGATCATCGACTTTCTAATTATCCAGAATTATACAGTCTTGTAAGTGACCTTGTACTAAAGAGCTAAGAGTCTTTGAGATAGTCAGTTTAGTTCACCATTTGGTTTCTTGACTGATTCTTCTAGATTTTATGTTTTAAAGAGAGATCTTCTGCTATTCCTTAACACGATGTTATATCTGGTGAGAGAAGTCCTGTTGGCCGGTCCACGTAACTTTTAAATTATTATTTGACAATGAACACAACAACCAAATGCTTTTATTATACGTCATTCAATCTTTTCTCACAACGTTATTGCTTAACGAATCAATGGAAGTAACTACACGCAGTTTCGATGATTGTAAAACCGAATTTAATGGAAACTCTAATCGAATATTTAATTTGGAAAAGAAGTTAAATTTTTTGTGTATTAGTTTTGACGAAATTTCTTCCTCCTTCTTAGATCGTACAAAAGGTTACATTGCTGCTAATTCCAAATCAATCGTGCTCTCCAATTTCGGCAACAAAAAGTCTATCTCGAAAAGCCAAATTGACTATCATCCAATATAACAATCAAAAGGAAAATTTGGTACTGGTATATTTGCGTGTACCCCTGCAGACGCCAGCTGCTTGCCAGTGATGTTTGCCATGATCTAACGAATTCTCTTTTAATTCATAAACCAACTGTAATAACAAATCGCTCTAATATTCCGCATTTAACTACGAAATTTTTCCTGTCACAGCTATCAATCGCTCAAATAATAGCCCAACAGCATCAGCAGCAGCGATATTAATCTTCCATTCGACCTTAATGCAGCTCCTAAACCACAAACTTTATTTGTATGTAAGTTGTGTAAAATACAACTATCCCTAACTAATGGGTTCTGAAACGATAACAAACAGGAATTTGTCGATTTCTGAAATATCAACAATAACAACATGGCAATACTAAAAAAGTATACGCTTGTTCCTCTATTGCACATAAGGGGTAGCGAACTAAATCTCACGACTTTGTGGATCCCTGGAGCAATCACAGTTAGAAAAAAACTGTGATGCAACCGTGGTAGAGGTTAAGTAAAATAACAAACCTATAATGTTAATGATCCTACAGATTAACCCCATCATTCCAAGGCAGGTCCGGCCGCGTTAATGCTCAAATATACTGTTAAAGAAAGCAGATTCGACTGTAACAACTGAAATATGTCAGCCGAAAATATCGATAATGCAGATTCCACTGAAATAACTAATACGATTAACCGAAAAATGTCGATAATGCAGACCCAAACATAATTTATATTTTTCGTCTGTAAAAGCCGGTAAGGCAGATTCGTATACTATAAATAGCCTAGTAATAGTTAAACAGTAATTTCTTTTTAAATCAAAAATGTTTATTTCGGTTCATCAACGTATATTATTTAAAATAATTTTTTTTTATTAAATGCATTAAAACTATAATAAAAAAACTATTTTAATAAGGAGAAACCTCAATGGCATAGTATAAAAATATTTAAAAAATTTCACGTCATTTTTCTTGTGAAGAGTCTGAAAATTCACAAAACTTGAAATTTTTTAAAAATTTACCGTTTAAAGTGCCATGGCTGGAAAATATTCAAAGGAAAGGTATTAATGATGTTCACACCTGAGAAAAATTTCAGGTCGATTTCCATGTTGGAAGTTTGGGAAAACTCAATTGAATAAAAGGTCCAAAAAAATTGATTGTCGACAAAATATTTTTATCCGCACTACCGATATTATTCGGCTGTCATTTACCCTTTTTTATATTTAATCTGCGTTATCGTCATTTGCCGGCCGGGTATTTCATTTCCTTTCATTTTATATGTTTTATTCAACCAAATTTTTGCGGGCTCCACACATGAAAATTGGCCTGAAATTTTATTCAGGCTTGAGCACTATTAAGACCTTTCATTTGAATCTATTTACTGCCATGACACTTAAAACGGTCAGTTTTTAAAAATTTTCGTATTTTGTGTGTGCGAATATATCGCACACACACAATTAAGTTTTCCCGCACTTGCAACGTGGAAATTGACCTGAAATTACTGCCAGGCGTGAGCATCAATAAGACGTTTCATTTGAATCTACTTCCAGCCATGGCACTTTAAATGGTAAATTTTCAATCGAGCTTTCTTGTACTCTCCACATGAAAATTGACCTGACGTTTTTAAATGATAATTATTAAATGGCAGTTCATTTAAAATATTCTCCATACATGTAACTATAGATGCATTTCATGTCAAACATCTAATACACCACTTAGAGAAATTTGAAACAACAAAATAAAATTTTCTAATAAATATATACTTTCCGATATAAAATGTGTATCTGCATTATCGACATTTTTCAGCTGGGATTTTACCGACAAAAGTCGGCTGTCATTTTCGTTTGATTAGTTCGAATCTGCATTATCGGCATTTTTCGGCTGGAGTCGGCTAACTTTAATAGGGTTGCTCAAACTATGAGCAGAGGAGATATACATTGTTCTAGTTCAAGAACCTTGGGACACTGGTGATTGGGTACTTGAACTTAAGACTCCTAAATATAAAATGCTTTTCCCGAAGAAGGTAGGTAAACTACATTCCTGCATGCATGCAAAAAATAAACTGAAATTTTTATCTTATCAGCATTTAGATGGATGGTCAAAATTTCTGACTAATATCAGTTTACTTTTTACATGATGGGGAAGATATCCCATCTTTCATTTTAGGAAGCCCATTAAACCAGGATTAAAAAAAACTGGAGTCATCTTGGGAAGTGATAGAAGTTCACTTCACAAAATTTGTAGAAGCATTAATACGAATGAGCGGGGTAAGTTCCTCCTGGATTTTATTTTTAGTATTAGAAATAGACAAAAAATATTAAACGTTACACTCAAATCATATTTTCTTACAAGTAGCCCAAAATTATCTCTCATCGTTTAACAAGATGGCAAATCAGTTCAAAATCCACATTGATAATTCGCTACCAACATACGTGCATATTACTGCTTCACGAAAAAGTTAAAAAAACAACGAATGAAATATGCGATAAACTAGGCAGATTTTGTGAAAACTAGACCTGTCAAGACCCAGGCAACTGGTATAGCTGCGATGGCAGTGTAAAGATGAAGAGGAGGAAGAAATTTTTTTCCAGTTGCTTTGCATCCGTATCCATTTAGCTCTTAGCAAACTGAAATTCCTAGAGGCCACCCTCCTAAAAGGGTCAATCACCCTAACCTAACCTAACCTACCTCCAATTTGGATTGGAGACATAGCCCATCAAAAAACTAAGCTATAGAAACGGGAGGCAACCGACTGAGATATTTTTAGAACGATTGACTAGTTCAAAACACCCTGATTCAACACAAGGGCTTGGTGTCCTAGTGAACCAACTATTCGATGTCTTCAGTAACGTTAACGTCATATAAGGTGTTTGTCCTCCTAGTAGATTTCTATGAAAACCTTGACCACTGTGGAGTACGTGTTTCTTTGTCTAGTAGGTCTCGTTCATTTTTTCACATTTTTATTTTTATTTGCTTCACAGATGCCGCTCCATATTGTTTAGTGTTACTAAATAGTGAAGCGTTTTGCTATTTTTAAAAAGCTTCAATATTAACAGAAAGATTGAGTAAACAGTTGAAAACGTAACGACGATGTTTCTATATAGTGCAACCAAAACTCATACCTCTTAAGTATTTACGATATCAAACGAAAAAATTCTCATCTTTATTACGAAACAACAAAAACCGTACCATTAAGATCAATATCAGTGTCCATGATGATAATATTCATTATAATATTGTGATCAATACAATACTTTTTGGTTTTGAATTTAACATAAAGATAAACAGCACAACATGTGGTCTCATAATCAGCACAACTCTTTACATAAAATTTTAAGTGTAAATTTATTAAATTTAACTTTAAAACGATAAACACGTTCGACTAAACACATTAAATGCGTATATCATTACAACAAGACATCTATATTTTACCAATGTTTATTGTATTGAATACATGAAAGTCAATAAAATTGTTCATCATCAAGTTAATGGGATGTGTTATTAAATCAACGGAAAAGTTAATAAGAAGTAACATGGCTCTCTACACGTTCGTTCACTGGTACATATGTGTCGTTTAGCGTTCTACATGCCCAGTACGAGTCTAATTACAACAATCCCGTTACACAAGTCAAATTGTCACTATTTCTGAACGTGTCGCGCTCAACGAGTTACACCTGTACCCAAAAATTAAATTTTAGTTTATCTACATGCATGACAAGAAAAAAAAACTTTAAAAATATGTAAAAGAATTTGGTCGTATGCCAAAGAAATTATAGATTTTTTTTTCATTACAAATAATCGAAAAAAAAATTTGTGCTTCTTATAATGAAATTGTAGTAAAATAAAAAAACAAAGAAAATGTGCCAAAATCGGTTTTGCATCTCTTGGATCAATCCCCTCGTCGTTTTTTTTTTTAATAAATATCGAAGACTAATTTAAAATCAATTAATTACAAGTAAAATTTTTTAATTTTTTATAAAAAATTTGTAACATATCAAATCCCACCTGCCTTTGTTTTTATTATACAGGTACGAGTTTAATGGATATAAAAAATGCCTTATGTACCAGAGTTGCGCAAACTGCCCCGTATCATGGTACCAAAATTTGGTATCCGATTCAAGTACAAAAAATTTGAATGCATTAATTTTGAGGTGTCGTTCGTGCCAGCCAAAATCATGCCTACTATTGAAAATGTCGATAATGCAGATTCGGTTGTTACACAATTCCGTCGAAAAATGCCGATAATGCAGATTCAAAAACAACATGTCATCGTACACCACCTGAAAAAGTAATTTCTGTTTAAATCAAAAATATTTGAAGAGAATGTTTGAGAAAACTCGTTGGAATATATCAAGCAAAAGTTGAAAAATTCTAGAAAGTAGTTCAAATGTAAGGTCTTAGTAATAGTTATCTCAGTCACATTTCTTGTGGAAAGCCTGGGAAAACTTTGCCGAATATACATAATTACATACAAAATTTGGAAATTTATAAAAATTGAACGTTTGAAAGTGTCATGGCTGGACAAAAAGTCGAATGAATGGCCTTAGTGATGCTCACATCTACAGAAAATTTCATAAAATTAATCGTTTAAAGTGTCATGGCTGAAAAGGAGTCAAATGAAACGTCTTAGTGATGTTCACACCTGGAAAGAATTTTAGGCGAAGTTTTATGTGAGAAGTCCAGGAAAATTTCTTTAAATTTATAGCACACAAAAAATTCGAGAACATCTATCAAATGAAAGTTTAGAGTGACATGGCTCGAAAAAATTTCAAATGCAAAGACATTCATGAATTGGTAAAGGAATCCAATGAAATACCTAGAATCTACTATAAAATAACAAAATGATGTATTATGAAATCATTAGAAAAAATACTTTCCGAAATAAAATGTGTATCTGCATTAACGATATTTTTCGGCTGGGTATTTCTGTGGAAGCTGTTTCAGCATTTGCTAAACCTGACATTTTGCGACAGCTGTTTTTGGGAGAGAATTTTCCGTGTCATGTTGTACTGGAACGAATTGCCCGTACCCACCAGTACCTGCATGAGTTTCAACTATTCTGAATTTAGAAGGCGGTATAAGTTGTCCCCGACGTTGATTTGTGGTTTTGAAATAACCATTTTAGGGTAGGTTGTAGTCATCGAATATATTCATTATACCATCTCTTCCAAAAATCCGGGTTTCGGCTGCTACATTGACAGTCTATGAACATTGGAAGTTGCTAAATTTCTTTCCGATATTCTTGGTATTGATGAGTCTTTCAAGCCCGGTGTGAGAATTTCTTGATTGGTTATGTCATCTGCTATTGGACATAGGGATCTAGAATTTACACTGTCTCTATTTGGTTTTGAACTGTTGTTAATTCTTCGTAGGTTAGTGTGGCTTTCCACTTTTGTTGTTCATTTACAACAACCGCCCCGTTATTTAATTTTTTATGAAATATTGACAGATCGCCCAGCGATGTGTACACCATGATATGTTTACCAAAATAGTTTCCTAAGTGTTGGATTCTTAAGCTTAAATTCTTAGCCTAGAGTTCATTTTCGGGAACCTGCCAATGTACGAATTTTTCTATATGCTTCAGATTATTTTGTCATCAGATGGTTTGGTTTTTTATTTTATGATTGAAAACAACTCGAATCAAATAACTTCATAGATATAATAGACGTGCAAGTAGAAACTCTGTTTTTATTAGTCAAATTCAACTTTATTGATAATATATCAAAGGATTCGCGATAAAAACTTGGCGGTTTCGAAGCAAAATAATCATTGAACTATTTTTGCACATCTTCAACTTTCGTGAACCGATGGTCTTCCAAATAAGATGACATCGATCTGAATAAATGGTAATCAGAACGAACCAAGTCTGCCGCATGCTATGAAACTTCCCAGCCTAAGGAGAATATAAGTTCCTGGTTGTTTTTGCTGTATATGTGTAGCAGCTGTAACAGTTTGACCAGGACCGTTTGCAACGGATGTTGATGGCTGGCCTGGATCAATCTATGTTTTTTTGCGTTTAGGATTATCGTACAAAATCTACTTGTCATCACTCGTAATGATTTTGTGCACAAAAAATTCTTTCTTTTGTACCGAGAAAGCAAATCCGGTTTTTGTTTTCTATAGGTCAGGTTATGAGCGACCAATTTTCCTTACTTCTGTATTTTTCCCATTGCACGCAGTCAAAGTGAGGACCTCCGAACTCTTGGTGTGTACCTCCGAACTGTTCTGCTAGCTCTTGGCTGAGTTTGGCACAGATATCCAGTAAAACTTTAATTTATTCATCTTCAAATTGTTTTAGTGCACCTGGACGTGGATCATTCTCAAAACTAAAATTGTCATCACAAAATATTGAAAACCACTTTTTTACTGTTGAATGACCCACTAAATGTTCACCCAAAGTCGAATTAATCAATTCCATAGGTTGAGCAGCATTCTCTTTTTCATTTGAAAACAGAATAGAATGCAATGAAGTAAATGTTGCTTATCGATATCCTTCTTTTAAAATTAATGCACACGGAACGATAACAGCAACAGCATTAACTAAGCAATATAAATATATATCCAGAATGGTGAGTGATTTGGATAGGTTCAAGTATATTTTAATGCAACCAACTTAAGAGCCGAGTTTCTACTTGCACACATAATATTTGAATGAAATGAAATCAGGGGTGGGATGTTGTAACATCACTTTTTTCGATACTATCGAAATTAACATCTCTCTCATCACGAATAAAATTTAATCTTTTTCAATTTTTCAATTACGTTGTTTCTATTGCGATCTCTACTTATTTGAAGAAAACATTATGTCGCCCTACTCTTATTCTATCACCTACGTATTTTATGAGTGATACTTTATCGAAAAACAAAAAAGAGACAAATAAACAATTTATTCTAGTAGGATGCGATCGCAATATAAAAAGTAAAATTGAAAGGCGAAATGGCAAGCACTTTTATTTTAGGAAAAAGAGATGTAATATTCGATAAATATCGAAAAAGTGATGTTGCAACATCCCATCCCTGAGCTGAGATAACTTCACTCAAGAGCAGATTTGTTAGGGATATGTTAGTGTTACCTGATTGAAAATTTTATTCGCTGGGATAGAATGTTGGGGTAACTTCATATACGTGTCTACGGTACTGTTGTGGGCACATGTGTTTGAGAAACAAAATATATGTCTGTGTAATCAAAGGATTACTTATGCTTTAATGTGATGCTGCAGTCCACTTTAAGCTGGAGGTTTATGGTCTAACGTGTTTTACGACAATGCGAATTAAACAAATTTTGTAAATTTTATTTCTTCTTCTCTCGAGAACTAATGTTACGACACCTTGAGGGTCATAACATGATTTATTTTGTTTTATTTTTAATTTTACATTTTTAAAAATACATTTCGTTATAATTGAGTAGGTGGTGCCATCTACCCCGCGGCATTCCTACATTAAAGTTTCATTTGAAAGGCTTTAACATTCTATTTTGTTTTCTTGACTCACTCTATTCTATTCCATTAACGTCGAGAGAATCATTGGAGCGAGACCAACGTGTACCTTGTGCGTGCGTGCGACTGATGAAATATAGAGGAATATTTTATTTGTATGTTTCTCGTTCTTATGTATGAAATGGAGGTGCGGTGTGAAAGAGTGTGCAGGTGACGCGCACGAAAACATAAATATTCTTCTAGAATGTTTTTTTTGATGCAAGATTTTTTTTTTTGTATAGTCAGTTCAGTTTTGATTTTTATAAAGTTTAGTCTCGTTGTGGTAAAAAATGAAAAGTTTGTAAAAAAAAGGCTCGGGGATGGGATTGTAAGACACAGTCGAGTCTAAAGTATTTTATAAAATAAAAAAATAAAATATTATGTTTTTGAATTTTATTGGTTGTGCGAAACCATATTTAAAAACAAAAGTTTTTGCTATTTGGCAAATAACAATGAATTTACATAAAAAGGTGTATAGCCTCAAAATATAACATAAATTACAGTGAGTAACTTTAATATTCGGTTTTTCTATAATCTTCAGGTTTCAAATCCTTTTTGGTATTAAAATAGCAAAAATGTTAATTTTTCTTTTCAAAAATTAAAATTTTATTATTTTTCAATAAAATTGGAATAGTTTCGTATGAAATAAATAAATAAGGGTTGTAATAAAACAAAATAAACTACTATTTTAACGTTACTTTAATATTCGGTTGTTTCCGTTATATACAGTGAAACTTGTTTTTGTGCGGTCTGTTTTTGTGCAATTTTTTTGTGCGGGCCCTATCACCGTCGAAAACAGGTTTGACTGTGTATGTATTTATTTGTGAAATAACTGTACTTCGATATTTTAAAGGTTATTGTAAATTATTATATAGTTCTCAGTTGGCAGTTATATTGTAAAGTAAATTTTTTAATTTTGAAATTTACAATAGGCCGTTAAGGAAAAAATTCAACATTGGAGCGACGAAAGTTAATAGTTTGCCATTATGCTAAAGGTCGTACGTATGCGGAAATTGCAAAATGGCTGAATATACCAAAAAGTACAGTTGGCGATATCGTTCGGTGATATAAAAATGAAGGGAGAATTAATTTGAAGCAGCGAAAGGGCCAACCTAAAAAATTAACAGAAAGTGATAAACGTTGAATATTAAAAAAGTTAAAAAAAATCCGCGTTTAAGTGTGTTGAAAATTGGATCAGAGTGGCTGCAAGAACTGGGAACAGCAGTACTTCCACAAACCACCCGTAGAACATTAAAATAGCAAAGTTATAAGGCCGCGTAGCTAGAAAAAACCATTTATAAATCAACGAAACAGAAAAAACGAATCGGAAAGTTTCCAGTTTCTGGAACGACGTAATATTTGTTGACGAGGGCAAATATAACGTATTTGGATCAGATGGTGCTCAAACCATCTAATATTACTCCAACTGTGCATCAGCCAATGGAGTTGGGGAATGAGTTTTCATAAATGGATACATGAATAAGGAAATGTATATAGAAATTTTAAAAACAAATTTAAAGAAAAGCGTCGAAAATCTAGGAATATTGTCCACTTTTAAATTTTACCTGGACAATGACTCTAAACATAAATCATATTTGTTTCGAGAATGGCTATTATATAATTGTGCAAAAGTGATAGAAACCCTCCCCAATCACCTAGACCGGCGAATTCGAAATACTTCGATTACTTCAGTAGCTGATTTAAAAAAAGACTAGATCAGGAGTGGACTGAAATCACCCAAAATTATTACAAAAAAATTGTTTTGAAGCAGAAGGGATATCCCACAAAATATTAATTTTAAAATTTTTTACTTTTAAAACAGATTTTTTTGGTTTTGACCGAATATTAAAGTAGCGATGAAATAGTAGTATCTTTTGTTCTAATGTTATTAATAATGTTACGGTAATCTATTATATTAATACTCTAAATTTTTTCAAACTAAACCCTAAAATGACCCCAAAACATGATCCGATCCGTTAGATTTTTTCAGGGTAGGTCGGCATAAATATGGCGAAAAATCGGAAAAATTCCACCGGGAAGTACCCGAAACGGGTACCTCAGGTGGTTTCAGAAAATTTCCAAGATTTACCGCTATGTGAGTTTACCATGAGTTTGCTTTATTAAAACCCTGAATTTGTTATTGCCGATTTTCATCGAATGTAGATAGCGTTGGTTTCTACGTCCACAAGGAGGACGAGAATTGTCATATTCATTGTTATGACAGTTTTAATTCCCCTTGTTTCATAGCAAACTATGCTTTATATTTTGGTCATCAGATGTCAGCTATACTTTGCTTATTTTTTATCGAGTCGAAAATGGATGATCGATCTTATGCCGTGATGCGTCTTTCTGTCTACCTACCGAATCAATAAATAATTACATTCGAAGCAGGTAATAAAGATGAAGCGTTGCTTGCAGCACAAACTGGCCGAACGAAATTTGAGTCATGCTTTCAGCTTAACTTCAATGATCAAACGCACGTCATTTCCTACATACTGACATTCCCCACCATTACGTTTACGTACGCGTTTAATGGCAACTTCGTCAAAGAGGTGGAGAGAAGGTTGTTGAACGAATGTATACAGTAAGTTTGAGAGATGAGGAGCATTTCTTCATGCGGCTGCTTTTTGCTACATATTCGAGGTTCCATCAGCTTTGAATTTGTACGAACATTCAATGGTTTTATTTACAAAACCTTTAAAGAAGCTACAGCTGCACGGGGTCTGGTAAACGATGATGAATGGGATCACTGCTTAACAGAAACAGCAGTCTTTCAAATGCCAAGACAGCTTCGAGAGACTTTCACTTATATTAAAGAAATAATAAAAAGAAAAGAGGAACAACAACAAAGGAACATTTTTGTTTGGTGCGAGAAATTTTTTTTAGCCTCGTTTCGATTTTGTTGTGAAAAATAAGTCGAGTTGTCGACTTGATGATAATCCAGTTCAGCGTTGAGCAAAAGTTTAAGTCTGGCATTATACCATTTTGCTAATAAATACAAAATTAACAATTAAGATATTTCGGTGTACAAAATACAATGTTTTAATAAAACTTTGCATTTCGCTAAATAAAAAAAAATATAAAAGTGAATATTATAAAAGAGCGGAGAGTGCAGCACCAAGTGTTGGGGTGAAGTACCCCCTAAACCTGCTTCGGCGGGATATCCCGAACCGATACGTTTATCGACGTAACCATATATGAAAAGGTTCTATTAAGCCGTACATATTTTTAACAGTCACGGCCCCACCGTGTAGTTGTACTAATAGTTGTGAATACTTTATTAATCGGCGCGTGCAGCCATATTATTCAACGGTTCCCGAAATACCGCTAAGTTTGATTTCAGTCGGTTAATAGTCAGCAATAGCGTCCGTTATTCCTCGGCCGACGGTTGGACGAGTAACGCTTTCTTATTTTTTGTGGTTACATTAAATGTTATTTTTCGGTGGTCTGCCGCAACTTACGGGTAGCCAACCGGCAATTCGTGTTTTTGGTATCGGTGAAAGGCATCGCGACTTACAGGTGGCCAACTGGCCATTTGTACGCTTTTTTGTTTATAGGTGAGGGGCACCGCATTCGGCAAACAAAAACGCCGCCTAAACCACCCTACAGGGCGAACTTGTTGAAGGGCAAAGGCGAGCCAACGCCCGACCATTATTGGTGGCCTATCGAGGTGGTTTGGTATTAGTTAAAGGCACAGCAAAGGTCCGGTCGTTGACTCTGAGGCATGACAGCACCAAGGCTGCAACCATAATTTATACAACAATAAGGTAGATTTTTATTTAGTTTTTATTTTTATTTTAAGTTTATTTTATTTTATTTTTCTTTGTTTAAATTGATTTTGTAATCGAGCACCACGACTATCGGTGAGGGTGCTCATGCACTCGGTGCACATTGGACTCACCTCATAATTTTGTGGCAGGCAAATGGGTGGTTTTTGTGCTTTCGCCCTTTCTTTTCTCTCGTTTGTTTTGTTGGGTGTTGTTTATTTTAAAAAAATATATATATTTTCTAAAATGAATTGTTAATTATTCTACTGTCGGGTGTGATGGGAGCGAAGATTCCGTTCCGTGTCGGCATAGTGCTTCCGGTCCCTTGGTGCCCGCATCCGAGTTCAAAACCAGCGCTTTGCGTTGTTTGTGTTCGAGCGGATGCGCGCACCGAGCCATCTCACTCGGTTATAATTTTTTTTGTGTCGTTCCTCAAGTTTCGGCCGACGAATTTCGGCGGAACTCCGGTTTTTATTTTTATTTATAATTTGCGTTTTTTTATCTTTAACTATCTGTAACCACGGTGTAGGCCACGCAAGCCTCAAACCCTGCGACCCATAGCATTTCGCCCTGAAATCTAGCCGGCAAAATATCACCGTGTGAGGCCTCTGCGTGTGCTTAGGCGACATCTGCGGAATGGTGTTGAACCATTCTGTAACAAGATTTAAAAATTAATCTCGTATATGAATTTACTTTATTTTTGATAAAAGTGCAACAAAATTACATCTTAAAAAATCTTCTTAATCATTTCTTCATCAAAAATTCAATAAAATGTATTCACGTGACTGATTATTCAGTCACAGGTCAGCTAGTTTTATTTAATATGAAAATATTTGAATTTTATTGGAAATTAATAAAATTATAATTATTGAAAAAGAAAAATTAACATTTTTGCGCCTTTGGAACCTGAAGATTATAGAAAAACCTTAATATTCGGTACTCGCTGTATAAGGCAATAAATTTATAAACCGTAGAAGTATACAATTGATTAGGTTTTTTTTGTACTTGATGTATTTGAGTGCGAAACAATAATAAATTGTTGTATGGAAATTGAGTTGGAAATTAAATGGAAAACATTAACTGTCGTTTAATTGATTATAGTTTTCTGCATATCTTTAAAACCTCAAAATTCTAACATTATAGAGAGTTTTCTTGAAGATATAAAGAACGTGACATCTCTGTAAAGTAGTATTTGTAATCCGGATAATGGCCACGGTGCCGCAACAATTAAGGGCGGCCGGTAGAGGCCCGCTAATCGTATTAAGTTTAACGACGGGTGACCAACAACGTGACCATTCGCTATTTTTTTTTTTTTTGTTACCTAAGGCGAGCCAATGCCCAACATTTTGGCGGCCTCTCAAGTCCATTCAACAGTTTTGGCAAAACAACGCACAACGGTGTATAGCGGTGTCGGTGAAACAGCGCCCAACATTTTCGGTTGGCTATCGAGGCCAAATTAATTTACGGTTTGGCGGAACAACGCCCAACAAATACCACTTTACCTGCGGTTGGTGCGCATCGTTGTCCAACAGGACCACATCAGTCAAGGTACAATTTTTGTTTTTTTTTTATTTGGTCATTTTTATTTTCTGTTATTTTTATTTTTAAATTTTCAAACTTCAACTCTACAATTCCTAAAGTTACAATTTTTTGTATATTTTATTTTAATATATATATACTCGCGGACAAAAGTAACGCATATTTTTTCTTTTTTTTTTGTAATAAAAAAAAAATCCCGCTGGTCAATTTTAATACGACTAGTGTCAAATGATAGCACATTTATATTTCTATCAGAAACCACCTGTAATAAAGTCTATTGCAAGCCAATCAAAATAATATTTCAAAAATGGTTAATCAAGAGTGCATGTTGTTTGAAATTCAACCCAACGATCGAATTTTGTACCATTGCATATCAATTGTTTGTAAATGCAGTACCACTCTCTCTCTCTCTCTCTCTCTGGCACTATACATCCCATCAAGGGATTTGGCCGCCTCAAATGAGGTTTCATAATCATATTTTCATGATGGATAATGAGTGATTAATTCATTGATCCTGAACCAGCCGTGAAATGTTTCCTTGTCACCACCGGGAATCGAACCCGGGACCTCCGGTCGCTGGAGCAAGCATGCTAACCACTTTGCCACCGGGGCGGCAATGCAGTACCACTAGTTCTTGTAAATGTGTTCTAAAGTTAACACCTAATATAAGATCCATTGTAATATGGCACCTTTTCATGAGCTGGAGGCGGTTAATGTCGTCACATTGTAAGATTATACTCAAGTACAAATTGCACGAAAATTAGGAATGAACCAATCTTCGGTTTCGCGAATACTTAATAAGTATATCGAGAGACCGGGGAATATTAAAGAAAGCCCGGACAAGGACGTAGAAGGTGTACAATCGAGCATGACGACCTATTTTTAAAAATTAATTCGTTACGAGATCGAAATTGAACTGCTACTCAACTAAAAAATTACTTCGTTACTAAAGTTACTTACTATACTCATGCAAATTGGTAAACTGATACGGGATACTGTTCTCTTTTCAGATGAGACCAGAATCCAATTATGGAAACCACATAGGGCAAAATATAAGCATTGGAAGAGGTTCAATAATGTTTTGGGGTGGAATCTGTTGGGAGGGCCGTACGCAACTGGTAGAGATTGGATTGAGGTTGAATGCAGACTAGTATGGTCGCAACATTTTTGGCGATCATGTTTTGCCATATGTGCACTTCATAGGTTATGTTAGTTTTGTGTTAACGCTCCAGTACACGTAGCTGCAATGGTACATCAATTTCTCCAAAACATCGGCATTCATGCTTTTAAGTGGCTAATAATGAGCCCGGATCTAAATTCGGCTGAACACGTATGGGCCATTCTAGAACGCCATATTAGAGCTAGAAATCCCGCACCAGATTCGATAGCATTAAAAAAAAAATATTTTGACACATTTTAACATTTTGCAATGAAAAATAGCCGCTATAATTCCATAACGCCACATTTGCGCCTCTTTTGTGAAAAATATAAATTTTGGGTTATTTGATACCACTTCCACTGAAATTGGCCAGTGGGATTTTTTTTTATTACTAAAAAAAAATATGCGCTAATTTTGTCCACGTTGAGTGAACATTGGTCTCGCTACAAACTTTATTCCCGTTCGGCGGCCATATTTTTTTCTTCTCTCCTTTACTTCTCTATTTCAGCAAACAATTTTTTTTTGCATGTTTTTCTTTTGTATATAAGATGAAATATTAAATGTATTTTCGGGCCGGTATGATGGAAGCGAAGATTCCATTCTGTGTCTATTCCATATTTACAGGCTGGGTTTGTCACTCCCCGTCATCCCCTTAGCAGGTCATCCACATGGTCGGAGTGGCGAGTCCAGCATATTCATCGCCCATTCGGGGGCGGCCGTAAAATCTACTTGATCTCCGCGTGACACCCCAGTATTGTTGTGGCTAGGCATCGGCCTTTCGAGGTCAATGCGTCATTCGGAGGGCTCTCTTCCCCAGAATGAACAACAACTACAAATTCTGGTCGGTAAATTTAGTTTTTCTAATTTTCCTTGAGTTCGATTTCTTTTTCTCTTCCATGGTGTTGGCGAGGGGCACTGAAGCCTCAGTTTCTCCACGACCCAAGCATTAACTCCACAGATCTAGCGGCCAAAATATCACCGTGAGAGAGGCCTCTGCCTGCTTTGTTAAAATGTAGTGTTGTACCACTCCGTAGTACTAAAATATTTGGCAATTCATACAACCAAATTCCCCACTCTTTGGAGGATTACGGAAGGCGGCAGTGATGTTAATCCTAATATTCATCAACAAATTGAGGGAATACTGAATTCAAGAATTTCAATTTCAAACGGTTATTGTATGATCAATGTTTTCCTAATGGACCGGAAGTAAAAATATTTTTTACTTGCACTGCGCTGGTTAATTTGATAATAATCATTCTAATCATCACCAATTTCCAGCAACACCTATATAATTCAGGCAAAGATGTGAGAATATGCCACAGAACAACTTTTGTTCCAAATGCACAATAGTTTAGTAAACACCCTGTACACTATAAAAAAAATTGCAAGTCCATTTTTATACACTGTCTTCTTCTTTATCCTCGTTTCTCGTTTACTTATATTCTTCTTCTTCGTCTTCTTCTTTTCCTATAATACGGTGTTTCAAAGTCTTATTGTATTATATTATAAGAAATAAATGTAGATTAATTTTCGTATATACGCAAAATAAGTCTGTATACGATGTTCACACGTTACGATTTATCGAGATTTGAGTCAGTAGACGAATCTCAGTCAAAAACTAGTAACATGAAAATTTTAGTAAATTACGTCGTCCATAATCAAATTTAAGATGATTTGTGTACCATAAGCAATCTATAATAAACATTAGCGTGCGACCTTTATTGACCTTGTCTTGTTTTTGTTGCTCTGGCGTTGTAAATCAGAAAAAATGAAAACTCTTTGTTTTGTACAGTTATTTAATTTCCCCTCCCTAATTACTCAATTATTTGTGCGCTAAGTGTGCCCTCAACGTAATAAAATATATCACAGCTGATTTAAAATTAAAATGCTTTGTGCATAGAGTTATATAAATACCCAGTGCCATTATCAGTCTTATCATATTTTATAATTCCGTTATACATTTTTTTTTATGATTGCTATTTTCGTTTTCATGTTATGTTGATACGCGATTACATTACATACTTGCATATACATATATACGAGTATGTAAACAAAATAATGCAAAGTAATTTTCATTTTACATAATTCCAACGATTAAAATAATAATAAAAATCCATTCGGGATTCGATACACGTATATATGCATATATTGGGTGTGCTTAAAATTAATGACGGATTTAGATTTTTTACTTTTCATAAGCATTCTGTTTCTCTTTCGCTTTGTCAAAATGTTAATTTGAGCTAAACTTTGGCCTGGCCTTAAATCATGTCGCGGTTCATCTTAAGTATCTGTTGATTGGTTGGGCAACAATGACTCGGTTAGTCGCTAACATCGGTGGAGTCAAAAGATTAATCTCTCTGCCGAAGACTGACTCGATGAGATTTTCTGCTGCCATCATGTTATGTAGAATTTAAACTGAAACACCATCGAGTATTGAATGCTCACTTATGGTGGTTTGAAAAAGCGGTTGTGTTGCTCCTGGACTCCGCGGGGCGGGTTTGTCGCCAATGTTAACTCAGTGAAGTAACTCCAAAGACTGCTCTACTTGATGCAACGTTAGAGCACGTCAGTGCGAGTTCCTGTTGGCACGAAAGTGTTTTTTTGGAAATTCCCACTTTCGGGGACAATAAATACCTCTCCACGATGAATGAAGCCTTTTAGTCGAGGCAATGAAGCATTAAAACGGCCAAAAGTTCGAAATTTTTGAGAGCAAGACGGAACGGAATGCGGTTTTTTGCATTCACTTCCAAAACTTATTTATAAAAATCGCCCCTATTTTTTTTTTTGAACAAACCGGAAATTGCATCGCTGCAACCAAAAATGCATTCAAAAAATGAATTTTTTGAGACGGCCTTTTGAAGATTAGAGAACTTTGTAAATAAGAGTCAGAACTAGCCTCATGCGGGTTCACGGGGTTTTTGAGGTCGCTGATCACGATTATGATGTTCAAATTGGCCCAGAGCTGACTTGGAGCTCAGGATCGCCGATGAACGTCATCTCCGTGAGAATCTCCCGAAAATCACGCGGGGATGGAGAGAAACTCGGCACCCGGGGGTTTATTGGGTCGCTGAATCCAAACTTCACGTCGAAAACGACCTCCTCAACACCTGGTGAATTGGCACCATTATTTTGACACCGATGTCATTCCCATGAATGTCAACCAAACATGATGTTTTAGAGACGGGCATCAATACTGCAATATGTGTGGGTGGAATTGTTGATTCTATTTAAATTATGTGAGGAGATTAGATACGTAACTATATATCAAATTCTTAATCAAGTGGCACATCGCTAGTCTGCTCATTTTCTTCGTCATCAACTGATGTATTCATAAATAGAACATCTTCCTCATCTAACGTCCTCTCTCTGCCACAATAACGTTTTCAACTGAATATCTTTCAGTATTGGTGCAAGTCGAGGCATCACAAATTTTACAGGCAAGATTGCAGGTCTTCAGATTACAATCTCCTGCTCATCCATAGAGTATTAGTTCCTTAATATTCTTGGGCGCAAGTTTTTATGGTCATTTCTACAGGGACCAGTGTGTTGCCTTCCTTTCTCCACCCCAATTCTGTTGGGTCCATGGTCAGCTGGTCTCGGTGCAGCCAATGTTGCACTTGAAAATATACCCTCTTTAGATGTTGTTATATACATACTGGACCTGTACTGTTCTAGTAACTAGTCCCATTTTAGCTTGTCCTCATCAGGAACATTCCGCTTCCTGAATCCCAGTGGAGCACTGTACATTTCCAGGATTAGCTGCGTCCCGTTCTCAAAAATTTCTTCGCTTGACAAACCAGCTTCTTTGAACTTCGTAGCATGAGCTTGAATGTCTGGGAATTGCTGGAAGGTCTTGAAAAATTTTGTTTTTCCCTGGTAGTATGTTGCTGAAACGGTATCGCACCCCGTTATTGCATGGAGCAACAAAATATTATCCTCAACTACTGGCATATCAGGCAAGCTACGCAAAGAATATATTTCTTCGGGTTTATTGGGCGTTACAGGTTTCTGTAAAAATATTTCTCTATCAACCGGGCAGAGTGCGGTCAATAGTACGGCAACGTCAGTTAGTATTTTGCGATTGTGTGGGGAAAATCCTCGAAGACGACGTTCAAGCCCAGGTTCCGGTGCACTAGGAGTTCGGAGGATCGTTTTCGACGTGAAATTTGAATTAAGCGCCTCAAAAAACGCCCCCACGATGATTTTCAGGTTGTTTTTCCGATATTATCAAGAAAGTTTTCGGGGATGACATCCACGTCCAGTTTCCAGCGCACCAGGTGTCCGGGGGGTTCTCGCCGATGCCATATTTGGATTCAGCGACCCAAAAACCCCCAGGCGCCGAGTTTCTCTCCTTCTCCTCCGTTCCACGGCGTTCCTGAGCTCCAGGTCGGCTGTGGGTCAATTTGAACATCATAATCGTGATCAGCGACCTCTAAAACCTTTCGGGAACCCGAGTGAGGCTAGTTCTGACTCTTATTTACAAAGTTCTCTAATCTTCCAAAAGCCGTCTCAAAAAATGCATTTTTTGAATGCATTTTTGGCTGCAGCAATGCAATTTCCGGTTTGTTCAACAAACAAAAAATAGGGACGATTTTTACAAATAATTTTTGGTAGCGAATGCAAAAAACCGCATTCCGATCCGTCTTGCTCTCAAAAATTTCGAACTTTTTTGCTTCATTGCTCCGACTATTTCGAAGATGTTTTGCTTGTAGATATTTTAAGCGCATCTGTGACACGGATGTATCAGACACAGGCAATTTACATCCACTGAGAACTATTCGGTCACCTACAAACGACTCCTTGAAGGATCACAACATTACGTTATACAGTGGTTGGCGTTAATTTATACGAATTAAACCAAAATTTACCATTTTATTTATTTCTAAAAACTTTTTTGTTTAATTTAAAAAATTTGAAAAATAAATTTATGATTTGCTGTGGATTTTTTAAATTTTCATTCATTAAATTCAATTTTTTCAATCGTATCAAGGAACGAAATATTAATACTTTGTCCCACCTCCCTTATTCTTAATAACTCCAAAAATTCGTTTTGGCATTGACTGCCAAAGATTTTGGAGCACATTGGGAGTGATTTCATCCCAGCATTGCTTGATACACTGTTTCAGATCATTTACTGACATAATTTGACGTCCATTTGCATACACCTTTGCAGCCATTAGCCCCAATGATTCCCAATGGGGTTGCAGTCTGGGCTACATGCTGGCCAATCTAGTATTGGAATATTTCAGCGCTCAAACCGAATCCTTAGATGCCTGCGAAACGTAGATCGCAGCGTTGTCCTGTTGAAATACAAACTCACTATGATGATCAATAAATGGAATCAAAATATCTTCCAGCAGCTCACAATATTTTGTTGAATTCATTCTGGTAGCTATCCAGCAAATGGGTGTCTTAAAATTTTCTGAGAACGCTCCCCAAACCATTACAGTCCCACCACCTAAATTTTTCTTTGACCGAACGACAGTGTGATCTCGAAGATCATACCAATGACAGTTATAGCAGTCTGGTCCATCTAAATTAATTTTTTTTTTCATCAGAAAAAATTGCTTGACCCCATTCTTTTGTCCAATGCATGTACTGCTGAGCAAACTTCAAACGGCGTTCCCTACGGGTGGTTGTTAGACGTGGTTTCAATTTAGGTTTGATCCATTTAATGGTTTTTGTTGTCCTCAGAACCCGAGCTACAGTTGATTTGACTAGCAAAATCTGATCTGACCGACAAATCAAGTTTTGCAATTATTTGGCTACGAAATAGTTTGTTTTTGATCGCTTCTTGTTTAATTTGCAACTTTTGGCGTGTAGTGAGCTTTGAATTTCCTCGTGTAGGCTTTTTGATACCATAAGTTCTTAGATTTTTTAAATATTTTCTAATCAATCGCTCGGTTCTTTTGATTTCCTTGGCAACGAGGCGATTAGAGTATCCTAATTTCTTCAATATTTCAATTTGCGCTATTTCTTCATTATCCAAACGTTTTCCCTTACCCATCTCTGCAAAAGCGTCTTATGTTATGGTTTGTGTTATGGTTTGAAAGTAAAAACTTACTAAGAGATTGCAAAAATTAAATATTATCAAAACAAATGAATTTATGTGTAAAAAAATTTTTTCTAACTGCGTATAAAGGTATGCAACACCAAAAATCGACACTCCCACTAAAAACAATACTTCACAACTAAAACATTAGATGTAAATAAACAAAATATATCCTGTTACTTCACTCACTACTACAACATTTGAAAATGTATGTACCACAAGTATTCATAGTTGGAATTGAAATGGTAATAATTGACTTTTAAGAGAAATAATACAGTGCGTATAAACGAACGCCAACCACTGTATGTAATTTTGTTTTGAATTGCAGACGGCATTGTCATCTGTTATGGTGTATTAAAACTGCGATTTTGTTTTTATGAAAATTAGCCTCTCTTATCCACATCCAGTGTATCATGTGAATGTCTAATAAATTGTAGAAGCGAAACCAATGTGTACAGCTTGTTCGTGTCTGTGACGAGTGAAGATATAGACGAATATTTTTATGGTCCGTGTTTCGTTTTGTTTTATGGATGGATGTGTGGTGTGCAGGAGTAGGCGAGTGACGCGCACAAAAACAAAACAAAAACACGCCAAAAACAAAATATTTTTCTATATATTTTCTGGTACGAGAAATTTTTGGCAGTCTAGTTTTGAATTTCATAAAATAGAGTCTAGTTTTCATTTTGATAAAAATAAATCGAGTTCCGTATTTAACGTGAAAAGCCAACTTTTTTCAGTAAAACAAGTTCGATAGATTTTTATTTTTTTTAAAACAAAATACAAATATAATAAATATTTTTTTTTAAGTTAAATTGTTGAAATTTGATTTTTGATACGACAATAACATACAACATAACATACAACAAAACTGAACAAGTTCGTCAAGCAAAAAGTGTTATTATCGGATATAACAACGTGCTGTAACATAAGAGAATTACGGTTAACTATTGGCCAACAACCACAACGTGGCCTTTCAAGTTTTTTTTATTTTTGCGATGAAAATAATTTTACACCCCAACGGGTGGCCAGCCCAGGCCAAATTTATTAAATGCGGGACGATGCCCAACATTTACGCCTGTCTATCGAGGCCAAATTTATTATCGGCGGAAGACGCCTAACAGTTACGGTCTAAGGCGGGAAGACTCTCAACAATTATGGTTAAAGGCGGGAGGACACCCAACGAAAATCTACGGTAAAAGGCGGGAAGACGCCTAACTTATTTACAGTTACGGGTGGCCAACCACGTGGCCAGTCGTATTTTTTTTGGAAATTGTGACACAGCAACCCATTTCGGTGGAAAGGAATGCCGCACCTCTACAGACAGGGTGACCTGACAGGGGTTAAAAGGTACGATTTTTTTTTAATTTTATATTATTTTGAATTTTTTTTTACTCAAATTAAATTTCATTTATATTTAAATTTTCTAATTTTGAATTTTAAATTTTCGAGTTTAATGATAAATTTCAACTTTTGTTTTTTATTTTTAATTTACATTTTTCCTAATTTTGCAAATTTAAATAATAAATTCGTGTAATCGAGTGACGAATAACGGTTGCTTGGTGCACATTGGTTTCGCTCCACAATTTACTCTCGTTCAGCGACCATTTTTTTTGTTCGTTTATTTTTTGTGGCTTCCAAAATTTATTCACGTTCCGCGACCATTTTTAGGTTGATTTATTTTTCTTTTGCTCCGGAGTTTTTCTCATTTAACCCTTTTAGTTTGATTTATTCTTTTTTTTTATTTTTATCCCACCTCCCGCCTCCGATTTTCTTTTGTTGATTTTTTTTTTATTTAAATAAAAAACAACACTGCGTTTGATTCCTGGCAGTCGGGTTTGTTTTCTTTTCTCATTCATCGGAATCGGATTGTTTTCCGTGATTATTCTTGTTTTGTACTTATCCTTGTTTTTTTTTTTTTCATAAAATACTAAAACTTCTCGGGTTGGTATGATGGGAGGGGAAATCTTAGTTCGTGTCGGTTCCATAGTTTCAGGCTGGGCTTGGTTTCACTCCCCGTCATCCCCCTGGCAGGACGTCTACAGGGTCGGAGTGGCAAGTTCAGCATATATGACATCCATTCGGGGACGGCCGTATAACTTACACGGTCTCCTCTGGCACACCGGCAGTCTTAAGCTGTCGGAATGTGAATTGTGGAGGATTTCCTACATGTATCTCCGAATGAAGAGAGGCTTTGTCTGTTGGGGAAACTTCCTTACCCTCTGATACTACTTCGTCGTGGCTAAGCGTCGGCCTCTAGAGGTCGATGGGTCATTCGGGGGTTTCTTCAGTTGACATTGTACACGTCAGTCGGGGAGATTCCTGGGTGGATACATCCGGTTAGTATTAAATTTATTCATTCTCCTCAAATTTCCTCCGACATAATTTTGGTGTCATTTCGATTCAGTTCCAGTTTCTTTTTTTTATTTGCTTTTATTTTTGTTCTGTTACACCGTGTAGGCCTGGAGCATGCAAGCCTCATCGTTCCCACGACCCAAAACCATGATATATTGTCGGCAAAATCAACGTGAGAGGGGCCTCTGCATGTTGAGGAGAATCTGCGGAATAGTTCTTGAAACATTCTGTAACGACGTCTCGACATTGCTTTGGGTACACTGAAAAACGCGAATTTTTGAGTTTTTAATCGTATTGTGGTAAAGTTAAGGTGAGCCACAACAATGTAATTGTAACAGTACTTTAGCTTTCAATATCGATATGCGTATTGTATTTGATAAGCATACACAAACTGTAAAGAACAACATTTCGATTGTCCATCTCAACGCTTTCACTGTTGCTCGAGCACCGATGTTGCGACGACGGCACAACAGACAACCGCATTGACATTGAGCAAGGTTACTTCAGTAAAGGATTTGGGACATTTCTTATCGCAATGAGCATTTTGTAAGCATGCTAGTTGTGTGCTCCACTAGGTCCTTGTATCATATACCGCGAACAACGACCTCGTGCAGCCGAGGACTCTCCGGTTTCCGCTGTTGTGAATATTTCTTCTGCTCGAAGCGCCTCTAAATTGTGAGCGTGTGGGAGCCCCCACTTTGGAAACTCAATCTAGTAGCAGAAAGCTGTGGAAATGTTAAAGATTAAATCGTCCATCAAAACCCTTAATTTGATCAGCTGGCTGCTCGCGTGTAACCAAGTTGTCTTTAGCCTCATGCCAATTTGAATTTTTTTTGGACATTCACAGCAAAGGTAAGAACGATATTAAATCACATCCCCGTTCACACAGATTACGAAGTGATCCTTCAAATCTGTATGGAGGAGTGAATATAATGCACGCTACAACATTCTCGTGTTGATTTATATTACTGTGCACTGTAGTTTTTATCTGGTGGCCTTGACCTGAAGGTGTTAGTCCACCAACCATTGCGGCGTCAACTTGCCGGCACTCACAATTGGGTTGAACGTATTTTGACGAATCGAAGTGGGAGCTGCTTTGAATTGAAGCATTCTGATTTTTATGCGTACGTGATTCATGTGATCCTTCATATGCTTCACACGTTAATTTTGGGTGCCATCCTAGTTCTTTGTAATAACCAACTGCTGATCTGGATTAACTGGATTTCGCTGATAGTTACGAATTTCACGCTCAAATAGTGGATTATCTTCATTCACCATTGCACCTTTGTTCGGCTTTGTAGTGTTGAAGCGACGTTGGTCCGACTGTCGTTCGCGATGGAAAATCACAACTAGAACCGCTTTATTTGCAGCGGCACCTTCTTCCCTCCCTTTTGCTTCAACATCAAATGACAAGTTTAAACAATTCGGTTGTGTTATCTCTGCGGTCGATTTCGTCTAGGATTCGACTTAAACATGCTTTATTTGTGTGCTAATAGTGCTAACCCGTATTTCTCCATAAAAGACTCGGGTGACAATTTCCACTTATTATTGCTGATATTTTTTGAACAAAACGTCATCAGCAGCTTTGAATCCTTTTCACTTTGAGCCACCTTGCTGATTGAATTGTTGTTCCAAGTTCGTATCGCGTTCTAACGCGATCCCTGACGGGAAAAAAGCAAGCAGTCAATTGTCTTTTCAGCCATTGTTGTTTACAATTTTAAAACTTCTATTCATTTGCTAAACGCGTAAATGATCACCAGGAGTTTATAGCGCAATTTCCACAGAGACTTACACTTCTCATCGATCGATGGCCAATACTCTTTTACCCCTATTATGGTTTTCGCCTCGCCGAACGATTCACGGTGAATCTTAAATCCGTGTGTGTTGGGTTTTCGTATTATGGTTTTCGCCTTTATTTTGGCGAGTGCACATCTAGTAACACTAGCCGAATAATAATTTTTATAACAATTTTTTTTGACGTTTGCGGTTTTTGTCAATAATTGTGTTGTTGTAATCATATATGATTCAGATTTTGTGTTTATAATTTACGGTTTTTTTCAATTAATCTAAAATCAGTTTAAAATTATGTTATCTAGTGTCGTTCTATCTTTTTCTAATAAACTAGATGAAAATATTAACATGGCACAGATGCGAAAATCGTTAAGGGACCAATGTCATCCGTTTACTCTGCCTGGTACATTATTTTATAGGAGGCCCCAAGTTATTCAACATTACTGTCAAACCCTTCCAAAACAGGATTACGAATTGTCTATTTTCCCAAAGCTGGGAATTCCCCTTGCAATATCGGTATTTTTCTTCATCTCCCGTTAATTTCGAAAATTAATAAGACAAAAAGGATGAACATAAAATACTCTTCAGTTGCTTATCATTCATTTTACGTTCATTTTGAAATGAATTTTTTATGCTAATTTCTCTTCGCTCTTGAATAGTAAAATGAATTTTCAGAAATGTTATGCAGTAAAAAACGAATAGTGTCTAGTGAGCGGTTGATCTTATTTTTTGTGTTAGCGAACGGGATCTATTGCTCTTTTGGTTTTACTTTTCTATTCTAATAAGAAAGCGAAAATTCATTATAGTACTGATTGGATAAGATGTATTGTTGCATGTATTGAATGATCGAATAGAGAATACATATCATTTCTTTCTACTTTATTCTTGATAAGTGAAGAGTAAAACAAAATATTTTTTGTTCCTTTACATTATTCCTGTTGATCAGTATTACTTGGTATTACAAATAATGCATTAATTCCATGGAAAGATTTGCTGACAGCAATTTTTTTTACTGATAATACGCAAAAAAAAAACTTTAAAAATTCATAAGAGTGACAAAGAACAAAAATATTTGTTATTTCATTTTATAGTAAAATTTTATGGTTTTACATTTTGGCATAACCTACAAATTTCATAAAATATTTAATTTGTACATTTTCGTACAATTCGATTTTTTTATATACATATTTTAATTTTAATATATATACCACAAAAAAATTGAGAAAAAATGGAAATTGAGCGGGAAATTTTCATGGCATTCGTGTGAGGGTGTTTTTTCGTGTTTGCGTTGTTTGGGTCTGCATACATACAAGGCGTATATATTGAAAGACGGCCGTATACACATACATAGGCACTGATGCGTATATGTGGGTTTGTGTGCATATCCATGTGTGTATGTTTATGCGTGTGTGTGTGTAGGTTCATATGTATTTATACTTATGTATATTTTTAGTTATACATACGCATGTTTATATTTATATAATATAATTGATTTCCTTTTTTATAATCATTTTATTATTTTAAAAATTAATTTGATATATTATTATATTAAAATTATTTTAATGTATAAATGTTTATGATTAATTATTTTAATTTGTTTTTCATGACTTTTTTGTAAATTAATTTAAAGGAATGAGACCTCATATGTGTTACGGCATGGCAAAGGGAAAATGGTTTTTAATTTTTATTTGTTATGTCAATTAAATCTTTGATGTGATATCCTTCGGCCTTTTAATGTTGACTGTTTTTTTTAGATTGCTTACTGCTGGCACTATTTTATCTAAAAGAATTTATGGCTCAATAATATTTCTCGAAACAGGTTCGTCTTTGCATGGGAATGATATATACGAATATCGATGGATTTGAGTTCTAAACCTAATCAACGACCTGCTCATGCACCAATTGTGTAAAAAGCATTCCGCGTGGTTCTATCTTCCGTTCGTGTCATCACTTCACATAAATCATGATCGTTTTTGTTTGATTGTGACAGTATACTGCGGAAGATGCATAAAATCAATTTGGGCTTAATTGGAATTCTAGCAAATCGCAATTCTAGCAATTAGCATTAATTTGGGAGAGGCTTAGTTCGGCTGGGTCATCTGTCAACGGGTTTTCTTGACGGATAAATGGAGGAATAGAAAAATTCCATGGCCGATTATTTTCGTATTTATTTTGTTGAAAAATCCAGTACTTCACCCTGGATTTATGTTGGAGTGCCGGTTCAGCTCAACATATCAGATCCGAACATGATTAGTTAAGACATTGCTTAGCACGGCCGAGCTCCAGAACTTCTCTAAAATCCATTTTTTAAATTCACATGTAATTCTGCTTACCTGATTTGGCAATAATTGGTCGGGATATGGCCAAGTTCCATTCAGAATGATTGAATTTTAGAACTTTATCAAAACGACACGTTAAAATCCCAATACAAGTTGATTTTAGTTTATTAGAATCCTAGCCTAGCTCTACAAGATGAACTGGAAAATTTTGGTTGGAAACGGCCTATTTCATTCATTATAGCTGAATCCGAAAATTTCGTCAAATTCGGCTTTGCACCCCGAATTTGATAATTATTTGTTTTGAGTTGGCTTAGTTCCATTGAACATGCTAGAGTGTCAATCCAATTCTGCGTACCATATTTAACAGTTATTAGTTGAGGAATAGTAAAGTTCCATTGAGCATGATATAAATATCCTGTGCACTATAATTATACTTGGTAATTAACCGAATATTCTCTTCTTTGGTGAACAAAATTAATAAAATATTTGAAATTTTTGCGAATTAAATTAAAATTGTTTGAAATATCCTATCAGGTAGTTAATCTGGTATTGAATAACATTGATATTTTTCCGGGAACCATTGCCTTTGGGATGCTTTACATATAAATTTTTTTTTTTCCCCCGACTTAAGGGTTAAATACTAATGGATTTTAGACTAATTTTAATATAATTTAAATAATTATGGTTTCAGGAAATCCTATTGTAAGTTGTGGAATTGCAGGAGGATTAAATTAATAAATATTTATATTATTTAGGAAGCCGGAAAATATTAATTTAGAATTAAATTTCAGGAAATCTACAGACGTGAAATAATATTTATTTAAAATATTAATTGTTGATTGTGTAGATTAGAATGGTGTTGTCATTGCATTAATAACTATCGACTTTATTTAGGGGTCTGCAACTGGGCCGATTTAGTCAATTAAATTTTGCATTAATTTACATTTACATTTCAGGAAATTTCCGGATGTACGTGAAATAATACAAATTTTTCCTCAGGTTTCTGATTTAGAGAAGCAATTGTTGAAGACCAATACCATCGTTATCCATTAATCGTTATCCAATCCTTCGGTTTTGTTATATGTAAAAAAGAGTGTACGGTGGGCCCGGCGTCACCCGGGAGCTCCTGTGTAAGAACTTGGGCGTACATTCAGAATCAATCAATCAATCTCCCGTTAATTTCGAAAATTGGCTGGGATTTGTTGTTTTCTACATGTTATAAAAATATAATTACTTACACATGAACTTCCATTGTTTGCTGTTGGCTGTGAAATGAAAACAGAAGTGTAGCCAATTTTATAAGTTTCGCCTACAAAAAGTTGGCGAATCATTTTGATAGTTCAGCTCGTTTAGATGAATATCATAATACCAAAAATGTGAGTTGGATTCGCCGGGAATGTCAAATGCGAAAACCATAATAGGGGTATTTGCTTCGTACCAACAGTTTCATACGGGCGAATCCTGGGTGGCCTTGGTGCAACTTGGAAAGAATGTGGTTACGGTTGAAACTCGGAGTAACGATTCAATCGACGAGCGAAACATTTAATAACCCTGGGCCCCTATAACTGCCTAGGTGATCGCGGCCAACCATTTTCGATGAGGAAATCTATAACAATGTTTCGCTTATACTGGTTTTGTACTGCATAGGGCGTCAACTCGCACCTATTTTGCTGTATTAATTACGAAACACGCAAGAACCATCCCAATGAAAATTTCTTCATCAGGTTTCTGGTAGCCGGCACTTAGTCGCGAGATGATTCACGTATTTAATGGTGAAATCGTAAGTGAACAAAATAGGTGCGTTTATCGTGGGCTGCTTGGTTATACGTCTGGTAGTTCATGCCGCAATACTGCCACCATGCTATAGCTGGATGTGTCCACCCCCATGATAATTTTCTTCTTCGGGCCAAGTGGTGGTGCGCCGGTTGTTATCAAATTTTACGTCAACGTCCGGCCCGGCGGGTTATTGTGATCTACTGACACTTCCACCATGTGGCCCGATTCCAGATAATCCTGCATAAACCGTTTGTACTCAAAACGTAGTTGATCGTACTTGGCAGACCGGCGTTCTCATCGGTAGTTCTCATTGAATAGTGGGAATATGGTGTATCCTTCATCTTCATTGCGATAGTGTGTCACATTCTGACTCATAGTGCGATAATACTCGAGGTGAACGTGAAATTTCGATTTCTCAAAATGGTCTGAGCGTGTTATCGATGGTTGGCTGATATGTTGCCCTGTGTACCACCTTGTCGAAGAGGAAATAACCAAGTTTTTGATTTTGGTATTTTGTGCGAATGTTGAACCCTTAACACCGCTAAATCTCGATGACGAGAGCTGTGCCGAGATGAAAAATGTAGAATCGATTCGGGAGTGTAATACGAATTCGGCTCGAATTCGTTTGCACAGATTCCATTGATTGTGACTGCAGCTGGTCTTTACGCTGGTACGATTTACAGTATTCTCAGTGAGTTGTGTACCATATGCTAGTGTCTTTTGTTGCAAACCAGGCACAAACCGGATTTACAATTCGGATTGGTGTGGCTTTTTCTCTCGGACGAGGTTTGACTTTTCTTCGAATGTTAGAGTTGTTTTTTTGTCCGAAGTGAGGACGAGTGAACGAGATAATTGTGTGACAGGATTGTGAGGTGCTCGAGTGCATGACGAATGCGATAAAGGGTCGGATTTGTGCGACTGTGGTGGATTGTTTTAGTCATGGAAATCATCTCCAGTCAATGCCATCGGGTGTTCAGAAAATCGATCAGATTTTGGTATGATGGATATTGTGCTCGGGTTAATGACATCTCCCAATGTCAATGGGTTTCTGGGCCCAACTTGTCGTGTTCCTCAGCCCATGTGATGACCGGAATCCTAAAACTTTAAGAGTGTGCGAACGGCGTCGGTCGTAGTAACAAGGATATTATGCGATCCCATGGCTGATTCGATTTGTAGAACCTCGAGGATTTCCCTTCAGATAGTGTAGCTTCTGCGACTTGGTCAACCTATTGTGGTTGTGAACGAGATCGACGAACAAATCGATTACGGGATTTGTTATTCGAGGTAGCTTTGTATCGGACGACTGCTGTACGTGACTAAGCTTGCCGCCACCTTGCATGTTCTTGACCGTGGCTGATATCTGCCTCTGTTAGGCTTTCAAATTAAAAACTGCAGCGAAATATATACATCAGCTTCATCACACGGTCCATTCTGGTCCTGTCCTGTACGCCATAGAATTCATTATACCGTTACGTTTCGTGGTCTATCTGCGTTTGTATGAATTCGTTGTGATTCCTGGCGTGTCTATCGAGACCTCTTTGCAGTTCTTCAATTTTCCGAAAATCATTATTTATGCACAGTAGTTTTGCGAGCCACACGCACTGTACGCCGAAATGTTAAATTTTCTTACTTAACAACAAAAAATACTGTGTTGATCGATCGATGATTGTGAAAAGAAAAAAAAATTCCACATGGACATGACGATTTTGACAGACACGAAAAACTGTTGTCGGATGTTGGTGTTTTAGTTAAAACCGCGTTGTTCGACATTTTGTTATTGGAGTGAACACTGATAGGTGTCTCCTCCGACTTTTGTGAAATATACTTCTTGATTTTTGCATCGAGGTGAGGCTACCAAGACCTTTAGAAATTTAGAATTTTCGACCTTTAGAATTATAATTTGTTGCTATATGAAATTATGGGCAACCCGAAAATTATGCGAAACACAATTTAAGACAATCATAAAAGTGCGACCAACAATTGTTAGAAATGAATTAACAGCGAGTTCATACGACGGATAAAAATTTCGGATTTTTCTATCCCATCGTTTAAACCAATTACATCACGTAAATTATACAACAGACACGCCTCTTTTCATACAAAAAAGTTGAAAAAAATTAAACAAAAAGCTGGAATAGAAAAATCCGAGATTTTTATCCGTCGTATGAACCGGCAGTTAGAGAAGAATAATTGTAATATAAACAATTTTACACGGAAACAATTCTATACTGAACAGTTCATCGAAAAATCAAATTTTGACCTTAAAAAAAATGGCGTATTATTTTATTCAAAATACGAACAAACGTGTAATTTTTATAAAAAATTTGATATTAGGATTGTATCTTAACAGTTTTTCGACAGTTCAAGTAATTTTTCCGGGAAAATTTTCAATTCTTCTAGGAAAATTTTGAAATTTTTCTTCAATGTTTTTTTTACTTAGTTTAAAATAAAATTTGACACTTGAAGAATTATATAAATTCTGGAAAAGCGGGGGTTTGGGGGTATACAAAGCCCATACCCCATCCTCTAAGCCTAAGGTATACAACGAATTAAAATTACATTAAAAAAAAAATTTTATTTACAAAACTTGATTTTTTTAACATTTGTGGCACTATCAGAAGATGCGATAAGAGCGATAAAAACTCTTTGATCTGTGTCTGCAAGGTTGACGAAGCAATTATTATTAATAAAAATATTGAAAAATTAAAAAGTGTAAAAATTTCTGAAAAATCGAAAAATTTTCCAGGAAAATTTATCTTCCCCCTCCTAAAAATTGATAGTAACTTTACAGTGGAAAATTTTGTTTCGATGAATTGTATTTTCGATAAATTGTTTTTTTTATTGTAAAACTATTCGCGTGAAGTTTGTCCTACATCTATAACAAAATATGTGTATATGTGTTTGTATAATATCTCGATAGACCGAATTTTACAATAAATAATAAAAATATAAAAATATTTTCTAACAAAAATTTTATTTTTCTGTATGTTTTTGGGAATCTCCTATAAACCAGCATAATAAGTGAAGTATATATAAATTGAGGCTACTATGTCTTAACTAATAGAAAAACTAGTTTATTTTTATAAAATTGGGGGTATATGGTGTTTAGGACAGCGAAATTGACATCGGCTCTCTTTATATCACTTCTACAGATTGTCTAAATTTTCTCAGAAAATCCTAGGAACCAAACACCAAAATGACTTATAGTTTATGAATCTTCTAGGTCACATTAAACATAAAAAAACCTCAGTATTGAGCAAATTTAGGTGTTTCTATGTTTAATGTGACCTAGAAGATTCTTAAAATGTAAGTCATGTGGGTGTGGGGTTTCTAGGATTTTCCGAGAAAACTTTGGAAAACCTTACAATGGATTTATAGAGAGTAGATGCCAACTTCGCTGTCCTAAACACCCTAATCCCCCAATTTGGACAAAAATTAGGTATTTTTATGTTTAATCTGACCTAGAAGATTCTTAAAATGTAAGTCATGTGGGTGTGGGGTTGCTAGGATTTTCCGAGAAAACTTTGGAAAACCTTACAATGGATTTATAGAGAGTAGATGCCAACTTCGCTGTCCTAAACATCCTAATCCCTCAATTTCGTCGAACTTGATATGTTTTTATGTTTAATATGACCTAGAAGATTCTTAGAACATAAGCCATTTGGGTGTTGGTTTTCTAGGATTTTCCGAGAAAACTTAGGAAAACCTTACAATGGATTTATAGAGAGTAGATGCCAACTTCGGTGTTCTAAACACCCTAATCCCCCAATTTAGACAAAATTTAGGTGTTTTTATGTTTAATGTGACCTAGAAGATTTTTAAAGTATAACTCATGTGGGTGTTGGGTTCGTAGGATTTTCCGAGAAAACTTAGGAAAACCTTACAATAGATTTATAGAGAGTTGATGCCAATCTCGCTGTCCTAAACATCTTAATGTCTCAATTTTGTCGAACTTTATGTGTTTTTATGTTTAATGTGACCTTGAAGATTCTTAAAATATAAGTCATTTGGGTGTCGGGTTCATAAAATTTTCCAAGAAAACTTAGGAAAACCTTACAATGGATTTATAGAGAGTAGATGCCAACTTCGCTGTTCTAAACATCCTAATCCCCCAATTTAGACAAAATTTAGGTGTTTTTATGTTTAATGTGACCTAGGAGATTCTTAAAATGTAAGTCATGTGGGTGTTGGGTTTCTAGAATTTTCCGAGAAAATTTAGGAAAACCTTACAATGGATTTATAAAGAGTTGATGCCAACTTCGCTGTCCTAAACACCCTAATCCCCCAATTTGGTCGAACTTGAGGTGTTTTTATGATTTATTTGACCTAGAAGATTCTTAAAATATAAGTCATGCGGGTGTTTGGTTTCTAGAATTTTCCAAGAAAATTTAGGAAAACCTTACAATGGATTTATAGAGAGTAGATGCCAACTTCGCTGTTCTTAACACCCTAATCCCCCAATTTAGACAAAATTTATGTCTGTTTATGTTTAATGTGACCTAGAAGATTCTTAAAATATAAGCCATTTGGGTGTTGGGTTTCTAGGATTTTCCGAGAAAACTTAGGAAAACCTTACAATGGATTTATAGAGAGTTGATGCCAACTTCGGTGTTCTAAACACCCTAATCCCCCAATTTAGACAAAATTTAGGTGTTTTTATGTTTAATGTGACCTAGAAGATTCTTAAAGTATAACTCATGTGGGTGTTGGGTTCGTAGGATTTTCCGAGAAAACTTAGGAAAACCTTACAATGGATTTATAGAGAGTAGATGCCAACTTCGCTGTCCTAAACACCCTAATCCCCCAATTTGGTCAAACTTGAGGTGTTTTTATGTTTAATGTGACCTAGAAGGTTCTTAAAATATAAGTCATGTGAGTGTTGAGTTCCTAGGATTTTCCGAGAAAATTTAGGAAAACCTTACAATGGATTTATAAAGAGTTGATGCCAACTTCGCTGTCCTAAACACCCTAATCCCCCAATTTGGTCGAACTTGAGGTGTTTTTATGATTTATTTGACCTAGAAGATTCTTAAAATATAAGTCATGCGGGTGTTTGGTTTCTAGAATTTTCCAAGAAAATTTAGGAAAACCTTACAATGGATTTATAGAGAGTAGATGCCAACTTCGCTGTTCTTAACACCCTAATCCCCCAATTTAGACAAAATTTATGTCTGTTTATGTTTAATGTGACCTAGAAGATTCTTAAAATATAAGCCATTTGGGTGTTGGGTTTCTAGGATTTTCCGAGAAAACTTAGGAAAACCTTACAATGGATTTATAGAGAGTTGATGCCAACTTCGGTGTTCTAAACACCCTAATCCCCCAATTTAGACAAAATTTAGGTGTTTTTATGTTTAATGTGACCTAGAAGATTCTTAAAGTATAACTCATGTGGGTGTTGGGTTCGTAGGATTTTCCGAGAAAACTTAGGAAAACCTTACAATGGATTTATAGAGAGTAGATGCCAACTTCGCTGTCCTAAACACCCTAATCCCCCAATTTGGTCGAACTTGAGGTGTTTTTATGATTTATTTGACCTAGAAGATTCTTAAAATATAAGTCATGCGGGTGTTTGGTTTCTAGAATTTTCCAAGAAAATTTAGGAAAACCTTACAATGGATTTATAGAGAGTAGATGCCAACTTCGCTGTTCTTAACACCCTAATCCCCCAATTTAGACAAAATTTATGTCTGTTTATGTTTAATGTGACCTAGAAGATTCTTAAAATATAAGCCATTTGGGTGTTGGGTTTCTAGGATTTTCCGAGAAAACTTAGGAAAACCTTACAATGGATTTATAGAGAGTTGATGCCAACTTCGGTGTTCTAAACACCCTAATCCCCCAATTTAGACAAAATTTAGGTGTTTTTATGATTAATGTGACCTAGAAGATTCTTAAAATATAAGTCATTTGTGTGTTGGGTTCGTAGGATTTTCCGAGAAAACTTAGGAAAACCTTACAATGGATTTATAGAGAGTAGATGCCAACTTCACTGTCCTAAACATCCTAATCCCCCACTTTGGTCGAACTTGAGGTGTTTTTATGATTAATTTGACCTAGAAGATTCTTAAAATATAAGTCATGCGGGTGTTTGGTTTCTAGAATTTTCCGAGAAAATTTAGGAAAACCTTACAATGGATTTATAGAGAGTAGATGCCAACTTCGCTGTCCTAAACACCCTAATCCCCCAATTTGGTCAAACTTGAGGTGTTTTTATGTTTAATGTGACCTAGAAGATTCTTAAAATATAATTCATGTGGGTGTTGGGTTCATAGAATTTTCCGAGACAACTTAGGAAAACCTTACAATGAATTTACAGAGAGTAGATGCCAACTTCGCTGTCATAAACACCCTAATCCCCCAATTTTGTCAAACATGAGGTGTTTTTATGTTTAATGTGATCTAGAAGATTTTTAAAATATAAGCCATGTGGGTGTTGGGTTACTAGGATTTTCGGAGAAAATCTAGGAAAACTGTACAAGTGATTTAAAGACAATCGGTGTCAATTACGCTGTCCTTAACACTATACCCCCAATTTGAACAAAAAATACGTATTTTTCTATTAGATAGGACCTAATAGCATCTCACTATTATATACGTCACTTAGATTGCTGGTTTATAGAAAATTCCCGGAAAATTTCATAAAAATTTACATTTTTGTTAAAAAATATTTTTATAAAACTATTTATTCTAAAATTCGTTCTATCGAGATATCATTATACAAACACATCTACACATATTTTGTTATTGTTGCTTTTCATAATTGTTTTTCGATGAAATGTTTGTGGCATAATTGTTTGTCGATGAATTTTTGGGGAACCGAAATTATGAATTATACAGTGGAGAAAAGTGGTCACTAAATTTGAATAGAACAACTTAGAAGTCCAGAACGAAAGAATATCTCCGTCACAACCTGCCACTGTTTATAAAGACAAGCACCTTCCTGCATATCGGTTACAATATTTTATCGTTAGACTGTATCCATATGTGTAGTTCGTAATATAAAATACCTATACAACCGTATACAATTTTAATAATTTCAATGTGTATTGAAATTGAAACACTATTAGTTTGTTGTTGTTGTTGTCAAAATGTACGTATCTAGATATGTAGTGCAGGAACATAAAGCAAATTAACTCGAGCATCTTAATGTGATACATACTAAAATTTATAAGATGTTGAAAATATTTTTTCGTTCATATGATGATGTTGTTTAGTACGTGTGTGTGTGTGTGCTTTATGCATAGCTTTATGTACAAAGTGAATTCATTCTGAAAATAAATTTTATTACTCAACAATATAAAAAAAATTATGATATGGTGGTGTTTATGCATAAATTACAGTCACGATTGGATACATAAATAGTTCACTTGAAATGCAAAGCGGTTTGTTGTTGCTGTTATTGAATTATTTATATTCGCTGGATAATTGTGTGAATTACATAATATGTACTCGCATTTTAATTATATTTAGATATTTTTGGAACGATGACGTGGTATCCAACGGGTGACAAATACATATCGTGTATGTAAAAATGGATCATCGAGCAAATTTATTTAGATGATAGTAGTAAAGTTTATCATTATATCTTAGTGTTGTTTATGACGTAATATAAAATTGTCAATATGCTCGTAGTTGGGACATGATTTAAAACTGCAATACTATATATCTACAATCATAAAACCAAAATAAATTGATTTATTTTTATTAACTTCGCACATTTGCGCTGTAGTGACGAGTGTAGTAAATAACAATAGATCATAAAACATTAAACTGAAATGTTTTATTATGATTCGTGTAGTCGTATATACTACACCAAACTACTTATATGAAAACACATACTCGAACATACGTATCGATGATTAATTATAATTTTATTGCTATTGACGAGCTATTTCCTTAATAAAATTGAGTTTGAAATCACAAATAATGAATTATGGTAGTTTGTGGTTAACACTTAAGATGTTGTATGTTTAAAATTGTATGTTGCAATTTTTGAAGGCATTGTAATTGAAAAGATGCTTTTGACAGTTAACTAAAGTTTAACTTGTGTGAGATGTTCGCTTAAAAGGAAAACAGTTTTGTGTTCTGGAAATTTAGTGATGAGACAACTACCTGGTATCGATCAGAAATTGACAAGATAATAAACTTCTGGGATAGTTGCTAATTATTAACGGTGAACCTCCGGAAAATATTTTATTACCCACCTTGAGTTCACTGGCAAAATCTTTCAACCGTTACACCTCACAGTCGTCAGTTGCACCTGAAAAAAACTTTTTTTTTTGTTTTATTTTGAAGAAAATTGCTGCTGATGGATATCGATTGCTGTGTGAGCATATGGAGCATATCTATAAAAACATGTGAGTACTGGTGCCATCGTTCCAAAAGTGGTGATCTTGACACCAGTGACAAAGAACGCTAAGGAAGACCATTAAAGTTTGAAGACGCTGAGTTTGAGGCATTATTGGACCAAAATTCATGCCAAAGTCAAGAAGATTTTGGTGAATCTTTGGGAGTGAGTGACTCAACAAGTGTGTTAAAACTGTCGGAAGACCATGGATATGATGCAAAAACAAGGATATTGGGTTCCGTACGAACTCCAACCAAGAGACGTCGAACGCCATTTTTTCACGTGCGCTTCACTGGGATGTCATACCCCACTCGCCGTATTCACCAGATATTGCTCCTCCGACTGCTACTTGTTCCAATGACTCATGGCCTACGAGAGTAGCATTTCACTGATTACGAAGGAGCCATAATTTGGGTGTATTGTATGGAACAGAATGAACTGAACTTTTGTTACGAAAGTACAAGAAGTTGGAGACCGATGGGGCGACCAAATAAAAGAAGTCGATGCCAGCTTTGGAAGGCATGTCTCACAAACAAAGGAAACAGATGAACAGATTTCACCGAATGTTGTTTTCGAGAACTCGAGTGAAGGTTTGAAACCTCAGACATTTATTGGTGAAACCCAGTTCGAGCATTTTAAGGTTCCAGATGGAGTACACCACTTTGGTTCACGAGAAAGGGCAGCAGATATGTTGTAAACGACGCCCAAGATGAGAGAGTAGCAACAAAGCTGAGACCTTGAAATATCATAGGAGCTGGAAGTTTATCCACAGAACCAACATCGGAGCGAGAACTCAATTCGGACGATGTTGCAGTGATCGAGGGGCTGGTGGAGCGAGCAATGAGTTAAGTAGCATACAACGTTCAGAGTCACGACGAATTGCGTTGATCAAGTATAAAACCAAGTGACATCAGAAGTCAAAGAAGATGCTTCAGATGGGGGAAGCTAGGTCACTATTCTCGAGACAAGTTGTTTGCTAAAGAGAGAGAGAGAGCGATCCAGAAGACCGCAAAGAGGAGAGTCGCGCAAAGGTGGCACGCATTAGAGTTGGGGAGTAGGTATCCTGGAATACGGTGAGGCACAGAAAGGATCAGGGATATGATAATTCAATAGCGGAAAGAGTCCAGAAAGCCGAGAAACAACCGATTTGTCAAGCAGAAAGAAGTTGGAAAAATGATGTAGCTAATCAACGACGATGATAGACAAAGATCAATCAACGTAATAAATCAGAAGCGCAATACAGCCAAAGTGGAAGATTTGCCGATTTTCGACGAAGTGAATTAGTGCACCTGAATTCCAGAAAGCGGAAAAGCTGACCTCACAAGGAGTTGGAAAAGGTTCCTACAAAATTATCAAGAGAATCAGCGACAATGTGAACCGGTACAAGAACGCGTTGGAGGTAGACGAAGTCGCTAGTTCGAACCCAGTTCCCTTAACATCATCGATGTTTTACCGCAACAAGTCGTCTTCCATTTCTACTTATTAGAATTGGATTTTAGAATGGCATTCCAAGTGGAGGGGCAATACGCATATCATTATGAAAAATACTGGAATTAACAATGGCGTTAATCATTAAGACAGTGGAATTACAGAGGACACGGGATGACGTGGAATGTTCGCAAATACCACTACATGAAAATGATTAACAATTGCAAAACGCATATATGTACATCGCTAGATGCACTAGAAAGAATAATTTCGAACGGCGATAGACAAGTAAAGGGTGTCCCAAAATTTATACATGATTTGCATTAAATACAAAATTAATTAATTTAGTGTTTGCAACCAAATAAAGAAAACAGTTTGACAGCTAACTGCTTAGGGTCCAGTAAACATACAGCTCTACTCGAAAGAACAACGTGTTTTCAATGTTGAACAATATTTCGAAAATAAACAAAGTTTGAATTTTGATTTTTTCATCAAACTCATCGTAAGTGATAAGAACCCCTTTTTTTGTCGAAAAACAAAAGCATCCACAAAGCGTCACTGTTTTGGTGCGGATTTTGGGCTGGTGGCGTCATTAGACTATACTTTTTAGAAAATGAGGCAGTTCAAGGGCTTACTGTTAATGGTGCTCGATATCGCGACATGGTAACCGAGTTGTTTCTCGGTTCCAACTACTGCGCATAAGACATTTCCTGCTCGTGTTCTCTCTCGTTTCGATGATCAAAATTGGACCCCTAGATCATGTGATTTAACCCCATTGGATTTCTTTAAATGGGGTTATTTAAAATCAAAGGTCTATGTCAACAAGGCCACAACCATCTGTGCATTGAAGGAAGAGAACGCTGCATTAACGAAATTTAGCCACGTTTATGCAAAATGATCATGGAAAATTTCGACAAAAGAGTGCGTATGTGCCAGCAAAGTCGAGTAGGTCATTTGTCCGATGTTCTATTATAAACATAACCCTATCCTAGGTACTTTATGTTACAATAAAGAAAAATTGAATTGAAAAAAAAAACTGTTTTCTATTTAATTCAAATTTACACAATTTTGGGACGCCCTTTACACAGGGTGTCCCGAAAGTGTCTCACACCACACGAATAGTATCGTTGAATTCCTTGATCAGAACGAATGTGAGGTTACTTGTATCACTTCGCACGTTAAAGCCCTCCTATCAAGTTATTGACGTTTATAGAGGAGCCTATTCAGGAAACTTCAATATCTTGAGAAATAACCATTTTTACTTTCCAGTACAAATTTTAATAAAAAGCTGCTTTCAGA
This sequence comes from Nephrotoma appendiculata, assembly GCA_947310385.1. Lineage (NCBI taxonomy): Eukaryota > Metazoa > Arthropoda > Insecta > Diptera > Tipulidae > Nephrotoma > Nephrotoma appendiculata. The sequence goes on from OX371223.1 coordinate 55,826,092, forward strand.
AAAATTAACTATTGGTCATATTTGCAATATTATGTTTTCTAAATAATTGAAAGTTCACAACAAAAATTTTGTATTTCCTGGTATTTTTTTAATAATATTTTTTAATGCTAATAAATATCGGCAGCAACATTTGTGTGTAAGCAGCTTTTTGATGAAATTAGAACTTGAAAGTAAAAATGGTTATTGCTCAAGATATTGAAATTTCCATAATAGGCGCCTCTTTAAACGTCTATAAGTCGGTAGGAAGGCTTTAACGTGCGAAATGATACATGTAACTTCACATTCGTTTTGATCAAGAAATCCAACGGTACCATTCGTGTTGGTCACTTTAAGGACACCCTGTATAAGCGCGAGCTCCACGGCTTTTATGAGGTGTCTTTTAAAAATATTAAGAAAATGAAAAAGAATTTTTTAAACATACAAGAATGACAGGACCAATTTTTGAGTTCCTGTTGTCCATTTTAAAAAGTGCCTTAATTAAGCGTAATACTAAATAAACAGTGGGTCCTAAGGAACGTTAGTTATTACCCTATCGTGAGTAGTATTGTTCTAGTTTTAATTTTATTTTAAATAAATGTTAGCACGTTTGTTTTTAGATACTTATTCCAGGCCGGATCCCATCAATTCCTTGGGTGGAGTTTTAAAATAGGCAGATCAATAGTTTGGCGTCCCGATGGTAAAGTGGTTAGCATGCTTGCTCCAGCGACCGAAGGTTCCAAGTTCTATTCCCGGTGGTGGCAAGGAAAAAATTTCACGGCTGGTTTAGGATCAATGAATTAATCACTCATTATCCGAAATGAAAATAATATGATTATGAAACCTCATTGGAGGCGGCCAAATCCCTTGATAGGATATAGTGCCAGAGAGAGAGAGAGAGAGAGGTCAACAGCTCGAGCAATAATTTTGGAAACTTGCGAGATAATATGAGAAATTTTATCGCCCCTTTATGTGTACGAGCCAAATGAAAAAGATTACCGGCAAATTTCGAAAGGATTTCACCATAAGTGAAATTTACCAAACTGTGTTGGGACTATTAATGGGATGTATATTTCCATTCAGTGTCCCCCACACAGCCCAAATAAAATGAAGGTTTATAATAAAACGTCTCTAAATCATCTAATTTATATTTAAGGCATCTTATCAAAAAACATTTTTGGAAAAAAATTAATTTGGGAAATTTACCTTTACCGAAAGCAAATGAATTACCAAATTCTCAACAAAAATTTTCCTACTACGCTTTTCCGTTCAAAGAAAATTTAATGATAGCATATCCTGGCAAAAATCTTACTCAGGAAAAATAAAAATTTTTAATTATAGACTGTCACGAGGAAAAGTAACAATCGAGAACTCTTTTGGTATCCTAGTTGCCAGATGGAGAATATTGAACTCAACTTCAAATTGTTTGACGGATAATGCGGAAAAAGTAAATTTGACCTATGCAGGTATGAATTGAAGCAAACTCATTACAATATTATTTTATTTTCAGATTGTTTTAGCATCAATTGCACTGCACAATTTTCTTATGCTAAATAAAGTGAGCGTATAAAAATAATGCCCACCATTATTTATTGATGATGAAGATGATGTTGGCAATGCCATTCCAGCCATGGCAATGGAGGAACGAGATTGATTCAACCACTTTCACGAGACATAATTTAGGGCTTGGGCCCAACAATACCACCAGAACCATATTTAAGATGCGCGAATTTCGTAGTAAACTAGAAATCCTCATATATTTCAGTTTAATTATATATTATATACATTTTCATAACTTAAATCAGGGCTGGAAACCAATTTGTGTTTTAGGTTGGTTTGGTTTCTGGTTTCTTTCAATGACATTTTTTGGTTTTGGTTTCGGTTGCTTAAATTTAAAAATTTTGGTTCTTAAACAAAAATGGTTTTGGTTTTCATTTTTGAAAAAAATTTAAAAACTAAAAATTGAGAAATTTAATTATTTAACTTAATGAAAAGAATGTCTTCCAACACATCCTCGTTTAAACCATCCCGGTTATTTGCTAGAATAAATTTTTTGTTTTTTAATTTTATTTGGTTTTGGTTTCGGTTTCAGTTTTATAAAGTTTTTAATTTTGTTTTTTGTTTCGGTTTTGGTTTTAGTATTTTTTATGGTTTTATGGTTTTTATGGTTTTGGTTTTGAAAACCCGGTTTCTACCCCTGACTTAAATAACCCATAAACTTATACGGCTATGTTGTTTTCCAAATCTGTAATTTGTAATTCGCATAAATCTCTTGTTTTGCTTTGGATTGCCTGTGGCTTCGTAGGTACTTTCAATTTGTCATACAAAGAACGAATTCTTTTGAAAGCCTCATAGTCCAGATTTCTCAGCTTGGGAACACTTTCATTTTTTAATAAAATATTTATCTCGCCTAATGTATTCTTTATACATGTTTTAATATCATTTTCATCTTCAGTTGAGATATCACAATCGACTTGTGAGTCGGTTTGACGATTGCTGAAGTTGGTAACCGAACTGAACAAATGTAATACATATATGAATCCGAGTGCAGATAACATAAATTTACTTCCTATTTTTATAAAATCGGTTAGGAACGTCATTTGTTCAAAATATTCCCAATTTTCCTTATCATATTCTGCGGAACTTCCTTTTCCATCTATGGATACAGGTTTGATCTGACATATAATAGATAATATAGATAACAGTAAAATAAATTTTATGATTATTAATTATGGCATAAACACAAACTTATTATTTTACCTGTTTCTTCGAGTTCCTCTCCTTTTTTCTTCCATACTTCAAATTTTTTTTTGATATTTTTATAGCTTTTTGAGGATTTTTTATACAAAATAGTATCTTTGTGCACTAAAGCAATTAATTTATCTTCAAAACTCAATTTTATTTTCAAATGAAAAAATTCAAATGTTTTTTGAATTTGAACGGAAAAACATATTTTTTATTTGACAATTGAGACTTGTACCCCTGTGCTCTCGCGGAAAAATTTATTACTACGAAAAAGAGTTTACGCGGCTTTTTCTATGAATTATTTATGAAAAGTGATCTTGGACAGTTTAATATTATTTGTATATTACATTAAAATATAAAAACTATAAATGTATCTACAATTAATATTCGGGTGGCTCGGGTGCATCTGAAGCAAGCTTCATTTTTTTCCACTGGTAACGTTTTCTGTACTTTCCCTAGTCTCAATTAAAAATTGAAATGAAGAGAAAAAAGTTGTAATAGAATGTACATCAAAAAATTTCTGTTAGATGTCACTTTTGATTGTACAACAACAAAGAGTGAAAGTTGAATCAACTTTTCTTCTGTTACTTATGAGTCGCGTCGAGTATAATCGCTGTAACGTATGGCCTTGGGTCCGCCCAACAACACGAGGCACACTTGTCATTTGCGGGTAGCAATCAGTGGCTAGGGGGGTTCTTTTATACTCGTGATGAAGGGAAGCCATTTTACAATAATAATTTACCTAAGTGTGCTAACTGAAGGAGAAACTTCAAGATCAAATCAACCTTGGCTACAACAACAATCATCCCCTACAATATGGTAGTTCTAATCTTTCAACATTATATTATCGCTAACTTAAAAGCTTTGAACAAAATATATCTCGACACACGATGACATGATAGCGACTACAAAGTTTGAATTTGAGTAATACGAAAGAAAAAAAAAAAATCCATTCACAGTAAAAATATGACAAAATTTAACAACAATAATTACTAACACTAATATTAATATATAGGTTCAATGATAATATTAAGAAGAAGAAGAAATGTATAATATAAAAATGTTTAAAAACAATAATAATGAAATATTTACGTCACCGAAAATAAAAGTTGTTTGTTGTTGCGATGGTGTCCTTAACACAGCTATCCGCTATTTCGCTATCTGCTTGGGGTACCATATGCTTGTCGGGAATTATACGTCTGTTTTCTTTCTCGTTGGTATTCCGCTTCATTCGTTTATATGCACATACTAATGCACATGGAATGGCCTGGGTTACTTTGAAGCGCAACAATATAATAATAAATTCTTGGTGTATGGAGAATTTACAGGCACACTCGAAAGTTTTTCAAACCGCTTACGTAGAGGTATTTCACTTGATTTAACTCGCTTACTAAAAATATATTTTTTTTTCGCTTTGGTATTTACGGGAACTTTTACGTAGCTTGAATCACATAGATTAGTTATGTTGACGTGTATTAGTTTTTGACATAACAGCTTTTCTAGATTATTATATATTTATATTATTTATCACTTTATTATTATATATGTTTGTCCATTCACATTAATGTTATCCAAAGAAGTAGATAAGAAACATAACTTCCCAGGAAAAGCTCGATTTACATGCTAGGTTAAACTCAAATTTTCCGTGTTTCACCATTAACAAATGTGATTTTTATTTAAGTTAATTTTTTTTTTATAAAGTTTAGTTATTTTCTTAAATGGATTTTTTCAAAACAAAACATCATCCATATTGTTTTGATGCACTTGCCAACCAACATAAATTTTTAATTTCTTTTAATTTCTATTTGTTGTGCTTTTCATTAATTTTTATTTATTTTCACGAATTAATTTATATAATTTTCTTTTAAGTAATTTTATATGTACATGCACCTTAACATTTTAATTATTTTACTAACTATACACTATATATTTCTTTATATGGATTTTTTTATTCTTTTTTCCTTTCTTAATTTTTGCGATATTTTAAAATCTTTTCGCGCACGATCAATATCAAACTTTTACTATCCACCTTTTATCTTTTTTTTTCTCCTCGTTCGATATTTTGTTCGCCGCTTTTATACCCTCTTTCCCCAATTTTTGTGTTTTTTTTTTCTTTAAGTCATTTCCCCCGCCGTATATAATTTTATTTTTGTCTTGCTTTAGTTCCAGTGGTACCCGATGTGATCTACCATAAAAACAGTACCGGAAACAATTTCATCGTACTTAAATTGGGGCGCGTGCCCAATTCGAAGTTTTTTGTTCTATGTTTTTTTACAATCGTTACATCGCTTTAGTACAAACTCATATATCCCTTTTCAATTTTTTTTGCTTCAATTTAAGTCCAACCCACACAAATGTGTGTGTCATAATTGACAGTAATGTCTTCCGAATTTTAACGGATCTTAGTTAAATCGGAATTATTTTAAATATAATTACAGAATTACATATGAATTATTTTACTATTATTATAGTTATACGAGAGTATATCAAAAAGTTTTGCAATATCATATGAAAAAAAGAGTGAGTGAGACAACAATATATTTTGCAAAACCATTTTTTGTCGCGATGAAACTCCTAGAAGAACATTTCGATGTAAATTTTACAGTTCGTTTGTTTTTGTCAATTTAGTAACACGTGTTTTGAATTTTTCTTTAAATGAATGAAATTGAATATCGCGCTGTTATTAAATTTTTCTGTAAAGAAAAATGGACGAAATGCAATTTATATATTCAACTATATATCAAAAGTTTACGGCGAATCTGCACCATCATATGCCACAATAACAAGGTGGGTTAAATTATTCAAAAGTGGTCGGGAGTCATTAGAAGACGACAACTGCTCGGGTCAGCCAACAGATGCTATTTTAGCCATGAAAACGTAATTTTGGCCGAATCTATTGTATTGGAGGACCGGCGTATTTCTGTTCCGCGGTTAGTGTGGAGACTTTCTCTTTCATATGGTACCACATATACTATATTACATGACCACCTTCACATGTCGAAAGTAAGTGCGCGATGGGTTCCCCGTTTGTTGAATGCAGAACAAAAAAAAGTGCGTGTTCAAACTTCAAAGGTGATTTTAGATATGTACAAAGAAGATCCAGAAAATTTCTTGGATAACATAATAACAGGCGATGAAACATGGCTTCATAACTGGGATCCGGAATCCAAACAAGAATCGATGCAATGGATTAAACGTAGTGAACCACTACCAAAGAAATTCAAAACTCAACCGTCTGCTGGTAAGGTTTTGGCAACATTTTTTTGGGATGGTGAAGGAATTTTGATAATCGATTATATGCCATTGAAAACCACAATCACAGGCATATATTATGCAGAGGTTTTGCGAAAATTGAAAATAGCGATCCGGGGAAAACGGCCAAGGAAATTTAGGAAAAAAATCTTGCTTCTTCACGACAATGCACCAGTGCACAAGGCTAATATTGCTCAAGCTGCATTAAAGGACTGCGGCTTCGTGGAAATTCCGCATCCACCGTACATTCCAGACTTGGCACCCAGTGACTATTTTCTGTTTCCCAATTTGAAAAAAACACTAAGAGGCCGGAAATTTTCCAGTGACTATGAAGTACAGTCTGTTGTAAATGAATATTTTATGGAGCAAAAGAAATCTTTTTTTTTAGAGGGTTTAGGCAAGTTAATTGATCGATGTGACAAATGTATAAACCTTAAAGGAGATTATGTTGAAAAATAAAAATATTGCTGTCTCACTCACTCTTTTTTTTCATATGATATTGCAAGACTTTTTGATTTGCCCTCGTAGTGTTATTTTTTAGACGAAACCGATTTAAGTAGAATGCAAAAATGTTGGTCCAAAATACATACAAAAATACATTTTTGACATGATTCTATTTCGTTACCCACACAATTGTGATGACAGGCTGGAAAAGGGATAATTCAACTTTTTATTTTTTCTTAGTCACGTCGGTCGCGTCGATTATATCTCAGAGGTAAGCGCGATTTTCCACTGCAAAAAGGTTTTTCTCATTTAAAAAAAAACCGAGACCAACTTATCGATTTGTCAAGTGTGGGAGAGAAAAAAAAATTTTATCCAGTAAAATTTTACTGACAAAATTATTGTATTAGTAGTAGTGTAATGCCATAAAAAATTGGAAAAAATACTCAACGAAGTACTTTTAATGGCAACAGTCCAATACATTTACATAAATAATGTGTTGCAATACATGAACACAATTCTCTCACACTGCCAAACTTTTTTTGATTATAGTTCATTTATGGTTTGATTTTGTCATTCGTGTTGTGTAGTCTTCAGTTTCAGACATCTCAAAATTAAAATACCAAAAATTAAAATAATCGATAATAATTGAGGTCACACAAATCTAAAGTAAGTTGTCAATTGTTTAACTATAAAAATTTGCTATAAAAAAAATAAAGAAATCGTAGTTTCTCTTTCACTTTGTTGTAAATTTAATATTACCGTTCTCTGTTTCTTTTTTCAGTATATTTTACAGAGATAATTTCTTTTGTAATGGAAATCGCGCTTTAGTTTACCATTGTGTTCCTCATTTTGTTTTATTTTTGACAAACCATCTGTTTTAGAACTCGAAATTTTGTTAAGTGCGAAATTTTGGGTTATTCTGAATTGATAGCCAGATAGTATTTTTACATCAAGGTTTGTTAAGTACATTTTTTAGAAAACACGACTTACTTTGAGAAAAAAATTGATAAAAACACTCTGTTTTGAGTAGCTCGGTGTGTGATACAATTTTAAAATCAGCATTAGTGTCGCATATTTTTCAGATAGTGGGTCAACTTTCTGTAGTACATAGTTTTCTCGCAAGCATCACTTAAACATCAACAACAAAAAAAATTGAGAAACCAAAAACTTTACCAAACCATTGTTTTTATTTGACAGAATCGAATATATATTTATATATATATATATATATATATATATATATATATATATATATATATATATATATATATATATATATATATATTATTTAAGTTTATTTTCAAAAAACAAACAAAAATCAAAAATGGTAGTAATTGTCCCTGGATGAATCTAGACCTTTGGAATCTAATAAAAGAAAAAAATCGCACCATCAAAAGATTTAAACAATGTATTGTACGAACAACTCTGCATTAAAAGACAGACTAGGTTTACTGAATAAAAAGATCAAATCTTAGAAATACTACGCAAAAAAGCATTAGGGTAAATGATACAGTGATGGACACTGTGAAAGAATGACATAGTTACTAGACACCCTTTGTATAAGCATTTTGCGCCAAAATATGGTAATGAAATATAGGTTTATCTCATTCTCATATCTCTTTTAACTGAGAAGCTAAACATGAGATTGATGCATGACTTGATACCACAGTACCTAATTATTGTAAAACCTCTACGAAATTTTGAAAAATTTTGTTTCTTGTTGTTGAGCTCGAGGAACGGCCCCACCGCATTGAAGTGTGAGAAGAAGCGATAGTGGTTGGATGACCAAAGAGATCTTCTTTATGTACATCTCTAATTTTATTATCCGTACTTAACCAAAAATAATTTAAAATTTCAGGTCATTTTATTTGTTAATGGACATGTAACGCACTTTGCGTAGGAGCTATGTATTTTATGTAAAAGTTTGTAAATAATACTAATTGGTCTGTACCCGAATGCCGCACGGATCATGCAGCCTGTGTTCTTTCGGCTTTTAAAATCTGCATGGCTAAAAGTGCTTTTAGATTGGAAACGAGACAATATGCACATAGTACTCTGAAAAGAGACAGTTTCGCGCCCAACTTTTACATACAGCTATCGACCAAGCAGTAAATCTGTTAACCATTCGAAATGGATCCAAGACATGCGGAATCTATCCATTTAATAAAACAGCAATTGATTTCTCAAAATGTTTGGGGAAATCAATAGATGGGAATACACACGACACAAACACCATCAGTGTTCATCTAATTTAAAATGGAAATACCATAAATCTCCAACAATTTTCCGATATTGTAGGATAGATATTATTGGAACTTCAGTCTTTAGAAGACAGTGATTTGGCACTTAAGACATCGGAGTTTTAATGTCTGCATCGAGTATACAAATCTTTTTGAACAAACTGCAGATTTAGTAAAAACAACAAATATTATGGACATTAACGATTTTATATACTTTCCTTAAGAATTGAATCCATTAAAGCTATTGAAGAACGAGATCTGGTTCTCGAAATTGTAGAAGCACAATTGGAAGATGAAACTGTTAATTGTGGGCAGGTTTCTCAAATGATCCAACTGACCAATGGCAAAATTAACGATTAACGTCGGTTAAACAATTGACAAATATATGAGATGAGTGACGTCTCCAGAGAGAAAATATACAAAACTATTGTGGTCTTACTTTGGTACAAGCTAAATCCCTTCTGGAATAGAATTAATATTTTGCACAAAGTAACAACCAAAGATATTTTTTAATTTATTTTTATTAGTTGGTAACTATTACTTTTTGAATTTGAAAACAACGTAAAAATGCAACTAAATATATTCAATTAAATAGTAATGTGCTAGACATTATTGAATATTATTACAAATTGTAACAAATTTATCGTCTTGTTTAGAAAAATGCGATGTCAAAATAACAAAAATCACTTTTATATTTATATTGCCAACATTTAAAAATAAAAGTATTCAATAAAACTGTCCTGGTGGTGAACATTAAAACTACAGGTAGAATAGAATTATTCTATACCAGCAAAAAAGTTGGTTTAAAACCATTCCAATTTGGAATTACATATATGGGATTGTTGTTGTAAATTTCTCATATTAAGACCGCATATATAAAGAAAATGTACCATTCATTATTACATCGTCATTATATGCCAAATTACAAGAACAAAAGCGAAAGGAGAAACTAGAAATAGAAATTCAAAAAGAACAACGGCAACTTTTAATTGAATATAGGGAAATAAAAGAAATATTAAAGAAGGAAAAATCTATTGTAGAATAAAATTTTTTAAACAGAAACAAAATTTCAAACCTAAATTGAATTTAGTTAAAAGAGATCATTTGAAAAAACTAACGTTCGATGAATTCATTCCTCCGTAGAATTTAGTGCGAAATGTTTCACCAGCATCAAATGATAGATAACTTGATGGTTTCGAAAGAAAAAGAAAATTGTATTTAGTTACCAAACGAATCAAGTCAATAAGACAAACAAGGCAATGACAATTCAAAAATCCGTAACACGTTTGCAGCAGGGGAGAACTTGTTATAGTTGCATCTATTCCATCAACAAAACCAATAATGGACGTCCCTTAAGCCAGCAGAACCTATACAGCAGAACATTACCAGATAGTATGGATAATAATAGGCTAATTGAAGGCTAATTAAATGCCCCATTAAAAAATGTTGGGCTCCATCCTTTCGAACTAAAACGATGGTTCTGCTAGCTTTGGAAAAAGTTAGCGGAACCCATATCAAAAATGATTTGAAAACAATTGAAAAATTAAAGGTTAATTTTAGCCTAATTATGAGCCCTATTTAAATTTTTTTATTCTGCTCGATCTATAAAATGGAAAAGGCTTTATCATTTTAAAGCTAGCAGCACCCAAATTCGAAAATCGGACCTAACCCGCAATTAGAACGCAAAACAAAATCTATTGATAAACAAATAATTTTAGGCTCACTATGGGCTAATCAAATGCTTCATTGAAAAATTTTGGGCTCCATCCTTTTTTGACCAGAATTCAGGTCATTTAATCTAAAGCTAGCAGAACCCAAATCGAAAATCGACCAAATCCGAAATTAGAACGCAAATCTAGATCTATTTACAATCAAATAATTTTAGACTCAATATGGGCTAATCAAATGCCCCATTGAATAATTTTGGGCTCCACCCGTTTTTGACCAGACTTCAGATCATTTAATCTAAGCCAGCAGAACCCAAATCGAAAATCGGACCAACCCCGAAATTAGAACGCAAAACAAGATCTATTTACAATCAAATAATTTTAGGCTCACTATGGGCTAATCAAATGCCTCATTGAAAAATTGTGGGCTCCATCCGTTTTTGACCAGACTTCAGGTCATTTAATCTAAAGTTAGCAGATCCCAAATCGAAAATCAGACTAAAACCGAAATTAGAACGCAAAATAAGATCTATTTACAATTAAATAATTTTAGGCTCACTATGGGCTATGTAACGTGCTCTCAAATTATTGGGGTATGGGTAGACGAAAATAAATTAACAGTTTTAAAAAACCGTGGTTGGGCGCCAGTCTACCTGCACGTTTTAGCCCAGCTATGCTCAGATTTGAGCAGGGCGACACGGGCGAGGTTATACCACAGAATACCCCAACACAAATGAAACGCGATTACTCGAACACCGCAGCAACTCGCAAGTGAATTCGCCCAATGCACAACACGCGGAATAAAATAAGGACACAATACGTCGCACAGTATATAACAGAAAAGGATGACTCACCTGTCGACCTTCGGTACCGGTATGCCGCTCCCGTCGCTTCTCCGCTTGTCCAGTTACACGCCACACCAATGTGTGCTTTTGTGCTATTTTACTAACGCGCACTTCACTTTATCCAATCAAATTAGTTGATGAATCTCGTCCTCGAACGAGATACACGAGTATGTTTATTTCTCAACAACAAAAAAAACCGTTCAAACTTTTTTGTTCGTTTACTTTACTTAACCACCACAAATTGCACCAACAATACCATAAATAACAGACACAGGGAATTTATTTAACTAAAATCTGTTTTATTGAACACATATGTAAACCACACAAAAAAAAACTCTTGAGTTATATTGAACAATTAACAATAATTATGCAGATTTATTATTTTTTTTCTTGTCATTTAACAATCTAACGATCACTCGATCGACTTAAAAACTCTTACATGATAGTTATGGAATGCAACAAAAAAAAAACTGATGACGTTGTCATTCCATGTTTCAAATTTCTTAATTTTAGATTATTGCGATCCGCACGACTTGGCGGTCAAATTTTGACTGTCCTCTCGTCTCTTCTTTTCCTTCTTATATTTCCACACCCAAAATTTCATGTTTCTGTGTTGTCGCCCTGCTGTTCACCCATGTCCGAAAACTACATCTTCCATTTGCGAAACACCTTCTCAACGTCATCTCACCCCCCTTTGATGATCGCGGAAAGCTTTTGTCATTTCGACTATTTTTCTCGCCTGAATGCATGCTGCACAACGTCTGCATTTATGGTGTGCGTTCATTTGATTTTATGATCATGGAATTAAAGAAATAAAAAATTTACAATTTTATTGTTTTATGGTCGGACTATAAACAAAATTGCATCCATGCGATCGCAATCTCCAACAACAACAACAATTTGGTACAATTGCGACTTTTTTTTTTTTATTTGTCGACAGACGAGTCTTTAAGGTGGGAATGGAATTTTAAAATGGAGACCTGGTAGGAGAACGAGGAAGGGAAAGTTAAAAGGAGAATCCGACGCTGGTTCATGCGATTGCACGAATCCAACTTGCGAGTGCAGGATCAACCCCTACCAAGTAGCCGTTACAGCTATTCAAATGCCTCATTGGCAAATTGTGGGCTCCATCCGTTTTTGACCACACTTTGACAAATCGAAAATCCGATAAAAACCGAAATTAGAAAACGCAAACAAGATAGACGTTAAAACGTTAATTCAACCAAACTAATTTAATAGTGAAAAACACTCAGTATAATACACTTAACCCTCGCCCGGCGGCATAATTTGAAAACGCTAAAAGGTGGCAGACGTACAATTGTACTTTCATATATTTTATATGAAAATCGTCACTGTAAACATAATTTTTGTAAATAGATAATACTTGGAATTTCCACATTATTAAAATGTAGAGATCTCACAAAGCTTTACTCTCTCCGGATTCTACAAGAAGACTTATTATTATTTAAAAATAGAAAAGGTACAATTGTACCTATGCCGCCTGACGAGGGTTAATATTAATAGTTTAACAAACAGAATTTCACTCTTGTAACATTTTTTGATTCACATTTAAAACGACTTTATATTTCTAGGCTATTTTTTGGGAATATTTATAAAAGTAGTTAGTTGCAAGCTTTTTAAATAATAAAACACAATGTTTCCAAATGAAATACGGAGCCTTTAATAATACAAATGGCACAAAAACATTGAAAAATCTTAATCTATCAAGAAAGAGTGGAGCCCTAGTGAGCCTAAAATTATTTGTTTATCAATAGATTTTGATTTGCGTTCTAATTTCGGTTTTGGTCCAATTTTCGATTTGGGTTCTGCTAGCTTTGAAATGATAAAGCCTTTTCCATTTTCTAGATCAAGCAGAATAAAAAAATTTGAATAGGGCCCATAATTATCCTAAAATTAACCTTGAATTTTCCAATTGTTTTTAAATCAGAAATTTTGATATGGGTTCCTAACTGTTTCTGAAGCTAACAGAACCCGCGTTTTAGTTGGAAGCGATGGAGCCCAAAATTTTTTAATGAGGCATTTAATTAGCCTATAATTAGCCTATTATTATCCACACTATCTTGTAATGTTCTGTTGTATGGGTTCTGCTAGCTTAAGGGACGTAATAATAGACTTCGTTGCGGAAACTGTAGCGCTAAAACCATATCACTTGCATAAGCAATTTGAATCTACCGGTTGAACCTAGCCCAATAAGTATTTTATTTAAATTTTAGATTCTTTGTTATTACATAATTTATTTTTATTTTTTTAACGTGATAGTGAAATCGTAATGTGATAATGAAAATGTACCTAATCTCTGACTGCTGATAGTTGTAAAGACCAAGGTGTCCAAAAACTATGGTTTTGTGGCCATTATTGTAATTAACGTGGGTGTCAATTATTATGATACCATGCCACCCAACTATTATAGATTTGAAGAGGGCCAATTATTATTTTTGGGTATCCATTACTAGTGAAACAACTTGATTTTTTATTTACTGTTTAATTAGTATTTATTTAATTTAAATTTTCACTTTGATAATACTAAACGAAAATTAAATTATGGTTCTGCGAAATTATAATAAACTTAAATTTAATTAACCATTTCCAATTGAATTATGAAAGACTCCTGAACATCCTTATATAAGTGCCAATTATTGTATCATTTACCTATTTCAAAAATTTGTTTTATAATTTAAATCAAAAGGAAGTATCGAATCAAATAAATCAATTCATAATGCACAATTCTATATTCATAATATGAAAATGATTTTACTAGAACACATTCTTCTAGATCGTATTAAAAATAAGTTAAATAAAAGAACTTTTGGTTTTCGTGGTTAGCGTGGAATAACTTCTGCACCATCAACAATTCGAAAAAACGTTCCTTGGCTTTCCTTGTTGGAAATGAGCTCCTCTATTACCTTTGAGCTTCCTTTGATTCTGGGACACCCTGTATAAGAAACCTTTGCTGAATGTTCTTCTAACCTGTGAGCTGTAACCAATACGTTCTTATATGCTAAGAACGCGTGCTTAAATTCCGTAATAGTAACTTTGTTCAGTACTTTCGTGCAATTCGTCAGTGAGCGTTTTGAAATATCATATCTACGTTCTCAGTTCTGCTACCGGCTCATAGGTGTAAACCATTTTTTATCCTTAATCCAAATATTTCCTGAAAATAAATACCAGTAAATATATCACAATAATAAAACATATTTCTTATACCGTACGAGTATATTTGCAATCTTATCTAATCTAATTATGATTATGTTAGAACTTGTCTTTCTCTTTTCCACTTTAATAATGTACGAGTAAATACATAAATTTGTATGTTGTACGTATAATATGCTTGGTATACATAAAAGATATCATAACAAGAATGAAAGTCAATGAATATAAATAAAGAAGAAGACGTCGTCGACTAAAGTAAAAAGAAGAAAATCTTTTTTTATTACAGAAAATGAAACAGCAACTTTATATAGGAATAATAATAAGAAGAAGAAGAAGCAGCAAAAGAAAATTTATTTTTAGTTTTTCAATTTTATTCAATGTAATAATTATTGTTCATATTTTTATTATGATTTAATATTCAATTAGGCGTTTCAGATACGAGTAACGTTATACATTTTTCGTTATAAATAATTTGCATATTGGTTTATTGTTTTCTCTTAATATTTATAATTACATATTTTTACTATAAATGTTTGATTTAATTGTTTTTGTTTCGCACGTTATCTCATCAAATCGGTGTTTAAGAAATTATTTATTTTATTTTCATTTACTTGCGTTGCGTTATCTCTGGGGCTCGCTACTGTGTGCGCTATGCACCGTCATCTATGTTTTGGCATTTTCTATTTACCACAAACGAGTATAATATGGCTTTAGGTAAGGTCGTGTGTTTGGCATTGTTCTTTAATTGTTGTACACTTCTTGTAAATACATTTTGTATAAACAAAGAACATCGGATTTTGTTTATGGTTTTTTTTTTGTTGTTTCTAGCGCGTTTCAAATTTAGTATTGATTTTTTATGAGTACAGTGTATGTATATGAATAGGCACGTATGTGCATATAAACCAACACGATGAATATAAAAATGTGGTCGTTGTTCATGGTGTAGTAATTAAAGGTGTTTTATAATTCATGTTTGGGACCCTTTTATAGTATCAATTTCAGTTCGGATCATTTTAAATTCGCTTACATTTAGGTAACATTACCTAAATTAGTTGATTTATACAGGTTATGTGAAAAACTAATGTATTTCAGTTTTTTTTTTATATGATAACGATATCTGCGACGTATATTATGAAATGCTTATAGGGCCCCATATAACAGAGAAACTCGTTTATTTCAGAAAAAGTACATTAATATTCAGAATATAGTACTAACCACTCTAAGCACTCAATTTCATCAAAGTAAACGACTTTTTCTATTAGATGGGACCTATAGTAGCATCTCAAATATAAGTCAGTTAGTATGCTGGTTCATAGCAGTTTCTCGGACAAATTTAGAAAATAATACGTCAAAATTATAGTACTACACAAGGCAACTTTGGTTGTCCTAAGAAACCGCATTAAAGTTTTTATTAGCGATTATTACATGGAGCAGTACACGTGGAATGTGATACGGATGAGCATGTTGCATCATCGAGCAAGGATTATTACAATGAAAAGACCAATGAAGATGTGGTTTCGATATAGTCGAGGAATAATTTGGAAGATGAACTGCAACGTAGTATTAATTCTAGCGTAATACCCATTCAAAGCCGCTTTGCAAATAATACAATAAATACAAATATTAAACTGGTAACCGCGTACGGAAGAGAAATGAGAATCTTTGAACAAAGCGGTCACATTTCACCGACAAGCGTGGAATCGGAACGAGCATATTCCGCTTCCGGAAATATTATTTCTAAATTAAGAATCAGGCTGGACGATAAATCGGTTAATGCCTTATGTTTTTTAAAATCATATTTTTTAAATAATTCGAAAATGTAAGAAACATTTTAATTTTAGCCAATAAAAATGAATGATACTTTTTACGCTATTTGCCGTAGGCACTTGGCGAAACACACTTATACTTAATAAACACATTTTTTATTAATCACTTGTTTTTTGTTTCGCAGTTATTTTGAATAATTTTCAAAAAGTTTAAAAAATCACTCGATCGATTTCGACTTGTTAGGTCATCATCAGGAGTATCTACTGATTTGTATTAGTAAAAACTTTGTTATGTAGCAGAAAAAAGCAAAATATAAATAAAAGAAGGAGGGACAAAAAATAAGCAATAAAAATTAATCTACGGATCGCGCAGGTAGGCGATGAGTCATAGATTGAGTAACAAAATTCAAGGTATATTATTGCGTACGTGAGAATAGAAAAGGCCGGGATCTGTAATTGGCGAGAACCGGATTTCTCTCTGTTCGTTAAGGATATTTTGGTTAAGAAATATTGATTTTCTAATTTCGTAAGATTCTAAGGTATCTAAACGTCTGCCTTTGGGTTGTATAATGAGTATATAGGAAAAACGAGCCAACGGATAAGCAACAACGTGTCCAATTATACCAATATTAGTTTTGCTTTTTATAATAATAACACAATAAAGAAAATGATTTTTAACAATAAACCTAGAGTTGATCGCCTTTCCAAATCTGGTGTCTATAGGATCAATTGCAATGGTTGTAGTTTCTCCTATATTGGTCAGACTGGGCGCAATTTTGGAGTTAGTTAGTTGTAATCAACGTTCCATAACCACTTAACTTCAGAAAATCATACAGCTAGCTTGAACAATTTAGACATATTACATATCCAACCCAAAGGCAGACGTTTAGATACCGGCAGACGTTTAGATTTGAAACTGGCCAAGTGTAGCTTAACCATG
Organism: Nephrotoma appendiculata; assembly: GCA_947310385.1. NCBI lineage: Eukaryota > Metazoa > Arthropoda > Insecta > Diptera > Tipulidae > Nephrotoma > Nephrotoma appendiculata. The sequence goes on from OX371223.1 coordinate 55,843,138, forward strand.
CCATGCGAGATCGACCGTGACAAGTGATAATCGGAGGGAGCGAAATCTGGCGAATAAAGCGGGTGCGCTAGCAGATCCCATCTCAGCGTTTTGACGTGCGGCAATATCACTCGTTTTGGTTTTTCGAGCAATGCATGGTTGACACTGATTCGTTGCTGTCGGTAGTGTTGCCCATTAATATGTTTCGCCCTGTTTCAGCAGCTTATAGTACACGATTCTTTTCTGATCTTACCAAACGTGCCGTTGATGTTGATACTTCGTCAAGTGAAAGCCATAACTTTTTGCATTTGGGATTCTTAAAAAAAGCAACTTGTCATCTCCCGTAACAATTTGACGAAGGAGGCTCTTTCTTTCATGTCGTGAAAGTAAATCAAAGCAATCAAAAGAAAGCAATCAAAATTTCTCTCTTTTGAATTTTTTCAATAGCATGTAAACGTTTGGAAATATTTTGGTGAGTCGTATTTAATGCCTCCGCAAGTTGATCTTAACTTTGCATATCAATCATCTTCATCCAAAAGCACTTGCAGCTCGATGTCTTCAAATGTTTTTGGTCTTCCGGAGCGCTTTTTGTCCTCAATGTTGAAATCGCCACTTCTGAAGTATAAACCAATCTTCACAGGTAGTTTTCGATAGTGCATGTTCGCCGTAGGCCTTCTTAAGCAAATTACGTGTTTCAGTTGCATTTCTTTTGAATTGGAGCAGAAAAGCAAAGCTTCCCGCAAATGCTGTTTGTTTGGCACGAAACTCGACATTTTCATTCTAAGAAAAAATATTTTCGATGTGTGCTGGTATAACAGCTGGTTATCGTTAACAACGGGCCACGCTATGAACAAAACACAACTTCTGACATAAACGACAACTAGATGTGTCGCTAATACCATATATGTGTCAAACCCGGAAATTTATTTGCGCACCTCTTACTTGCAAGCGAAAAATTAAAAGATGGTCAATGGTACTCTTTTTCAACATGTTAGATGCGGCGGGTTTTGCCGCGTATAATTTGCATAAATTAGCAAACCAGCATCTCTATGACTCATCGGTTTCTTCAGAATGAAAAAAATGTACAAGAAATTGACATTGTAGCTGCGGTGGACAATCAAAATTGAATTAATCATAAGTCCGCTCAAAGTCGTACCCAACAAAAACCAATCACACCGTTGTAAATATGAGATTCCAATCTATGGCTCTTGTAAATTACAAGTATCTATCATATCTACGTAATGTTCCTCATTAACCTTTTGGGCAGTTTCTGCTTCAACAACCCATAAGTTCACTCAAAGTCGTACCCAACAAAAACCAATCACACCGGTGTAAATATGAGATTCCAATCTATGGCTCTTGTAAATTACAAGTACCTATCATATCTACGTAAGGCACAAGGATTTTTTGAAAATGACCAATGTTCCTCATTAACCTTTCGGGCAGTTTCTGCTTCAACAACCCTTAAGTCCACTCAAAGTCGTACCCAACAAAAACCAATCACACCGTTGTAAATATGAGATTCCAATCTATGGCTCTTGTAAATTACAAGTACCTATCATATCTACGTAAGGCACAAGGATTTTTTGAAAATGACCAATGTTCCTCATTAACCTTTTGGGCAGTTTCTGCTTCAACAACCTATAAGTCCGCTCAAAGTCATACCCAACAAAAACCAGTCACACCGTTGTAAAGATGACATTTCAATCTATGGCTCTTGTAAATTACAAGTACCTATCATATCTACGTAAGGCACAAGGATTTTCCAAACGGAAACTAAACGGAAACCAAACCAAACGGAATACGAGAACCATTAGGATCAATAATAAGATCTAGAGATCCAAAAACCCTACCAGAAGCTTTTAAATTTTGTACAACAGAAGAAAATATGTATTATCAGAAAAATAGACTATCCGTCAGACAACAATATAATTGGCCGAATAATTCACATATTCCACAAGTTAGGCAAACAAACTATCAATTCAGACAAAATTATCAAGTTAGACCTCCCATTCAAAATAACGTCAATCCAACGTCAAACAATTGGCACTATATACCACAAAGGTACCAACTTCCACCACAAAATTACCAATTTCATCCACAAAATTACCAATTGCCACCACAAAATTTCACAAGACAACCCATCTCACAAAATTTTAAGCAGCTCACTTATAATCCTCCAGTCATAACCGACTCCAATATAAAAAATGAAAAGTTTGCGCCACATAATTATCAAAATAGGCAAATAAAACAAGAAAAAGACACAAAACTATACAATACAGAAATTACAGAAATTTCAATTGAATCCGATTTAGAAATAAAACACGACGAAGAAATTTATGAAGCACCCCAAGACAATGAAGAAAATATCCAACACGAATATTATTGCAATAACGAAGAATTTTTTCTCCAAGAAGCCTCGGAATAATAAATATAAACACTCATAAAGTTGACGGCAAACTACCATATATCACAATACAAATAAAAAATAAAAATTTACATTTTTTAATAGACACTGATTCAGACCAATCATATATAAATCCGAACTTAATCAAACCTGATCCCAAATGCCAAGATCAAAACAGATACAGGATCAACACTTGTCAACAAAATTATATACCTCAACGGTTTTAAAGAATTCCAAACAAATCAAAAATTAAAATTTCACTTACATAATTTCAACGAAAAATTCGATGGACTCATAGGTATAAATATACTGACCGAACTTAAAATAGGGATTGACATGTACCATAAAAAGCTATTTTTTCCCAACCATATGATAGAGTTAAAATTTAACTTTGTAAATAATAAAACAATCAATTTTTCAAGCCAATTTAATGAAATTCACTCTTCATTGCGAATACAATACTTAAACCAAATAAACCAAGACAAATTACGAGAATTATGTGAAACATATTCTGGCATCTTTCAAACTGAAGATTCCCAACTATCTGCGACAAGCAACATAACCCACCATATTGAACTGACAAATACAACACCCATCAACATTCCTACGACTCATGAACAGGACATTAAATGAACTGTTAGAAACATGTTGTCTTTGCTACATGGATGATATAATCATCTATAGCAAATCGGCAGACGAACATCTAAGTAATATTGAATTAGTTTTCCAAAAATTGGAACAAGCCAATTTGAAAGTGCAATTAGACAAATGTGAATTCTTTCACGAAGAAATTCCTTACCTAGGTCATATTATAAATAATAAAGGTATTCAACCAAATCCCGAAAAAATCAATACAATAAACAATTACCCAATTCCGGAAACACCTAAACAAACAAAAAATTGTTTGGGTCTAGTAGGCTACTATAGAAAATTTATAAAAGATTTTGCCCACCATACAAAACCTTTAACCAAATGTCTAAAGAAAAATACAAAAAGAAACATTAATGATCCAGACTATCAAGCGAGTTTCAATAAATGCAAAAATGCATTAATCAACAAACCAATTCTGAAATATCCTAACTTTAATGAAAAGTTCATTTTAACCACAGATGCTTCAAATGTAGCACTTGGTGCAATATTGTCACAAAGTGATAAAAATCTCCCAATAGGCAGAACAAAATTATGATGCTACACATAAAGAACTGTTAGCAATCGTTTGGGCGGCAAAACACTTTCGTCCATAACTTTACGGTGCAAAATTCGATATTTTCACAGACCATAAACCATTGGAATGGCTGATGAATGTAAAAGAACCAAATTCAAAATTAGTAAGATGGCGTTTAAAGCTATCCGAATTTGATTATACAATCCACTATAAAAAAGGCACAGCGAATTGTAATGTAGATGCACTTTCTAGAATTGAAACTGAAAACAGCAAACAAGAAAAAACAACAGAAATAAATACTATCACAGACATAACAAATATTATCAACCAACCATTTGGATCCGCAGGAAACAAAATTCATGAAAGTAGCACACCATTAAACGAATTTAGAAATCAACTCGTAATCATAATTGATACCAACCATGACACCATTAAGGAAACTCTCATGATAAAACACAGTGTAAACAAACGACATATAATACGAAAGAAATCCTACACGGATGAAGAAATCAAAGAGCTACTTATAAAATATTTAAGGAAGAAAGCTATAACGGCACTTTACGCTAAAGATGATATTTTTCAACAAATCCAAAATGTATTTTCAAAAGAAAATTTCCAAGACTCGGGGTTAAAAATTATTCGAACTAAAACTATACGAGAAGACGTTAGCGATTCAATAAAACAAGCAGAATTAATCATAAAAACGCACAACCTAAACCATAGAGGAATAGCAGAAAATTTAGCAAAAATAAAGAGAACTTATTACTTTCCCAATACGAAAGAAATAATAACGAACTATGTAAAAGAATGCCAAACCTGTAACACCTCAAAATATGAGCGAACTCCAGTGAAAATAAATTTTCAAATTTCCCCAACTCCAAAAGGCCCAATGGAAATAATTCATTGTGACACATTTGTACTCCGTAGTAAATTATTTCTTACAATCATCGACAAATTCTCAAAATTTGCAGCAATTTTTGAAATCCCAGACAGAAAAACAACAACCATAATAACAAAATTCAAAATTTTTTTTGCAACAGAAGGTATCCCAAAGCAAATAGTGATAGACAATGCAACAGAATTTACTTCAGAACTATTGAAAAAATTTGCAGAAATGTTTGACATCAAAATTCACATAACTACCGCAAAATCATCTACAGAAAATAGTCCTATTGAACGTTTACATTCCACAATAATACTTAGGACGAATACTTAGAAAATTCTAGACGAAAATACAGTGATTTAAAACAAATAATTTCTAAACAAAATGAAAAACGAAAAGAAAAAACAATAGAAAAATTAAACAAAGGGAGACAGGAACCAAAATTATTTGCGACATTATCTTTGAAAAAACTACGACGAGAGACAAACTAGCCCCTAAATATATCAAACACACTATAGTAAAAGACACCAAATTAACGTTACCACAAATAAACGAAATGTTCATAAAGCGAAAATAAAACAATAATAATATTCATATATTACAGGTTACAAGACATGTATGGACAACATATGGAAATTATTGACTATACAGAGAATAAAGGAATAATCCCGATTGATATGGGGCAAGCAAAAATAATAATTAACAATAAATATTTTCTCCATGCAATAAATACATCTTCATATCCCCCAATAATAAACCACACCTCTCAAAATTTAGCAAAACACCAGGAAATTATGAACAACAATACCCAAACAAAAAAATTATTTGCCACACGAATACGCGTAATCAAGAAAAATTTAGAAACGCTAAAACAAACATACGAATACATGAAACCCAGACAGAGCAATAGACCGAAAAGGGGAATCCATATAATTTTTGTAGATATTTAACAAGCGGACCTTTCCGAAATACAATCAGCCATGAAACAAGTACATACCAATGAAAATAGCAAACTAAATGAACAAGTACAAATTAACAATCAAATGATCAATAGATTTAGGGAAATAGAGGATAAAATTACAGGTGAAAATAAAGCCATAACAGAGGGAATAAATAAAATTGCACAAGACCAACATGATATCAATTTTAAACTCATTTGCGAATAAAGCCTCCATCAAATAGAATTTACCATATATGCATTACAAAACCATCTGGACAACATACTTGACGCGATAACTTTAGCCAAACAAAACCACATATCACATTACCTTTTATCAAATGACGAAATACATTTAGTAACTCAGATGTTAGAAAAACAGGGGATAACAATCGAGACAGAATACGAATTATTTCAATTTTTATCAGTTAACATATTATTCAAAAATCCATTTATAATATTTTCATTTTCAATACCAAATTTTTCAGAAGAAAATTTCAGACAATTCCAAATAATTCCAACCACAATTAACAAAACATCCGTTATATCCATACCTGAATCCTTTGCAATCCTTTCCCAAGAAAAAATTAAATTTCTGCACAAACCATGTAAGAATATACAAGATAGTTATTATTGCGAACAATCGGAGTTGAAGGATATAAACGAAAACTGCATAAACAACATTCTCAAAAACACCCAAGCAACATGCAAACTAATTGAAGAACCAATTCAAGACAAGATACAAATAATGTATAAACAATATATTATAATCAACACTATAAGCAGTAAGGAATATTCAACAACCTGTGAAAAGGACAGACCACCCAAGAATTCCCGGCTCAATCACTAATAAAATTTTACAATTGCTCCATCACAATAGAAGGAATCACTTACAATAACCAAGAGTTATCATATAATCACATGTTTCATACCATACCATTTCATGATATTAAAGTTCAAGATACGTACAAACCAATCAAACTCATTGAAATGTCAAATTTAACGATTAATAATATGAAAGAGATGCAACAATTTCGAGAAATAAACATACCAACACATCATCACTACACATCCTGGTCATTAGCTACAACTGTTATAATGACGATAATACTCTACCTGTGTATATTAAGATATTGCCCATCATGTACACCATGTCAATGGTATAAGAAGATAAAAGCAGCACAAAAACAAGATTTTGTTGAGGACAACAAAAAACCAAAGGGGGAGGAGCTACATTCCATGAGCTGCACGTCATCATTGTTTCCAAACTTAAAGGCTCATGTAACCAGAGCTTAAAATAAACATCCGTATATTAAATCAAAATACGATGCTAAAATCGCACAAACAAACAAATTACAACCAGATGGTGCATATATTTAAATAAAAACACAAAACACAAATATACAAAAAAAAGTAATGGAAATTTCCAATTATTTTATATTTTACGGCGGAAAAATATGATGCGTATAATGAATGATACGTATAATAATGAAGTTTTTCAACTTTCCATCGCTTAAAACTCGGCTTCAACAGCATCTAGGCACTTTCTGCCCATGGAGACTTTTAATCAGCATGACTTGAAGAAACTATTCCGAAAATTTCAAATCATTTGACCGAAATTCAATTTCCATACGTTTTGTGCGGGGTCCTTTGTTATTGGTCTATTTATTTAAAATCCACGATTGCGAGTTTAAAAACACTTACGCAAAACCCATAACTATATATACATGTGGTGAGCAAAATTTTCCGGACAAATCTAAATTTAGGAAACTAATGTAATTTAACAATGAACACTACTTAACTCGTTATATCTTACCCTTGATCCTGCCGCATACGGATAAGAAGATTTTTCGGACAGATTGTAATTCAAACTCCTTGTTGTAAGTAAAAATTCGTTTATAGTTTAGTTTTTGAATAAGTCTGGACGCTAAGACTATTAATATTACGTATGTATGTGTCGATGTTTTCCCATTCGAATTCGATTGCTAATTTTAATGAACTTTTGTTCGTTACCCTATGATTATCTCTAATTTGTTTGTCCAATTGATTCCATATATGCTCTATCGGGTTTAGATCCGGGCTTTGTGGACCAGTTTCCAATACATTTTTGAAATTAGTTTTGCTTGGAATCATATTATCTTGGTATAAATAAAAATCGGTTTCACAGCGGTTTTTTCAGCAGATGGTATTCAATTTTCTTTTAAAAAATTCAAATATACTGTACTATCCATTGTTGTTTCAATAAATTGGAGATTTCCCATGCCATAATAACCCATGGCGCCCTACCACCATATTTCCACCGCCCTTGTTTAACAGTGGAAATAATATTTTGGTTTGCCATTCTAGGTTCGGTTTTCTCGGTGGCATATGCCAGCATCAAAGGTAATTTAGCCTAAAAATGCACAGTGAAGCGAGTTAGTAGAGTGTTAAAGACGCTTACGCAGTAAAAAATTAAAAGAAATAGCCGGAGCTATTGTTAAATTCTATTAGTTTCCTAAATTAAGATACAGTTGCTCACAAAATTGAGCGTACACCATTAACAAAAACATATTTTGTTAAAGAATAAGTACAAAAACAACAATTTAATTGATTTTTTTTTATATTTCGAAATATTACATATGTATCTCTAAACTAAATTTCTAAAAAAAAAATAATAAAGTAAATACAACAATTCCTAATAAATAGAGAGAAAACAAAAATCACAACATTTCAATGCCACAAAATTGTATAGCATCCATTCCTTCATGCACTAAATATGAAGAATGTTTGGGGTCGTTATCTTGTTGATAATAATAATCAACAGACAAACCTAATCTTTCTGCAGTTGCGCGCACATTTTTTTTGAAAATTTCCCAGTAAACCATAAGTCATATATTATTTTTTGTTTCATCATATATCGGTCTTAAGTTAGTCAGTTTGGATGTTTGACATCATAATTCGATCACCAGGTTGACCACTACCTAGCAAAACATCAGAAATTAGACTTTCATGTGACTCGAAGTCATAAGGCCTCATACATTGATTTTTCTTATGACTATATAAAAATTAGATTTTTTAGTTTCGAATAACATTATTCAGAAAATGTTTCGAATGTCATAAGGCGGTCATTATACTGGTTGGTATAATTTTAAAAGTCGTATATTGGTTTTGTACTTGGTACATAGTCATAGGAACCATATATCAACTTTTTGAATAATAAACAATTAATTTGATTTATTCAAATGTTTTATTTATGTGTCTAATATGTCATCAAAATATGGTTTATTGTAATTTAATGTCCTACAATTTTAAATTTGATTATTCACTATATTTTTAACATTTCACACTTGATAAAATGGATAAATCTCAAAAATTTATTTAATTGGAAAAAATTAGAACAAAGTTATACCTATCGAAGACGCTACAGAAAATTATCTGCGGAAAAATTGAAAATATTCAACAAAAGGTTTGAATCTAATGTTAATCAAAATCAGAGCCAAAAGCAATGCAATTTGGAAAGTGAAATCTCACCAAACCATCGTCCTACAACATCGGGGTGAAGTCAAATGTCCAATCAACCGACATCAATACATTTAATTAATGACCTTCTAATGGTGATTGTGGCAGAAATAGCACGACTAGTCTGCCGTACTAAACATAAATTACTTAACTGCAAAAAATGAGTTTTGAGATAATCGATGTAAAAATTTTGAAACTTGTATCATTTCTGTGTTAAATTGAAATACATATTTCTTAATAACAAGTTTCTATTCTTTTTTTTAACTTATTGTGTTAATGTTAAAGATAGAGATTAACAATAGCTATCGAATGGCATCATTAACTCAATTTGGCCAAAAATGCAGTTAAATAATTTATGTTTAGTTCGGCAGTAGTGATGTAGATAGCATAACTTGTTACGATAGTTATTTTAATTCAAATGAAAGTATTACAGACGATGAACTTGAAAATACCGATACCAATAAGGTCTTCTCTAATTCGTTTGTCAGTGCTGAAGAAAATATACCGCTGAATGAATTTTTGAAATTCTGGACACATCAATATAATATAAACCAAGCTGCATTAAAACCTTTGATAAATTATTTAAATACAAATTTCCAAACAAAACTTCAAAGTGACCCAAGAACTGTAACGCAAACTCCTCGTAACACAGGCCAATGGTTAATCAAAATAAAAGGTGGGGAATATTGGCATCAGGGTCTTGAGGAATGTTTAAGATCATACTTTATAAATCGTAAAGATACTATTTCGATATCTTTAAACATAAATATAGATGGATTACCAATTTTTCAAAGCTCAAAAGCAGAATTTTAGCCGATTCTTTTTAATATATATATGAAACACCAGAATTTGAACCTATGATAATCGGGGTATTTTATGGAACAACAAACCCAAAGAATTTTTATCGCCATTTGTAAACGAAATAATTATAGAAATATAGAATGGGCGGTTGACTGGTTCAACTTATAGCAAATCGACTTTCTGAAGCTACGAAACGTGTCGTACCCATGGTTTCCAAAACCAATTATTCAATTTTCATATCACCTTTGAACTAAACTGCAATAATTTTTTATGTGTAAAACTAAAAAATTTTTTTAGTTTTAAAAAATACATTTGAAAATAGGTGGTTTTTAAACCTGAACAAAAATATTATTGCAATGGAATATGCGGTTGAGCTAAATGGAAACCAGTTCATTTACGGCCACAAAATAAAATACCGTGAAGATTTTTTCGTGAACCCCATAGAATCTTCTAATATTAATGTATTTTATACTATAGATTGTACGTAATTTAGTATAAGTGAATTGCACCCGATTAATTCAATACCGTGCAAGTTATTTGCAATAAAATATGAGAACGCCCATGTTGTGCTTATACCGCTACAACATACTTTATTCTAAAATCTTGTTGACAAAAAATATAGTAAAACTTAATTGTATACGTGTTTAAACTTATTTGTAATACAATTTTGATTGCACTGAGTTTTGAGGTTAAAACTCAACTTGCATGTTGATTCTCTTTTCGTGTCGTATATTCACTTTATATTGAAAAACCAACTAATCACCATTTAATATATGGATCTCCCTTTAACACATTGGATCTGTTTACTAAATATTTTCTTTGTCTATAGTAACATATTGGTCATATTATAACATTATATAGATCATATTAAAATGATTATCATATTATATATTACAAAAAAAATCTATTACAACATACAGCATGAGTAGCTTGAATGGTTAGTGTGCTACGTTTGTATGAGATTCCGCAAAAATGAAAGAGTTCGAATCCTGGTCGCAGTCGTCTTGTGTGAAAGTAAGTAAATAATCAAATTAAGTAAATAATCATTATAAACTAATTACAAATAAAACCGATTTAAGATATAAAAATATATGTAAGACGGAAGTCTCTCTGGGGGGGGGGGGGGTTTGGTGTGTGTTAACAAAAAATTTTTTTTCAGTATATTTTATATATTTTAAAGTCATATTTAGATCATGTAAAAGTCTGATATATGACCTGTCTTAAATTGATCATTAATTTGTCACAATAAAACTCATATCAGTCATAGCAAGGTTGATTTAAAGTTTCTAGTCATATAAGAAGTCATACGGACGTTAATATGATTCTTGTACAACCATTGTATGACCGCATTTTGATCACATAAACATCATAAACTAGTAAATTATGATGTTTATATGATTTTGTTATATGACTGCACATCATAAAACAAATCATATAAACTTATATACGACCGATTTATTCACTACTTATATGATTTGTGGTTTCCTGGGTTCTAGATATCCTGTTTTATTTATAGTTGTTTCTATAAATTCCATATTTCCTACTCCACTCGTAGCCATAGAACCCCATAACATAACGGACCCTACTCAATGTTTTATTGTTGAAACTAAGTTCTTCATTTTCAAAAATTCATTCGGCTTTCTCCAAACAGTTTTCCTCCCTTCTGAGCCAAATAAATTTACTTTAGTTTCATCTGTGAATATTACCTTATTTCAGAAACTTTGAGGCTCCTTGATGTATGTTTTAGCAAATTCAAGACGTTTCTCGATATTTATGGTTGGCAACAATGGTTTTTTGCGAGCAATTCGCCCGTTCAAATTGTTCTCTCGTAAAACACGGCGAACAGTTTCTGTTGATATGGCTTTTTTTGTAGCTTCTAACATTTTCAATGTAAGCTTTGGAACACTAACTTTTGGATTTTTTTCATCTCACGTACAGTAAATCGCTCGTCCTGCTCACTCAAAATTCTTTTTCTGCCGCTACCTTGTTTATTTTTTAGCGTTCCCTCATATTTTCATTTGTTTATAATTTTCTGCACTCTAGAATGACGTCCGCCGACAATTTCGCCAATTTCACGCAACGTTTTTTCCTGACTGCACGATTTAATGACCAATTTTCGAGTACATTGATCGACTTCTCTTCTTTTGTTTTCCATTTTTAAATTTTTTAATTTTACTGAGATTATCGTAATGGCTCTTAATCGAAATTTTAACAAATAAATTGTAAAAGTATCCTTCCAACGTAAAACTAGCTATACAAATAATATTTTTAAGAAATTACGCAAATTGAATGGAAAATTTCTAGTTCTCAATAAGTGTACGCTCAATTTTGTGACATTGAAATATTGTGATTTTTGTTTTTTCTCTATTTATTAGGAATTGTTGTATTTACTTTGTTATTTTTTTTTAGAAATTTAGTTTAGAGATATGTAATATTTCGAAATATAAAAATTAATCAATTAAATTGTTGTTTTTGTACTTATTCTTTAACAAAATATGTTTTTTTTAATGGTGTACGCTCAATTTTGTGAGTTTACAGTTACTCTATGCCCGGAAGTATGCCCGGAAAATTTTACTCACCACTGTATATAAGTCGGTTATGACTTGTAACTACAACAAGGTATTTCAATTTTTCAGAAATATTATTTACTAGTACACAGAATTATCATCAGCGAAGTATTGGACTCTGAAATTATGTAGACAACAATATTTTAAAAGGCTTACCATAATATTTAGATGACACCACAAATCTTGAAAGAAGTATTATAATTCGTTTATCAATTTATTGACACCACAAAACTAATTCCTTTTTACTACTTATCATGCTGTATTTTTAGTTCTGACTGTTAAACAAGATATCGAAAATATATTCACCCGAAATTTAATATCAATTTTACAACAAAAAAAAATTGAAATATAAATTCTGTATAAGAGTATACACCAAACCAACCGTCGATCAAAGAAGAAACCACCCACCAAAAAATCAACCCATCCATACGAAATGAAAAGAAAGAGAAACGCAAAACAAACAGCAGAAAAAATAAATAAAATAATCGCCATTCCACTTGCAACCGCCAAATATAATATTACATATTTTTTAGTATGTAGTAGCAGTAGCTAGGCCACATTAAAAGAAAACAAAACCAGATATACAACAAAAACAAAAACAAAATAATTATTAGAAGAAAAGTGAATTAGAATTTTATTATTAGTAAATTAGTGCCGTCCAAAAATTACTCGAAACAAAATAAAAACGACAAACTTAGCATAAGTAGTAGTATCTTTCTCCTAAATAAATAAAATTAATTATCCATTAAGAAGCAAATCTACATAAAAAAAGAAAACACAATTATTATAATAAAAGTTGTGTTATAAATATATTTATTATTTTTCTTATTACATTTTCATTTTATTTCCCATCATATCGAAGAGAGCGGCGCGAACACGTCGAGAATTGGAGAGAGAGAGAGTAATGTTATTTCATTTCATGTGTATATTTTTATTTAAGTAATTTTTGTGAGTACTCTTCTACTACACAACTATACTATTCTATGTTTTTTTTTCTTTCAATTGAGTAAAATAAAACAAAAATAACACACAAAAAAAAACAACAAAATAATTTATTTTATTTGATTTTTTGTTTTGTTTTTTTGTTGTATTTTCGAATATTTTCATTTAGTACGCGATAGACCGTCATCGTTGTCGGTTAGATTTATTGTGCGTTTCGTAATAAAAGTTACAACAAAAAAAATCTCATCATTTTTTTTTTTGTGTAAATTTATATTGAGTGTGTGTGTATGTGTTATCTTTACTATATTCATAATAATATTGTAATTATTAATGAGTAATTAATTAGTGTATATTCAATATATATTATATTGTAATATAATAATTGTGTTCTGTGTGAGTAAATATAATAAATTACAAAGAATAAAAAGTACAAAAAAAAAATATTTTGTTTATTTCTTTAATTGTGTCGGTGATTTGTGTAATTAATTGAATAAATAAATTAATTAATTAAAACAAAACGAGAGAAAAAACAAAATACAAAATATTTTAAAAAAATTTAAGTATTGTAAATATCCATTACTAAAGCAACCTACCGAAAAAAAAAAATTGTTTTTGTTAATTTTCTCTTTTTTTATTAATTAATTTTTGTTAATAATGTTGTGATTTGATTTTAATATTTTCTGTGTAATCATGATTTCTCAGGTTCAATGAAAGAGCGAGAAATATATACATACATACATAATTATATAAAATAAAGAGTAAAAAAAAAAGTGAAGTATAACAAAAAAAAAAAAAAAGTTTTTCATTTTATTGTTTCGGATTAAATCTATTAAGATATTAAGAATGGAAATTTGTCATAATATTAGTTTACTACCGAAGTGGTGTGCGGTTTATTTAAAATTTAATTAAATAATCGAGCATAATAATATATCGATGTAAAAACAACAACAAATAACTGTATATATATAAATATATATATATTTATATATATGTATATATAGCTAATATCAATTTCAATTGGATTTGGGAAAACCTACATACATATAAATAAACAAACCAACCGAAAACAAAAAAAAAGCAAACAAACACAAAGGATATAGTTTCAGTTTTTTTTTGTTATTGTCGGTATTTTGTTTTTTATGTGCCTCTACTACTACAACTACTACTACGACTACTACTCGACAAAATGGAAGTTAAGGTAAATAAAAATGGATTAAATTTATTAATTAATTTAATTATAGAAAATATTAAATTTAAATTAAATTTTATTTGTTGTGCAAATATGTATGTGTATATGTAAATGTATTTAACACGTTATTACACATAAAAGTTATGTACACAATTTTTTTCATCATCGTCAAGAGCATATTGAAGATAAGAATTCGAGAAGAGCGGAAAAACTAGGAAAATTTAAGAAAATACGAAGCAACAACAAAATATACGTATATATATATATATATATATATATATATATATATATATATATGTATAATAATAAAAAAAATATACAAAATTAAAGTAAAGAAGTTAAATAAGAAGAGATTTAAGATTTTATATTATATGGCAGGGGTGGGAAAAATACGGGTCGCGACCGATTTCTTGTGACAAAGTAATTAATACTTAATTTATGCAAACGTAATTTGCTTTATAAATTACTCTTGAAGTAGATTGCGTAATGGATAGGCCATGTATTGGTAAAGTAATTAGATTTAGAGATATTCCTCACTCATATAGAGATTAATTTTAAGGTTAAAGGGTATAAAGATGACATTACCCAAATCGGGTAAGATGAATTTTCTTTGAAGATCTTTTATTGTAAGGTTGTTAGCTTTTAGGAGGTACAAGTCAAAAATTTCAAAAAAATTTCCATATTTTTCGGGAAAATGTTGACATTTTCATTTTTTTAACGACTAGTTAAAAAATAATAAATAATGATAGAATTTTAATAAATTTTGATGTTGGAATTATGAATGTATGGTAAAATTGCAACATTTCCCGCAAAAATTTAGAAATTTTACATTCTGTTTCTAAATAATATTTTCAAATGTATAACTGGCATTCGTTTATTATTTGAAAAATTTGGTACTTAGGGGTTATGCTTGCGCGGAAGAGATGAATGTTAAGCGGCTTTGAGGAGTTCCAAATTTTAGTATATCATGTACCTATAGTAAAACATACATTTTTGGAAATTATTTTGCAATTTTAGCATTTACATTTTTAATATGAAAGCATTTGAGCATTTTAATTTTTTCTAGAGAAGCGGAAGCCCCCATGTATAAGACGAATTAAAATAACGCAAATGTAATTTTTATAATTACAGCTAAAGTTAAGATTTGATAAATATAAGCCCCAGATTTTAAATTTTTGAATGAAAAAAAACAAAATATTTTTGGAAAAACTGAATATTTTCCAGAAAAATGTGGTGATTTTACCGAAAGTTTTGGCTTGCACCTCCTATAAATAATGGATACACAATCCTATAAAGATTTTTTTTAAATGTTCATTTTGTCCGATTTTGGCGATGTATCTGGGTGCAAAAAATTCGCACATTGATCAATTTTCAACAAAATACCAAAAAATGCAATGTTTGTTTAATTTTATTGAATGCAGATTCGATGTCTATTTCAACATCTCAAGTATACGTTTTTTGTGAATTTGTCAGCATGAAAATTAGTGATAAAATCGAACTAAAACATGTAAATCAGCAAAAAAAACGTTTTTATAAATAATAAGTATTCCCGCCCCTAGCCCGAATGACAGCTTGCATTCGATGTTTCATTGATTTCACCAAAGTTTTTAAAACAATCTTGAAATTGAATTAAATTGCTTTAATAAAAAACAATTGTAAAATTTCCTTCTTCAGTTCCTTTTTTACAACTAGAAGAAATTTATTTTCGAAATCGATTTTCCTAAAAACAAATAATTAAATATTGTCACTAAGAAATTAAATTTAATTCAATTTTATAAGTGATAAAAGTTAACAGTAAGGCTAAAAATGGATTTCAACCATTATAGCACAAATCTTGAGGTATCCCTTCCATTCCTTTGCGATCGCCTGCTGCATCTCCTGGAGACTCGGAGCAATATCTCTGGCTTGCCCTTTTTTTCGGCTCGTCCGATAAATGTTCGATGGGATTAAGGTCCAGGCACATCCACCTCTTGAAGGCACTGGTGTACTATACCAGCTATATGCCGTCTCGCATTATCCTGCATGAACAGGAAGGTATCACCAATAAACCCGGCAAAAGGTACGACGCATTCCTCGAGTACTTCCTTAATGTACCGTTCAGAAGTCAATGCTCTTGATCGATGGCCAATATTCGCTCCGGAGATGAAACCAAGATCCGTCTTTGCCTCCCCAAAACATGCACGATCTCTTCTGATCTTCTGTATACTCTCTCTCTCTCTCTCTCGCCAATTTCCCCAAGTAATCACATCCAGCAATCAGCCAATGGAAGGCATACATTTGGCTTCATTCCAGATATAAAAGCACGAATTAAAATGAAATTGCAATTGACGAGCACTATGAGCCAGGTCATCTCTGGTCATGATAAGTTTAAAGCCTACCGTCCGAGATTTAAGATAACAAACCAATGTCAAAGTTTATGCGGTTCAGACGTAGAAGACGTCAATCACCTACTTTTTGAATGTAGGTTGTGTTCAAACGGCACTCGTGTTAGAATCGCTCGGTAACATAAACCTATACTAGTTACCACTGCCAGCACTACTAAGCGACGCAGTTCTACGACATTTTCGGCCATATTGTGCTGACCTGATCAATATCTTAAAAAAACGGAATAGTGCGCAATAGTGGACCGGGTACCCGGACGGTACTTGCCTCCACGCGGCTAGGGACGGAAACGATACAATTTTTGAATTATAACGGCTAAAAGTACTAGCACTGTACCGGTTGACATTGCTTCTTACTTTAAAGTTAAACCTAGGTATAAGAATTGATGAAATTTTCTTCCAGGAATGTTGACTACGATTAATAATGAATGTCCACCGACTGACTTCGACTTCACCGACTTATTGGAGCCGCTGTCCCAGTTACATCGCACTCAAACGACAATTTTGCAAAGAAGTCGCCACAAGATCAAGTCGCCACGCGGTCGTCATGCTGTGTTGTTGACATGAGGTCGGCCAACTCCTTGTGACCGTCTGCAACAACCAGTTTATTAATATCCCTGGCACACTCGAAGAGCGGAGAATCGGTTCAAATTTAATTGTCGAACCACTTCACTTTGGTCCTACCCCGCATCAATAATTGCAACCACTCGAGTGACTAACTCTGGAGAAGACCGCTCAGGAAGCGTTGATATGCGAATAATAACAATTTCCTTAAAACGTACTAGTTTATACCTTATACCTACCTGGAATGAGCGTTTTTGTTTTTTTGTATTCTATTGTTGATATTGTCCTGGTTTTGAACATACAATACACACACGTGGTATTGGTGATGAAGGTGATAGGTGATGAAATAATCTTTAACTTGAAATACTTTGGTTCAAAAACATTTTCAACGAAAATTTTAAAATTTTCTATAGTTCAAATAAGTTTTGAATGATTTAAAAAAGATGGCGTAACTAGTATTAAATCGCACCGGACGATTTTGTAACTATATTAATGTTATCATGTAAAATATAATTTTAATTATTATGTGTCATTTCGCTGATGTGTAAACAACATAGTTTTTTTGTGCTTTGACCCTGTCAACCTTTGTGCCAACAAAACACACGATTTGCGGGGAGCACTGCTTTTTTGTTTCAATTTGAAGAAAATTGCAGCTGGCAGACATCGATTGCAGTGCGAAGTATATGGGGAACATGACAAGACGCTAAGTTGCAGGCGTTATTGGAGCATGATTCATGCCAAACCTAAGACGAGCTCCCTGAAACTTTGGGAGTGACTCAATAACCGATTCAAATCCATCTCAAGACCATGGGTATGGTGCAAAAACAAGGAAATTAGGTTCCAGATAAACTCAAGCCAAAAGACGTCAAACGCCATTTTTCACATGCGGGCAACTACTCCAAAGACAAATTCTAAAGGTTTTTTTGCATCGAATCGTGACGATCAGAAAATCATAGAGTAATCCCGGCCATGCATCAGCTTGAACCGTCAAACCGAATATTTATGACAAGAAGCTAATGTTGTGCCTTTGGTGGAATCAGTTCGGAGTGATCTACTATGAGCTACTCCAGCCTAACGAAACCATCACTGAAGAACATTATCAACAATAACTGATGCAATTAAGCCAAAAGACATGACACCACTTGCTCCTGTCGGTGACTCATGGATTGGCCGAGCAGAATTTCACTGCTTACGAAGAAGCCATAAATTGGGTCGATTCCTGGATCGCCTTAAAACACGAGGAATTTTTTCGACGCGGAATCTGTATGCTGCCTGAAAGTTTGGAAAAGTCGTAGCTAACGATGGACTATAATTTGAATAAAATACATTACATTGTACCAAACTTCTCCAAATAAAGCGTCAAAGGTATAAAAAAACCTCAGCACTTATTTGTACACCCAATATAACTTTTGGTATTCAACTATGATTTGATTCAACTTAACATTTGACTTTTGTTTTATTTTGTTATACAGTGGTCATTTTGTGAATAAATTTTTCCCTCTTCCAAAATATTACCCTCCTTGTAGAGTTATACCAGATCTGTTTGTGGTATTCTACTGATTTTCTTGATGAAAGAGATGAATGCTTAGCGACTCTAAGCAAAGGCGTAGCCAGCCGCTAGCAATAGGTGTGGCACCGAATAATACTAATAACATTATTATTATTATTATTGTGGTTGTTGTTATTATTATTATTATTATTTGTTTGAGGAAGGTGGGTTCAAAAAATGAAAAAATTGGAGTTCTTTTTGGTAATAAATAAGAGGTTTATTAATAGTATGAACACACACATAATAGTATGAATTCACAAGATGATCTACAAAAGCATTCTCCTCTCATAAGGTACAAGTTTTTTAAATTCAATAATGATTCTGTGCGTTCTTGTTTCTGAATCGCTCTCAATTTACTTTTGACTCTAGTCAAACTTGAAAACCCTCTCTCGCATACCCACTACTGGATACAGGGATGGTCTGGAAACCAACAATGACTCGAAAAAAATCGTTGAATATTTTATTCCGATTGTGTAGAGTAAACCACTGGTGCCATTCCCACACCGATACGTTTGTTGTGCCCATTGGTGTGTCTGTGAACCCTCTTAATAATCGAATTTCTGATTCAAGTGTTTGGGAATAGACTCTGAATTTCTTCGATAACACATTGATATGAGCGTCACTTGGTTCCAAATTAAAAAAATTACCCATGGCTTCAATGAGATCTAGAGCCTCTTGACTAAATCTTGCATCTATTCCAGTGACCAAATGATCCAGAAACGGGTTGAAATATCTAGCTAATGTTTCTGTTTCTTTAGTTTCATACGTGTGTTCAGTTCTGCAATTATCGATGCGGGATGATATTTTTGGACTCTTTACAGGTGGAATTTTGATTGCTAATTCATCACACATTGCAGTGGCGGAATCATAAATTTTCTTGAACAAATCCTGGTTACTCCCAGCTTCAACCAGCCCATTTCGCAATGATTTTACACACGATGTAGCCAATATCAAATCTAGTTTTGGATCTTAAAGCACTTTGCTAACTTGTAGAATATCTGCTAGAATAGGGTCCATTAATTTTAACCGGAAATGAAATTAAATGTTTTTATTTGACTCAATATTCCCCTCCCTTTAACACGAACGTCGTGGAGTTTAGTATTTTCAATTATTTGTTCTAACGTTAACAGTATAGCTGGATAATTGGCACTAATAGAAGCCACTGCTTCTTTCCGACAGGCCCACCTTGTCGTGGACAGACTTTTTAGAGTTTTTAGCCGACTATTAAGCTCGGAACACAGCTTTTCAAAAATCCCATGTCTAATAGTGCTCCTTTCAATAAAAGAATACAGAAATTGGATATTTCCGAAAAAATCAGCAGCTAATGGATATAATTATAATCACACGAATCGACTAAGACTAAATTTAGGCAATGGACATAGCAGTGAACATAGGTTATGTTGCGGTTTCTGTCTTTACCTCTTTTCTGTACGCCAGATAGAGTTCCTTTCATGGTCGCAGCCCCATCAAAGCAAACTGATATTACATTTTTCCAGTCTATTTTATAATCCTCTAGTACTAAATCAATTGCATTAAAAATGGATTCTACTACCCCCATGCCTGATTATTAAATCTAAAAATAACTGACATTTGTTCATGATGCCCAACATCGCTAGTTTCATCAGCTATCACCGATATCCAGCTATTTTCCATAAATGGCCACAATTTCCGTTTGATTACTTTTTTATAGACATAAATAGTTGATTTTGGATATCCGGACTCGTGTACACAGCATTTTATGGAGCATTCGTAAGGTGATCCAGAAGATACTATCATATTTTGCTATCAAATCCAGTAACTCCAAAAATAAACCCTTTTGGAGTGAACCTTCGGCTTCATTGGGCCCCCGCAACGGCCAACCTCCCTGGGCTATTAGACCTTAATTGCCAGTCTCCTCGCATCTTAAAACCTCTAGCGCGTGACTCGAAGCGGGTAAATTTTCCTTGTCACAAAAATCCGGAAGTATTTCATCTGAAGAGACGTCTGCCAGTTTTCGCTTTTTCGAGAAAAAACTGGTAATAGTAGTTGTTCTGCGTTTCAACATGTTCACTTTTCACTTTTACAGTAAAAACGAAAATTTCAGGATTACCAGTAAAAAAAACCGTCACGAAATGTGCACATCAAGGACAAAATTAAAACTAACTTATTTATCGAAAAAAGAAAATCGGTTTCCGTGTTTTCAGATAAGAGGTGGAGGCTTCTGTAAAATTTGGGCCAATCATAATTTCAATACGCCCACTGCAGTTCTACGTTTAAAAAAAAATCCCTCATAACCTTTGTCTAGACGTTTTATGTTTTTACTGATGTTTTATGGTTTTATTATTGAGGCAGTCTAAATTTTGGGAAAACAAATTTCTGGTCTAAAAACAATATTTGTGGCACGTGCCACAGGTGCCACACCCGTGGCTACGCCTATGTCTCTAAGGTTTTTCTAATTCTAGTTTATAATTTACAATACAAATTTGTAAAAATGTTTCGCTTAGGAGTTATCCTAATTCTATCTAATGAAGAAAAAATAATATTTGGTGCGGGGCTTTATTTTTTTAACGGTTTCCATACTTTAATTCAAAATTGATAGAGCTGATGACGTAAATCGGGTAACAAGAAAATTTTTAAAAAATTTCTTTTTGTAGGATTGTGTATCTATCATTTTTCGGAGGTGCAAGCTAAAAATTTCGGAGAAATTGTCACATTTTCCGGAAAAATTTTGACATTTTCATTTTCTTTGGTGACAAATTGCGTATTATTTTATTCAAAATACGTACAAACGTGATATTTCTATTAAAATGTTGACATTAGGAGACAGTTTTTCGACAGAACAAGTAATTTTTTCGGGAAAATTTTGCAATGTTTCTAGGAAAATTTTAATTTTTTTGTTTTTTTTTACATATTTTAAAATTATAAATAAAATTTGACACTTGAAGAATTGTATAAATTCTGGAAAAGCGGGGGTTTGGGGGCCGCCATCCTCTAAGGTATACAACGCATTAAAATTACATTAAAAAAAAATTATATTTACAAAAATTGAGTTTTTTAACCTTTGCGGCATTATCAGAAGATGCGATAAGAGCGATAAAAACTCTTTGACCTGTGTCTGCAAGGTTGACGAAGCAATTATTATTAATAAAAATAAATAAAATTAAAAAAAATATTGAAAAAATAAAAAAGCCCGGAAAATCAAATTTTTTTAATAAAATAACGCAAAAATGTAATTTTTATCAATTTGTTGGCAGTGTAATTCAAATTTTTATCATTAAAATTAAGATTTGATAAAAAAAGAAACAATAAAATATTTTTTGAAAAACTGAACATTTTCCCGGAAAATGGTGATTTTTCCGAAATTTTTGGCTTGCACCTCCTAAAAATGATAGATATACAATCCTATAAAGAAAATTTTTTAAAAAATTTTCATCTTACCCGATTTCGACGATGTATACGTCATCTACACTTACGCAAAATTTCTTGCATAGGGCGCACAGAAAACTTGAACCAATGGTGCTGAGAAACTGAACTAAACATTTAATCCGTACTCGGTGTTTTATGTTTTCACTACTCTATCTAATTAAGCTTTTAAACACTTTAATGTGAAAAAAATGTCGAAATAAAGCATAATTGCAGCATTTATTATCGGTACGCGGTCACACGGCTGCCCAGCGCTCCACAATAATGCTGTGTATGTTGAGAAATTAGATGATTTTTTCAATTTTTTTTGTTGTTCGTTCTTCTTCTTAATCTTCGAGCTCTTTTCTTACATACAATATTATATTCGTTATTCGACTTTATTTTATTATACTTCTTAAAGAAATTTTTTTTCGTTTTTAATTTTTTTTTAGTATGTACTTTGATGAGTGTGATTTAATGGGATGAATGAATGAATGAAAATAAAATGTTTTTCGTAATATTTTGTAAATAAATAATATTAATTGGTTTCGGAGCACACACAACATATTTATAATACGAAATATGTGTATATTAAGAATATATGTATAAATAATTGCATTACTTACTTTTTGAAATAAAAAAAAAAAATTACGTAATCTATTGAATAAAATTATTTGCATTAAATTTTTTATTATATTATATTACTTTGTTTAGAGGCCGATCACGCAGTGCGAGGTTCATATGACCTTAGAATAATTTATAGAGTATCTGCTTAGCTTAGCTAAGTAAATATGTGTTGCTTTTGGCGCATACGATTATATAACGTTCTTCTTGTAACTATATCCATTGGAGAATTACAATTTCTTTCGTTTGGATGTGATATGTGCGCACAACATAATTTTTTTTTTAAGTCAACCAAAAATTTAATCAAAAAACGATAAAAATAGTTTTTGTGTTGTGTTGTTGTTGTTATTGTTATTCGTCTTAAATGTTCTTTCTTATGTATATAAATGTATTTTATTTTATATTTGGTACAGCATTTCGTTGAGTATTTCTGTATAAATTATTTTCTTGTCTTATATCAGATATACACAATATAATAATATACAGAGTGAAGATTAAAAATAAGTGAAATGATTCATCTAAAAAATTCTGTTTCTTTTTGTTGAACGTAGATAAAAACTGAATTTGAACAGGTTGCCTTGATCGATTTATTAGATGCGCTAATCTTTGCGGCGAAAGTTACATGACCTTTTTAAACCTTGACCTGTATATCGCTATTCTATTTCGGTTCCACATGATTAGTGTCGGGATTTAAATTCATATTGCACACGTTTTAAATAAACATTGTCGGCTTTTAACAAATATTACGGCGCGCAGACGCGTATTGAAATTTGCATGTCTTACATTGTACATATATAACATATATAAAATTATATAATGCGAGGGGTTAGGATGTTAAAGTTTAATCGCCATTTAATTATGGAAATTCCCTTTAGAGTTTCAACATATTTTGAATTATTACATTTTGTAGTATGTATATATAACACTAATTAGATTAGATAACGACACAAAAAACATTTCTTTTATCTCTACAAAATTTGAAGTGTTTTGACCTTAGGGATCAACATACTTTTCACGATTAATTTATAAACAAAAATTTGAGCGGATTGCGTTTTTATAAATTATATTTTCTTAATCTTCCCTAGTTGTTGTTATTGTAGAAATGAGTTTCAAATATCAATATTGATGATTCAAATCCGATTGTCTTTGTTTTAAATACTTGCGTTCCACAAACTTAGTATGTCTGTATATTTTTGTCTATTCACATGTTCATTGAATTATTTTTCTATAGAATTTAATATAGCAACATTTTTTTCAATTTTTGTTGATCTCGAATACACCACTCTTGATTTCTACAGCAAAAAATTAAACCTACTCGATTTTTGATAAAATTTATCTCGTACAATCAAAAATCATAAGCATATTGAAATCCAACAAGGTCATCCACCAAAGATTTGAATCTTTTAATTCTTTGTCATTTTTGTAAATGGTATACTTTTCAACATCATTACCAAAAAATTGGAAAAGCTCTTACGGATGCCGCCACTTCCGATACACAGATTTCCACCACATTTCGCAACGATCTCAGGAATTTATAAAATGCTTAAATATAAACTTCATTCTGAATATTTAGTTTACCTGGTTTGATAAGATAACGAATTTTGGTCAAAAAGTAATCAAAATTTGTAATTTCCGTTAGAATTAAAAAAAAATATTCTAAACTAATTTTGCTTAAAATTTAATTTATATTCGCAAAAAGAAGAGAGCTTCTATGGAAGCTGACACTTCAGGTGTCAAAATGACTGAATTCAATTTATTAAAAAATTACCGTTCATCCCGATCTATCAAACTGTCTGAACAGTACAAAAGCCGAATTTCTTTTAAAAATCAGTCTGGTGATGTTATTCCCAAAAGATAAAATCTCGCGGAACAAAAACCCGAGAGTCATAATCCCGAAGATACAAAATCCTGATGGTACAAAATCCCGAAGTTACGTAACCCCAAAAGTACAAAATCCCGAGGGACAAAATCCCGAAAGGACATAATCTCCATTCCGCGCGGAATTCAATTTTATTCAGGATTTTCTCGACATTAACAGAATGACGGTTATATATAGTATAATGTACGTACCGTCTAAATATGCCTTTTCAAAATTTTAGAATTCAAATCATTACTTAATTATAATTATTAGTCATTATTAATTATATTATTGTTTTATTTTTTAATCAAATTTATTGATTAAAATCCGTATTTAGTGCTAAGTTTAAAATTTTAATCATAGTTTTGCGTAAATCATTATTAAGGCATCGGTACGAAATCCCGAATTACAAACGACCGAATTTTCAAAATCCCGACAAAAAAAATCCCGATTTTTGAAAATCCCGACTTTCAAAACACCGCTTTTCCTGAAACCTTAAAAAATCCTGACAAGCGTTTTCATTTTTATTAAGAACTCGATCTTTTTTGGCCTATCTTGGTCAAATTTGGCTTATCGAATATAATTTGCATTTTAATGTGTATTTTTCTAAAATTTTTGAAAAAAAAAATCCAACTGACCTAAATTTCCAAAATTCCAACTTACAAAAACAAAAAATTTAATTTTACAAAATACCATAATAAAATTCCAATTGAGAAAATACCAAAATTTATTTATTTTAGAAAAAAAAGTACCCATGTACAAAAATTCCATTTTTTCATTAGTTTAAGTAATATTTGCAGCATTTCGCACAAATTAATTAATTTAATTATTCCAATTAATTAACTTTAATTTAATTGTTCTTAAAAATTACTACTCAAACATGTGTACCAGATTGATTAATGCTTGTTGTGATTCTAGAAAACATGGTTGGGATTTTTTTGGTATATCGAGCCGTTCCCCTACAAACATACCAATATATGCTAACAAACTTGTGTGTGGTACAGTTATTAACAAATAAGTACTGTAACAGTTTTAGCAAATTACAAGGTACCGTTGAGTAAACCGTAAAGATTTCCTGATTATAAATTAGGCGCGCCCTTTTCATATTTCCATGGGCATAAAATGGAATTTATTTTGGAATTTTGTAAGTACATATAGGAATTTTGAAATTTCGCATTTTGTATAGGAATTTTGTTTGTTTTTATTAATTTATTTTTAGAAATTGTTTTTATTGGAATTTAGTTTTCTGGATTTTTATTTTATGGAATTTTGATTTTGGAATTTCGTTTGTGGAAATTCGGTTTTGGAATTTTGTATTTGGCAAAATACAATAATTGTAAAATTTAAGTTACAAAATTGGTATATTCTTTAATAAAAATATATTTTTGGTCATCCTGAAAAGGACGTCTTGGTTTTTGATGAAATATTAATGTAACGTTATAGCATGAGCAATATTTTTTAAATAATTAACATTATCCGTATCGTTTTTGATATCAACAACATTTAAAATTTTGCTATTTCTTTCCACATTTTTTTAGTGGGTCGCGTTCACCAGCTTCCCACTTCTCAATGCGTGTTTTGTATATCATCATGATCTTTGCCAATTCTTCGATTAATTTTTAGACACCAACAGGAGGTCTTCCCACTGCTATTGTTAGTCGGGCGTGCCAAACTTCAACCGAGTTTTGTGTTGTAGGGAAATTTTCTCCATTGTTCTGGAATACAGTTCAGAAATCTGTACTGTATTGCGGTCTTTCTTGGTATAAACACTCCTTATATAATTATTTTGAAACCATTTTGCTGCAATTCGCTTAGCGTCTGGATCAAATTCTATTTTGTTCTGTTCTGTTTTATTTTAGGTTGTTACCACATTGCACTAATTAGAAAAAAATATTCAAAAACCCGATTTTTAAATTTTTTATGAATTCGGGAGGTTGTGGACCGTCCGGGATTTTGAAAATCGAGATTTATAAAATCGGTTTTTTGATTTCGGTTCATATTTCCTTTGATTTTTTTTAATACTAGTTTTTTTACTGTTTTCTTTTGTTCTATAATAACAATCTCTAATACATAATTATTTTCTTGAAAGTTATATTAAGCTGTTTTTATGTACATTTTCCAAGAACAGTCAGTTTTCTAACAAATAGGCTTTGAAATTTTTTTAGGTTTTCAAGATTTTGAGCCTCGGCATTTTGAAATTTGTATCTTCGGGATTTTGTACCTTCAGGATTATTAATATCGGGATTTTGTCCCTCTTCTCTGCACAGCCCTCGATACACTTATATACAGATACACACAAACTGAGAACTTTTTGAGAACAACTTTTTCGGACTTCGTCGATACAGCGAATAATAAAACTGCAAATCTCGAGGTCAACATTTTTTTGAACTTTGCTCTATTTTAATACGTAAAAGAAAGTAAACATGCATTTTTATCATGTAAAATTCCTAAACCAAGACTTGCATGTTAAAAAAAATATTAAATCCTTTATTTTTAAAAGTTAATAGTTCCAAGCTTTAACAACTGTTGAATAAATGCATTTGAAAAGTGCATATATCATTTTCAAACAACTATAACCTAAAAGATTCAAAATTAATTTTGAAACAATATCGGTACAGATCAGTTTTCCAAAATTTAAGCGGAAATGACGACTTTTGACAAGAGAAGTGTTTGTAAACAAAAATTTGGCCTCTGTATAGCCCAGGGGGATGAAACTTCATACCTAATCTTTTCCAAAAATTGAGAGATCCCAGTGAATTTTGGCCGAAATCGGTACACCAGAAGAGACAGCTTCCATAAGACCGTTCTCGTTTTTTGTAAATATTTCGAAAGGTATGTAGCATTTTGTAAAGTAAATTTCAAATAAAATTAATATCTGAAATAATTTTCCTTAAAATTTTTAAAATTTTGCCGGAAATGGCGTGGTTTGAAAAAAGATGTCATTTTACCAAAATAACACATACACACTTATACGCACACATCCAGAGATTTTTAAAATTACTTCAGCAATATTTCGAAAGGTAAATCTGGAAAAATCTCGAGGTAATAGCAAAATTTTTAATGATTACTTTCATTTAAAAAGACAAGCAAACGGCAGGGCACTTTTATATAAAATATCGCAAGTGGAGTGGTTTTCTAAAATTGGTGAAAAATTTGTTGAAGGTCGCGTTAATATAGTGGCTGTATAATTATCCTTAATAGTACATTCAATCCAATAGCATTTACAGATCTGAACAGACATCTACCTTATAACGTTTTTTAGAGAACCTCATAGTTTCATTTGAATACGTTCAACGGCCACAGATATATTAATTTACTCAATTATATTTTGGTTCAAATTCATAGTTGCAACTATTACTAAAAGTATAGTGTCCATTTTCGGAAAAATCGTTTCTGATAATAAGTAGTAATAGATTTTAATAAAAGCTATAGTAATAGATTTTGATTTTATTGAGATTTGTTGTTACTTACTTATAGTTAACGACTATTAATTCGAGACGACTATTTTTGCTTTTCTAGATTTTCAAAGATTTTCAGTAGGCGTACGACAGCATCAAAAGGAACTCTTTATGGAGGGCCTTATCACATTTAGACATTCAAAGAAATGGATGCCCATATCGCTACTTTGGAAGACCCAACTCGAAAAATAGAAATTTTGAGTCAACTGAGATTGTGACAGTGTTGCAGCGAATATCAGAAAAAATTTCAGATTTTCAATTGCGAAATAAGTGCCACCTGGCGTTTTTAGGAGAGAGGTTAAATTGCGGCACTTCACCACATAAAAATTTGACATAATTATGATCATTTTATGCAAAAAAGTCCATATTCATAATTTTTGATCTGTGCACAATTCTTCCAAAGTAGCGATATGTGTTAAGTATTAATAAATGGCTACAAAAACGAGTTGATCATCGAAGGAAAATCTCAGAGTCCAAATAGCCCTATCATTAGAATCCCAACGTTAGCTTAGGCGAGCAACATATGTATCCTGGATCGTAATATCGTGTCTTTTAAAAAAGTTCTGTTCCTGTTGGATATGAGTTGAAATACTTGGGATCGATGATAAATGTAGAAAGCTTTTTCTCTGCAGTCATAACATCAGGGATCGCAGCAGGATGCCGAGCATTCTACGCTAGCATTAAAATTTTTAAGTCTCGCAACATATCGCGCAAAACAAAATCTAATACCGAATCTTAGGCGCTAACAACAAAGGACAGCCAACAGCTTGCCATTTTTGAGCGCAAATTAGAAATTTAACGTATTTTTCTGAATCTGGAAATCTTCGATATGCTTGGATCAATCAAATTACAAGGCTTAGATGATGTAAATACGTTTTACGATTCCAAAATCATAACATATAACACGTCCTGTAGTCGGCATTAAAAATATAGAGCCCCGCGAGAGACCCCTGTTCGGGGGATGGACAACGTTCAACAGGGCGTTTAAACTCTTGGTTATCGTGTCTAGCGCCCTCATATTGCGTACCCAATTTTCTGGAAGAGCAATGTAAAGGTGTTCAAATTCCTTCAAGGGATGTTGCGCTAGCGAACAAGTAGAAACATTTAAGAAGCATTAGACAGATTCACTAAACAACGAATCTCACCACGAAATGCTTAAGCACCTTTCATTTCTTCTCGTTTGACACACTAATTATGTAAAATATTCGTAGTACCTTTGTAAAAAACAGATACTTAGTAGTAAGAATTTGGTGAGGAATTAATAATGGAAAGGTGGGTTCACACGATCTCTTCCTGAATAATCATACATTTTTCTCCTGCAAGTAGTGTTTAATGTTCTTATAATAACAATATTGCTCTTCTCTAAAACAAAATTTACGTCGTTCTATAAGACCAAGTTTTTTGAAACCCTGATATAAATGATATCCGAAAAGTTCATGGAAAATTGGAAACGATCGCAGATTTTCTGCAAGAAAGTTATACTAAAAAATATACTTTCAATATACGATTTTCATGATACACAATGAAACAATAAATTATCACTGTTTTGATTTATTAAATTTGGTTGGCAATATATTAAAAATGCTCCTCGCACCACAACGATAGTTTTGAGTACCATGTTGCACAAACCTAAATTTGTAACACCCTTCAAGACCTTTTCAATGCAATACCACATGTATACTCGTATATTCTATAATATTTGAATAATTAGCTAACAACGCCGCAACGGCGAATTTTTGAACTAAAGCGCTGATCACAAAACTTTTGGTTTTTGGCAAGACCTTTCAATGCGACATGCTAATATCGAACTATTTTTGGGACTATTATTTTTGTGACTTCAATAACCTTCATAACGTGGAGAAAAATAGCTTTGGCCCAGAATCAGTTTACAACATTTTTATCAGGACTCCAATAACCGAAGTTTAAAAGAATTTTGTCCGTCCGGATGTGTGTACGATAATAACTAAAGACCGGCTTGTACGATTCGAATTATTTTTTCGCCTATCTTCTTTTATTTTTAATTCAAAGAATTAGAAAGCATTTGGGATCTCAGAGTCAAGGGGTTTGGGTACCTGCCACATGAAATTACACCAAAAGTCCACCCAATACCACGATATCGCTTTACATTATTTCCATATACTCGCGTAGTACCCTTTGAAAGGTTATGAATCAAACAACTTTTAGTTCATAAACTCACCGTTTTGGTGCTGATAGTACACCAAATTGCCATTGTGGCGCTAATAACATACATTTTTTCTCATTTTTGTATACTTAATCATGTGGCATACCGTTTTAAAGGTTTCGGACGAAGCAAACATTTTATTATTAGAGTTTATTTCACAAATCCTTCATTTTGGCAAAACCAGTTATTCACCTATTCCAACAGAATCATATAGCATATCGTTTGAAGGATCTTGGAAAAGGAATACTTTTTTTATCAGATTTTTAGTTGATAAATCCACCAACGCTGGTACGTAATTACAATACCTTTATTACAGAATATATAAATACATAAGTGCTGCATATTATTGAGAAGGTCATAAGGAATGTTTGAAGTGTGGGACCGTCATGACCTAGCATAACGAAAGCCTTTGTGCCTGAACATCATAAATACTTTTAAAACTACTTAGATGGATGGATTATTTTAAAAGCCTTGCTGATAATGTCCTCAATCATAAAAATAGCTGACAAACATGAGGGCCAACTATTTTGAAGAGTCGAAGTATTATCATGTTTTAATATCGACAGGATCACTCTAGTTTCAGCTAGTTCGAAAATATACAAAACCAAGAATGACTTACTTTTATCTGTCGTGAGATAACACAAATTTGTCAAATTTGTATGCATGCTTCTTTTTTCTGGATGGCAGGAACACCGGAAATTATAAAACACTTCTGCACGAAAACATTTTTTTTGACTGGGTTCCGGAGCCACCAATCCAGTTTTTAGATGACCCAAATTACCATCTTTTCGGTAGTTTACTATAAATATGTTATCCAGGAACTCCTAATTGAGTTTTCTGCCAAGTCTGTTGATAACACACGCGGTATGTGATGCTTTGAAAGGAATGCAATGAATGTTTCATAAAAATGTTCAATCGCCTCGAATAATCTGTGGTTTTCCTTGATACCATTTCTTCTGATTACCTAAATATAAACAGCGGAAATCTTGGAGGTAAAAATAAAATTTTCCACTAAACTGACGATTTGATTTTGGTTTTCCTCTGAATAATTCCACTTCACTTATTTGTATTCACGTTCGTTTTCCGATAAATATTTTTAGAACATGTTCTTAATCGATAGAACTGAAAAAATTGAATTTTTGTCCGATACTAAGTTCCTGCTTTTATGGAATTTTAATTGTATACCAAATCGAACTACAGAGACGAATTATAATGTAAAATAAAAGGGCTTTTTACTAGATAATATGACATTTAATTCAGCTTAAGTGGAGTTAATTTTCCCGTTTCATTGAACCGGAATTAGGAAATCCCGCTTACCACAAAATCTCGTCTCACTATGAAATTGTATTAAACCGGAATCCTTGTGCAGGTCACCGTTACATAAATCATTAGTGCCTGGAACGATTTTCATGCTAGTTTTCGCTGCCCCTGAATGTTTTCTGGATACCCGTGGTAAATATTTTCAAAAATTTTAAAATAATTTTTTCTTACCAAACATTAATTGATAAATCTCATTGATTCAAGATAGGTTAGGTTTCAGTGGTTGACCCTTAAGCTATTTTTGGCCCATTATGATACCACTCATTCACACCACAACCCATTCACCTATTCACCTACTCACACAACTACAGTATACCACCTGCACATTGCAAGCTCCATGGGTCGGCGCTGAATTCTGCACTCCATCAGAGGGTCTTAGTTGTGTTTATTAACATCACCGATTGTAATTGATGATGAAAATTCGATTTGCATCTAGCCTCTGATGGGATTCGAACCCAGTACCTCCCGGTCCAAGTGCCGAATTTTTAACCACTGCACTACTTGTCCGGTTGATTCAAGATAAATGTGTAATGAATAAATCCTAATGTTCTGATTTTAATTCAATCGTTCTATCACTATACTATCGCATTATAAAAACCATTCAAAATTGTTTTCACGTTGATAAACTGACATAATTGAAAGCCACATTGCACGTGATTCCAAATCCTTATCCATAACCGTGTAAGTATCGCAATTAAATCTACAGTTTGCTGCGCGTGTGGTTTAATATTTGGTTTGCCACTAGAATTTTGTATCCGTAATTAAGAATTTTGTTATCATTTATATTATTTTCGTTGTGTATGTCTAATATCCGAGATAACAGGGTTCACGTTAAAAATATAACATTATAAATAGTTTTTTTATGATGCCTAATTATTAATGTATTGTATTCGACAAGTTTGACAAGTACGTATATTTTGATTGGAAGTTATATGTCATAATTTTATGATAAGATATTTATTTTGCTGCAAATATGCGATAACGTTTTGGTTTGGGACAAAAGAAATTATTAGGAATTATTTTCTTATCTAACTATGTATATATATTTATATAATGTGTGTGTGTGTAATTCTGAAAATTATAAATTACTTTTGCTCCGGTTGTGCTATAATAATAATTCATTAAATATTCAAATGAATTCAATGGAATTTGAAATCAAGCTAAATTCCGAAAATCTCACAGCTTTTCAAATACATACTGCGATGTTTTCTTTATTTCTTTACGCTTTTCCACGTATTATCTGTCTACATCTGAAATATCACATCTTTATACATAGAGTTAACATGAAATGGTTATAATTTATATTTGATAATCTTAACTAAGTCCAATTTATAAATAAATATGTAAATTGCGGTAATATAGCGGTAAAATTAGAAATAATTAATAATACTGCCTTCAAGGGCTAAACTTGCTGTTTAAAGTTTTTAAAACTTCATTGGGGTACAATATAAATAATTTCTCCAAATTGTTGCTATGTGTAACCCAAATTTAAGCTTTTAAAGGTACACCATTAAATATTTTAAATAAGCTGTATAAGTATTTTAACATTATTTAGAATTTTGAAATTTAATGTTTAATAGTCGAGCTTGGTTAGAGCTTGAAAAACCAACCTTACTAATCAAATTTTGAAATGGTACACAAATAGTGTTACAGAACTGAATATGATACGCATGTTGATGCTAAATTTGTAGGTCAAAATTAGGAGTGAAAGCTGTAACATTTAAAGCACAATTTTGTGCACAAAAATTTACTTTTCCATAATCATGTAAATCGATTGAAGCTCTAGTTTTTGGAACTTTCAATTTAATTTTATTTCATATAATTTACAAGGAATAAAGCATTTATTTTTTCCAATGATATATTTTTTGTGCAAACAAAGCCAAAATTGAACCTTTTCATAAATCGTTTAAACTCCCGTACAAAAATTGCTTACACTTTCTTTTTTTTAAATATTATATTTTTAAGTACTGCCAAAACATTTGGTTAAGCTCGGGCAAAAATTTCCTTTAATCAATTTTTAAATACAAGTCAAACTTCCTCCCGTCTCTTATAGTAAGTTAATTTACTTAATTACAAAAAAGTTTTTTTTTGAATATGTAATTGGAATTAAAGCATTACAAACATTATTGTGTGATTTACCAAAGCATTTTGCCAAACAATAGCTTTTAAAAATAGGTTTAGCTTAGTATACTTTGAATACTTCCGTTGTGGAGTCCAAGGACAACTGTGAAAATTTTATATTAAATTTTTTAAATATAATACTTTTATCATTTCTAAGATAAGCTTTTCTAAAGTTTGTTAAGTGCTTTTACTTTTGTATGTTCTGTATATTTGAGGAATATGTACAATTATGATCGCAAAAAAAAATAAAAAAGGAATAAAAAAAAAATTTCTTTAAAATGATTGCCAGCCCCTGGCGAAGTTTAATTGCGCAGACGTGCCGCCGGTGTATTTATGCGGGCAAAGATTTTGGCTTTTTCCGAGTTTGATTAGTTTTTTCATAATTTAATTTATGATACCTTTACAATTCTCGCTCATCTGATGGCTCTCTTTTTATTTTTTTTCTGGCTTTGCAGATTCTTTAGACCCTCAATGTTTTCCTTTTTCTCTATCCGTTTTCGTTTTCTTTCTTGTTTTCCCTATGTTCTCTTTCTTTTTTATTTTGTGTATACAATCCATTGTTCCGAGGACACGACCGCTGGTAGTTTCTGTTTTTAGTGCGGTTATTGATTCAACCGGTCTTGGAACAGGAAGCACAAGCTTTATGAAATGAGTTAAATTTTTCAACCCTAAAGTAATTTTGAAGATGGTCGAGGGTTAGCTGTAATGATTCGCTCTCTTTTTTGTCAACAATTCAATTTTCAATGCGTTTGTTTTCCTTTGATTGAACGTTGTTTTTATAACTTTTGGTAATTTATGGCATTGACGTTCAGAGAGCACAACCCGCATGTTTTGAGGCCACTCATTAAATTCTTTTCGACGATTTCTTTACCTCGTCTTAACCTCCGTGGCGATAAATATGATTTTCTTCTTCACGCCATTATAAAAATGGCGAAACACACTTGAGATGAACTGACAAAATAGAGGAGAGTTGTGCTCACTTGCCGACAAAAACAATTTTTACAAGGCCTTTAAACGGACTTTTTAAATGACCAATTCCCGTCCAGTAAATGAAGCAGGAAAAAAAATCAACCTGTAAGTTATTAGTTGCAATTTTCATTTTCTGGTGATAAGTGGCATTTGGTATCTCATTAAAAATGAGACCGAGTTTTCAAGAAAATATTATGTTGTAGGGGGAGAAAATGGCCTCACAAGACCTGGAAATTCGGTTTTCGGCGAATATCTCCCAAAACATGGCAGTTAAAGATTTTATTTTTCAGATAAGAATTGAAGATCAGTTAATTTTCTACAAAAATGGTCCAATGTTTTTTTTCGGAACATTAATATTTTTTTGCAAAAGGTCGGGTAGAAAAATCCAAAATTTTTAGACTTATGAAATATGAAAGTTGTTTACAAAATTTGAGATGGGGGGTGCTGCAAATACATTATTTTCAATGTTTGGACTGTGGGAACCAATTGTAGATGGCGCCACTACAATTCATCTACTGGCAAAATCCTCGGGGTCATAAATGGGGAACGCCGCAAACCATGTATTATAATTTTCAAGAATTTTTATGTTTCCAGGCGTCTTATTTTTCTCGGAGATGAGGGCTCAAGTTATACCTATTAAGAAAGCAGACCATAAGATTAATTTCAGCAGGATGGACTCCAGGTATGAAGACCCAATTGTTGGGATCTTTCTGCAGCATATGTCAGGGTGGTGAAAATTGTGTCATCGTTACTTGGCGGCGTTACTTGGAGTTAAACATCAAATATAGAAAAATGTACTGGCTCATGGGTAGAAATTCCGAGCTCTCAATACACAACAAATTGCTTCTATACAGGCAAATGCTAAAACCAGTATGGACCTATGGTATCCAACTTTGGGGTTGTGCCAAGAAAACCAATGTACAAATGATACAATGCTTCCAAAATAAAGTGATACGAGGGATTGTGAACGCCCCATGGTACATTAGGAATGACAACATCCATAGAGACTTGAAGATGGAATACGTCACCGATGAAATAAAGAACCATGCAAGGAAACACGTACAGCGCTTATCTCTACACGAAAATGCAGATATCCGTCGTATGTTGGGCACCACTAGTGGAGTGAGGAGACTCCAAAGGCAGAAACCGCTTGAGCTGGGCAGTTTGTTTTAGAAGAAATTATTATAAAATGAGTAACCAATAGGTTACTCATCTTAATCCGAGAACTTAATTTAAGAAAGATAAATTACTAGATGATCTCTGAATCAGTTGTAATATTGTATAAATAAAAAAAAAAAAAAAATAAAAAAAAAAATCGTTACTTGGCGGATGATTAACAAATGACAAGCATATAACTTTACTTCGTTGATAAGGCATATTTTCGGTTAGTTTCCCCATGAACCCGTTCCACCCTGAAGTCTTCCGAACCTTAGCTCTACCATTCATCCACAAAAAATCCACATTATCAATATTGGCAATACTGAAATCTGGAATATCAAGGACCGCGGCAATTATATTTTTGTACCCGATCTCGTTGCCCCCATCATAAGTTCTCAAGCTTATTTTATACTCATCAATGACTTGCTCATCGACATTGTCAATATCACGTATTAAAGGCTGCTTGGCGTCGTAACAATCTTCGGGTATGACAGCTAGAATTCCTCCCATTCCATGAAAGGTATTTTTACCGTCAATCGTATTTGTGTTAAAGTCGCAATTGTCAAAAAAAAAATTGAGCAAAGGAACCTTTCTTGATTTTTGGGGGCTTAACGTACATTATACTATTTTGATACTTCATAGCCTCCAAATAAGACACGCAATTTCCTAATTGAGAAAGGATATCGATAAGATTTCGAGAACCAAATTTTCGGAAAAGCATTACACGCAAACCGAGCTGAAAGTGCGACAAAAAAAACCTCGGTCGAGCTGTCACCATTGGATGATGCTAGTGCATTTTCGTTTTAGAGAAGCAAGATCTTTGTTTTTATCGGTCAAAACAATCTTCTTAACTAAATAATACTGTAACTTATGTGGGACACTCTTCATCCTCGCTATTAAGTCCATCATGGTTCCATTTTTCCCTCATAACTTCGTATTCTTTATCCTTGAAGTACATCATTGTTCCACTACCATTTTCAGAAAAAAAACCTATGCGGTCCTCGCCGAATTCGTCTTTCAAGCATACAATCAGGGTTACACGAATCATAGAAGGATCACCTGTAAAGAACAAACTCATAGCTATTAGATACAAGTGATCCCGGAATACTCGGAAATTGATTTTCTTGACCGACTCTAGTGACATCCTTTTGGGTTTGGAAAACTGTGCCTTTTTCACAAATAAACGGGAGGAAGTCAAGTCAATGTTAATGGAAGCGGGAATTGAATAAACAATATTTTTTGGAGCGGAAGTATATTTTTTGGAACGACGGAAGAAATGAAAGTAATGAAATTATAGCATTACATTTAGGACTCGGGTTTTCCCACGTGAGATGACTGTATACATTGATGGAAAGGTGAGAATTCCACCTTTACACTAGTCAAGGTGTCAATATGTCAGAAATAAAGAGCCAGGAGAAAAAAGCCACGAAAAGAAAAAGTAGGCTTTTTTCTTGAGCACGCGTTTTTCAAATTTATTGGAAAATGGCCGATTTTGTGAAAAAAAAATATTTGCACAGTCGAAAAGTAAACGTTCCCAGCTTTCAAATGATATATCATAGAGACCAATCCGATCATCTATGAATTTTTAATTGGTGGTTCTTTGCAAAATTTCCCCGCGCTCCAAAAATTGAAAAAAATTGGGATTCAACAAACAAAGTTTTAATCAAAATGGAAGAAAATTAGATTATACAAATTTCACAGATGACAAAGAACCTTCTGAGGACCCATAATCAAGAAAATTTGGAGCAAATTAGTGCAATACAAAAAAATAGGAACAAATTTCTGGCGAGGTCAAAATTGTGCGAGAGCAGAAAGTTTGACCTGTTTTTTCAGTATGGCCAAAGATTCAAAACGTGACTCAAGTCACAAGGTATGATAGCGGTAGATTTCTTCTTTCACGTGAACTTTGAATCATGAGAAAATATGCATTTATAATAAAGTTATTGAATAATTTGTCCACCCGCTCATGTGTAAATGCAGGGACTGTGCTCTCCGGCATACAACACAGAAACTCAATATTCAATGTGCGCTTGGGCAATGCCTCCTAAACTACTGGCCGCTGACACCAAATGATGACGACACGCTAAGTCGACGTTGTTGTTGCTTTCTCTAGTTGCTTTGTCAGTGTAAATATCTTAAAATTATTATTGCGCAGTCTCGGTTTAGACTTAAATTGACGTCATGTGCGAAAAATGAGAGTAGTAAAAGGCTTGTAGTTTAGAAGGCATTGGCTTGGGCCCGATACTGTCGGAAACGGTCTATTTTTTGGAAAAAGTCATTAGGACCATTTTTGTAGAAAATTAACTGATCTCCAATGTTTAGCTGAACAAAAAATCTCTAACTGCCATATTTTGGCGGATTTTCCGGGTCTTTTGGGGCCATTTTCTCCCCCTACAACAGAATGTTTTCTTGAAAACTCGATCTCATTTTTAATGAGGTACCAAATGTCACTTATCACCAGAAAATGAAACTTGCAACTAATAACTTACAGGTTGACCCCTTCATTTACTGGACTATTACTCTTTTGACAGAATGTATATAGAGTAAAGTCAAAAATTCAAATAAATCTATAAAAACCAAAACCGGCTATTATTCGACAAAAATTAATCAAAATCTAAGAAATGATAAAATTGTGTGCAACTTAATAAACAAAACTCTGTCAAATGTACCTATTACATTGAGCACTTGGGCCAATAAAATATCGTCCATTGAGACTGATGATAAACTAACGATGATGAAAGTCAAATTGTAAATGCTTTCAACAAATTTTTTGTGGATATTGGGTCAACAATTGTTAGTCATATACCAGCTCAAGTTAGTGTCCGTCGTTTGTTCTCACCAAATTTAGAGATAAATTTCATTTAGTAGATGAGAATGAACTTCGTCACCGTATTGATGAGTTCGATTCAGCTAGCGCACTTGGTTCAGATAATAATTCAGTTAAATATCTTAATGTTAAGAATAATGATAATTTTATTTCGGCTTTCACCGTATTTATCAATTTAACTCTAAATGAATGTCACTTTCTAGATTTCCTAACAAATTTCTTATGGCTGCAAATAAGAGACTTCGAGACCTATATCTCTTCCACCTAAGTATATTCAAAAATGTTTGAGTTTAACTGTAAGATTTGATATTTGACACCCGAGCCAATTTAGTTTCCAGAAAAATAATGGAACTTTATCAGCAACCATGAACCTCTATGAATCGGAAAGATGTCACTGCTATTATTTTTCTGGATTTAAGCAAAGTACTTGGCTGCGTGATTCACTCTCGATTGAAGTTAAAATTGGAAAGCATCGGGGTGTAGGTAAGGCTACTCGATTATTAGACATATACCTCACTAATCGCTTCCAAATTGTTGAAGTTATAGGTGTGAGATTATCTAAACTTGCTATCAATTGCGGTGGACCTCTAGCATCGATCATTGATCTAATCTTGTTCCTCATTTATATAAACGACATTTTCCGGTTTTTCAATGATGCATTTGTAGTGCGATAATTTTTCCGGTTGAAAATGACAAATCTCCCTGGTCATAAAAAAATACAGCTACCCACACCATAACGTCTCCTTCGCGGCTATGGTGTTTTACTAAACACTTTTCCTCTTTACAAAGGCCGAGAGAATAATAGTTAAATCCTACGAGACCATCGAGGCTAAATTTCTTTTCATCAGAGAAAACGACACGTTTTCATTTTTCAGCTCATATCATACGTAGCCTCAAAATTGTAATGTTTTCTTCTTCCTCTCCTGATTTAGTCGTGGTTTCTTTTGACTTCACACTTTTATTCGGCTCGCCTCCACACCAGCTCTCGCTTTAATTTTTGCACAATAAAGTGCGCAATTGGATGTCCGTAGTATGGCCCGCTTATCGGCTGCAGATGTAGCCTTAAAGTGTTGCTCCAAAATCGACGCATACTCTTGAACAATATATTTCCCCATACAAATGAACATGTTTTAAAAATACTCCAATCATCATAAAATTCACAAAGGAAATCTCTAGGGCAAGAGCAGAGCAATTACGCAGAACTTCATTTTTGCCTAATCATGAGAAACTGCCCAAATTTGAGCCAACAGTTAGGACATTTTAGTTATTATGAATTTTTCCGATGAATTGTATCTTCGCACAATTCGTTTTCGCACATTTATCGGGTCCCAAAGGAATTTACTATGGAGATTTTACAATTCATCGAAATAAAGTTATATCGATATTGAGTAGATTTTGAAACGAATTATTGTGATGAGGTGCATAATTTATTGTCAACCATGTACCATAACTTCCCGAAATGTTCGAATTATTTACAATTCAGTTTGATTCTAATAAACTATGCACAATAATCATCGCAATAATCCGTTTCAAAATCTGCTCTATATCGGTTTAATTTTATTTCGATGAATTGTTAAATCTCCATATCAAATCTTTACCTGGAAGTACTGATGTTCAAAAGAAAATTTTAGTTGAAAACTTTTATTTCAATGAATTGCTATTTGCAAAATTGTTTTCATACACATTTGGTTAATTGTAGTTTTCATATTTGTTTTTCGATGAATAGTTTTTCGATTAATTGTTTTTCGATGAATTGTATGTCGCAGACTTTTCGGGGAACCAATATAGCTACAACCTCTAGAAACACTATACCGGCCCATGATTATCGATTTCTCAGCTAAAATATCGCGTTACGAAGGAAAGTTTTTTCTACTTTTGTCTCCAACTTTCAACGCTCTAAATGTAACGAAGTGTGATGTGTTTTCTGTATTCAAGAAATACAGTAAGTGACAAAAATCTACATACACCACTAAAATTTGCAAAATATAAATTTAAATTAAGAGATAAATGAAACAAACTAAATATTGTAATATTAATTAAATACTATATTTAAACAAATAAAATTATAATTAGACAAAAAATTCATAAAATTTATATCACAAAAGTCTAGATACAGTTGCACGTTTATAGGCACGTCTATCGACACTTTCAGTATTAACTTTGCATTCTGCTTGAATGAGAAATATTTTTCGTCTTTGGCATTAAATATGATTCGTCGAACGGAAGGGTCAATTGAATTACGAAATTTAGCAATAAAATTACGGGAACCGAATAACAGTTATAATGAAATATCTAAAGTTATTGGTAAAAGTCGAGCAACCATACAAACAATAGTACAAAATTTTGATAACAGAGAAAGTATCTAAAATAGACAACGATCTGAGTGTTACCAAAAAAACTTAACGCACGCGATGTTGATGTATAATTAAAAAAGTGGCCTTCAATCCGGTTGAGACTCGGAGTAGCACTGGTAAGGATCCTGAAGCAGTTCATCGAATTTTACGAAATGAAGGGTTTAATGAAAGAGTGTCAATGGGAGAGTCCCGATTTTAGCAGCAAAGTGCTTTTCACTGACGAAAGTAAATTCAATATATTCGGATCCGATGGAGGGGGAAAAATTTAGCGAAAAATAAACCATGATATGGCTCCAAAATTTGCTTCCCACCGTTATGCACTGCGGTAGCAAGGTAATGGTTTGGGAATCTGTGGTTGCAGTTGGTGTCGTCTGTTTATAGAGGGTAATATGGATTTGAGGCTAATGTATGTCTCCCCCCCCCCTCTCGGTATATGGCTCAATAAAAAATTATATAAAAATCGTTTAAAACTTCCAAGACCTTCCTGGGCCAGAGCTTGCGATTATTGTTTGGAGATTATACATAATAGAGTAAATGCTGACCAAATGATCAGCATCAGCTGCATATTAAAATGAGAGTAAATAACTCAAAACATAAAAAACCATTTCCAACCGAGAAAGTTCTTAAGAGATACAAAATTGTACTTCACTTCACCTGAGATATTAGAACTTGGCCATTTACTTACATTTAAACAAGCGGCTGCTGCTAGCCACTTGGCCAGCATTTACTATATTATACATAATCTCCTAACGTCAATCGTTATTTCTGCCAGGGCAAGATCTTGGAAGTTATAGACGATTTTCTTATAAATTTATACGGAGCCATATCGAAGCTGGTTTGTGACAATCTCAAAATACAGCTGGCACTGGAGAGCTCTATAATGTGCCCTTATCAATACCAACTTTAAACAAAAATAACCATTTCCGGCCTTGGAGTTCTTAAAATATGCTATTATATTTAACTTCACCTGAGATTTTGGAATTTGACCATTTACTCAAATTTGGACATAAGAGTGGTACTGGCTACTTGGTCAGAATTTACCCTATTATGTATCATCTCAAAACACCAGCCGCTATTTCCGGTCCACGAAGGTCTTGGATTTTATAGGCAATTATCATATAAATGTATATGGAGGCAATATCGAAACTGGAAGATTGTGCCAATCCTAACAGACGACTACCACTGGGAGCCTAACTAAGTTACCCTTAATATGTTATATTGAACTTAAAATGTTGACAATTACTACCGCCAAACCATATTACAGCACTTCAATATATTTCTTTTACATAAACAACAATAAACAAAATAGATCGTTGATCGGTTTTTTGTATAGAGTTTTAGTTTAACTTAATTTTAAATTGATTTATTATTGCATTGAATTTATTTACTTGTTTAAATTTCTTTGACAAATTTGTTTTAATATTTTTTATTATTCAATTTTTTACTTTTCTTCCTCCACACACTGTTTCTTTTTGTTTTGTATAGGGTACACTGTAACCGCCATTAATGATTACCCTTTAAATTTATTGATTTCCTAGTGTAACTTTGTTTTTATTTTACACTGATTTAAAAATAAATGAAAACCTATAGTGCTTAAGGAAAATAATTTTCGCTTCCCGAGAATGAAACATTGAAACGATGATGGTTCATGTTATACCTTTCCAAAAATGTTAGTTAGTACTTAAGACTACGTGTCATAGGTGGACAGGTGTACAGCTCTGGTCAACCGTTGCATTAGATTGTTATTTTTATTCGAATGGAAAAATTCAGGAAACAATCATGGCCCGAGCAAAACATTTTTCTTGAAATTCGAGCAGCAAGTTTAATGACACAAGCAAGATTACTGTTGGTATGTCACGTTATAGAAAATTAATATGGTTTCCGAAAAATTGATTTCCCTAAAAATCAGAAAGAGAAAACATACATACATACATATATACATAATCAAAAAGGACAATAAACTTTTCAACAAATTAAAGTGGAAATGTTTATTTAAAAAAGAAAAGTAGGAAAAGGAAATGTGGAGTATCACGAGGGTTGTGAATTTTATTTTATGCTTTTGATATTTATGTACATTTATATACATTATACATATTATTATATTCTGTTATCGTTATTATTTAGCTGGAAAAATTGTCTCTCCTTGTTTTTCCAGTATAAACTGTATCATACGTATTTTGTATACGGAAATACTTATTTATTGATATAGATTTTAATCAATATGATGAATATGTGTGTTGTGTAAGTATATGTTTATAAGTATTATAGGTCATAATCGTATATAAACATAAATCGCGTTAACCCATAAAAACCACTTCATAAAATTTCTAACGGAGGCCATCAAGATTTCATATAATTGTCTAATAATCCGTATTTATGCTTATTAAGAATTGGAGATCGCGCAATATCTCTTTCATTGTGGTCTCGACGGTTTTGGCGATGTTTTTTAATGTATGCATAAAATTAAAAGGGGGTTTCTACCCTTAATACACAAATTATCTCGCAGTCAGATAGATACATGCTTATGTACACATATTTGCAGTAAATAAAAAAGTAACTCAAACATACAACAACAAAGTATGGTAAAATTAAAATTAAATATTCATGAAAACATTTTTAACATTTTACTTTTATTTTCTTATATGTACACACATACATATATGTATGTATATACATTTGCCAAGTAAGTAAGTACATAAAGAATAAATATATAAATAAAATAATACTTATAAAGAAAAGAAAAAGAAGAAAAACATAAAAAATTTATGTCACGTGAACATTTAATGAAAAATATTTTATTGGAAAGAGAAATTTTTTAGTTTTTCATAACTGATATAAAAATTGATTATTAATTTATCATGTGTCAAAATAAAAAACTATTATGAATTATTATAATCAATTATAATTGCTAAGTACATATCTGCATAAACTTGCTGTTTTTGGTTTATTCTTAAGATTCGTAAACCGCATTGGAAATAAATAAAATTGAAAAGAAGAAATCCCGATGAAGGGTATTTAGAGGAGATTTGAGCGTGTATTGAATATTCATTAATATTGTAAATAGGTATACGTATATCATAAGATGAATCGTTTTTGTAAGTCTTATTTAAATAAAAAGACGAATGTGATGTTAATGTGTATAGGAAAAACTCTTGTGATGTGAAAATTTTCTTTTTATGTAGTTTTCCTTTGTACATGTTTTATGTAAATGGTGTTGTGGAAATGCTTTTAAAGTTTTCTTTTGCAAGTTTTGTTAAGTATAGCGCTTTTGATGATTTCGTAATCATTTGGAAGAAAAGCATTAATTGCTACATGCATCTTTACAGTGGAGGAGGTAGCATTTCATTATAATTCAAAAACAAATTTTTATTTAATGTTCTGGAAAACCAGTGATAGATTTTCTTCGGAAATTAATAAGCTTTAAATTCTTAGAATTATTACAGTTTACGAAAGTAAAACTTAAGAAAGCGGAAAATCGATTTTTTTTTAACTTTAATTTTAATCACCTCATGCATTTTTAAAAATGCAGTTAATTAAACAAATACAATTATAATTGGACAAAAGAAAAACAAAAAAATTCAAAAAATTTGCAAACTGAACAGCAAATTTTTGTATTGTTTTACCTGTGCAATTGCAAAAATAAACAAATATTTTATAAAAAATATAATTTGAAATTTAATTTTTTCTTTTTGCTAAAATTGATTGAGTAGCCAGGATTTTGGCTAGCAAAATGCTTGCTTGCTAGCTGATCGAATATCTATGCTAAAATTATACCCCTCCTCTCCTCTTGTAGGTGGGGCGGGTGGTAACTTTAAAATTAAAACAGGAACCCCTATTTTTT
Source organism: Nephrotoma appendiculata (assembly GCA_947310385.1). Taxonomy (NCBI): domain Eukaryota; kingdom Metazoa; phylum Arthropoda; class Insecta; order Diptera; family Tipulidae; genus Nephrotoma; species Nephrotoma appendiculata. Next base: position 55,888,093 of record OX371223.1, read on the forward strand.
ATTGCAGATTCGGATTCTACGGCTAAAAGTACGTAGGAATAGTTTGAAACATTTTTTTGATTCATGATAGATGGCGTTGTAATAAGAATATTACATAGACGTATCACTTCATGCGACGTGACTATGGATCTTCCTGGTTACTAGACTTTAAAATCAAAATTGTTAAATAATTTTGTGCAAAACTCTCAATCAAAATTTTTTAAATATTAGTTGGCTGCATTAGTTTGAATTGTTTTTTATTTATTTATCACGTCAAAATTTCAAGTGATAGAAATTGTTATTTGAAATGATAGCAGTCGCAAGGAAATATTTATAAAGCAGCTATTAAGATTTTAAAAACAGCCAGAACGACTTTATTGAACAATTATTTTGTAAGTTTCGATTTAATGATCTAGTAACCAAGAAGATGAGCAGTCACATCACTTGAAGTGACGTGACTAGTGGAATAGGGGTGTAAAATTAACTATTATCGTAACCCAGGAACATGGAATTAAATCTGGTTTCAAATAAATGATTTTTTTTTAAATATCGATTCAGTTCGTGAGAAGCTGGTCGTAGTCTTGATAAGGTTGCCACTCTATACGCTTCGCGTTTTCCGGATAGGATTCGGTCGCATGCCTCATTTTACCAGACTGTTAAACAATTTACTACTGATGGAAGTATTCAATGGAAAAAAGGACTCGTCGAGCAACAGTCACTGAGAAAAGTAATGGAATTGCTGTATTGGCTGCAGTAACTCATAATCCTCATATTAGTAGACGAAAAATAGCTGGCGATTCGGGATTGTCCCAAACCAGTATTTGGATAATTTTAAAACGTCATAAGTATCATTCATATCATGTTTCTTTACACCAAGATCTTCATGGCGTTGATTTCCAAAATCGGATAACTTTTTGTCAGTGGGCATTTGAACAAATACAGCAAAATCCCATTTTTTCGCTACGTGTTGTTCTCCGACGAGTCATCTTTTACAAACCATGGAACGGTTAATCGACATAACATGCAATACTGAAGTGTTAAAAATCCGCACTGGCTTTTCCAAGTTGAACATGAGCGCCATTGGATTGTCAACGTATGGTATGGAATAATTGGCAACAATCTCATCGGCCTCCACTTTATTGAAGGTAACTTAAATGGTCAAATGTACCGATATATTTTGGAAAATGAACTGCCAAAATTATTTGAAGACTTGAGCTTAGAATTGTGACAGAACGTATGGTTTCAACATGATGGTTGTCCAGCACACTACTCGTCGGTAGTACGGAAACGAAGATAGCGGTAGCAAGTGAATCAGAAATGTTTTTCTGATTCACCATCATTTTGAGCGCTTAATTTAATTAAAAGATGATGAGGCGAGGGGACCCACGTAAATCAAGCACCATGGTACGTGAGAGGCGAGGAAACTCACGTTAATCGAGCGCGCCGAAATGGACATGAAACTACTACTTCCACGACGTTGTTCCTGAGTTACGCTGAAAGTGGTACTGATACTCCTGATGATGAACTAACAAGTCGAAATCGATCAAGTGATTTTTTAAACTTTTTGAAAATATTCAAAAAAATCTAATTTTGCGAAATAAAAAACAAGTGTTTATTAAGTGTAAGTGTGTTTGCCAAGTGCCTACAGCAAATAGTTTAAAAAGTGCTCATTTTAAATCAAACGTATTGCAGAATCGTATGCATTGGTTCTTAGTAGGAGAAATAAAAAAAGTTTAATATCATGGTTACAGCGCCATCTATCATGAATCGAAAAAAATATTTCAAAGAAATCCTACGTACTTTAAGTCGTAGAACCCGAATCTGCAGAGGCTAATATTTTAATTTCAAAGTTAACCCTCGCCCCACCTACAAGAGGAGGAGGAGGGGTACTAATTTTAGTACTAATGTATGCCCTCCCCCCACCCCGGAATGATTAAATATTGATAATGGAAATTTTTTTTGTAGTCCTTATTTTTCGAGATATATGAAAGTTTCAGCTTCACCTGGTATATGGCCCAAAAGAGAGTAAATGCTGACCAAGTGGTCAGTACCAGCCGCATGTTTAAATGCGAGTAAATGGCCCATTTCTCAAAAGTTAAATAAACATTTATATCTTTTAAGAACTTCCTAGGGCCGGAAATAATACTTTATGTTTTGAACGAAATTTCATCAAAATAATTCGAGTCGCTACCGAAACTCTTGGCATAAGCATACAATTTCATGGCACTTATATCTAATCTAAATGCCGTAACTCACAGAAACCACAACTCATGAAAGAATTTAACGTATTGCAGCTTGTCCAAGCTTTGAATATAACTAGGTTATTTTCAAATTTTGATATGACAGCTCTTCAACCAGGCTGAAGTGTAATCACTTGTGGATGTGCGAATTTAAAAAAATCAGGTTTTTTTGAAAAACTTTATGGAAGTTTTTCGACTTGATAGGTGACGTTACCTGAGATACATGTGTGCAAAGTTACAATACTATCATAGAAAGTAATTCAACCATTGATTGCATGATTTCACAAACAACCACACAACCGGCCTAAATACGAAACTCAAATGGAGAATTAAAAAAAAAATCGTATTGAAAAAACTTTATTTATGTAGTGGTAATGTGTGCTCCTAAATGTTGCGTTCCTCTAGTAGGTCAGAAAAAATACAATTTAGGCAAAAATGCTTTGAAAATAGTTTCCCCAATTCTCTATTTCCAGGGAAAGCCGAAATAGTGCCACCGGAATATTTTGAATAACTGTTCCATGAAGCTTCATTGGTGGTATTCATAAATTTATTTAACATTTCAAATTTCAACCTTTTACAAAACTCTTATATCGTTAGACCAAGTTTTGAAATTAGCACTCCTTCTTATCAACCATTTACACATCATTCAACAAATTGGCTGTATTAAAAAACTTGTGAATATAAATTTTTTTAACAATACGTACGTGAACGAATGACCTTGCTTTCAAAAGTAGATAACATTCTATTGTCGTTAGAGGTCAGGTACCAAAAGCTAGCAATGAAAGCTTCCAAAAGCCAACTCAGATGGATGTGACATGTTTAGATTGTAATAGCCCTGACTGAATATTATTTGTACATTTTATTACTCACCCGATGTATTTGAAGTCTTCTGCTCGATCAAAATGTTGTTTATTGAAACCTAAATTTTGAATCTGTCCATGATATCGTTAGGTCCACGACCAAGAAGCACGATATCATCTGCATATTCAAGAATTTGGTAAAAATGTGTATTAATATTCATTCTTATTACATTTGCAACAAATGAGATCAAAATTCAAACAGAACTGTTTTTCTTCCTCGGAATTTGTTTTCGCTGAACCTTCTTTTTGTAATTCATTTGCAGTTATATTCCTCCTGAATTCTATTAAATTACCCCCGAATGTTAACTTTTAATATTTTGTTACGGTACAATTGCGCCTACAGTACGACTATACCGCAATTTTCAACTAGATATATCATTACACCATTTAGTATAACTAGTGTCCAGTTATTAAATAACGAGTTGTGGTTTCAATACAAAATCCTCCTATAACCCAAACCTCTCTACCCGCCCCCAATAAAAGCATTTTATCTATAAAAATTCACATAAATCTAAATCGCATATGCGGATATACATTACCCATTTTCTAGTTCAATTAGAAAATTAAAATACAACACATACTTACCGTTACATATTCAATAGTATAATGCTACAATCCATAATACCCCATGTACATGTGTGAACACTTACACACACACACACACACACACGATCGGAAAATGTGGCGAGAGAATGAGGAAAGAAGGTTTTTATTTTATTTTTTTAATACAATAATTTCCGGAAAAATAATTTTTTTTTTCCTATAATAAATTTTCACATTTTAATTAACACAAAAATATGATATTTAGAAAAAAAATAAAATAAAAGAATAATAATAATAATGAAAAACAAAGAGAAAAATAAAAATAACTTTTCATTTTCATTTCAGTAATTTTTATAATTTTTTTTTCTGCTCTTCTCGACTCTGTATATACGAAAGTATATCTCGACGAAAAATGCTTTGCTGTATTTTCTTTTTGTATGCTTTTCCGAGATAGATATAAATTTACAAATTTTTTTCCAGTTTCGTTTATTTTATTTTATTTTCCTTTTTTTATATTTGGCAAACAAAAAATAAATTTTTCCAAACGATACGAGAAAAATGTTAAAAAGAGAAAATATGTCTCGGGGTCGAAACGATAAATGCACGAGAGCAAGTGAGATACGTATACGCATACATAGATACGCAATGAGAATGAATGAGTGTAAAAAAAAAGTTTTTCCATTAAAAGCTGCAAAAAGAAAAATCAGTGAATTAAATATATAGTTTTTCCGTCTTTTTGTTGTTGTACTATATAAACGTTATTATTGCAAACTAATTTATCCTGTTTTGTGTCTACAAAAAGAAAATTGTATATAGTTTTTTATGTAAGCGAGTATTAAAATTGAGCCAAGATTGATCTACCGCACTAAATATTTGTTTTTAGTGGCGGGCGTTAAAATGCGGGGGGGCTGGCAAAATAATTGTATTGAAAAAAATGTGTGTATTCTTATCATCAACCGGAGACGAGTTATGGGATGGGGCCGCACTGTTGAATAACATATACATATACTATATATGTACACACACACATATAAATGATTTTTCCTATTAATATTTTAATTTTTTTTTGCTGTTTTTGTCTCTTTTGGGAACAGATTCGCCTTAAAGGCGACTACCGTTTCCACAATTTTCAGTTTATTTTCTGTATATACACATTTTGTGTAAAATGAAAATTCTGTTTAAAAATATAAAGAAAAACAAACGAAAAATAAAATAAAAGTTTTGTTTGTGTTTCTGTATGTGTATACATTTATATAAAATACTTACTTATGTACATGTATGCGAGGTATATAAAAGGATACAGCAAGAACAAAAAGGATTTTGTTTAGTTTAGTTCAACAATTTTTTTTTAAATATATGTTTGAAGTTAATGTCAGAATAAAACAGGAATTTTTTTTGTTGTTGTTGTACATTTATTAGATTTTCAAGGATAACAAAACTCATACAAACTTATAGTGGTTATCACGTTATTTATTTTAATTTATAAGGAAAATGCGGTTTTGTTGTTTTTTGTGTCCGATGTTATCATGAAAATCAAATTGTGCAATTGGGAATATATAGGTCACAGTGATATGTTATATATCGGGAAAAACAGTTAAATATTTATTTTAAGATTATATCGTGTTTTATTGATATATTTTATTCGTTGTGTTATGGGTAAAATGTTTTTAAAATGTTCTAATGGTTTTTAAGCAGTTCTGACCAATTAACACTCTGGTGTGATTATTATATAAAACATTTTTCGACGATATTTGTTTTCGCCTTTGGAATTTGCCACTTATATTCAAACGGTAAATTAGGTAAATTAACACCATCCGAACCAAAGGTGATAAAATGAGTTATTTTTAGTTTCGAAGTATAGCCACATGTAACTGTTAAATATTAAGCAAAAATATTACTTGTCTGACTTAAATATGGGGGGTCGGTTAGGTTTCAGTGGTTGACACTTAGGCCATTTTTGGTCCATTGTGATACCACGCATTCACGCCACATCATTAACCCATTCACCTATTCACCTACTCACACAACTACAGTATACCACCTTAGCACATTGCAAGCTCCATGTCAACCTGTATATTGACATGGACGGTGGGTCGGCGCTGAATTCTGCACTCCATCAGAGGGTCTTAGTTGTGTTTATTAACATCACCGATTGTAGTCGATGATGAAAATTCGATTTGCATCTAGGTTTTGATAGGATTCGAACCCAGTACCTCCCGGTCCAAGTGCCGAAGCTTTAACCACTGCACCACTTGTCCGGTGTTAAATATTGGGGGTATTTTAGTAATGAAAGCGGTATTGAAATTTAAATTTTCACGAAGCCTTTGGGATGTTAAACAACAACATCGTCGATCGATCGTGAACTCTCTACAATACAGCTACATGGTTTTTTTGCAGACTATCCAGTATCCATTACCTCGCTATGACTAGGATTAATAAAACTAGTCTTAGTCGTATCAAAATAGACTTTAAAATCCAAACATTAAAAAGTTTTCTTACAACGCTGCCTAACTTATTTTAACCCATTTTTCAATTAGGTTTGAGGGACTGACCTTTGACACTTATTCAAATGTTTTATTGATAAACTTAAACATGTTCAGTGGATTTGTGAACTAAATTGCTAATAACAGAATATTGTTGCTTTGCCCAAACCACAAAAATTAATATGCCCGGGCTTCAAAGCGGTATTATAAGTGCTCAGTTGCTTCAGTTAAATTTGTGGCATTCTTGTTTCTAGACCTTTTTAATAATATACGATATCTACAATAATAAACGAATAATTAACCACTAGTGCCAAAACAGTGGATTCGTTGCACAAACATCAAACAGAAAGGTTGCTTAAGCCATAACCTTTCAAACGATATGTCACATGATTATATTAAAACGATAAAAATATTGTATCTGCATTTAACGCCCAAGTGATAGTTTTTAGTACTAAGAAGATTCAGCTTACTTTCTGGCATTCTTTATGGACTTTTGAATGGCACACGTATTTATTCTATAATAAATAAATAATTTGGTACCAGAGCGAGTTTGGTGGATTTATAAACTAAAGTAAAATGTTCAAAATATCTGGCATTTCAAAACATGTACTACATGATGGAAATTAAAAAACTGTAAAACCACATCGTGGTATTGGCTGGTGTTTTGGGGCCATTTGCTGTGGCAGAAATGCGACTCCCTTGATGTAAAGCTTCTAAAAGCTTCTCAATTTTCCACAGAAACAGAAGAAAATGAAAGAAATTGAAGTCGCGGGGGCCATTTTCGAGATACCATCGGGACAAACATCCAGACGACTAGACAAAATCTCTTGCCTGACAGTCTATTCAAGCCTTCGAGCCTTATACGATTAATTGTGTAGTCAAACTGCTCCTATTTACTTCAGTTACTTGATTTCGGTTAAGGTTAGGCTTCTTCCATATCAGGTGTCGGTATAACTGCTAGATTTTTCAGGCATCACAAATTCTTTTGAGGAGAGTGGCTTTTTTCAGCACTCGTATATCAATACGTTCAGGGTGCTTTGGCAACAAGTTAGGCTAGTAAGAGTGTTGGTCTGAATAAACCTTTGTCTGTCAAACTGGGTCTATTGGTGTGAATAGACCTTTATACGTATAGTTAGTTTCAGTATATTGTTTATGTGAATGTCAAACGTATTTAATAAATAAATGGTCTCTTCCGGTCTCGAACATTGTACAAATCAGACGTGTTTTTATTACACTTATTTAATATCGAATTACATCAGGTTATGGGCCCAGATTTTTCCATAAATAAGTGTCGCCTATAAGTAAAAAGTAACAAGTGTCTGAATATTTCGTTGCAATTATTATTTAATTTTGTTAAAACATTTTTTTTTTGCAATTAATTACGTTTATCTATATTATGGTTTCATCAAACATATTAATAGAAAAATTGAAAGGTCGTGAGAACTTTGACGTATGGAAAATTGCAGCCGAATCATATTTGGTGATTAAAGAATTGTGGTCACATGTATAAAATGAATTAGCTAAATATGCTAATGATGTGACAAAGGCGAACGATCTAAAGGCAAGATCAGAGATTATTTTGTTGTTGGAGACGGAAAATTACTCATATATAGCAAACGCAAAAACAGCGAGAGTGGCGTGGACTGCCTTGACAAGGGATTTTGAAGATAGCGGCTTGTATAGACGAGTAACCTTGCTGAAAGAGCTAGTCCAATTGAACCTGTCTCATTGCGATTCGATGGAATCATATGTGAATCGTATGGTTATGATTTCCATCAAAGTAAAAAATTCTGGTTTGGAAATAACCGATGAAATAATCGCATCGCTAATGTTGGCTGGGCTGCCGGATGATTACAAACCACTTGTAATGGCAGTAGAAAATCCAACGACAAAATTGACAACGGATTCAGTGAAAACTTTGCAAGAAGTGAAATACGACTCCAAAAACAGTGATAGTGCAATGTTTATAAAGTGGAACACCAATCGTTCAAACAAAAAGAAAACAAATTTCAAGTTTAAGTGCCATTCTTGCGGTGAAATGGGACATTTAGCCGGAAATTGTCCAGAGAAAAAGGACAAAATTAAAAACAATGAAAACCTTTTATATACGACATTCCTGGTGAATAATTCAAATTCAAATGATTGGATCATTGATTCAGGTGCTTCGGCACACTTGACAAAATTTAAGTCGATTGTTAATAAAAACATCAAAATTCCGTCAAACAAAGTAGTGTTGTTGCGAACAAAGAAATATTGAAGATCGATTGTGTTGGTAAACATAACCCTATTGAATGGATCGTCAAAAACAAATGCAACGTTAACGAACGACTGACGTGAAATATTTACTAAAAAAATCCTAAGTAAAAATTGTGTGTGTATTAGTGGATATACACAAAAAACAAACATTTAGGCGTAAATAATTTTTTAAAATTGTTTAGAAAATTTCACCATAAAGTAAACATATTGTAAATTTTCAATAAATTTTCAATATCTCCAAATTCTACCGTACCAATATGCTTAAAATACCATTAATTAGAAAACAATTAATAATGTGATACATACTATACGAGTATATCGTAACAAGATAAACTTAAAATTAAATTAAAGTTTGTTGAATTTTTAGATTTCATAGATACACTAGTCAAAATTTAGAAAAATGCTCATCAATCTCGCCATGCATTTATGATACTAAAATCCATTAAACGTAATGATTTTAAGAATTTTGTCATAGTTCTGGCATGGGCAAATATGGCCCCGAAACGTGTGAGTTATAATTTATAGTATTTTGCCATTCAAACGATTACTAATCGAGATTTTGCCCGGTTCTCATCAATCCCGTCATGTTTTTCAGAAAGATATATCAAATGCCAATGTCCATGTTAATTTTCAGAATTTTGTCATAGCTCTGGCATGGGCAAATATGGCCCCGAAACGTGTGAGTTATAATTTATAGTATTTTTGCCATTCATACGATTACTAATCGAGATTTTGCCCGGTTCTCATCGATCCCGTTATGTTTTCCAGAAAGACATATCAAATGCCAATGTCCATGTTAATTTTCAGAATTCTGTCATAGTTCTGGCATGGGCAAATATGGCCCCGAAACGTGTGAGTTATAATTTATAGTATTTTGCCATTCAAACGATTACTAATCGAGATTTTGCCCAGTTCTCATCGATTCGTTATGTTTTCCAGAAAGATATATCAAATGTCAATGTCCATATTAATTTTCAGAATTCTGTCATAATTCTGGCATGGGCAAATATGGCCCCGAAACGTGTGAGTTATAATTTACAGTATTTTTGCCATTCAAACGATTACTAATTGAGATTTTGCCTGGTTCTCATCGATCCCGTTATGTTTTTCAGAAATATATATCAAATGCCAATGTCCATGTTAGTTTTCAGAATTTTGTCATAGTTCTGGCATGGGCAAATATGGCCCCGAAACGTGTGAGTTATAATTTACAGTATTTTTGCCATTCAAACGATTACTAATCGAGATTTTGCCCGGTTCTCATCGATACCGTTATGTTTTCCAGAAAGATATATCAAATGCTAATGTCCATGTTAATTTTCAGAATTTTGTCATAGTTCTGGCATGGGCAAATATGGCCCCGAAACGTGTGAGTTATAATTTACAGTATTTTTGCCATTCAAACGATTACTAATCGAGATTTTGCCCGGTTCTCATCGATCCCGTTATGTTTTTCAGAAATATATATCAAATGCCAATGTCCATGTTAGTTTTCAGAATTTTGTCATAGTTCTGGCATGGGCAAATATGGCCCCGAAACGTGTGAGTTATAATTTACAGTATTTTTGCCATTCAAACGATTACTAATCGTGATTTTGCCCGGTTCTCATCGATACCGTTATGTTTTCCAGAAAGATATATCAAATGCTAATGTCCATGTTAATTTTCAGAATTTTGTCATAGTTCTGGCATGGGCAAATATGGCCCCGAAACGTGTGAGTTATAATTTACAGTATTTTGCCATTCAAACGATTACTAATCGAGATTTTGCCCAGTTCTCATCGATCCGTTATGTTTTCCAGAAAGATATATCAAATGCCAATGTCCATATTAATTTTCAGAATTCTGTCATAATTCTGGCATGGGCAAATATGGCCCCGAAACGTGTGAGTTATAATTTATAGTATTTTTGCCATTCATACGATTACTAATCGACATTTTGCCCGGTTCTCATCGATACCGTTATGTTTTCCAGAAAGATATATCAAATGCCAATGTCCATGCTAGTTTTCATAATTTTGTCATAGTTCTGGCATGGGCAAATATGGCCCCGAAACGTGTGAGTTATAATTTACAGTATTTTTGCCATTCAAACGATTACTAATCGAGATTTTGCCCGGTTCTCATCGATCCCGTTATGTTTTTCAGAAATATATATCAAATGCCAATGTCCATGTTAGTTTTCAGAATTTTGTCATAGTTCTGGCATGGGCAAATATGGCCCCGAAACGTGTGAGTTATAATTTACAGTATTTTGCCATTCAAACGATTACTAATCGAGATTTTGCCCGGTTCTCATCAATCCCGTTATGTTTTCCAGAAAGATATATCAAATGCCAATGTCCATGTTAATTTTCAGAATTCTGTCATAGTTCTGGCATGGGCAAATATGGCCCCGAAACGTGTGAGTTATAATTTACAGTATTTTTGCAATTCAAACGATTACTAATCGAGATTTTGCCCGGTTCTCATCATTCTCGTTATGTTTTCCAGAAAGATATATCAAATTTCAATGTCCATGTTAATTTTCAGAATTTTGTCATAGTTCTGGCATGGGCAAATATGGCCCCGAAACGTGTGAGTTATAATTTATAGTATTTTTGCCATTCAAACGATTACTAATCGAGATTTTGCCCGGTTATCATCGATCCCGTTATGTTTTCCAGAAAGATATATCAAATGCCAATGTCCATGTTAATTTTCAGAATTCTGTCATGGGCAAATATGGCCCCGAAACGTGTGAGTTATAATTTATAGTATTTTTGCAATTCAAACGATTACTAATCGAGATTTTGCCCTGTTCTCATCAATCCCGTTATGTTTTCCAGAAAGATATATCAAATGCTAATGTCCATGTTAATTTTCAGAATTTTGTCATAGTTCTGGCATGGGCAAATATGGCCCCGAAAAGTGTGAGTTATAATTTATAGTATTTTGCCATTCAAACGATTACTAATCGAGATTTTGCCCAGTTCTCATCGATCCGTTATGTTTTCCAGAAAGATATATCAAATGCCAATGTCCATATTAATTTTCAGAATTCTGTCATAATTCTGGCATGGGCAAATATGGCCCCGAAACGTGTGAGTTATAATTTATAGTATTTTTGCCATTCATACGATTACTAATCGACATTTTGCCCGGTTCTCATCGATACCGTTATGTTTTCCAGAAAGATATATCAAATGCCAATGTCCATGCTAGTTTTCATAATTTTGTCATAGTTCTGGCATGGGCAAATATGGCCCCGAAACGTGTGAGTTATAATTTACAGTATTTTTGCCATTCAAACGATTACTAATCGAGATTTTGCCCGGTTCTCATCGATCCCGTTATGTTTTTCAGAAATATATATCAAATGCCAATGTCCATGTTAGTTTTCAGAATTTTGTCATAGTTCTGGCATGGGCAAATATGGCCCCGAAACGTGTGAGTTATAATTTACAGTATTTTGCCATTCAAACGATTACTAATCGAGATTTTGCCCGGTTCTCATCAATCCCGTTATGTTTTCCAGAAAGATATATCAAATGCCAATGTCCATGTTAATTTTCAGAATTCTGTCATAGTTCTGGCATGGGCAAATATGGCCCCGAAACGTGTGAGTTATAATTTACAGTATTTTTGCAATTCAAACGATTACTAATCGAGATTTTGCCCGGTTCTCATCATTCTCGTTATGTTTTCCAGAAAGATATATCAAATTTCAATGTCCATGTTAATTTTCAGAATTTTGTCATAGTTCTGGCATGGGCAAATATGGCCCCGAAACGTGTGAGTTATAATTTATAGTATTTTTGCCATTCAAACGATTACTAATCGAGATTTTGCCCGGTTATCATCGATCCCGTTATGTTTTCCAGAAAGATATATCAAATGCCAATGTCCATGTTAATTTTCAGAATTCTGTCATGGGCAAATATGGCCCCGAAACGTGTGAGTTATAATTTATAGTATTTTTGCAATTCAAACGATTACTAATCGAGATTTTGCCCTGTTCTCATCAATCCCGTTATGTTTTCCAGAAAGATATATCAAATGCTAATGTCCATGTTAATTTTCAGAATTTTGTCATAGTTCTGGCATGGGCAAATATGGCCCCGAAACGTGTGAGTTATAATTTATAGTATTTTGCCATTCAAACGATTACTAATCGAGATTTTGCCCAGTTCTCATCGATCCGTTATGTTTTCCAGAAAGATATATCAAATGCCAATGTCCATATTAATTTTCAGAATTCTGTCATAATTCTGGCATGGGCAAATATGGCCCCGAAACGTGTGAGTTATAATTTATAGTATTTTTGCCATTCATACGATTACTAATCGACATTTTGCCCGGTTCTCATCGATACCGTTATGTTTTCCAGAAAGATATATCAAATGCCAATGTCCATGCTAGTTTTCATAATTTTGTCATAGTTCTGGCATGGGCAAATATGGCCCCGAAACGTGTGAGTTATAATTTACAGTATTTTTGCCATTCAAACGATTACTAATCGAGATTTTGCCCGGTTCTCATCGATCCCGTTATGTTTTTCAGAAATATATATCAAATGCCAATGTCCATGTTAGTTTTCAGAATTTTGTCATAGTTCTGGCATGGGCAAATATGGCCCCGAAACGTGTGAGTTATAATTTACAGTATTTTGCCATTCAAACGATTACTAATCGAGATTTTGCCCGGTTCTCATCAATCCCGTTATGTTTTCCAGAAAGATATATCAAATGCCAATGTCCATGTTAATTTTCAGAATTCTGTCATAGTTCTGGCATGGGCAAATATGGCCCCGAAACGTGTGAGTTATAATTTACAGTATTTTTGCAATTCAAACGATTACTAATCGAGATTTTGCCCGGTTCTCATCATTCTCGTTATGTTTTCCAGAAAGATATATCAAATGTCAATGTCCATGTTAATTTTCAGAATTTTGTCATAGTTCTGGCATGGGCAAATATGGCCCCGAAACGTGTGAGTTATAATTTACAGTATTTTTGCCATTCAAACGAATACAAACGAATAGAATGGCAAAAATACTATAAATTATAACTCACACGTTTCGGGGCCATATTTGCCCATGCCAGAACTATGACAAAATTCTGAAAATTAACATGGACATTGGCATTTGGTTCATTTTTCTGGAAAACAAAACGGGATTGTTGAGAACCGGGCAAAATCTCGATTAGTAATCGTTTGAATGGCAAAAATACTGTAAATTATAACTCACACGTTTCGGGGCCATATTTGCCCATGCCAGAACTATGACAAAATTCTGAAAATTAACATGGACATGGTCATTTAATATATCTTTTAACAATATTGAATCTGTTGTCAGTTCTTATTTGGAAAAGTAGTATAAATTCTACCTAAATTACTATCGTTTATCATATCTGAGTGAACTTTTACTTTAGTTCTTCTCTTTCACCATCACCATATTTTATTTCTCCATTTGTAATTAGATGGTGTTTGATGATTCAATAAAATTATTATATGGGTAAAAAGTAAAGTTGATGGTGGATGGTCAAAAAATTAAATTGATATTTTATACGGCTAACATAGAAACATAGTGGAATCGATGAGTACTTGGCAAAATTTCCAGCAGAGTTTAGTTGTTAATGTTTTTTATGTTTAAATTTAATTTAAATTTTTAATTCGTTTGTATCAGCTAATTTCCATATTTTTAAAAATAGGAGTTTCTCTAAAATATCTTCTCGCCTAAATGATCGCTTTTAAGACTATTTTCACTAACACTAGTATACATAGGATTTCGTTAGGAAATATTTCACGGCTGTCTGTAGGAGTGTGAAATTTTTTCTAAACCATTCCTAAAAAATTTTACACTTAGGATAGATTTAGTAAATATTTCACGCGCATAACGAACGTTCAATATGTTCCGGGTTTGTGCGCGCGCGAATTTACTTTCTGTAAGCCAGATGGTCAAAAACGGCAATCGTGGTGCAATTGATAAAGAAAATTGCAAAATTTTCAACGCAAAAAATAACTTAATAGCAATAGCGACATTAATTGATGACATGTATCGGCTGAATTGTGTATTGCCGAACTATGAAATTAAAAATGAAACTTCAATAATTGAAACGGCATTGAGTGACAAAATAAACAATAATTTGTGACATCGGCGCTTGGGACACATTTGTGATGAAAATTTAAAAAAAAATGTGTGGCGCAGTAATTGGTGTAAATTGGGGCCAAAGAAGCAACAACAAATGCACAGTATGCATTAAAGGGAAGCAAACTCACGCGTCATTTAAAGATGTTAGTAATCGTGCTGAAAATTTGCTCGATTTGGTTCATTCCGACGTCTGTGGTCCACTGCAAGAACAATCAATTGGTGGTGCGAAATATTTCGTTACATTTGTCGACGATTACAGCAGAAAACTATTTGTTTTTCCATTGAACGAAAAAAGCTAAGTATTTAACGTTTTTTTTGGAGCTCAAAGCTCTTGTCGAAAATCAGTGCTCAAGAAAAATCAAAGTTCTGCGTACTGATAATGGAACGAAGTATTGTAATCAACAATTTGACGATTTTTTTAGCGAAAAGCGAAATTATACATCAAAAAACAGCACCATATACACAAAACGGCAGCGTATTTGATAAACCGAATACCTACCAGAGGAATTGTGGTCGACAATGAAACCAAACTTGACCATATTACGAGTGTTTGGATGCAAAGCGATCGTACATGTGCCAAAGGAAAAACGGCGGAAGCTCGACTCGAAGTCAACTGAATGCATTATGCTTGGGTATAGCAATGAATCGAAGGCATATCGGTTGTACAATATGGCAGCTAGGAAAGTTGTGATAAGCAGAGATGTCTTGTTTATGGAGCCAATCCTTGATCCTGTAATTGAACATATAGATGTAAGTACTAATTCTTTTTTTTCGCCGGCAGTCATCTTGACCAGTGATGAAGATGAAGTTGACGCCAATATCAATTCAGGTGGCGTGCGTGATGCTGAATCTTCTATTGTCGTTGAGAAGTCTGGTGATCAAACTGAAGTGAAGGATTTAACTGTTGAAAATAGCGTTAATGACATATCCGAGGGTAACGTTACATCAGGCAGTGATAGTGACAAATTATATGTTCCTGATGAGGCTGTAGAAACACCGATAGAAGTTCGTACTTCCGAACGTATCCGAAATATGGATACAATACGTTATAATTTCTTTACAAAGGAAATTATAGGAGGTGATCCTG
Organism: Nephrotoma appendiculata; assembly: GCA_947310385.1. Taxonomy (NCBI): domain Eukaryota; kingdom Metazoa; phylum Arthropoda; class Insecta; order Diptera; family Tipulidae; genus Nephrotoma; species Nephrotoma appendiculata. The sequence continues at coordinate 55,903,671 of OX371223.1, forward strand.
AAAACGTTGCAGAAGCATTGTCGAGTTCAAATGCTGATTTGAGGAGAAAAGCAATGTGTGAAGAAATGAAATCGTTGCATGACAATCAAACTTGGACTATAGTCGATTTACTTCATGACAAAACACCGATTAAAAGTAAGTGGGTGTTTAAAACTAAAAGCAAAGCAGGCGGTAAAGTTATGCGATACAATGCGAGATTGGTAGTGAAAGGTTTTTCCCAACAGCATGGTGTCGACTACCATGAAACGTTTTCTCCCGTTGTAAAGTATATATCGATTCGATTCCTAATGGCGATTGCAGCGAAATTCAATCTAAACATTCGTCAAATGGATGCAGTTACAGCTTTTCTCAACGGCGAACTGAAGTAAAAAATATACATGTGTCAACCCGAAAAATTTCGTGCAAAGTTTGCAGGCTACACAAATCGTTATACGGCTTAAAGCAATCAAGTCGTGTAAGGAACGAGAATGATATTTGTTGCTATTTTTGTGGATGACGTATTGATTTTTACTAATGACGAAATCCGAGAACGATTTTTAAAGGACGAGTTATGTAAACACTTCGAGATGAAAGATTTAGGTGATGCTTCGTCCGCATTGGGAATTCGTATCACTCGTGACAGGGTAGCTGGTACAATTTCAATTGACCAGTCGCAGTACATATCGAAAATTCTAAATTGTTTCGGTATGAGTGATTGCAATCCAATTGCTACAACGTTGGATTTGAATCATCTATGAGAAATCTTCGAATGAAATCAGAGGATATTGTTTTCATCATGCAGGGTGCAGCTGTTTCTTGGGGATCAAAACGTCAACCCACTGCTGCCCCCACGTTGATTAGTAGATTTGCTTGTAGAACAGATGTCATTTCTTGATGATTTTGCGTTTTTCATTGCATCTCTCATTACTTTGCAATCCTTCGTGCATTACTGAGCTACTTTGTGTTTTTTGTGGTGTCACCGCAGGCTCTAGGAGTACATTACTGTCGTTGGTTCATCAGATGATCCTTATCTCGACACATACAGTGGCAGGATTAATTTTACTGTTTATGCCCACTAATTCACTCTCGGACGTTTGCTTCTGAGGTCTTAATTGCATCCATTGTCTTTCAGCTGCTATGAAATACTCATCAAATACAGGATCGCATCACAAATAATAACCGTGTCGTTCCAAAAATAAAACTATTAAGCTCCATAGATGCGTTCTACTAAAACAAACAAACTCTAATGATGATTTCAAGAGTTGCTTTTATTCGGAATTCGTGAAATGAGTATTAAATTCTGAGGCAAGCTATATTATTCTGGCTGGGTCAAGATGATTCACCATTTAAAAAAAAAATGTCTAGACTAGATTTGATAAAATATGAATTTTGAATGAATTGCGTTTAATATTTGTTCCACGTTGTTATATCGTTGAACGTTTACAACAAAACTCTTGTATTGAACCTGTATTGCTAGCTTTAGGCTAGGATGCATTTAAATGATATAACCAGAAATAGGAACAGGGAAGGCCAGATCCGTAAAATTTAGATGCACTGGTCTGACTATCACTAAATTAAACAAGTACTGGAGGACAGCTTCCGGAGATTCGGAGTCATGGTGCTATCCTTCCAGTAAAGCTTCTGTTTCGATGTGAGAATCTGGCTGTAGCTTGTTTGATTACCGTCGCAAGCCAATTGTGAATTGTAATGCAACGCAAACACTTTATAGGCTTGTAGAGTACGTACCCCCAGATCTTTTGTATACTTGGGTGATGTAATTATTATTGAAAATTTATTTAAAGAACATACGAGTATATGACTATTTTGAGTTATTTTTTTGGCAGAAATGGCTAATCGTCTTAAGTGAGCAAATATCACCGCTTAATGGAAAAAATCTTGCTTAAAGAAAATTAAGTATTTGGATTATATTCTGGCTGAATTTAAATTACGGTTCTATCTTGATATTGGGGCAATATGAAGACTAAGATGCTTACAACCGAAATATTCTTAAAGAAACTAAAAGTGTGTTTTTAGCCATTGCCATGGTCACAAAAATGGTTCATCCAAATAATGATATATTAATATATTATATTGATGATGTTTTTTTTTTGCCAAATTGATACAGTAAATCAGACAAAGTCCGTCAAAATACCCCAATTTTAACAATTGACAAGAATGAGTTCTGCATGGTGGTGCTCGTCAAAGAAAACGGAGAAATCAAACATCTTTATATTGCGTTTTCAAATTTAACTTGTCATGTTCAATATACAGCAGCAGTAATTTAGTTGATATAATAGTACGAGGATGAGACCCCGCGTTTATGAGAGTATTAGCCTCAACGTGGTTTCGCCTATAAAAAGTGTAGTTGTGTAAAATCTAATTCTAAGTTTGAGGAATTGAAAATTTTCGGTGACAAGCCATGATTTCTAACTTAAACAAAATGATTTTATGAGAAACCTGGTTTTAATAACGTTTGTGATTATTGACCGTGCTTTGCAAATGTTGATTATCAGGAAACGGTTGGAGGATATAGAACAATTTCGTTATTGGTCTGTAATTACAGTTTTGCAATCTTTGTTATAGATCGGACCTGTAAAATAAATACGTATAAAGTGGGCAAATAGTACAGTGGCTATAGAATTTGAACCAGGTGGTAGTGGGATTGATCTCACTTTTTGTTGGCGTGTGTAAGATATGCATTATGCAATAAGTCCAAAAATTACAGTACGCTAAAATCAAAGTTTTATAACAATTTGTAGAAATTCACAAGGTCGGCTTCGTGAAAATATTTGCAATACAATAAATTATGGTTAATTTAGGACCATCTCCCATTTATATCCGTCTATATGGTAGCGTGTTCTATATAGATATCTGATGGAACTATCACAAACGAAGAAGGGTGAGAGGGGAGCTCATTTCCAACAAAAACAGCCAAGTAAAGTGTTTTCGTCAGAAAATAATGCGACACTAATGCAGATTTTAAAATGTTAACACACACCGGTCTATTCACAACAGAATGTTTTCTATCAAATTTTTTCACAAAGTAAGCCCCGTTTATTAAAATACGCACTTAACAAAATTTCGAGTTTCAAAATCGATGTTTTGTCTGAAATGAAACAAAATGAACAAAATAATTTTTTTATTAATTTTAAATATTATTAAAGGAGTTTCCTTGAACTTCCCGGAGTTTACCCGGATTTTCATCCAGATTTACATCGGATCTCCCCAGACTTCTCGAATTTTCCCGAATTTCTCCAGATTTCCACCAGATTTTCCGGGTTCTTCCGGATTTTCTCCGGATTTCCCGCTGATTTCACATATTTCCCCCGGATTGTTCCGGATTTACCTCAGATTTGCGGAATTTCCCCCTGCGGAATTTTTCCAGATTTCTTTGATATTCCGTGGATTTCTCGGATGCTCTGGTTTTCTTCCGGAGTTCACCCAGATTTCTCGGAAATCCGGGAAATCCTGTGAAAATTCGGGAAATCCGAAAAAACCAGGAAATCCGGGAAATTCGAAGGAAATTTTGTTTTATTTCTGGCGAAGCATTGATTTTAGAACTCGAAATTTTGTTAAGTGCGTTTTTTACGGGGCTTACTTTGTGAAAAAAATTGATAGAAAACATTCTGCTGTGAATAGCCCGGAGTGATACCATTTTAAAATCTGCATTAGTGTCGCATATTTTTCTAATAGGGGGTCAACTTTCTATAGTATATTGTTTTCCCGCTGGCGTCACTTAAACATCAACAGAAAATTTTGAGAAACAAATAAAAAATTGAAAAAATTATCGTTTTTACTTACCAGGAGCTAATACACTTTATAAAAAATGATTAAACGGCTATAATACTGACATAGGCGGGATTACTGACATAAATCGTGAATTTGCTCAATTTTAAGAATATTACCCAACATAATAAGATTATTTTTCTTAAAATCACTAATAAGAACATTCTAGTTGCATCTCCTTCTAATACACTCTAATATTCTTTTACTAAAAATAATATAAATCAGTAGAAATCTGATAGACACCGAAAACATACTTTTGTGCAACTATTTCTTAGCATTTTGCCTTAAATTTTGAAATTTTTTATTTTAGTAATAGTTGCTAACTAAGTGTTAATTACGTTTTAAATTAATGTTTTATCTATCATATGATTCGTTTCATTTAATTATTTGACTTCATTCATGTTAAAATAATGAAAATAAATATATATTTTTGTTAAAATAGTTTTGTCAGTATTAGAATCTATGAAAAATAGCGTGTCCCTTTCACTGACGCATATGTCAGTATTAGGTTAAGACATATTTTTTAAACATCCTTTAATCTGGGTTGTATGCTTATTTATTGTAAAAACGGGATTTTGGGTTCGTTTTCAATTGAAAGCATCACTTTACTGTCCTAATTATGACCCTAAAAATTTGTGATAGTTTGGCCACGAATTAATCAAAACGGTAGCGATCAGTATTGAATCCATATTTAGCTCACTAAAAGATCCAACACATGTCAATATAACGTAGAAATTCTAAATTCTATTTATTGTAATTAAAAGTATTTATTTCCATTTTAAATAAATTAAAAATATTTTAATTAATGTAAATTTAAATAAATATACGTAATCTAAAAACTGATTTTAACTTTTTGGAGAATTTAATTTTAGTTGCCTCTTTAAAGTTGTATGTCAGTATTATATACACACATGTCAGTAAAGGAGCTCCATACATATTTTATTACCATGGCAATAAAATTGAAGCATCTTCAATAATATTATAGTCCCGTTGACATTGTCAACGCATTCCAGCGTATGTCAAATTAGTTACTGTACAATAAGTTGTGTATACTTTAAATGTATACATAGGACCAATCGGTTTTAATAATGGCAAAAGAGCAAAATATTTGAAGAATGGATGCCTATTAGATGTCTATTCGCAATTCCCATCAAATATAGCTAACATCGATTCTTCGTCTACCATGTGGAAACGAGTAATGGCCAATCCAATATTTTTACAATTTTCATCCCCCTTGCTTGTTCCATAGTAGACTGTCATTCGCATTTTGTTCAGCAGAATTCATTTGCTCTTTGCTAGAAATCACTAATATGACTGACATGGAGGATGCATCGCTCGGTGGGTTCTGTAATCTGACAAGGAGTCATAATAGTTGTGTTCAGCCACATCACCGACCGACACCAGACGTTGTTAAACACCATGTGCATCCTGCCCCTATCGGCGTTCAATCCAAGTACTTTTCAATTTTGCTGATTTTTTAAACCCCAATCGGTGTACCATTTCGTCTGCAATGAACACACATTGAAGTACCAACAATTTAGTATAATTTAAATTATATGCTAAATATTATTAAATACTATATTCTAGCATGTGTAGTATAACTAATCAATCAGAAGATCACTCGATTACAGTAACCTTAATAAGACGACCAAATCTCTTCGAGGGACGTAGCGCCAGTCTAATAAATTAAATCAATTAATCAAGCGAATGATTGAAATAGGAATGTGAAAATTTTAATAGGATCGAACCGAAGCTTTCATTGGCATTTTAGAAACCGTCCTGCAATCAAAAACAGCATTGATTTGACAGTCAATTTAGAAATCATTGTGCAATATTTGCTACCCATTGATCAGCTGGATAGGTTTAAATTGAAAATGTAAAATTTCATTCAAATTTTGTTTTAGATCATCATTTTGATTTCAAATCTATTGTCTCATGAAATATGAACTGAAGACTTAGATAACGCGTCAAGAATAGCGGCTATTATTGCATCATTAGATTAGCAATCGAACATTCTCCCAACGATCTAAAGAGTAAAAATATCAAATGATGCGTGTTAGCACATCAAAATAATTGTAGCAACATGTCATTTTCATATAAAATCAAAATTTAAGCAGACGGTGCTGTGAAAATACCGCGTCCGGTCCAATAAAAGTTATTTTGAGTTTAATATTGCTAATATACCTGTGCAATAAACGCAATAAAACAAAGTTTTGCTTTCCGCACCAAAGTAGAAACAAATTTTTAATAAGACGAATATTTGTTTCTACTTTTGTGCCTTAGGGGTTTTATAATTGATATTTTGCAAAATACAAGTATTTTGGTAAGTTTTCATAAACTCAATAGTATGTCAGTATAGAGAACAAAAATTATCAATAATAGAAATACGAATTTTTCAATAGCTCAGTATTATGTACAACATGCCGTTTTCTCTAAAATTTTAAAATTATAAATGAAAATTGTTTTTCATTCAACATTTTCTATTACTATCTGATTCTTAAATAAACAAGTGTTTTAAAAAGTAAATCAGCTCTTAAAATATGTGGTATTTTCTAAGTAATAATGAAGATCAAACTTCAAATGGTCGCGCCATATGTCAGTATTATAGCCACTTACCTTGTTTTCTTTTAAATTAAATGTTGGGTGAGTGCACATGCGATTTAACTAAAAAACACTAAACGTGGAATAACTTTTGCATCATCAACAATTCGAAAAAACGTTACTTGGCTGTTTTTGTTGGAAATGAGCTCCCCTAGCACCTAAATTCGTTTGATCTTCCAATTTTGGGATACCCTGTATCAGGTCTGGGAAATTTAAAAATATCTGGTTGATCATTCTGTTAAAGACGAAAGAGATAGGAACTATAAGAATGCCCGGTTTGGTCTCGATTCGACTCAAAAAATACGTTGAGAATTGGGGTTGTCAAAGATTACGTTCATCACAAGATTTTGTCCGCAATTCCCGTACGTCCTGGTAATAAAAGGGAGCCTTTGGAGTTGAAGTAATATTGTATGACATTTCGAAAATCGACAAATTTCCTGTCTTCTCATTGTGGGTTCAACTGAACTACAAGAAGCTTCAAATAGATCGAACGATCTATATCAGAATTTACAATGGAAGGGGATCTGCAACCTCGAATTTTGAATGAGTTGGAACAAACTTGACGTAAAGAGCTTGCACTCTAGCTTAAAATTGATTGCAAATCGCCAAATTCGTCAAATGGTTTAAAACTACAAATTTGCGGTTTTAAGTATTTATTTGATGATTTCGTCTAATCGTTAGTTTTCAGCTCAAGTGTTCTCAAAAAAATAATAAATTTTTAATAATTTCCTTATTGATTATTAAAACTGAACTAAGTTTCACAACAGTTGAATTTTTGAGCTTTTTAAAATTCAATTCGAAACATAGAAGTACTAAGTAGACTACCAAATAGTAAATTACTATGAATGCATACAGTTTAAAAGTTAATTTGATAAGCAAGAGCTTCAGAGCTCTTCAGATCACACAAAGAGTAGTACACTGTAATTATTTTTGTTACTAATTGGCAACGTTATGAATATTACTCCAAAATCTTTTGTCATGGTTAAACGATAAAAATATTGTATCTGCGTATGACGCCAAAGTGGTAGTTTTTAGTACTAAGAAGATTCAGCTTACTTTTTGGCATTCTTTATGAACTTTTTAATGATATTCGACACGTATTTGTTCTATAATAAATGTATAATTTGGTGCCAGAGCCAATTTGGTAGATTTATAAACCAAAGTAAAATTTTTGAAATATCTGGCCATGACCTTTGAAATTTGTACTAAGTGAATACATAGGATTAAAAACAGTAAAGCCACATCGTTGTGTTGGGTGGTTTTTTGCGGCCATTTCCTGTGGCAGAAATACGACTCCCTTAATGTAAAGATCCCAAGAGTTTCTCAATTCTCCACAGAAAGAGAAGAAAATGAAATGCATTAAAATCTCGGAAGTCATTTTCAAGATATCATCCGGACAAACGGCTGAATAAAATCACTCTTCTCTGAAGGTCCCTTCGCTAGGGTGCCTGAACATTGTATGAACAATATCTTAATAATGGCTTATGCGATTAATTGTGTGGCCAAACTTCTTCTATTTCTAATGCGGAGAAATGAAAAGCTGTTTGAAGCCCATCCTGATGCTTGTCATAGGAAATCTCCCTAAAAATCAGAGTGTTTAAAAGGACAAGTCCTAGACTAATATTTGTGCCGCTCTGGAAGAAAGCCTCTTTCTTGATTTTTAGAGATTTTACAAGCATCTCAAGTTCTTTTGAGGAGAGTGGGTTTTTTCAGCACTTGTTTCGCCAATACGTTCCGGGTGCTTTGGAAACAAGTTTCCAACTATTTTTTCATCGTGGATTTTTATTCCTGATGCTTTTTAGGCATAGATAAATTACATGAATCAACGGTTAGGTTCTTGGTGCTTTTCACAAACATCTTCGCTTCTGCTCTGTTGCAGGTTATCATGTTTGCAAGTCACTCCTCAGCTATTAGCTACCTCCAATATGAAAGATAATGTGCATGTGGTAGCTGCTAGTGAATCGTCAATTAATCGCAAATTAAGAATTGTAGCAACCTCCGAACTAGTATCCACCTTCCTTGGACATACGTTGAAGACGGATAACGTTAATTCACGTTTTTATGCTTATGCTTTTCGTCAATATGTTAAGTACATCTGGTTCTAGGTGATTCACCTTTTCTCTGAATTTAGTGATGCTTACAGATGAGTGTAGTGATCATATTGATGACTTATTTAGACAACATCGGCCTTTTAGAGTGATTTCTCTTGCAAAAAGTGGTTTTGTACCTTACTTCTACGAATATTTGCTTGTAGAACAGATGTCGTCTCTCGCTAGTTTTGCGTTTTTCACTAGTTTTTCAGCGCAGAAGCGCTGTGCAATCGAACATTAGAAATAATGTTGGGTTATGATGATTTTGACGTAGAGATTGATCTGGTGTGATATTATATTGAAAAGGCTTGCCGACGGCTTGCTTTCACGGATGTACCCAACCGGTTGTTGTTGTATGGTAACAAAAATTGTTGTTGTATGGTAACAATTAGTATGATAACAAAGAGCTTCAGAGCTTTTCAGGTCACACATTTAATTTAAATAGTAATACACTATAATAATTTGTTACTAACTGGCAACGTTATGAATATTTCTCCGCAATCTTTTGTCATGATAGTGTCGTGTGTAACATTGAATAATCCAAACAAAATATGTACTATAAGCACACCTAATTAATTAGGCAAAAAATTATTTGGTCTAAATTGAAATAAACTCTATTAATCCGTCCTCCACGGAAAATAAAATATTAACAAAAACTATTTATTATTTTTACCTATCATGGTTTAATTTTAATTACACCTAGTCTGGTAAATCTACTATTAAAAAAAAAAACTAAAAACTATCAAATAAAATTAATAAAAAATTACTAAACTTAAATTCACATCGCATATAAAATTATATATCCTTTTTTCATACCCCATCATATATCACCACCACCCATTTACTATATTGACTCAACGTTTTTGTTTTGATTGTGTGTATGGAAGAGCATCGCCGAGGAAAACGAGTACAAAACCAAAAAACAGAAAGGAAAACTGAATAAAAAAAATTTTCCTCATTTCATTTTATTTTATGTTTATAAATTTTTTTTTTTAAGTGTACAAAAGTTTTAACCCCAAACCCTTGTTTTTATACAAAAATATAATATGTATGAATGTGTATGTATATAAATGGGGGTGGTGTACAAAACAACCCAAAATATTTTCTCCGTATATTTTGCAATTTTTTTTTATTTATAAACGAAACATCCTTAAAAAAATGATTTTGTTTTTTATCCACATTTTCTCACACCGTCAGATTTATTTATCTCTATATGGAAAAATTATTCTGAACTTTCGTCATTTTAATATGTATTTTCATAGAATTTATTTAATGAAAAATTTATCTAAATTATTTACGGATGCAAAAATATTTAAAAATTAATTAAATTTACGATTAACAAAAATAATTTACCAAATAATTTTTCCGAGTATTATACTATTCCTATCCTAGATTTTCTTTCTAGAAACTTTTCATGACAACATATCACAATATATCATAATATATATAAAACAAAAGAAAATGTGAGGGAAAATCATTAATTTACTTGTTGACAAATAGAAAAAAATAAAATTACATTTATTTTATTTTAGTATTTTTCTCTTTGTTTTCAAACAAAAGAAAACTGAAAATCGTTTTTCAAATGAAACATATATTTATATATAGAGAGTTTCCATTAAGACACATGCAGGGTAAATATATGAAAGTATATAATAAAACATCAAAGATTTTTAAATCTGCATCACAATATTTAACAAATTACTGACAACTTTATAAAAGTCATCATCTGTTTAGAAACTTTATGTTCAGGAGCAGTAGTTACCATAGGCTTATAAAATTACTTTCGATTAATTTTATTGAAACATCCTTAATTTTAAAAGTAACAACCGCAATTTAAATTTTATGAATTTCTAATCATAATTAAGTATTATTGTTGTGAACTACATTAAAATTTAATAGTGGCGAATGCAAAATTTTATGACATTTTATATGACTCTGCGATATGTAAATCTAAAAGCAACCAGATATAAATTTAGCCATTTTATTGATCATAAATGTGATTAAACTATAATTGATCGTAAAATGCTTTACACTTTCCGTTGTTAAATTACAAGTCGAAGTTCTAACTAGCATACAAATACATATTTGTGTACCGTTATCTGTATCATGGTTATATATATATATATATATATATATATATATATATATATATATATATATATATATATTATGAAATAAACTCAACCCCAATAAAAGTAAAAAAAAATAAAACTTTTGCTATTAGAGAATTTTCCCATTTTCCTTTTTATTCTTTTTTATACATTTCATTTTCATTTCGGTTTTTCGTATTTTTTATGTTATGGAAATATAATAAGTATATCTATCTTTGAACAATGTTTTTTGTAGGTATTATTATGTATAGTGATTCATTTTGAAAATTGATTTATTTCCGTGGAAATGTAAGAGCTACATTATGTATTCAATGTGACTGTAAGCTATGTATAGTTTGGCATTTATTACTATACTCGTATGTTGTATCTTATCGTATATGGATATTAATAAGAGTCAATTCCATAATGTGGAAATTAATTTGTGAATTTTCACATTAGAAGTTTGTTGTTGTAACTAGAAATTTGTGTTAGATCTATTATTTATGTACTATAGCAAAAAACTCCATTAAAACAAAAATTTTGGACCAGCTCAATATATATATTGATGATTTATCATGAACGTTTATATATTCATCTTATCATGCAAATTGGTGAACTATAATACTATGGTTTAGTTTTCTTTACCTTGGTGGTTGAAGTCGTTAAGCCCGACGTTTCCATTATAAGAATGAGATCCCTTAATCGGCCAAATGGCACAGTGGTTAAAGCTTTGGCGTTTGGATTGAGAGGTACCGGGTTCAAATCCCGATAGGGGCAGAATGCAAAAGAAAATTTTCATCAACAGATTACGATTTGTGATTAAAAGGAACACAACTACAACCCCTTATCGGCATGTAAAACTCATTGGCCGACCCATCTCCCCACGTCTTCGATTTGGCAAATGATGCGTAAATTAAGACGGAAAAATTAACCGTGACAGAGCAGGAAGTGCTTCGGCCTCAAAACAGATAGCATGGATTAAAAAAAAAAAAAAAATGTCAATCTAATTTAGCCATAACCATGTGTCATAACCTTTTTTATATTTTCTATAACATGTTTATGCGGTGGGGCAGTCATAGATTTTTTAAATTTTAAAATTTTGCCATCGTAAAAAATTTAGCGACCGCATAAATGTATTGGCTTCTAAAAAACAATAAGTGTTGTCTGAATAACATGATTTCATATACCGTTAAGCGTAGACATCTCTACGATGCTGTTGCGGCAGCAAATTACTTTTAATAATTATATGTACGAATAATTTTCTGCATCACTTTAAATAATAAATACTCGTACTTGTTTGTTTTATATTAAATACAATCTGTACTCAGTACATAAGCGACATTTGGCAGTTATACACGTATCTATATATAAGTTTTATTGTATACTAGTACCTGTTTCGCAATAAAAAATATGCAGTAGTAAAGCATTATAAATATTCGGTCCTAGGTGTGTATTATAAACCTGGTGAAAAATACGTGAAATCACAAATTTTTGCAAGTCATGTTTTAATTTTATGATTTTTATGTTTTGAATATGTAGCCCTGATTGAAAAAAAAATTTGAAATACTTTAATTTTTTTTTTCTGTTGTTGTTAAAGATACAGGGTGTCAAATTTTGAGATAAACGATAATCATGATGTTGTATATACATATGTCAATAAAAAGAAAAATGATTGTCCGATAATTATGATTTTGGGCTCATTTTAAAGATAAGTTAAAAAGGATTTATAAAAAAATATAAAAATAGTATATTGTTTAATTCTTTCTTCTCTAAATTTTCTCAGAAACCTATTTTTTTTTCTAGAATTCGACAGTTAATATTTTACAACATATCAAAAAACTAAAACCCGGTTATTTTTTGTTTTCTTGCAAAATGCGTTTTAGTAAGAGCAGAATTTCATTTTTGTATGGAAAAACTGTATTTCAGTGGATATTTCTCAGTGTTTTTGTTAACAAATAGGATAGTTCAATTAAATTATTAATATTTATTATTCAAAATTAAATGCATATATTTAAAATTTCAAACCCAAATTCTTTTGATAATTTTATTTTATTGTTTAACATTAAATCTTAATCAAATTAAAAATTACAATTTAAATTTAACATAATCGTCAGAATTAGAATATTTTTTACAATTCAAATAGCCATCCTCTGTTGAAATAACTGCATGGAAGACGGGAGTTTAATTTTTTAATTCATCTGCATTGGTTATTGTACTGCTGTATTCTATTTGAGACTAGCTCAGGATGCCATTCTTTTGATGGTACCTACTACTCCATCACATTGACCTTTTCCATGAGCTGTTGCATGGAAATGCCATTCACAATCAACTCCAAAATCCTCTTTGTGTTTTAAGATGTTCTTAAAAATTTTCTTATTTTTATAATGCGTGACTGCGTCATCGGTAATATAATAAATTTTAGATAAATTGGATATTTTAGTTTTCAAGAACTGCATCAATATTTCAATGAATAACTGAACCGCTACAGTATCGGGTGAAAACAATCCGATATTATAATGAAGGTGTGGTGAAGTAATTTGCCTTCCAAATTTTGGTAAATTACAAATGGATGTAGCGTGCGACAGTTTGCATTATAACTGCATAATTTTCTGTAAAATCACATAAAACTATCACCTCCGTAGACTTCAGCGCCAATTTTTTATTTTTCAAGAAGCTGGACTGCTGAAGTGAAATGAAGCAATCAGTTAACAGATTCTTCAGCATATTTATGAAATAATCCAGAAATTCATCCAACGGTTGAGAAAAGGTCTCCAGATTGCACCTATCGGTAAAAACCCACTGACTAAATTTTAACTCAGCATCCTCGCAGCCATGTTCCCGAAATGCATTTTCAAATATATTTTAAAGCTATCCAGTCCTGGGCAGCTTTCGCATTGTAGAAAGTAACATGTTGGTGTAGGCTCATCACATAAAATAGTTGGAATACAATCCCGGTAGTGTGCTCTCTTTCCGTTGGTAATAGTTTCCATTTTGGTGCCATAAATAATTAATTTTACATTTTGATGTATGGTACACACGCAGACTGTGTGCATTCCACTACTACCTGGTTGTACACAGTATTTTGGACGAAGTAGTGAAAATTTAGAAAATCCACTCTATCAATGTACACATCATTAGCCGCTTTTGAACTTTAGCTTTGTCGACTGTTAAACAATCGTTTTTGCCTGGCATTATCCGACTAGCATCATCATCAGTATAATAAGATAATACTGCTTGCTTCAGCTCATCACTTATTCGCTTTCATATTTTACCTGCTGGACGACTTAGTGGACCATTCTTGTCTTGTAGATCTTTAGCGGTTCGCACCATATTTTGCTTTGCCTTGAACTCATTCTGGATTTCTTGAATGGTTAATGATTTTTGCAATATAGTAAGTAGCTGAATCTTATCACTGGTTTTCTCCAGTTCTTCGAATTTAGCTATTAGATCACCAATCAATTCATCATATAATTAGTGCAACCTTCCTTTGATCTTCGGTTGACTGCAAAAGCGACATGATTCCCGGAAAAAATGATGTTGATGGGGTTATTGAAGCTAAATCTATTACTTTTTGCTGCTGATGTTTTGGCCTGGCTTCTAACGTACTCGGATATGTAGGAGACCTACCAAGAAAAGGTAACACTTCATTCATTTTTTCCAAAACAGACACATTTTTTAAATAACACTCTTCACTATCACTGCTGTTATCGTTATCCGCTATTTGAGGTGTTAAAGGTGATCTTGTTGATGGTCCCGCAACTGGGGACCACTATGGTTCTATTTTTTGTCGTTTGCAGGTAATATTTATATAGCGCGTTGAACAAAGATACAAATTATCTTGATTTTCAATTGATTGTGGCATAAATTGCTTAACATAATCGGTAACTCGTTTTAGTTTACTCGAACACTTTGAATCGCGATATGGTTTACAACACAGTTAAATTTTTACTCTTATTTATATCAACAATGTTCATTTTTTGTTTTCAAAAGAAATACTCATCGTTTAACAGGTACGCCTGCGTCCTAAAAAATAATCAACCCCCAATAAAAAGGGGAAAACAACATAGTCTTTTATAAAATAACCCAAGAAAGAAAAGGAATTTATGGTACTTACGACTAACCAAACGAACTAACCAGGAGATGGCACCTCATAATTCTGTGACTCATACTTAAATATGACGCAAAATTGTACAATAAATTATAAACAAAACACACAAATTAAGTGAACTACCTCTTTTGTAATGTAATACTGCTCTTACTAAAACAAATTTTGCAAGAAAATAAAAAATAACAGTACTCTAGTTTTTTGATATGATGTAAAATATTAAATGTCGAATTCAAAAAAAAAAAAAAAAAAAAATCAGGGTTTTTGAGAAAATTTAAAAAGAACATTTTGGCGGGAAATTTAGAGAAGAAGGAATTAAACAATAAACTATTTTTATATTTTTTTATAAATCCTTATTAACTTACCTTTAAAATGAGCCCAAAATAATAATTATCGAACAATTACTTTTCTTTTTATTGACATATATACAACATCATGATTATCGTTTTACTCAAAATTTGACACAAAGATATAGTTTAACAACAACAACAACAACAACAACAACAAAAAAAATAAAGTATTTCAATTTTTTTTTAATCAAGGCTTCACATTCAAAACATAAAAATCATAAAATTAAAACATGACTTATGGCTCCATAGAGTGAATTTGTGAGTTAAAGAATTTTTCACCATATATAAATGAAAACTCTTCTGTGGCACTATTCTGGCTTTGCCTGGGACTAGGGAATTGGGAAAAATATTTTCATAGAATTTTTGTATAAAATACATTTTTGTTGCCTACTGTTGGATTTAGTTTGGTGCAAATATTTTTGAAACCACTGAAACTCGACGTGCAAATTTACCCAGTAAATGCCGAATAAAACGCGTAAATTTGAAATTAAATTTTGGCTCGCAATGGATTTGACAAAAAAATATGTCATAAATCGGTTTGCTTACTTGGAAAAATATGAAAATAAATCGGTATCAATATCTTTGGGTGAGTTCTTTGCCCTAAAACTAATTGAATTGATCCATGTAGTGGTTGCGGTAGGAATGTGAGAACTAATAATTTTTTTAAAAGCAAATCACTGGCTTCAAAAGTTTTCGAAAAGAATACGACTTTAGTTGAAACTATTCGTTCAAATATAAAGGAAATACCGAAAATTACCAAACAAAAATAAGATAAACTGCCTAAATTTTCAACGGTGTACAAAGCTAAATCAACTAAGAAAGTACTTCTACTTAGTTCTAAGCATAATTCCCCAAAAATTAAACTAAAACGAAAAAAGATTCCTGAAACCATTTCATTTTACAGCAGCACCAAATCGGGTGTAGATATAATGGACCAAATGGTTAAGAAAAACATTTTTAAGTTGGGATCTCGGAGATGGTCTTTAAAAGTACTTTTTTAATATCCTCGACATAGATGGAACTAATGCTTGGATGCTGTACAAAGAACTCACGGGAACAAATATTACCAGAAAGGACTTTTTATTTCAATTAGCAGAAGAACTTTCTACTGGAGATCAAGATTCGTTTGAACCAGGAAACCTGACCTAAATTTATCATGTAATGTATAATAATTATGTAAATAACAAATAAACATTGAATTACGTTTCTAAAGTATTCAGTAAATCTAAATTATAAATCCTTTATTTCAACTTGTGTCAAGGTCAAAATAATCGGTTGATTTTGCGTCTAATTTCTCTTTTAATTTACAAATAAAAATTCCCCAATTTTAGTAACATGGGGCAGTTTTACATTTTGTTAGATTTAATCATATAAAGATGTAGGATTATTTTTCAATTAGTCATAGTGTTTTTTGAAAAACTTACCTACTGCACAGACTGGCTCAAATGTGTTTTTTCTATATTACTGTTTCGCTTTTCCAGTGTTTTTAAGTCACGACTCACAACTTATAAAACTATTTGCTAGTGAAGAAATATTTTTAACCTGAGGTCTATTGTAAATTTAAATTTATATTTTTTTTAAATAACAATGAAAACCAATTTATCAAAATTTCGGAAATATTGCGAAAATATGTTAAAACTCAATCTGCGATATACTGCGACGCCCTGTGTCTTTAATGTACTGACGGAAAGCGTTGTAAAGTTTGGAAGATCAGTGCCAAATTGTGGGTATTTTGGTTGATTGTGGAAATGACTTACTAGATATGGAGTGGGCGTGGCTTATATGGGAGGGGCAAAGTTTATATTTTTGGATGGGCAGAAACGTAAAATTTTAGATAAAGAGAATATACATGAGTATATAAGATACAGATAGTTTGACACACCCAGACGAGCACATAGTCTCTGAACTGTTTATACCTCGAGATATAAGCTTATGGCCATGGTTTACCTCAAAGCAATGAGTATGTATTATTTTCTTTTACAATGTAAAAGTAAGTATAATATTCATGAAAATGTTTGCTCTCGAGCGTTTTGCAGATATCCCATTTTCTACGGAAGTGAAGACCTAACTAGAGTATACTTAATTTTAAGAATAATTTAGCACAAATTTGACACACCTGTGTCTGCATGCGTTTTAAGTTAGAACTAAATTGATCCTTAAGTTAGTTTAGGATCAATTTAGTTCTAACTTTAAAAGCGAAATAAAAAAAATATAAGAATTTATTAATTTATTAGTAAAATAAAATAACATTGACATTTAGGCGATTTTTTAAAATATTTCAATCAATTTTTTGGATGTTGGAACTAATTTGGAGTTCATTAGTGTCATACACGTCACTAACATTAAAACAATGGCATCATTACAAAATATAATATCATTAGATTTAATATGTTTATCACTTAAGGCGAGTTCAGTGTTGCATTCGTTCGTTCGTTCGTTCGTTCTGCATTTTTTTTTAGCCAATAGCAATCGTTAAAAATGACGATTTTTTTCTTCTGCAGTTTTGTCATTAAGATGGTTTAACTTTAACTTTTTCTCTGAACGAACATGGCGAGAAAGAGACAACATGATATTTTATAAAAAGAGATAAACAAAAGAAAATGTTTGGTTATGTTTATTGTTTATTTTTATTGTCATATTAGTCATTATTATCTTGTGTGTTGGTCAAACAATTTTTATTTAATTAAAATAAAATGTCTATAAACTCCGGTAAGTAAAATTTCATTTGATACACATTTTATGTATCAAAATTCAAATTATAATCACAAATAATATTTTTTACTTTTATTATAGAATTTGCTATGGACAGTAAACTGATTCAATTAGTAAAAAAACATCCAATTTTGTATGATGTGAATACTAAGTTGTATAAAAACAATTCAGCGAAGAAGATGGTTTGGGAGAATCTGGCGCAGCAAATGGTTATATCAAGTAAGTACGAGTGTACAATGGTGGTGATTTAATTGTTTTGAAGTGAATTTCTCTTGAAGGCTTTGCCACATGATGAATATTTCCACGGTCGAAATATTTCCATTTTTATGTTTTGTCAGACGATTTTTATTTTATCGTCCGATAAATCATAAAAATGGATTCTGTTGAATGAAATTGTTTTAATTTTAATAAAATTTTGATTAGATATTGTATATTTCATCAATACGTACTGTTTTTCAATACTTTACATTTGAAAAGTGTAACCAATTTAATTAAAAATTGACTTTTTCGGTTTTATCGGTCGTGGAAATATTCGTCATATGGCAATGCCTTAAGCGATATACATATAATTTAAATTAATTATTATTTCTTGTATTTTTCAGGTAAAGATGCCCAAGCCAGATGGCGAAATTTAAAACTGCGGTATTGTGGAGCTGTCAAAGAGCAAGAATGTAAAAGTGGAGACGCTCCGAAACCCATCAGCAAAAAAAATCAATTTTTATTATTAGAAATGGATTTTTTTAAAAAATATTTTATAGATAACGTGTAAGTAATATTTAAATTCATGGTTATTATGTTGTGTATGAGGATAATTAATATTTGCTTTTAAATCTTATTTATAGCACAACAGTTTCTAACTTAGAAGCTAATCCTAGAGAAACGTTGCAATTGGAAGATTCCAGCAGTAACTCATTTCAAGAGCTGTTCAATACCACTGCCTACAGCCTTGAAATGACAGATATTGAGGAGACAGAATTGTCCAGTCCTATAAATACGCCTACGAAGCGAAAGACATATAGCGAATCAAACAGCCTCGACAGTATAGATAGCCCTCAGATACCATCTACATCAACAGCTATGCGAACGCCTGCAAAAAGAAAAGCAGTAAGCCAGCCAGATACCATCATTCTAAACGAGTTGCTGGATACGATGAAGGGGCATAATCAGTCGATTTCAAAAAGTTCAGAAAAACCACCTTGCCGGTGCGAGAATATTGACCCTTTTTTTGTATCAATGGGTGAAGAGTTTAAAGAAGTAGGCAAAGAATTCTCGTTAGAAGTGAAACTAGGAATAATGAATACTATAAAATTTTATCAAGATAAAACGAAAGCAAAAAATAAAAATAAAAATTAGTTTTAAAAATAAAAAACAAATTTATTTTATTTAACATTCATTAAACATCACTTGATTTTGCCAAGGTAAGGTATTGTAATTCGTAAAATAATCGGCAAATTTATTCCTAATTAACACAGCATCGCCAGTTGGGTTATTAGATCCCATACGTCCAATATTGCGTATTCCATTGCTGCTTGTATCTCCCCTCCATTCACCCAACACTAGATTGCCATTTTGAGTGTAGTGGTCCACAAACTCATTGGAGAAATATTGATACGAATCATTCGACTGCATTCTTAACCAATTATGCAAACAAACAGTTGATTTTATGATATTGACAACAGTGAGTCTGCTTGCAATAATTGGTTTCCGAAAAATTCGCCATTTTGCACTCAAAATGCCGAAAGCGTTTTCAACCACTCTTCTGGCTCTGGATAAACGGTAATTGAAAACGTTTTTTTCATGACTTAAAACAGCCGTGTTTCTTCCGGGATATGGGCGCATAATATTGGATCTTAAAGGGAAAGCCTCATCACCAACAAAACAATAAGGTACCACTATTGGGCTGCCCGATAATATTGCTGCACTCGGAATGTTTAACGAATCGCAGTTATTAAGGATTCGTTTTCCATATTCACTGCGTCTAAAAATTCCGCTATCATTATTCCTACCCGATGCTCCAATATCAACTAATATAAATTTATATGGAGCATCACACACTGCCATTAACACGATGCTGTGGGTACTTTTGTAATTATAGCAGGAACTATTAGAATTCGCGAATGCCTGCAGAAAAAATAAATAAAATGATATAAAATAAAACATTTCTAATATAAAGCAACTAAATTTACTTGAAAAACAACATGTTTGCCATCAATTGCGCCTAAACAATTCGGAAAATTCCACGTTGAGTAGAATTCTGCTGCAATATCCATCCATGTTTGTGATATAGAGAAATTTGGGAAAACTATAGGTTTTAATTTCTCCCAAATTGCAGCTGTAGTCTCTCGAATAATACCTGAAGTGGTTGATTTGCCTACCCGATATCCGTACGGTCCGATGGACACCATACTATCACCGCTTGCCAAAAAACTATAACATAAACAAGAACGTTCGGTTAATTTTTGTAAATTAAATTTTTTAAAAAAAATTCTACTAACCGCAAAGTTAAAGATAACCTTTCTCCTGCAGTGATTGGATTAACAGTAAATGCCTCATGTTTTTGTATGGCTGGTCCAACCATATGTAGTAGAGCATCAAACATTTCGGGAGTCATACGATGGAAATTTTTGAAGCCTTCTGTATCGTGCAATCTCATTTCATTGATCAAATTATTAAAGTGGCCCATTCTGCGTCTTTCTTTGAGAATTTCTCTCACATTACAGCGTCGGTTTTTCCGAGAATTTTTTTTTAAGATATGATGTATTATGATGCCGCTTGCAATCATCATATCGGAAGAAAGAATCGCCAAACCACTCGAATCCATTTTGTCACACAATTTATATTATTACAACAAAACTTTTATTATTATAATATATATAATTAGTATTAACATATATTTTATCATTGAAACACAAAAAAACAACACAAAAATATCACTCGCTTTTAAAAAATTTATAACGCTTGGCTTGGTTTGTAATAAAAAATGTCAAACACTTGATTTTTTCTACGATGGGTGGTAGCAAAATCGTTCTGCATTTTTTTCATCAACCATGAACCGCTAAAAAAAATGCAGAACGAACGAATGAACGAACGAACGAAGGCAACACTGAACTCGCCTTTAGATCTGTATAGTTTTCTGGTCGATTGGGTGCATTCCAAGTGTTAAGACGTGTTTTATTGCGCTTTTTTATTTTAATAATTTTTCTTATTTTTATTATAATTTAACTTTAAAAAAGGTAGTAAGCCCCCGTTATACGGACGCCCGCTTTACGGAATTTCGATTTTACGGACAAAATTTGTTTGGACTCAAAATTCGCTATACGAATCAAAAATTCGCATTTACGGAAATAAATTTATCTCTCTCTTTCTTTTTCCGTTATTCTTTTTATCTACGAATTCTCTTAGTTTCTACATATTTCGGGAACTCACAAATTACAATATTACAACAAATTCCATGTTATTGTTACTCAAATCCATTTTAGTCGAGTTTGTTATGCGGTTAAGCTTAGTAATGTTTTGATTTTGTTCTATAAATTTTGCTTTTATATATTTGATAAAGTACATACATAGTGTGTTAGTTTTCTTATCCAGTAAGTATGTCAGGAAAGCGTTCAGGAAGTGTTGATGAAAAGTGTGTAAAAGAAGTGTGTAAATCGAAAGTCTTTAACACTAGAAATTAAATTAGATTTGTTAAGACGATTTGATGCCGGAGAAAAAAACAATGAAATTGCTAAATCTTTAGACCTCGCCACTTCAACCGTGGGTACGATTAAAGATAATAAAGAAAAAATATTGATCAGTGCGAAACGCGTAACACCGTTAACGGCAAAACGTGTTTCACGGCAAAGAAGTCAGGTAATGGAAGAAATGGAACGTTTGCTGAGTGTTTGGATAGACCACCAATCAAAGATAAATATGCCGATTTCCACATTAATTATCCAAGAAAAAGCTAAGAGCCTGCACGAAGATTTAGTGGCCAAATACGGTGAATCTTCACAGTCTGAACCATTTTTAGCTAGCAAAGGCTGGTTTGACCGGTTTAAAAAACGACATTATCTTCACAATTTAAAAACAACAGGGGAAGCAGCAAGTGCAGATACTCAAGCGGCTAAATTGTTTCCCGAGGATTTTAAAAAAGTAGTCGATCCTGGTGGTTACAGCCCACAGCAGGTATATAATGTTGACAAAACGGGTCTTTTCTGGAAAAAGATGCCTTCTAGAACATTCATTTCCAAAGAAGAGAAAACAGCTTCAGGATTTAAAGCAGCTAAAGATCGCATTACGCTTTTAGTCGAAGGGAATGCTGCTGCTGATCATAAGTTAAAACCGTTACTTATTTATCACGCAGAGAACCTACGGGCATTCAAAGGCATTAACAAATCAACACTTGATGTTATTTGGCGCTCAAACAAACGAGGATGGATCACAACAAGCGTTTTTGAGGACTGGTTAAATAACCATTTTACAACTTCTGTGACAAAATTTAATGCTGAGCAGAATATTGCTAACAAAGCATTGCTTATTGTTGACAATGCGCCCAGCCATAATTTCAGCAAGGTACCTGAACACATTAAAATTATATTTCTACCACCAAACACGACGCCTTTATTACAACCTATGGACCAGGGTGTTATTACTAATTTTAAGGCTTACTATTTACGTCGAGTGTTTAAAAGTCTAATTGAATCTATTGATGGTCCAAATCAAGAAACCATTAAAGAATTTTGGAAGAAATTCAATATAATGAATGCCATTAATAACATCGTAAAATCGTGGGATGAAGTTACTGAATCAGCAATGAATGGAGTGTGGATGAAATTATGGCCAGAATGCGTTCAAGATCATACATCAGCCAGCTCCCAGCTTTCAAATGTGGATGTACAAAACCAGATTGTCGCAATTGCACATGAAGCAGGTATGAATGAGGTAGATTCAGAAGATATAGTAGAGCTCCTTCAATGTAATGATGAAGATCTTACTAACGAAGAACTATTTATGGTGCTTGAAGAAAGATGTGATTAAGAAAAATCAGAAACTCCAGGCGAGAGCCCACAAATTACACAAACATAAAAGTTGTCAAGGGCAATTTCTTTGTTTGAGGAAGGCCTGGATATACTTAAAGAAATTGATCCATTAGATGAAAGAAGCCGACAAGTAACCAGACTTGTTCAGAATGATATTCTTTGCTACAGAGAAATGTACAAAGAAAAAGTTAAATAAAAGCAAACATCTCTAGATTCATATTTAACTAACTCGACATTTGAAGCCCAAATTAAAAAGACAGACGAAGGTCCTCTTAAGCCACTAATAGCCAACAACGTTAACAAAGAACCGAGAAAGAAAATGGAGCCAGAAAAACCGACGCCGCTGTTGCGATATTTTTCTAAAACAGCAGTTCTAGTTCCCAATGCACATATTGATTTAACTTTGGATGGCAGTTCCGCCGAACGATCCCGTTTGACGCAATTTTTTATTAATTTAAAATGAAAATTTTAAACTTTAATAAAAGGAATTTAGGATTTTTTTATTTTATGTTGTTTTTTATTTGAATTGTGTTTTGAAATAAATAAAGTACTCTTTTACTTTTTACTTTTAATCCGTTTTATAATTAAGGTGCTGTATTTCATTAATTTTGATGCACAACGGAATATTTAAATACATACGCATCTTTGAATTTTTGATATAGTTCTATACTAAACATGATTTCGTTTTACGGATTTCTTGATTTGGTAGAACGCTTCTATATAACTTTCACACATTAGTGGCTTCATTTTACGGATTTTTGGTTTACGGCCAGATGACGTAGAACGCATCGTGTCCGTAAAGCGGGGGCTTACTTATAACGTTTCATGATTTAGTTTTAGATCTTTTAAAAATAAAATCACTGATTATTTTTGAAAAAGCTTGTAATTAGAATTTTTTTATTTGAATAAAATGTCATGCATATAATTTAAAAATTGAGGAGCCCATTTACAGAAATTAATTAAATACGATTTCATTTTGTGTTGTGTTAATGAAGTTTGTTTTTCTTAAAATTTAAACTTAGTGTTATTAAATCTTGAATAAAATAGGTGTTTTTAATTAATTTACATTTTTTAACAAATATTAGGTGGTGATTGGTGCATGTGTCGGTTTTAGGTTAGAATGGTGAAATAAACTTCGTTTTTGTTCATTTTGGTTTGCTTTTATAATTTGGCATTCTTCATTGAATTGGTGCCCAATCAGCCAAAATCTATAGTGACAGAGCGGTTGATAATTTTGCAACAATATAGCAGTTAAGTGTTGATAATTGTCTCGTTGTGTTGTATTTGTTCGGGTTTGCAGCGTTACTGCAAAGAGTGGTGGTGAAGTCTAAGGGGGTTTGGAAACATCCGATACTTATTTCAATCATATTTACTTGTTTGTCACTAAATTATTTTTGTTATTTATTTTGACATAAATACCAAAACAAAAATTAATTTCGTTGGAAGTCATTTTGAAAACAGCCTAACCGTAATAATAATGTATGACGGTTTAGTTTGGAAGCTTGTGAATATGTATAATAAATATCTATTCGGTGTGTCAAATAATTTAACAAAGGAAGAAAGTAGTTTTTTGGATAAGGCTTAGATATAGTTTAGGATCTAGATTGTTGATAGGATTTTAACAGCAGGATGCAGGATTGCAATTTAAGGTAAAACTTAAAACGAATGGGTTCTGGAATATCCTAAAGTAGTTATAGGATACTGGTTTGTTAATTTTATATTTGAGGCTTGCGCATTATTTGTTAATATTACCACTATTTAATTAACAATATTCATTTAGTACTCAAAATATACAGGAAATTTAAATATTGAACTTTTTTAAATTTTTAACTTTTATAGATTTTTCTATTTTAATATTCATCTATTGTTCATTTTGATTTAAAGTAAAGGGACGATTTTATAATTAATTATTTTAGTGGTAGATGTCACTTCGATTTTTAAATATCTGCTCCGTTCTTCCACTAGCTGGGCTATTATACCTAAAAGAGGCAAGGATGTAAAATTAATTAAATGACTCCTAAGCGTTCTAGGCTTTAGGTATTTCTAGAATTATATAAGGTTTTTTATTGGTATATGGCACAGATATAAAATTAAAATAATTAATTGCTGAGCTTTCGATGTCAATTCGACATCATTATGAAAGCTATTATTAGCTTTTATACCAATAAAAAACCTTATATATTTACTATTATTGGCTCATAAAATATATTTTTAAATGTATTTCTAGAATGTTTTATGTTCCTAAATTAAATTCGTTCCTTACGTTAAACAATTCTATAAATTGAAATTTTGTTGAAAGTCCTGACTTAAAATAATAAAATTTGTCGGCAAATATAATTCAATTTATTTTTATTGTTATTAAAATTTTTAAGTATATCTTTTGAACATACTGGAAGTTCAGGGATGATTGTGATTGCAACATTCTTAATCAGGGGGTCTATTTAATTACTACGCTTTCAAGATAAACTCAATATAATCAAAGATGTTAACAATCCAAAGACTTTTTGCTATAGCATGTTGTTTTTCGATGATCTTTTTGGTTAAATTCGGGTTATGTTTTAGCGAAGTGTGTGAATGTTAGATATAAATCAACCCTGCTTCTAGTTAATTGAATTTAAATCTAGGTAGCGGAATATTTTATAGGCCATTATATGTATGACATTGCTGTCATCATATGTACGATATTACTTAGATCTGTATAGTTTTTTGAGAGGTCTCGTTTCGGACTACAACCTTTCAAACCATTTGAAATGCTAGTGGGAATAACGTGGTCCAATAAATACTTTTCTATCCTAAGAGTTTAGGGATTTCTTGAGAAATTAAATGAGAGCGATTTAATATGTTTCTCACCTACTTCTAGAAGATTTTCTGGGAGGTCCAGGTTAGAACTATCAACATTCAAAACGGGATTCACTTGTCCCAATAAATATTTTATTAACCTTTTCTATCCTAAGAATTTAGGACTTTCTTAATGAATTGAATATCTTGAGATTTAATATGTTTGTCACCTAGGTCTGTATCATAAGTATTATTTAACTACGCCAATCTCACCAAAAAAGTGTTTTTTATTAAAAAAATAAATTGAATTGGAAAATTATTCAAAAATTTCAATATTTCGCCTAAATGGTATTTTTATTTAATTTTTACCAATACAAACACACTTTCGTTTGTTTTTGATGGTTTAGGACTAGTTTTGTGCTAACTTTAAAAACGTCATTCACTATACCGCCAAAATCCGAAAAAATGTTTTTCGAGGCGATGTTTGTCTGTCCGTTTGTTGGTTTGTTTCCGCTCTACAGCCTAGACGGGTTGCCCGATCTAAATGGAATTTCATACATAAGTTTTTTTTCATAAATGTCGAGGTAGAGTAAAAGTTCAAGTAGAAATCCACGGACCAGAAATGGCAGCTTCCATAAGAATTTTTGAGCTTTTTGCAGTTTTTCGCAAATATTTTAAAAAGTATAGTGAACACTTTTTATTGAAAACAAAGGATTCTAAATTAAATGTGCAACAAAATTGGTTCTGGTCATTTTGTCAAAACCTGGCTGTACTCTTCGGGATAATACTTCCTTCTTAAAGTTTTTTGGTAAATTGGCTGATCTCAGTTAATTTTGGTCGAAATCGGTGTACTGAAAACGGCAGCTCCGATAGGAATCTTTTTATTTTTTGTCAATACATATTTAACGAAGCATTTACAAAAAAATCGATTAAGAACAAATCGATTCTAAATTTGCAAGTAAACTTTATAACAATTCGCCTAACGCAAACTTTACCATAAAAACTCCACCATAAAAATGGAATCTAATATATATTCGGAACGCGTTGAACAATTGTCAATTTTCATAGACCTGAGCCCTGCTTTCGTTGGAATAAATTCTGTGCATGTTCAATTGGATTCTAAAATTAGTTCTGGCTGTGGTTCTGGAAAATGAGTGTATATTATGAAAATATGCCAATTCTAAAGATTAAAACTCGGATTAAATGATAATTTTGAATAAAACTCTTCCTTTACATAACCAAGTCCACCGCAATTTATTAATTGCTGGTAAGAAAATTAATTCAGTAATAAACCTACATGAGGCCTTCGAGAGAGAATTTTTGTGTCGGCGCTTTTTTATTTTTTTGCCAGCGTTGGCTGTCTTTCTTTATCTTTACAGTCAGTGTGAACATTTTTACTAAGCTTTAATACACAAGAATCTTAGCTAGCGATTTTAAGCTGTAGTATCTTGAAGTCATTGGCTCGATATTTTTGGATGGGCCATCGAGTTTGAATTGCAAAGCTAAAGTTTAAATAGAAGTTATTAATTTCATAATCGTACCGAAATGCCGATGACTTGAAATTGTATTTTAATTTACTTCGTGAATTAAACTTAGAATTTTTAAATCGGTTCTTATATAAAAGTTACCTGTTTGACTTAGTATCGAATATTTGCATGTATGTGATGATCTTGAACCAAAATTCACCCCAAAAATATGAAAAATCGGACACTCGTCTCATCATATGTTATATAATGAAATTTTGAAGTGTCGGTTAATATTAATATATTTTTTTTAAAAGATTACACGTGAGTGAAAAGCTATACAGAGTACAACGTTTCTTACGAGTGCAAATTTTCAGGACGATGTAATTGGTGGGAGAATGGCCTTTACATCGCAGAACAAACATTACGTCTTAAGGGAAGCAGAGATTTTCGGTATTGGTCATCGATCTCACTACGATTTTCGAGTAGATATGGTCCTAGCCTTTACCAGTGATGGACTTCTGGGTGACGTACTTGAGAATGTCCCATATAAAGCCGCTTTGCAATGTTCAGTATTGGCCAAAATAAAAATTAAAATATTAAAATCTTTCAAGACCTGTAAAAAGTATAGTTGCTCCACAAAACTTTTAAAGTGTGTTGTATAATAAAAGTAAACCGACATAATAATATATAATAAAATTTAGTACATGTACTAAATTTTATTTACTTCTCGCAACTAATTCCATTACATTTTCTTATTTTAACTAACGAATTTATCTTGTTTATATCATTTCAGGTGGGTTTATACGCTACATTAAAATTTATTCAAATCGCCACCAAGTGTATAGCAGTAAGTACAAACTATAAAAATGCCGTTACAACAGATTAGTTAACCACCAATAAATTAGAGGTTAATAAAATTTTATTTGATTTTTTACAAACCCGAAAACAAAACGATTAATTCAATTTTTATTATGTATTTATAATTACATACCAAAAAAATCAATTAAAATTTAATATAAAATTTATTTTAATTAAAATGCATTAATAATGTGTATGTGAGCTTTGTAATAAATATATACCGTGTGTGTGTCGTATTTATATACGTACGTACGTACATTTAAGTAAAAGAGATTTCGCTGCAGCGATAAAATTTTATTTAGTGTTTTTTATTTTTATTGTTAAGAAATATAAATAGCGTGAAAGAAATGCATTTTGCTGTTGAGAACTTTTAAAATTAAATTAAGGAAAATAATAAATCGTGTAATTTTAGTACAAAGAAAATAAGAAAATTTTGTCACTAGTTTTCGTGGGGTTTTGCGTATAAATAGTAAATAATAAAGTAGTATATAAGTACAAGGCTGTATAATGATGCATTTGCAGCACAATAATAGATATTAGTAGTTTCAAGTGTGTAAAAAACAGAGTAGTTATAAATTAGAGGTAGTGCCAAAATGTTGTCGAACTCGATCGAAATTTTTCTAAATAATTGTTAACCTTTTTGTAATCTCAAATCTTAAGAGGCTACTCTTAGTAACCTCACCACGGTGGAAAATAATTGTGTGGCTAACACCCAGAATAATCCAAAATTTTATATCTGACTATTGTACACTCTTGTTCAATTTTATTATAACAATATCTGTTTACGTTAAACAGAAAAATATATGCAATAAATGTATATAAATTAAAATTAATTAATTATTTAGCAACCCAAAGAGATATTTGCGCAAACATTGTGTATTCTGCAATTCTTGTTTATTTTGACAACGTTTTGTTTGTCTTATTTTTCTGTACTCAAAAGACGTTATAAATATGTGCATACACAAGGTATTTTCAGGTATATTTATTATGCTTTCTTTGGTAATTTCATCCTGGCGTTATGTATATCTCCTTCTACCGTCTGTGGTGTTTTATAAATTAAGTGAAACTTTAATAAATAAAACACGAAATTTCAAGTCTACCAAATTTTGAAAATTCAAAATGCGCGCTACTTGTTTTGCCTATTGCCTATTTGCATAATTTTACATTAAATGATACAAATTCGACAAGAAAATAAAAATTGGGTGAAGTTGTAATAAACTTGACTAGTTCACTTCAATATTTAGCTCCTTTGGTAATTTCTTATACCAAATCAAAATAATATCATTCCAATTTGTGTATTGCGAAGTGAAATTTAGAAATAATGATTCTCACGGTTAAATAAATGTACTAGATAAATTGACTCGAAAAATATAATTTCAAAGTAGTTTAAACTGTACTGGATTAGTATGCAAATTGATTTTCGGATCTTTCATTCGCATTCTAAATAGAAAGTAAAAATTTACAATATAATTATTATTTTTAGTAAAAGTTGCGGATACACATTTAATAACTAAATTTGGTTTTATACATATGTATATGTGCAAAGGGTTCATAGATGTGTTCGTAGATTTGAGTGGAATTTTGAATATATTCCGACTAATTAATGTATGTATGTTTATATATTACTAATTAATGATAATTATGTTGTTTTAGTGGAATCTAAAATAGCAGAATTATTTTAGAACAATAAACTGATCATAATAAATCTCAAATTCCACTCAAACCTTCTGGTACTTGGTACAAATAATTATTGTCTCAATTGACGGACATGCTTTTAAATGTTTCATGTAGATAATTTCATGATAAAAAAAATTGAGTGGAATTTCAATGTTCCGTTCCAGTAGTTCCCTATACCAAATTCGAAATTGTTGGATTTTGTGTGATGCAAGTGAGCTATTAAAAATACCAAATATGAGTGAAATTTGTGTATTGATATACCATACATTTACTAGAAAAAAACAATTTCAATTTTCCAAATGGAACAGAATTTGTGTTAAAATGATTTCCAAAATATGTTTACCACTTCCAGTAAGGATTTACAATACATGTAATCAATATTTTGAGTGAAAGTAGAGGGAACGCTTGTTACAACCACATTTCTTTTTTATATTTAATATTTTTTGTCGCATTTGATCATTTGAGCAAAATAATATTTAAATCAAAAATGTAAATTTGAGGGATTCTATTATTCTAAAATTGTACTACAGCTCTTTCATTCTAACCACTAAACCAGGAGCCCCACTTTTCGGTGGACATTTCTCAATCGGCAAAAATTTAGAAATATATACAGAGAAAATTTAAAAAATAATCAGAGCACCCGGTGAAAAAATCCAATAATATAGAGAATTCCGAAGCAAACCATATTCCGATTGGCGAAACTTCCACTGTTTCAAGAACCAGATAGTTCCTTTTTACAATTTTTGCATTTCGTTTATACTGTATGCCTGACACCGATTGTCTTGTCCCAATTTGTGGTCAACCAAATTGATCATTACTTCAAACCACTCGTTCGGAGGCACTACACAAATCTAGTCTGGTGTTTTTTAATTAAAATTTGCTAAATAAATTAAGATTTATTAATTTCTAAAGCATTTATAATCTAGAATTGACAAAATATCCAAACTAAGTTTTAAGTTTAGAACTAAATTTCAGGCATATTTTGGTTGTGAACTTTACAGAGACATCTATCAATACTGGTATGAACAAACCATCAATTTAGTTAATCGGAAATTCAGACAAAAAAAAATCGACATCAGGCACACAAGTATTAGAACTAAATGTTTCGATTTCAGTGAAGTAATGCCAAATACTGTTTTTGTGAGACGAGTTATTATTTTTAAATGATAATCAACACCGCTCAGGATCAAGATAACCAATAAGCTAAAAATTGGATTACAAAAAAAGATAAAACCGATTGGTAGAAAGGACTTCCCCAAAATTGTATTAAACGATTTAAGAAGAGTTATGTAAAATAAAAAGGATCGACGAATTCTGTAAAACAAACGAAAATAGAGAAAAACGATTTAATTCAAAATTGATTTATGAAGATCCTGATACTATATAAATAACTACATACATAAATAAAATACAAATTACAGGCAATCCTCCAAGAACGCGGCATTCGAAGAAGATGGATACCCATTTTCTCAAACTACACGGTTTCAAACACGATTTTCTTTATTCTATTTTATTATTTGTTTGTCATAACAAAAATTAAACAATAAAACGTAATGTCTTTTTTATTTTATTTTTTGTAGTCTCGAACAACACGGTTTTAAAGAACACGGAACGAATTAATCGTCTTTTTGGAGGGTTTCCTGTATATTGTATTAGTATTTTATTAATTTGTATAATTATGTAACCAGAGCCATCTCCCACTATGGGACAGTGAACATTGGTCTTTTGCTAATGACGTCACTTTATGTCGACAAGTTCTCTTTTACTATTTTTTAATACAGCAACACAAATAAATAATCGAGTTTATTTGTTGAAAATTGAGCACATTAAAATAGAAGAGAAAAATAAAATCCACGTCTAAGGCAACTTACGAAGAAAATGATTGTGCTGCTACTTCAATCGATTAAGAGAGACCGTTTTTTTTTAACCCGTCGACGTAGCGTTACGTTGGCTTTGGGTAAACGTGCTTCATACTTAGACCTGAGCTTGTATTTTGAACGTTCATTTAGTTCTCTTTTATTTTGTATCGAGAAATTACAAGAAAATCGACAAAAACTTAACTTAATTCGTAATGAAAATATGTTTAAAACAACGTTTAAAACATGTTTTAAACATATTTTTTTTTGGTTTGTTTTAAACATGTTTTAAACAAAAAAAACATGTTTTAAACAAAAAAAACGTGTTTTTTGTTTTAAATTAAAAAAAACAGTTTTTTTTGCAACCCTGCCAGCAAACCTCATCTCTTTGCTAATCTCATCCCTTCTCCATTTTCAAGTGTACTAATTAAAATTTTGAAGCTCGAAAATTTTGTTAATAAGACTCAAAATAATTTCTTGAACGCTCCGTTTCAAGCTCCTTAAGCCAAATTCAGAATAGTATGGATTTATTTGTGTATTGTGGAATGCATATTTTATAAAAAAAAAAATACTAACGATTTGAGTGAAATTTGAATACCAAATACATTAACTCCATATGAACAATTTCTTTTCAAATTGCTTTCCATGTTAATAAATCATTCTGGAGGAGTTCTAGAGTAATTACCATGTAATAAATATTTTAAGTGAAAGTTGTGGAAACACATGTTGAAACTATATTTGGAATGGAAAAATTGAAATAGCAATTTTGCATATTTGTCTCATTACTTACAAAACTGATTCATTTTACAGATATGCTTTCAAATTTCTTGTATCGGAAAGATCTAAGTCGTTTCTATGTAGTTCGAATTAGTCGCTGTAGTTGACCCGAAATATCAGACCGAAATGTTTGGTAAGTTTCTTCGCTAAAGTGTAGTCTCATCCCAAAAAATATAATATGAATAGTGTTACGTATAGTTTAGAAAAAAATGTAATAGTTATTTTGTGTAGTATATTATTATCATTATTTTAGTTTTATAATGTAAAAGTAATATTACAGTAGTAAAGTAATTTTATAATTTTTTGTAAAATCTAAAAGAAACGGTAAAATATAAAAATATTATAAATTTAAAATTTTTAATTAGGAAAAATATAAATTAATTTGTGATAAAAAGGTATATGAGTGCATAATTTCTTTATGTAAACGGATTAAAACAGAATCCTCGAAACATTTATAAAAACAATATCGGAACTGTTGTAACGCAAAATCCTTAATGGAACCAATACTATAAATAAATAGCACTAGTGGTAGTTACGATTAGCTAGATAATAAGTGAATGATCCTGGAAAAAACCATTTACTTATGATATGAATAAAAAAATGCAAATCACAGCAAAGCGACATTTTTGTGAAATTCGAACATATGGCCCAACCTTAATTTCAGTGGAGCCAATCCTAGAGATAAAGGAGACTAGTGGCAAATACGGCTATTAAGGTTTTGCTTATATCAATGATTTCTGAGAATTTCATTTTCAAATCACGAGGATAAATAATGCAGATTTTGGTTTACATTTACATAGAGCGACATTTTTGTGAAATTCGAACCTAAGCTCAAAGAAATTTTCACTATCAAGTTGGATACGATCAGGTAACGTAACACTGAGTCATATTTGATTTTATTAGCAAGAAAAATTTCAAAGAGATTTTTGAACAGTTCTATGCTACACTGTGTCATTTAAATGATGTTTGACACGAATGATGTATCACTGAATCATCATTTGATTTTATTATAAAAAATACATTTTCCAGATTTTTATTTCAGTTATAAATTACAAATTATTGATTGCTATTCCAGTTGCATGCTTAGCTTATATTTTCGGTACATAATTATTTGTGGTTTGACTTGTTCTTTAGTAGCATTGCGAATTACAGGGACATACGAACATAAGTCAAGGTATTTTGCCCATTTTTGATTTACCATTCCATTGCAAACATAATGCCCTTCCGGTGCCTTTGGCTACTTTACGATTGAGCCTTCATTAATAAAACTAATAAGTGACGTTAAATTGTATTCTAGGTTGATGATAGTCGGTATGTCAGACAATTTCACTGATGTATCGGTGACAGCCTCACTATCTATACACACAATTTTCCCCAAAACACTTAAGGTTTTAGAGGGAATTTCCTGAACACATGCTTCAATATTCGATACGCTTAATTGCAGGTATCTTTCGTGGTTCAAAAAAATCATTAGATGGTTTTCTAGCTCTGTATTTAAACAGTTAGAACATTCAGAAGTTATTTCCAAGCTTGGAAATTTTTCAAAGATGTTCTAGCAAACATTGAATATTTCTGTCGTACAGTTAGAATTAAATCCAGAAATTTCAACCAAAATTTCTTTTCTAATTTCGTATACTTTCTTCGAGTTATAAAGAAATGATTGTAAAAAACATTCATCTTTAAATACAGATATGGCAATCGCCTGATAAACCTAATCTAATGCACATGTATTTTTGAAAAAGCTGCAAGTATTGAGTGCATTCCTTATTAATGGTACCTTAAAACTGTTTGCTTATTTTTTAAAAATAGTTTTAGGTAAAGCATAGTGTATTGGAGTTTTGGCTTAACGTCGTCATGGCAGTAATATTTTGTTCCGTATTGGTTAAATTTATAAAACTGTTTACAAAATTAAAATCGAAACTCTATGTAAATGTAAACTAAAGTTTGCATTATTTATCCTCGTGATTCGAAAATGAAATTCTCAGAAATCATTGATATAAGCAAGACCTAAATAGCCGTATTTGCCACTAGTCTCCTTAATCTTTAGGATTGGCTTCACTGAAATTAAGGTTGGGCCATATGTTCGAATTTCACAAAAATGTCGCTTTGCTGTGATTTGCATTTTTTTATTCATATCATAAGTAAATGGTTTTTTCCAGGATCATTCACTTATTCTCTAGCTAATCGAACATACCACTAGTGCTATTTATTTATAGTGTTGGTTCGATTAAGAATTTTGCGTTACAACAATTTCGATATTGTTTTTATAAATGTTTCGACGATTCTGTTTTAATCCTTTCACATAAAGAAATTATACACTCATACTGGGTCCCATTTGAAATGCGATATTTTAAAACGCGATTTTTCAAAACGCGATATTTCAAAACGCAATATTTCAAAACACGATATGGTACAAAACGCGATGTGGTACAAAACGCGATATTTCAAAACGTGATATTTTTTATCATTAAATCGAATTACTGATATTGAATAAAAGTGTTCGTGTCCAATATACAAAGGGTAATTTATTAAAGATTAGACGAAAATTTTCAAAGTGTCCAAGTTACAATATAAAGAGGCTGTGAATATACAGAATATTTTTACCATTTTTGTAAAAATAAAAATAAGAAATTTCAAGGGACTGAATGAAAGTGTCCAAGATACAGAAATGCCCAACATTGAAGGTTTTAATAAAATTCAATTTTTCATCCAATTTGCACCTGGTATCAATTGACGGCCGACAATTTTAACTGCGTGGTTATACTTCCGAATAGGTTATCGGTATAAAATCGGTATACTAAGCTACTTTAGAATGCTGATTCCGAATATGGCCATGAAAATATCCAGAAACGATCCCAAGTAGCTCTCAATGATCGCAAGTGGCCCTAAATGCCCCAAATGATCTTAAAAGACAACCCAAACGCGAAAAAATATTTTCTTTTTTCGAAGCACAAATGCTTTTATGATTATTTTAAATCATTTTATACCTTAAGATTGAGGGCTACCGCCCCAAATCCCAACTTTTATACAAATAAAAAAATTTACTGTTATTTCAATTATTTTATTTCAATTTTTTTTATAATCCACATGGAGAGCATTTAATTTTAATTTAAAGGAATTTCAAAATCGATAGGAGTGGCAGTTTAGGATTGGGTTATATCGGGTCGGCTCAGGTCGCTTCGCATCGTACATTCTGGAAAAGGGAAAATTTAATTTCAGTTTATAAAAATTTTAAAATCGATAGAAGAGGGAGTTTAGGATCGGGTTATATTAGAAGGGTGAAGGGGAAATTAAATTTCAGTTTATAAGAATTTAAAAATCGATAGGAGTGGGAGTTTAGGATCGGGTTATATGAGGAAAGATTTATTTTCAGTTTAAAGAATTTAAAAACCAATATTAGCGGGAATATAGGATCGGGTTATATCAGGTGAGGGCTTTGCTCCCTAGTTAGAAAAAAAACTTCAGTTTATAGCAATTTCAAAATCGATAAAAGTGGGAGTATAGGATCGGGTTATATCAGGTGAGCACTTCGCCCCTTAGTTAGAAAGAAAAACTTCAACAGTTCGGGAGTACAGCAACGGATTATACCAGGCGGGTCACTGCGCTCCAGTCGCGTCGCTCCTTAGTTAGAAAAAATTTCTGTTTATAGGAATTTAAAAATCGATAAAAGCGGGAGTATAGGACCGGGTTATATCAGGCGAATCGCTGCGCTCCCATCGCTTCGTAATGTACATTCTGGAAAAGAAGAAATTTAATTTCAGTTTATATTAATTTAAAAACCGATATTAGCGGGAGTATAGGATCGGGTTATATCAGGTAAGCACTTCGCTCCTTAGTTAAAAAAAAAAAAAACTTCAGTTTATACGAATTTAAAAATCGATAGAAACGGGAGGACAGCCCGTTGTTATATCAAGCGGGTCGCTGCGTTCCAGTCGCTCCGCTCCGTAGAAAAAATTTCAGTTTATAGGAATTTAAAAATCGATAAAAGCGGGAGTATTGGACCGGGTGATATCAGGCGGGACATTGCGCTCCTGTCGCTTCGCAATGCACATTCTTCTGTACCATATCGCGTTTTGAAATATCGCGTTTTGAAAAATTGCGTTTTATACCATATCGCGTTTTGTACCATATCGCGTTTTGAAATATCGCGTTTTGTACCATATCGCGTTTTGTACCATATCGCGTTTTGAAATATCGTGTTTTGAAATATCGCGTTTTATACCATATCGCATTTTGTACCAGATCGCATTTTGAAATATCGCGTTTTGAAATATCGTGTTTTGTACCATATCGTGTTTTGTACCATATCGCGTTTTGAAATATCGCATTTTGAAGTATCGCGTTTTGTACCATTTCCCGTTTTGTCATATCTCACAAATTTTTATCACAAATTAATTTATATTTTTCTTAATTAAAGCTTTTAAATTTATAATATTTTTATATTTTACCGTTTCTTTAAGATTTGACAAAAAATTATAAAATTACTTTACTATTTTACTTAAAACTTCGGGCTGATATTTCGGGTCAACTTCAGCGACTTGTTCGAATTTGAGTGAGTATTTAAAATTTATACCCGTATGATAATAATAAAATTTGAGTGAAATTGTTTTAACGTTTTTTGTGAAATTTGAGTGATTCGTTTCATCATATTCCGAATAGCATTTTGTCAAATGTAATTGCACCGAAAATTCTATTTAGACTGAAATAATTCCCAAACTAATGGGATGATACTTGTGGGATTTTAGTACAATTTAATTAATGAAACATTATCTCAACTGACAAATAAACTTTCAAATTTACAGCTTCCAGTTTTAGATTCAAATTAATATTGAGTGAGTTGTATTGAAAAAATTAGAAAATTTGAGTGAAATCGTTTTCAATATTTGAGTGATGATCCATTTCTTTAATTCCTTATACCACATTCCGGTTAGTATGAAATGTAATTTGGACCCACCTAACTCTTAAATTCAATACCACTAGTTTTTTAATTGGTTTTCAGATCTTTCTTTACCCCGTCCAGTACAATTTAATTAATATTTTGAGCCAACGTTTTGAGAACAGCGTTTACAAATTAGCTACCTTTTGTGTAATTTTTGTTGTTGCAATTTTTTATAGTTTTAAAGTTAGCCAAGGATATAAACAATCCTTTATTTCCAACTTAATTTTTCAAAATACTTAAAATTTGAATTAAAATTGGAAAACAAAAGATAAAAGATATTCAAATATCGTAATTTTTAGAAAACTTTTAATATTTGATGTTTGATTTTATTTGAAATTTCCAATAATTTGCTAAATTTGAATAATAAATAGTGTATGAAAGTTTGAGTGGAATTTATTATTTATTTAAAATATTTTTTAAATTGATTTCCAGTTCTTTCTTTTTACTCTGCAAGTAATCAATTTAATCAGTATTTTAAATAAAAATACTGGGAAGTAAATTTTTTTATTTTTTTGATAAATTTGCACATTTGAGTTTAATTCAAATTTTTAAATATCTTAAGTATCCCCTTCCTAATTTTTGTGAATTAATTAAACATTTCTTATTTTTCTGCATCTTTTGTAGTTTGAGTGATTTTTTAAAAGTTTTAACAAATTTTTAGGAAAACTAAATATATTTTAGTTGTATATGATAACTTTTGAGTAGAGTTTGATGAACTCACGATAAAGAGTCGTGTGTTCGTTCATGAATATTTTATTCTAACGAATTATATTTTGAATTTGCATTGTTGATTGTGCCTTCTTCGGAATTATAAAGTAAGCCAATGATCTTACAAAATTTACACATTTATTTAAAAATTTGACTAAGTAGAGAAAATTGTTTTAGTGAATTTTGATTGGAAATAATAATTCCTAAAGTAAAGTGCTCAGTAACTTGTACAAAATTCGGAATTTAGAATATTGTTTGTACACAAGTTTGATATACTATAAGTTGCTATATCTAAAAAAAAGTTAAAATTTTGAGCTAAATAATGTCCGAAATTAAGTGGAATTTGAATGGTTCGTTTATGTATGTAATTTGTGTATTACGAGTGTGATTTAAAAATAAAAATTTTGACAATAACTGTAGAATTGGAATTTTACCAATATTTAAAAAGTTTTGTTCTTGCATTGCCCAAATATTTGCGTGGATTATAATTAATTTATACTGTTTGCCCAAAAATCAAAACATTTAAATTATTTTTAGCAAAAACTGTCAATTTTAGTGTAAAATTGACTAAATTCTCTTCAAAATTTAAGTGGGAATTGTATATTAAAAAAATAGAGATAGGTATTGTATATTTGGAGTGAAATTTGATCCACTTTAAAAGAAACAGTGCAGTCTAAAAATTTAGAATGAAATTTTCTCTGAGTGTGAAGTTTGTAACAATTAACAAAAATACGCATGTATTGGAAATCACACTGTTAATATATTATTTCTTATAAGAATTTTGAGTGAAAAGTTAAATTTCATGAAATTTAAAAATAGAATAATATTTATTAAATTAATCATTCTAATACTATTATCCGCATGTATAGATATGTTTTTTGTGGAAAACGCTCACATTGCTCAAACATATGTTTTTAAGTAAAACTATTATCGGCTCTTTTTGATTTTCAGTGTATCCAATTCTGTCTAATGACAAGACATCACAGAGACTACACCAAAAATCAATCATATATAAGTTGTTTTTTGAGGCCTCACTCTTCAAACGGCGGGGAATAATATCACAATGGACTAACAAAATATTTTTTTTTAACTAAAACAGTTATCAGATTTTTTATTTTTGAGTGAATCTCATAGCCAAAACAAGACATCGTGGAAACTGGGATTCGTGGATGTAGATTGGCTCAGTACATTTTTTTGAGCAAACTTCTCATTGACTCCTTATGACTTTCATGGACTCCTTTTGATTTTGTGAGTTAGAGTGAGTTTAATTTAAATTGGAATATTGATCAGACACACGTTAAAAAAATAGAATCTCGAGTAACATTATTAAATGACAGTGATTATTATGAAAAAATGGCATTGTCTAAAATACTTTAAAATTTGAGTGTTATTTGATATACATATATTTTAATTTTTGAAGTATTATTTTTAGTTAAGTAAATTTGTGATATCTATAAGAATCAGCTTCATTTTAAAAAAATGTCAAATCAGATGAAATTATAAACCGTCTATTTTTAAAATTTTGAGTGTAATTTTAAAATATGATGACAAAGTAAAAATTTCTTTTCAAATTTGTCCAATGAGAACTAAAACATTGTTAATTCATAAAAATCGACCCGTCCTCCCAGCAAGTGCAATTTCAATCAAATTGTTTAACTCACTGAAAAACCACTCAAACGAAAATTGAATTTTCTGGACTAAAATTTTAAAATTATTTCCACAAATCCGATTCCTGGCAACTATTTCGCTAATCCTAAACCAATTAATTAATTTCCGCATACGCACATTGTACATTAATTCCCAACCAATGATTATTTTTTTACGTAAAGACGATAGTTTTCTTCTTTTTTATGTGTACAGAATAAAAATAATAAAAAAAAACAAAAAAACGGTAAATTGTGTACATATAAAGAGATAAAAATAGAAATTAAAAACTATTTCAATTACAATTTTATGTTTGTTGTGTTCAAATCCGACAACAACAATCGAACGAAATATAGTTACTCAAAAGATTGAGTAAAAGTTTTTTATTTCATTGTAGATTTTATTTATTTTTAGAGAGAGATTTTCTTCATCGATTTTTTATACATTTTAGTTTTCTTTTTGGATTCGTGTGGTTATTTATAGTGTATAATTGTACATGGTATATATAATGTCGTAATATTGTATATCTATACATTAAAAAGTATTTATTTGATGATATCGATAAAATTATCATCGGAAATTTGTTTGTAGGTCAAAGAGGCGCGCTCGACCGAGATTATTAAATCTTCAATGTCATCGCCATTGAAATCTAGAAATTCTTCTTCGGCTATGATTACAGTGGTGTTTAAATTACTACATAATAATTAAGTTGTGTTACATTTTCAAGGTAATGACACCAACAATAAATTGAAGAAGAACTATTATAAGGTGATTGATGTACTCGTGATATTACTTTAAATTTGTGTATATGTATGTACATATATGGAACTTCTTAATTACTTACTTATAGTACGTTCGTGTGTAATAAAATAATATTTCTTAAGATTTGTAATTTTTATTTAAGATAGTCAATGTCAATGAACAAGACTATAAATTTTATTTAGTTTTGCTTTAATAAACTTCACGTTTTTGTTGTTGTATTCTCGTTGTACGTTATATAAACTTGATTTTATTGCAAAATTGTAAAATATTTTTTTTTTGTATGCACATATTATATTATACAAGTACGGTGAAGGAACTATTTATAACGCATAAATTAATCATTTTCATAACGAAAATTTCTTAGCAATTTCAATATTAGATACAGTCTCCGTAATTTGAATCATATTTTTTAGTTTCAATTCGGCTCAAATTTGAAGAAATGCTTAACATTAAATTATTTATTTGTAATGCCGATCGCACTTAAGTAACACAGATGCCATAGAACAGCGAAAATTCAGAAATGGATTAGCCATACATTTCTTCTAAAGAAATCGTTTCAGCAGGCGCCGCTTTGAATTTTTGTAAATATCTAATTCGTTTTATAACGCAAAATACATTAAATTAAAATTTTTGCCGAATTACGGAATAATTATTTGGTACAAATTAATCCGCCTCAAATAACAACTCCCTTCATAAATATCTTCCACCGCATAACAAAATAACATATAGTTTTGTATTATTAAAATATCTTTTCGTGTTCATTGGGATGTAAACTAGCATTACAGATTAAAAATAGAGTTAAAATCTCACAAACAAACTGTAATATTATAGTCATATGATATAATAAACATGTTAAACTTTAATCGAATAAACACGAAAAAAATTTAACAACAAAAAATTACGATGGCGTGTTCAAAGTGTTTGTATTATTGGTAAATTCCGGTAAGATCTCAATTTAGCGGCCTAGATAATTCTATAAGGTCGTTTAAAAATCTGTAAAATTTTAGAATATTAAACGCCCTTTGATATTAATATGTTTACTCAAAGTTGGAAAATATAAACACGGAAAATCTCCTTAATGAGTTAGTTCTTGATGAGCATTAAGCGAAAACGTGTATTAAGTCGGCATATTATGGCAAAATTTGCCGGCCTATGAAGAATCTACGCTGCACAAAAAACACTAAGCCAAGAAAAAAAAAATCCAGTCCAACTTCTTCAAACACAATACAATCAGCCCTCTTATAACGGGATTAATTCGTACCGCGTTATACCGTGTTATAAGAAACTGGGGTTATCGCAATTTTTGCCTCGCGTTAATTGGAAACCGCCTTATAAAAATACCGCGGTAGGTGGGGGAGAGTAGGGAGGGAGTTGTCGCAATTTTTGCTTTGCGTTAAATGCAAACCGCATTATCAGAACCCCGCGTTATAGGAGGGTTTACTGTAATAGCAAGAAAAACATAGAACTACTTTAAGACTACTTTGCAGTTTATTATTTCTTAATTATAGTGTAGGTTTGGGCGCTATCAATGTGATTTTAGTCGCAACCACTGCAACTCAACTTTCAACACCTTAACGTAGCGGTAGCCACTGACTTCGATTAACTCCGGTAGGAATATCTATCTCAAGTATTTTTCGAACTCTCTCAAAAATGTTTCACGTATCCTTTTAGGCAAAAAATATAAACAAAACAATTAATTTCTTCAGAAATACGTTTTGAATTTTTCAAAAAAATAAATTTTTCTCTACTTTGTGGATGCATCTAAGTAGATTGTAATAATTTAAAAAAAAGAAGATTTTTTGTAAGACTTTTGGAGCAAACTCTTACTATTCTTCCCCAAATCAAGACTCATATCAGTCTCGTTCGACGCAAAACCGTTTGAGCCGACTAAAATTAAGAAAAAGGATCCTGACCGACCCACGGCTTAAACGAATGTTACCGAAATTAGGAGTTAGGACTAATGTTTTCTGATAATCGAGAACTCATCAATCATAATCATATTGCAATTGGGTTTTGGAACTCAGAAGCATCTCTTACCAATTATTATCAAAATTGTTAACTGATAAATAAATTTTTCGCGCTGATCTGGAGGGCTCCGTAAGAAAATTTCCCCAGGACACATCTCAATCGCATGCTTTTGATAATTTTTATCAAAATCGTTCGAGCTGCAAAGTGTTTTAAAAAAAATCGGACCGACTCGAGGACCCCCAAACGAACTTGTCCTGAAAACGAGTAAAACATTTTTCCCGAAAGATTCGTTTTCCCTTCTCAATAAGTTGAAGAAATTACTTTTTGAAATTTTTCTTGAATATATTTAAATCTTCTCATTTGCTAACGTCTCTGGTCTCTCTGATTAAAGCGAATATGGTAGGGATATTCGTATACTTTATAAAAAAATTCGGATCAACAAGAAATAATCGTCAAGTCTGAGGTCCTTCCATTTTTGATCAGATGATATCATTTTTGGCCGTTGCTTGAAAAATTTTATATTACGACCATTT
Source organism: Nephrotoma appendiculata (assembly GCA_947310385.1). NCBI lineage: Eukaryota > Metazoa > Arthropoda > Insecta > Diptera > Tipulidae > Nephrotoma > Nephrotoma appendiculata. The sequence continues at coordinate 55,946,371 of OX371223.1, forward strand.
TATTTTAAATGGTTCTAGTCCCAATTGACTAAAAAAATAAACCAGCTTCGGCCGGCGAACCCCTTAAATTAATTTTTCCGAAAATCAGATGCATTTAAATCGCTTTCTGGTACTCGGAAACCTTTTTTCGTCAATTTTTATAACAATCGGTCTAACGAAGAAAAATAATAAAAAACATAGCACCCGACCCTCACAGACTGATAACATTTTCCCGAAATTAGCTCTCATCGCAAATGCTTCTTAGCACTTGAGAAACCCCTTATTTAAACATATCTAGGTGGAAAACGTTATAAAAAGAGATGTTGGCCTCAACAGTAGAACTCCATATAAACGAATAATGGCAGAAGCAGCACTCATTGCAAGCGCTTCTTGGTAACGGAAAACTTCTCTCAGTAATTTTTATCAACTTTTGGTCGTTTCTAAATTCATTCTTTCACAAACCATTTTTTTCTCTCTAACTCTCTCTCCTCGCTAACGCTCTTTTCGTTGATCTCCTTTCTTCTCGGTCCAACCTTTCTTCCAAATGATAACCTACAGTTGGAAGTTGCTATGCTGCTGATTTTTTACGATAAATGTTTTGTCATTAAACTTTTTTTAGCCTTTGGCCAATCAACACAATTTCATTTACTTCTGGCTTATACAGCTTAAATTATTTTCTTATCGAATGTCTGATGTTATTTCAAGGTGATTAGAAATGATCTTCTCTAGTGCAATTCTACAAAGAGATCCTGATGTTGTTAGTTTACCTTTATATAGAGATACGAGTTTCTCTAGTATTCCAGGATATGAGAAGTTCTTGCGATTAATGCTTCCATATCCCAATACTTTCTCAAAATCATTCTCACTGTAAAGCATTGATCAGTGGTTGGTAGGATAGGACGGGTGGAGCGAAAGTCACTCTAATAATTTCTAATAATTGTTTCGGCGAGCTAGGTGGATCTAGCGAGTACAACATATGCAAATACCTTGTAGGCAGCGTTTAACGGGGCAATGCCGCGGAAATAAGCGGATGGATGAACGTGATCTTAAAATATTTTGATAGTTGTGCCTGATCCAAAACAGCAACGATTAGAGCGATGAATAATATGGTTCCAATTTCGTGCTGTTTCAAAATAAAATGTTATATTTTAGTATTTTTATACATTTTATTTGTGAAATACTGATAAAAAGATGTCCGTTCAAAATGTTAAAAACGATATGCCACTTGATCGTATCAGAATGAGAAAAATTAAACTGTGATCAGCACTATAATGGTAATTTAGAGTACTAATATGGGTCGCCCAAATTTGTGACATTTTTCAAGATTTATTTATTGACATATCACACTTATATATTCTATAATAAATCAATAATTAGCTATCAGCGCTAGAACGGTGGAGTTAGCAACTGAAGCGGTAATAACCAAAATTTTGTTTCTTCCAAGACTTTTCAAATGGTGTGTGCTACATTGATTATATGGGAATTAGAAAAAATTGTGCCCGCTTCCAGCGCTACAACGGTAGTTTTGAATACTATGGTGCTTCAAAAAATTTACAGCATTCTTTTTGATTTTTCCAAGGCCAACAAATAATAAACCACATGACCCACCACAATGGTAGTTTTGAGTACTAAGGTTTTCATAAAAATTTACGGAATTCTTCAAGACATTTTCAATGATATTATGGCAACTATATATTCTGTAATAAACGAAAAGATAGCTATTAGTGCCAAAACAGTGGATTTATGTACTAAACTTGTAAATAAATTGTTGTCTGATCCAAGACGTTTCAAATGATATACTACGCCAGTATATGTGAAAAATATAATACAAATACATGGTATTGGATGGTATTTTGGATTATTTTCTATGGCAGAGGTATCCGACCCCTTGAAGTAGAAATCCCAAAAGCTTTACAATTCTCCGATTTGAAAAAATAAAAGTAGATTGGCGAAAAAGGAATCGAATGGGATAAGCCGCTCTTGTCATAATACCAGTACAAACATCCAACCAGACTGACGGACAAACTTTTTTTTTTGTATTTTTGGGATCAGCAACCTTCAAAACGTCGAGAAAAGTGGCTTCGGATCAAAGTCATTTTTCGAAGTAAAAAAGTTTGTCCGTCCGTCTGGACATGCGGTTTGATTTTTTTCGCCAATCTTCTTTTATTTTTAATACAGAAAATTGAAAAGCCTTTTGGTTATCCACCTCAAGGGGGTCGGGTACCTGCTTCATAGAAAATCATTCAAAAAAGTTACCCAATTCTACGATATTGCTTTACATTTTTCTATATACTCGTGTAGTATACCCTTTTAAAGGTCTTCGGTCAGGTAACAATCAATTTCGATACAACTTTAGTTCATAATTCGACCGTTTTGGCGCTGATAGTTAATTTTTCGTTTTATGCAGAACTATCGTAGTGGAATTGGAAGCAAACAAAGCAACGATTTTGAAATCAGCCCTTCATTTCACAAATCCACCTTTTCGGCGCTGGTAGTTAGTTTTTTAATTATCATATAATGAATATGAGTGTGACATGCCAATGAAAATCTTTTGAAGAATGTCGAAAATTTCGCTGATACAGTTACATTTTTTTCGTTCTGATCTGATCATATGAACGAAATTTTTTTTACCACCAATTTATTTCACAAATTCAGCGTTTTAGCCCTGATCGCAAATTATTCCTTTGGTACAGAATATATATTTGTCGTATATCATTGAAAAGTCTTGAAGAATGTCATAAAGTGAGTTGAAACACATTGATATTCGAAACTACCGTTGTGGTGCTGTAAGCAGTTACATTTAAGCTTATTCCAATTAAATCAAGTGACATATAAATCTTTCATGGTTGAAAGGTTTTGGAAAGCAACAATTTTATTACTAGCACTTTAATTCACAAATTTGCCGCTTGGCGCTGGTAACAAATGAATACTTGTATATAGAATATATTGTAATACTAAAATATAACATGATATTTTTAAAAATTAGGTTTAACCCTCGTCAGGCGTCATAGGTACAATTGTAGCTTTTCCCTTTTCCTACTACAATAACTTTCTACAAGTTTCGTCTAGATCATAAAGTCCTAGTTTAAGATAGAATTCATCATTCTCTTCGGATAGAGGGTCGAGTTATTTTGCACCAATAATAGGCGGCATAGGTACACTTGTTTCTATACATTTTATATGAAGCGAAAATGCATCAAAAAAATTGAAATTTACTTTTCTGTTAATTTTATTTTATTTTAAAAATGGTTTACTTGAGACGGGTAATCTGTAGGCCCCCACTGTAAATTTGACCTTGAAAACGGTATGAGTGGAAAAAGCTGAGCTCAAACGTTTTAGCCTCAATATGAAAATTACATGCTAATTCAATTGCTGAAAATTGGAAGTAAAGAAGGCTCCTTTCACTAAGATTAGATATTATTATTACCCATAGGCGGGCTCCCGGCGGCCGGTTTATGGTCAAAATTCACAAACTCAAGTTTCATTTAATTGACCACTCTGGCAGTTTATTCGTCAAATCTGGTCCACAGCAACTTTTTTTCTGATTCCTAGTCCCTTGTCAAAATTAGTTTGAGACGAAATCTTAAGTTGTACTCGTTAACAGTCAGACGAGGGTTCACAATATCTATCACAAATCAGAAAATTTATCTGAGTCGTTTCGCAAAAAAATTTTTAATTGAAATTTTCAATTTTCATTTTATGCCAATTTTCCAGATTGGTGGTTTTTCTTCATATATTTACATACATTTCTTACCAATTTTTAAGGAAATCAGAACTGTTTTGTTTTTTCGATTCGTTTATCATGAAAAACTGTTAAAACTAGTCTGATTTTCAAAATCATTGATGATTGCACATTTTACCAGGGTTGCAAAAAAAACTGTTTTTTTTTAATTTAAAACAAAAAACACGTTTTATTTGTTTAAAATATGTTTTTTTTGTTTAAAACATGTTTAAAACAAACCAAAAAAAAAATATGTTTAAAACATGTTTTAAACGTTGTTTTAAACATATTTTCATTACGAATTAAGTTAACTTTTTGTCGATTTTCTTGTAATTTCTCGATACAAAATAAAAGAGAACTAAATGAACGTTCAAAATACAAGCTCAGGTCTAAGTATGAAGCACGTTTACCCAAAGCCAACGTAACGCTACGTCGACGGTTTAAAAAAAATCGGTCTCTCTTTATCGATTGAAGTAGCAGCACGATCATTTTCTTCGTAAGTTGCCTTAGACGTGGATTTTTTTTTCTCTTCTATTTTAATATGCTCAATTTTCAACAAATAAACTCGATCATTTATTTGTGTTGCTGTATTAAAAAATAGTAAAAGAGAACTTGTCGACATAAAGTGACGTCATTAGCAAAAGACCAATGTTCACTGTCCCATAGTGGAAGATGGCTCTGGTTACATAATTATACAAATTAATAAAATACTAATACAATATACAAGAAACTCTCCAAAAAGACGATTAATTCGTTCCGTGTTCTTTAAAACCGTGTTGTTCGAGACTACAAAAAATAAAATAAAAAGACATTACGTTTTATTGTTTATTTTTTGTTATGACAAACAAAAAATAAAATAGAATAAAGAAAATCGTGTTTGAAACCGTGTAGTTTGAGAAAATGGGTATCCATGTTCTTCGAAACCGTGTTCTTCGAATGCCACGTTCTTGGAGGATTGCCTGTAATTTGTATTTCTTTATGTATGTAGTTATTTATATAGTATCAAGATCTGTATAAATCAATTTTGAATTAAATCGTTTTTCTCTATTTTCGTTTGTTTTACAGAATTCGTCGATCCTTTTTATTTTACATAACTGTTCTTAAATCGTTTAATACAATTTTGGGGAAGTCCTTTCTACCAATCGGTTTTATCTTTTTTTGTAATCCAATTTTTAGCTTATTGGTTATCTTGATCCTGAACGGTGTTGATTATCATTTAAAAATAATAACTCGTCCCACAAAAACATTCTTTATGTATGTATTTGGCATTACTTCACTGAAATCGAAACATTTAGTTCTAATACTTGTGTGCCTGATGTCGATTTTTTTGTCTGAATTTCCGATTAACTAAATTGATGGTTTGTTCATACCAGTATTGATAGATGTCTCTGTAAGGTTCATAACCAAAATATGCCTGAAATTTAGTTCTAAACTTAAAACTTAGTTTGGATATTTTGTCAATTCTAGATTATAAATGCTTTAGAAATTAATAAATCTTAATTTATTTAGCAAATTTTAATTAAAAAACACCAGACTAGATTTGTGTAGTGCCTCCGAACGAGTGGTTTGAAGTAATAATCAATTTGGTTGACCACAAATTGGGACAAGACAATCGGTGTCAGGCATACAGTATAAACGAAATGCAAAAATTGTAAAAAGGAACTAGCTGGTGTCTTGTTCTTGAAACAGTGGAAGTTTCGCCAATCGGAATATGGTTTGTTTCGGAATTCTCTATATTATTTGATTTTTTCACCGGGTGCTCTGATTATTTTTTAAATTTTCTCTGTATATATTTCTAAATTTTTGCCACTAATAAGGAAAAAATTCCCACTGCGGCGTGAAGTATTCGAATAATGCAGAGAATTCTAAAGCAAATCGTGTTCCGATTGAGAAATGTCCACTGAAATGTGGGGCTCCTGGTTTAGTGGTTAGAATGAAAGAGAACCTGAAAAAATGCACGCAATTAAGCACCCTTGTGGATGAGTTGAAGATCTAGATACCGACCATAACGCATCAATTAAGGATATTACATATATTGTAAATTAACCAAATTATTTTGTAAATATGATTTATGCAGCGAAATTGCTAAGCGAAATTATTGTTTCTCTGAAGAAACTCAAAAAATACTACATTAGAAACAATAAATAAACGAATTAATTGAAATTCAGAAATGGTTTATACTATGGCAAGCGAGGCTTGAATGTAATCTTCAGATTGCCATTGTTTAAATATTATTTAACCAACATTTCAAATTTAATTAATCATAAAAGGCTGCCAAGTTAGTTACAGTATTTAAATCATTATCATCAAAACCAAATTGAAAACTGAAGCCATTTATATAAATGATACTAACTGAATCTAACTGATGAGTTTGGGTTTTGTGGCCAGTCAAATTTATTTAATTTTATTGTATAAGTATTTGAAGTAACAGATATTATATTTATAAGATTTACTAAAGTTAATTTAAATAAAAAAAATTTTTGTTTTTTTGTCTAATTAAAATCATGTTTTAAACACTTGTTTAAAATTAAATGTTTAAAACATACCGCTTAGTTTAAAACATGTTTAAAACATTCGTTTTAAACGTTTTGTTTAAAACATTGCAACCCTGCATTTTACGATCAATTTTCTTGGAGGAATTTTCGATGTTTCCCAATTTCCAGTGAATTTTTGTGGATTTGTCAATTTTCAGACCGAACTTCCAATTACCTCATGAGGTGTCAGCTCCTAGTACTTATTATTTGGCAATCCAGTGCGACAAATTACATATTTTGATAGATAAAATGTCGGTCATTTTTAGGTAAACAACGAAAATTGTTACAGTGTTGCAGAGAACAGTGTTGTGATTACAACAGGGCACTGCATATCATACAGTCAATGAAACAACCGGTTTATTAAGAAACAATTTAATGGACGATTAATTTCACGACGGGAGGATGTTAGTTGGCCACCAAGAACGTGTGCTCTACCATCATTAGATTATTTTTTGTGTGGAGCGATGTGAAAGATAAGGTTTATGAGAATAACCGACAATCAATCGAAGGTCTCAAAACAAATATCGAACGCGTCATTCATGAGTTAGAGTCCTAATTATCAAAATTTTCGACCAAATTATCAACCTCCGGAAACGAGCTCGTGCCAGATATTATTTTTTAACCATAAATGATCAAAAACCAAACAGATTGACACATCCTTTTTAAAAGCAATACAGATCCTTTTTCTTGTGAACTGTCGTTTTCGATAAACTGCCGTTATCGGTGAATTGTCGTTTTTTGATTAACTTTCTTTTTCAATTAATTGTTGTAGGGTATCAGCTAAGAATTGGCTTAGTTTAATTTAAACTGGTTAGTTTCAACAATTAAATTCAGAACTCATATTGGGGTCCACTTTATTCCACACAAATCTAGCTCTATCACAATAAGTTAAGAAATGGTCCACTTCCAATCAAATTGCGACTCACTTAGAACCTTAGAACTTTTATGAAAATCTGATTTCTATTATTGAAACCGAATTTTATTTCGATCGGTTGAAAAATGGATTACTTCCAATTAAATTTGCCGTTTTATAGAACTACATCTGGAAGTCATCATCCGAAATTTCGACACTTTTTAGCAATCGCTCGGTTCTGGCCAAAGGGGTCTCCAACATCCATTTAGTGTTGATGGTGTGAGTTCGGATATTGCTAATTTAGCATGATTGATCCAGTCATTAATCGAACAATTTTTTCACGCATCCATGACTTTTAATTTTACATCAGTCATTAATTGATCTAAAATATACCGAAATGTTTGCTTTAAATAATAAGTCTTAAAAGTTGCAATAATCTCTTGATCCAATGGTTGTATCAACGAAGTTGTATTGGACGGCGAAAAACAAAATTCGACATTTGGATACTCCATATTGGGATGACCTGGTGTGTTATCTATCTGTAACAAACAGAATTTTAAATTGGAGAAGTTTCAGTTGTAAAGTTTCAGTTGTCACCCAGGCTTTTCTATTAGCCGTCCAGTGGACTGGTAATGTGCTAAAATCTACGCCTTTCATTGACCGTGGTTTTAGAGCTCTATCCTTGGCGGCCTTAATTCCACTTGCAATTTTCTGGGATTTGGCTACGTATGTTCTGCTCGACATTCGATTCCAGAAAGGGACCGTTTCATCGGCATTCCATACCTGATCAGAAGTGTAGCCACCATTTTTAACTATTTTGGCCAATTTTGAAGGAGTTAGCTACCTCCTCATCTCCAGATGTTGTTTCACCCTTAATTTTTACATTATGAAGCGTGCGCTTTTGTAAAAAAAAACCGTCATCCAACCTGTACTTGCAGAAAATTCAAATTTTTTAACCCCAATTGTCATAGTCGTCTCACGTCATTTTAGATGAGTCACGTCACTCCATTTTTGGTATTATTATAGTTGTTTCTTACGCCTCTAGTCATTTTAATCGACAAATGTCACTTAAAATAACATTCGTGTCACATCAATTTTATAAGTGAGAAGAAGTGAATCGACTTCAACAATATCAATTTGGACGCGGCGTGACACGGCTCTAGTCACGTCACTTGAAAACGACTTCGACAATTGGTGTATATACTTATATCAAAACTAATATGGGATAATTAGAGAAATTCCCTGCAGTTGTGTCACAGATTTGACACGTAGATTTTACACATTCATCTAGAACTGTCGGTAATTCTATTATAAGAATGACTGACTGATGGCAGTGAACGAGGTTTAAATCATGTACAAAGATGTTTGATTTTGCTAAAAATGTTTTTTTTTAAATCGAGTAATAAATCGAATTGGTAATCAAATAAGATCGCGTAAAAAAGAGAAACAAAATGTTTTGTTGAATCGCGTAAAAAAGGTTCGCGTAAAAACAGAATTAGGGTATTTTAAATTCTCGGCTGAAATTGCATTGTAATTTTGGTATTGCCAGATGATTTTTCTGCTACCCTATTCCTGAATACGAATACGAATCGAAAATATACGAATTCATATATGTATATAAAGTTAGCCCAGGATTCATCCCGTAAAACGACGATGACACCACTAAACTATCACGACAGTTTTCCATCCCAGGATATTACTATCAGCCCAGAAATTTTACCATCCTAGAATATTTCATCCCTGTGGAACTATTCTGGCTTTCCCTGGGAATAGGGAATTGGGAAAAATATTTTCATAGCATTTTTGTCTAAATTGTATTTTTCTGGCTTACTGACGGAATAATTTTGGTGTAAATATTTTCGAAACAAAGATATTTTGGGAATTATTTTTCCCTATAAAAATTTTGTGGAACAAAAGTTTCCCAATTAACTTTGTTTTGAAATTTTTTGCACTAAACTTATTCCTTCAGTAGGCCAGAAAAATACAATTTAGACAAAAATGCTATGAAAATATTTTTCCCAATTCCCAGGGAAAGCCAGAATAGTGCCACAGGAAAAATTATAATGAGAGAAAACTATCATCCCAGAAAATAGAGTTAGGCGAGCTATCACTACAGCGAAAGTTCACCATCCGATCACTATCAGCCCGAAAATTACACCCATTCCGTAAAAACTATAGCAACCACATAATAAAGTACTAACATTATATTAATGGGACCACAGAAATCAAAGAATTTAATAAAAAAATTATTAAATAAAACGAACTAATTCTACATATCTCCTTAAACATCCCAATCTATAAAAGTGTCGGATTAAGACGAATGCTTTTTAGGTGTGGCATATTACCATGTTCATAAAGGATAAGTTTCACAAAACTAAAACTAAACTAACTGCTAAATCGATCCCACAGCCCGTTCTATAAAAGTGTCGGATTAGGACGAGTGTTTTTTAGATGCAGCACACTAACATCTTCATACAGGATAAGTTTCATGGAACTTCTATGCGTTCAAGCTGCGCAATTGAATTTTAAACTCTCAAAATTGTTAAGTTACTCAATATTTTAATACTCAATCGCTTTCACAGCCCGTTCTATAAATGTGTCGGATTAGGACGAGTGTTTTTTAGACGCGGCACACTAACATCTTCATACAGGATAAGTTTCATGGAACTTCTATGCGTCCAAGCTGCGCAATTAAATTTTAAATTCTCAAAATCATTAAATTACTCAATATTTTAATACTCAATCGCTTCCACAGCCCGTTCTATAAAAGTGTCGGATTAGGACGAGTATTGTTTAGATGCGGTACGTTAAAATCTTCAGACAGAATTAGTTTCATGGAACTTCTATGCGTCCAAGCTGCGCAATTAAATTTTAAATTCTCAAAACTATTAAATTACTCAATATTTTAATACTCAATCGCTTCCACAGCCCGTTCTATAAAAGTTTAGTTTTTTAAAAACTTATTTTGTATGAAGATGTTAGTGTGCCGCATCTAAAAAATACTCGTCCCAATCCGACACTTTTATAGAACGGGCTGTGAAAGCGATTGAGTATTAAAATATTGAGTAATTTAATAATTTTGAGAATTTAAAATTTAATTGCGCAGCTTGGACGCATAGAAGTTCTATGAAACTTTTTTCGAAAATAAATTTTTTATCAAATTTTTTATCAAAAACGCCGAATTTTTTTTTCAAAAACGCCACATCATACTATGGTTTTTAATCACATATTTGTTTGGTTTTGTCTTCAATTGAGCAAATTTTTTTTTTAATTTTTTTAAAAAGGGTTATTTAATTACGTCACTTAGTCCAACAAACTTTATTTTATTCAAATATTTCGGTTTATTTTAGACTTCTTTTGTTATGTCGTGATAGAATAATATATATAACATAATATCATGATAGTTTAGGTAGTATTACCTCAAGCGTATATTTGATTTTTATGGGATGAAAGTCTGGGATAACTTTTTTACGTAATTCATATGACTTGTATTCTTGAATACGAATACGTATAATTCTAATACGAATACGAAAATGGCTTTTCTAGGCAAGGGTATATACATTTTTGTACTAGCCACCTTTAAAAATATTTCTACGACCAGTAAACAACTTCGTCAAGGCCATAGAAATTAAATGAACGATATGACACACGGTAGTTTCTCATTCTGGTCACATTTAGCGAGAATAAAATCGCCACCTTATGACAGGTTTATTTTTTAAGGGCATTGCTATATACGATGTCTTGAATATATTGAACAACGCTCGTATTTTCATATTAAACTCGCTATACCACATACTGATTACTACGTCTTATTCGTATAACGAAAGTCGTGTAATCTATATACATATACGAGTACAGTGATTAGATAAAACGCAAAAAAATATAAGTATAACAAAATATATTACGGAAAAATAAAAATTAAATCTAGAAGGAAAAATTAGAAAGGGATTTTTTTTACCCTACACACATGTATGTATGTACTCGTATGTATATAATTTTCTTCTTTTTCCACTTCATATTCTTATTATTCTTTTTTATGTATACGATTATGATTTCATAACCTTTAACGAGTCCACAGTGTTAACGATAAAAATTTATAGGAAAATTGTAACTTTCAATTTAATCAAAATTACACACACACACAAACCACCAACCAGATGAAATTGATACGTCATTTAAGTCAGAAAACAAACATCAAACATAACCAACTCAAAATAATATTTAAAACTAAATTTCAATTAAATCTAATTTAAAGTCTATAATAATTTTTATGTTTTTCTTATTTTATTTTTTTATGTTTCGACGACCTAAATCAACTTTCTTTCCTTCTTAACAACTTGAAGAAATATAGAAAAAAAATCTTTATTTCTCGTTTGTTGTTGTTGTTGCTGTTATTTTAACAACCAAGGTTTTTTCTTTATACGTAGTATTAAGAAAAAGAAACAAATCGTATTTACATAAATTTAATAAAAAAATAATTTTTTATACTTTATACAACATAAAATCATAAATTTATTGGAATTGTTATTCATCTCTAATGATTAATTGAATGATAAATTTGAATGAATTTTTATATTTTACATAACGTAATTAGATTAGAATAACACATCTTGTGTGTGTGTGATTGACTGTACGGTGCCGAGTGATTTATTGCACGGCTTACAGGTAGTAGTTACACAGTGTTAGGTTGGTGGACAACAAAGCTTTGAAAATGTCTTCTTTGATCTCCCACCCTATGATCCACTTAGCTAGTAAAATAAAACCGTTCATCTAAATTAGACACCCCCAACGGAATTTTACAGAATTTCTTTTTATTTTGCTTCTTCGTTTTATTCATTCTTTAATAACTTCTTACCTCCGCACATTGGGTATTTATTATATATACGAGTATTTGTGAGATGAAAGCGAAAAAATTCAAAGTGAAAATAAAATGAAAAAGCATAAAAAAAAGAAAATCGATTTTTCAACATTTAGAAAATATTATTAGATTTTTGGTGCTGTTGTTGTACTCGTAGCATACATATATACATCCACAAAAAAAGGGGATAAAGCTCACCGTGGAACTGGAAATTCGAATGCACGCAGGGAATGGGTGATGGAGTTGCTAAAATTATAAAAAAATGTTTATGCTGTGATTACAAAACATCAGGACGTTATACCGATAAGCGAATGTGTGACTGTGGCATTTTTATCAATGTTCATGTCATTTTGTGCTTTTAAAGCGGTTTTCAATTTTCTTTTTGTTGTACACAATTCTCTGTCGTAATATACATATCTATAATGCTAATGATGACTAGAAGCAACCATAAAATTGAACTATAATATGACGTTAGGTGTTCAGATCGAACCTGTGTTCCGATTTGGTGACACACCTAGAATTTGTAGCGCGTTTATTAAACGTTATCAATCATATTTCAAATTGTAAAGTTTACCGTGATTTATAATGGGCACTCAGGTTCTCAAGGTTTTAGTACCATTGCATAATTTGAAGAAGCTACGTAGGTTCTAACTGGTATTCTTTGCAAACACCTAGAAGTATATGTTCTAGCACTATGTTCTAGCAATTCGACAAAACTTAAACCACTTATCAAACCAATCGCTATCATAATTCACGAGCCGCGCGATTTAACATTTCCAAACCAGTAAAATTTTCACGTCAAAAGATCATTACAGAAAAACATTTCAAGATACTATGGCAAAATATAGGATAACTGCAGCAATATATAATTAAAATTAAAACCAAATGATAAATTGAAGGTTAACTAAATTTCTTTTCGTTAAAATATTTCGGGTTCTCGTCATTCTTGACAAAGCATTGTATTTTTTCACTTAAAGCTAGGTTAATAAGTTAACATTAACAGTTAACATTTTACAGTTTATGACAGATATCTGAATCTGCCGCTCCTAATCATCACCGGTCTCCTTACCATTACATACGTTGCAAAAGAAAGAGAAGGACTGGCACCTTTGTGGAGACTATCGACAGTTAAACGAGTCCTATCCCCCACATACACGCAGTTTCTTGTTGAAACGAATTTTCTCGAAAATAGATTTGGCTAGGGCATATCAGCAAATTCCCATTGCTCGAGGATATTCACAAAACAGCGATAACTGCTTCTTTTGGGCTTTTTGATTTTACCCGAATGCCATACGGCCTTCGTAACTCAGCCCAGGCATTCCAGCGATTCCTTAACGAAGTGTTAAAAGGGCTGGACTTTGTATACTCTTATATCGACGATATTCTCGTTGCGAGCCGGTCCGAGATGGAACACAGTGAACATCTCTATAGTCAGTATTTAAACGTTTCTCCACATATGGAATTAATATTAAAGTTTCGAAATGTATTTTCGGCGTGAAGTTACTGGACTTCTTGAGCCACACAATTTCGAAAGATAGCATCCTCCGTCGAAAGGCCAAGTGGATATCATTTCAAATTTTCCAGAGCCAACATCTATCGTCGTTATGGTTCGTCGGGGTGGTCAACCATTACCACCGCTTTATACCGATTAGTCAAACTGGTATCGCCTATTCACAGGCATTTGGCCACTTTACTCAAGAAAGGCAAAAACAGAAGAAACATCTCTTGGCCCGAATATTGTACAGAATGTTTCGATAAGTTCAAGCGTTCTCTTGCCGCTGTCAGCCTATTGGCACACCCATTGAATGCAGTTGGAGCTGTCTTACAACAACGCAACAAAGGATGTTGTCAACTTTTAGCGTTTTGTTTTCAAAGAAGCTCTCCCCTGCGGAAATTAAATACTCTACTCAAACATTTTTGCCATTTTGTCGAAGGCCGAAATTTCTCTATATTAACCGACCATAAGAAAACCTTACAACAGCTATTGCGTCAAAGTCCGAACGTTGTTCCCGGTAATTACGACATCACGATTACATTGCCCTCAGTTCACTACCGATATTCATCACATGAAAGGTAAACACAATGTGGTGAGCGACTGTCTGTTTCGTTCTAGTGAAACACTTCCCATAGAACTCAGCGTCTTCTCGTTCGACACGAAGGAATTACTTGTACAGCAACAATGCGACGACGAATTGAAACGAACCCCGAAACAAGGGTAAACTTGCAACGGATCGGTTTACCAGACAAACAGCAAATTTGGTGTGACAGGTCTACAGGTAAATATCGACCCTACGTTCCTCTCAACTTGCGACAGATAATTTTCGACAGTCTACATGGCTTATCACATCCCGACATCAGTGCTACGCGAAAACTTATTGCTTCAAAATACTTCTGGGCAAGAATGAATACTTATACAAGGAATTGGGTGGAATCTTGAATTCCGTGCTAGAAGTCCAAAGTTCATCGCCACCGTAAATTCGAGCTACCAAGTGGCAGGCTTGAACACATCCACATGGACCTGGTTGTACCACTGCCCCAATCGAATGGCTATCATTATATTTTAACGATAATCGACCGATTTAACCGTTGGTCAGAAGCTTATCCAATCCGAGAAATAACCACAAACACTTTGAGTAAGATCTTTTACATAATCAGTATATCTGTAGATATGGTGTTACACTCTTCATCATGACAGATCAAGGAACACAATTTGAATCAACGTTGTTCACCGAGCTCACGTCGCTCCTAGATTCCCATCGCATTTGGACAACTGGTGGAACGGTTCCAAGTGCAACTAAAAGCCGCATTAACAGCTCGATGTAATACAACCCATTGAAGATCAGAAATTCCAATGTTCCTATAAGGTATTCGAACCTCTATCAAGGAAGATTTCAAGTACACACCAGCAGAGCTAGTATATGGTCAAAATATCAAAGTTTCCGGTGAATGCTTAACCAAAGATGAAAATTCGAAAACTAACATAGATACATCCGATTTCGTGAAGCAGCTGCGTACTACCATGAGAGCGTTAGTTCCTACGTACACAAGACATCCAACCGAACAGACAACGTCCATCCCAAAAATCTGGTAACCTGTTCACGTGTATTCGTGTGTACGTATGGATAGAGTCAGAGGTCCATTGTGTATACCCTACTCTGGACCGTATCCAGTGACACTACGGTTTTTGATCTAGGAGAAAAGTGATGTAGCGGCTCAAAAATCCTTTTCACTTTATGGTACTCCTCGTAGCAAAACTAGTTTTACACCGCGCCTCTTAATTATGAGGGATAGCTCGTTTTACTGAATAGAGACATTTCACCATTTATTCAAATTACGATTACAACAATCGTTCACACACCAAAGAATCATTTTGTGAACCAATTTTTATAATAATATTTTATGGTGATAGTTATAGTTTATATAAAACAAAAATTTAGTGAGTTTCATGAATTTAAATCGTTAAATCCAGGAAATACCGTTATAGAGTCAACCGATAATCCTGAATTAAAAGATCAATTCGGTTTAGTGCTAGTTATATGCGGTGAACTTGTGAACCATAAGCAAAATTTCCTTATTTTTCACGAAACAGTTTTGCTTGAATTTGGTGGATCACAGCAGGTAAATTCATTGTACTGTATTTTTATGTTAGATTCTTCATGTATTCTGGTTGTAAGTTTTTGTCTGGAATAACAAATTTTTTTTTTATTTTTTTATTTTTATTTAAATTATTACAACTGAATACAATTCATCTAGTAATTTTTCTTTCTTAGTTTAGTCACATGTGAATGAGAAGAGGCCCATTGGCCATATAGGTTATTTACTGAAGTAGTCTTTGCTCTGGTGTCCTTAATCCATTAAATCAATTGGTTTCGTTCTCTGCAATCGTCTTACTGCATGTGAAGTGTCCAACATACCACGAAGCTCTTCATTTACGTGTTGATAGATACGTTGTCCATGAATTACTGCAAATTTTTTTATTTCTTCTTGAACCGTCGGGATATTTAGGTCCCTATGAAGGTCATCATTCCTAATGTACCACGGAGCGTTAACTATACCACGTAGCACTTTGTTTTGAAAAGTTTGTATTATTTTGGTGTTGGTTTTCGTTGTACAGCCCCAGAGCTGTATTCCATAAGTCCATACAGGCTTTAGCACCTGTTGATACAATAGCAATTTATTTTCGGTTGACAATTCCGAACTTTTCCCGAGAAGCCAATACATTTTGCGATATTTGATATTAAGCTCATCTTTCTTCTTTTTAACGTGCTCTTTCCACCTGACCCTGGTATCTAAGGTCATCCCCAGATATTTAGCATTATTTGCATACGGAATCTGCAGACCGTTAATGATTACAGGTTTGTAGCTGACTTTTAGATTGGTGAAATTCATATGCGTGGATTTCGATTCATTGAGCCCGATACGCCACATTTTTGTCCATTTTATGATTTTGTCACATGCTTCTTGGAGTTTCGTTGTCGATTCCTCGATAGTGTCTCCTACTGAGAGAACTACAGTGTCATCAGCAAATGTTGCAATGGTAACATCGTTTAATTGAGGTAAATCTCTGATGTAGAGCAGGTAAAGAATAGGTCCCAAAACACTACCCTGCGGGACTCCTGCCGAAATCTTTTTTAGCTCGGAATATTCATCTTCATATTTCACCCTAAAGTGGCGATTCTCTGTTTCTGTATGATTTTAAAATCATATAATATTGTTTTGGTAAATCTCTATGTAGTTTGAAGAGTAAACCTCTGTGCCACATCTTATCGAAGGCCTGCGCCACATCTAAGAAGATACTAGAACAAACCTTTTTCCTATCTAATGTATTCTCAATGACATCTGTAAGCCTATGAACCTGCTCAATAGTTGAGTGTTTCTCTCTGAAACCAAACTGATATTCTGGGATAAAATTTCTTTGTTCTATGGTTCTTTTCAATCTTTTGAGCAACAGTCTCTCAAACAATTTCGCTAGTGTTGGTAGAAGTGAAATTGGCCGGTAGGATTTTCTATCATTCGGTGGCTTGCCCGGTTTTGGAATCATTATTACTTCTGCTACTTTCCACTGCATTGGCACATGCTTTTTCCTGAGAATCGCATTGATTATGTGCAGTAATTTACGGGTACCTTTTTCAGGCAGCTCCTTTACTATTTGCCCTGTTATCAGATCATAACCAGGGGCTTTCTTTACTTTTATGTTCTTAATTTCAGCTTTTAGTTCTTTTAATGTTACAGGCCTGATCTCTTCAAAATCAGTTATTCTGGGCGTATCAGCAGTGTTTTCGTCATTGGTCTGCTGACCTAGAGGTTGAAATGTTTCTTCAAGATGTTCAGCAAACAGGTCAGCTTTATCTTTCGCACTTCTAGCCCATTTCCCATCGTTTGTTTTGATTGGGGGGATCTGCATTTTTGGTCGTTTTAACCCTTTTGTTGCTTTCCAGAGGGAATAGTCGGTATCTTTAGTTGGAGCTAGGGAACAAAGGTATTTTCCAATGGTTTAATTTTTCACTTTTTTTATGAGTGCCTTAAGTTTGATGCACGAGTTGTTTAAGATGGTTTTATCTTGCGCGCCACGCGTAGCCTACCATTTCTTTCGGGCTTTTCGTTTTTCCTGCACTAGTTCTCTTACTTCTATTGGGTAAATAACGGAGTTTTCTTTCCTGGATGATAATTTGGGGGTGGATTCCCAAGCCGACCATTGTATCACATCAAGTAGCTTGTCAAGTTCTTCTTCTATTTCATTTTCACTTTTGATTGGCACTTGAAGTTCTATTTTTTCCTCTACCAACTGCCTAAACAGTTTCCAATTTGTTTTGTTGTTTGTGAGCTGTGGTGAATTGGTTTTTTCTATTACATTTAACTAACCGTCATAATAACAGGAGAATGATCAGATGTTAGACTTTCATCATTTTCTAAGAAGATGGAGCGTTCCGATATGCCTTTAGTGATGTAGAAATCTATTAGATCTGGGATTTTGTTAGGATCAGTTGGCCAGTACGTTGGTTTCCCTCCTGAGTAAAATTCACAGTTTGAGTATTGGCCAGGTGCAAGTAACTCTTTGCCTTTTGGAGAGGTTAATCTTGAACCCCAGAAGGTATTTTTTGCATTAAAGTCACCTCCAATAATGAAGTTACTTCCTAATTTCCGGAACAAGTTAATGTAGTCTTCTTTCTTTAGGTTATACCGGGGGGGGGGGGGGGGGGGGGGGGCAATATATCTCAGATATATTACAGGTGTTGTGATAACCAAATTTAACCGTCATGGTGGTTACTTGCATGGATTCTTTTTCTATTTTTAATTCTTCATGATGTTTGATATTATTCCTAATAAATATAGCTGGCCCTCCTCTTGCTCGTTCTGCGGGATGGGTGGTATGGTAACAAGTGTATCTCCCGATTGATACGCAGGAGCTGCTGCTAAGATGTGTTTCTGATATTAAGCATATATCAATTTTCTCGGTTTTTAAAAATAGTTCTAATTCTTCTAGGTGTTGTGTTAATCCATTTGCATTCCATATGGCTATTCTTAATGAGTAGTTTTGATGTCTGGTTTCTGCTCCGGGATTATGAATTGAACTATTTATTGCATACATTATTTATGTTTAACTATTTTGGAGCTTGGTATTTCCAGCAGATTAAGTCGATCCAGAATTAACTTATTTAGCTTATTCTGTTCCTCAAGGCTCTTTAAAATTGCTTGGACAGTGTTTTTGAAATTTTTAGTACCGTTGGTCTCATTTTCTTTCGAATTTGAAGCGGCCTGAGCATATGTGTAATTCTCCCTACGCATAGATGCTTCATTTCTTGCTCGATCCTTGTTTGGATGACTTAGAGGGGGTTTGCGTACCTGATCCCTCATTTTCTGTAGCTGCTTGGCAACCTCACATCCTCGGTAGCTTGCTGGATGTTGCCCATAACAATTTATACATTTTGCTGGTTCTTCTTTAGATAGTTTGCAAGTTTGTGTTGGGTGCTTTTCAGCACATTTCACACATCTTGGTTCGCACGCGCAATATCGTTGCGTATGGTTATAGCCTTGGCAGTTTTTACATTGTACTATTCTTGTACTGCCTCTTTTAACAGCTTCGATCTTTACTCGCATGTTGAGTATGCCAGTTATATTGTAAATTTTTTCTATTTGCTCGGATTTATCAAAGGTTAGCATGAACAGGGGAAGCCCTCTTTTTGAAACGGGTTCTAGTCGGTTCTCCCCGCTACGTCTCTCTTTTTTAATAATGTTCACGGCATCAAGGATTTTAAATCCTTTATTTTCTAGGTCCTCCATTATTGAATTAATTTCACAGGTTAGATGTAGTCCTCTTACCATGACCTTGATGGGACGATCGTTTTTATTTTCGTACGTGTACCACTGATATTTTTCCATATTCAGCTTCATTGACAAGTTTCTGTATGCGTTTGGATTTGAAGTGTTAATCTTCCATACATCATTGTTCAGAGCAGTAATTTTATACTCTTCTTCCGTAACATTACTCATTACACTTTGGATTTCTGAATAGTTGGTTACTCCTACTATAAAAATCGGTGGTGAGGCTTTTACCTTTGGCTGTGCTTCATTTTGTTGAGCTGGTTGCAGTTTGAGTGATTTTTCTACTTCTGATGTGGACTCAGCGTCATTTATTGGTGGAGGTGGTTTTTCTTTTGGTTTAGCTGCTTGTTGTTGTTCTAGAGCTTGTTGTTTATTGATGATTAATTGTTTTCTAGAAACCTCTTTTGAAGTTGATGGTATAGTTTCTGCCATTTCTGGTGAGTGTTGAGTTTTCCTTTTCTTACTTGGTCTTTTACTCCGTTTCAACATCCAATTTGTTTCTCTTTCTAATTCTTCTTCATCCGTATGGAATGGATTAATGTCATCATCGATTGTAGGGCTGGGTGTCTTCCCAAGTTCTGCACGTGTTTCAACTGCTTTTTTGAGTTCTTCATTCTCTTTCTTTAAAATTGTGAATTCTTCTTTCAATTTAGTTGTAAATTCCTTTATTTCTCTTAGTTGTTCACAGAGTTCGGCATTTTCCTTCTCGTACTGAAATATATTTTCAGTTGAAGATCTTGGTAAATTGGTACTTCGTCCAAATGGGTTAAACAATGATTGGCCCACCCCAGAATCTACTGAGCCTGCCTCCGAAGAGCATGGATTTGTCAGCGTATCTGCTGCTGTACCACCTGGGGTATTACTTCCCGTATTTGTTGTACTCATTGTTTGTTTTAGCCAATTTATACCACTGGCATTTGGTCCCCGGTAACACTTTGCTACTGCCGAAGCAGTACTTGCCCCCCGCGACGAGGACGCGGCTATCTTGGTGTTACCTGGTGTACACAGAGACAGCCGAAGCCCTCTGAATACCCTAGGCTGAGGGGCATCTTTCAAACATGAAAATAACAATAAGTTTTCAAATCTTAAAAACTAAGATAATTATGTAAATCTGCGGGAGCAGAATCTACTTTTGTTCAATAAGTAAACTTAATAATTTATTAATTTATGCTATTACAGCCATCGTTTTCTTCTTTAATCGCGAAGACGTAGGTATATCTTGTAGGTTTCGCGCCAGCAAATTCGGATGAGATACCAGTTTCCCTGCATAGCTGATCCGCATCTTTTTCAATTCATCTTTCACAGTTAGGATGCTAAGGTCCTTATGTATATTTTTGTTTTTTACGAACCAGGGTGCTCCTGTAATCATTCTCAGAATTTTTGACTGTGTTCGTTGGACAATGTCGATATTCGAATTTTAGGTGATTGCCATAATTGACAACCATACGACCAAATTGGTTTAATCATTGTATTATACAGAAGAAGTTTGTATTCTAGGTCAATAGTTGAATATTTCCCCATCAACCAATGCATTTTATCAATTCTTAGTTTGATATGGTCTCGTTTC
Source organism: Nephrotoma appendiculata (assembly GCA_947310385.1). Lineage (NCBI taxonomy): Eukaryota > Metazoa > Arthropoda > Insecta > Diptera > Tipulidae > Nephrotoma > Nephrotoma appendiculata. Next base: position 55,967,206 of record OX371223.1, read on the forward strand.
ATTTCAATATGTTTTCGCCAAGTTAACCGTCGATCAAGATGGACGCCTAGATATTTTGCTCCATTTGATTGAGGGATTGGTATTCCGATCATTATGACAGGCGGGCAAGTAAGCTTATTTAAAGTGAATGTTACGTGGGTCGATTTCTCTTCATTGTCCTTTATCTTCCATTTCTTTGGCCATATTTCGATATCATAAATATGTTGTTGCAGAATTTCAGACGCCGTTTTTGGATTTTTATGGCTACATACGATTGCCGTATCATCTGCGAAAGTAGACGTCAGAATTTGCGAAGACGTTAGTAGATCTGATGTGAAAATTAAATATAACGTTGGGCCAAGCACACTACCTTGTTGAGGTACTCCAGCCAGAATGTTTTTCTCGTTCGATTTAGAGGTGTTGTATTTGACATAATATCTGCGATTTGACAAATACAACTTCATAAGTTGGTAAATTTCTGGCAATTTAAGATTTATTTTATGAAGCAGACCCTCGTGCCAAACTTTATCGAATGCTTGGGCAACATCCAAGAATACGGCGGCGCAGTATTTTTTATCTTCGTATGCTGACCTTATTTCAGTAGCTACTCGGTGACCTTGCTCAATGGTTCCATGCTCGGATCTGAAACCAAATTGATGACTAGGGATGGTATTTCGTAGTTCCGGTTTAATATTTTCGATAATAGTTTTTTCGAATACTTTCGACACGATTGGTAGTAGGCTTATTGGTCTATATGACGAGACTTTGGTAGGATCCTTGCCAGGCTTCGGGATCATTTTTATAGTTGATAATTTTCAGCACTCATGTATGAATAACAAAATACGTGAACTATAAACCGCCAATTTTCGTGGATATATTGAACGGTAATGCAACAGAAACCCAATCGATTTTTTTCGGAAATTGTTGCGCTAATTCCGGAAAAAATACATGGTTGGAGCATTGGAATTAATTAAACTGATAGTGTTTCGTTTTCGGCTAGGATATGGAAGTGGAAAAACCACTTACTTTGGTAAAATTAGATGAAGCTGGCTCAAAATTTGTAGCCGATCCCACATTTTTAATAAAACAGTGGGGGTAATCGAGGGATGTCCTATCAAAACCCAGTGTCCTCTCGGTCAAAGAGACCCACCCATATAACAGGAAGTTGGATTATTCAATTCAAGTTACAATCGGTTTGCGATACACTCGTTGCCTGTTCAGATCGGCTAGTTTCCCGCTCGAATTATATTTTTATTGGGCGATGCAGGGTATAAATGTATGAAGTTGGCCATGTTATCACCGTTCAAAGAAGCAATTTAACCAAAGCTCAAACCCGCTTCAATTATGCTCTTTCCAAAGCTCGCATCACCGTCTGTGTTGAGGTGGTCTGTGCATGGTGTATAATGAATAATATCTGCCTATCTGCAGGAATTACGTTTCTTTCATCACAAGTGTATCACAAAACTATTTCATCATTATAAATATATGTCGCCGGCTAAAATATGTTTTTTATTCCAGGACAGGAAAATCTGCAATTGGAAATTTGTTTACTTAGTTGCGAATTTTACTAATTTTGATAATTTCGAGTACAACCTCTTTTTTGGGGGGTTTTCTTTGCATTTTTCATATGAGTGCTGTAAACTGTTAGTTCAGAATCGGAGCAAATGTCCATATAAATGGACGACCAAATACTGGTTACATATAGTAGGAGCTACTGAGCCAGATGTAAAAGATTCGGGCCCCTCGGTACCTGGTCCATCGAACATATAGGTAGGATTCATTCCGTGTTTGCCTTTAAGGAAGTCGCACTTTTTCGAAAAGCTTGTATTTTATGGGCAGCAACTCCTCGTCTTCAGTTGATATTCCCGATTTTAGTTGTATCATTCTTCATAATCAGAATTATTTTTACGTGTTCGTGTTGTGTGTCGTATTATTTTACGCATTAGAAGAAATATAATATTACATTTTTTTTTAATATTCTGCCACTTTTACGTAGAATTTTTAATGGATTTCTCTAATTTTGTTTCCTTGATAGCTTTGTGGATGCATTGTGCATTATTGTGCACTATTCTATTTTCCAGCCGTAACCTCATAAATATAGGATTTTTTGGAAAAAAAACCTTACAAATTCAGCCGAAACCATACCCTCTACAGCTACACTAACTACATCACAAGTAGCACGATGGATTGTGCATCATGGTGCACTACATAATTGTTCAGCCGGAACCTTATAGTTCCTCACAGAACCTGATAAAGTCAGTACCATATATCAGCCAAACCAACTATGGCACAAGTAGCACGATGCATTGTGCATCATTATGCACTGTATTATTTTTCATCCGGAACCTTATAATTCTACCCGGAACCTGTAAAAGCCAGCCAGAACCATACTACCGCCAAACCAACTATAGCATAAGAAGCACGATGTATTGTACATCATTGATCACTAGTTGTTTTCTCAGCCGGAACCTTGTAAATCAATCCGGAATCTAATAAAGCCAAACCAAAGCCTCTTCAGCCAAACTTACTATGGCACAAGTAGGACAATGGGTTGTACACTATATGTTTTTGCAGCCAAACTTTAATGCCATCCAGAAACATAAAAATCCAGTCGAAACAAAATGTTTACATAAATAGTGCAACCTATGGTTTTTCAGGAACGATCAAAACGTTATGCACTACAATGCCAACCCAACCAGAACCAGAAACACTAGCCGCAACCGTATGAAGTCGGTGTGAACCATTCGGAGCAATAAAGAGTAAGCATGGTTGACGGTCATTGTGAACTAGCCGGAACCTTATAAAATTTCAAGTGGTATTATTTGGACACATTATAATTCCCGATTCGCTAAAAGTGTTTATTAAATAAAAAGTTTAAATAACATTTAAAAAAGTCCGGAAATAACAGTTTATTTTCTAATAATTTATTAATAATATTTTATAACATATTTTATCGTTTAGAGAAGAAATTTGTTTAATTTGGGTTCTTGTACATAGAACAACATGTAGGCATGCATTTTTCGTGAAGTGTTGGTGTTGGTCTCGGCCTTTTGCAAATCGTCGTATGTGTTCCATATGCCACCGTTTCTGAGTGCATGTGCAGTGAAATGCTCATTTACACTTTCATACTCAATTACACCGCGCAAATTGAACAAATTACCTCCTAAATTCAGCGAGTTGATTATGTGGCTTATAGCCACCTTTTGCTGTTTTTCTAGTGGTTCTAAAGGCTCGAACTCTAACGTTACTACGCTATTATATACTTTATTTAGATTATGTGAGTTTCCACAGCTACAGTACGATTCCCGAATATTTATATTTATTGAGTTGCTCAGATTTCCCAAATCAAGTTTATTAATATCCATTGAAAGCAATCGCAATTTTCTTTCGAGTTTAGTTCCACATTTATCACAAATTCTTTCAATATTGACGCTGAAAGTAATATCATCGTTGAAAATGCATAGGTCTGCGAAAAATCCTCCAATTAATGATTTGCAATCAATGAAAGTGACTCGTTCGTTTGAGCTACAGTTGGCCTATTTTATAAAGCGTTCTCAGCAAAAAATTTCATTGGGCAATTTATTACGATTGTTATAAATCTCCGCAGGATAATTTACCAAAGTTTGTCGAGGAATTGTAAACATTTTCTAAAAATACGGCAAATCAGCTTTATTAGGTTCCGGATGGATTTATACGGTTCCGGCTGAGAAAACAATTAGTGATCAATGATGCACAATACATCGTGCTTCTTATGTTATAGTTGGTTTGGCGGTAGTATAGTTCTGGCTGGCTTTAACAGGTTCCGGGTGGAAATATAAGGTTCCGGCTGAACAATTATATACTGCACAATGATGCACAATGCATCGTGCTACTTGTGCCATAGTTAGTTTGGCTGTAGAGGGTATGGTTCCGGCTGAATTTGTAAGGGTTTTTTCCGGAAAATCATATATTTCTGAATTTATGAAGTTCCGGCTGAAAAATAGAATAGTGCACAATGATGCACAATGCATCGTGCTACCTGTGACATAGTTAGTTTGGCTGTAGAGGGTATGGTTCCGGCTGAATTTGTAAGGATTTTCTCGAAAAATCTTATATTTCTGGATTTATGAGGTTCCGGCTGAAAAATAGAATAGTGCACAATGATGCACAATGCATCATGCTACTAGTGCCGTAGTTGGATTTGCTGTTGTAGGGTTCTGGCTGTCTTTATATGGTTCCGGATGGAATTATAAGGTTCCGGCTGAAAAATCATTTAGTGCACAATGATGCACAATGCATCGTGCTATTTCTGATATAGTTAGTTTAGCTGTAGAAAGTATGGTTCCGGCTGAAATTGAAAGATTTTTTCCCGAGAAATCCTATATTTCTGGATTTATGAGGTTCCGGCTGAAAAATAGTATAGTGCACAATGATGCACAATGCATCGTGCTACTAGTGCGATAGTTGGTTTTGTTGTTGTAGGGTTCTGGCTGGCTTTATCTGGTTCCGGCTGAAAAAGAATTTAGTGCACAATGATGCACAATGCATCGTCCTACTAGTGGCACAGTTAGTTTTGCTGTTGTATGGTTCTGGCTGTCTTTGTCAGGTTTTGGCTGGAATTATAAGGTTCCGGCTAAAAAAGCATTTAGTGCACAATGATGCACAATGCATCGTGCTGCTTGTGCTACAGTTAGTTTAGCTGTAGAGGGTATGGTTCCGGCTGAAATTGTAAGGTTTTTTCTCGAAAAATCTTATATTTGTGAATTTGTAAGGTTCCGGCTGAAAAATTATGTAGTGAACAATGATGTGCAATGCATCGTGCTACTAGTGCCATAGTTAGTTTCACTGTTGTACGGTTCTAGCAGGCTTTATTATGTTCCGGCTGGAATTATAAGGTTCCGGCTGAAAAAGCATTTAGTGCACAATGATACCCAATCCATTGTGCTACTAGTGATGTGGTTAGTTTGACTGCATATTACCATACCATCATTCCGGCTGGAATTATAAGGTTCCACTGAAAAATCATATATTGCTGGATTTATAAGTTTCCGGCTGAAAAATTATATAGTGCACAATGATGCACAATACATCGTGCTACTTTTGCCATACTTAGTTTGGCTGTAGAGGGTATGGTTCCGGCTGAATTTGTAAGGTTATTTTCCTAAAAATCGTATATTTCTGGATTTGTGAAATTTCGGCTGAAAAATTATAGAGTGCACAATGATGCACAATACATCGTGATACTATTGCCATAGTTGGTTTTGCTGTTGTAGGGTTCTGGATGGCTTTATCAGGTTCTGGCTGGAGTTATAAGGTTCCGGCTGGAAAAGCATTTAGTGCATAATGATGCACACGGCATCGTGCTACTAGTGCCATCGTTGTTTGGTTCCGGCTGGCGTGACGGACCCAATTTTTTTACTGTGTAGTACCAGGGCGGTTACGTCTGAAAAGTTTGGTATGAACCGTCAATACCAATCTACCATGCCCGATAGCCGATGAGATGGTCTGAACGGTTTAGGTGGTGGATATTATTCTTGATTGCTTCTACCTTGGATGAATCCGTACGCAGTCTTCCCTCCCTTCCCGGAATTCCAAGTATCGAGTTTCGCGCAGAATAAAATGACTGTTTTCAACGTTTATTGCACGTCAAACCCCACCGAGATAATTTTATTTGGTGGGGGATCCATCAATCTGCACATGGTTTGGGGAGCGTTACACAACTCGGATTTGTCAAAAGGCGTCCTTTAAGTATATTCTGGTAGTATTTCGGGCTCCTTATGCAAAATCTTCCATAAAGATTTTTGATCAAGTCCTAGTTGTTGTGCACGATGACGAATCGATTCATTTGGATTCTCTTCAAAACTGAACCATTATTCTTAAATCAATAACCTCATCCGTTCGAAACTGATTGTTGTAAGTGAATAGATTTTCCCATAATGTTACTTTTCACGTAGGGTCGTGGATCATTAATTTCGGTCTCTGTAATTGTGGTTAGTGTACAATATCTCTCGAATGATTTACACTCTTTCCAGTAATCCTTATCTCATTTAAATAGTTGTTGAATCTTCTCCGAACGATATCTCCCAGAATTCGTAGCGTTTGGATTCATGTTTCCCAGAATTATGTTTTTTTTCAACCAGCTGGAAAACTTGTGTCCGATATAATTACAATTCCAGCAGGCCACAAAAACCTAACGATCAATACCGGTAACTTAATTGTTGTTCCAGTTCCTCCTCTGATTCATCCGTAAATTTGTCCTCATAACATGCCAATCGCGGAGAATGTCCTGCTCAGCCTGTTGAACCACTGAGTTTTGTTTGATGGGCCTATCAAAACCCGTAGTTTCCCACAATCTGTCTAAGTTATCGCAAAGTTTTCGTAAATTTTAGATTTGGTACTAATTCCATGTTGGCAGTAGCATTCTTTAGAGCTGGTAGTGGTTCCGGGAGATAACAGCCGCGGTTTTAATCTCTAGTACACAGTCATTCAACGACTCCTTAGTGAGTTGTTTACGGTAGCGAATGTACTTCCGCTTGCATTAATTGGTTCCACGTTATACGTTTAGTTTTCGTGGTATACACGTAAAACCAATTATTTTGAGGTATTGTGTCTTGTTTGGTATGTGCTTCGAATTTCATTAAATTCTTTGTTAATGGTTCAATGTGGTCAGAAAATCTTCTTTGACATTTGGGTTTATATCGTCTTGGTTCGAGTTACTTTCAATTCCTGAAGCTGCGTTATTTTGGTGAACTACTGCTGTGGTCGATGGTGTACTGGAATCTTTTCGTATTTTCTCCTTCGTCGAATCGGAAAACTCCTGAAAGGAGTTAGATACACTTTTTTTATTTTTTTTTATTTAATTTTAAAAAAAGGAAGTATTAATTGTCCAGTGGATTAAATGTCCTTTGAAGGTCAATTAATACCCCCTTTCATTCACGCACAGACCACCCATTCACACAATTACAGTATACCACCTGCACATTGCAAGCTCCATGTCAACCTGTAAACTGACATGGACGGTGGATCGGCGCTGAATTCTGCACTCCAACAGAGGGTCTTAGTTTTGTATTAACATTACCGATCGTAATCGATGAAGAAAATTCGCTTTACATCCAGCCTGTGATGGGATTCGAACCCAGTACCTCCCGGTCCAAGTGCCGAAGCTTTAACCACTGCACCACTTGTCTCGTAAACTCTTTTGCCTCTGTCTTTCAACCAGCAGTAAATTGTTCGTTTTTAACGATGACTTAACTTTATTAGACTTCAACGCCATCTTCTGTTGGAAGATTAGAATTAATTTGGCTTTAAACTCCGTGCTAATATGTGATAATTTAGGCTTAAGCTTTGAATTCTGCCTTTTATCTTTTTTCTTCACATCATATAATTTTTATTGGACGCCTGGTTGATTGGTTTGCAGTCAGTCCCGATACCTGATATTCTAATAGCAGTTCTTCTTTAGTCAAACTTTCGCTAATCAGTCTAAATTAGTTCACGTTGGAATTGTCATTAGAGTTTAATCAGAGCACTATAGCACTTTGATTTGGACTAGATCAGTACTAAATTATAACTGTTTTTTTTTTTTTTTTTTGGAAACACAACAATTAGTCCAACAGCTATCGCACAAGTACCTATTACGTATATAACATCTATCCAAAATGAAAAATATTCAATCAATATTCCGAACCAAATCGGAAAGCTAGCCCCTGTTTGCGCGGGGCTCTTTTGCTGTACAGGTTGCCTTCCATTTAAGCAGAAAACTGCTTCATTTTTATTTATCTGTCTTACTTCTTTTTTTATTTTTACTTCTGTTATTTTTACTTATCTATCTTTACTTATCTATGCTTTCTTTACTTTCAATATCGATCTTTGTAAATTTTGTGTTTGATTTAACTCAAAATTAATTAATTGTCCATTGTCGTTATTTTCAAGTTGCCGAAATTTAAGTTGTTTCGTAAAATATTTTGTGCTCAATACAGTACATAAAATATGTATTTTGATAAAAATTCTATTGGGTTGCTCAGAATAGCTCAATCTGTTTTATATGGCTACAATAATTAATAAATATCAATATAGATAAAAATATTACAGGGTCGATTATCATTTTTCTGCGGTTGCTAATACATTTTGACCTATTCATTATCATATATTTTCAAAGGACTTGAATAAATTGACCCCTCCATTCTGAACGTGTTGTACGTACACACTTTACAACACTTTTGTTTTTTGTTAACAAAAGGATTAAAGAGAAAAACGGTTAAGCATTTTATTTTCATTTATTGCAAATATTACGAAAAATATTCGCCTGCCTGTCTGCATAACCCCCACAACAACTATACATATTCAGTACAATACACAGCCCATAAACATATTTTGTATGCCCAAGGGAGGGTGTATTATAGTTTATTCAAATTTTGTTAATTATTTACAAATTCCTTATCTAAAGTAAACCATCTGAAACCTCCTTTATATACACACACATAAAGTGACAGCATACTTTCCAAACAAAACAAAGTAAAAATTTTCTAAAATTTAAAAAAAGGGTTCAAAATTAAACTATGCATTAGTTAACCATTTTATAGTAAACTGTATATAGATATATAGTTAACCAGTTTGATGATTGATAAATTTAACGCCCATCGTATACATGTTATCTTTTCCAAGATAAAGACAAATAGTTTATGATTTAAGTTGAAATTTGTTTAGTGACGTACTATAATATGGTACAGTTAAGAAATCTTTTCACGTGACATTTTGTTGGACGAGAAAAATAGTGATCAACAATATAACTTTTATTACAAAATTGTCACAACTTGACTTTGGGAACACACGATGATGTCGAGCAACTCTATACAAGAGACGGAATAAGGAAAATCCATATCAAAATAATTTATTTTTGTTTTGTGTTTCCGACAAGAACAGAATAAGGACAAAGATGAAGTTATAGATAGATAGAGCGATATATATTCACATAATAATGTATAAACGTTCACCGGGGATAATGAACATTTCTGAATATGTACGTACCATACCTATGTAAGATGTATAAAGAAAACGGGAAGAATCTATACAAGACGAAGAAAAAAAGGTCATTGACGGTGAGAGATTCTTTTATTATTTTTGTGTTATTTATTAAAATAAAAGGCTTCGTCTTTTATTTTTTATTTTTTGTAAGATTCATTTTCGAAATGTAACTATAGCTAGTATACTACTATTACCTAGTATATCCTTTTTATTGGTACGAAGCATATATACCGAAGATGTACAAGACTGTATGAAAACAGCTGTTCACTCCTTTTATGTGCTTTTTGTGTCTTGTTATTTTTTCTGGTGTAGTGGCATAATAGAGGAGGGTAGATATAGAAATAATTGATAAGCATAAAGATAACATGAAGGTGTTTATTGTTGTTGTTTCTGTTGTATGTTGGTTTTTAGCAAGGGATTTTTCGACTTTTATTGTAATTATGGAAAAGTGATTACTATTTTGTTTTTATATTTGGATTTTGGTTTTTTATTAGGCCGGAAATCCTCGGGTCGACCTCTATAATTTAACACTGTTGATTTTTTAAACAGGATATAATAAATCGTGCGGTGTTCGAGCTGATTTTCATAAAATCTAATTGATATTCTATTAGTCGTTTTGATTTGATAATTAATGTTTGAATAGAATTTAAATTATCATAATTTTACACGGTATCAGTAACCCCGTCTAAGTATTAGGGGATCGCAAAACAGTTAATGTGACTTTTATCCGAACTTCAAATATAAAATCAAAAATAATATCATTGATTTCTAAAAAATTCAATAGGCTTTTGTTACCTCGAAATTATTGTACGTACACAAAGAACGAATATTGCACTTACTGTGAATAAAGTGGAAGAAGTTGTGGTGACCCACTAAAGAGTGGAAAATGACACACACGGAAGCAACTTTGCGTCAGAATTTGGCCAAATAAATTATAGTATTGTTGTTGATTAGTATTGTGCTGTGTCATAGACATAAGAGTGATGGAGCCAAGGTGGAAAATACCATAGCCTTCTATAGTACTGGCCTGTGACAACATTCATTTTTTGCTAATGACGTCATTGTAAGTGGACAGCTAGAGGGCAGCATAAATAAAAGTAAAACAATACACCTTGCCTATGCATCAACTCGTGCATACCCGTGCATCAACCATTTAAAGATTCCAAGATCAAAAGCTAACATTTCAGTTGAAACATTGAATAATTCTAATGCTGGATTGTTAAAGCGGGTATCAAATTTAAAAATTGATGATCATAAGTCGTATTTAAATTTCTTTAAACCCTTAGCTGATCCCAACTTTAACATCCCGTCCCATATCGATATCTTATTTGGTTGCGAACACCTGTTTCAGGCATTGACTGGCGGTAAAGTAGCACATATGGAGAATACAACCGATTTGACTGGATTAGGGAAGGAAGCTTTAAATTGGCTGATCCACCCACCCTTATCAATGATCATTTAAATTCATTGCATATTCAGTTAAAGATCGAGTCGTTAGAATGGTCCAATATAGAGAACTTGCTCCAGAGGTTTTGGCAAGCTGAAGAATTACCCACCAAGCCAACCATGAATGTTGAGGAAATTAAGTCCGTGAACTTATTCAATGAAAATGTAACATATATATATATATATATATATATATATATATATATATATATATATATATATATATATATATATATATATATATATATTTATTTATTTATTTATTTATTTTTCTCAACCAAAAATCATACATCAACAGTTAACAATAAAAAAGTAACAAAACAGACAGGCTAAGAAATTAGGTTAACCTATGTCAGAGACAGTAGCGATTTACCTATTACAGTCATCAAAACAAATTAATTGTAATGTGGGGATATAAAATAATTCAATCATATCATTATAACTATTAAGTAAAAAATTAACAAAAATTAAAAAAGTACAAATTTAATTTAATATAAAAGCATTAAAATTTGAAAACATTCATATGCAATAAAAACTTATCTAGCAAACATAAATTCAACATCTCTATTATTCAGCAACCAAACCTTCACATGACTATTAAACTTATTGGTAGATATCATCAATCGTAAGTACAACGGCAAACGATTAAAAAATGTTGGCGCAGATACTAGATAAAAGTTACGAAATAATTCTGTAGCAAATCTAGGGATAGTAACTAAGCTTCGGTAGTTGCTGCGCACATTATAACAAGGTATTAATCTCAACAACCGTTGTCCACTTCTTGAATAAAATAATTTTAAAACTCTAAAAATGTAAAGGTGTTTAACTGGTAATATGTTGCATTCCAAAAAAATAGGCCAGGTATGATTTCGTCGACTCTTAAAAAACATGACACGTAAAATATTCTTTTGTAAAATGAAAAGAGGTCCCAAGGTACTCATATAACTCCCTCCCCAACATGGTAAACCATAGCTCAAGCGGGATTCAACGCAGGCATAATAAAAATTTTTCAATATTTGAGATGAACAAAATTTGTGTAATAAATAAATAGCTCTCAGAGCACAATTAAGTTGTTCCTTAATCTTCTGACAATGAATTTTCCAATTTAAATTAGTGTCAAGATTTAATCCTAAGTATTTATATGAATTCACTGTTTCAATTTTATTGCACGTGACACCACAATTACTTAAATCACAATTATCTATATGATAGAAAATCAATGGAATATAACTCCGATATGGATCACCAAGCAATTTAAAAAACATAACCTTACTTTTTTCACTTAGTAGCATGGAGTGGGCATCAAACCACAAACGTAAGACTTTCATGTCAGAATTAATCTTGCTTGTAACTGCATCTGAACTCAAATCACTATAACTTAGAGCTACATCATCAGCAAATGCAGTTATTTTACCATTTAAGTTTAACAAGAACAGGGAATTAATATCAATTAAAAATAACAGAGGTCCCAAAATAGAGCCCTGGGGTACTCCATATTCAATTCTGTGAGGAACACTGTAACAGTTACCCACTTTAACCATAAAGTTCCTGTTGCTTAAGTAAGAGCTGAACCATCTCAGCGAAACACCTCGAACACCAATCGACTGAAGTTTAAGCAATAGAAGTTTATGATCAACCATATCAAAAGCTCTTTTAATATCAATAAATACTGCAGCCACACATTTCTTATTATTTAGATTAATGTGAATGTCACTTAAAAATGTGTTAACAATGATTCAGTATTTTTCCCAGCTGTAAACCCGTGTTGATTATCATTTAATACTTTATGTTTTTTTAAAAATGACTCCACTCGGGATTTCATTGCTTTCTCCATAATTTTTAAAATTGTAGGCTGAAGAGCAATTGGACGGTAATTATCCATGATGTCTTTTTTTCCTTTCTTAAATACTGGAACAACAATTGCTGTTTTTAAAGAATCAGGAATAACACCAAAACTAAAACATTGATTAATAAAATTCACTAAAATGGGGGTAACGCAGTTAGCAGTAAGTTTAATCATATTAGAATTGAACCCTAAAACATCATAACTACTACTAAATTTTAAATTATTAATAATTGAAACAACTTCAAAATCCACCACAGGATGAATAAAAAAACTTTCCTTGACATAATCAAAAACACAACAGTTAAAAGAAGAAGATGACTTAAGATATGCTCTTAAATTATGAATAATGCGTGAGAAATATTTACCAAACCCATCAGCAATAGTTTTCGAGCCAGACAGAATTACCGAATCAACAGATATTACTTCAACAATCCTGTGGCCAGATCTATTCCCTAAAATGTCATTAACCAGAGACCAAGTCCTTTTACTATCACCATTACAGCTATTAAATTTAAAGCTATAGTAACTGTGCTTATTAGACACAACATTGTCATTAACTTTTCTGCAAAGTTTAACATAATATTAACGGAGTTTAACGTTTTCTGGATGTTTCTTACATTTTCTTTCAATTTTTTTCTTTTTACCCATTAAACATAATAAATTATCAGAAATCCATGGCTTAAGCTTAACCTTAGAACTGTGTTTAGTAACATTAATACAACAGGATTCAGCTATACGACTAAAAATTGAACTAAAATTAGTTAGAATTAATTCAGGATCGTTAATAAAAAGCCACGGTGAAAAGTCATATTCAGAGATATTAGCTATAAACTTTATTTTATCAAATTTTTTCCAAATTAAAGATTTATTTGAAGGCAATTTAGAACAAAGAGCAATGTCAATTTTAAGTAAATGGTGATCCGGATTATGAAAGTTATGCAGAGAAGCATTGCAATTGGTTAAGTTACTAACTCGAGCAAAACAGTGATCAATACAAGTTGCAGTACTACTAGTAATTCTAGTAGGTGAATTAATTAATGATTGAAATCAAAATGAAGACAGCATAAATAAATATTCATCACTCTGTGGAGGTAAATCCAAAATATCAATATTCATATCACCCACAATAATAATATTTTGATTATTAAACCTAGATAAAAATTCCGTAAAATCAGAAACGAAATTTGTAACTGAAATGGATTGCAACCTATAAACACAAACAAAAATATATGCCATGTTATTTAATGTCACCGATAATTTAATTATATCAGCCGAATTCAAAGATATCGATTCATACACACAATTCAAATGACAATCGTAAAACGCACATACACCACCAGCTCTATAATTGTTATTACAACAACCAACGGTATAGTAATCAGGAATTTTATAGAAGTCTAACTCATGATCATAAATCCAAATTTCAGTTAAAAAAATTATAGAAGGTAATTCATTAAAAGAAGCTATGTTAACAACAAGTTTATCGAAATTTTCACGCAAACTGCGAATATTTTGATGTAAAACTGAAAAATTAGAGATGTTGAAATTAGAAAAATTACAAATATTAGTATTAATGGATGAATTGGAATTATCTGTTTGAGAATTATATAAGTGACATTGAAAGGAACCAAATGAATCATTCATAATTACAAGTTAATATAAATTTGAAAATCTACTTATTATATAACTCAAGGTCACTTATTGTATCAACAGTATATATACTTCCCAGTTCATCCATTTTCAAACAAATTCGACCATTATTATACCAGACGCGATGGCACTTCTTTGATTTCATCATTTTCCAGGCCTCAGTGAAAATTTTTCGTTTTGCGGCACATAGACTATGGTTGACGTAAATAAGGTTACCAGGCGACAATCCAAGCTGGGCAGTAGAAAACTCTTTTCGTCCTTTTTTTGCTCGCATTATAATATCCTTAACCATTTTGCGAACAAACTTAACATGGATAATGTTCCTAGGTTTATACGATGTTGATGACGTCTTAACATTAAATATGGAATCGATGTCATTCTCGGCAACTTTAACGTTTAGACATTTATCCAACATATTTATAATTGCTGGTACCAATTCGGTTTCATTCATTTGCGGTAATCCTATAATATCAATGGCGTTGTTGTATTGATATTGTTCCACATTAGTCAGTCGGATCTGCATCTTACGGTTTTCGTTGCGAAGGTCATCGTTCTCTTTAGTTAAACAATCCATTTTTTGTAATAACTTTTCTTCAAGCACCGTGATTTTTTCATTCAATAAATTAAATTGATTTAAAAATTCTTGTTTCATTGATGAAATTTCATTACTAATATTAGGTGTTAGCTGGTTCAAATTTCTAGTGTTTGTACACAATTTTTGTTGGGGACTATTTATTGCCTCGTTCGGTTTATTATTTCTGCGTTTTTTTAAACAGTTATTGCAAAACCAAGGCTGTTTTTTTTTCAATCATAAAGTCTTAGTTGGCTTTATTTATATTTAAACAAGCACCATGGAATATTTGCGAGCACTCAACACATTTAATTTTATTGTCCTTGGCTCTATCCACTGTTAAATTGCATATACCACAAGACGCCATTATGTAAAATATTAAACTGCACAACAAAATTAGAAAATACTGGTTGCTATTATAAAAATTATTCAATATTTAGGTTCACTATTAAATTTATTATAATAATGATAATTTTAGTTATTCAGCTCACAAATTCTTAGAAAAAAAGCACATAATCACAAAACCATTATAACACAACGGTAGCAAATTGGTAACAGTTTATTGCATTATTGATTGAACAACATAATATTAGAAAATAATATCACATGGACATCACTGTTTGTATATTAAACAACTATTACATATATATTTATCACTTGAATCAATACTGAAGTAACAACTATGATATGAATATCAATAAAATATAATTTAAAAAAAAATAATAATTATAATTATTGAACAGCTATTAAAATCGTTGTTGACCCCACGACAGACAACGATCAACGATATATATATATATATATATATATATATAAACGTTTATCAATCTCGCTGCCATTCATCCAGCGCCCACCGAACCTTGGTGAAAGCTTTCCGCAAGCACTCCGAAGGTTTTATTTGCTAGAAAAAATTTTGATAGCGGATCCTGTGCTCAGAGAATCCTAAATACCCATTTTATGAATGAATATACCTAACGTTAGGGCTTATGGAAATTATTTCTGACCGAGAAATCGTGGAATATTCCAACCTATTATTTTATCCTCCACACCATCCAGTTGTCAAAACAGCCAGTAGCACTACAAAGGTCTGGGTATTCCGCAAGCATAGATTTGTTCTATCGGTTGACATCCTAAAGATGTTCCGCCAAATCCTTATCCAGCTTTGAAATCCAGCACTTCCGCCTGACTACAGTCACCTATGATACTAGTCCCGCACCGTTCCTGGCTACAAAGTCACTCCATTATCTTGCAGATAGACTTGCGAGCGAATATCCAATTGGCCCCGAGATCCTAAAACGGGACTTTTATATGGATGACCTGATGTCAGGTGGAAAAACGTTGAGAACAGCCTTACAGCTGCAACAGGAAATCATATGTTTGCTCAATCAAGGAGGTTTTAACCCACGTAAGTGGTCTGCAAATCACCCCGCCTTAGTAGATAACATTCCAATTGAAAACAGAGAACTATCCTCTTGGGAAATAACCGATGATTCCAAATCTGTTCTAGGCATAAAATATGACCCGACCCAAGATAATTTTTTCTTTCAACTATCTTTACCAATGACAATCAAATTTACAAAGCGATCATTTTTATCCGAGACCTCCCAAATTTTTGACCCTCTAGGCGTATTGTCACCGGTAACTATTTGTTTAAAAATTATGCTCCAAACATATACGCTCGTGTGGTAGAAGATTCGATAGTACATACCAACCTAATAGCAGCCAAAACTAAGGTGGCTTCCGTCAAGGTTGTCGCGATTCTACGTTTAGGACTAAATGCTGCGACCCTTCTAATTCGGCTTTTAGAATTAGTCCAAAAATCGTTATGGTTGTCAAGCCACCCTAAAATTTATCTGTATACAGATTCAACCATCACGCTTGATTGGTTTTCTAAACTTACCAATGTATGGAAAACATATATCGCATATATACCGCACGTCCAAAGAAAATCTAGCGGATTGCGCCACGAGGGGAATTTTGCCGAAAGAATTTTTTCAACACAAGTTTTGGTTTAATGGTCCCGAATTCTTGCTTGACCCAACCCTGAAACCTTCTGGTGAAATAAATAGAACTTCAATTACCTTTGGCCGAACGTGAAAAATCCAGTTGCCAGATTGCAGCAGCACAGATACGTGGATCCGTCGCTAGAAACTTGAAATTGGAACAGGAGGCGGACTTTGTAATATTTCGAGATATCAAGGAAAAGATATATATATTAATGAGATTAAATCCTGAAAAAAAATCAATACTACTTCCATTAAATTCTAATGTAATTTCATTTTTTCCATTTTTGGACGGCCATGGGCTAATGTGAGTCGGAGAAAGACTGAAGCACACAAATTTAGCATATGATACCAAGCATCCCGTTATATTGCCAGCAGATCATCCAATAGCTGAGCAAATCGTGAAAGAACTGCACATTAAGCACCTGCATAGTGGACCAAAGCTACTTATGAGCATCATCACCCAAAGATTGTTAATTCGTTGAGCAAGAAATGTAATAAGATGCGTAATTCATCAATGCGTCATTTGTTGACGACATCGGGCTGAGGCTCAGCAAACAGCTTATGGGTCAATTGCCACCTTGCCGAGTAACCCCCACCACTAGAGCATTCTTACAAACTGGCATCGATCTGGTTGGTTCATTCACCCTTAAAACACATCGCTTCCGAGGAAGTAAAACCTACAAGTCCTACATAGTCATCTTCGTCTGTATAGCAACAAAGGCCACAACCCAATATTTAGTCACGGAAATGAGCACCGACAGACAGTTTGGACTAAACGGGAACTAGCTGGATTTAAAAATTCCCCCTGCGGCTCCTACATTCGGTGAATTATGGGAAGCCACCGTCAAGGCAGACCGTACTCACCTACGAAGAGTACATTACTCTTATCAAACAAATAGAGGCCCTACTTAATTCCCGGCCTCTACAGGATCTTCATGATGGCGACTACAATCCCCTGACACACGGCCACTTTTTAATTGGCCAACCAATAACCCATATACCAGAACCAGACCTTACAATAAAAAAGCATAATCGGTTAAGCAGATGGCAATTGATACAGTCACTGTTACAAGGATTTTGGAACCGACGGTCATTGGAATGTCTAACGTCCTTGAATAAATTAAATAAATGGCACTCACCGAATCATCAGATAAAAACAGGAAATCTAGTGCTTCTGCGAGATCAACACCTACCCCCATCTAAATGGCTACTAGCACGAATCTACGACGTACGCTCTGGGAAGGATAACCTAGTTAGGGTTATTACGGTCAAACTTCCAAATGGCAAGCTCCTAAAACGATTGATAACAAAAATCAATCTTCTTCCAACTCTAACAAGTTAACCCCGGCGGTATATTCAACTAACACTAACAACAAGAATCATTTTCAATAATTCATTTATTTTTATTTTATAATTCATTTTATAATTCATTATAAATTCCCAATTTCATATTAATCAACTTACCTTAATAATATTAATTGTGTATCTACTAATAACTTGTTGTGTAGAAATTTGGCCATCTGCTTTATGCATAAAAAACCTAGAAACACTTAATGTTCAAAAACGTTTACTCAAATTTTGGCCGAGTGGGTCAAGACCACTGGAGTAATTACCGAGAGGTATGTGCTAGGTAGTAATGACAAGAGGGCAAGGGGTAATGATCATGGAGAAACTACCGGAGGAGGTAATGCCAGGAGAGCTGTGGCGATGATGGACCGATGTGAAGTTTTCAACATTTATCAAAAGTGTAGCTACACAAATTAACCCGTTGCCGCAAATGGCGGCTATAGCCGTCTTTCATATTTTAATTAATAAAAACAGGAACATCATTCGTACGAAGTGTTCTAATGCATTTATGTGTTAATTATTCAGTAATACATCGAAGATACAAAAGATGTATCATTCTAGATAACATATCAACTGTTTTTTGTCCTACCACTTTCGCTATAACCGTCATTTGTTCTGGGAAGAAAAAAAAAGTTATGAGCAAATAACGGCTAAAACCGGCGAGAGTTTTCATGGAAAAACTGTGACAAAATGTGATAATTTACACTTCCAAACATATAAATAACGCTCAATTTCATATGGCAATCTCAAACAATTGAAAACAAAAACGTGTGTTTCTGAGCACGGACGTCAATTTAAAAGTGTGCGGCAATGGGTTAACAAAAACGTTGATATACAATCAAAAAGTGTAGAATTGAATAAAAAAAAATATGGGAGGGTTGAATTTGTTATTTATCCCACCAAATCTAATATAATCTAATCCGCGGCATATCACTGCGATAATCGAGAAATTTTGGATGTTTAAGGGTCATTGATACTTAATTCTAGAAATGATACCACACAACTGAGTATAATGGCATTTCGGGAACACTCTCTACAATTTTTAGTGTCCCCGAAATGCCACTACCCTCAGATTTGCGGTGTCGTCATTAATGAATTAAGTGTTAATGACCCTTAACCATCCACAAGACCCGATTTAATTTTTTTACATTGTTATTTCCGTTCGCAGGTTGCAGTGATATACCGCGGATTAGATTAGATTAAATTTTGTGGGATAATTAACAAGTTTAACCCTGCAATAGTTTTTTTGTTAATTTGTGCACCTACACTTTTGATAAATGTTCATTGAACGGGCGGTAATTAAACGGGAGTACTGACTGGGAAGTGATGTCCTAAATCCGATTTAAGTATATCAAAAATTCAAGGAATATAAGAAATTCATAATTAGAAAGTGTGTTAATTAAATTCATCCATAAAATGAAATATTTAATTATTAGATTAAATTTAATTTTAAGTTTACAGAATTTATTTCATCCTTTGTTATTTATTGGATTCTAATTTACTGCTTTAGCAAACATTTTGATTCTCCTGGCCTTGAAATTATCTAACTATTTCATGACTTGAATAACAATGTCAATAATTATGAATTTTTGGTAATTGAAACGATAAATTCACATACACAAAAAGACATTACATACTGCAGTCCATAGAAAATCGAGAAGCATATCCGGAAAATTAAGGGATACGAACCCCTTTCATTACTTTGATTTTAGTAAAGCGCAAACACAACAAAAAATTCCGCAAATAAAAATGAAGTCATACACAAAATAGAAATTGATAACAGCATATAAAATCTTATCTCATAAAACGCATATAGGGCATGTATTCCCCTATATATATATAAATACATAATAATATGTATAGTATATATAATGAATATGAGAGTGTATCACATTCGTATATACAATGAACAAAAAAAAACGTTGTCTTTGTTCTTTTTCGATATAAACACTCGTATCGTAAATTTTATATTACGTATACGTTTTTCATCCATTCTGTCTGTGATACAATATTTACTATAGCTATATATAGCATCATATAATCCACTGTGTACTATATTATTCCACTAATGTCATTCGATCGTGTTTCTAAACACTAAAACTACACAATTCACACACACACACACACACTACTAACAAGAGCATAATAATGATATATATTTTTTATTATTTGTTTTCCCAAATTTGATACCACTTTTAAACTATAAAACCAACAACAACAACTGCAACCAAATATAAAAAAAATATTGTTAAATCAATAATTTTGTAAAAAAAAAGTAGAACACTACTTTAGTAGTGTAATAAAATATTTAAGAGGGTGTAAAGAAATTAGTAGTTACATGGTTTAATATAATTTTTTGCAATGATATCATAAATCGTTCGCATTAATTACCATGCGTCGGCAATTTCGATAATTAATTTTAAAGTAATCCGATATAGATTATTTTATTGAACCTTATGATTATTAATTATAATCACACATAAAAGAAAAGCCCTTTAACAATGGGCAAAAACTACAAAATTTGTTTTTCCATCAACCTATGTAACTGAACCTCTTTTATCTTTTGCTACAATCTTATATATTGTTGTCTTCTATATTGCAATATAATATTATTATTTCTACAGATGTGCATTGAATAACGCGGTCTAATAACCAAAACGGTTATTTGTTCTCCCATTTATATTCGGTTAGATTCGTTGGATCCCGTTAACTCTGTGAAACCTGTTGGTGACCCAATCTCTCTGTTGGTGACCCAAACCTTACCGACTGATTGCTGTAACTATCATTTATTTTGAAAATTGTCTTATTTCTAGAGTAATAATAATCGTCTTACTATTTTATTTAAACCAAAATACTTTTATTCCAAATTTTTGTAGGAATATGAATACAATTATTCTTTGTAAAGTTGTCCCATTCACCGTTAGAGTAACTTTTTGGAACAATATAATATTAGGGGTTGACATCATGACAAGAAAAGTAAATATTGAATTTGTCAACAAACCTAGTGTTCCGCCGGGCATAAAAAAAATATTTGTTTTGTTTGTCTTGCAATAAAACGCACTCATTTACCACAAAATATAAAGAATATTTTTGATTATAGATGCCAAAATTTTTGTGTCGATTTCGATAGAGAGTTCGGAAACTTTAATGTTATATTTACTTATGAAACTAATATTTATCAAATCTGTGTCTTTTGTTATCAATATCAAATAATTTTGCGTATAGTTTACGTGTGTTTTATTTCGTAAAAATTACATTTATTTTCTTATTCTGTCCTGAATTGTTTGTTGATCCATAGTCCGTGTATCCGAGATGGTGAACGTCATTGCATAATTGTATGGTACTTGCATATAGTTAAATTATTTTAACTAACTAAATTTTCTTGAAATCTATCATATACGGTTTACATTATACCTATTAGTAAAACCACAAATATATTCTATGATTATTGTGTCCAAAAAATTGAGGAGGTAGTAGGCTTTGCTATTAAAAATTGTGTATGTAGAGCCTAAGTTCCATTGTATGACAGTCCTGAACTATGCTAGACCAAATCAAACAATTATGAGTTTTCAAGCATCAATAAGTCAAATACACCTGTACAAACACCTGTTTTCAGCTATGTATTGGCCAAACTATTATTAGACAGATCAAGTTCATGCTTAGGTTTCGCATTGTAAAAACTGAACTGGATGAACATTTCCATGGGGTGCTTTCTCGTTTCCTGTAGTTTATGGTTTTTGGTGGGGTTCTTGTTAAACTAGCAATCTAAATGGTTTGCGCTTGAAATTATTCAGGTGATCTAGTTTTAAACATTTCTAGCAAACATTTGAATGTTGTATTCGACATTCTGCAGGTAGGTATAAGTACTGGTCCACTTTCGATTTATGTACAGACAGTAGATGAAACTCCCCTAAGCATCTTTCTGTTTCTTTTAACAGCATACTTTACGTGAGTGCTTAATCTTGAAGATTAGCTCAAAACAGCTAAAGCTAAATTTTGACAATGTAAGTACTGCTTTAAATCGACTCCAAATATTTTATAAGGTTGTTCAACTGCTTTTCTTTTCGGCGGAAATCCTTTGAGGCCTGAAATAATTTTGTTTTTATTATGGGAGGCATCGGTAATTTACTAATTACTACAATCTATTGATATCAGAACTTAACTTTGCTAACCCGTATTGTGTTCGTATAACAACGATGTTTATGGCTCTAGCATCGAAGTTATTGCTGACCTTGAGGAGCTACTGCCAGTCTTACTTTGAAAAGCTTAGTTTTTTTCTGAAACTCAATTACTTTCTCCTCTTTGATTCAAGTTGATTTACTTTGCTAGGCCGGCTTAATGTGACATTAAGTGAGGAATCCCTCAGGATTCCTGCCAATTTTATTAATAAAAAGTAATATATGTTTTTATTCTTTTGTTAAATTTTGTTAAAGTTTTTCGTAATTTAAAACATTTTCTGATCCCGGGTGGGGGGGGGGGAGACTTCTATTATGAAACTTATTTGATTTCGGAAAATTTTGGCGGCGTATTCAAAATCAACAAATTCGCCAAAACAAAAAAAAATACGAATCGAATTAAACAACAATGTCACGTGAAAATCCGACTGGACTTTACGTGGCGAATGTCGTATTGTGTCAATGTTGTATTAAAATAATAACTTTTTTTATCGTGTAAATAAATTCGGTCGTGTATTTTTATATTTTTTAAATAAGGCAATCATAATTATTGTTTTTAAATACCAAAAGATATATTTACCAAGATGTAAGTTGTAAAATAATTTACTACAAAAAACGTACGTATTTTAATAATATGTATATAAAATTATTGATTTGACAGGTCCACAACAAATGAACGATTCGCTCTGTTTCATAATAGCAATATTCGAAGCGTATCGATTTTTTAGATATCATTTTTTTTCGAAAGCGAACAATGTTTCGTAAAAGACCCCCCGGTTAAGGGTTTGACTGGTAGAGACTACGAAATGATGGTAAATGCAGATCCATTACTAGTACAACACCGCCTGGCTCTAAATTATTATGCTATTTGACGCTTGATTACTATTCGTGCTAGATTTTCGGTTGTCGTTGTCGGGCCAGAACAATTGAGTATTTTTCTCATTTGGGTATTTTTCATGCTTGAGTGCGATATTTTATATCTCTGAGAAGAAATCAAATTTTTCTCGACAGTATCGTCACTATTTCAGTGTGACGATTTATCTGTAGGCTGCGTAATCTACGTATACCCATCCAGCCAAAGCAAATGTGTTGAGCAATTGAGCATCCTCTAGTCATGAATTCTTGAAAAGCAACTTCAGTAGGAATATATAAAGACAAAATAAGGTTTCAGTTTAATGTCGACAACGATTCCAATATTTATTTTGCTAGGTTTGAGATGTCTAAATTCCTTTGAACGATGATTAGACAATCAGAAAAAAACTATTTTCTTTCTTCGATGTTTGAGATGAAATTTGAAAACGGCAACAAATTCCCAATTTCATGATTTTCGTTTGCATTGCTCTACCATTTTCTGCTTAATCATGAATAAGTCTGTTATTTAGGTAACTAATGACAAAAACCCGATAACTATCGTGACAGTTGACTATCCCAGTTCAAAAAAACATTCACCATCGCAGCATAAAATAATGCTCCCCCTTTCACACAAAACCTAGTAACTCGTTTTTTCAAGTGTGTGGAAAATCAAGGTTTTCCATTTCGTATTTTTCAGGGTGTAATATTTGATATGTACATACAACTGTATGTACATACAGTTAATGTTAGAAAATTAAATATTACACCCGGAAAAAAAATGAAATGGAAAACCTTGATTTTCCACACACTTGAAAAAACGAATTACTTGGTTTTGTGTGAAAGGGGGAGAATGTCATGGTACACTTCAGGCTGAAATTTTCAAAATCCGGAAAATCCGGAATCAACCTATATTCGTGAAAAGTACGAAACAACAGTAACCCTAAAAATTTTGAAGCCAAATAAAAACCGTTATTTATAATTGTTCTACCAACCCAGGTTTAGCAGAAGCTAAACCATTACTCTTATCGTCAATGATGATGTAATTTCCGATTTAAAAATGGTTTGCAACATCTTTACCTTTTTGTTTGCTGATGTGAACAATAACGTTTTTTCTGCCGTGATCAAAATCGTTGATCCGCAAATTATTCCTGCAGATGATCGTCATATTTAGATCGACACCGCTAACGACGAAATTCAATCTATTGTTCTGGTATTCATGGAATTTCAGCAAAATTTATTTAAAAAGACTCGCCTAAACTGTGCTTGTGTTAACAAAATTAACAAATTGCTCGCTATCAGAATCGATATTTTCTAATTAAAATCTCAAAATCTGTAAGATTTCTACTAATTTTCAAATATTGGAGTCGGGTGAATCCATCAAATTGCCTAATTTCTAGGAAAATTTGGGATGCTAATTTAAATAATTAGAAGACGCCCGAAGATTTGTAAATTCAATTGCAAGATCCACCGACCAAATGGCACAGTGGTTAAAGCTTTAGCGTTTTGATTGGGTGGTGCCAGGTTGAATCCCGATACAGATAGGGAACAAAAGGATTCATCAACACATTAAGATCTGTGATTAAAAGGAATACAACTACAACACCCTATCAGCGTGCAAAACTCATAGGCCGACCCATCTTCCATGTCCAGTACTATAGGCTGGCATGGATCTGCAATGCGCAGATGGAAACTTAAAATCGGTCTTATAGCCGTACGTCTTCGATTTGGCATAACTGCGTAAAGTAAGATGGGCAAAATGAACCGCTTCCCACTAACCCATTTTAGCACTATCGCGACAGCTTTATATTCCAATTCAAAAAAATATCGCTATCCAAAGAAAAATTTTTGAGATTTGCGAAAAATTACTACAATAGTTTTGCGGTTGTTCCGCATAAATGTTTTATTCAAATTTCATCTACTAGACAAACATAAACTATAAAATTACATTCCTAAATTTACTTAATGTGGCATATACCAATCGTATTCGTGAAGTTTTGACTACAAAATAAAAAAAAAAACAATTATGTCAGTTGTTCGATGTCGATTTTGTGGTACATTGTATTGCGGCTAAAATTATATCATTTATAAATAGTTTACCAATATTTTAAATTCCACACTAAATTTAGGATTTTGAGCAATCAAATTTGTAATTTTTAAATTATTTTGATTAGACCACGTTATCCGAGTTTAGCCTGTATTTATACGATATTTGAATATTATACAGAATACAATAAACCACGGAGATAAATATTGTTTTACTGAACACGTTACACATACATAGACATATTTATGTTATACATAGTACATACAAATATGTATGCATGCATATAGATGTCGTACATATTTTATGTATTGGGTATCTATGTATATCATATATACATATATATTGGTATGAAGCATACATAACGTGTATGTACTCATGTGTATAAAATATACAAGCAAAATTATACAGTCACGATTAAATGGTTTAAGACGATTTGCTTCAAGGTATTCGATGAGAATTTATATTTTTATGGTCATGCACTTGTTACGCATTTTAAAATTTATTGTCTTGCAAACGTAAGTGAACATTATTAGCAAAATTTTATGAATTTTTAATTTAAACATTAGTTTGGGTGGTGCACTGGAATTTACTTTTGGTATCTTTCATTTATCAGGAGTGTCATCCCCAACTTTGAGTCTACTAGTTCATTAAAAAGGTAGAGATGCAGACGAATTTTGTTATTTTGGGTTAAAGTTTAGATCCGAACTTTGTATTAAAATACAAAAGTGTGTCTCAATTTAATCACATCGATGATAAGCGCATCGATTGGATATTTTCAGTTCATTTGTTTTGTTGCATTGGATTTTCGTTGAGAATGGAACAAATACTCGGTTTTAGCAAAAAAAATTTAATTTAAAATTAGATTTGTCATCAAATTCTTTTTTTGTTTGTTGCGTTTGAACAGTAAAAGCGATCGTGTGGATGGCCCATACTCGAATTTCTTTTACCACGAATGTATACATATGTAGGTATCGAACACGGGTGTGTAACGAAATCCCGGTTTTCAAAATCCCAGTTTTAAAAATCTTGGTTTTCAAAATCCAGGTTTTCAAAATCCCGATTTTGTATAAAAAAATCTCGACTTTTAGGAAATCCCGGTTAAAATTTTTAGAATTTGACATGTGGAAAACTGGGCCTCTTAAATAATTTTTTGACAAAAATGAGTTTGCTATAAAGTTCTAGAAAATGACCAATACGGATGGAATTTGGTCATTTCTTAACAGATTTTGTTGAAATTCGATACGTGCGATGGAAATTCACTTCTAAAATGATGCAAGTACAAAATCTTGCATAACAAAATGGTGCAATTATTTTTTTTTAGTAGGTGTCATTAATAGATTCTATATAATCCTCTCCTACGTGCGGCACACAGTACGATATTTTTGCTGATCCCGGCTCCTACGTTCCCTGAAGTTCAAATCTAAAGCCCATCGGAGGGCTAAGCAGGAGGAGCCCGCGACCTACCACGTGCCTTTGTGAGTTTTCAAAGCCATCAGCCTCTACAACTATTTCATTGCAAAATGTTGCAGGCTTGGTGGGCGTGCATGATGGGTTTATTCACATTATATCATAAAATGAACAACAACACACACACATTCGCACAAATATGATTACATTACTTTCATACTTGTCGATATATCACACAAACATTTTATCAGTTTTATTACTCACACTCGAAAAATAAACTAAATTTTTATTTGAAATAACTTTCATAAATAAAATGCTACGAAAAATTAAATATATTTTTACATTTTTATGTTCCTCTTGTATCAGGTCCACGAAGAGAAGCACATTCGATCTTCCGAATATATCATTGCTATTCTTCAACTTCAAACGCGAGTCTATCATACTTAGCTCCATCTATGATTAGGAAGTTGATGTCTCTACATGGCAGATTCCATCTTTTTTCCAACTAATTGCATCGCTACTACCGTTATCGTTCCTTCACTGCTTGTCTACCTGTTGGCCTGGTTCTTGAGTAGGTTGAACACAAAAATTTTTCGAGTTCCAGCACCTGCAGTGAAGAATAGTAGCTTCCAATACTTCTTGTGTTTCTATAGATATCTCACGCTGACCCACATTCATAGTCTGCTGTTTTCGACGAAACTGCTACCTCCATCTGCTATCCGGTATTGCTTCCTCCTCATCCTCATCAGCATACACCCGGTTGAAGACATTCTCTAATTGTTTATTTACTACTGGAGGATTACTTTGAACTAAAATCACTGAGTTATCCAACAGCGTAATCTTTGCCTTGCGGCTACACACTTCAAGTACTTAGGCGTCTTCATCTGCACGATGGTCATTGTCACCTTCCTGCTTGGAATAGTTTGGCTCGTACAGCATTCTGAACTTTCAGGAGACACATGTTGTTGAACTTCTCGTTTTGGGGAACATTCCAACACATGATGCTTGAAGAGTCTTCTCGATATATCATTCTCTTCCTGCTGAATCTGGCGTATTGCTTGTGCGATACAGTTTGGAAAGACTCGGCATACATAACGATCTTGATTACATCGAACTGGTGTAAGGCCAATCGTCTGGTGATATCTATTAACCTCTAACATGTGCATCTCTAGTTTGTTCGTTGTCCATTTGTGCGATTGTAGGATTGCAGCTCTGACAATGTGAGCTTGAACCATAGCGCAACACTGAACGCGCGACCCTAAACTTCTTAGACTTCATTTCTGTATTCCTGTCATTTTTAGTGATCGTCTATTCCTACCAAGTCTTGCTCGCTGATCGGTGAGATCTTAGTGTTTTGGGTCGTGGGAAAGTTGAGGTTTGCGTGTTCCTACACAGTGGAACAGAATAAAAATAAAATTATAAAACAAACTAAAAATCTGAAATTAAATTGAATTTTTACTCCAGAATCCGTCGAACAAAATTTGAGGAACGCGAATAAAGTTAATAATAACCGGGTGTCTAAAGCGATAGCTTGTAACTGTGGAACCGACACGAAATGAGAATCCCCCTCCCACCATACCGACCCGAAAATAATTTAATACTTCATCTTATTGCAAAACAAAACAAAAAAAAATATGTAAAATAGCTAGGATAATAGCTGAACAAAAGTAAATTGCTGCCGATGAGAAAAAAAAATAAACCGAATGCCAAGATACAATTTGCCGTTCAATTTTTAAAAAAAAAATTTGTCGAACAGAGAGAAAGAAAGAAAACTCAGAAGTGGGAGAAGGAATAAAACGAAAATAAATCAAACTAAAACTGGTTGAGAGGAAAAATAAATCGAGCTAAAATATGGTCTCCGAAGGTGAGTAACTTTGAGGGCGAAACCAACGTGTACCCCGATCACACGCCCAACGACCGCTATTTAGCGCTCGAAATTTGGAATTTAAATGGAAGTTAAAATAAAAAATTTGTTCCTTTCGCCCTTCGGTTAGGCCCCCGGTAGTGTTGGGTGTCTTCCCGTCTTTGGTAAAATATAACATTGGGCATCTTTCCGCCGTTATCCAAAAATTTCCATTACTAGTCTTCTTATTGTCTCATGGCTGGCTCCATTTTGTTCAAACCATACTTTTTTGAGAGGTATTCGTCGTCGGCGCTATTCTAGAGAAAAAATTGTTCCAGAATGTTTAGATATCGTTACCCATTCACTGTAATATTGGCATCATTTTCTGCAAAGAAAAGAAAGTGTGCATGCAACCTCACTGGATGAATGTTTTGAGGATTGCCAATAATAAATCCTGCTTGGTCAGGATCTGTTTTGATTATTATTCTTTATGCTTCTTGAACTAATTTGTCTTTTGTGTTTTTGGCAATTTCTTGAATAAGTTTGCCGATCATCTAGGTTGACTGCAAAAGTTTTAGTATGTTTTATTTTTGGCATTGCGGTATTATATTTTCATTGGAAATTTCAGAGTGCATAAGATATTTTAAGGCATATCTTAAACCGTCGATTAATACCTGAATTTACTAAACGGTAAGGTATAAATCATATTTACACTTTTTACTACAGAGATGGCTCTCTGGAAGTTGAGATGCACGAGCAAGAGTGTTTAAAGCATGATTTCCATTACAAAAAAAAATTATCCAGTAAAATATACTGAAAAAACGTACAGAGAAACGTAATACTAAATCTACAACAGAGTGAAAGAGAAACTAGAATTTGTTTATTTTTTTATAGCAAATTTTTATAGGTAAACAATTGACAACCTAACCAAAAAATTTCATAACTTTTAGTGATTTATGTGACCTAAATTATTATTGATTATTTTAATTTTTCTTATTTTTATTTTTGTTGTAAACTTGCAAATTTATTTTTAAAATGTCTGAAACCGTAGAGCACACAAGACGATTGACTAAATCATACCATAAATAAATGAAAAAAGGTTTGGTAGTGTGGGAGAATTTTGTTTATATTGCAACACAATATTTATTTAGATGTGTTGGAATGTTGCCATAAAAAGTACTCCGTTGAGCATTTTTTCCAACTTTTTATGGCAGCACACTACTACTACTAATACAATAATTTTGTCAGTAAAATTTTACTGGTTACAATTATCTTGCTTCCATGCAGAGTTGAAAGTGGCTTGAGTTGGAGTTAGCGTTCATGGAAACAGGGTAGAGTTGAGTTTTCGTTAAATTATTTTGAACTCGACGAAACTAGTACGATTGAGTAGAGTTGAGATTCAATATGGCGGCAACGAAAATATTTCAGTACGATTGTGACACGAATATTTAAAGTGATAAAATTCAAAATGGCGGCGTGAATATTTTGGAGTGAAGAGCAATGTGAGTTATTATTAAATTTAATCGAGGAAAAAAATATTATAAAATTAATTGATGGCAGAAAATATCGCCGAAAAGAAATTTTTAAAATTGTGCTTGATGAATTTATAAGCAGGGGCATCAGTGATAAAAATGAAGCACAACTAGAAAATAAATGGAAAAATCTGAAAATACATCGCAACGAAAAAAAAAATAATTGTAGTGGTGCTTCTACCGCTACTTGCGATTACTACGATGTATTGGATCGCCTTATAGGATCTCGGCCCAGCGTTGCAATACTATCAAGTGGAATTGATGCTGCTGAAATACAATCAGGTAAAATAAAATGCGTTCAATTTAATTAAATATATTTTTTTTAATTAAGCAATTTTCTATTTAATTTAATTTTAGAAAATGCCAACCCCGACAATACATTACCAATCGAAATGTCAGAAAGTTGTGATTCAAATTTTGAGCC
The DNA here is from genome assembly GCA_947310385.1 of Nephrotoma appendiculata. Classification (NCBI taxonomy): domain Eukaryota; kingdom Metazoa; phylum Arthropoda; class Insecta; order Diptera; family Tipulidae; genus Nephrotoma; species Nephrotoma appendiculata. The sequence goes on from OX371223.1 coordinate 55,997,328, forward strand.
GGCCCCAATGCGAAAAATTGCAATAGAAAGCGACAATGCGAAATCGAATTACAACTTAATAAGTTTAATGAAATTTTTTTTAAAAAATACAAAATCGCAATGGAGCACGAGTTAAAAGTTGTTGCCGAGCAAGAGGCAACCCGAAATAGGGAATTTTTGGGAACCATGCGGCAGATTTTAAAACAAAATAATGAAATGTTTTTAAACGAAATTAAAAACTTATTTAAAACAGATGAAACATCTGCACCAGGTGCATCTAACCAGTACTTGATGGCTGGGCCCAGCACGGGACTATGTAACAGTTCCAACCTGTCAGATCACAACAGATCAACGATCAGTAACATTAATTTTAAGAAAATCATGGTGCCAACCTCCAGTACGGTACACAAAAACAAAACAATAGCGTAAGTGTGGATGACGATGAACTCGAGGAGGAACGAAGCGAATTTATTTCAATTTTAAAATAAGCAAAACAATTAAAATAAGTATATTTAAAATTTTATTATATTATTCTATGAAATACATATTAAATAAATTATGAATTATTTTTGAATTATATTTAATGTTTTGTTAATTGCTTCTGCTTGTTAACAGTGGATAATTATTCGCCATATATTGTTTAAGGTGGTTTCTTATTTCAGATGCAGATAGTTGTTCACGATTTACTACGCCACTAGATTGTGGGTACAATCTGTTATTTTCTTCTACAGCTCTTAACCAACTTTCTTGAAATGGCAATTTTCGTTTTTCTGCAATATTATGCAGAACGCAGCAAGTAGCAATGATGGATGGGACAAAATTGATTTTAGCATCAATTTTCTTTTGGATTATTCTCCATCTTCCTTTCAGTCTACCGAAGGCATTTTCTACCACTATACGAGCCTTGTTGAGATAAACATTAAATGATTCCTCCTCAACATCTTTTGGAGATATATACGCCTTCATCAACCAATCCTCAAGTGGGTATGCTGGGTCCCCAACAATAAACGACTTTATTTGTCTTCCATTTATTAATGTTGATGGCTGCGAATTTTACAATAATTATTAAGTTAATGCATATAATTTTTTTTTGGAAAATTATTTATATTTTTATACACAAATGAATCCTTTAACACTACTGCATCATGAGTGCATCCTGGATATTTCACAGTTATGTCCATAAATCTGCAAATAAAAATTAAATCTTATTAATTATTTATATCGATAGCGAAGAAATTTGACAATTTTTCATTACCTGTAATTTGCGTCTACTATCCCCTGAAGCACAATAGAGGCCCATGTTTTCCTGTTGATATAATCTCTATATCCCACTAATGGGGCAGTTACCGGAATATGGCAACCATCAATTGCACCGAATACCATCGGAAGGTCGCTTCTTTTTTTAAATTCCTCACACATTGATTTATTTTCTTCCAGGTTTGGCATTTTAATTTCCTCGGGCAATAGAATTTTGATGACTGCTGCACAAAATTATTTTAAGCATCTGTATACAGAAGCTTTATGCACTCCAAATTGGTTTGCTACCACCCTATATTCCGAGCAGGACGCTAACTTATATAATGCAATTCCAACTTTTTTCTCGACATCAATCGGTTTTCTAACCCAATTCTGGTTAAACTGCAATGCCGGTCTTAATTTGTCACATAAATACTGATAAGTATTTTTGGCGACTCTAAAATTTTCCATCCATTCATCGTAGCTATCACTATTCACTACCGCTTTCTACCAGTTATCACACCTCTTCTTCATCCAAACTTTTGGGGATCTTCTAGAAGCTTTACAGATGTACATATGCCTCAAATATGCAGCTACACTTTTTGAGTGCATTTCCAACATCAGCCTCATTCGTCGACGATGTTTATTTAAAAATTTTTGTCGCTCAGTTTTCAATTTTTGTGCGTAGAACTCGCACATCAAAGATGAGATTTCCTCATTTTTTTTTTTGATGCGCTATACACAGAATTTTTAACTTATTGTTCATTATTAACCTATTAACCATTTTTATTATAGCTAATATTAAATCACTATGCTGTATTATTAAACTATCTTAACTACACTAAACTGATATTTTAAACTTAGCTTCATAAACTAGCCTATCCAAACTGAGTTATATTAGTTATGTGGCACTAAACTATAACTATTTATTCACTAGCACTATTCTAAACTATATTTCACTAAACTATTTAATTTTAAATATAATAAAAATGATTTTTTTTAAAAACAAACAGAAACGCGATCGCAAGATAAAATTCTCCTCTACTAAGCAGCTGTCAAAATCTCAACTCAACCTAACTCTATTCATGTAAACGCGAAACGCCATTTTGAAATTAACGAAAACCTAATTTCAACTCACTCAACCTAACTCAACCTAGTTCATGGAAACAAGATAAATGTTTGTTTCTCTCCACACTTGACAAATCGATAAGTTGGTCTCGCTTTTTTTTACTGAGAAAAACATTTTTTGCATCATTTAGTCCAAATATTCCATCAACGATCTTTTTTTTTAAGACCATCTGCACATTGCAAGCTTCATACCAGCCTATACTGCCATGGAAGATGGGTCGGTCCATGGGTTTTGCACAGCGACAGGGGGTCATAAATATGTTACATTTCACCACAGATCGTAATCTGTTGATGAAATTTCACTTTGCATCCTGCCCCTATCGGGATTCGAATCCGGTACCTCCCGATCCAAACGCCAAAGCTTTAATCACTGTGCCATTTGAATCAACGATCTTATATATTTTAAATTATTTAAACATTTTTTATTTTTAAACAAATTATTTTAAGCTTAAATTTTCGATGAAGTTTTTTGTAATAGAAGTAATATCCAGTTCCGAACTGATAAGATCATGAAAAAATTCAATCATCTCATCAGGCCATGGCGACTGAATATTACTACGTAACGCTTACATTTTGTGTTCTATATGTAGAGCTACCGTGTAATTTGAACAACTCACAAAATTATATTCTTCCAAACTTTTCATCTCACTTACACTGGTTTCAATTCAATTCCAGTGCAAGTAATTTTTAATAATTTTACTGAATTAATAAATTTCGGTTTACTTCATGAAACACATTAAAATGGCCTTAGTTGGGGCCGATATGTTCGATATCGCTATGGATTAATTAATTACATTTTTGTAACTTCATCGAAAATTTAAGCTTAAAATAAAATCTTTATATTAATCAACGATCTTAAATATTTACGTTGGTTTATTGAACAGTTTAGACCAGGAAAGTGGTAATATTCAATGATTTTGACCGAAAAATATATAAAATTCCTTTGGGTAACGTCAGACGGCAAACCTCGGAATGACCATTCGCCAATTGAATTACAACTCAAAATAAATCGTTTAAATACAAAATCAAAAATAGAAAGGGTTAGTGTTCAATAATTTTGATTGAAAAATTGAACTAAAAAATGGGAAAATTCGTGAATTTCCTTTGAATAAAGCTACCCAAAACATTTCAGAAAAGAGTTAATTTTGTAAAAAACCTGAACACAAAAATCGACATTTTCTAGAATTTGCTTCGGATAAAGCCAGAAGGCTACTACCCTAAAATGGCTACTTATCAATTGTATAAACCTCAGCAATTTAAAACATATTGGTAAAAGTATTCTGGTTATAACCTTAATGGTAGAATACAGAACAGCATTTTTCTGTTTTCAACATATCCGTGCCTAGGTGAAGACGACGAAATTTCTGTTAATAACAGTACGAGTGCAACTCTTCTAACCAAAAAAGATCGATACATGGATTTATATCACACATCATCAGAATCAGTGGGTGGTTGGTTTCTCTTTAATTTGATCCAAATTTTTATTATCACTTTAAGAAAAGCAGAGATTTTATAACACACACACACATAGAAAATGTTAGATAAAAATAAATTTACTTTTAAATCATGCCACGATTGCCAACTTAATAACATTTTTTTTTATGTTGTTTGTCTATATATCGATTTTAAATTAAATTATTTATTTATTTTTCCACGAAAATGTTTTCCTCTGTTCTAAACATTTTAATCGCATTTTTATTTTGTATGTTCGTATCGTATATATGTGTATCAGGAAATTGGTATGTACGTGTGTCTGTCTGTACATGTTATAAATATATATGTGTGTGTGTGTATGTATTCCATGTACATAAATAAATTATTTTTGCAAACAAGATGAAATTGTTTGTCATCAAATCTATTTTAAGCGATTTTAATTAAAATAAAATAGAAAACAAAATTTACAATGAATTTTGTTTAATTTTCCATTTCATTTGGTTTTTCTATTTTGTTATCAATCTATGGGGTTTGATAATAAAGAGGAATATGTTTGTGCCTTAAGTAATTTGATCATTAGAATTGTGCTTTAAACACAACGATGGGGAGGTGTGTTTACATTATTAGGATATTTATGTAGGTCTCTCTTTTAAAAGCAAAAAATTTTCTTGCTAGTAAAGTTCATATAAATTCCCAAAAACAAACATACAATCAAGCCATCCTTCCACTTCCATGTTATCAGAATTTTCACCTTATGACCGGTGATTTACCACAACATAACGCAAGTTGTTTAAATTTGCTTTTCTTTCCAAATGAGTCGCAGGAAAATATATAGTAAAATAATTTTGCAAAGACGCCATGTTTGTTTTCTGTCATTGCGGAGGGGGGGACGAAAGACATACGGTAGATAATAAAAAGCACAATCATATCCTCAATCAGCTGCGTAAAACGATTGAAAAACCTAAGACTGACATTTACAGATGTAGGATCTGCAGAACTGCACTCGTGAATGAGAGAGGTATTTTACCAGTGTCAGTATTCAATTCGGAAATGGCCCAACCTATAGGCAGCCAGAGATAATCTAAAAGAAATTCTGTCCAATTGATATTGCACAGAATGTCTGGAACCAGTAATTGTCTCAAAGGACTTCTGATCAACCCGGAAGACAATTGCTGGGTGCTGTTTTTTTCTATCTCACTTCACTGAGGTCGGAAAATTTGTTATTTCTTCTATTCATTTCTCCAATCAGTTTTGATTTTTGTTTAATGAATGATTTGACCATTAAACCCCAGCACCAAGGGCTGCTCAGTACTGAAAATTACCTACATATATGGTTCTAGTGGCAGATAGATTTTTGTTGTACATACATTGAGTAAAAGCACAGCCATTTTTTAATCAAATTGGCGCTAATTTCACTAATCATGATGCTAACATGTGGCGGACCTGAAAACACTCACTGTTTAGGTCACAAATCTACCATTTTGGTGATCGTGGCGCTGGAATCAGTTAAATTTTTCTCATTCCCATATAATGTTGTGGCATAAAGGTCCTAAAAATAGTAACAATTTTACTTATTACTTCTATCGGAAAATTTTAAATCCAAGGATCTAACAGCAGACTGTTGAACCATATGTGCAAAACATTAAACTTTAACGATTACTGATTTTAAATGAATGAGATTACATCCTGATAAAGATGATTAAAAATTACCCTGGTCCAAAACCATTTTTCTCGACGTATTAAAGGTCCTTGGTCCCAAAAATTCAAAAAAAAAAATGTTTCGACCCCCGTCTGGATGTCTGCACCGATGACATTTCAAGTATATTATATATATTTCAATATATACTTGTCGTATATTGTTGAAAAGGGATTGAAGAATGCTGCAAATTTTCCTGAACACTTTAGTACTCAAAACTACCGTTTTTGCTGGAACCAGTTACAACTTTTATTATTCCGATATAATTATGTGGCACATCAGCTCAGAGGTATTGAAAATAGCATAAATTTTGTAATCAGCGTTTTAGTCCACAAGTTCACCGCTTTGCGCTGATAGCTACTTATTCAATTGTCATATAATATATACGTGTCGTATATCATTCTGAAGCACCATAGTATTCAAAGCTACTGTTGTAGCGCTGCAAACAAATACAATTTTTCTCATTCCCACATAATCATGTATAGCATATCATTTGAAGGTTCTTAAAAAAAACAATAAATTTGGCACACTGGTAGCTAATTATTGATTTATTATAGAATATATAAAAGTGACTTTTCAATGAAAAGGTCTTGAAGAATGTCACTGATTTAGCTGAAGCGTATTAGTACTCCAACTTACCATTGTAGCGCTGATTACAGCGAAGAATATTTTTTTCTTTTGTTTTTACGGTCTTGAAGAGTGTCACAAAATGAGTTAAAACACGTTAGTACTCAAAGCTACCGTTGTGGTGCTGTAAGCATGTATGTTTAGCTCATTTCAATAAAATCACGTGACCAAAATCATTCATAGTTGAAACTAGTAGGAGCGGACAATTGAAATTGTCCGACAAGCGCTCGATAAAATAGGAAAAATGCAACGGACAGAGGTGTACAACCTCTGAAACAACTAAGGTGCTAACACAACAAATTAGCCCAATAGACAAAAAATGAATAGAATCTTAAGCAAATCAAAAAAAAATTACAGAAACTAGTTTTGAAATAACACTCTTTTTATTATAGATAAAAGTAATATATATATATATATATATATATATATATATATATATATATATATATATATATATATATATATATATATGAAGTTAGTATATATATTAAATTTAAATAGTATAATTTTTTAGTAATATATATATTAATATAGTGTCTAATTAGATTAAAATCTATCAAATAGATCTGTTCTACTAGTTAAGTGAAAATTTCGCCCATAAAGGGTCGTGCGATGATGTCATCGATCGGTATAATCCTGACTGCTGAATTTCAAAATCAGAGAAGATCGCGTCGATTTGGGTATTGTAAATGGTAGTTGGGATGAAAGGAGAAACAAGATGAAGTCCAATTTGTTCGAGTTGACGAACTACGTTTTGCGATGCAAGAAAGTCGACATTAAAATCAGCAGAGAAAATTGTACGATGACCAGATAGATGTTCTTTAACTACTCTTACACCATCCAGTAGTATTTGGAATCTGCATGCAGGAGATCTGTATGCGCCAATGATGTCAATTCCATTACAAGTGATTCCACAAACATTACTAGTTCCGTTGGTTCCGTCTTGAAATGTGTGAGAGTATATACTGGTTACTTGACGATGTATTTCTGGTCGAACGTATATTCGGCATCCTTTGGCAGTGTTTCGCACTTCATTGTCTTGTGAACATACTTCAATATGATCTCCAATGACATAAGTGTCATTCTCGAGTGTGCAAGTCTCGGCGAAAATTAAAATGTCAGAGTTGACGAAGACTTTGTCATTAGAGTATATCTTGTGATGCGCGTTTAGTGACTGGACATTGTGGAAAATGAGTTGACAAAGCTCATCTGTCCGAATTCGTAAGTGAAGAAATGTTGGCTCCAACTTCACAGTCTCGTGTCTGAGAAGATCTTTCGTTAGATGGCTTTGTGCAGAAGGTTTGTTTGTCTTCACAAATGGACCGACAATGGAAAGTCCAGCTGCTGACGTTGCTCGTGAGGCTGCAACATACATGAGAGAACGTTCAATATCTTTATAGGTGTGAACAACTACTTGCTCATATGTGGAACCTTGAATTTTGTGGATAGTAATCGCTTCTGCAGGAGTTAGCGGGAACTGGTGGCGAGTAACTTTGGGGGTGCTGTTGTCTCTCGGCTGAATGGTGACTGTAATTCTCCTGATAGGTGTTCAATTCCAAAGAGATTCAATTCCCTGAGCTCTCATCATTCCAATTCGCTTTTCTCGTAGTTTTCGACCACATCTCGGATCATCAAACTTAATCCACAAGATCTCAGTTGCCAATCGAGTGAGATCAGGCTTAATACGACCTTGTTGGATTCTTTTCAATGTTCCGATTACGCCATTTACTAGCCCGTCCAAGCAATCTTGATTTACTGTCATCATGTATCAACCCTCTAGTTTCAGCAAGAGTTCAGTGGGAAGTCCTTGTGTTTTTGACAGTTTTTGTTTCGATACCCATTTAAGAATTGATTGCTTTGCTGCGGGTGTTCCATCACCACAAGGATTGTCGAAGGCACGGATAAGAGCTGATTCACCTGGCAAAGACGAAAGAGTAGCGATGTTGTAGGCATTCACTTCATCATTTTTATAAAAAAGATGAATAGAAGTGCGTGAAGGTGGAATCGACCTCAAAGCAAAGCAGCGACTTTTGATTAAAGAAAAAGCTTGTACAGGCCTTAATTGGTGAAAGTCTCCTACTGTGATGACAGAGACACCTCCAAAAGGGAGCTGTTCATTGAGAACACCTCGAAGTCTCTTGTCTATCATCTCAAAGATATGTGTTCCAACCATGCTTATTTCATCAATAATGATTACTTTGAGCTGTGAAAAGGTGGCAGACATAGTGTTTGAGATGTCAGCTGACAACGAGGTTGCTGTTTTGTTGTTGATGGGCAAGTGAAAAGCAGAGTGACAGGTGGTGGCGCCAATATTGAAATCTGCTTTTCCTGTAGGAGCAAGCAGGAGAATGGATGGTTTATTTGGATCAAAGACAAGTTCTTGTAAGTGAAACCGGCGAAGGATTTGGTAGAGAACGCGAATGACAAGCGACTTTCCAGTTCCAGCTCCTCCTTTGAGATACGCTAGTAGAGGAGCAGCTACGGCTGTCTTCTTCTGCGTGCGTTCGAATCTATATCTGGAAGACGGAAGCGTTCCAAAAAGTGCTTTCTTCGTTCTCCGCCGAAATCAATCATTTCACAAGGATCTTCTTCGAATTCATCATGTTGATCCCAGATTTCTGCCTCTTCTTCCTCTTCTAGTCCCTCTTCGTCGTGAAGTCGCTCATAGCATTGTTTTCGGCATCTCAAATTTGATCTTCAAGATATTCATCTTCGAAAAAATTGATTTTTTTTCGATTTGGTTGAATAACTTCAAGATTTTGCTGATATACAGACTGGCAATCGACACCAGACCAGCTTCATCACTTTTCGATCTCCAAGGCAAGTAGAGAAGAACTTGTTCTCGATAGTAATTTGCTGGATCTCTAGACTTATTATAGCGTACGAAGCGTATAACTTTCGGAAACTTGCGTCTACGAACAAATCCAGAACTATCGTTAAGTCTCATAACAGTCGAATGCTCATCTTGAATGTCGTTGTTGTCGTTGTCATCATCCACATGTTCATCAACTTGCCCTGCAATAGCGCGTTTCCGTTTAGAATATACATACCATGCAGCAAAGCGAGCAAGGCATGCATCTTCAATATCGGTTGGACGGTACCTTTGACGAAAATATCGGTACCTTTATCGAAATCGTCGAGTCCATTTCTTTCTTCCATAGTCTTTAACATTGATGTTCTCTCGAAAAGCAGCAGGAAGGAATGAAAATGCATTGCTCAGATGCAAAACTCATGGGCATTTGCAGAAGGTTATAAGAAGCTTCTTGAGCTGAAAGTTCGCTGTTCACATGGTGAGCAGCTCCCAGTTCTCGCAATCATTCTCAAAGGGTGGTATTTCGTTTAGCATTCTCAATAATCTTATTCAGAAGAAGTGTCACTCCTCTGTTACTCTTGTTGATGTAATCAATGATGTAACAGCAGCAGGCGTAGGCATCAAAGATGTGCTGTATGTCCATATTCGCTTTCTGAAGAGAAAGTACTTTCTTGTTGTAGTTGTTGATGAAGTTTTCGCACGGTCGGCGCTTAAGAAATACTTTTGCCCTCTTGAGTGAAGAGCGAATGGCACAAATGTAGTGAGCTGGAGTACAGTTGAATTGAACGAGAAAGTCTTCAAATGTTAAAGAGGAAGCTGGAGGATTATCAGATTTGAAATTATCAAGGTATGGTCGAATTCGTTTGTGAGAAAGTTTGCAGATTGAAAGATTTTCTTCATTACTTTCAAAGCGACGAAGAATTGCTGTCGCATTCATTCGGAAGAAATGAATTCCAAATCTGCATCCTGTATTTTTGCTTCTTCCCTTTCTGCAGGTAAAGGAATGAGCATGAGTCTGAAGAGCAAGAAGACGTGTCATACTATCGGTAGTAGGATAGTCGGATGAGCAGGTAACGACTTCATCGATGAACTCGCAGACAGCCGGATCGGAGTCTGAATTGTCAGCATCGAATACAGGTGTGTTGAATAACCACAAGATCATGTGCACATGTGGACTTCCTCGTTGCTGAAATTCAATCCGATGATACTTCTTAAGAATCTTTCTACTACCGAGAGGCCCATTTGCAGACGAAAAAGTCTTCATCAATGCTTTGAAGCGATTGTCGAAATATCGAGCACAAGTTATAGGGTCTCGTTGAATTAATGTCAGCTTGTCAGGTTTTGGAAATTGCTCTGCGGCTTGCTCAGTAATGACTGTATTATCCAAAACTTTTATAAGTATGACTAAAAGTTGGTTTCATTGGATTTCAGTAGCACTGACAGTGACAAATAGGTGAGGTAATCCAAACTGTCGGACCATTGCTCTGACATGCATTCCCTGTTGATGCCAGTGATGTGCGGAATTTCGAATCCCTTGAAATACTCGGAAAGCGTTGTCATCTCGAACCATTGCATCAACTACTTCGGGATCTCGGATTTCACCTGCTGTAAGAATATTCGCTTCCCCAGTTCGTCTCCTCTTGCGAAGAACAGAAGTTGAAACATTTGCACTGCACAGATTCGGCAACTCTTCTGTCAGAATTTCTTGCAAATGCTTTTGAAAGTGATGATGAGCTGACTTCTTTCCCGTCATGAAGAGGACTCATTCTATGGCCGGCGAAGAGTTTGGGACAGCTGAGGAAGAGTGCATCCTTGTCAAAAAGTACAGATATAGGGACATTCCCTGCAGCTGGAGCCATGCGAATGCCTTCCAAGCTTGTAAGCATAGTCTCCGTTCTCATTTCTTCGACGTCTTCAAATTCCTCAACAGGTTCTTCTTTTGGATTTAGTTCCCTAATTTGACTCTCTACAAATTGCGTCCATCTTTCTGATAAAGAGACATTGTGCTCACTGTATAAAGGAGAATCGGAAAGATTGCGTCCTGCAGTGTAGACAACATGTGGACGAATGTTTCCTGCAATGTAGTCATGGCCGTATTGCATCTGTCGAGTGCAATTCGAAGTGGTAACATGCAGGCGTCATTAAGCTGTCGTGGAAGTGAGAAGACTACAGTGTCGACAGACACTGGAACGTTGACGATGCTGCCTTTAGCATGCAATTGACCATGAACTCCGTGCACAGCTTTGATTTGCTGGAAGACATGACGTACTGAGACCAAACGACCTTCGAGATCGGTGAGCCTTGAGACTTGAAATGGAATTTCTGTCGGTATAAGTATAGTCGGGGAATAATTAGATTCCGCTTTATTTAGAACGCGACTAGCGTACGCGATTGGGAGTTCAGAATCATTAAATTCTTGGGACAAAACAGAACCAATTGCAATATCGCTAGCATCACAAGTCAAAATAAACGGCTTACTAAAATTAGGCATTTGAAGAATAGGAGGTGTAGTAAGTGATTTCTTAAGCGAATCAAAAGACTCTTGACACTCTGAAGTCCATGTGAAAGGAGCGTTTTTCTTTAAGAGATTTGTCATAGGTTTTGCTATTCCTGAGAATTGGGGATAAATTTTCGGTAATATCCGGCTAACCCTAAAAATGATTTTATTTCCGTTGGGTTGTGAGGTACAGGAAAATTTTTAACGGCTGAAATTTTAATCTCGTCAGGTTTAATACCGTTTGGTGTTACAATATGTCCAAGATACCTAATTTCTTGTTTTAAAAATTGACACTTGCTAGGGTTTAATTTTAAATTAAACCGACGAAGACGTTTGAAAACTTCTTTAAGATTGTTGTTATGTTCATTTAGTGAGGCGCCATAAACAACAATGTCTTCGAGGTAAGCAAGACATTTAATATTATTTAATCCACAAAGAGCAGTATTTATCATGCGTTGGAAAGTGGCAGGTGCTCCTTTTAACCCGAATGGCATACACACGAATTCATAATGGCCTTTGTCCGTGCTGAAAGCAGTTTTGGACCGGTCATGAGGTATCAATTTAATCTGGTGATAACCATTCTGTAAATCCAGGGTTGAAAAATATTGAGCCTTGCCTAATTTGTCGAGGATATCGGAAATGTTAGGCAAAGGGTAGGTATCATTAATAGAAATTTGATTTAGTTTCCGATAATCCACAACAACTCTCCATTTTCTTTCTGACGTTTCGAATCTTTTTGGCACAACTAAAAGAGGGGAATTCCAGGGACTCATACTATCTTGGACTATTCCTTGAGAGATCATGTCGTTAACTTGCCTTTGAATCTCCTCTTTAGTTGAATGAGGTTGCCTAAAGGGACGAACATGAATAGGCAATGGATTTGCAATGGTACGAATTTCGTGTTGCACAAGGTCTGTTGTACTAAGTATATCACCATCTACAAAGAATACATCGTTATATTCATTAAGAATTTCTTTAAAAGTTTCATTTTCTTCTGAATTTAGGTGATGAAAATCGATAACGGATTGAAGTATATTCATTTGATTATGATTACCGTTATCAATTTTTTTTAAAGTAAAAACTTCATAATTATTGATTGTTTCTATTTTAAGTTTAAGTCGTTCTGTTCTAAAAATATCATCTGATAAGTTCAAAATAGGTAGAGTGATATAGTTATTATGAACTTTGTGAATTGAACTTGCTATAAATATACACGAAGCTGGCTCTTGTGTAGGACAAACAAATTCAAATTCATTAGGGAGGTTAATTGGGATTGAAATGTGTTGTTCACACCGAGGAAAAATTTCTATAATTTGTAAAACCTCAACTTCCATATCAGAAGATAAAGGTAAAGGTACTAATTCACGATTAATAGGAATTTCGACTCTTAGATTTTGGAAATTTATGTTGCATTTGTAATGATTTAGGAAGTTTTGTCCAATTATACCGCAAGCGCTAATTGGAAACGTATCATCTACGATTTGAAAATTAATTTTTATTTCACTGTCATTAGGTAGTTTGATTATCGCATCGCATTCAGCAAGAGTTTCATGCGTTTCGTTTGATATACCCTTCAATTTGCATTTAGATTCCTTATAGACTGTTGTATCTTCGTACAGGACTGACTTCTTTATGAGACATATTTCAGCTCCAGTATCTACCATAAAAGGAACATTTTTGAACTTGCAAATGTCGAAATTTAAATGAATATATTTATTAAAAGTATTAGAATGATTAGTGATTTTGTTCAATTGTACTGTCGAAAGTTTATTTTCGGAAGAGGTTAATGAAGGATTTGCAGTTTGTGTTTCATTTATTGCTGATTGATATTTGATCTGGAGGCACTCGTTAGATCTCGGACTTTCGAAGGAGTGCCCCTTTCTAGGCTCGAAAATCCTACAGCGTTTCCCGATTTAATTGTGCTTGATGATGATAGAGAATTTGAACGATCTTTCATTTCGTCACTTCGCTTTTTAAGGAAACATTCTTTAATGTGATGACCGTATTTTTTGCAATAAGCACAAGGAATAGATGAAACTGAATTAATAGACCTAACGTTTAAGGTTGATGTTGATGCATTGTTATGATTTGGGCTGATATCAACATTTTTAAAACATTTTTCTATTGAGTGGCCAGATCTTCTGCAAATTTTACAAAATTCTGATTTTTTTCGGATATCAAATCTATCATTGGAAAATTTGAATGTTTGGTTGAGAGTAGCCTCTTCTTTCACTGCTCTATTGATCGCTTCAGAAATTTTTGTAAAACGACATGCTTTAACTATTAACTTAATAGAACCATCAAGGCCTTCTTGGAATGATTTCAAAGCTATGTTGGCATTAAGTTTTTTTATGGTTTCGGCTTCATTAGTCCCTACAGAAGCAATACAAGCTTCATTTAAGTCATGAAGTAAGGATTCGACACGATTCGCATAGGTTTTGACACTTTCATTTTTCATTTGCCGATTAGAGGAAAGCTCCATCTGAAGATGCCCAATAGATCTGGTGTCAGAAACCTCATTTTCGAGAAGTTTTTTAAATTTTGACCATGTATCAAGTGTTTTGTACTTCATTAAATGATAAGCTTTTCCATCAAGCTTAAGTCTAATTAATTCTAAAAATTGACCATGATCTTGTTGAGGAAGGGTTTTATGAATAAATTCGCACGATGAAATAAATTTATGCAGTTCATTAGAATTTCCAGAAAAACTAGGTACTAACCTGAGTACATACTTTGGATCTAAGGATGAAGTCATTATTTCTAGATTATTAACTGTTTCAGTTGGACTTATTGTATTAAGATCTAAAACTTCGTCGTCTGAACTCGGTTCAGTTTTTATGTGAATTTCAAGGGATTGATTAGGATTAGATGTTTGTAATTTTAACGGATTAGATTTGGCAGGTTTGGGGCGAGAAACCTCTATCTGAACATTACGCAATTCTAAAAAACTTGTTGAATCATCAGTATCTTCTTGTGGTGATTCGCTTCCTGACATATCAATATCAACAATTTTTTTTTTTTGTTTTTTTTTTTTTTTTACCAAATAACGTACGTGAATTATATTATTTAAGCATTAATTTGATTAAATGATGTGAAATATGTATATGGATATATGTATGTACATATTTTACGAGTATGTGAAATATTGTTAAATTGTAATTTAATGTAGGTATAAAAATATAATATAAGTATCTATTATAATGTTAATTTTTTTCAAAGAAGGAATTATGAATTTTATTACGTTACGTAATTTTGAAAAAAAAAAACTTATTGTCTAAGTGTAAAAATTATTATCTTAGTCTACAGGGTTTTCATAAGTACGAGCATAATATATAATCGTACGAGTATGTACTAATTATGAAAATGTATTTAATTCAATAAATTTAATTTTAATAATTTTATCAATTTTCTAATTTTAAGTTTCAATTACTTATTTAAAGGTTTTATCTTTTTTTTTTAACATTTATAAAATTAATTAGGATTAAGAAATTAGTTTATATAATATTTTTTTTTTTCATTTAGATCTATAAATATTTCGAAATTTAATGAAAATTAATTTACCAGTTTAAACCATGGTTAACGTTGAATCTCATCCTTGTAGTTAGTAGGTGTAATCCGTAATCCATGCATTGTATAAATTAATCCGTTTGAATGTTGCGACCTTGACGTCATCGTAGATCGTTTCTGCACATTTCCCCTTAATTTTGATCAGTAACGTTAAATTTTGCTTTTAAGTCTTAGCAGAAGATTTATTGGCTTAGATTTGTTTAAATTCGTTACTATTCATTCAGCACCAATTATTTATTTATTTTTAAGAACAATTTTATTTTATTATGCTTTAAAGATTTTAACGAATTTTAGCACAGTTCGAACCTCAACGGTTTCTCTTATGCATACATACGAGTAATATTGCACATTATTGATTATTATAATTTTTATTTTGTTCTAGCTAATTCAGTTCATAATCACAAAATTTTATTATTAGATTTTATGATTTTAACGTATTATGAAGATTATTGTGTTTGTACGACCGTACGTATCTAACTACGGTTTAATTTATCACAGAACTTTTATTAGGTTTAAAGTACACGGTACTTCTGTTTATAGTTTCGTTTACACGTTTTTAGGAAAAAAAATTGTTTTTGTGCACTCACTATTTAATATCTTATGATTTTGATTTCCGCAATTAACACTTTCATCACTTCATGATTGAATGTGATTTAGAATCGTTTTTTTTTTAATCACTTTAAATTTTTTTTTTTTTTTTCACGAATGAATCGTATCACGAATGAATGCAACAGATTTTTTTTTAGAAAACTGTTTAAAAAAAACTATCTCGCCGCTGCCACCACTGTTGCGTGCCTCACGGTCAAGGCTGGGTTTTATGTTAATGTGGTTATCTGGACTTTATTATTTTAATCAAACTACAATATATTTTTATAATTATTTCATAATTTTTATTGTTTTAAAGTTAATACTTCGAGGTACACAACAGACTGATCTTTTTATCAATTTTTTGCCAATTTACAATTTTATTATTTAAGAGTAATAAATTCATATTACATATTTTATTTGGTCAATACAATAAAAGATACTTTCTAAATGGTTGTAATCCAGGGATGTACAACTACTATTTCCTACAATAGTTTTTGCTGTGATAGTGCCAACAGACAGACGGCCTAAGTCTTTGTATAAGCTTGCTCGTAAGAGCGAGCGCTAAAAACTTGCAAAATAATGTTATTAGCAGCACTTTAGTTCAGAAATTCACCACTTTGGCGCTGGTAACAAATTAATCCTTTAACATACAATTTTTATAAAATCAATGATGAATACGAAAAATTTTCTGGGTCGGTTTGAGACGAATTTTTTAATGGAAATTTTCAATTTTTATTTTATGTGAATTTGCCCCATTGACGGGTTTTCTTCATCGTATGTACATATATTTCTTACCAAATTTTAAGGGAATTAGAACTGATTTAATATTAGTGTGCATCATGAAAATCTGTTAAAACTGTTCTGATTTTCAAAATCAATGATGATCGTAGTCATTTTGCGACCAATTTTCGTACTGGAAATTTGCGTTCTGTGATTTTTTCGGGTTTATCAATTTTTAGGCCAAGAGATTAGAATTGATTAGAAAAAATATCGACTTCAAGACATTGTATTAAAATACTTCAGGATAGGAGAACATATATCTCTTTACAAGTATTAAATTTCCAAATTTTGTGTCACATTTGTTTTAATAAATTTATAAAAATTTTAATAAACAATTCTAATGTGGCAACATATCTAATAAGGTGGAAACACCAGTTATATTTACATATAAACACGGTTAAGAAAAATAAAAATATTTTGTACAATTCCTTAAAGTGAAAAAACACGAAAAATTCGCACTAAGTTCTTTAATCTAATAAAACTTTTTCAGTTTCCTAGAGTATTGAGCAAAACAAGATGCTATTTTCCGAAAATTACAAAAAATTTCGGTTTAATTAAATTCATTTTCTTTTCCATTAAATTAAATTTAAATTATATTCAAATTTTCCAAATCGAACACAAAAAAAAAATTAAAAGCTTAACATAAAAATTATTTTTTAATTCAACAAATTCTAAAAGTTTTTTTTTTGCGAGGATAAAAATGAAAATGTGACAACACAATCGTAAAAGAGAGCACAAGTAGAATAAATGGAAAATTTAATTTACGTCAAGAAAGCATTCGTTTTATTTTTCTTGTACCTGATCTTCGTTTTATAGACATAAGCTGTGTATATTTTGAAGCACAGTATTAACACAAACCGCATAGTTTATAACTCATGTAATAAAAAATAAAAAAATCTTTTTCGCTCAAAACAATAAACTTTGAATAAAAATAAAAGTTATTTGCTTCTTCTTTATACAACTTTTCAAAGTTCTTTGTGCCATGTTCTTCTTCTTCACGTCGCTTTTACACACATATACATATTTAGCTTTGCTGTTGTTTTTCAATAAAGAGGATATCGTATCGTCAACATACCAATTTGGAGTTTTTTTTGTTGTGCGCATGGATATCAACACCACATTTAATAATTTGACTACCGGGCTCGTATTGTGTCGTCGCGTATATGCAAACGGAATGCGGAATGTTTATTTATTATTTTCCAAGTTAATTTTAATGGATTTTTATTGAATTAAATTTGGAGGGCAAAAACAATGACCACGGTATTATAAAAACCACAGTAAATTTTAATTTCCGTTTTATATTCCTAAAAAGATGAGCATGTAATACAAACCGTTGTCCTTATATAAACCCTTTTTAATGGTTTGATGTGGTAAATTTTGCAAAGTCGCACACGATAATCATTATCACAATTAATTTTATGTTCCTGTTCCTATTACGTTTTTATAGTTTTACATATATATCGTTATCAAGCTTTTTAAAGAGCTACCAATTAAATATTATGGCATGTACAGTTTTATTACAATATATTCTTGTATATTTAATTTAAAAATAACTAAACTAGCTATAAATACACAAAATGAAAATGAAACCAAAAGAAGCTGGAAAAATTGTTTAATAAGAAATGAAATATATTTATACAAGAATGGAAGAAGAGGAAGATCAGAAAAATAATTCTACATTTTCAATTCACTTTGTATTTGAATAAGAACAAAAAATTACATCTTATATATCTCGCCAAAGCCACCCTTAATGAACAAGCCATAATGGTAAAATTGTCAAGTACAATTTTACACAAGTTAAAGGATTTTCTTATTTGAAGCAGTTAATTGTTTTTCTATTATTTTAGACAACTCAAACAAACCGCTATACCGTAAAAATAATTCACAAAATAATAACGCCATAACAGTCAGGCTAAAACCAAAACCTCCTAAATGAATAGAGCCACTACATTGCACAAGACGACCCCATATTCTTGATCTAGTAACATCAATTTCTCTGTTCAGGGATATCATAATTTCAGAAGATTTTCAAAATTTAATTTCTGCCAGTAGAACATTTCCGTGCGAAAATGCTCGATAATGAAATGGTTGTCGCATACATTTTTGCCGTTAAACTTTCATTTCGGTCGAATTTCATGATCTCGCCACTAGTTCAAATATTGTAATCGATTTTTCGCCCACTTCCCGATACCCAAGTGAGCTGAAATTTTGCTATCTTCGAAATTTGATGACAGGAAGTGGCTGCTTTCAATGCATTTTTTTTGTTTTTCCAAACATTTGAAATTTACCGGACAAGTGGTATAGTGGTTAAAGTTTCGCCACTTTGACCGGGAGGTACTGGGTTGGAAATGACAATTTTTGACGAAAAAATGTTTTTCAACCAACATTCGGCTCCTCTGCAGCCCAGATCGATTGGTTAATCGGGATGAAACTTTATACTTAATTATCGCAATGATTTTTGGAATAGTTTGCAAATATTGCAAAGTGGCTATTACCATATACGAAAAAACGATTAAAACAAAAAGATTGTAAATGAAATTATAGTTCAGTTCATTTTCTAAATTTTACCGGAAATGACGAGTTTTTTAAAAAAAAAATTATTTCACCAAAATTCGGGGCATCTCGACACCATATACCTTAACTTTTTTCCTTAATTGGGAGATCATTGCGAAATTTGGTGGAAATCTGTGTACCGCAAGTGGCTGCTTCTATAAGATATATTTCAATTTTTACATGCTTGTAAATGATTTTTCGCCCACTTCCCGATAATTATAGCAACCCTTTATAAACATTATAGCGGCCAGAATTTGAAAAGTGTTAAAATTTATAACAAAAAACTGAATCTATCCGGGCTACGTTTTTTTTTTGCGTATTACATGATATTTATGTAAACATAATCGACCTACAGCGCTTACTATTCGTAATGTAATGGCTAAAAATCGAGAAACATCAATTAGCCGTCGTTCTCAATAACTTGGATTTTTTATGGCAGCACATGGAACATCCTTCAAAAAGATTTGTATTTTAAGGCGTATAAAAAAATCAAATGACTATTTATAGCATAGAGATTTCGGGCTTTAGAGCAACGTCAGCGAAAAATGAAATGGTTAAAATCATCTTCGTGAAAAAAAATCTACGTCCATAAAATACATTTATATCCAAAAAATAACATTTTGGTCTAAGTAGTTCAAATTAAAACTATTTAGCGCTTATTTCATCACCCTTTATATTGTATAATGTTTTAGAAGGCGATGGCGTTTGCTAAATTTTGTTGGACCTTATAAATGATAATATCGTAGAGAAAGAGACGATTGGAGAAGGCGAAGGAGAAATATAAAGAGAAGTGAGACAGTGAGAATCAAGAAGCGAAAAAAATAGTCACTCAACCATTGGTACGACTCCCTTCGGGGTCACCTGCGATTATTTTTCTTGTATTTATTTCTAAAAATTTAGTTACCATCAAATAATTAATTATTTATCTGACATTGACATTCAAGTTTTTAATTGTGCATGGGCCTTAATATTCTGTTTCACGTTTTACCAACTTTTACTGTATTTTGTGGTACGTTTTCGTTTTGGCATGTGGATGGATGTGCGGTGTGAAAGGGTAGGCGAGTGACGCGCACGAAAAAACGAAAATATTTTTTTAGATTTTTTTTTTAATTTTGGGAGTGAGAATTTTTTTGAGTTAGTCCAGTTTTGAATGTCATCGTGTTTTGGAGTTGGTTTTGGATCGATAAGATACAAAATTATTGTAATTTAGTTTTATATAAAATAATAAAATAAAAATAAATTCAATCACTTACGAATATTGTGATTCGTGATTAAGTGGACCTGCTTTGATGCAGATAAAACAAAATTATGGTTTTAATTTTTTTTAAGTGGAATATATCAACTAGTGTGTTAAATCCGCGTCTTGGTCTTTAATGGTCATCCGGTTTTGGTCTTTAATTTTGTCAGTGTTAATTATGTTACTTAATTCTATTTGTGTTAGGTACTGGAGGAAAATTCGCTTTTCGAGGTAGTGGATGTCATTTCTTTTATTTGGTTGAAAAGTTGGAGCGCTTTGTGTTTAATAAAATTACTATCTACCGGTATTCTCTTTTTTATAAGTTAAACATTTTGCACTCACTGTTGTACCACTCGCCACACTTTTACGAATACAATTTTCCACCCGCTTTATTGTTTTTACAGTCGACTCATTTAAACCATACTGCTTTGTCACAAGGTCGACCCTTCCTTTCCCGATTTCAATCTATCCAAAATCTTGTTATTGGTTTCTAACTAAGTTTAAATGAAATTTACATATTGTAAAATTTAATCATATAAATTACAAAAAAAATTTGCCGTTTGTGTTGAGAGGTAGAAAGAAAGAAATTTCGTTTTCAAATCTTCAATTCGAATGAATAAAACAACACAACTAAAAGAAATTCTCCACTCCAACCATTTTCGGGTTTGACATTTCCTGAGTGCGTCTTATGGGGTAAAATACAAAAATAAAATGACAGCGTTTAAATCACATTAAACATCAAAATATTAATACTTTTTTTAATATGAAAACTAATTTATAAATTTTGTTAACCGTGTAAATCGCGTAAATCGAAGGATGGGTGTATTTTATTTCATCACGTGGTTTAGAATATACCATTATTTACACTACGGATCAAGCGATTATTTTGACATTTTAAAACAAGTAACAAATATTTTAACATATAATACAGAAAAATGAACAAGAAAATTGCGATCCGATACGGTTCCTAAACTAAAGATGTCGCAGCAACAGCTTACATATAAAACACGATTAATTTTATTTGCCAATAATTCATTCGAAACTTATTTAAGATTGCTGCCACGCAATAAGCGGCCCACTTGGAAAGGGTGGAGAGGGAATAATCTTTCATTGTCAGAACAATTTTATTTATTCACTCTTTATTCACCCAAGAAATGGCATCCCAAATCCGAACACCCTGTATATAAAAAAAACCATATATAATTTTTCATTTTCTTTAATTTAAATTGTTTTCCTTGTCGTTTAAATTTAAACGATCAAAAACAAAAATAATAAGAAGAAGATAATAAAAATAAATCTTACTATTATACGAACAGATAAAAGAGACGTAAAAAAGAGCATCAGAAATTTTTTATCTCGGTTGTGTACAAAAGAATTTTATATAATTTTTAAATTGTTTTTTGATTAATGATTTTATTTATTTATTATATTTATTTTTAATTCGAGATTCGTCAATAATTATAAATCTCTTCTTATCTACATAATAATGTTGCGAAAAGTTATTACTCGCTTGTTGTGTGCTGTGTACACAAATTAAGATCGGGTAGGGTGCTCGGCTGCTCCCGTACACAACTTAGGTATGAATCTCACGGGAATTCTGCATACGGCCGGAAACAAGATATATTATCCATTGCATGCTAGCTCAAAATATTTATGTAATTTATTTATGTGATTTATTGGATGTTGTAAATTATATTAGCTATATGGCTAAAGTAGTAAAATGTTGTAAATTAACTAACTCGCGATTTCTTTTTTGATTTTTTCAGGTGAGCAATTTGTTTATGGTTAAGGAGTCGTGCAATCATAATTATAATGGTATGTTTATGTTATTTACTATAGTGATTATGAGTTTAAGAAAATGTTCTCAAATTTATTGAAGTCGGTGTTAAATGCGGAAGGTTATTTCTAACAACCATCAGCATTTTACCTATTGTTTCCTATTAAAAATAATTAATTAATTTGAACTTTGTGTTACGATCCGAACGAGAAAGATAAATTTGCTAATGAATCATAAAATAGGCTTTTAATGAATATAACTGCATTTAATTGGACAGTGGTTAAGTGGTTTATCATTAGATACACAATCACCTACATAATGCAATAGATGAAAGCAGTTCAAGTTCCAGAAAAATACGAAACAGTGCTATGCGGCTACGTAGATAATGCAAGAGATGAAACTGTCCAATTTCGCAAAAATACGTACATGTCTACTCGGATCGTCGGGGTTCCACAATGTGGCGTCCGAAAATTAAAATTCTGTTTAGCGAATTCAAGAGATTTTGGCACATAGTACAATAGAAGAAATCAGTCCAATTTTGAAAAATTACACCGTTTTGGCTATTTTATTTTTCATATTTATAACTAAAAAGTTCGTAAGTGGAAAATCTGTGCAATGAATCCTAGAGATTTCGGCACATAGCCATCTTCATAGTGCAAAACATGGAAGCTGTTCAATTTCGAAAAGAATCGAAACAATACTATGCGGATCGTCAGGCTGCCCAATTTCGCCCCGTTCATTTGTCATCATTATAACGAAAAATACTTAAAATAGAAATTCAGTAGAGCGAATCCTGGAGTTTTTGGCGCAAAGCCACCTGCATAGTACAATAAAAAGCAGCCCAGTCTCGAAAAAATACGTCACATGTCTATGTCAATCGTCGGGGTTCTTCATTTTGGCTCGTTCATGGTATTATATCTATAACGCAAAATTTTGTAAATTGAACTTCTACGAAAATACCACGGATTCGATCCACAGATTTTCCGATTACGGAATTTTTGCCATAATTATGGAAAATGAACGAGCTAAACGGATGTCCCTTAATGACGTCCGATTATGACACAATATAGGTGGCTATGTTTCAAAATCTCTATAGGATTCGATCCACAGAATTTCCATTTACGAACTTTTTCGTTCTAATTATGAAAAATGAACGGGCCGAAATATGACACCCTGAGTACCGCATGCTGGATTGCTTTAATTTATTGATCTAAATAGGTGTATATGCGTCAAAATTTCCAAGATTCTCCCTACAGAATTTCCATTTTCGAACCTTGTCGTTATACTCATGAAAAGCAATGGACTTTTTCGACATTGAACAGCTCGTCTATTGCACTGTGTAGGTGGCTATGTACCAAAAACTCCGACATTCGATCCACAGATCATTTTCGGACCTTTTCATTATAATTATGATAAATGAAACGGGTCTAGGAGGTAAGGCTCGAGGTAGCTCTCTCACAATCCGCATAGACTTGGACCGAAATTGGACAGCTTTCATCTGTTGCAGTAGGTGGCTAGCGGTAAAACCGGTGACGGTGTTCGAATACCATGCCCAACTATATAATCTTTTCAACTGACTATGGTCTACTCTACTCTAGCATCGTTGTTTGCGTTCTTGCTTCTATTTTAGAGTATGCTTTTAAGGGACAGTCATCATCCTATTATTATCACTCCGAGATCACACGGAGATGCTCTCGCGCCTGTGCTGTTCAATTTGGCGCCTGAGTACGTAGCGAGGAAAAGCACCATTGAAACTTTGTGCTGTATATTCAATAAATCAGGGGCAATTCTTGGATATGCAGATGATATCGTGCTTCTGACAATATCGGATTCTTGAAACGTGGACTGCTTTTCTCAATTCATCACTCTAATAAAACCTTCATTACCTTCCGTAACATTCCTTTTCTCTTAGGATCCGTTTCTGCCATTATGGCAAATCCCGAAATTGTCGGTCAGTTATAACATCGTCGATTGATATGCAGGGAGTAATAAAAGCCCGAATCCTTGCCGGACAACGAGTTTTCTACGCCCAATCAAAATTATTGCGATCTAAACAACACCTATCGCAGTCGTGCAAGCTCGCACTTTATAAAGCACTAATAAAACCTTTGTTGATTTTCGGAAGCGAGGGCTGAACCGTGACCTCTAACGATTGTAGATTTTAACGATTGTAGATTGCGAACAACGAATATTGGATTCGCTTGAACCACGAAATGAAGCAACTTCTCGGAGGTAGCAATATTATCGGCTTCATCAAATCCAATCGAGTTAGATGGCTCGGCCAGATTGCAAGAGCATGATTAGCAAAGTGTTCCATCAAGAACCAGCCGGAGAACGTCGTAGAGGAAGAACCCAACTGCGCTGGCGTGACGACATCGAACAAGACCTACTCGTATTAAGATGTCGAAACTGGAGGACGAAAGCGATGGACCGAGACAGATGGAGGACAACAGTGCGGGCGGCAAAATCCCTTCATGGGATGTAAAAGCTAGAGAGAGATAGAGAAAATTGAGTTCACTGTAATTTATTGAACCTTCAACCGTTGAACTCGACGGACTCGACGGAATCGCTACACTACCGAACTTAACAACCTCAAATTCTTGAAAAGTGGGCTACTTTATCCCAATTCATCACTCTAAAAAACCTTTATTACGTTCTGTATCATTCCTTTTCTCTTGGGATCCGTTCCTACCTCCAAAACATCCCCATTTTGTTCTTTTCAGAATCTTAGTATGCTTTTCATATTATCACTATCACTAAATAAATGGGGTGTGTCTCAATCTCAACGGCATATGCCTCAAAATACTTTAGAATACGTCCTAAAAATGGCACCCATGATTTAAGGAATTTGCAACACTTCCTAAATGTTCATATAAAATTGGTCATGTTTGAGCACCAATTGGTTGGCAACTCTCTCTGGTAAAATGAGATAGGTGTCTGTTTGGTTTCTTTAGACGGTTTGTGTAAATCAAATATTATGTTCATTTAAAGCCACTGATATAGTTACTGTCGTCCGTGCGGTTAAGTAATAATATGTTATACTGGCCTTATCTTCAAAATTCTAATTTATTTTCGAATATGTGTTTAAGTTAGCAAGATAGTTTTCTTACAAAAAATTCAAAATACAAAATCACTTATTCTTTTAAATTAATTTCACTCAAAACTTTTGAGTGCAATTTTTAATTTTAACTGCTTTGCATGAGTTTCACTCAAAATGTTTGAGTTTAATTTTTTTCAAATAACTATTTAGTTTTGTTTTGTTGATGTCAATTCTTCAAAAATACAATAATGTTCCCTTCTTTTCATGGAAAACAAACAATGATAATTTTGTTTAAGCTCATTTGTTGAAATTTTTGAGTGAATGTTGATAAAATTCAGAATACAAATATTTTCATGGGCAACGTGGTTTGGTAACCCTAAATGCATATTGAAAATCACTCAAATTAAATACTATATAGAACCAGTTTCACTAATTATCAAAAATTTTGTTAACATAATAAAGTTAATTTAATTAAATGAGGTATTGTTTTCCATAGGTTAATTAATTTTGCCCACCTGTTAATTAGGTTTGCCCAACCTTATGGCTGGATGGAATTTACTCGAGTAACATCGGTTGTGGTTTATTGTTTTCATCACCTGTGAGGATATCAATTGATTTCGCGACTGAACCAAAAAATGTATGAAAATTTCTCAACTCGGAATTATGCTAGCGGTCCGACGGTAGTCGATATGAACTCTTTGCCATGGTTCATCTGGTGTTGGCCATTCGGAAAGTTCTTTGATCGATTACGATCTGTTGAGTTGACAGTTTTCACATTCTTTGACGATTTTTTTGAGGTCATGGTCGATGTTTGGCCATCAGCAATGTCGACGAGCATCAGTGTTTTTCCTTACAGGCTAGAGGGGACGACAATTCGGAGGTGTTCTGTCTGTAAGAAAATGGTATCATCAAACTTGTTCACGCTATGACGAATCTGAGTAAGACGATTCAGAGACATTTAATTTTTCAGGCCACCCATTTATTACGTAGGACTTCACTTTACGATTGGATATTCGAGAATGCTATGGTTGTAAATTTTCTGGTTCACAAGGTAAACGTGATAGTGCGCCGGCGTTGCCGTGGTATTTCGTAGCTATATACGTTATCGTGAATTTGTAGCTCATTAGGATGTTTGCCCACCGTTGAAGACGGTTGATTGAGTAAACCGGTAATTAACGAGACCAATGGCTTCTGGTGGGCAACCAATTTGAATTTGCGACCTTGCGACAATGCCTCTTTTTCGATTTGAAAATACCCTTCTTGTGCGCTGTTGAGTGTTTTTGAAGCAAACGCAATTGGGTGTTCAATCTCGTTAGGAAAACGATGAAAAATTACTGCACCGATATCGTACGAAGGAGCATCCATTGCTAAAATGCGGAGATATACCAATTGAGCAGGATGTATTAACTTCACCCCAGTAAAATTGCACGTCCAGCGTACGTAGTTCATTAACCGGTTCAGCTACTTGAGAAAAATTATTTATAAAACGTTCTTCATTTTACCAATAAAAGATTCCACCTCTTTTTATCACTTCTCGGTCGTCGTAGATTTTTTCTCGCTTCTACGTTGGACGAATTCTGTTTCGGTCCATGATATGACCCAAGTATTCGATTTCTGGCTTCGCAAATTCGCATTTGTTTAGTTGCAGTTTGAATTCGTTGGCTTCTAATCGTGATAATAATTGTTCAACATTCTTCAAATGTTCTTCATTGTTAGCTGTGATTTGCTCCATCAGCTGCTCCATTTGCTTCAGCTGTGATTTACTCCATCAGTCTTTGCAAAATAACTGGTGCGCTTGATATTCCGAAAGGCATGGAATTAATATTCGTATAATCCAGACGGAGTATTTATTACAAGGAAATTTTTGGATTCAAAGGCATCAATTAGACATCTTTCAAATCCACTTTTGTAAAAAATTTACTACCTTGTAATTTGTAAAACATCTCTTCGATTCGAGGTTCACTGGTACGATTGGAGTAGGCCATGATGAGGTTTAGATTAGTTTTAAAACTTTTTGCGAAACCAACCGTTGCACTTCATTTTTTACCGCTGTTCTCATGGCGAACGGTAATACTCGTGGCTTGAAAAATTTAGGCTTTACATTTTCTGGAGGAGATGAAATTCACGCTGATAGGTGACATCTCTATTTGTTCGTTGTCATGGACAACCTGGAAACCCAATGTTTGAAACCAGTTCATGCCAAGAGTATCAGTAGCATCGTTTGAGTTTACGACGATCATAGGTAAGACGAACTGTTTATTACGATATGATACTTCAACATCAACGGTTATTGGAATGTGTTGATCCATATATGCTTCAAATCGAGTCGTGATGGTTGACATACGGGAGAATTGATTGCTTTGTACGTATTTAAACCGATCATTGATGACGATGCCTCTAGTGTCCAGTTGAATTCGAACCGGTTCCGAATTAACCCAATCCACATTTTCTTTTTCATAGCACCGTTGTTGATTTGACAAATTGTTGAAACATTAATTTCATTCAACATATGCGTTGTTTGAGGCCTGCGATTGTTACGTTGTGGTGAGTACGAGCTGTTGCGAGAGCGTTGTCGAAAATTTGAACGACCTTGACAATGACCTCTATTGTTACCAAGTTGTCGTCTTGATGATTGACCACGTTGTTGTGACATGCGCAATATGACCGAATTTTTTGCGATCACACGTAGCTTTGTAATACGGACAATTTGGACGATCGTGATCAATTTCACATTGCGGGTTTCACTTCACAACCCTGAATACTTGCAATGCCGATGAACTTTCACCCATATACGTTGCATTTGTTCTCACAGTTGTTTCATACGCTTTTGCTATTTCGAGTACATCCTCAAGCGTTGGATTTGAACTCAGTAGACACATGTTTCGTACCTATTCGTGAGGGGTTAAAATAACGTTAACGTCGCGGATCGGTCGTGAGGGCAACCGCAAGTTCTGAAAATGTTTTACTTATCAGACTATCAAACAGTTTGCAGCAAGTACGATCCTTCTGATTGAGCTGCATCAGATACATGCCCCATGAAAATTTTCCGTGCTCGAAAGGAAAATATTGCGGCACTTGTTTTGTTGTCGTTGCTAACGCCAACTGCTCCAAAATTTTATTTTGCTTTGTTTGTAACTGGAGGAAAGCACATTCCTTGGCGTCGTCCCCAGTGTTATTGCCCATTCTTGTATCCTCGTCGCCACTTTTATAATTCTGAGCCGAATAAAACAAAAATGGTTAAATCGAATTATACTTTTTATTCACGACACGACTAGCGAGAATGACGTTTCACAATTGACCCCACTGTTTTTATACATCAGAAAAAGTAACGAAAAGTTGTGTCCGTCACGCCAGCTACCATATCAGCCGGAGCCAAACAACTATGGCACATGTAGCCCGAAGCCAGTGCATCATTTTGCACTGTATTTTTTTTGGAACCTTATAATTTCAGCCAGAACCTAATAAAGCCAGAACCATACTACAGCAAAACCATGGCACAAGTAGCACGGTTGTGCGTCATTGTGCATTATATATTTTTTCAGCCGGAACCTTTTAGATCCAGCAATGTACGGGTTTCGGAAAGAACCTTACAAATTCAGCCGGAACCATACCCTATACAGCCAATCTAACGTAAACTAGGCGTAATGGCACAAGTTGCACGATATATTGTGCACCAAATACTTTTTCAGCCGGAACCTTATAAATCCAGCATTATATGATTATTTCGGTGGAACCTTATAATTCCAGCCGGAAACAGTGGTAGGCATCGATGGTTCATCATTGTGCTTTAAGTTATTTTTCAGCCGGAACCTTATAGTTCCTGCCCGAACCTGATAAAGCCTGCCAGAACTGCGCTAAAGCCAAACCAATTCTGGCACAAGTAGCACGATGCACCATTGAGCACTATGTAATTTTTCCACCGGAACCTCATAAATCCAGAAATATACGATTTTACGTAAAAAAAACCTTACAATTGCAGCCGAAAGAGCCAAACTAACTATGGCGCAACTAGCACGATGCATTGTACAGTATTTGCTTTTTCAGCCGGAACCTTATAAATCCATCCAGAATCTAATAAAGCCAGCCGGAACCGCATCCTCTTCAGCCAAACTAACTATGGCACAAGTAGGACAATGGATTGTACACAATATGATTTTGCAGCCGAACCATATAATGCCATCCAGAACCATAAAAATCCAGTCGATACAAATTGTTTTAAAAATTAAATTTGGTGCTTGCATAATGGTCGCAGTGCAATTTGGATGATAGTGCAACCAGCAAGGCCATTCGGAAACATATGAATTCAGTGTGAATCAAGTGTGTTTCTAATAATTCTAAGAACTTTGCTTGTTTCCAAACAATGTTATATTTTCTGGATTTATAAGGTTCCGGTTGAAAAATTACACAGTGCACAATGAATCGTCCTACTTGTGCTATAATTGGTTTGGCTGTAGTATGGTTCTGACTGGTTTTATCAGGTTATGGTCGGAATTATTCGGTTCTGCCAATAAAGCACATAATGCAAAATGATTCGGAATGCACCATTCCGACTAAAACTGTAAGGTTTTCTCAAAAAATCTTATATTACTGGATCTATAAGGTTCCGGATGAAAAATTATATAGTGCACAATGATACGCAGTGCATTGTGCTACTTGTGCCATAGTTAGTTTGGCTGTTTAACCATACCATTGTTTCTGGCTTTCTGGCTGGAATTATAACCTTTCACCGAAAAATCATATAATGCTGGATTTATGAGGTTCTGGCAGACAAGTTATTTAGTGCAGAATGCATCGTGCTATTTGTGCCATAGTTGGTTTGGCTGTATAATCTAACCATACCATTGTTTCCGGCGGGAATTATAACGTTCCACCGAAAAATCATATAATTCTGGATTTATAAGGTTCTACCAGAAAAATTATATAGTGCACAATGCATCGTTCTATACTTGTGCCATAGTTGGTTGGCTGTAGAGGGTATAGTTCTGGCTGAATTTGTAAGGTTTTTTTCGAAAATGGTTAATTGCTGCATTTATAAGGTTCCGGCTGAAATGTTATGTACATTGTATCGTGCTACTTGTGCCATAGTTGGTTTGGTTGTAGTATAGTTCTGGCTGGCTTTATCAGGTTCCGGCTGGAATTGTTAGGTTTGCGGCTGAAAAAGCATATAGTGCGCAATGCATCGTGCTATTTGTGCCATAGTTTTTTGGTTCCGGCTGATATGGGTGTGGCTGGCGTGACGAATACGAATAGTTGACAATTATATACGTGAAGTTATTACAGTGCAGTTGACGCTTTAAGGCCTCTAAAACTACAACACGCACATACTTTAAGTAGTATATGGCTGCTTGACATGAGAAGGCAGTTTCATAACTATTTAGTTACATTCTTAAAAACTAGCTCTTCAATAAAATGTATGAAATATTGAACAAACTCCCTAACCTTGATGACCGATATCCTAACCTAGCAATGATTACACTATTGTGACATAATTTAACCTACATAACTGTGTGTATAAATGTTTACAAGCATTGATAGATTGATAGATGGGTAAAGGTTTATATTCCAACTAGTTTATCCAGTATTTAGCGTAATTTGATCAATCTCGCGCCCTATACTAAATTGTGTAGGTCCATAGACTACACCCACACACACAAACATAAAAACTATATAGGTATAAATAGAAAAAAAAATTGTGTTGACACTTTCTATTTTCAGTTTCATCAATCAAAAACCCAAATTCCCCAACAAAACCAAACAACGTAAAAACAAAAAATTAATTTTCGCCCAACCCAACACAAATTTTCACACTTTTGATCACTACTGTACTACGCCGTACATAGCTTACACACATTTTCATTCCATTCATATATATACATAAAATGTTAAAGTTGGAAAAAAATTATCCAACAACAACTAAATAAAAAAAAAAATCCACCCTTGTTATTTTCCTATTTTATTCCGATGTAGCACAAAAAATATATTTCCTTTTTATTTTTCATCCACCTGCCATCCCACCCCATCTATGCTGCCGCCCGATTTTTTCATATATAAACATTTTCGTTATTTCGTTCGAACTTTTGTAAAACTTATGTTGAAAATATATAAAAGTTACCAGTTTGCTGTTGGATATTATGTGAGTTGGTGTGTGTGTGTGTATATGTATACATATTTATATATGTTTTGGATATTCAATTTGATTGGAGGAGTTATTGTAAGTGATATGACTTTATTATTATGATTATTATTGTTATTATTTTGATTTAATTTCTTCGTCATTGTCTTAACGACTATTTTCTTACGTATACATAAAATAAATTATAACGATGTAAATTTAACAATTTACCTGATTTTTCTGCTTTTTTGCGTTCGTTTACATTTTAATGAGTGATTAATATTTATACAAGTCTACTATATACCTACCTGCCTTCTTCGTATTTTATTACTCCCGTGAATTGTTATACTTCATCTTAATCGTGATAAATTTTATCGTCGTGTCATTAAATTTTTTGTGATGGAGTACCGCGAGCGCATCATGCTCGCTCCGGCGAGGTTAATTATTTTATAATTTTATGATCATCATCTTGAACGGAACAAAGAATATTTGATTTGATTTGGTGACACCGCGTACCATTCTACAAGTGCGATGATGCTATCTTGTATTTGTATACCGCACCGTTCAATCAAAATTAAGTCACCCATAAACCGACATATGTATATATAATACAGCTGTATATGATACACATACATAGATAAATAATTGTATGGTATATAAAAAAAAACCGATGCCCCGATGCTGATCAAACACATGTTCTTAAGTGGTTTATTTTGTTGTTGTTGCTGCTAGGGTATTACAACAAGTAAGATAATAAAATTTACCAAGGTATATACGCACACATACTCGTATACATTATCGATATACCTGTCCATGACAAAAAAAAAACATTTCAAGGATACGGAAACGTGATAATGACTTTCTTCAACTAAACGTAATCCATTATAAATTATTAAGATGCTTAATCTTTCTCTTAAATATTATAACATTATTGTTTTAAACAGTAAACATCCTCATTTATTTTAAATTTTCTAAACTTTTTATTTTTAACATTCCGTTTAATTGGAATGTCATAATATACACATTTATATATACAAGATTATTTTATATTTCTTACTTTTGTTGATATGCTTGGAAACGAAACGATAAAGAAACGAAGTAAAATAAGAAAAAAAACTATTCCACAAATTCTTATTTTTCTTGCAGAGATGAAATATATACAAATCTTATGTATAATTTTATATACATATATATGCATGTGTGGGGTGTACTGACATGCACGAACACAAATACGGCTATATACATTTTATCATCTTTTTGGGGGAAGTTGAATTCAATTTCTGCTTATGTAACGTTCGGTACTTTTTGATATACATACGTTGGTTTGACAAGCCTGACTAATATCCCACAACCTTTATTGGTTTGGACCACTCTACGGTCGCTGTATTGTGGTTCTATTTCTTAGAGAATTGGACTGTCCAACAAGTGGCTCCTATTACCGTCAATTTAATTTTTGCAAAGCTTACAAGCCCGCCGTATAGGTGGGGGCGAAAAAGTTGCAAAACTTCCAAAATAATTATACAGTGGAAAATACTTTACTAATTAAATATGCTATTAAAAAATGCTAGGTTCCCATTACAGAAAAAAAAAAATCCCCATGATATTTTTTAACTCTACTCGCTTTTGATCAATCAATGTGCTTATCCATTTTGCTAGCAGAACCCATTATCGAAAATTCCCAATCAAACAATCCATTACAATATTTTAGGCTCTAGTCGCTTTCGACAAAGCATTGGGGTTTTTTATTTATAGCTAGCAGCACCAAAATCGAAAATCAGACACAAATTGGCTAATCAAATGCTCATTAAAAAAATGGCTCCTCTCGTTTATGTTGGAATATTCTATAGCGGTTTTTTTTTGTTGCATTCTATAGCGGTTTTTTTTGTTAGCTTTAAAAATGTGTGAGGCCCAAAATCTTTTAATGAGCTTTTGATTATATAGGCCTAGGCCTATATAGAGAGACTTCACATTAGACTACCTAGTCCTATTATGAAATTTGGTTTAGCTTGCTAAACACATCAAAAACAGTAAATTGACCCGTTCTACGAACGGAAATGTAACTTGACTGGGTGTAGGGGTTTCAAAATTTAAAAATTTGAAAAATTCGATAAAATGAATAATTGATGTTTTGGTCGGAACATAAAAAACCGTGCTTTAAGAATTACTTTAAAGCAAAACTTCGACACACTTTTGTGGCGAAGGACAACCCACCACTCACCCGGCCCTGATTTTCTGGACCACGCCAAATATTCTTTAAAATTTAAAGAACTTCTGTGTAAATGACTTTTCGCGTGAACACTTTATCAGAATTTGGAACTAATTTTCCTTACTCTTCAGTCTCTTTGACTGTAACTTTGATATTTTCAAAGGTTTTCACCCTTGAAAAAGCAGTGTATGCCCATAAGGAAATACTGAATGTGACAAATACAGTCCCACTTTCTAAAGAGTCTTTCCCTGAGCTTTATTAATAGTTATGGCGAAAGCCACATATAATGTACTCGTCTTTGATGTGCACCCTTTGAACATAACGTATAATATACAAGTTTGTGTTCCCATACATAAACAAATATACAATACACCGTACTATTGTCATCATCATCTGCATGGTAGTCGATTAGTGATTGTGACGGCAAGTAGTAATGCCTTAATACTTAATAAATAATAATTGTCATAAATAAGTGTGTATTTTATTCCCACATAAAACATTGGCGATTTAATAAATTAATTAAATTATCAAAAAAAATTAAATAGATTTCCAACCGGGTGTTGAACATACGTTCTGTTACGGTAAAATTTTTTTCCGTTTTTCGTGTGAGTGACCATGCCGATCGGAAATATTGAAAATTTCGATACAACGAAGCCAACTGAATGGGACACATATTCAAGACGTTTTGAATTGTTTTGTGAGACCAAATAAAATTGAAGATGCATAATTAAAGCGGGCCACACTTCTTACACTATGCGGGGCGGATACTTTTGAGTTGCTAGAAAACCTTATAGCACCAAAAAAGGTAAGTGATTTAGTGATAAAAGAAATTATGGAAACTTTATCTAATCACTTTTCCCCTCGCCCATCGGAAATTGCGGCATCGTACACATTCTTCAAACGAGATCAACGTTCAGGAGAATGCGTTGCCGATTACGTAGCCGAGCTTAGACGTCTTGCCAAAAGCTGCAACTTCCACAAGGATAGCCTTGATCGAATGCTACGAGATCGCCTGGTTTGCGGGTTGCGCAATATTCAGTTGCAGCAGATGTTTTTGGCTGAAAAGGATTTACAGCTAGATACCGCTATCGATCGCAGCGTTGCCGCAGAAGCTGCCGAAAAGAATCAACAGGTTATTGCTGAAGCACAGCAAGTGAAGCAAATCATTCCTAAACATGTAGCCCCGGCCAAAATTATTCAACAGAACAAACCATTAAAATTGCAAAGATGTTTCAAGCTGCGGAGAAGACTATGACCGATCCACTTGCCGATACCGTACTACCACGTGTTCCTTCTGTGGTATAATGAGACATCTCCAAAGGGTATGTCGCGTGATGGCAAGCAACCGCAACAAACCTAAAAACAACCAAAAGCGATCGAATCGTCTTTACAGAGAAGTGAAACATGTTGCGAATCCTTCTGCTGTTAATACTTCCGCTACCGTCAATATAAACCATTTTCCGTGTCGTTTTGAAGTGGATTCTGGCTCGAGATACACGATCATATCTGAGACAGCATTCAAAAGAGTTTTTCCGAAATCACCACCACTTCGTGAGGCAAAATTGAAACTGTTTGATTTCCAACGGAATCCAATCGACATTTTGGGATGTTTGGACATATAGATGTACAGTACAACGGTAAACCAGTTTCCAGTCTACCATTATACATCACCACCGGGAACAAAACCAGTGTTGTTGGCGTCAATTGGTTCGAGCCTTTAGGAATTTCCATTCAAGGAGTTCATTCAATCACAGAGACAGATTTTTCCGATATAATGGTGACATACAGTCACTTATTTTCACCTGAGCTGGGTTCGTACAATGGGCCACCTGTTGTTCTACAAGTGGATCCAAAAGTCATTCCGATTCGTTTGCCAGCACGGAAAATGCATATTGCCATGCAAGCAGCAGTTGAAGTAGAGTTAGATAAATTAATTCATCAGAGAATTTTGTATCCGGTCGAATACAGCGATTGGGCTACGCCTATAGTTCCTGTTCCGAAGTCCGATGGTAGCGTGAGAATTTGCGGCGATTATAAATTCTGGTTCCATCAGCAAATCACCTATTGTCGACGATACCAAGTGGTTCGGTGTTTGCAAAACATGACCTCGCTCAAGCGTACCGACAGCTCATTGTAGACGATGCATCTGCGCTAGTACAAACAATTACTACACACAAAGGTGCGTTTAAGGTCAACCGACTCCAATTCGGTATTAGTACCGCGCCAGGAATTTTCCAAAATTTCATGGAGAATCTACTTCGAAGGATTCAAGGAGTTGTACCGTATTTCGACGATATCATCGTCATCGCATCGTCTGACACCGATTTGCGCCAGAAGTTAATTGACATTTTCTAACGATTTAGTCAGGCTGGTATCCGTCTAAAACAAGACAAATGTCAAATTGGTTGTTCATCTACCAATTTTCTCGGGTATAAAATCGAACGGATAAGGGACAGCTTCAGGCTATCCTAGGCTTAATTAATTTTTATCATTCTGTCATTCAAGATAAGGCAACCCTTGCTGAACCTTTGCACCAGTTGCTTCACAAAAATGTCCTCTGGAGTTTAGGATCTATCGAGCAGTGCAGTTTCGATCCACTTAAAGATGCATTGATGTCCAGCATCGTCCTAATGCCATTTAGTGAGACGTACCCATTGTTGCTAGTATGTGATGCTTCCCCCTACGGAATTGGCGTCATTCTGTCACATCAAGTGGGAACGAAAGAGCGTCCCATAGCTTACCACTCGAGAACGATGACCGAAACGAAACGACGATACAGCCAAGGTGATCGCGAGGCTCTTGCCATTATTGCAGGAGTTAAAAAGTTCCATGATTTTCTCTATGGTCGGGAGTTCGTTATTGTGACGAATCATAAGCCGCTACTTGGACGTTTTACCACAGATGTTCCAATTCTACAGATTCTATCGCCGAGAATGATTCGTTGGAGTACTTTTCTGAACGCATACACTTTCAAACTCGTCTACCGTGCCGGGAAGAATGTGGGGAATGCTGACGGTCTTAGTAGACTTCCAGTTCCGGGCAGTTCGATCGTCACAGAGGAAGAAGAAGTGTTGCTTATAGATACGGTCCACAAGCCGACTGTTCATGCCGATGACATTGCTGCTTCGACATCCAAAGACCCGGTTCTCTCGCAAATTCTTCAGTCGACACTGAATGGATGGCTACTGTGTAAACCCATTGAACAATTCCAGTCATTTTGGGTTCGTCGTGCTGAAGTGTGCACACTCAAAGGATGCCTCCTTTGTAGTTACCGGGTAATAATTCCACCATGCCACCGCGCACAAATTTTGTCCGCGCTACATACGGCCCATCCAGGTATTGTGAGAATGAAGGCACTGGCGAGAAAATACGGGTGGTGGCCCAAACTAGACGCGGACATCGAAAAGGTTGTACATCGTTGTAAGAAGTATCAATCAAGCCGTCCAGGAAACAGTACATCCATGTGAGGAGACGACAAACCCTTGGTCGAGAATCCATATCGATTATGCCGGACCTCACCACGGTAAGACTTATTTTATACTGGTCGATTCGTATTCCAAATGGTTGGTGGTAGTCCAAGTTACCACAATGTCAGCTGCTTGTGGTATACAGGCTCTTCGCAAGATATTTGCCACTCATGGAATTCTCGAGACAATAGAGAGTGACAACGGTACAGCGTTCGATTCCGCAGAATTCCGGCAGATCTGTGATACGAATGGTATTCGTTCAGTGTACGTGGCTCCATGGCATCCACGTTCAAATGGGTAGGCGGAGATAATGGTCAAAGCAACAAAAGATTTCCTGAAGAAAAAGAGTTTTGGCGATATCCAACATCGTTTGGCAAAGTTCCTGCACCACCATCATGCAACGCCATCAACTACAACTGGCAGATCACCCGCCGAACTCCTATTTAATCGTCGTATTCGAACTTTCTTCCATCATCTTCATCCTGACAATATTCGTGTTCACAAGACGAAACCAGTGGTCGACCAACTTCGAAAACTGTCTGAGGGTTCGACAGTTTGGGCGCGAAACTATTCGTTGGGTTCGAAATGGATACCGGCTTCCATTACCAGAACAACAGGGCCTGTTTCATATACTATAGAAAGCGAACAAGGCCAATCAATGAGACGTCATGTTGATCAGTTACGTCGTCGAACTACTGATGAACAAACAAATGACACCTATAATTTTGATAGGACAACCTCCATCAATTTGTCCGAATAATGTTGTTAATTCAGAAAGCGTTCAATCAGTCACATCATTAATCATACCAACTCCCTATGACGACGTTGTTCCAACACCGCTCGATATTCAACAATCAACATCAGAGGTTCAACAACCAACCGATGGTCCATCATCAACCGCACCACATGGAACAACACAGACGAAGAAACGAGAAAAAAATAATACCGTCTGACTGAAATTGATGAATCTTCCCTCCGTCGATCGTCCAGGCCGAAAACCGCTCCTTCCACGTATGCGTCGTAATCGGGAGTGAAGGGGTGTAATGTACTCGTTTTTGATGTGCACCCTTTGAACATAACGTATCATATACAAGTTTGTGTTCCCATACATAAACAAATATACAATACACCGTACTATTGTCATCATCATCTGCATGGTAGTCGATTAGTGATTGTGACGGCAAGTAGTAATTCCATAATACTTGATAAATAATATTCATAAATAAAGTGTATATTTTACTCCCACATAAAACACCACCCTTACAGGAACACCAATCTTGCATTCTCTGTCACAACGGGGAAAGGAGTTTCAGAAGGTGTTAGTCCCATTCTTGGAATGGAACACAATTTCTCCCTTTGACTTGCCATCAGAAATTACT
The DNA here is from genome assembly GCA_947310385.1 of Nephrotoma appendiculata. Lineage (NCBI taxonomy): Eukaryota > Metazoa > Arthropoda > Insecta > Diptera > Tipulidae > Nephrotoma > Nephrotoma appendiculata. The sequence goes on from OX371223.1 coordinate 56,035,443, forward strand.
TTGGCAAATATCAAGTCGTGATAATGAGTCTTGCACCGTTACAAAAATCTCGTTTCCAATTCAAATTTCGGAGCAACATTAGTATTGCTCCTACTTTAAGAGTTAATTTATGTACAGGCATGCGTGATACATTTAGAGTGTTCAACAACTCTACTGTAAAGTGTATTCTTTCCTCTTCATCGTCGGTGACGATACTGTCTACACTTTCGTAAACTCTTTAATCCTGAGGTCTATCTTCAGGTGTAACTAAACAACTAAAAACTTGGTCATTAATGGCGAAAGTGTTCTTATTTAAAGGACACCTTGGCGCCTCTAATGAGTCATTGCAAATACACTATTGAGATATTTCAATGATATCCTCACCAAGACCTTCACTATTGGTGAAAGTGCCATTACCGAGGGACATTAGCCACTCAGCATATAGAGAGCCATTTACAGCTATCATATTCTCAGTCAATTTGATCTGAGTAATATGACGCCACATTGGAGACCTCTTAAGAGTGTTTTCCATGATTTGTACTCGACCTCCACCGAATACAATTGGCAATGTCTGCCGAAAATCGCCTCCAAAAAAATGACTATATGACCAAATGGCCTATAACCATTTGACACATCAACAGCCCTTTTGATTTCTTTCAAAAGTCTGTCAACAAATATCAAGGCTTTCCCTGAAGTAATTCCAGCTTGATCCCAAACGATAAGTTTGGCATTCCTAACTTTCACCGTGTCGTCTGATGTCTGCTTCATGTTAGATACCGAGTCCATTTTTTTGGGACCGGTACCTTAAATTAGGAGTAGTAAGTTTTCTATCCCTCAAGAAGAGTGGCTGCAATTTCAGTGGAAGCAACCGGTAGCACAATGCCACTTCTTGCAGGCCTTTCTTTTGGCTCATCAACAGCTTTCATGTCCATGTCATGAACTTTTTTGTCTAACATTCAGCTTAGACAAAAACATAAGTCTCTTTTCTGCTTGAAAAACAGGATCATGTTCTGATAGAATATCATCATGAATTGTATTCAACCCACTCTAATTAGTTCCATGTAAGCGGAGTGTGTCAATTATATCGCGTAATGCATGACTTTCTGGGTCGGACAACTTTGTTTGCGAAATCTTCCGTTAACGCAACTTTATGGGTAGCAAATAGCTTTCCCGCATCTTGTGAATTGCCAAAAATGCAAATCCATCTAAAGAGAAGTCTCGTCTACAATTCTCTTCGAATTTAGGACTAATTACACATTCGGGATCTTTATACATGTCATCCGAATCTAGTACTCCTCTAACATGAAGAAGAAGAATTCTGAAGCAATATCGCTCACTGTCATTAAACTTAACGACATATATTCTTGTTATGGCTTTATTGGCACCCTTTTCTCGGGGTTTCTAATAGTTGATTCCTCCACGTTCTCTGTGGAAACCAAGCTGTTAGCGTGGCTTCCTTTTCTGTAGCTATCTGCAGAGCTGCTTATTCCACTCCAGGACGGAAAGTCAAAGGTTCACAGTTCTTTAATGAACTGCCAGTCGAATGATATGATGCTACTTGTCGTCCATCAATTAGCCATTAAGTCACCACATTGCATACGGAGCGCTTCGCATAACGTGAGTCCAAAAAATCTTTAATCTCATCATGTTGAAATGATTGAGGCGCCGTCGCATTTTCAGAGACACTTGCAGCATCATGCCCTTTACCAATGATAAAGATACCCCAGCACGTCTTTGGCTCTTGGGATAGCCGTTTTTATTTCACCGGGTTACCTTTTCAAAATCTTTGGGAAACTCCTTGGCACATTTCGCATCATTCAAATATCTATTGTTTGAACATCCATATGTCCATGAATTGGGTCTTTTTCATTGCCTGGGATTTCGGCCCAACCCAATTTGTCAGTAGCCTCGGTTGTTCGAGGTTTGTCTTCATTATGAAGCGTTAGCAACATATGTAAATGTGGAAGTCCACGACATTCTTTACAGTAATGTTATTAATAACTTCTTTAATTTTTGAGTAAAAACTTTAGAACTCCTTAAGTTGCCTTCGATCTCTTTCCATCTAGGATTGCACGTCACACTAATAAAAAGGTCTGTTTTCCCAAATTTTCTTAGAATTCCCATTGCACCCTGAAGTTTTGGAGTTGACTCCTTGAAATTATTGTCCGCTTTCCTTTTCAAAATGGCGCAGCTGGTCAAATAGACCGGCGTAATTATCAACTTTTAATTCAAGTTGATGTGTTTTTATGGTATGATATCAAAGGCCCGAATGTCGAAGGGCCTAATCTTGAAGGGCCGAATTTCAAAGGGCCGAATGTGTGAAAGGGCCGAATGGGTCGAAGGGCCGAATTTATTTTGATTTTTTTCGACTAGCCTTTAGTATCGCAGGCAAAATTGACTATCGCGACATTTTTTTCAAAATGGTCATAATTTTAACTAAAAATGTAAACATATCAGACGCCATCTTAGATACATTTCAATTTTTTATATACTTAATATTTATAATTTTTTCCGCTTTTGGATTAAAGTTTTCTACATTTTTTTTATGTATGTGGTTATAACTTTAACTAAAAATTTGTTAATTTAATTGACTGCCATCTTAGAGATATTTTTATAAACAAAATAAATTTGAATTTGTAACATATGTTATAATTTTAAATGATTAATTGAAAATCAAAATGTAAATATATGGTTTATAAATAAAACAAATGTTATTAAGTCACATGCGATTATTATTAAATATTCGTCATTTAAATTCGTCATTTTTGAGACGGTTCACCCTTCATCCCAAGGAATTTTTGTATGCTGTTGATGCAAAATAATTTGAAATAATATAGGGACTTACACAACGAATTAAGCTAACATTTGTGGTACATTTTTCAGCAGAAGCGATACGAGCGATACTTTCTCTTTGATCTGTGTCTGCCAGGTTGACGAAGCATAAACAAATTCAAATCAAATATACAGTAATTTCAATATTGTCAAGCAGAGATTTTCCTTCACCTAAAACAAATTTTGAAACTTATATTTGTTTAATTGTTGTTTAATTTATTAAAAATTATTTTATCACGGCTTAACCTAAAATTTTAATGTTTGGTTCATTTTTATTTCGGTAGATGGAGCTAGCTTGAGATACAGAAAGTTATAAGCAAAGACACATTTTTTAGTTATAAACCATCCACTTTTGATCAAAGTGGCGCCACCGTCGCTCATACTGTCAAAAAAATTTGACTGAGATACTAAAGCTGTTCCTTTTATTTATTTTTTTTATATAAATTATTTAATTTAATTATTTTTTTTATTTTTTGTACCATATACCTATTATCAAAAGGCTGACACATAGGGCCGAATGTCTGTGGTAGCGAATGACAAAATTTTCCTTCACCAAATTGTATCGCTGACTAGATACGTGGAATTTCATAAATATTCAAAGATGAAAAATATTAAAATACATAAATTCATAAGAAATTCATTTATGTTTAATAAAAAAAAATTTACAAAATATTCCATAAAGCAACAAATTTAAAAAATTATATTTCTAAAAACAAAAAAAAATCGGCTCTTTGACCCATTCGGCCCTTCGACCCATTCGGCCCTTCGACACATTCGGCCCTTCGACACATTCGGCCCTTCGACATTCGGCCCTTCGACGTTCGTCCCTTCGACACATTCGGTCCTTCGACACATTCGGCCCTTCGACATTCGGCCCTTCGACATTCGGTCCTTCGACATTCGGCCCTTCGACATTCGGCCCTTTGTACCTATTCCGTTTTTATATAATGCAACCGAGATATCAACAATAAATATTGTTGAGTTAATTTCCCTGCAGAAAGGAAATGGTTAAATTCATTTCTTACAGCTAATAAATTACTGTAATATTGTATGTGGTTAATTCTTTTCCCAGTAGTGTCACCTTTTGTCTAAGATGCCATCCCCCAACTCTCCTAGGAAATAAAAGTGGATACACCATGGAATCACACTTTTCATCAAAAATTGAGAGCTGTTTAGTATCACTCGATCTTTTGTTGTAGACTCTTAGGTCTCTATTGTACTATGGATCACCATCCGCATTTGCTTCAAATACAACAGCTATCTCATTAGTTGTTGGGAGATTATATCGCCTCTGATCATTGTGGCAATCGGTTGAAAAGGAAAGTACTAATTCATGAATGCTTCATCCTACCAAGGTATCTTTATTGCACTATTCATTGAATGCATTACTCATTCGTGCATCCGCAGCCAACTGTGCACTGTCCAACATGTACAGTTGGGCTTATGCGGGTGCTTTAATATCTGCAGGATGGGGGGCCGTAGAAGTCACATATGGCGTAGTACACCTTGGACTCTAAAACAATAAGGAGCTCTAGGGCCAGCCTGAGCATTATTGCCAGATGTATATTTGCCTCCCATAGAGGCAAATGCTAAAGCGCAATTGTAATTTCGAATATAGTGCATGCAGTTCTTTTTAACATCTACGGTGACTGAGGGAACATCATCGCCAACGTCGACGATGTACTTCTTTATTGCATTGGGAAATTCAGTGTGATCGAAGTTAACTTTGCCTTTATGGTATATTAGTGTTGCCTGATTAAAATATTTTATTTTCTGGGATAACTTCACATATATATCGTTACATGATTTTTGATGAGATTGGATTAAGCCGAACATTTTTCGGACATGTACGCACAAATTAATTAGCCTTTAATTTTCCGTAGTATCTTTTTATATTCTGCTGAATCGGTTCTGCTAACTTCAAGTACACCTCATAAGTTCAATTCAAAAATCAGTCAGCAGTCTATAATTGTCTCCCGAAAAACTTATTCAAATTCTAAACTTAAATGTAGAATTTGTGCCCCAATCACGGTACAGCATCGTACATCTTCTTCTTTGCTTTGCTCCAGGTATTAGTTACTTGATGTGTGGTTAAAATTTCTTCGACCGTTTCTCAACAAATAGATAATCTCTAGGAATTATGTACGAGTTTTTGTAGTAGTTGTGATTCTTGTTTGAAATGATTCTTCGATGAATTGTAGTTTTTTATATTTGAATTAATTTCAAATTGCGTCACAAAATTCGTACAGAAGTCAATTTATGCAAATGTGTGGACGAATAGTTTTCGTAAATAATTTTTCTGTATGGAACATGTTTTGAACAAATTGTAATTTCTTTTTTCAAAATTCGATTCACACAAATTAATTAATACGAAACGATTTTTGAATAAATTGAGTTTTCCTAGTTTTGTATGAGTTTTTCCATCAAAACCCATTCTGGTGCATTGCCAAGATTTTTTTTTTGATTTTTTTTTTTCGTTTCTGTATGGAAGAAAATATATATAAGACAACTCTTACAGTAGATTTTTTCTATTCGCCAGAACTAGGAACTGCAAAATAAGTACCTCGCAAGAGAAACTGACTTATAAACTTTACACTACATTAAATTATAAATATGTAGAAGGAATTTAAAATTCACAAAAAATACTCTTCATGCATAACTTGCAATTAATATTTCACACAAAAGACTTTTCATAATAAAGTCACGTTTGTCATTCACACAAAACTTTACTTTATTGAATGGCTTCTTTAAAGGCAGTAAAGCGAAAGATCTTGTGGTATTACACCGGTTTACGCTTCGCTCTAGCAAAGTAATCGACTTTTGTACGAAACGGTCTTTGGATGTTTTCGCTGTCGACGCTGAATTCAGCACTCCAACAGAGAGTGGGAATGGATGTGTTTATTAACCTCACTGGTCATAATCGACGGGAGAATGTTTATACTGCATACTACCTCTGGTGGGATACAAAACCAGTACTTCCCGCTCCAAGTGTCGAAGCTTTATTTACCACCACTTGTGCGGTACTTAAACGAACCTTCAATACTAACAACAATATTCTTCAACACTACTTTATCCTCGATACTATAGCCATCACACAATGTTCACGCATACTTAAAACTTAATGACGCATGGTGTTGTTCCTCATCTTTCAAGACTTCATTAACATCTATGGTAAACCCCACTTCTAGAACTAGACAACATTTTCTTCGAGTCGTGTAAAAATCTCCTTGCATTTACAAATTGAAATTAATTGTCCCAACCTAACAATTTTGACATCTTCCAAAATCGTGTTTACAATTTTTTTATTGGATAATTGTCATAGTCCCTAAATTTTGACATATAATCTATAGCATTTGGACCATTGGCATTTCTACTAACATTCTCATTGATGTGCTTACTCATAGCGCTGAATCAACTTACTCTCCCTTTTTTCGGTATTAAGCCCTAATTTGGGTAGGACTCTCGTTATCTCGGATAATTTCTCCCACTTTTGCAAAAAATGATTTCACGAATAATACGTACCAATTTTCTTTTTTTCACAAATAAAAATCACTTTACTTTAGCATCATAGTAGTAATTTTGAAAAATAATAAGTAATAAAAACTCAGAATAATAACCCGTGCATTGGTTTTGTGTAGAATGTTGTCAGAAAAAGTTCAAATTCGATTACCCATTTTCAAGACATCGACGATACAGACAAACATCCAAACATGTTCCAAAGAGACTTAGATCCATTACCATTTTTTTCAACGTATAAAAAACGTCCCCAATATCGAAAAAATATGAGAAAATGAGTTGAAAAGCTCTAAGACCTGTAGCTTAGTGAACGTAGTGGAAAACCTATTTATTTAATGATTTAAAACTGAAACAACCCAACAATACTCCGCAGTGTATATCGTCATTTCCATATAATGATGAAGTCTGGAAGTTCTTTTTTTTATACAATCATTTTCTTAATACCACTTCAGTGCACAAATCCGTCGTTATGGCGCTATTGCCAAATTTTTATTATATTATAAAATACTATACATGTCGTGAATTGTTGGACGTGCCTTGCAGAATATCACAGTTTTAGCTGAAACACCTTAGTACTCAAAATTACCGGTATGGCGCTGAAAGCAAATGGCATATCTATCAAAAGTTTAGTTCACAAGTGCATACAATATTCTGGCGCCGTTGAAAAGATCTTCAATAATAACTTATTACTTTCTTTTACATAGTAAAAGTAAATAAAGTAATTACGAAAAATGTTTAACTCGAGATTTTTGCAGATTCACAATTCGCTATGGCGCCGATGTCAAAAAAGTATTTTTTTTTAAATCTGTATTGAGCGTGTAAGTGCGTGTGCCCACTAAATGTCTGTAAGTTCTTTGCAGCTCAGACGACTTCAAACTAAAGCTTTTCTCATACATTGAGTTATGTCAATGAGTTTTGGTTGAACTCGGTCAACCGAAAGTGGCAGCCTTTAAAGGAGCTCTTCCATTTTTTGCTAATATTTTGAAAAGTAACTATATCATTTACGAGAAAAACTATTATAAATTAAAAGATTCTAAATTAGTTTTGGAAGAATTCCGGTTCAGACCATTTTCCAAAATTTAAGCGAAACTGACTTGTTTTGACAAAAAACTGTTTTTCAACCAAATGTTGCTCTGCACCGTCTACGCAGAATGACACTTCATACCCTTGCTTTTTCCACACATTGGGAGATTACAATGGACTTTGACTGAAATTGTTTCATTGAACGTTACAGCTTCCATAGTTGATCTTCGCTTTTTCACAGGAAATGTAAGCTTTAACAGGAACTGTCTCGTTTCTCGCATGTATTTTGAAAATTATATCATTTACGAGAAAATCTATTATGAACTACTAGATTCTAAATTAATTTTGAAATAATACCGGTCCAGATCAGTTTTCCAGATTTTAAGCAAAAATTACGGTTTTTCTCAAAAAACTGTTTTTCGGAAATGGCAGCTTTCATAGGAGCTTTTTCGTTTTTTGCAAATATTTTGAAAACTATACAGCTTTAACGAAAAATGATTAAAATAGAAAGATTGCAAATTAGCTTACAAACAAAATTAGTAAAACTGTTTCCATTAATTGGGAGAACCTTGCGAAATTTGATGCAAATCTGCGTATCGGAAGTGGCAGCTTCAACGGGAGCTTTTTAAATTTCTGCAGTTATGCTGAAAGGTTAACCTATACAAAAACGTCAAAAAACTAAAAAATTTAAAAAAAAATTCAACGAACAAGGGCCGATAAACTAAGGTTGGCCTCGCCTTAGAAATCGAGTGTGATGTATTTAAGATTTATGTGCACTCGTCGAGAAAGTCGGGTGTTGCCCACCACATATACACTCCTTCATTTTTTATTTCTTTGTCAATATTTAGAATCACAAAACTTGATTTTAAGCAACGTTTTGTTCTTACGATTTTTTTTTACTACAGTTCCATCACAAAATGTACTCCGTTTCAAAAGGCCGCTTTTATCATGTTATATAATTCGAATTGGATGTGGTATATCGGATAGCGGATTTGGGTTTTCGAAAAAGTTTTCGATTAATTGTTTGAAGCAGAAGTAACATCAAGTTCCGATCTGATAAGATGGTGGAAAAACTTAATCATCTCTTCAGGCCATCACTTCAGTCGCCTGAACGTCACCTTGAAGTCACTTTGTTCTATATATGTAGAGCACCAGTGTTTCAGTAACCCTAGTGAATTATTTGTAATTCAGAAAATTTATTCTCACAAACTTAGACACCAATCTTAATAATAACCTCATCAGACCCAACCACCCTTAGAATTAATATCTACCGAGGGTCATAGGTTGACGGTCAGGCAGAAACCGCTTATCTAACAAAACCTCGAATTGTGGACTACTTTTTGAAATAACGGATAAAGGAACATTTCACCTCTATAATCTTATGAAACCCAAACGGCATATAATTAAATTCTCTTTAGGGTCCTGGCCCATCGAATTGGTACAATCAGATCGGCGTTCCTCTGGCAATATCATGATATATGAACATTTTATCACTTGTTTAAATCTATATTACCGGCATTTTTCGGTTGGATATTCATTATCTGTAAAATCTGCCTTATCGACATTTTACAGATTGTGCATTAATTTTGATTTCAATCAATTCTGCATTACCAACATTTTTCAGCTAACTTTAACAGTATTAATATTTTTATTATATTGAACAGGTTGAATATGTTGGCCCTAAGGGCGATTCCGTTGTGTTTTCTGATAACACAGAACTTTTTACTGACCTTCGCAAAATAAGCCAAAAATTAGTTTTTATTATTTATTTGATTTAAAATGATAAAATAAAATTACTGAAATGTGTAAAGTTAACAATTAACCTACTTTTTGTAGTTCCTAAAGTTTGTAAGCACCTTCGATGCTATCGCGCCTATCTCTGATATGTGAAAAGCTCACAATTTTTGTTGAATACACATGTTATGTAATTAAATATGCGATTCGTTTTTATTATTCGATACTGTAATAATATTTTGTACATACAAAGTTTGTCTTTTCGGTTTTTCCTTTTTCCATAACTCGAAGAGTTTTCATTTTATTTATTTTACTTTTCATTTTTTTTTTTTTTTGGGGAGGGAGGAAGAGATTATTTTTTTGTGTATTCAGGAAAATTGCAGAGAGAAAATATGTGATATATATTTTCTTATTCTGTTTTAAGGGCAAGGAAAATTTATAAACACAACACGAATAATACATAATGAAAATATAATAAATTGTATAATGTCTGTATATGTATGAAGGGTAATATACGTACAAACCTGAAGTTTTTTGAGGCAAGTATTTCAGGCTCTCATCTGTTCTACTTTATAGGCCTGATAACTGAAAACTTGCATTTATTGATTTCGAGCTTTGACGGTATTTTACAGAAACATTACTTTAAATACGATGTTGAACTGCATATGATACAAATTTTATCGATCGTTATAATTTCAATTAATTAAATGTACTTTCTGTTTTTTTCGTCTTTCAGGTTGTTGGCGGACCTTGTGGATATCATGGCTCATACACATTTTACAAAGGATTAAAAATAATTTCGACACAATCGTCTGCGCCATCAACAAATCAACAGCAGCAGCAGCAGCAACAACAACAACAACAAAATAATAATAACAATAATTGTAGTAGTAGTAATAACAACATAAATAGTAATAGTAATAATAATAATAACAGTGTAGAAGTTAGTAATAATAATAGTGGTAGTAAATTAACTAGAAAATTTTCAAGTGATAATGTAAAATATAGTAGTAGTGGTAATAATAGTAGTGTAAATAATAATAATAATAATAGTGATATTGGTGATAATAATGGAGGCGGAACAAATTTATCGACAACAAAAAGGTGAGTTGCACATTATATGATTTAATGGCCGAGTGATAGTTATACCACATATCATTTATTACTTTGCAGTGCTAAAAAACCATTAATATTTGCGCTGGGGGATTGTATACCCGTACGGCCATGGACCGATTCCCCAATCGCATGCTTAGCCGAATTGCGTATGGTGTGGAAGGATAAAAATGAACAGTGCCTTTTAACGGGATTAAGATTATTTTTTTTACCAGAAAATACACCGTTAGGTCGTAATTGTCATGGCGAGGTAAGTGTCCGCACATATCATATCGAAAAACCATTTATAAAGATTTATTTATTATTTTAACTCGTAGTTGATGGGATTTTTTTCAATTAATTTCTTGGGTACAGAACAAAAAAAAATCGTGCCCGCAGTTTTTTTTTTGTAATCGGTTTTTAATGGTAATAAATAAAATGATTTTATTTTAAAGTTTTGTTCATATACAGATACACATATTTATATATAAAGTTCTTTAATTTAATTCCATCGTACACATGAGAAACAAAAACAACAAACCACCCAAACCTACACACAATATAAAAAATTTAATTTTTTTTTGTTTTGATTTTGTCGGTATGAATATAGTTTTGTTGGTGTCGTTCCTAAAATCTGTATGTGAATCATTAATTAAAATTGATTAATAGCGATTAAACGATTACATGTGTACATATTAAATAGAGCAAGCTTTTTAGGATTCTTACTCCAACGAGTACGTACCAAATTTTATGTAAATCGGTTAAAAGTTACCTTGACCAATATTTGTTTCTAAAACTCTAAAAATTCATTTACTCCAGAATAAATAATGATTAATATTAGCCGTAAGCCAAATCATGATCCAAAAATCGTACTAAAAGAGACTTAAACATCACGGAGTAGTCAAAAATTTGACAATTCCGAAATATCACGAGACAATTAATTAAGGACAACAGAAATTAGTCGCAAAATGACTTAAGAAAATATGCTCACAGTATTCAAATATCATCGATTTTGTAAAAATTTGTTTTTCGTCAACGTGAAAATGACACACTTGTTTTTTATGTCGCAAAAAATTAAATTTTTGAATTACTTAATTAAAAAATTTGTCCAAAAAATTTAAAAAATCACAGGAGTATCTACTGATTTGTAAAAATAAAAATTAGTTAGATATAGTAGAAAAACAAATAAAAGAAGGAGAGACAAAAGTATGTTATAAAAATCTATCTATTGTTTGTCCCAACCATCTGTTGTTTATACGGAAAAATTACTAATAAAAAGGGAGGGAGGGGATAGCAGGTTAACGATTAATCATCCGGCTATCAATGTCGATAATGCAGAATCGGCTGTAACAACTAATCTGTACCAGCTGAAAAGTGTCGATAATGCAGATTCGATTGTAATAACGAAGTATGAGCCGGAAAAGGTCGATAATGCACATTCAATAACAGCTTGTATTATTCACCAGTAAAGGTCGGTAAGGCAGATTCGTAATATTGGTGCTAAACAGTAATTAATTTTTAAATCAAAAATGTTTATTTTGGTTCTTCAACGTATCGCACTGAATTTGTTTTCCAGGTGTAAGCATCAATAAGACCTTTCATTTGAATCTGTTTCCAGCCATGACACTTTAAACGGTCAATTTTTAGAAATTTTTAAATTTTATGTGTGCGATATATTCAATCGAGTTTTCCCGGACTTCCAACATAGAAATTGACCTTTCAAATGATAATTATTAGATGACGTGCCATTTTAAAAATTCTTCAAACATTTAACTATAAATGCATTTCACGTTTTAACTCCGAACATGTAATACAGCACTTAGAGAAATTAGGTTTTGTATATTAATTTTTATTGTTTCAAATGAAAATTTATTATTTTAAATTTTTAGGAAGAACAAAATAAAATTTGCAATATAAATAATTACATTTCGGCATAAAATTCGTATCTGCATAATCGACATTTTTTCGGCTGGGATGTTACCGACAAAAATCGGCTGTCATTTTCGTTTGAATAGTTTAAATCTGCATTATCGCCATTTTTCGGCTGGAGTCGGCTAACTTTAATAGGGTGTATATTGAAGTAAATTTAATTACCCGACGTGTTAGTCATATTAACAAGTCGAAATCGATCGAGTGATTTTTTGAACTTTTTGGACAAATTTTCTAACTAATATATTCAAAAATTTAATTTTTTGCGCAATAAAAAAACAAGTGTTTAATAACATGTGTTTATTAAGTGTTAGTGTGTTTCGCCAAGTGCTTACGGCAAATAGTGTAAACAGTGAATATCAAACACTGATTTCCTTAAAATTTGGTAGACAATTTATTTCTAGGAAAATCTAAAAATTCAAATGAAAAATTCATCACCCATTTTTGTAATCCTGCATTGATTTTATAAAAATTTGTTTTTTAACAACCGCATTGTAGTGCAGTCCACGAGGTTCGTCCGGGGTGGGTATAAAAATATTTTTTATAAAATGTTCTAATTTGAAGATTTCTTGACAGTTTTAGTTTTTTCGATCACCACGTAATTTTGAGAATAATGTATCATCAGAATAATCATCAGCGCCACACTGGTAGTTGAAAGTAATAAAATACGTTATCTAAATGTGTGATACAGCGCCACAATGGTAGCTTTAAGTACTAAGGTGCTTGAGCTAATTTACGGCATTCTCGAACCAACCATTTACTACAAGTACATTGGTACGAAATTACACTGTCAAAGCCTATTCTTTTCACCGGATTATGGATACAGCTATAAATTTATCGGTTTACAGAAACAATTCTCCTAATTTACACAGCTTCCGGATCACTCCCGAAAATACTGAAAATAATCTTAGAATAATTTTCCAAATATCTACTTAACTAACACTCAAAATATACATCAATAATAATTTTTTAAGGATAATAATTCTTCATTCTGATTGTTTTTCACATTTCACTTTAAGCACCACTGATAATTTTTCCAACTTTCGCTTTTAAACTATCGGGTACCGAATCTCCTAAACGACTAACTACAACTCTCCTGGTTTTTGTATAGAAGTAACGGTTCTGTTCTAGCCTGAAAACTGTTTAAAAACCAATCCTACTCACTTACTAATTGACATTTATATGTCATTAATCAGTTATGACTGAATCAGCCCAAGTAACCTATCTATGCTGAACAGACGTCCAATAGGCGCAACCTTAACGTTGAATAGCGTCAAATCGTTGGATTTATGGGTACCATACTACACGAGTTTATGGAAATAATGTATGATTTTTTGTGTGATAAATTTTAGCAGTTACCCAACCACTCTCCCCCCTCTCAGATACTGGTCTCGAAAGCTTTCCAATTCTCCAAATTAAAAATAGAAGAAGAATTGTTGGAGCTAAACCACAATCCATTTGTGAGATGTCAATAGTGATGACTTGCAGGCGCACAGACAAATTTTAGGTGTCTTTTAGGTGACCTTGTAATTGAAATCCTGTTGAAAATTATAAAACTACCTTGGTTCCAATCCATTTTTGTCTGGTCGCCTGAATGACTGAGTTTTTGCCATTTTTCAGTATCGCGATATTGCTTTAAATTAATCCCTTACACTCATATATAGTAGTATTAGGTTTCGAACGTCGTATAAGGTTGTGGGTCAAACCATCCCACTTCAGTTCATAAATCCACCGTCAGCGCTGATGGAAAATTATTAGTTTCTTATAGAATAATATACTTGTCGTATTCTGTGGAAAAGGTTTTGATATATGCCGAAAATTTAGATAAAGCATCTTAATATCCAATACAGCCATATAGTGCTGATGGCAGCTCCATTTGTTCTCATTTTGATATAACTATGTGACATATCGTTTAAAAGGTTTTTCGTGTCGTACATCCTACCGTAGTACTCAAAATTACCGTTTTGGAGCAATAATTAACCACAAACACTTTTTCTAGATCAAATATAATCACATGCCATATCGATTGACAGTTCTTGGAAAAGCAACATATTTATTATCTTATCAGCCGACCACAGTTTTGACATATTGTTGTCACATATCATTGAACATCTCTAAAGTTTGCTCAATCACCAAAATGATATTATGGCGCCGGAAGCAGTTAAATTTTTCTCATTGGCTTACAGTCATCATCAGAACTTGTCAGACATATATTTTGTTAAAAGGTCTTGAAAATTGCAACAGATTTGTTATCTTCACTTTAGTTCATAAAAATACCATTTCGGCGCCGGTGGTCAATTCTTTATTTATTAGAAAAGCCTTGAATCACGTCACAAATTTAGCTAAAGCAATTTAGTACTTTCAACTGCCGTTGTAGTGCTGATGGTATATACATTTTTCCTCACTCTGATATAATCATGTAACATATCGTTTGAAGGTCTTTGGCAAAGCAACTTCTTTGTTATCAGGAATTTAATTCAAAAAGTAATTTTCTTTCTAGAAATTTTCATTGTTCCAAAATTTCCAACAATTTAATAATTTTTTTGATTGTGGGATCATCGGTAATCATGCATTGGTAAAAATAGTTTTCGACTTGGCTCAAGGTCATGTTTTATAATTTTCATCATGATTAATAAATAGCTTAGTATTCAAAAGAAGTTAACAAAATTTGAGATTAATTAATTTTGATAGTTAATTATTTACTTAATTATTTAATAGCAGAATTTATTCCAATAAATTCGAGCATATTCCGAAATTATGCCCAAATCACGTTATAATATTTTTCTTTCACAATATTGTATTGTTTCCTGCCAAATTCGGCTCGCATCCCTGAACTGTTACGTTTAGTTTGAAGGTTTAAAGAAAAATGCTTTCAAAATGCTACCAAGACATGCTACTACTTTCAATGACAAATATTTGACCAAGTCATATTTTACCAATAGGCGTATTGTAACGTTAGCCCTACCTAGACATGTTTACTCAAACCGAATCAGCCTTTCTGGCTTTGGTATCTCACTTATAGTGTCAACTAATCCAAATTATCTTATGCGCTCGCTTCTTGACACAATCCAACTCAGCAATAGGCTACGATCCCTATATGGTCCATTCCATTCCATTGTGCGATTGACTGATCGATGGGAAAATTTATATCTCATATATTTCTATAAATTGAGAGTTCTCAGTGATTTTTGACCAAAATCGGTAAACCGGAAGTTGCTGATTTCATAGGAGTATTTTCTTATTTTCCAAATATTTTGAAAATTATAAATGAGAAAAACGAAGATGTTCTAAAAGATTCTAAATTAATTACGTCCAGATCAGTTTCCAAGATTTAAGCGGAAATTACGATTTTTGATTAGAAAAACTCTGTTTTTCAACAAAAATTTGGCCCCTGAACAGGCCAGACCGACTGATTGATCGAGATTAAACTTCATAATTAACTTTCCCGTAAGACGGGTGATCTAAGTGATGTTTGACCAAAATCGGGTCACCGGACGTGGCAGCTTCTATAGGAACTTTTTGGTGGACTTTTAAAATCCCGACCTTCAAAATCCCGACTTTCAAAATCAAGACTTTCAAAATCCCGACTTTCACAATCCCGACTTTCAAAAGCTCGATTTTCAAAAGCCCGATTTACAAAAGCCCGAGTTTCATTTTTTTATGAATTCGGGCGCCCGCGGGCCAGAATTTTGAAATGCAATAGTTGTAGAGGCTAACGGCTTCGATAACTCTCACGGGCACGCGGGAGGTCGATGTGCTCGTCCCCACCGCTTAGCCCTCTGAGGAGCTTTAGGTGTGAATTTCGGGGGACGTAGGAGCTGGGATCAGCAAACATGTCGCACTGCGTGTCGCACGTAGGAGCGGATTATATAGAATCTGTGTATTAATGACACGGTAGGTAGTTATAAAAAATATTAAATATTAAATTTTGATTTTTTAGCTATAAAAAAACAAAATTTAATATTAAATTTAATATTAATTGGGATTTTTAAGGTTTTAGTACAATCAGGATTTCGAGAAACGACATTTTGAAAATCAGGATTTTAAAAATCAGGATTTTGAAAGTCGATAATTTTTTTCGGGATTTTGATAATTCGGTCTTTTGTGATTCAGGATTTTGATCCGACCCCCTTTTTGGTTTTTTGCTAATATTTTAAAAAATACATCATTTACGTGAATCACGTTTAAGTACTAATAGATTCTAAATTTATTTAGTAATAATATCAGTCTAGATCAGTTTTCCAGAATTTAAGCGGATATGACGATTTTCGACAAAAAATTGCTTTTAACTAAAATTCGATCTATAAGGATTGATTGATCTTGATGAAGCTTCATACTTAAGCTTTTTGCATAAATTGGGAGATCCCAGTGATTTTCGGCCGATATCGCGTTTTTGGTAAATATTTTTAAAAGTTATTTACGAAAAGACGATTTTTTTTTAAATTTTACCGAAATTGACAAATTTTGATAAAAAAAAATATTTTCCCCTTTATTTCTCCAAAATTCGGCACCACTACAGTCCAGGCGAATTGACTATTCTGACTGGAACTTAATACGTAAAGTTTTTCCATTAATTGGGAGATCCTGGCGTAATTTGTTGGAAATCGTTGTGTAAAATCGAAAGTGAAAATGATTGCTTGGTCGAATGTTATATGATGAAATTTAAAATGAATGTGAGTATTCAGATATTTAAGTTATGATAAAACTGGGTTCAAAATCACTTTTCACAACGTTTTGAGAAGCTTTTGGAACCTGCACATCAAGATGGTCGCGTACTCGCGATCGATAATAATTTTGATAATCGCACTTTAGCTCCTCAATTCTCCACTTTTTTTTAATTAAAGAAGAATAAGATTCGAAGAATATGACAAAATTTTGTTTGGAACAAATCATTATTCAAAACTACTGCTGCCCGCGTTGGATGCCGATATATTTTGTTTGATCTAATAAAATCAAGTGGCCTCTCATATCATTTGAACAAAAATTTTAGTTTAAAATTGCACCGTTTTAGCGCTGGTTATTTAAATTTTCTGAAATTTATTTATAAGTACGTGTTTCAAGTTAAAAATGTATTCTTGGTAAATATAGTTTAATTTTGTGAAATTCATAATATTTTAAAATATATTAGCCAATTATGGTCAATTTTTATCTATTTCATTGCGATTTTCTCAAAATTTTTACTTGCCAAATTTCTGTTTAAAAACAAGTAGTTTGTGCTAGCCAAATGTTTTTCATATAAAAATTGTATCAGCTCATGAAGCAAATAAAAAGTTTGTCATTACTATTTACCTCATTTTTCATTTTTTTGTGGTTTTTTAACCAATTGAAGTATAAATGAAGAAAACTAAAATGCGGAAAATTAAGTTAGATCAGCGGATGGTCAGCATATTGTTCCCGGTTGCCAATTTTAACATAAGGGTATTTTCTCGGATTTGTCCTGTCAAATATAGCTTACAACACCAACTCTCGTAAATTACGCCACTTTCGGAATATCCCTGAAAATAGCCATTACTGTAATTTTCTCAAAATATTCCGACAATCCCACCCTTTTTTTACAACACTAACTAATTATTGCAATTATTTATCAATTCACTTAATACACCAGTTACAGTTTTTAATTACACCACTATTCTAACTTTACACCACTTATTATTTCTGCGCTACTCAGTTTCGCTTTTAATCTTTCGCATACCCAATCTCCCTAATGACACACGAATCATTCATTGTGTTTGTTGCACTCGTATTTATATTCTATAGTTTATGTTATAGACAACTAGAATCTGTTAAACAACAAAACTGATATAAATCGCTTTAGTGTCACTACTTAACCCCAGATGCCACCAATCTCACAAAAAATGTAAGCAATTTCCACTAAGTCGGTATTGTTCATCAAACCAAGAGGCGAGATAGTAACATTATATTGAAACAGCTGGTAATAACTTGCTTCACAATGTTAGAACTTTCAACAATAAGTGTCACAAATAGGTTTATTTTATTCGTTGCATGTACTAATTGTTCAGAAATAAACTATTTTGTTCACGCATGTTAAATAATTACCCGGTGCATACAATCAGTGGACCTAGAGTATCAGATAGTAATGCTTGATATATTTATGTCTACAATTAATTTTATGGACTGTAGATGGCAGTAATGTTCGTAAAAAGTTTTTGAGATTTAGAGGTTTAACGAAATGTTGAATGAATAATTTAATAAGAATTCAACGTTTCACGAAAAAAATGTTATACATAAAAATCGTATCATTTTTTTGATTAAACTGCCATCTATAGTCAAACATTGGAATCGTCGACATAAAATGACTTCATATAGCCAAATTTTTAAAGCCATTAGTGTGGTAGCTTTAATCAATTTGTCACCGCTTGTTTCAAAATTAAGTTATTTTTGTATTAGCACCCTGTATAATCTAATATATACGTATTCCAGATGTTTCTCAAACGAGAAAAACATCACTTACAAAACAAGGGATATGGAAATATCATGTTTAAATTTTCTTACGATACGTAGCGCACAGTGAATAATTCTTCTTATTATAAACAGTTCACAGATAGACCAAATTTATTTATTTATGTAATTTAAAATTTGAAACATATTTCGCTCGAAATTGTTACACACACACACCCAATATACTATAATAAAGAGTAAAAGTGGTGTTTTCGCTGGAAAATTTATAAACGAATAATTTTTATTGGTGTAGGTTGGGTATTGATTAGAAAACTGCTGTGCTATTTAAAATAATATAATCAAGCGTTTATATCAAAAACGTAATTTTTTAGACGATTTTTTGCAGTCACGCTTTTTTTATTTCTGGTTAGCTACGTATTTTAATTTGCATGAATTTTTTTTTTGTGTTTATTTATATCGGGTGTAATATAAATAAATAATTCTAGTAAAATATGTTTTTTAATAATCCCATATTTTGGATTCGTGTAACAGGGGTGAGACCTCTTCAAAATTGCTCGTTATGACATTATTTAGAATGAAACGTCAAAATGGTTTGCATATTATGGTCGACGCGTTCCAACGCAAAAATAAAATATTTCTCCTGTATTATTGATAACCTTCCACCGACCGTTGGCCATAGCCGACAAGTTTTAAGGCTATGGATGAATAATAACATAGTAAGGTTTTTAAATACGAGGAAATGAAGACAAATCTATTAAACGTGGCTGGGTGGCAACCCTGATATATAGTCAGTCGTACATTGTACAATGTTGAAAGTGATATAGAAAAGTTATAGTTTGTCGGTTTTCAAAAAGTTATGTAAATCAGTTTTGTATTGTTTGAAAAATTTATGTTTTGGATAATATTTTTATGCTTAAACATTTTTCTGTTCATCGAAATTATTAATGAGTTCGATAAAAAATTTTAGATATTTTATTTTGTGAACATATATAAGGAGTGTTTTGGTGTGAATTGAAATATGTTAAATCAAAATTATGAGTATTTAAACCGCTTAATTTAGTAACTTGGCCGCCAAAATATTTTTACTATAAACCGTCTGTATACAAATGGAAACGTGTAATGAGCAGGAATATGATAACGGTTAGAGGATAATTTCTGTTTAGCTATTTAAGGTCATCAGAGCTTGGAACTGTCAATCTTTTAGCGAACGTGCGTTAATTATTTAAACTACCTGACTTTCTTATCTCAATAAACTAAACTAAATACGGCATCTCTAAAATTAAGTTCAAATTTTGTCTCTAAGTTCATATTTTGTCTTGTTGACCATAGCCGTAGTCTCTCAAATCCTGTAAAATTTCTCTATTTGAATAAAACACCGTGCGGATTCAAAACCGACTTTCTCATAGTTTGTATATATTCTATATTGAATACTGATTAGTTTTTCCAATTATTATTCTGTATCCAGATATCAAAACTTTTTTTCAATTCATTAATAAATGGTTGAAATGTTGTTGTTTGAACTTTCTGAACTGCTTGATTTTACTGTTTTGAGATGTCACTAGCTAATATAGCTAAAATAGTTTATAAATAATTAATTCCGAAATACCGGAATTACTGAAGGAAATACCGATACACCAGTGTTTGAAATTTGGTTCGGTATTGCAAGCCCTATAATCGCTTCGCCGCCTTATAAAATACAACACTGAGGTTCGCTCCCGGAACACCATGTGAAAAGGCATATGTTGACCGGCCGCGGAATATTTCACCAAAACGCATATTGAGCAACTTCCGCAAAATATTGAGCACTGAAAAAATTATGAAAAAATAATTACATTTAAGTCATGTCCTGGAGTTTCCTAGAAACGAGCACCACGACACTTTTCAATTTAACTGTTTATCAGTAACACGATTTTTGGGGACTATTAATAAGACAAACAAAACTTTTGCCGAAACCAAAAAGATAAATGTCCAATTAGTAATATATTGAGCAAATATTTATTTAAATTTGCCAAAATAGTGATGTCATTTGTAATTGAACAAATTAGATTTAAATTATGAGCAAAATATTAAGCAATGTGATCATTCAGATGTGATCATACTTCTTTTACTACAAGAAACCCAAAATTAATTATTTCCTTGGATTTTATTAGCCTCAGGTGCTGTCTAAATAGTCATTTCATAATATAATGAGCAACTTTGATTTTATTATAAATCGAGAAGGATTTTAAACAATTTTACCACTATTCGAAGTATTTCGACTTGAGCAAACAAATTTTTCAAACGAACAATTTTAGCTATTTCAAATATGTATATTGAGCGACTTACACTAATCGTAGAGTTTATTTATCGTTATAATGAGGCTAATGTGAAATTATTCGGATATCGGATATTTTATAGTTTCAAGATTTTCGAAAAAGCAATAAAATAATTTGAGCAATTTTTCCATGACTCTATAAAAAATACTTTTCGTTTACAATGGATTTTTTTTATTAGTAATGTATTTAGTAATTTAGTAAATTTGATATTAATCGTGCCATGGAAAATAATGAGCAACATATGGGTTACCTCAAACCTTAATAAAAATAATTTGTAAATTTTTATTAAACTTGATTGAAATAATTGTTCGTACTCCTTTAATTAATTAGAAATAGCCTTGAATAAAAAATATTAATCGAAGAACATATTGAGCAACTTTTGTATTAAACCAATTTGCAAAAGTGGTTTTATTGTGATTTGTTTAATTTTTTTTTAAATAATCAACAACATTAAGTAATTGTTTCATAACTTTCATGAATAGGGTTTAATTGATTAGAATTAAAATCTACACTTTGTTTTAGTATGATAGTAAAGCCGTTACCAAAATTGTATTAAAACCCAAATTATGTTGGAAAAATATTAAATAACTATATAGTAAATTATTGAGCAACAAGTATTAATCATTTTATGAATTTTCAAATATACTAATCAGTATATCAACCTAACCTTCTGATATTTCTAAAATCGGTCACTATTCATTTGAACAAACATACGTTTTACTACCGTTTCAAGGTCAGCAAAATGATTTAAAGAACTATGTGACACATCTTTCATTATTAATAACGCAAACTAAACATTAAGTAACACATTAAGTAGTAACTAAACATTAAGTAACTTTTTAAGCAATTTGATCATCTCACTTTACATCCCTTATAAAGATAATATCCGTTTTCAATATATGGAATAAATTTATTGTTAACGATTTCAAAGAACTTCAGTAGACGTAATTGACCTACACAGTAATTTTGTTTTAAATAGAGCAAATAGAAATAATGAGTCTGATATTAAAAAATTACCATATAAGTACGTTAATTTATTTGATTTTTTTTATTATTTTATTGAAATTAGACAAGTCCAATCAAAAAGCAACTATCGCCACACATTGAGCAATTTGTGTTTGTGTTAATCATTTCTTGTAATTGCACGATGATATTGCCGTTGGCAATTATTTTTCAAAAAAAAAAAATTAAGCGGTATAATCAAGTTATTAGGCAAGGTGAACTAAGTAAGCAAAATCATGTTTTAAGCTAGAATTACTCAGATAAAAAAAAAATGATTATTTGAGAAAAAGATTTAATAACCGGTTAACTACTTTATGATTATAAATCAGAATAAAATGTGCGTTAATTTATCATCACAATGAGCAACTCCAGTAGTTTATTTATCTAATAAAATAAACAAAAATGGTATTCTGTTTTTTAATAACGAACTACATTAATTGAATTGAATAAATTGAGCAACTACCCTAATCAAAAATAAATTTTAGTTTAGAGCTATAACCGATGATAGTGATGATGAAAATAGTCATTTTTCAGTAAAAAGATTTAATAAATTGTATTGTATTACTTTAACTAATACTTTAATTATCGCAATATATTGAGCAACTTTTGTTCCTTTAATTACAAAGAAATCGTATTTCAAATTTTATTTATTTAGTACATTTTTAGCAGTTTTAATCAAGTTTAATTAGCCATCAAAACGTTACGTTATCCTAGTGTTGCATAAACGTTAATAAAAAATATTAACTTGACAAGAATGATTTATTAATCAGCTCCAAATATGTTGCTTATTGATTAAAATTAGCTGACATACTTAGCGACTTTATTTTTAATTTACTTATTTCTTTTAATTGCATTCTAACATGCATATACAATGTACTAATCAAAAGCTTATTTTAGGTTATTACCATATTGAGCTACTTTGACTTTAGTCATTGACCTGGATAAACATAACTTGGTTATGATTAATTTTTATTAAGAAATAGATTAAGAAAGATTTGTGTAAACAAATTTGATACGATAAATTGAGCAATATACCTTTATCAACAAATAGTTTCAGTCTAAAGTTTTAAATAAAGTAAAACAAAATTGTTCGTCAAAATGATTTCGACTATGCCGTATTATATGACTATTGCTATAATAATTAGATGTATTCAGTCGATATGTGAATATCGCATCATATTGAGCAACTTGAGTTTGTTTTAATAATATTAAACCACTACTTCATTACTAATAAACGCTATGCGTGTTTACATACCAAAACAAATTATTAAAAGAAAATGTTTGCTTAATTTATCCATTAACTGAAACATTTTAAGCCACTTTGGTATTAATCGTTAGTTTTATTTAGGAAAAAATAGTGATTAAATTATTATTTAATAAAATAGAAAGCAGTTTATTAAGCAATTATGTTTAGGTGTATATAAACAATTTTTATTAATTAAAATA
Source organism: Nephrotoma appendiculata (assembly GCA_947310385.1). NCBI lineage: Eukaryota > Metazoa > Arthropoda > Insecta > Diptera > Tipulidae > Nephrotoma > Nephrotoma appendiculata. Next base: position 56,058,731 of record OX371223.1, read on the forward strand.
GGCATAATGCTCTAAGCATCCACAATAATTTTCTTATTAATTATATCAAACAAAAATTGAGCAACATATTACTGTTTATCGATCTAGAACTTAGATAGATAGGAATAGATAAAATTGAGTATAAAAATTGATTAGTTCTTAATTGGTTAAAACAGTGTTTTTTAATATTTCTTCAATTTATTATTCTTTTTTAAATTGAGCAACTTATTACGCAATATTTTTATTATTCCTATGAAAACATTTAATTGATTTGAAATAATTCAATAAAATTTTTTGCTCACCCGAATTATAAAAGAAAACAAACAATTTAGTGAAAATTTGTTGAATTTTACAAAATGTTGAGCAACTCTCTTATAAATCAAATCATTTTAGTACAACATATTTTACATTTTATCGTAATCGGATCCAGTAGATATCAATAATTATTTGTTCATCTATTTTTTAAATACAATTTTGAGCAATTTTCTCATACTCACCAAATGAAAAATGTGTTTGTAATTAAGTTATTTGCTAATTTATAACATCAATTGATCAAAAATAAATTAATAGAAAGTAAACTGGCGTAAATAGTACTTTTATTATTTCAAATCGTATTAGAAAACGAGCTTTATGCAAAATTTTATATATGGCAAAATAATGAGCCGCTTTTGTTTTAATCATTTTATATAAATATTAAAAAATTTATCGTTTCATGATATATTTATGAACACAGTATACCAAACCAACTATCATTTAAGCTTTTTCCAATGAAATATTGAGCAACATATTACTGTTTATCTAACTAGATCTATAATAGATAGAATTGAGTATAAAAACTATTTTTCTGAATCAGTGTTTTTTAATATTTCTTTAATTAATTATTATGTTTTAAAGTGAGCAACATATTAAGCAATTTTTCCACTATTACAATGAAAATTTTTAATTGATTTGAGATAATTCAATAAAATTTTCTGCTCACCCAAATTATAAAAGAAAACAAACAGTTCAGTGAATATGTTAAATTTTACAAAATATTGAGCAACTCTCCAATTAATCAATTTATTACAACACATTTTACATTTTATCATAATTATGACATATTTATGGAACCAGTTCCACTTTTTAAATCAAATTTTGAGCAATTTTCTCATAGTTGATGATGATTTGAAATGAAAAATGTCAAATGTCCATTTGCAAATAAGTTATTTTCTAATTAATAACGTCAATTAATCAAAAGTAAATTAATAGAATGTAACCTGGCGTAAATAGTTTTTTTATTATTTAAAATTATATTAAAAAACAAACTTTCTATAAAATGTGATATATGGCAAAATATTGAGCCATTTTTGTATAAATCGTTTCAGAAAAACATTATAAATTTTATCGTTTCATGATATATTTATGAACACAATATACCAAACTAACGATAGTTTAAGCTTTTTTCAATTGAGCAACATATTACGGTTTAACTAGATGTTTAACAGATAGAATTGATAAAAAAATGTTATGAAAAAAACCCTGTTCTAAAACAGTGTTTTTTAATATTTCTTCAATTAATTAATCTTTTATAATTTGAGCAACATAGTATGCAATTTTTTCACTATTCCAATAAAAACATTTAATTGATTTGATATAATTCAATAAAAAAATTTGCTCACCCAAATTATAAAGAAAAACAATTCAGTGAAAATTTGTTAAATTTTATAAAGTATTGAGCAACTCTCTTGTTAATCAAATCAATCTCTCTCTCTCTCTAGCATTTACATCCCATGAAGGGATTTTGCCGCCCGCACTATGGTCCTCCATCCTTCTCGGTCCATCGCTCTCGTCCTCCAATTTCGACATCCTAATACGACTAGGTCTTGTTCGACGTCGTCACGCCAGCGCAGTCGGGGTCTTCCTCTACGACGTACTCCGGCTGGTTGTTGATGGAACACTTTGTAAACCATTCGTTGTTGTGGAGACCTTGCAACGTGGCCGAGCCATCAAATCAATCGTTTTTGTAAAACATATTTTACATTTTATCGTAATTATGACATTCATATTTATGGATCTAGTAGATACAATTTTGAGCAATTTTCTCATTCGTAAGAAATTAAAGATGTCAATAACGTCAATTGATCAAAAATAAATTAATAGAATCTAAAAGTTAAAATAATGATTATTTAGCTCAATTTTATATTTTTATTATTATAACCTAAGCTTTCGGAACTTTTCGGTTTTCTTCTCAAAAGTATATCTACTATTCTACTTTTGAGAATGGAACCAAAAATTAATTTAACTTTTATACTAACAAGCTCATTAAACAATTTTAATTTAATAGAATCTAAACTGGCGTAAATAGTACTTTTATTATTTCAAATTATATTAGAAAACGAACTTTATGTAAAATGTGATATATGGCAAAATATTGAGCCATTTTTCTATTAATCATTTTATAAAAGCATATTAAATTTTCTATCGTTTCATCAACAATATATACCAAACCAACTATCTTTTAAGCTTTTTCCAATGAAATATTGAGCAACATATTACTGTTTATCTAACTATATCTTTAACAGATAGAATTGAGTATAAAAAAATAATTTTCTAAAACAGTGTTTTTTAATATTTCTTCAATTAATTATTCTTTTTTAATTGAGCAACATATTATGCAGTTTTTCCACTATTCCAATGAAAATATTTATTTTTATTTTTATAATTCAATAAACAAATTTGCCCACTTTGCCCATTTTATCATAACCGTGACATATTTATGGATCCATTTCTACTTTTTAAATAAAATTTTGATCAATTTTCTTATACCAAATAAATAAAAAATGTCAAATATCCATTTGCAATTAATTAAGTTATTTTCTTATTAATAACGTGAATTGAGCTAAACATTTGAACTGGCGTATATAGTGTTTTTATTATTTCAAATTATATTTGAAATGAAACTTTATGTAAAAAGTTATATATGGCAAAATATTGAGCTATTTTTGTACTAACCATTTTACAAAAAAATAAAAAAAATTTATCGTTTCATGATAGATTTAAGAAAACAGCATACCAAACCAACTATCGTTTAAGCTACTTTTCAATTAAAATATTGAGCAACTTTCCGATATTTATCAAATCAATTAATTTTCATTTAAATTAACATAAGCAAACCATAAACGCCAAGTCATTGAACCATCGAATATAAATCGACCCACAAACCAACTTGTATAAGTATACATACAAATTTCCTTCCTACATTTGTTGTTGTTAACTAAGTTATTTATTTTCCTCCACTTTTCTTTATTTATTTGCTTTTTTTCGACAAGAAGATATTGTTCTTTAAAGAAATTTGTTTTCATCTTAATTGATTGCTTTGGCACTATAAAAGAAAAACTTTTGTATACACACGATTTTTTTTTTTTTTTTTGCTTTCTTTCGAACTTTATTCGTTTCTTCGTCACTCTTTTTGGGTATAATGGGAACGATGATTTTATTGTTCACATCGAACGACCGACATAAAAACTTGTATGGAATCCAAAATGTATGAATTTTTAATTTGTAATAATTTTTTTATTTTTATATTTCGTTAATAATAACAAATAGAAGTAAAACAGTAACGCTTTGTTTATTTACTCAATGGGTAGTTAAAAATTTGTTTAAGGTTTTTTTTTTTTGATTATTTTGTATGTGGCTGGACTAGACCACATTGGTGTGAATTTTTAAAAATTTTATGAAAATTTAGTTCGTAAAGAATTTTTTAAAATTTGCGACCTATAAAAATTAAATTAAAATCTATTTTCTAGAACGGTTAATGTAAGCAAAATTCTATTTTTTATGGATAAAATGTTGGTAACCCAAGGATTTACAAAAAAGGGGGAGAATAAATAAAAATTAAATAAATTAATGGGAAATATTATTCGAGTTTGGTTTTTTTCAATAAAAATCCGGAACTCAATGACTTAACTATTTTCTTAAGTTATATAAATGATGTAAAGTAACCGTGTGCTAATGCTAATCGATTTGCACGGTAAATTATTATGATATGCATCCACTTTAATAAAAGAATTAAAGTTTTGACGGGAATAGAAACTCGTTCGGTATATCATTTATATACCATACATGGTGGTTATAGATTTAACCCTCCTCGCTATTAATACAGAATGTAAATAACATTGACCCCATCCGCAACATATACTACACCACCAACAAACCAAATCAATATATATATAGTATATATTTTGAATGAAAATTGTATAAAAAAGAAAACCGGGAAGAAGAAAATCATCCTCAAGTTTTATTTTTTCGTTCGTTCGTATTCTTCTTGGTCGCCGTTGTTGTAATCTCTGGTATTTTTCTTCGTAGTTTTATTTTGTTTAACTTTTCATATCTCGTTTATATCTTTTTATAAAAACACATGTTGTGTTTCTTCTGCCGGTTATTTTCTTATTATTATTGAATTTTCTTCTTCTTCTTATTGCCTTTTGTACAAGATACGTTTTTATACGTATCTCTGTCGTCATCGTCTTCATTTTCATTTAAAATGTATCTCTATATATATTTTTTGCCTTCCTTCTTTCTACACCAGTAAAAGAACACGAAAATCTTATATACAAAAGAACACAAAAGTTAAGATTAAAGTGTATCACTATATTGCTTTGCTAAGACGTTCTCGTCATTAAATAGTTTTTTTATTCCAGTTACGTTTACACTTGGTTTGATTAAGATGAACGCAACATGATAATTACTTAATAGTGTTTTGTTTGAGAATAGATACTAGATGTTTAACCTAATTATGGAACATTAGGTCGAGGCGAAGCGGGTGACCGACCGTGACAAATCGTTTTAAAAATATTTACTCGGAAGTAAATGCGCGGGGTAAACATAATGAAAAATTGTTGTTGGTTTAAAATGCAGCTGATTAAATTTCATTGGGTTTATACCTAAACCACAATAAACTATATATAGTATATCATGAGAAAATTTTATGGAGCTGTTTATGGTGTACGATAAGTCCCATGAGGTCGTAATTATTTTCGTAATTAATACAATTATTTCATCCCAAAAATATTGTTTAACAGATTCTGATTTCCTTTTTGATAACAAATTTTTTACAGCTGAAGTATTATTTTTCCTAGAAATTTTAATGGATTAGGGTCGAATTACAAAATTAAATTGTTTTCCTTTTCAAGTCCTCTCGGGCAACGGAAATCGTTTTCAAGAATATATCGTTACAACTTGACTTAGGTGTTATTATTTTTATCTGGAAAACAACACGATTAAGTTTTTCCCATGAAAATTTCAAAGTTTTCAAATTCGATGAATTTATTAAAAGGTATTATTGTAATCGAATTATATTATTTAGAATTTCTTGGGATTTTGCTTGGTTTTAATGATACAACGGTGCATATAATTTCAGTTCTAATTCTAGAATTAAGCAGCAAATGTTTTCTAAAAAGTCAGAGATACGAGATCAATGAAATGAATTGATGAATAAAATTAAGTATTAAAAAATAATCATAATTGGTCATCCGCTATGCAGTGCACCGTAATGCGATTCACTGAAAAATAATACAGCGGTAGAAATTCGCGGAATATGATAATTCACTCCCACAAGGCATTTTTAAAAGTATAAGTGTGGCGGCGTCGGTTAGAAAAGCAAATCAATGTCCAGTAATTATGAATTGTGGTTAACAAAGTTTCAAACTAATATTTGCAAAGGACAAGAATATTAATAATGTAGGAAACGGAATAAGCTTATTTTTACCTATTAAGATGACACAACCTACTAGTACGGCGAACGAATAGTTTTTGAGTCTTAGGGACTATAAATCCGCTCTAACTCATAGAACAGTTTTGGAAAATCACAGAAATTACTTTTAATAAGCTAAAGAAAAGCTCTTAAGCTAATTTTCCAGTTTACAGTACAATATATACACATCATCTACTTAATAATTATAAAATTTCTTTTAACAGTTCTGCCCTAAAATCCTTTATGATTTTACAATTTCTTATATTTTCCGGTAACTCAAAACCTTTGTCAAATATCGATTTTTTACTTCTAGATTGTCTTTTAAACTCTATGTAATCCTTATGTCTAGTATCATGACTATGCATATACTGTCTCCTACACAACAACTGACATAAATATTGTGGTAACAAATTTTTGTCAAGCCTAAAAATAAAAGTCATTACGTTCATATACAACGTATTCTCCACTGTTAAAAACTGTAACTTCAGCAAAATATCACAGATTCTTGCATATCTATCTCTATTTAACATAATCCTCAATGCTAAATTCACGATAACTTGCATTTTATCATATTCGAAAGACAAATTTACTATGCGGCTCACATATCCTCTTAAGACCCCCCATAAATTCTTAAACATTTTACAGCTTAACACCCCCTTACACCCTGCCAATTTTAACGATGTAACTATTTTATCTAGGTAGTCCTCCTGCATCATGCCCACATGCTTAATTACTCCTCCATCATAGGCTATATCCACATTGTCTTGCTCCTTCGGTATCCCTTATAATATCCTCTACACTATCTACAAAATACTTGTTTAATCTGTTCGCAATGTCTATCTTTTCGTACACCATCACGCTATTAAAATCCACACCATTTATATCACTCCTTCCCTTAGATCCAATTACCCTTTTTAATGTTTTCCACATCTTTTCCAGGTTGCCTTTGCACTGATCAATACGTATGTGAAGTTATCAAAGGATTCTATCCCAGAAAATAAAATTTTTTAATCAGGCAACACTAACATATCAATAACCAATTTACTCTTGTGTGAAGTTAGCCCAGCCCAGAAATTTTATCAGTTTTAACAAAAAATCGAAAATTTATCACGTTTATTAAATTCGATTTGTTTTTCATATAATAAAAAAAAATTAAATTTAACGTATAAAAAAACTGTAAAACTTTAAGTTGCATAAAGTAATGGACAATTTCATGATTTTTCGTCCCGCTGAATTTTATATAATTTTTTGTCCCGCCATTTTGCTGAAATTTAGCTACTGGTGTATACATTTCAAAATCATTTTGCCCTGATCCGAGACATTTTTAGTTTTCGCGAAATAATTTTTAATTTATCGAGCGGGACGAAAAATTATATAAAAATCAATGACATTCCCAGCCCAGAGTTCATTTTCGGGAACTTGCCACGGAACAAATTTTCTCTTACATTGTCGGAAATTGTCCATTACTTTATGCAACTTAAAATTTTACAGTTTTTTTATACGTTACATTTAATTTTTTTTTATTATATGAAAAACAAATCTAATTTAATAAACTTGATAATTTTTCGTTTTTTTATTAAAATTGAAAAAATTTCTGGGCTGGGCTAACTTCACAAATATAGTACATTTGAATGAAATGAATCAAAACCTGGGCTGGGATAACTTCACACAAGAGCAAATTGGTTATTGATATGTTAATGTTGCCTGATTAAAAAATTTTATTTTCTAGGATAGAATCCTGGGATAACTTCACATACGTCTGATCAATGTTTCTCTCATAATACAATCTCCTCTCACTCTTAATCACAGCAACAAATATGTTTCTTTTCCTTTGATACTCCACCCACCCTTCCTTAACTGTCTCAGTCCCCAACTCTTTTTTTTCTCTCTTTCATCTATATAAATTTCTTATACGCCTCATCTCTTGCCTGTTCCCCTTTTTACTGCTTCTTCCATCCATAAATTTAATTTCTCACACTCCTTCTCAATGCCCCCAGTGACTTCTCGTACACCATCCTCTGATCTTATAAGTTCCTCTTTCACAACATTTAGATCTATCTTTCCTTCGATCACCTTTTTCGTATTTACTTCCTCTCCCTTGATCATTATAAGCGCATATGGTCTGTAATTCTTGGGGTATCCACAACAATACAATTCACTTCCTTATTTGAAAATACTAAATCATTTGTCGTTCTTGATGCATCCGTTACTCTGATATTTTTCTTCACGAACTGTTTAACCCCAAAAGATTCTATAATTTCTTTCAGACACTTAACATAATATTCGTCCGATCTCTCCCAGTCTAGATTGAAATCACCTATAATTATTATATTCAGTGCTCCCAACAACATCAACCCCTCTAGCCACTCACTAAAGGTAGTTAAAAATTGCATTACGCTAGCACTTGGTGACCTGTAACAGCACATTATCATTCCCATATCATCAATCCTCTTTGCTCCACCTGCTTTTACCGCTAGCATCCAGTGCTCGGTAGTTTCTCAGTCACATACACTAGAACTCCACCTGTGTGGCTGAGGCTAGAGTCACATCTATAATGACTATACCCTTCAATTCGAAAATACCATCTGGATCATCTTTTAAAACATGGGTTTCTGTTGCACACAACACAGATATTTTAAAATCTCTCACAGCCTCTACAATCTCATTCAAGCTACTTAATATGCCCGGCGCATTACATTACAAGCATTACATGCCCACTTGGCCCCACACTCCCACGACAATCTGATTTTGCCGTCCGCTTCACTACTCTCAAATACTTTCAGGGCAGCAGCAATTTTGGGGATTTAGAGATCCATATTCGGCATAGTTTCTAAATTCTAAGACTTACGACTGGCTTGTAGTTTTTTGTGGTCTTTTCGTGCAATTCGTGCAATTTCACACATTGTATTTATTGTCTTGGTGAAATAGCACTTTTTCTTTTTGCATTTGGGGTTGTTTTTTCGCAACTTCTTCTTTCAAACGCACCAGTAATGCTATATTTATTTGCTGAAGATCCTCTTTTCTTTCTCAAAGTAGTCGGAGGCCAAAACCTTACAAGCCAACATTTGCATTTTTGATCGCTTCGAACGACTTTCACTGGCTGCAATGCACTCAACTAACTAACAATTTCATTTCAGAGTATATTGGTGGATTTATGGTTCATCCATTGTCACATACATTAAACAGGATTAACCATACCGACAGTTTACCGAAAAGAAATTCACTGAAAAATAGTACAGCGGAAGAAATTCACCGAATGCAAAAAAATCGTGTTTATTACGGTTAAATAGCTCCAAACAGTGATTTGAATCATCGACGCGTTGCTGTTTTTCACCTAACGTGAGCAAGCGCGGGACCAAATTTGAACAGAGCTTCCTCATGGACTAAAGTTCATGCAAAGTCTTTTGATATATCTTGAAGGTGTCACCTATGTATTTTTTATTTATTTCTTCAGGAATAAATGCCGAATTCGAAACCAATTCGAGACCAACGTTCGATAGTTTTTATTTTTTTATTTTCATAAAGTTTTGACATAACAGTATTTCCTACGGATGTGCCATATATGTGTCAGCCTCGGGACTTATTAACCGACAGATTACTTCTCAACTCCACAACATATAAAAATTCTAAAAAATCACAAAAATAAAATAAAATATTTTTCTATTACTAGACATAAGCCACTAATCCTGTCCACGATTTGGTTTTGAGTTCTAGGGAGAATATCTGAACTCTACCTCAAACGAAAATTCTGAAAAATCACTGAAATTACTTAAAATCTCCCTCCCTCGCCAGACATAAGCCGCTCGTCAGGCCAAAGAAGAATCTCTGAGCTCTAGGGACTGTACCTCAGAATTCGAAATTACAGAATGGACTATGGGTGAATCAGAAATGGGACTTTAAATGCAAATTTGTGGAAAAATAGATTTTTGGACTAATCTAACTTCAAATGAGAATGATCAAAAATGCACAGAAAAGTGTCCTCGCTAAATTCGCATATAGCATTTCGGATGAACCCTGTATCTAAATTCCACCGCATAGAAACATTCTGAAGAAATTACAAAATTTCTTTAAATTTTCCTCTATCAACAGACATTAGCGATTGGTTAGTCCGGTCAAACGTTCGTCAGTTCCTCACACTATATCTCAACTACACCTCATAGGAAAGTTTTGGAAAATCTCATAAAAATTTTGAAACGATTCAATATTGGAGGTGGATCTCCAAACCCTCAAAATTGCTGCTGTCCTGAAAGTATTTAAGTATTATCCATAACCGTCATATTTATACGCTCACCTCAGAAATTGTATGTCATGATAGTTGTATTCATCATGAGTGATAGTAAAAAATGTTGTGACATACAGTCAGGAGCGAAAATGATCATACACACTAAGTTTTGAATTTTTTTTACAAATTATAAGGATCATAGAATTTATTTTGCAGTTTTTTATTAAATTACATAATTTTACAAATTAACAAATCCAAAAATACAAAATAGAAATTCATTTATGAGTTTAAAATTAAAAATAATTATTTTAATATCGAGTTGGTCCTCCTTTATTTTTTATAACCTCCTTCAGTCTTCTAGGCATTGATTCTACTAACTATTGTTTCTTGCAAAGTTTTTTTGGTGGTAGTCCAGTCCTGTATGGGGTGGCGAATTGGTTGGATTAGGGACGTTATTCATAATTCATTCTTTCACAATGTGTATACCATATGCTTAGGATCGTTGTCTTGCTGGAAGATCCATGATGGCACGAGCCCCAATTGTTCCACGGATGGTTTCAAATTGTCCTTTAGAATACCTAGGTATTTCCAGCGATCCTAATTTCAATTTATAAAAACGCTTAAAAAATTTACCTACCCCACTCGCTGACATTGAACCCCATACCACAATCGAGTCCGGCGTTGTAGCAGGTTTTCACCAAAATTTACCTCTCTCATCGGCTCCGAAAATGTTGAATTTATTTTCATCCGTAAAAACAACTGTCTTCCAGAAGTTGAAGTCTTTCGTTTTTAATTTTTCTGCAAATTCAATTCTTTTTTTGGAATTAGCATTGGAAATTAATGGCTTCTTGAGTGGCACACGGCCATGCTACCCATGTTTCCACAAAACCCTTCTAATATTTTGTGGGTGGGTAGCTTTATTGTTTCTTTTCCACTTCTGAAGCTAGTTTTGGAGAGCTTGCTTTTGGATTTTTTGTCTTACTAATTCCAAAATCATTTGCTCGTCCCGATTGAAAAATGGTGCTTTTTGCCCTGTTCGCTGCCCGTTTTCTTCCGACTGTGTGATGTTGAATCAGGATATTATTTGGGCCACTGTAGAAGGACTTCGACGGCCAATTAACTTTCTAATTTCGCTCACATATTTTCCAGTACGTTTCATATTACGTAATTATTATTTGGCGTTCTTCGTTGGTACTTTACTTTCTAGCACCATATAAAGTGCAATTAACACAAAGATTATTGCCGACAGATCGTCCTCGTCACCTGCAATACGGCTAAACAGTCGCTGGAATGGTTGACATAGAAACTGATTTTTGGAAGCAAATTTTGATGACCGACAAGACCCATTTCACACTCACTCGCGGCGTTAATAAGAAAAATTGCCGCATTCGGGGAACGGAGAATCCACACGAGATTCATGAAACGCCATTGCATGACCAAAAAGTGATTGTTTGGGGCGGCGTTTGCACCGAAACCATCATTGGACCATATTTTTTTTAGAGAAAACGAAACAGTCAATGGCAATAGATATCAGTTAAGTTGACTCATTATGTCTGCCCGTAAATGCGTGAAAAAGATCTTGACGATCACTGGTTTCAATAAGACGGTACGATATGCCACACTGCACATCAATTAATTCAGTTTCTGCAACGAAACTTGCCTGGCTGTCCGATGTCAAAAAGAGGCGACATTGACTGGCCACCCAGATCTCCAGATTTAACCCGCACCCCCCCCCCCCCCCCTTGGACTTCGTTTTGTGGGGTAATTTGAAAAACAAAGTGTACGCCAGCAAGCCTCAGACCATTGACGAGCTGACGGCAGACATTCGTGCCAAAAACATTGCTCTACCGCCCGATATGCTCGAAAAGGTAATGGAAAACACAACGAAAACGAGAAAATTTTGCTGTGGCCAAAAAAGGCGGCCACTAAATTGATATTGTGTTCAAAAACTAGTTCAAATAAATTTCAAAGGACCAGGTCGTTTTGTCACGATAGTAATAATTGATGTTGCCATCTTATTTTTCAGTGGTAAAAATTGGGTTAACTTCACATTTTCAAATTTAATAAAAACAGTGTTAAATTGACAGAACTGCAATTTAATTCCGGTATTGGCTATTCGTTGCTTAGTAAAATTATCGATCCCTTCACGAAATTAAGAAATTCTAGTAGCATGTACGTAACTTGCTGCGCCAACGAATTGAGTGATAACATCATCGCCGTACATGGTTATCGTGCAATCTCGTCGAGATACCATCCCATTGTGAGAACTTTCAAGAAATCTGCAGGTAATAAATCTTCAGCGACTTTTATATGTACGGCGTTGATACGTGGTGACCTAAATTTAAGATAAAATAATAATACTTTAATAAAAATATTTCAACAGCCCGACGATCCCTTAGGCAATGGAAACAGCACGACAATTAACCAAACCATGTTCCAAAAACTCACCCACTTCAACGACAACAAGCTAAAATTTCAAATGAAATTTTATTCTTCGATTCACTCCACTATAGAAAAATCTAACTATACCCAAAACTCAACTCTAGAATAACCACAGATTAACCATTTAACAGTTATCTACACAATAGTAATTGCACCAACACTCCATCTACAAACAGCAAATAAAACAAATTAAAACCCATGCGGGAAATAACTGAAATTCAAACACAGATCCAAGTCAGCAAAAGACGAACTCTGCAGAGGCATTAGATCATAACGGATTCAAACCTCATTTGACCACAGGCCCCCAGCATCGTAAAATGTAAATGCTCAATTTACAGTTCATTTCGCAGAACCCCAAACCAGTTCAGACCAGATTCAGATCCACCATATTACCCTCATCCACTTCTCTCTACCATCAAAAGTGCTGTACCACACTAAATTTCATTAAATTAACCGCGCAAACACCCACAATTCAACAACTCTAGATGGCCTTTCCTTTTCCGCGTCCCAAATACACAACTCGCGTATATGTGCCAAGCGCTTCTCATCTGCTGATACTTCAAAAGCCGTTATAAAGTTGTTTAGCTATTATAATTCCGGCCACAAGTAACTCAGTTACAGTCAATGATGGAATTTCATACGGATCAAAGTTCTTTAGGTGTAGGCTGTAGACCGCGACTGTCACAATCAACTGGGTTGGGTTGTGACGAATAAGTCACCACCGATTATGGATGTCGGTACGCACTTTTTTGATCATTTTCTCGAGCAGGGGTGGCATGTTGTACCATCACTTCGATTCGAATCGACTTTGAGAGTCGAATCGAAAAAACTGATGGTCGGCGGCGTGTTGTATCATTTTCGACTACTACATTTATTATTACTTTGGTTTTAAATGATGAAATTTTATAATTATCGCTATGCGAAAATAATACAACATACCGCTATGCGACTTTTTTCGAATTTCGAATCGATTCGAACATACAACATGCCGCCCCAGGTCGAACATTTCCAACCGAGGAATACACTTCCTATCACTAGAGCAATCTCTGTTCTCGCCGTGACCAATGAAACTTGTATGCTACAGCTGGTTTCATACCGCGTGCCACACCAATATGTGCTGGTTGTTGTAAACGAAACTTTGATGCTGTTTACAATTTTTGCGACATTAGTCATTTGTCGCTTGATTTTAATCTAGACCCATAGGATTGACGGTACAATATTTTGAAAATATTCCAAAGTATCAAACTACCAAAGAAAATCATTTCCAGTCTTTATAATTTACGAATTGATGATTTAATTCAACCATTTTCCGAACTACCATTTGGCATTTTGAAAACACACATTATTGACAGCTGTTTGTTATCAATTTATCATGTACTACGCAATAAACTTTTTTGATCTAATTTGATGATAATAAAAAACATGAACTTCTTTACGTTTACTTTCAATTAGCGGAGGTTCATTTTTCATTATAAAAAGATATAATAAATACAACAATTTAAACAATCACCCGCACAATATTTGTGCCAGGACTCCCGAGTCAGGTAAACCATGGAAATTTCTTAGTTTTTTACTAAAGGTACCGATCGTTAAGATAATACAAAATTTTAGGCCACCCAAAAATCAACACAACGAAAACAACTTAAATGTTCAACGACCCCTAAACCGCAAAACTGTTTAGACCCCCAAAAAAAACACTTTGTATTTTTTATTTCTTAGAAAAAGTTCAAATGCCTTTTTATTGTGTTATCTCTTCGTTTGTGTGTTACATCGGTACAAAATGTATATTCGGTTTCAATATCATAAAATTTCACCTAAATATCTGTTTAAACGAACAAAAAAAAAATTTGTATACCATACCCACTCCACTCCAATGTCAAGGCTGATAAAACCAAATTTGTTGGTTTGTTTTATGTTTCTCGCGTTTTTTTTTATATATATTTCGCGTTTTCGCGTACGCGAGTATAGACACAAACACACACACACATGTATAAAAGCATCGTGTTTACTAAAAATAATAACATATACAAAATATAATTATTCGTTGTTATTGTTGTTGGATTTTATACAATTTGCGTGAAATTAAAATTATTGTAATTAACCTTGATTGTTTTAGTTTAGTGTTTATAATTGATCGTAATTAGGCTAAGTTGATATATTAGTTGTGCTGATATCTACATGTATGTATGTAAGTATACATGCACTAGTAAAGAGATTCGCGACAATATTTTTTATTCAGTTTAATTTTTTTTTATAAACTCCAATCATCCGCTCAATACGGAATATGTTTCAATTTGTAAGCGTTCTTCATTTCTTATGAAACTTTATCATGATCTAAACAATAATTTTGAGTATTTGGTTATTTACTGAAAAAGTAGCCCAATATCTTTTATTAAATACAATTGCTCAAAACCTTAACAAAGTTCCAGTCATGTTTCCATATTTATATTTCTTTATTCTGAAGTACTAACACAGAACTATGTAGAAGTCGTCCAAATTTTGAAGCGTAACAAAAAAAACTTTTCATGTTTCACAGGTTAATTTTTTTTTCTAAAATAACCATAAAACTTTGCTCAATTATTTGATTGAATAGAGTTGCTCAAAATACCATAATAATTTAATTACAATTGATAACAAATCATATTGGTGCATGAAACCTTGACAAACTTTCCTTAATTATTTTTGATATTCCCGTATTTTTAATTCCAGTTTAGTTCCGCAATACTCCGGAACTAGAAAAGAGGTATGCGAATTCATAAACATAACAAGGAAAAACTTGGCATGTTCAAGGCTAAATTTTTGCATTATTGTTTTTGCCATAAAAGAACAGCCTTTCGCTGAAGATGTAACATAATTTCAATGAGTTCTAGTTTAGTTCCGGATTAGTAAAAAAATGATATTGATTTTTTACGGGTTCTTTATTTTGAAAAAAAAAACAACATTTTGTTTTTGGTTTTCGTTGTTTTTTTCGAAAAAGTTTCTAATTACATTTTATTAAATACTGTTGCTCAAAACCTTAACAATATTCCAGTAAGCTCTTTTGGCCTTGTTGATCATCCGATATTTATATTTCGTCATCCCATCTTTTGTATTTTCAGTTTCGTTTCGGATTAATGGGCAACTAGGTAGAGTCGTCCCAAATTTAAACTTGATGAATAAAAATTTCACGACCGAAACGACGATTTCATATTCTAAAATAAAAACTAGGTCGAATTATTAGTTTATTCTTGTTCACAAAAAGATTTGCTCATAATGTCTTAAGTACTTTATAATTTTAGTTTCGTTCCGGATTAGTAAGAAACTACATAGGAAATGACTAAATTCATAAGTTTAAGGGAAAAACAACTTCGACTTGTAATTTATACATATTATTAAAATATTGTACTTTATCAAAAGAATTGCTCAATATAATATACATAATTCTGCTTGATTACTACATGTAAATAGAATTAAATTCTTTGATATTGTTCTTCATTCGGTATTGCTATTACGGTATTTGTACTGAAGTACGTAAGAGCAGAGACGTTCAAGATTCGAAACGTTCGTTTGTTACAATATAAATATTGTCACTGTGTTATTTTTATACGAATTTGTTTAGAAGTTTTTGGTTTAATTTACTTTGCGTTTCAAAATTTTCTGTAAAATTAAGTTAGTAATGAATATTTGTATTGTAATCTTTATCTATCGATCTGAGCATAACAAAATTTTCGCGACAATGAAAAATTTTTGTTTATTTTCTTGGAGTTGGTTTTTCTCTGGAGTTGAGTGACGAATATGTTTTCAAGTCATATGTTTTGTAGTAATAATAATACACTCCTCTTATTTTTAACCGCAGGGTTTTGGTGTAAAAATACACAAACCCTTACAAAAATGGGAACTTCCTTAGGTCTCTTCTGAGCAGCTTTGTTTCGTACTGATAAAAAGTTTGTCTACTCATCAGATTGCAACGACCAAACTGCAAAAATTCAATTAGTTTTCAATAATTAATTTTTTTTTTGGTTTGTGTGAATGTCATATCGTGTCAGCTAACTTTCCAATTTATTGATGCCGAGTACCAGGAGCACTACCACGACCAAATTATTCAACCTCTTCGAACAGAGCTACTGACTTTTAAATGTTCCTAAATATATTACCAGTATCAATATGACGCTCAAATAGCGAGAGATTTACCATTAGAATTTCGTTCTCCAATATCCGATATAGATATTCTATGTATACTGCGCTATTATGTGTCCTAATACCTTAGTAAGGTGATGTGTAACACTTGAAGATACATGGGCACGGAATAATAAAATATTTGATACAACATCTATGCATAATTCTCCTAAACATGTTAATGAAACTGAAACTCACTTGGATTCTTTTCCAAATTATAATTCTAGCTTCCAGTATGGGCCTAATAAAAGTAAACCGGGCCTAATAAAAGTAAACCTAAAAACGTTTTCTTACACCAAAATCCAAATGTTCAATCAAATTTCGGTGCTGTTCCAAATTATCAGAGTTCACCTGTTCAAATTGATGCGTATAATTCTAATTAAAATACCAATTCAAAAGTTGAGCTAACCTATTACACATGTCTGAATTGTTATGGCTTAGGACACAAATTTGATCAATGTAAAAAGCCACTTCGGGTTTTTTATTTCGCTAAACGGCTATCGGATGCTGGTCAAACAGTGAATTTTAAAAAGAGCCACTTCTTGCTTAAGCGAATAAACTATTTGGGTTACGTAATAGAATATGGTACCATTTCCACAATTCCAGAAAAGATAAAAGCTATACACAATTTCCCAGTTCCTACTACTCTTAAGATACTTCGTCGGCTTTTAGGGATGGTTTGCTGGTATCTTCAATTTATATCATGCTATGCAACTCTGGTAGCACCACTTACGGATTTAACTAAAAAGCATAACAAATTTATTTTGGACAACAATAGCGCAGGATGCGTTTATAAAAGTAAAATAAGCTCTCACAGATTCTCCAGTGCCCGTATATCCTAATTTTAATAGACCTTTTGTGAACCATTGTGACGTTAGTAGTACTGGATTCGGAAGCGTATATGTAGCTTCAGAAAGAAGATGATGGTGAGAAGATGATTACAGCGTAATTATGCGAACACAGAACTAGAACATTTGGCCGCTGTGTTGAGCGTGAAGAAGTTCCTGGCATAAATTGAGGGTTATCCGTTCACCATTGTAACCGATCATGCCAGTCTTAAATGGCTTATGAGTCAAAAAGAGCTCGCAGGCAGGGTGGCATGATTAAGTTTGAAGCTTCAGGCTCTTGACTTTACGATACTGCATCGTAGTGGATATCCATAATATTTAAACTTAATTTGAAATTTTTTATATAATTAGGTCCGTTCTCTAAATTTTGTATGTCTGATGGCAAAATTCTAGTAAATACCACAAGTCAAAAACTCTCTCTTTCGGCAACAGATTTAACTAAATGGAAATTATACATACCCCAACCTTTGATCTTGCATATTTTAAAACAATTTCATAACCCTCCGACGTCTGCTCATTTTTGTACAACTAAAATGCTTAAACGAATCCAGCGATATTTTTACAGGCTAAAAATGGCTTTAGGCATTAATAATTTCGTGCATGGTTGCAAAATTTGTAAGTAAGTTAAACCAGTAAACAGTGCGGCCTATGCAAATCAAATTGGTTCATTATTCCAAATTTATACTTCTCAAACCTTTTCGTAAAGCTCTCGCTATATTTACCTTATTCGTTCCATAAGGATACCATCTCTCTATCTTTCTTCTTTCCTAGTTTTCAACTTATTAGTTGTCCGCATCTTAATCACTTTTCATTCTTCGCAGGGTATTCTGTAAATATGTAGCTGCTTTTTCCGAACAATACGCCTTCCGAATTATTATTTTGTTGTCTTATGTTGTCTTTTAGGTGCCCTATCCTACCTTTGATGTCTCGCATTACATTTATCCACTTACAGCTTTCATAAAATAGGTGCAAGGCGCCTCTTTTCTAGTGTGTACGTAGATACACTTCCAACTTGTTTGAATTTTGAACTTCTAAACGTATATTTTGAATACTCGTTACAATTACTGCTACCAGGCCAGCCAGCATGCTGAGCTAAATGCATTTTAAATGTAAAGGGTTACCAACAGGATGATTTTTCTGGAATAGTGGTTTACAGTTTAAGATACCTGGACTAATTTTATGATGTCTTAATAGCATTAGATCAGTAGAAGTTACTGCTGAATCCTATTTGTCCCTCTCCTTCACGACTACTTTGCAGCCTCATGTGTCTGCTTCAACTTTTGAAAACCATCCTTTCCCGACTCGTTCATTTGTTTCTGAGGAACTTTTTCGTAGGTCATTCAGCCTATCGTAGGACCATTAGTGGTCAGTGCTAGTAAAATTCCCCTGATATATCCGGGTCTTCTTTTTGTTGGTGTATTCCCTCGTTTATATCATTAGGCCGGTACCAACTCAAGTATTGGTGACCATAACAGTGGTTTCTTTTCTTTGAGCAGCATCTTCCGACATTGAAAATATTATAGATTCATCCATACAAATGCAGAATCTGATCCTTCGTTATCTATTGAAACACTAATTCTAACAGGTCCTTAAACTCTGTTACCCGAGGAGGTTTTTTGCTAGCCGACTTTTTTGCAGTTTGCTTGCAAAACTCCCGATGCCTTCTAGAGTTTTCAATATACTCAACTCTATTGCTAAGCGAGTGATCGCGTAGTCAGTTCGCCATTGCCTGGGTGGCCGGGTAAACTCGACTTTGTAGTTTGCATCTCTCAGGTTAAAACTGAAATTTGATTGTCAGAAAATTGCTCAACGCCAAGATATAGGTTCAAAAAACGGTTGACGGATGATACTAGAGAGTGCTTTTCTTAATACTTCATTATTTTAAATTTCAGCCCGAATTGACGATGTTTTGAAAAATGTTATGGTTTTCCTCATTTTATCCAATGATATTAGGGGGTTTAATTATTGTTATACGGAATTGATTTCACACAATAAGTTTCCGTCATCATCGACCTCATATCAACATCGCTCTCTTCGTGTTTCGGCTTCGATATTTCAATTTTTATTTAAAACTTCAGGCACGGCCAAATGCGCATATACCCACGTAATCGAGTAGTGAAAATTTCTTAAAATTACCCCGGTTTCCGGCAACAATCAATACTCGAAATTAAAAACTGTAATGCCTTCGTTTGTTCTGTTTAACTGTCTCAACTGCGTCGCAAAACACTCTACAGTCGATTGTCTTTGCTGTATGGGTGGTAGTCTTCACTGTGAGATTCCACAGCAGAGGAATCATCTTGGTTCTTTCGATTTGCTCTTTTGTCTGACCCTTTTTAATTTGCTGCAGTTCACCCATCTGATTTGAACCTTAGCACCCTCAATTAGATTATTTCTCTTTGGTTCGAGCATCTCAACGAGAGCGAGAAGTTGTGCTCTGTCTTATATATCTTCTCTGTTGTAGATTAGCAGTCTAAATACTTGATTTCGATTTTCGACAGGGATTTTAGGCCCCAGCTTATACACGGTTGCTTTATTTCTGATGATAGTTTTGCTAATTTTGATGGTAGAGCTAAGGGGTTTGTTATTATGGCCCAGTTCTAGAAATTTATTTCCAGATTTTGATTGTCGTCTCACTGTTTTCGAAAGTATTATGTTTCGGAGTGGTCTTGCCTTTAATTTCCTTTTGAATTTCATAATATGTTAGCTTATCTTCAAATTCTATTCCATCTGGTCCGTTTGTTTTGTCACCTTTACTTGAGTCTGTGTGCTTGCTTATGTTTCCCCCTTATTTCCCCTTCATCGGTTTACAGTTCAGCTTTCTTGTTTTTTTAGACCCATGTACATTTTTCTTCCCCTTCCGTTCATCTTTAGTGCTAGAATATTCTCGTCTCTTGTTGGTGTTGTTCGTTATGATAAATTGATCTGTGTCGGTGACCGCTAATGTCCTATAATTTATGTAGTTCGTTTTTGGTTTCTTCTTCCATTTGATGTTATGCTGTTGTAGGCTGCGAAAAACTTGTGGCGAAGGCGGCAGTAGTCTTTGCAAGCTCTTCATAAATTCTTTTGACAATTTTTGTCTGCTAAGTTCCTTTAAAATTCCCTGAATCCATGATGAAGTCGGTTGGATTGGAATATTTTTACCTGGGGTTATATTTCATGTTCCCTCGTTTTCTATTAACAAGTTCAGCATGTACCTATCGCCTATTTCACGTGCCAACCAATTTCATAATAACATAAAATAAAATAATTTTTTAAAATAGAAAAACAATAGATTTAGTTTTAATTTAATTCATAAAAGTGTAACATCTAAAACGTGTAGCAATTAAATGTGTAAATAGCACACCTTACTAAAAAAGATCGTGACAAATGTATATTTCTAAAAGTTGGGGTTAAAATAAAAAGACTTGGGGTGCTTCACGACAACTTATCGGTAAATTTGATGAGTATTCTACACTATGGCCCATTCCAGAAAACAGAGAGAAACACGTTACCACGTGTGGGCGTATATTTTCTGAAAGTGGATGAAAACAGTTAGTTACATTAAAATAAAAAGACTTGAGGTTGCTGGTTGTTTGAAATAGATAAATCAGTGCACTATTAAGCGATATATATTCACACCTGGTAATATCTCTGAGATTAGGTGGAATCGGTTATAGTGTAGCAGGTATTTTGACGAATATTAGAATACTCATTAAATTTACCGATATAGATTAGTCGTGAAGCAACTCCATCAGGAGATCAGATATTAACTGATCCCTAACATTTTCGTTCATATTTAAAACCCGGTCCCTTGCCCTGTATGCGTGTAACTATTTCATCCTTAGTCCTCGAAAAGCGACGCCAAACTTGCCAAGTTTGGCAAGCGTGCCACACATTTGCGATCAGTGACTTATACTGTCGTTTGTTTATTAATACAGACGTTGACCAGAAACCCACTCAACAAGGGATAGATGCTTCTGAGTTTAGTTGAATTGGTTATCGACTTAAGTATCATTCCCCTGAGTTTCTCCATGAAATATAGCTATGGTTGTGGACGGCTTGTATGCGCCGCTAACCAATCTATCCATAGCATCTCGGTGGTACAAAACTAGATTGGAGATGAAATTTGTCCAAAATTTAAGATTTTGAATTAAAGAAAAAACTGTTGGTAGTTAATGTATGCTTAGCCCATTAATTACATCCGTATATTATTGTATATCGTAAAATGAAAATTATTCCTTCTACATTTTATGAAAACACAAATGGAATAAACAATCTATATTTGTAATGTTCCCCCCTATATACAGATGGGTTGGAAATTCTACAACAACAAAACGAAAATCGCACCCTAGAAATTAAAATATATATGTAAATAAAATGTTCAGCAAACCCACCCCATCCACATCGATTGTATATCACCAGCGAGTATGTAGGTAGAATTTTCTATCCTGCTTGTAATCTTTTATGCATATTCGAATCCGTTGGATTCCGGTTTGTTGAATGTAGAGAGACAAAGAACCTACTTAGCAAATTTCTTTTGCCAAATTAATTATGTAGCAAAATATTGCTGCTATAAAATTAATTACGAAACAGTTTTGTTTTGAGTGTCAAAGCGCGTCTTTGTTTTTAGCATAGGTCATGATTTTGCCATTTCTTGTGTGCGAACGCAATACACGCACCGCAGAATTTGCGCGCATCTTTTTTTTTGGTTTCTTACTAATTTCGCGTTTCACGTTATTCTCAATTTTTTGGTGTTTATTTTTTTTGCACGCAGCAGTTAAATCGCTTTAGAGAAAGTGCTTTCTTTTTATGACAGCTTTTATATGCTGTCATTTAAAATTTTTATTTTTTTAATATTTATGTTTAGTTGTATGTTGTATTCCGTATATATTTATAAATTATGTTTTATGCTTTATATCTTCTTATATTTTTTTACATAATATGATATATTTATGTTTATCGCGTCTTGTTGAAAAGATAAGTGTATATGGCTTATAAAGCATGTATATATTTATATATGAATATGTAGTGTGTGTGTGTGATGCTTTATTACTCGTAAATTTATATTATAGTTTTAGTAATTTCATGAAAGGTTGTTGATTTCTGAGATACGGGTAAATTATTACTTTTATTTTAATGCGAATACGCCTCATTTGAATAATTTTCGAATTACATCAAAATGGCGCCAAATATATCGAAGGCGTACATTAAACGTCTGAATTTAATTATTTTCGTACGCAACAAAATTATTATTATACTCCACGAGATGCGCTATCCCCACGATGTGAAAATTGTTGGTTGTACAGATAATTGCCACAAGGTCATAACGTTATAAACTAGCGACAATTTTAAAATTTTACAAAATTTTCTTTTAATTTTTTAACTAGCTTCGTATATAAAATTCGTTCCCTGTGCATAAAAGAAACTGTTACTCTAAACCGTAATTATTTAAGAGGAATTAATCTCCCCTTCTAAATTTGATGTAAAGAGCCGTCATTCTCTTGGGAAAACCTCTTGCTACATTCGAATTTTTAACGGTCAGAGTTGCTCACTGTAAATTTTGTTATACAAGAGACGAGTTAAGTTGCATAAAATTTTATCGTCGAAGTAATAAATAATAGCAAAATAAATTATTTTGGTTCTGGTAAATGTTTAACACTTTCACACTATCATAACGGCCAAATTTCTTCAATTGTGCAAAAATGCTCAATTCTTGACCGTATTTACATAATCCGTCGGTCAATAAGTCCCAAAGCTGACACAGGTGCTGGCGCACCTAAAAAAAATTTATATGATTTTTAGAAAGTGCGAACCTTATGGGCCGGTAAGGCGATGGAAGAAGTTATGTAAGAACGGCCTCAAATGCAAAAGAAAAATGTGCTCTTTCACCAAGCCAATATACCGTGTCACAAGTCGTAGGCTAGGATGGCGAAATTGCATAATTTGAAGTGGGAATTGCTTCTCCATCCACCGTATTTTCATAATCTGGCTTCCAGTGACTACTACCTGTTTGCAGATCTGCCCTGGGGAAAAATAGTCCAGGAAAATAGTTTTTGCCGAAACAAATGAATATTTTGAGGCCAAATATAAATCGTCCTACAAAAAAGGCATCGAAATGTGAGTGAAGCATTGGAATGAATGTATCACTCTTGAAGAAAACTATGTAGATGAATAATGTCAATCTTGCAACAAAAAAAAATGTTTTTTAGTAGTTATTTAAGTTTATTGTTTTTGATTATGCTTGAACAAAAATCCAGCAAAATATTTAGACCGTAGGTATTTTTACCTAAAAAAGTTTGAGTCCAATTGAATTCATATCAAACTGAAGTCTTTAAACAAAATGCTATTACGAGAACCGCAAATTTTTTTCGAAAATTGAGTTTTTAGATTGGTTTAATTGTTTTTAGTCGTCCTTCCATATTGTACAAAAATCGCAAAAAAATGCTTGGATAAAGTACTTACACCTAAAAAAACTTCGAGTTCCACCTCTAATGGAAGAATTTGAACAAAATGAGATTACAAAAAATCTTTTTCAAAAAATGATTTTTAGATTGATGTTATTGTTTTTGGTTGTCATTCGACCAAAATTATACAACAATGGAAACCCCCAAAGTGATTTTTTTAAAATCGAACTTTGCATCTCATTGGCCACTATATTTGGTCACAATTCGTTATTTAGTTTCAGTAATTGGTCATTGATCAAATTTTAAGATTATGTAAAAATATTAGCACTCTCAAGTAAGTAAAATCAAAAATAAGAATGAAGTTATTTAATTTAGCTCGAAATGCTGAAGGTCACCTAAGCCCGGTCCGGTTTATAACTATAGTAAAATAGTTTAAAAAAATTGTAATTCCACACATGCGTGAATTTGATAAAATGTTACACACAAGGTTTTTGTTATTAATAATGCGCATGCAAAACAAGTTAAATTTACAGACGAATCTCGAACGTTTTTTTTACGGTGATGAAGAATTTCCTAAAACATTCCTAAAACTAAAACGTTTGATTGTATTAGTAAATCATTCAACAATTGACTATAAGTAGGCATTCAATCAAATTATTGAAAATGAACATCGATATTGATTTGATAATAAGAGAAACAAGACACAAGAAAAATTTAAGTTCCAAACAATTAATAATTAAGAATTTACCAGCATAAAATTTTAAAATAAAAATTTGTTTCGCATCAATTATAAAAATTTAATTTATTAAACAAACGGTTCATTTATCGCATTGTAAACTTGAAATTAATATTTATTCACTTAAGCGCGATCAATTCTTCGATTCCACGAATCTTATTCCAGGCCGGGTCATCCATGTCCATGTGGCTAACATTTTTAAGAAGCACTAGGTCCATTTAATCCTTAGCCAAAGTATAAAAATATTCTATTGGGGCTATCGGAGATAAATGTGACGAGGAAACCATACATTGAACGTTTATTTATTCACTTGAGCGCGATCAATACTTCGATTCCACAAATCTTAATCCAGGCCGGGTCATCCATGTGGCTAATATTTTTAAGAAGCATTAGGTCCATTTAATCCTTAGCCAAAGTATAAAAATATTCTATTGGGGCTATCGGGGATAAATGTGACGAGAAAACCATACATTGAACGTTTATTTATTCACTTGAGTGCGATCAATACTTCATCATTAAGTAATTAGAACAAATTTTTGTATACCATCACATTTCTGGAACTTCTTAAGATATATTTGGTGTTATTTGGAAGTGAGGGGCAAAGTCCGATATTCATACCTCCTCGTGGTGCTCCCAGGGTTACTCCAAGTGAATAAGGCAATGCAAGGGAGAGGTAACATGAAATATGTTACAATGAATTTGGATGACAACTAAATTTAATGGCGACTCAAAAATCCGTTTTCTTTAGCAATAATCGATTTGCGCCAATTAATCTAATTTCGAACAGCAAAGAGAAAATAAACATAATTCGTGATGGAAGACCTAAGATTCGAACACAACACCTTACGTTTCGTAAACTTTCTTTCAACATTTGTACTACCAAGCTATGTAAAAATTTATATTAACCACATGCATGACCCGGCCTGGAATAAGATTTGTGGAATCGAAGTATTAATCGTGCTCAAGTGAATAAATAAACGCTCAATATTTTGTTTTTATTTATCATTTATTACCTATAGTCGTTGCACCAGTTATTAATTTGGAGTGCTTTTAGTAATAACAAACAACTCAACAAGAATTTAGTAAAGGATTCATTATTCCGCGTACCATTGCAACATTTGTTAAACCCTCCACATTTTTTCCATCATAGGCGTGTAAGTCATTAAAAATGTTTTTGAAAGGGAACCACGCACCACTGAGAGATATTTCTAGCGGAAACAAATATACAATCACATTCGATCCCTGTTACTCTGGTTACACTTTGACCATTTTTTTGACTAGAAAATTTTTCGATTGGTTTTTGAAACTCAAATAAAAATCATGAAAACATTCATTCTATTTGTTGTTCATATTAATATCTTAGATATAAATTAAATTAATAAGATAGATTATATAGAGAAAAGAAATTGCGTTGATAATGTTTTATCTTTTTTTTATATATTATTCACTAATACTTAGACATATTCTCAATTTTAGGAAAAACTTCACGTTACTATATAGGCGTGTGAAGTATTTTCTAAACTATTCCTAATTTTTTGTTTTTAGGAAATAATTAGGAAAAAGTTCACGCGCATGTTTTTTTTGTCTATCGTAATTACGGGGGCCGCTTGGAAGGGAAGATCATGCCACTGAAACTTTATCATCAACGTGATGCAACCGGTGTTTGAGTTAGTACAAATTAGGGTAATCGTTTGGGAACGACATAAAATTGATAATAGAAGTCCGAAAGTACTGTACCTCTTCTATATTTGCAAACGTGACCAATTATTAGATATAGCTGAGTATCGGCATTTCTAGCTAAATTCCATCTAAATTCCATGCCACCATTCTTTTTAGGTTTTCCTTACTTGGCTTAAATTTTTTAAAAACGATTTGGTCGCTGGGAAATAACTGAAACTAAATGACCAATTGTAACAAAGTTGACCCATCTTTTTGAGATTAATATTTCCCTTTTACCCCACCCAGATGATAAGAATATATAGGAGTGACTATGCTGTGGCCAATAGCCGACTTTCTTTAACCACTTAACCACGAATGTATATCTTGAATACACCACACTTGTGTACTATGCCCCTTAAAAGTTGACACGTGAAATTCACGATTTTCGGAGTTTGGTGGGTCAGACCGAAGTCTTGTAATTCAATTCCGCTAGTCGAGTTGCTTGTCAAGTCAAGTGACAAAAAAAATCTGCTAGTTGTATTAAAAATTAACCAGTATATACCAATAAGTGACTTTGGTTACCATTGATACCATACCTTTGTGACCAGAAAAATATAAAATACGCATACAGTTGCGATCACGAATTAATTTTCAAGCAGAACAATTTTTCTGGCTCATTCTGATAATGTCGTTCTCCAATCAGAGTAGGATATTGATTACGACTTTGATAATTTTTGAAGCTCCTCTCAATGTTTCTGCTACTTACGATGTTTGTTTAATGTCTGAAACATGTGTCGACTAAAGGAATAGGGAGGCTGGAGTAACAATGAATTTTCGTCTCCCTTTCAGCTATGTCGCAGCAATTTCTTTCAACGGAGACGAGTCTCACAGCTTCAGTATTTTATCCCCCTGATTAAATCCAACTGCTCCCTGCACTACTCTTTTGGACTGAGGCCATGCTGATGAAGGATTAAGTCGATATTGTAGCATCTTCTCGAATTAGTTCGTTATTGTCCATATGAATGAACCAGCAAGAAAATTTAGATTTGAGAAAGATCATGTATAGGCATTTCATCTCCATACTACTGTAAGATCGTTGACGCTACAGTAATAGCCATAGTTTCTCCATCCATAGTTATCCATCAGAACCTTCAATTTCAGCTTGAATATATGTGTGATTAAATCGAGACTGTTGGATGCAGTTTCCAACATCCGGTGGATTTAATGTCCTTTTAAGGATATGTCAAACTATATTGAAATAGCAACCTATAGTCGTTGATGTGTTAATTAATATCACTGATCCTGGTCCAACTGCCGAAGAATTACCCGCTGCACCACTTGTCCAGAGCCTGCACGATTGTATTTGGGGATTTTTGTGCATTTAACTGTTCCAAGTCGAATTCGGTCACTTTTTAATTGTAATATTATTTTGCACCAAGTTAGCAAATATTTTAGTTTAATCTCCGTCGAGGCGAATCCGCATCATCAGATTTCGAAATTAACTATTGTGGAAACATTTCTCGCAACAATTTCATGGTTTTTCTAGCAGTATGGCACCAAACCATTGGCATACAATTCTGGTCTAAAAAAAGTTCCTTATCATTTCACGATAACGTTTGCCAGTGATTGTACCAGCTGAACTATTCGGATTTTTGGAAAAATTTGCTCCAATGGTCCCTACAACCCAAATTGCAGACCATACCGTCTCAAGAGATGTAATGGTGATTGATGAATTGTGGTTCTCTACTGTGTAGAACTGGCTGATTTGTTTGTTTACATGTCCATTTAAGTAAAAATGAGCTACGTCACACATAATTAAATTTTCAAAAAAACTGGATTGTCATTGTCAAGCAGCAGCTCTTGTGTTAATTGGATTTTATACGGGAATAAGTCCAAGTCTATGCAAAATATTGGTTAGTGCTGATCTTCCGAAGATGTCGTTGGATTATCTCACTATTGAAACGCGTTGCTCAATTTAATATTTTTCCATGATTAATTTGCCATGTGTGTACTGCACAACTGTTAAGCCAACTGTTGGCAAACAATTGTTAACCTCTCCGAGGTACACCCTGTAGTTAAAACATTAATTTGTTTTTGTACTCAACAGAAAGGCAAAGTTCCCCCATTTCGTACTTCAAATATGTGTCCGGAAACAACAGTGACCCGAAAATTTAATTTTTATCTTTTTTAAGTTGTCAGCTTAATATTTGGCGCAATTGGATTATTGATTTTTCCTTAGTAAATTAAAAATATTGTGTTTAATGTGCTTCTCTAATGTACTTCTCAAAAACGATTTTACTCAGGCATGTCAAATACGATTAATATCGGACATATAATATACAGTTCATTTCAGATATGTCACACACGAAAATTGGTCTCGTATGCTGATATAAATGTCTATATACATGTGTGTCATGCTTAACTGTCGCTGATGAATCATTAGTCAGTCATCAATGACTTTCCCGATTGGATTTTTTTTAATCAAAGTCCCTACTCTCCTTCAAGCTGGGTGGTTCAAAAAAAAAACGGATGCCTCGGAGAAAGGCAAAATTATAGTCGTGATTGAGTATCGTAAACTAAACGAGAAAACATTGGCCTCTTAATTACGTAAGACGGTGTTAAATCTAATGCGGATAAAATCCAAAAAATATTAGACTGGCTAATATCGAAAACCCCAAAGGAAATTAAACAATTTCTGGGACTTTCGGGTTGTTATGGAAGGTTCATAAAAGATTACTACAAGATTACAAAACCCATGTTAAAATAAATCTAAAGAAGAAATCCTAGCTTATCCCGACTTCACGACAGGAAACAATTTATTCTGACAACGAATGCATCAGGCTTCGCGCTAGAAGTAATTCGCTAGACGAATGAAAAAAAACGTTGGCCATAATATGGGCTATTAAGAAGTACTCATAACAACCATAGCTATACGGTAACAAATTCACGTTGGTAAGCTACCACAAGCCTCTAACCTTTATTAAATCTTCGGAGAAAAACTCCAACATTTTACGATGGAGCTTGAACTAGAAAACTCAATTAATCTCAAAGCTCAATTAATTGTAGATTACTGGCTGATTGATGACAGCTACAGTAGCGGCATGAATGGATAGTTAAGGAGAATGGACTGTATATTTAATCATTATTCTATCATTAAAAGCTACTTCTCTGACTGATTGCCGTTTTGCAATATAGATATAAATTAAAGATTAATGATCCTTGCCATTAGGAGACCATCTGTAAGGAGTTGATTATGATAAAAGGTTTGATGTATCCTTGCACGTTGAAAGAGTTGCAGAGAGTATGGTAAAACTGGCGGAAAGAACAAATTGTCACCATCGAAGAACTTTATTAGCGTACTAAGCGCAATTTCCATGGAAATACAGATGGAACCAATCGGGTGATGGCAGAACTACTTAATATAGTTACAAGCCAAATATTAGCAGACAAACTTTAGAATAAAGTTTATTACCTAAGTGCTTCTCTCTCTCTCTCTCTCTCTTTCTCTGGCATTCCATCCCATCAAGGGATTTGGCCGCCTCAAATGAGGTTTCATAATCATATTTTCATTTCGGATAATGAGTGATTAATTCATTGATCCTAAACCAGCCGTGAAAAATTGTTTCCTTGTCACTACCGGGAATCGAACTTTGCCACACAAATACTATCAGAACATGATACAAGGAGGTGCGAATGTGGTAATAGCTTCGAAACAGCTGATCAAAATTTATGTGATAATATTTTAAGTGTGGGCGGAGGCATACGTCACCGATTGTACCAACGCCAGATTAATAAACAATAGAGCGTGGTCCAAAAATCGTTCTATAAATTTTATCGTATATCGAATTCATCAACATTAGCTTTCTGATATGGATATGGAGTACCGAATGTAGGGCCACCCACGCACACAAAATTATAAGAATATAATTTATTTTTGTTATTAAATTGTCCTTGAGGGCGAAAATCGAAAATCTAATTATTAATTTTTATCCTTTTTATTCTATTCTAGCCGTCGTTAAATTTTTCCGATTTCGCCCGTTTTTGTGTACCCTACAAATTGACATGAATTTTGGGTGGAATAAACCAATTTACATATTAGAGAAAAGTAAAATTGTAAAACATAATCATTTTTATTTTTATTATGATTAATTAGCGTGTCTAAATATTTTGTATGGGTAGAAAAATTTATTTAATGGGTGTGAGGATTACTGGTATGGGGGGATTGGTTTATTCCGTTTAGCTATTACCTCTCTTTCCAACTCTTGCAATGGGCCATTTACAATTTACGATTTTTTTAACATTTCGTATCGTTATCTAGGAAAATCAGGTAGCTTAACAATGTGGTCCAAACTATTTACCGTTATGAACTAATCAAGAAACACTTTTATTTCCTTTTACAAAGTAAAGTAAAGTTCGGTTACCACATTGTTACAGGAGAAAGCTAGCTTATCAGAACGAAATTATATTTAAGCTTTTTATTAAAATTTTAAAGTGCCGGTAGTTTCTGTTGGAAATCGGTACACCGGAAGAGACCGAATTTCCATAGAAGATTTTCTGTATTGCAAATATTTTGAAAATTTATGCCTAATCTCAGATCCGTTATCCCTGTAATTTGAAAATCAAGACTTTTGAAATATAAGCAGTTTGTAGTAATCCATTTATGTAGACTATAGTTTGTTGTGTAAAGTGCAGCACAATTGCAATTTGTTTAAAACCAAAAAACTATTCAATCAACTGAGGCAAAGAAGGGAGAGAAAGGTAAAACTTCAAATTGGTAAAGTTTGCACCTCACAGTAGTAAATGGTGGTGATTTTAATTAATTTCGTTTGGTTACCATCAAGTACGAAAATCCTACAAAAAATCATATAGAATTCACCGGACATTAACAATCAGCTTACTGGGCGTCGGAATGTCATTTAAATTTAGTTTTTCTAAATCTAAAATTTTGTAAAATTAGAATGGTGCTAGATTTGTTTTTATAGTAATCTCTAAAGACTGATCGATTACCATTAAATACAATGCAATACAACGTTTCAGATAGAGATGCAACACAAGCTGCATCTTCCATCAAAATCCGATCACAGTATTATGTGTTTGCACCAACCTTGTTCCTCAATCAAAGGCAATGTGATATTCCTTGGCCTAACTGGACCCTTTTATAATCCTGCAATATATGTTATTACTGTTTTCGGCGATTTGTTTAAAGAACCATTTTCTCAATCACAACCCGTTTTCGCCATTCTTGCTTATTAAATCTCATTAATGCCATAAACTTCGGGTTCCATAAGTGCTTTTTGGCATTATCCAAAACTGCCAATCTGAAATAATTTGTTTCCTTTTATGGTATTCTGACTAATCATTCGTGAGTATAATTCCATATCCGAATTACTCCCATTATCCCAACACTTCTGGTTAGATGTTAAAATTATCGACGTCACTAGTTGCAATCGATATGACAGGAATTCATCTAGTACTGAATTCAGTATCGGAAGCAACACCAGAAGCATTAAAAGTTGAAATTTTAGAAAAACATTTACCGATGCCCTTAGATCCAGGGTCCCAGCCCTAATTTTACCAACTCAGAAATCTTCGCGAGCGTGCACGAAACCTATCCTCAACGTTTCATCGCAATCAGGTGAATGGTACAAGAGCGCAAAAGAATGGGCCCCTTGATTCAGAGGACGCATCCCTCGGATTTGAACATGTCACTAATTTCATATGATCCCTCTCCTAAACTCATTCCCAGGAAAAAAATAACCAAAATTGAAATTTTACGAAAAATTTGTACTGAGCCCCTAGACCCAGGGGTGCAGCCCTGACTTTCCAAACGCTAAAATCTTCGCGGGCGTACACACATAGAAGATTTTTCTGCAAATTTTGTTATAAATGATTTTGATTTAGGATTACCAAAGAACATTTCATTTGCCAGATTATGTTACTTACTTTATTATTATTATTTATTTAAATCAATTATTGTAATTAATCCACAAAGCGCCTACTGTTGCTGGTTTATCAGCATAATCCAGTGATTTTAACCCTTCTGAAAGGTATCGAGAGTTGTCAAATCTCACGACCTCGGCATGCTAATTAATAATGCGTTCATCGTAACGCTTGGTGATGAACGATATTTTTTGCCTTTCTGTCCAGAGAGAAAAAGAATAGCGCTGATGGTTTACCTACTCTCAAGCACGCCGCACGTACAATTGCCCACGGGAAAAGCACGCCAATTCAAGGTTTATTCCACACACTTTCAACGATTGGCCTTGTGATTTATTAATCGTCATTGCGAATGCAAGACGAACCGGAAACTGACACGCTTAAATTGAAACGGCAAGTCGGTTGGAATCAATGGTATTCTTGAAATCAGAACACCCTCGCCTTTGAACTTTCCTATGATTATCGTTGGTTCATTCACGTTGTTCATCGGCCTTTTAACAGAGAGTCTTGATCCATTGATCTGCTTGACTGAAACAAATTTCAACGATTCAATCAACAACAATGAATTTTTAGATGATCGGTATTATGTTATACGGAAAGATAGAGATCTAAATATCTCTACTAAGAATCATGGAGGTGGTGTTGCCATCATTATTAAAAAGAGCATTATAGCTGCGGAGTTGGATTCAATTCATGATATTTTGAAATCATTTGGTTGAAGGTTAAGCTTTCAGATGGTAAATGTTTAATTATATGCCTCGTGTATTTGCCTCCAAATGATTCTAAGTTCGAACACTATGAACGATTTTGCAACAAGCTTGCTGATTTGATTCTTGTTTCATCACCTGAGTCGGAGTTCTTAGTTATAGGTGATTTCAATCTACCAATGATACCTTGGAGCCCTGACTTCTGGGACGTTTTACCAACGGTTATGGTCGATCTGCTAATTATCTTTTGGAAACCTTATTACTCACTGATTTAAAACAATTCAACTATGTTTAAAATTTTAATGGCAGAATCCTTGACCTAGTATTAGTAAACCCCAATTGTACTACAATTACTGTTTTTCCTAGTAATTCTCCGTTGTCTAAAATAGATAGTCATCATCCGCCATTTATCATTAGAGTTGAAAATTGTATTCTTAAATTTCTACCTAATCTAGAGCCTACTACACCTAATTTCAAGTTAATTAACTACGCAGTAGCTCAAAGAAGGCTCGAGTCACTCAATTGGAATCATATCTTTATGAATTGTAATATTGACCAAGCTGTTGATAAATTTTATGAAATTTTGAATAGTCTTGCAATTTCTTCTTACCGAACCAAGGTGCGTTCAGGATTTCTTAGATCCTCTTAGATTTTCCTTTAAAAAATAAACATCATAAGCGACACCGTAAATTTAAGGATCCTAATGAGTATATGATATTCTCCAATTTGCGTAAACAAGCAAAATATGAGATCCATAATTGCTTCTCTAAATATGTAAAGTATGTTGAAACTCACTTAAAGAAAAATCCTAAGCTATTCTGGAATTATTCTAAGACGCTCACAGTTAACTCCGGATACCCGTCGTGCATGAAACTAAATAATGTTATTGGAACTCAATCTGATGTTATAAGCAACTTATTTGCTGATCACTTCGAGTCAGTATATATGTATCTAATGATGATAATTGTAGTGCTAATGGCAACCTAACTAATTACATCGAACGTGATTATAATTATTTTGATGAATTAATAACTGAGGATAAAGTTTTGAAAATCATTTCTACTCTTGATATTAATAAGGGTGCGGGTCCTGACAACATATCCAGTTATTTTATTTCTCAACTCAAAGTTCAGTTAGCCAAACCTCTAACAATTTTGTTTAAGTTATCATTAAACTCTGCGGTGTTTTTCCTGCTGTATGGAAAAGAGCGTATTTAGTACCGGTCCATAAAAAACTTGATGCAAGTGATATAATGAATTATAGACCCATTTCAATTTTAAATATTTTTAGTAATGATGTTAGGCATCTAATTAATAATTCGCAACATGGATTTTTTCCTAAAAGATCGACCACAACAAACCTATTTGATTTCACCAATTATGTTTTTAATAAAGTCGATCTTGGTGGACAAGTGGATTGTGTTTACACTGATTTTGAAAAGGCATTCGATACAGTCTCACATAAAATTTTACTCAGGAAATGTGCTATCATTGGTCTATCTGACAGATTTTTGAATTTTTTAAGATCTTACCGTTCAGAGCGTATACAACAAGTTAAATTTAACGATTTCCTATCAAAGAGCATTATGGCTAAATCTGGGGTGCCGCAGGGGTCCACGCTTGGTCCTCTTTTGTTTTTGATTTTTATCAATGATATTCCAATTCCACCCATTGTATCATGTCAATACTTATTGTATGCAGATGATCTAAAAATCTTTACATCGATTGCTAATTATAATGATTGCTTAGACCTTCAATTAAATTTAAACAAACTTCAAGTATGGTCAAGTTTAAATAAATTAAAACTTAATATTAGAAAATGTGTGGTGATCTCATATACGTGGAAAGTTAATTCAATACAATTTCCCAACAATATTGATGGTATCCTGTTGGAAAAAGTTTCTCAGATAACTGACCTAGGTGTCATATTTGATTCTAAACTTAGATTTGATTTTCAAATAACTGCAGTGTGTGCTAAAGCTCATAAACTTCTTGGATTTATTTTTCGTCGTGGTAAAGAATATCGTGATGCATCTGTGTTCATTGTTCTTTATCAAAGTATAGTTCGCAGCTGTTTAGAATATTGTAGCCAAATATGGAATCCAAACTATGAAGTTTATAAAACTCAACTTGAACAGGTCCAACGCAAATTTACAAATTTTCTTACGTATAAACGTATTCCTTTCAGTAGCCGTATTAGCTGTTGTACTAGAATGAAAATATTCAAATTTCAATCGCTTGAAAACAGAAGGCTCATTCTTGATGAGTTGTTTCTTTATAAGATAGTTAACAGCCTATGTGAGACATCGTCATTGAGTAATATTAATTTTTATGCTCCTGTGGTCGGTATAAGAAACTCTATGTTGTTCCTGCCATCTTTTTCTAGGACTAATTTTGGGTTTTCAAATCCATTAACAAGGTTACAACGTTCGCATAATGAATTTTTTAATATACATGATCTCTTTGTATTTTCTCCGGAGCAGTTCAGATCAACAATCGTAAAAGCATTGAATTAGTAAAGTTTCCGAATTTATTGATGGTCTGATATTGTATTAATTGCTAGTCCATCTTTAATTTTGTACTTCAATACTATAATAGATCACTATGTTTGTAATTTACTTATATTTGCGATTTCTTTGACTATTTTTGTTTATCATTATCTATCTATTATATTAATACGCTTAATTTTTTCAAACTCAACAGTAAAATGACCCCTAAACATCATCCGATCCGTTTAAATTTTTCAGGGTAGGTCGACATAAATATAGCGGTGTGCCTTTGCTAGAAAAATCGGAAAAATTCCTCCAGGAAGTACCTGAAACGGGTACCTCAGGTGTTTTCAGCAAAATTTTGTCACGACGCCAGAATGCCATGACAAAATATGTTTATATTGCATCTATGATCATGCGCATTACACCGTGACAATGACAAAATTTATTAAAAATGCCGATGTTTTTGTGATGACACACTGTGATGACAAAATGAGTAGAAAATTTGTACTTGAATCTCAATTAAACAAAATAGAGAACATAAAATGTTTTTACATACATTTTGGTGTTAGTAGTTGTGAGTGTAAAAATACAATTTTGTCATGACACTCGATCTATCTATCTTCTATTAAAATTCGTATTTTTTCATACTAAACCCTAAAATAACCGCCATAAGTATTGCACTGTGCGTAGGCTAGAAAAATCGGAAAAATTCCACCGGGAAGTACCCGAAACGGGTACCTCAGGTGGTTTCAGAAAATTTCCAGGATTTGAAGCTATGTGAGTTTGCCATTAGTTTGCTTTATTAAAACCCTGAATTTTTTATTGGCGATTTTCATCGAATGTAGATAGTGTTGGTTTCTACATCTACAAGGGGGACCAGAATTGTCAAATTCATTGTTATGATAGTTTTAATCCCCCTTGGGAAAGAAAAACCATAGAAAACTATGATTTATATTTTGTTCACTATATGTCGTTTACTTTGTTGAAAATCGCGATATCAAACCACCTACCGAATCAACAAATAATTACATTCGAAGCATGTAATGAAGAATGAAATTGAAGCGTTGCTTGCAGCACAAACTGGCCGAACGAAGCTTGAGTCATGGTTTCAGCTCAACTTCAATGAACAAAACCCACGTCATTTCCTATATTCGTCACCAATACGTTTACGTACGCGGTAAATGGCAACTACGTCAAAGAGGTGGAGACAAAGCTGTTGCACGAATGTATAAAGTTAGCTGGAGAGATGAGGTACGTTTCATCCTGCGGCTGCTTTTGCTACATATTCAAGGTTCCACCAGCTTTAAATTTGTACGAACATTCAATAGTTTTATTTACAAAACCTTCAAAGAAGCTACAGCTGCACGGAGTCTGGTAAACAATAATGAGTGGGATCACTGCTTAACAGAAACAGCAGTCTTTCAAATGCCAAGACAGCTTCGAGAGATGTTCGCTTATATTTGTTGCTTTTGTCAACTTTAAAAACCTCTTGATCTCTGGATGGAGTATACAGATGACATGACTCTTGATTACAGCCGACACCATATTGAAAATGTAGCAAAAATTTGGCTCTCCCCGATATCAACATAATTTTTATACAGCACGGACTTTCTTGCGCTACGGTCGGCTTACCAACTCCATCAAGAAGCCCCGTAGAAGTGCAAGTCTTCGATACAGTTCGAGAAGCCCAAGAAGCTGAATTACGATTTCAACTGCTAAACGAAAAGCAGTTCGGTAATAAAAATGTCTCTAGCCGAAGTTGAGATTTGAATATTTGGTTTGGGCGCGTAAGTGATCATGTGATCCCAAGAAGCTGAATTACGATTTCAACTGCTAAACGAAAAGCAGTTCGGTAATAAAAATGTCTCTAGCCGAAGTTGAGATTTGAATATTTATTTTGGGCGCGTAAGTGATCATGTGATCCCGAGCAAGCGCTTCCAGTTTGAGATTTGAATATATGGTTTGGGCGCGTAAATGGTCATGTGATCCCAAACGCGTTTGCCGTTTGAGATAAAAATGCTTGACTTAGCACGTAAGTCATACTGTGTGCATTTAAGCGCGTGCTTGCCGTATAAGATTTAAAAATTAACCGCGTATATGAATTTACTTTATTTTTGATAAAAGTTCATCAAATTTACATCTTAAAAAATTTTCTTAATTATTTCTTAACCAAAAATTCAATAAAATGTATTAACGTGACTGATTATTCAGTCGAAGGTCAGCTTCTATCTATCTTCTATCTATCTATTATATTAATATTCTTAATTTTTTCATACTCAACCCTAAAATGACCCCTTAACATGATCCGATCCGTTAGATTTTTTTAGGGTAGGCCTACAAAAATATTGCGTTGTGCGTAGGCTAAAAAAATCGGAAAAACTCCACCGAAAAGTACCCAAAATGGCTACCTCAGGTGGTTTCAGAAAATTTCCAAATTTTTGTGCGCGTGAAATCTTGCAACATTTGAGAATTTTATGGGACGACCAAAAAGCAAATATTTTTGTTCAAATTAGTGGCGCGCGATTCAAATTCAAAGTTGTAAAACAGTTGGTACGCGATTCAGATTCGAAGTTGCAACACTGTCGGCGCGCGTATCAATTTCAAAGTTGCCTAATGGTTAACGCGCGATTTAAAATCAAAGTTAATCATGCCAAGAGCAGAGCTCACAATCATAGATGGGTAGTGGGTGTTCCATTAGCTGGGAAAATCATCCTCATGTGTGGTGACTTCCTGAAGGCGGGACGCGCGCGAACTTGCGAATCGACCATCAAGTTGAACCTGCTTTGGAAATTGGTAAATAAGTTTATACTCACCAAGAACATGCGCGTCGATGAAGGTGAGGACGAGTTTGCGTAATATTTGCTTTCTGTTAGAAATGGCAATGCTCGAACCGACTCGATCACACTTCCGTGACATCAACACAACACCAGCCGAGGGAACCATCGAGGAGCACACCATCCTTGCACCCAAGCATGATGATTACGCGCTAACCAATCAGCAGGTGCTTCACCTCTTGCCCAACGAACAAGAAGTCAAACATAGTGCTGATAAACTTGAGAGTGACGACATGCATGAGGAACTCCGCCTATCCGTCGAGTTTCTCAACAATATTGAAGGGTCCGGATTGCCGCGCCATGCCATCCCGCTAAAGGTAAACGCGATCGTTAGTTTGATGAGGAATCTTAACACTAGCAAGGGTCGAATCAATGAAACACGCATGCGCGTCGCAAAAATAAACCGCTACATTCTGGAATGTGGGGTGCTGACTGGCTTCTCAAAAGGCGAGCGTGTTCTCATCCCACGCATTAAGCTCTCACCCTCGGAAGGCATCTTCCCATTTAAAATGTCTCGACTTCAATTTCCGGTTCAGCTCGCGTTCGCCATAACCATCAACAAGAGTCAGGGTTAAAGCTTGAAGAAGGTAGGAGTGTACTTGCCGGCCCCCGTATTTACGCATGATCAGATGTATGTGGCCTTTTCACGATGCCGCTCATTTGACGGACTCGACGTGTTTATCGTTGAGACAAGCGATCAATCAGCTGATCGGGATGGGCACATCACAACAAAGAATGTATTTTTTAAAGAGATTCTGTGCATGTAAATTGTAATATATTTTACTGTTTTAATATCTACCTTCTTCTACTATTTTATTATCCTTTTGTACATTTCTTATGAAATATTTAGATTAAAGTTTGCCTCAGCAATTGTGCGCTTTTCCATTTTGAGATTTTAATATTTAGTTTGGGTGCGTAAGTGATCATGTGATCCCGAGCGCGCGCTTCCTGTTTGAGATATGAATATTTGACTTGACACGTAAGTCATACTGTGTACATTTGAGCGCGTGCTTGCCGTTTAAGATTTAAAAATTAACCACGTATATGAATTTACTTTATTTTTGATAAAAGTGCATCAAATTTACATCTTAAAAAATCTTCTTAATCATTTCTTAATCAACAAAATGTATTCACGTGACTGATTCAGTCACAGGTCAACTAGTTGTTATTATTATTATTAAATATTATTATTGTTATTATTATTATTTTTTGTTACTTTCGTTTTTTTTTGTATGTACATACTTATAATTGTAATTTATCGACAGCGTGTTATTGGATGTATGTCTGTTCGCTGTCTAATTTTGGAATGAATAAAAATAAAAATAAAATAAAAAATAAAAATTGCATAGTTTTGGTTGGTTCAGGTTGCGTAACATGATTACCACCGAACCGACCTTGAGCTGCAAATTGTGCGGCAGCATTCCTAGCAAATCCAATGAATTCAGGAATTCAATTGGATAATTGACGACTTCTTCTGGATCTGTAATGGAATCGATCGATTTAAATGAATGCACTTAGCCAGCGAGTTCACTTTGAATTTTTATATTCAAATCGTTTACGTCCTTATTTATCGCTGCCAAAATGACTCGTTCGCTCAAACAAACATGGTTTTTGTGATTTGCACCAATATTCGGGAACACTTTCATGATCAATTCTTCTTTAGTGGTTGTAAATTGATAAAAATTAGGTGGTACCGAAATGAGGCTAGTCGAAGCGCTAACCTGAATTTTTCCATTGCCAATGTCTAATTATTGTTTTGAAAACACGTCCGCCGATTCATCATTTTGTAACGTGACTCGCATATTCGTTGTTAATTTGAGAGTTTTCACGTATCTCCACAAATCCGATATCTATAAGCAAGCATTTATTTGATCAGCAGCTGTTGATCTTAGAATGACTGGCATCGTATCTACAAAAAGGTTCTCATTATTGTGCAAATCTTTCATCCTTCGATCGAGCGCCTATAATGCTCATTTGTGCGCCATCGTACACTCATCCCAAATGATTATTTTGCAAGTCTGTAGTACTTTTGCAATTGCTGAGTTTTTGGAAATGTTGCACGTCGGTTCATCTATCGTTTGCAAATTCAGTGGCAATCAACTGATGCGCTGGAAAAAAAATTCAATTTTCCGACTATCTGGATCGGATACGTGCGAAATCCCGTACAAAAACATATTTTTTCGGTTTTCCGAATTATCCGGCTTTTCCAGTATATTTCCCAAAAAATTTTCTTTCGTAAGAACCATCTCCTGGAAATTGGGAACACATCAAAAAAAGATTGAGCTTAATCGAGCTATTCTCAACTGATGCGCTAGGAAAAAAATCAATTTTCTTCGGGTTTTTACGGAAGTTTCCGAGTTTTCCACCGAAGTAGATATGTTCTCTTGTTTATTCCGATATAATCGTCGCATATCGTTTGAAATTTGTTTAGTTAGAAAAATCACCGTTTTGGCGCTGGCATCAGATTATTTACTTATCATAGAACGTATAGCATATAGCATTATAAGTTTTTGGAGAATGTCGAAACTTTAGTTAAAGCATCTTAGTAACCAGAACTACCACTATGGTGCTGAAAGCAGATCATCTTACTTTTTTTACTACTTATTATAAAAATGTATGAGAAACCCAAGAAATTTTGCAGATTTAATATTCGCTATATCGCTGAAATACAAAAAACTGGTTTTCAAACGATTTTCTGTGTGTGGATCTGTGCTCAAACGGATTTACTGATTGGGGTGAAACTCTATACTTAAACTGTTTCACAAATGTTGTGCTTTCTACCGAAATCGGTCCACCGTGTAAAACGACTATGAACTAACAGATTATGAATTAATTTTGCAACAATATTTTTCAAAACGATTTTTCAACAAAAATTCGGTCTCTATATATCCCAGACACATTGGATGATTGGATGAAAATTCATAATTTGGCCGAAATTAGGCCACCGGAAGTGGCAGCTTCCATGAAAGCTTTCTCGTTTTTTGCAGTTTTTTATGTTTTAATCTATGCAATCTGTTCTGGGGCGGAAGCACCCCTCAATCTTTCGCGGTTTGCTTTTCACGTCCAAACCAAAGCCTGGAAGATGGGTCGGCCCATGGGTTTTGCACACCGACAGTGGGTCACAGTTGTGTTCTATTTCATCACAGATCGTAATCTGGATGGAAATTCCCTTTTGTATCCTGCCTCTATCGAGATCCGAACCCGGTACTTCCCGATCCAAATGCCAAATCTTTAACCACCGTGTCGTTTGGTCGGTGTTTTTTGCTAATATTTTGAAAAGTATATCATTTACAAGAAAATCGACTCTAAACTAAATTAAATTTAAAACAAAACCGGTCTAGAACTGTTTTTCAAATTTTAAGCGGAAATGACAATTTTGGTAAAAAAGTTATTCCCAACAAAGATTTGGCCCGGGTACAGCCCAAACAAATTGATTGATTGGGATAAAATTTCATACTTAAGCTTTTTCCTTAAATTGGGAGATCTCAATGAGTTTTGGCCGACAGTGGCCATTAGAAAAATTCAAGTATTGATAACAAATCATTGATATTATCAAAAATATCAAATGCACCAGGCAACTCGTATAAAGCGAATTAAACAAACGAGTAGATCATGATCATAATTAAAAAATGATCAACACATAAAAAAATAATTTATCAAAACTTATCACGATCTGATCTTTTTCTATAAATATTCACACCGAGTCACGATCGCACTTAAACCAATATAATGGGAAAAAATAGTTTACGACTAATCACAGCTTCACCCTTGGCTGGTTACGATCCATTAGTCTTGAAATATTTTATAGTACCACGCTATTATTAAACTTGAACTTATGTGATCTAAATTTAGCTATTTAATTTATCAAAATACATTCGGTTGTGGAAGGTGTCGATTGTATCAGACATCAAAAACTATTAAAACGGTGATCACGATTTGATCTTCTAGCTGT
The DNA here is from genome assembly GCA_947310385.1 of Nephrotoma appendiculata. Classification (NCBI taxonomy): domain Eukaryota; kingdom Metazoa; phylum Arthropoda; class Insecta; order Diptera; family Tipulidae; genus Nephrotoma; species Nephrotoma appendiculata. The sequence continues at coordinate 56,100,807 of OX371223.1, forward strand.
AACAAAATATTTGCCAATATTTATATTAGATAAATCATTAATAGGTGGTATACATTATGATGATTTGCAACTATCTAAAAGATTAAAGTTACACCTTTCCGTTTAAAATATCAGAGGAGTAAATCGCTGAATTTTAAAAGTTTTAATAAACGACGCCGAAAAAGATTACCCATAACTGATTTTTTGGCGCCATATCCACAACTAATTGAGTATTTCGGATAACAAGTAGTTAAACATTAATATCGAAATCGCTAGACATTTAATGATGTGGTGTGTCAAGACGACCACACCTATCTGCACATATATAAACGTAGCGTATCCGAAAAAATTGTAGGATGAACCTATTCCATGTATAACACAAAAAAATAAAAAATTTGCATAATAGTCCCACGCACACCACCGACCATATAAATAATATCGACAGAGTTTCTTGAAGACTATATCGTTTTCAATTCTCGTGTATGCGTTACCTATTAATATTTTTTAGTTTTCGGTTTATTTTACCAAATCTTGTTCGATTTCTATATAGCGCACATATACTATGGGTATATTTTTATTATATACAGTCATGCACAAAAGTCTTCATACACCACTAAAATTTGCAAAATCGAGAAAAATGGAACGAACTAAATATTGTAATATTAATTAAATAATATATCTAAACAAAGAAAATTATCCAAAGACGTAAAATATTTCTCACTCAAGAGAATGCAAAGTTAATACTGAAAATGTCGATAAACCATACATACCACTTTTTTTGTCTATATTTTTTTTTTGTTTAACCCTTTAAGTGTCAACACGTGCCACACTGCTTAAGGATCATAGAATTTTATTTTCGATAAATACATCAGAAACAAAAAATTAACGCTATCGACAAGTATAAAATGGAGATCGTATTAGTTGGGGCGGGAACAAAAGCGCGATCACGCTTTTCGCATTTTCGGCCAGTGTATTGATGAGTGTGATCGCACTCCTTGACGCCCAAAGGGTTAAAAATATTATTTAATTAATATTGCAATATTTAATTCATTTCATTTATCTCAATTTTGCAAATTTTAATGGTGTGTGTAGACTTTTGTGACTGACTGTATGTATAAAAGAGGTTAACGTGTCATAAGAGGTTTTAATCGTGTAATATTTTTTTTAGTGATAAGCAGTTTTAGAATGATGACAAATTTGTTTTCATTCACAAAATTCCGATAATTACCAGTAGACCAGAGTTTACAAATTTTTTTTGCAAATATGAAATACGTGCCGTATGTAACGCATCTTGAGTTGTACAATTATGTAATCATATATGTGTGATACATTCCTCCTCCACAATATATACTATATATAAGTGCATGATTAATATGTTGTACATAAACGACTCTTCTTGGCGCTCACAACATAAAACACATAATTTCAATTCATATATTCCAATTAAAATTTATTATGTTGTTTATATTAAAAGCAAAAGTAAAATGGAAAAATGTATGTGTACCCAGCAAAAAGCACATTTACTCGTACTGCAAGAGAGATACATAATACTTTATACCAGGCCATTAAAATTATATACAATTAAGAAAACAAAACACAAAACTCTCGTACATATCTATACGCGATTCTATACTTGCTGTTTTGAAGGATAACTTATTTTGGTTACAAATATACAAGCTCTAAATGAAAAATAAGATTAAGACACCGAGTGGAAGAAGAAAAACTTAAATATACCTAAAAATATATATATATAGCGCCTGTGTTTCGAAATAAAAACTAAAGGTGGAAAATAAATCGATGTCAACAAATAATAAAAAAACAAAATTTTTTTTGGCATGTCAGCGGTATTGGATATTATTGCATAATGTTTCGTAGGTCTCCCAATTAATCCAATCCTAGACTAGAAGTAAGCTCGAATCATGGAATTACAACACAGATAAGTGAGGCTAGCATTTACGTTGTTTCTCTCCGTTGCTTTATAAATAACTTTTACATTTTCCGCCATCTTATTTTAGTTCTATATAGATTAAGTTTTCCCATAGAGGGCAGCTACGGCGCACGAATTTAAGAGATATCTAAAACATTTCGGTAGCTTGAAGGGCAGGATTCTAAGTGCTCTCGGCATAGTTTTGAATAAATTGATGACTTTTGACTGACTGACTGATAAATTGACTGACTTTTTCGTCTCACAAGTAACAGCTCTTGCGTTTTTGCAGTTAGAACCTTGTCAATTAGAAATAAATCAACATATTTTACAAACACGTACTTAATAATTTCAAAATTAAATTGTATTTCAGAATTAGAAAATACAGCTTTTATCACAAAAGTCGATCTTCTACATACCGATAAAAATACTAATTAAATAGGTAAAAATAACTAAAAAAAAATATATAAAATTAAAGTGTCGATTGATTCCCTTATTCCAATATACATACGACTTCCACTTCTTCTAGCGTTGGAAGCTGAGAAACCTGACATCAGTCGTTATGAAATCATTGTCAGCATCAGTCAATTTTTAATGGACTTCCGGTAAAATTCTTATAAATTTTTACGCGCAAACTTTGGAAAATGACACTTCGTTGTAATTAAAGTACTTAGAAGCTGCATTGTAGTCTTTAAAATCAGCAGCTTTCATTTGGATGATTTTATATGGCTGTTTTCGATTTACTAGCTTCAATAGGCGAATTATGCCGATCGGAGAATATATTTCGGATTTTCTCACCTGGACACGAAATGAAAATTGTCTTCCAAAAACTCCAAAATACATTTTGATATATGAGAATTTCGGTTTTGGGGCACACATGAACCATTCCACAATAACAAATTTCCCAATAAATTTTCATTTATGAAAGTCTCTAATATTTTCCTCAATGCGCTGGCTATATCGTGTCCAGCTCTACCGGACATGGATTCGTTCGTCATTTTGTGGTGTCTTATCACATTTGGTGATAAAAAGTGTGATAAAAAGAAATTGTCGTAGCTTAATTCATGAATGAATTGGATGAATTGTGTCACGTCGTATATTGATGCGTTTAGAAAAAGAGCGCAATATCTTCTATCTCGTTTTCCCAAATAAAAAAAATGCTTTGACGTTTGTGTCACATTGATTTGAAAAGTAAATAGAATTCAACATTAGATTAGTATTTTATATTTTAACCACTTTTTTAACCTCTATTTCACCACAAATAGATAAAAAAAAAAATTTAAATATCGAAAAAATATTAATAAAATAAAATTTAACTTATACCATTTTGAATTTAGAACTTTATAATAATATTTATTTATTTTTTTTAAATTATTTTTATTAATATAATTTACGAAAATTGAAAATTATTTGTATATCACTCGTTGAAAACCACTTCATAAATAACATTCATATGACTAAACCACAAATGTCAAATTATCACTTTTAGTTCATCATTTCCCCTCAAAATTCATTTTGCAGGGTTGTGTTTGTAGACTTTTATGTTTTGAATTTTATCACAAAAAAAGTCTCCGCTAATGATTTAAATTGGTGATGAAGCACCACAAAATGACCGTCCTGATCGGTTAGTGATAATTTCGCTGTAAGGTTGTACACATTAAATTTGCGTCTGTAAAATAATGAACTTATTGCAGCCCTGGGGTGATAACGTTTTGGAAAATCAAAGCTAAGTGATTGGCACATCACCCCATTGTCTGCATCTCTCTCCGTTTGCATCTTTTCTTTATTTATAATATGACTAGCTGGACCGGCAAACTTCGTTTTGCCCAAAATAGATTTTTGATTGAATTAATCTCGAGCCTTCATGATTCCACCCGAAATTTGTTTTTTTTTTTATCGAAAATTATCGATAGTTAACAGATGACGCAACAATATAATTTCAATTAAGTTATTGTAAATAAGACTTATTATTATTGTTTTAAATTTGATCAATATAATTGTTTTTGAGTTGTATGCAACATTGCTATTCGTATTATTAAACGATAATTTGTTAATCCGTCGATATTGGTAGTAGTGATACTAAATATGTAGATTATAATTTTTTAATTTTAAAACTAAGGAAGCATACACGTGTGTGTCAATTTTATATTGTCATTACGAGTGTGTATTTTAAAATCGCATATGAACAAAATCGACCTTGAACTGGTTTATGAACTAGACATTTTTGTTTTATAATCATATTCTTAGTCGAATACCGTCGATGACGTAAAACTAGTTCTAGCTATAAATAAATACATTTTTTTATTTATTTATTCTTGGACCGATTGGTTTTGATACCGAAAAAAACTGACAATGATAAATTTTCATAAAAGGGCCCCAATATTCGATAGCCCCATTATGATTATTCCTACCACGTCTGGTCCCACAAAAAGTCACGAAAATCATTTGCAAGCTTCTTAAAAAATATTAATTAAAATTAAAATTACACAAAACAAAAATATCGTACTAAACAAAATTTTACGTCAGAAACTAGAAATCTAGTTTAAAAAAAGTGACGCCAATATTTCCTCTACATTCATTTTTGCATTATAAATACACATATTACGTTTCGATAAGCACTTCTTGACTGTTAACACAAGAGAAAAATATAAAGCTGCTGGCTATTTTTACAGTTCATATAATAGACAATTAAGATAAATAAAACAAATATAATTTGTTTAAACAAAATGTTAGTTCAATCACATTGACTATTCGATCATTAAGAATTAATATATACCTACGTACATACGAGTACTCGCCCAATTCCGCAATAAATGGCCTTACTTCAGAACTTCTTCCAAAAATCATTTAAAAATCCCATTTTCATCCAACATACTCAATCCCATCATATTCGGTTAAGAAATTGCAGAGTTTCGTCCCATGTGCTCTTATTCTAGAACTTCTTCCAAAAATCATTTATGAATCTCATTTCAGACTAACATACCCAATCCCATCATAATCGGTTACGAAGTTATCGAGTTCCGCCCTAGATGCCTATATTCCAGAACTTCTTCCAAAAATCATTTATGAACCCGATTTCCATCCACCTTGCAAAATCCGATCATAATCGGTTAAGAACTAACCGTGTTCCACCCCCACATAGCCATATTCCAGAACTTGTTCCAAAAATAATTTAAGAATCCCATTTCCATCTGACATATCCAATCCCATCTTAATTGGTTAGGAAATGGCCGAGTTCCGTCCCACGTGCCCTTATTTCAGAACTTCTTCCAAAAATCATTTATGAACCTCATTTCAGACTAACATATCCAATCCCATCATAATCAGTTCAGAAATGGCCGAGTTCCGTCCCAGGGGCGCTTATTCCACAACTTCTTCCAAAAATCATTTATGAATCTCATTTCAGACTACCATATCCAATCCCATCATAATCAAATAGGAAGTTACCATGTTTCACCATGTTTCACAAGAATGATATTTCCAAAAAAAACCTATTTGTTTCAAAAATAATTTAAGAATCCCATTTCCATCCAACATATCCAATCCGATCATAATCGTTTAAGAAATGGCCGAGTTCCGTCCCACGTGCCCTTATTCGAGAACTTCTTCCAAAAATTATTTATGAATCTCATTTCCAACCAACATATACAATCCCATCATAATCGATTAAGAAATTACCGAACAACAGTTTTTACGTGAAGGGGAAGGAAACGAGAAAAGAATCACGACGAAAGAATCAAAGTGTGGAACGGCGAAGGAGTTTTTTCCATGAAATTTTAGCACGGCATACTTTATGAAAATAAAAATTAACAAACAAAAATATACCCTACAAGTTCAATTTTTTTTTGCTGTCAGATCCATTTAAGGACTAGACGCACCAAGTGTCGACGGCGAACGGCGAATTTAAATATGCATTAATTTATTTATGTATGTATTATATAGATTATGGTTTCTACAAATATATTCCAATTACATATTTATAAAAAGGATTACAGTTCAGAAAATGAAAAATGACGCCATACTTTAGTACGAATATTAAAAAATATTGTCCCGCTCTACCATATAGACTTACCAAGTAGGTAAACGCATCCTTGTAAATATTAACTTAAAATAATAACTAAAACTTTCACTTCACTTATGTATTTTTATCAATAATTAATTAAACAAATACAGAATTCAAATAAATTGAATTAAATTTAAAAATAATAAATAAAATAAAATTTTTATTTAGTTTAATTTGATAGTCTACTGTTCTCGTCGACGGTCAAATACCAACTGCAAAAATATTGTATGACAGCGTGAAGTTAAAGTTTATGACAAAATATTACGCCCTACACGCTACACACGACCTGCGGATCGATTTTGTCTCGTGAGTTACTCATTTAAAATGAGTGAAGCAAAAAAAAAACAAATACGTACACCGTATTCGTTTCTTTTGCTTCACTCATTTTAAATGAGTAACTCACGAGACAAAACCGAAATACTGATTTGGTCAGGCGGTTTGATGGTTGGATGACGGTTGGATGGATTTTCCAGATGACATCACCCGACAGAAAAATTGTCATATGACAAACCTACATACGACCTGATTTTATATCTGATCTGATCTAATCAGCCCGATGGCCTAACAAAATCAGATCGTGTGTAGCGTGTAGGGCGTATTATTTTGTCATCAACTTTAACTTCACGCTGTCATATTTTTGCAGTTGGTCTTTGACCGTCGACGAGAACAGTCGACTGTCAAATTAAATTAAATAAAAAATTTATTTTATTATTTATTATTTTTAAATTTAATTCAATTTATTTGAATTTTGTATTTGTGTAATTAATTATTGATAAAAATACATAAGTGAAGTGAAAGTTTTAGTTGTGATTGTGAGTTATCATTTTCAAGGATGTATTTATCTACTTGGTAAGTCTTTTTGTTTTAAAGTTATTTTATTATATACCTACATTTTTGTACTCTAGATATTTTTGTATAAGGAATGTGAATATTTGAATATGGTTGAACGAGACAATATTTTTAAATATTCGTACTAAAGTATGGCGTCATTTTTCATTTTCTGAATTGTAATCTTTTTTCATTCATATGTAATTGGAATATATTTTTTATACTATCGTTTCTATATAATACATAGATAAATTAATTCATATTTAAATTCGCCGTCGACGCTTGGTGTGTCTAGTCCTTAAGTGGATCTGACAGCAAAAAAAAAATAAACTTGAAGGGTATATTTTTATTTGTTAATTTTTATTTTCATAAAGTATGCCGTGCTAAAATTTCATGGAAAAAACTCCTTCGCCTTTCCACACTTTGATTCTTTCGTCGTAATTCTTTTCTCGTTTCCTTCCCCTTCACGTACAAACTGTTGTTCGGTAATTTCTTAACCGATTATGATGTAATTGGATATGTTGGATAGAAATAAAATTCCTAAATTATTATTGGAACAAGTTCTCGAATATGGCCATCTGGGGCGGAACTCGGCCATTTCCTTATCGATTATGATGGGATTGGGTATGTTGGATGGAAATGGGATTTTTAAATGATTTTTGGAAGAAGATCTTGAGTAACGCTATCTATTGCGGATCTCGGCCATTTCCTTGTCGATTATGATGGGATTGGATATGTTAGATGGAAATAGGATTCTTAAATGATTTTTGGAAAAAATTTTGGAATATGGCTATCTGGGGGCGGAACTCGGTTAGTTCTTAACCGATTATGATGTGATTGGATATTTTGGTTGAAAATGAGATTCATAAATGATTTTTAGAAGAAGTTCTGGAATAAGAGCACCTGGGTTGGAACTCGGCCATTTCCTAACCGATTATGATAAGATTGGATATGTTGGATGGAAATGGGATTTTTAAATGATTTTTGGAAGAAGTTTTGGAGTAAGGTTAACAATAGCGAAACTCGGCCATTTCCAAATCGATTATGATGGGATTGGATATGTTAGATGGAAATAGGATTCTTAAATGATTTTTGGAAAAAGTTCTGGAATATGGCTATTTGGGGGCGTAGCTCGGTTAGTTCTTAACCGATTATGATGAGATTTTGCAAGTTGGATGGAAATCGAGTTTATAGATGATTATTGGAAAAAGTTCTGGAATATGGCCATCTGGGACGGAGCTCGGTAACTTCCTAACCGATTATGATGGGATTGGGTATGTTGGTCTGAAATTAGATTCATAAATGATTTTTGGAAGAAGTTCTGGAATAAGGGCACCTGGGACAGAACTTGGCCATTTCTAAACTGATTATGATGGGGTTGGATAGGTTGGATGGAAAAAGGACTCCTTAATTATTTTTGGAAGAAGTTCTGGAATATGGCCATCTGGCGCGAAACTCTGCAATTTCTTAACCGATTATGATGGGATTAGGATGTTGGATCGAAATGGGACTCTTAAATTATTATTGGAACAAGTTCTAGAATATGGCCATCTGGCGCGAAACTCTGCAATTTCTTAACCGATTATGATAAGATTGGGTATGTTGGATGAAAATGGGATTTTTAAATGATTTTTGGAAGAAGTTCGGGCCGAGTAAGGCCGTCTATTGCGGAACTGGGTGAATACTCGTATGTACATATGTATATATTAATTCTTAATGATCGAATAGTCAACGTGATTGAACTAACATTTTGTTTAAACAAATTATATTTGTTTTATTTATCTTAATTGCATATTATATGAACTGTAAAAATAACCAGCAGCTTTATATTTTTCTCTTGTATTAACAGTCAAGATTTAATAAGTTTTATTTACAATAACTTCTTTCTAATGGAGTGTAACGTATCATAAAATATTTTCACAGCTCATCATTCATTTGGTAACATAGAACACAAAACAATTTTGATCTAAAAGGACACAAAATTAAACAAAAAAATATTTTACGAAAAGTAAAAACCATTGATAAAATTCAAAGTTGATCTTGCTTCTTGTTTACGCTTTTATTCAACAAGTATGTATGTACATACTTCAACATGTGCATCCAGCATGTGCAAACTTCGTATACTTTTGTTAATGAAACAGAAAAAGTGTCCGCATAGTGTGGTTACTGGGCATTCGTCTGCTCTTTTAAAATAAAATTTGTCGAAAAAAATGTATATGAGTTCGGCAATATTATATTTGGTTGTACACGTTAAATTTGCGTCTGTATAATAATGAACTTATTTCAGCCCTGGGCATAGTGATAACGTTTTGAAAAATCAAACCTAAGTGTTGGCATGTTTTGTTTATTTATAATATGATTGACTTATTCAAATTTTTGGTTTTCGCGTATCGGTAAATTGTATTTTACATGAGTAATAGAATTTCCACCAAAACATAGTAAAGATTAACGAATGTCCTTAGAAATGTCAATTTAACAACGTCTTAATTTGAACGGCAACATTTTAATAAAATAACCAGAAATAAAAAAATAGTTTTTTTGGGGTCTTCCATGCTTTCTGCCAATATTAAAATTAAGTGGAGCATAATTACTCATGAGCAGGAATTAATTATTTCATATGGTAATTCACTCCATTCGGAAAATTATTGGTTTGCTGCCGGAAACTTAGGAGTCCGTGTTTCTTCACTTAATATTTTTCCCAGTTCAGGGGTTTCCCTCAGTTTAATTAAAAAAAACTGCGATCAAATCTCCCAGAGGAGGAATTTTATTTTTAAAACTTCAATCCTTTTTGAAGAGCATTTCAATGTAAAACTTATTTGACTGACGTGGCTTTTTATTTTTAATCGTAATTCCTTCGATTTTCTCACTGCAATGTTTTTGACTGACATGCAGAAAAAGAGTTGAATAGAAACAAAATTATTTTTATTAGGGTTTGGGGTTAAACTGCAAATTAACATTGAACTATTCCGTGTACGAAGCCAAAAAAAATATAATATTATTGAACCATACCCTGAGTACATTCTAATACACCACACAATTAATATTCTTACTCGTAGATTAATTTTATTTTCAAAGATTATTGACCTAATTTTTGTATCAAAATATATAAACAATAACAATCCAATGAGAGTTATTATTTTTACTATTATTCTTGTTAAATTATTTATAAAAAAAAAATAGTAATTGTTATGCGCGGTTAAATATAAAATAAAAGTGAAAGGTGTTTTTTGTTGTTATTATTTTTCTTCGGTTGAATTTCTTTTTCTTATTTTTCTGTCTTTCAACAAACTGGTTTCTTGTTATTAAATATTTATGTTTAATTAAATTTTTCATCAATTAAAAAAAAAATTATAAATACATAGGTCTAATTAGTGTGGGTAGGGCGCATATAACATTAAGATTGCAAAAGCTTTGCATCTCTCAATATTTAAACGTATTAACGGGTTCTGCACTCGCTCTTTCTTTGTAACCTAGATTTTAAATTTGGAACTAAAACAACTCCACGTCTCTCGTATCGTATAAGAAGTTAATCGTCTATGACCAAAATTTTTTATTTACGCTACTAATTTTTACTTATATAAAACTTTAAAATAATATTCAACGATAAATTTTATCACATTTACAGTGTGTATTAATTAACTACGTTTATGTAAACCCGGAAATATCCTACTGTTCTTATCAGTAAGTATAAAATATTCTTATACAGACTTACTTGTTACGTATATCAATATTATAGTAATACACAATCGTATAAAAAAAGTAAAAGGAACTCGTTGTTTTTATTTAAATTCAATATATTATTTTTGTAAAGTAATATTGCGACATTGCGAATAAGACGTGAAATTATTTTTTTTTGTAAATTAGCCTGCTTCAAGATTATGTACATTAGCACTTGATATAATAAGTAAATGTCATATTTATAAGTGTGATACAAAGAAATGGTTATTTTTAAGAAAGTATATTATATCGATTAAAATTAAATTGAAAGTGTAATGTAATTTTAATTTTAAAGTTCATTATCGGATATAAATAAATACATGGATTTAAATTAATAATATTTTTTGCTTGCACGCTTCACTGCTGTGAGCTAAAAAATATACTTGGGTTGGTCATAAGATTGAATACGTAAAATTGTAAAACATTGCTTGAGGCTTCTGTTTATGGAATTTAATAAAATAATATTATAATTGGTTGAAGGTCGCGATCTTTAAAATTATAGATAGCTTACAATCGAAAATATAATTATCTAGACTTCCCGATCTAAATTATTCACTCATTCCATTTCCATAGTTTTTTTTTAATTTAATTGTGATGAAAATTGCTGATCGCGTTTAGTTTACGAAATATTTCTCTTTATTTCAAGATCATATACGATGCGAGTATGTTAATTGATCTTAAAAAATAAAATGACCACGCGCAATTTTAATTAAGTGACGAGATCGTATTCTGGATCTGTGATGAAATTTTTTATTGCTTATCTTGGTTTGGTTAGTCTTTCTCGAAATTTTGCTTTGAAGTTTTTAATAATTTTAATTCTAGCGCACTGTTGTATATCAATGGTCTCGATTCAATGGAAATCTTCAATTCTTCTAAAATTTTGTTATCTTAAAATAAAAATTTTCAAATCACGATTGTGCGTGAAATTCTAAAAGTATTAAATTTGTAATTTAACAGCTGTCGAATCTCCTATGATGCCTGCAAGCTGTTTTATTTATGCGATGGTACGTCTAAATACATATTAGGAAAATTTTCACATTCTTAACCAGGTTTAGGACTTCCAATTTTCGACTACCACACCAAACCATGTTTTAACTTTTTTACAAAATATGTTAAATTATTTAAAATTGAGTTTAAAATAAAATATTTAAAAATATTCTAAATTTCATGATAAATTAAAACTATTTTAAAAGATGAAATCTTGAATTTATAATTTGTCTTAAATTATGCAAAATTCTTTTAAATTTCTAGGTACGTTTTTATATTTATAATTTAGGGGAAATTTTATTCATTCCTTATTTCATTTCTACTAGCCCGTGTTCTCAACAAACCCAACAACATTATAAATTTTAGTTGCAATTGCTTAAAGTCTAAAAAGCTTTCAACGTGGTCCATTTATTCCAAAAAAGCTTTATTTTTGAAAACAATTCCAACTGAACTGAATTTTTTAGCCTACTGTAATCATAAACAATGTGTATGCTCTATTTTAACCTTTTAATTCCTTAAATACTGTAATATTTTTTAAAATTATTTAATTATTTAATTTCGATTCTTTAATTATTTGATTTTTTTAAATAGTAACTTCTTTAAATCTAAATTTATTAAATTTGTTGAATACAATTATCACATATTTAAAAAAACTTAAAGAATTTATAAAATTTATAGAACTAAAACAAACTAGTAAAAAAATTAATTTTAACATATACACAAACAAATAATTTTAACAATTAAACAATTAACAATTTAAAGTTGATATTATTCATGTATATGAAATTTTTAAATTTTTAAATATTTATTATTAATATTTTAAATTCATTATTCTTTCATTCATTATATCTTTTTAGTCTAAAACAATAAGTTTTCTAATTTTTTTTTATATTCTATACTTCAAAAATTAGAAATTAAAAATAAATAGTCCGCCCCTAATTTTACTGTCTACATATTATTAATTTATAACAATTTTATAATTTTTAAAATATTAGAAATTATTTACCTTTACTTTTTAATTATTGAAAATTCTTGCATTTTTATATTCTTTAAATTTTTTCATCAAATCCGAAACAAAATTCGTATCTCCAAAGTCTTTTAATTATAAAATTAATTAAAATTAGCCAATATATTTTTAACTCTTCGTATTTCTTTAAATTCCAGACAATTTTAAATTAGTAATTTTAATTATCTAATTTTTTTAATTCATTAAAACAAATTTTTAATGGCGAATTTATTGATTCCAGTATTTCAGCAAATTCAAAAACATCAAGAATTCCAAATAAAACCAAACGAAAATTAATTAATACAGCCATAAATTCTGTAATTCTAAAATTTTAAATCTAATTCATTAAATTTTCGAAAATAACAAATTCCGTTATAGTTCTTAAGATTATTTTAATTCTTTGAAACGTAAAATTGTCTAAATTGTCTATTGTTTTTAAATTGATTATATTCTGTAAATAACTAAATTTGTTAAAATTTTATTTATTTTTCAAATTCTCTACATTATATTACTCTAAATTCTCTCCTTTAAATTCCGTAAATACTTTAACTCTTCAAACTTTCTAAATTCTTTAAATTTAGAAAAAAAAACTTAAAAATCCTTTAAAATCGATTATTTCCAAAAATAATTCAAATTTAATCATTTTAGACATAACATTTTCTATATTATTTTTATTATTTAAATATAAATTGTTTAAATATAATTGCTCTCAATTTTTTAGAATCAAAATAGAATAAAGTTTTTTAAAATTTGCATTTTCAAATTTTGCTGTTATTTCTTAATTTTTTTAAAATTATAAATTTTTTTGAAAATCTTTAAATTTTTAAATGTAAAACTTTAATTTGAAATTACATAAATATTATTTCAAAATTTTTTAAAGAACTATAATTCTAAAAATTGTTTAAAATTAAAACAACCCTACATATTTTTGATTCTAGAAAACGTTAAATTCTCTAAATACTTTAAATTCTATAACTTCTTGAAATGTTTTAATTCATTTTATTTTTGTAAATACTTTAAATATAAATTATTTCTTTTCTTTAATTTCTTTAAATTCTCTTAATTCTTTCAATTTACTAAAACAAAATTAAAATTTAAAATTTTTAAAATTTAGTTTTTAATATAAATTCTTGTAATTTTTAAAATTCTATTCTTTACAAAAAAAAATTTAATTAAACTATTTCCATAAACTAAATTCTCAAAAAATTTTATATTATACATAATATAATTCATATTTTTTTCAAAGTCTTGAACTTATTTTACTTCTTTTAAAAAATTTTAAAATAACTCTAGATTTTTTTAAATTAATTAAATTTATTATATTCTTTAAAATAAAATTTCCTTACTACCTTCGAATTGAATTCTGTAAATTCTCCATAAATTTTAAACAATACAGTCTAAAAATTTTAAATTTTATAAAATTAAAAATAAATGAAATGGATTTATACTTAATTTTTTCTAAATGAATGCAAATTTTCAAATTAATTGTATTTTTTATAAGAAATAAAAAAATATAAATATTTACAAAATTTCATTAAATAATAAATATTTAAATATGAGGTTTATATTATTTCGATTATTAAAAGTTATATCTCTGTACGTTTTAAATTCTTTCAAATCAGTGGATTCATTAATTTCTTTAAATCCCTTAAACTTCTTCAATATTAAAAAATTTAAAAAAAATCAATTATTCAGCAATTTGGTATGTTCAAATTCTTTCATTTAAATTACGTTTTGGATAAAATTTTTAATTTCTTTAAATTTCTAAACTTGTTAAAAATTTTAAAATATTTTACTATTTAGTTCAAAAAAAATTTTATTGGCTTATTTACATTCAATTTGTATTCCTGAACTTTCTTCTAAAGAAGAGATTATATAAAGAAAATTGTATGTAAGTTAGTCAATAGTCATAGGTGCTTAATCTTTTTAGTTAATTAAATTCTTTGACCTCTACACCTTAAAATTTTTTGAATTCTTCAAATTCCTTAAATATTTGAATTCTCACATTTTCGTTAAGCAATTAAGTTTGCTATAATTATAGAAACAATTCATTGGACTATTCAATCATAATCCGAATATACGGTTATTAAGTAGCCTCAGAAATGAGGCGGTCAAATCCCTCTGTGGGATGTAGCACATGCAAAAAAATAATAATTCTATAAACAAAAATTAAAGGTTCCTTAAATTTTTCTTTAAATTTTTTAATTCTTTAAATTCTTCAAATTCATTCAATTTTTTGAATTCTAGAAAGAGTAACCGCAAAAAACACCATTTTTTTGCCCGTTTTTGCGTAGTCTGTTGCAAGAACAGGGAAGGTCGTACAGAGGTCCCCGTGAGCTTAAATAGACCGTCATAAAAAATGAGGGTGATCATAACTCGATTTTTTCAATATTGAGTCAATTTATCCCTACTTGAGGGGTGGAAACCACCCCCAGAAGAAAGAAATGGGAAAACGGTCGGGAAGTTCTTGATAAAAATGCTTGGGATTTCATGGCAAGAGTGACATCAGAAATGGTCTTCCAAATATCCTCAGGGTGAAACTCACCCCCTGGGTGGGAAGAAACCACCCCTATTGCCGAAAACGGCAGGAAATTATATACCCTTAATGAATAATCTTTTTGCTTTTTGGTTTCCACCCATCAAGTAGGGCTAAATTGACTCAATGTTGAAAAAATCGAGTTATGCTCACCCACATTTTTTATGACGATCAATTTAAGCCCACGGGGACCTCTGTACGACCTTCCCCGTTCTTGCTACAGACTACTCAAAAACGGGCGAATTTTGCACTTTTGCATGTTTTTTTAATTTTTTAACTTTTTAAATTCTTAAAATTTTTGAAATTCTTTAGATTGTTTTAATACTGTTTTAATTTTTTCTAACTTTTCTCTAAATTCTTTAAATTTCTTTAAATTCTTTAAATTTGTTAAATTTTTTTACTTCTTATAATTCGTTGAATTCATTTAATTCTTTCATTTCTTTTAATTATTTAAAATATTTAAATCCTTTGGGTTCTTTAAATTCTTTAAAATTTTTAAATTCTTCAAAAAAAATTAAATTATTTAAACTCTTTAAATTTTTTAATTCTTTAAACTGTTTAAATATTTAAAAAAAATTAAATTCTTTAAATTCGTTTAATTCTTTGAGCTCCACAAATTCTTTAAATTCTTAAAATTCTTTAAATACTTTAAATTCTTATACATAATTCTTTAAAATCTTTAAATTTTTAATGCCTTTAAATTTTTGTAAATGCTTTAAATTTCTTAAATGCTTTGAATAAATGCTTTAAATTCTTCAAATCCTTTAAATTTTTCTAATTCTTTTAATTGTTTTTATTTTTCAATCTTCTAAATTATTTAAATTAAAATCTTTGAATTCTTTAAATTCTTTGAATTTTTAAAATTCTTTGAATTATTTAACTTTTTTATATTCTTTAAATTATTTTAATTGCTTAAATTCATTTGTATAAATTTTATAATTTGTATTTGCTAATAATTCTTTATATTTTTAAAATGTTGTTTAAAAATATTAATATTCGTGATATTCTTGATATTCTCAATATTTTTGGAATTCTTTGTATTTTGATATACTTGATATTCTTGATTTTGTTGATATTTTTGATGTATTTATTACGTTTAATATTCTTTGTATTATTGATATTCTTGATACTGATTATCATGATATTCCTGATATTCTTGATATTCTGGTATTCTTGATATTCCTGGTATTCTTGATATCCTTGATATTGATATTATTGGTACACTTGATATTCTTGATATCCTTGATATTCTTGACGTTTTTGATATTCTTGGCATTTTTGATATTCTTGATATTCGGTATTTTGATATACTTGATATTCTTGATTTTGTTGATATTTTTGATATATTTATTATGTTTAATATTCTTTGTATTATTGATATTCTTGATACTGATTATCATGATATTCCTGATATTCTTGATATTCTGGTATTCTTGATATTCTTGGTACACTTGATATTCTTGGCATTTTTAATATTCTTGGAATTTTTGATATTCTTGAGATTCTTGATATATTTGATATTCTTGATATCCTTGGTACTCTTGATATTCTTGATACTTTTCGTATTCATGATATTCCTGATATTCTTGATATTCTTGATTATCTGGTATTCTTGATATTCTTGGTACTCTTGATATTCTTGGTACTCTTGATATTCTTGATATCCTTGATATTCTTGATATTTTTGATATTCTTGGCATTCTTGATATTCTTGATATTCTTGGTATTCTTGATATCCTTGATATTGATATTCTTGGTACACTTGATACTCTTGATTTCCTTGATATTCTTGATATTTTTGATATTCTTGGCATTTTTGATATTCTTGATATTCGGTATTTTGATATATATACTTGATAATCTTGATTTTGTTCATATTTTTGACATATTTATTATGTTTGATATTCTTTATATTATTGATATTCTTGATACTGATTATTATGATTTTCCTGATATTCTTGATTTTCTGGTATTCTTGATATTCTTGGTATTCTTGATATTATTTATAATGATATTCTTGGTTTACTTGATATCCTTGATATTCTTAATATTTTTGATAGTCTTGGCATTTTTGATATTATTGGCATTTTTGATATTCTTGGCATTTTTGATATTCTTGATATCCTTGATATTCTTGATACTTTTTATTTTCATGATATTCCTGATATCCTGATATTCTTGATATTCTTGATTATCTGGTATTCTTGATATTCTTGGTGTTCTTGATATTCTTGATATCCTTGGTACTCTTGATATTCTTCATACTTTTTGTATTCATGATATTCCTGATATTCTTGAAAATCTTTATTATCTGGTATTCTTTAAATTCTTGGTATTCTTGATATTCTTGATATCCTTGATATTCTTGATATTCTTGAAATCCTTGATATTTTTGATATTCATGGCATTCTTGATATTTTTCATATTCTCGATATTCTTGATATTCTTGACATTCTTGATATTCTTGACTTTCTTGGTATTCTCGATATTCTCGATAATCTTGATATCCTTGATATTCATGATATACTGGTTATTTTCGGCATTAAGGATATTCTTGAAATATTTTAAAGTTTTACAATTTGTTAAGTTTTACAAATTTTAAATGTTTTACTTGTTAACATGTTTTACTTGTTTTACTCGTTTCTTAATTCTTTAAAAAATTCGTTAAATTTTAAATTAATTTTAAAAACAGCTTTTATCAATTTTTTTAAGTTAGTAAATTTCGTTAAATTGTTCAAACTCACTGAATTATTTATAAATGTTTAATGCTATTCTGCGAATGGATTTAATGTTTTTAATTTTAATTTGATTATCAATCGATTTCTTCGGTCAAACAAATTTCGTTATTTCAACTAAAGTGTGAGTTAAGTAATAAATTTTACAAACGAAATTACGAGCTCTAAATTGGCTTTGCTTTCTACTTTTTTAGGTTTTACTTCGCTAATAACTTACTTAGTTCTTCAAAATATACTTTCACCTATAAGTATTTTTCTCGGGCAAGCTTCTAAAATGGATCAGGATTACACACATATTGTGTCCCACAGTAAAATTCAAATATGGTTGCTTATACTACGATATTCTTATCAGGAATGTGACGCAACATTGTCAGCTACGCATGGGTTTACGTTTTTTGATCACCGCAAACTAAATACATAAATAAATTTTAAAAATTACTAACTCTAATGTTTATTATCATGATGATTTCACTTTCTTATTACTGCTATGGATCAAGTGATCATGACCTCTGTGGTCTAGTTTTATATCATGCGATCAATTTCTAAAATAAAATCTAAACCACATTCTTTACAATTATTTTTTATAAGATTAAGACATCACCGCATCATAAAATACCGTAATTCACTGTACCTGTAACTACTGTGTATTCCAGTAATAATATTCAATTTTTTTTTCTATAATCCATCTGCGATCTATAAAGGCATTCGTCGTATCTAGTTAAACTAAGACTATTAATTCTAAAATAAGAAATTGTCATTATTCAAAAAAAAAAAAAAGCCATAACCAAGTTGTTTGTGTTGAAGCTACATATTATCGTTAGTTTTCTTTGTTCCGCTTCTTATATACAAAAAAAAAATGCTGAGACATAAAAAACGAAATATTAAATAAAACGATCGTTAAGAAGCAGCAACAAAAAAAAATAGTAATATAAAATAGTAAATTGAAAGAAATAAACATTTTGTCACTTAATCATTTTATTATGACTTTATAATTTTGTGACTGCAAAATTGAAAGTTACATTCCAGAACATAATAACCTAAAAAAAACTGTGACTTATGATATCATACGTATACGTGACGTAGTTAATTATAGAATCAAATTAAAACAGGTGTAGTTTTATAAGGCTTAGAACCATATACATATTAAGCATTAACACCGTCCTTCAAATTTTTAATTATTTATGATTTTTAAAAATAATCTGTTGTTGTTTAGCGCGCGCGCGAGATCATTAAATACGTGTACTTTGGGTTAATAAAGGAAGCACGAATTACGTTTTTGTTGTTATTGTGGTATAAAAAGGTTGGTTATAAAATGAACCCAGCACCAAACAACAAGGTTAGCAAAAAAATATCGAAAGTATTAAAGTTTTTTTTGTATATTATAACAAATTGATTTATTAATAATCATGTTATGTGTTTCTCTGTGAATTCTCGTACACGCATACATTATAAACCCGCGATTTCCGTAAGTTTTTATATTTTGGCTGTAAACCTCTTTAAACCTATAACACAATCATAATATAATGAGAAATTTTATAACTGAATTCAATATAGCGTGACTCGGTATTTTAATAAATAATTTTTATACATAAAAAAAAAATGATATAAGAAGTGGAATAAGAAAACGAAAATGTAGAATTAAAAAAATTAAACAACGAAAAAATAAAAAATTAATGTTTATTATATGTGAGACAAAAAGATAAGATAACCTTGAGTGTTGAGAAATATTTCGTGTCAAGTGTGTGAAGTGGTTGGATTTGTTTTTTTTTTATTAAGATTTTACGTGATTTTAATAATTGTGGAAGCAGCTAATGGCCGATCGTTTGTGTCAAAAGTTGACGTTTCAATCAAATTCGATCTGGACTTTTGCAAATATTCATTGTTTTGGTCAACTTGAAAATATCGTTAGGACTTTAAAATTATCGTATAAATTATTGAGTTAAATTTAAAAAAAAAATCGTTCACCATCCTCTCGAGAAAATTTTTAGAATTATATGTTAATTAGTATGAGCAAAATATTTAACCAATACATTCAATTAAAATACCATTAAGACGTGGTTTTTGTAAGTTTCTATGATTTAGGGAGGCGAGCAAAACATATTAAAAAAATTTTATTAGTCTGTACAATCTAAAGGCAAACCAAATTTAGTTCTTATATTTTATGGTTGGGTTTTCGTTCTTAAAATTAATTGAAGAATATATTGCCGAACTGCTTAGATCTAAAGAGTGTTCCTTAGAAACATTTCAAAGTCAAAAGCAAAATAAGCGATCCTAGCTGCCTAGGAACATCCTTTTGGAAAGCACTTTAAAAATATACCGGGGTAATTTTAAAATCGATGAAACAAAATGAAAAATTACAAGCAAAAAATGAAAAAACGATATGAAACGACAGTTTTTCTTATATTTTTTTTCATACTCGATTGAAAAAAAAATAAATTTTGTTGTTGTTATTATAAGCGTATTTCATTTGCCAAGGAATTGAATTTGGAATTCAATTCTTGGTCAAAAGAAATAACAAATGAATTCCCGTGTTTTATATCTTTCATTTCATCTTTTTCTCTAGAGAAAACTCTAGTGACAAGCACAGTAACTAAAAAATAGAATTGGAATTTTAATACCTACAACTCTGTAGGAATTCAACGAATTCCGAATTGGTATTGAATACATAGCACTGTTGTTGTAATTTGGCAAGTGAAATACGCTTTATATTTTCAGTTTCAAGTTCGATTTATATTATTCGTTCCTTTCAGTTCCTTCATTTTTCGTATCAGACAAAAAAAAACATGTTTACATGTATTTTCATAGGAGTATTTATATTATCCGTTCCGTTCAGTTCCTACAAGTACGGAACGGATAATATAAATACTCCAATGAAAAAAACATGTAACAATGTTTTTTTTTTGTCTGATACGAAAAATGAAGGAACTGAAAGGAACGGATAATATAAATCGAACTTTATTCTGTTCAGGGGGCCTACTATGGAAATCGATCATCGACGTTTTTTGTTCGTTGTTTATATTCAGCAATAGTAATTACTATTGCTGAATATAAACAACGAACAAAAAACGTCGACGATCGATTTCCATAGTAGGCCCCGTGTTTTATTTTGTTTCTGCGTATACAAGAAAAAGTATGTACATTGAAGTATGTATGTATTGACATTTTTAATACTCGATTGAAAGCCGAGTTGTTGTCTCGATTCGAGATTAAAGCAAATCACTGGTAGCTTTCAAGACAGTTTTGGAGGATTACTAACTACCGCCGGTTCGCGTTACTCCGATTTACAAACAAATCAAGTGACAAATAGCAGGTCCAACACTATGGCGAATTGAAATTCTTTGAACTCAGCCAAGTGATGCGACAAGTCAACCGAACTTTTTCAACAATATTAACAAAAATTGGTGAAGGACAGCTGTTACATGAGAACGAGTTGGAATTAATTGAATCACGATTCTACTCCTAAAAAGAAGCTGAAAGAAGTTGTGCACACGGTATACGATTGTTCTTCCAATTGATTCAGTTACTGAATGCAATAATAAAGTTTTAGATTCCGCAGTCAAAAAAGTCATTTCGCAAGCAACGGATGTGTATATTGGTTGTCAGAGTGTTGAAAAGCACACTTTCATGCGTCAAAAATTCCACAAAATGTCAACAATTGATACAAGAGGTTTACCTTATGAAATTACATTGGTTATAAATAAACCATACATCTCAACAACTAATATCGACTTATCAAATGGATTGGCGAATGGTGCGACAGAAAAATTGATTCATATCGAACATAACGACAAAGTAGAGTTAGGTCGGTTACGGCTAGAATTCCCTGGCTCTCCCAAAACTGGTGAAAAAATCGGAAAAAAGGCAGCGGCATCAATACAAAGGCACAATCTTAGTCGGCTGGCAGTACCAATCGATCGAAAAACATCCTCTATACTAGTAGTGCCAAATAAATGCTTCAAAAATACTCATTTGGATTATTGCATCTGGAAATACCTCTGAAGTTGATTTTATCTGTTCCGAAAGGCTTATGACTTTGAAATATAACTACTGCACATTTGAAAAATTAAATTGGTTCAGTTTTACGGAACACCTTGTGTTGGC
Source organism: Nephrotoma appendiculata (assembly GCA_947310385.1). Taxonomy (NCBI): domain Eukaryota; kingdom Metazoa; phylum Arthropoda; class Insecta; order Diptera; family Tipulidae; genus Nephrotoma; species Nephrotoma appendiculata. The sequence goes on from OX371223.1 coordinate 56,122,683, forward strand.
AATAGCGACAACTCCAAAAATAAACTGGGAAATTATGTTGAATGCGACAACACAAAGGAAGAGAGATAGAGATATATAAGTAAAGAAAGATAGAGAACAATTACGGCAGGTCGTTTAAGTTGCTACTGTCAAACATAATTGATTAGTAAATCAAAAAAAGTATTTGTTATTCAGACTAATCGTATTTTAATTAAGTCATCGTTCACCCCGAGTGGTAACAAAGTGGCATGGCAGACAAAAGGAAAAAATTCGGACGAGCTGGTCAAATCATTTTTGGCCCAGCTTGATCTCCAAAAAGAAGAGTCGCAACGAAAGGAAACAGCGTTCCAAGAACAAATAAAGCAGCAGCAAAAGCAGCTGCAGGAATTATAAAAGTTCAAGAAATGCCTGGAAATGCAAATGTCGAGCAACGCATGGAAAGCCTGTCAAACAGCATGTAAATCTTTTGTTACGACCCAGAGAATGGTCAAACATTTGAGAGCTGGTATCAACTCTACAAAGAATTGTTCATGGAAGATGCAAAGGAGTTCGATGACGCACATATTCGAAGAAATTATATAAAAGCTAAAAGGTAGGTTCGGAAGAACGAAATCCATTTTCAATACGCGGTTCAAATGCCTACAAATCACCATGAACGACAACACCGATTTTTCGTCTTACAAAGCCCAAATCAACCGCAGGTGTGACGATTTTCAACTAGAAAAACTCACCGTAAACCAATTAAAGAGTTTCATTTTCGTATGCGGGCTAAAGTCATCTGGGTTTGCTGAAATTTGCACACGTCTACAATCAAAGCTGGATGAAGACGTAGCAGAAGAATTTACCCTCGTCCAACTCGAAGCAGAAATACAACGTATGCTTAGTCTAAAACGAGATACGGCGATGTTTGGGGGAACTACACAAACATCATCATTAGCTATATATGCGACTAAAAAACTGCAGAAGAATTACCAGCCTCCGGTGAAACGAAACACACAGTACGGAGGAAATCAAATTCACACTTCGTCTGCACCAGTTGGGAAAGATCAGCAGCCACACACAAGAGATCCTTCGACGCCATGTTGGCTATGTGGTGGCACGCAATATTCGTACTATTGTCAATTTCGCACGCACAAGTGTACACAATGTCAAGCAATGGGATACAAAGAAGGTTTCTGTCAAGTAAAAATTTCCCCGACAGTCGAAACGAATACATCGAGAACAATTCAGGACAAACTGGATCCAGAATATCAATGGCGGATTCGAAGAAAAGGACAAACAGCGATCAGAAAATCCTCACTATGAAAATACATGGGATTGAAGCCATATTGCAAATCGACACGTCCGGAGTTTTCATAGTCATATCCGAACAGATGTTGCAGGCCATCGGGTCCTCTCAAACTCAACTCCAGACCGAGTAGCAAGAAAATCAACTCAGCGTCGCTGGATCCAGTCCAGATTGTCGCAGAATTTGACTTCGAAATCGGGCAAGTATTATTTGGCAAATGTTATGTGACCAGTATTAAGGGGCTCATTATTTTAGGTATTGACCGGATGAAACCATTTGGAATTTGGGATCAGCCAATTAGTTTTATCTGCATCGCTTACGCGACGAAGGAAGCAGTCGTGACAAGTTTGTAATGGACATACCCGGTTTATGCAAAGTCACTAAAGCTCACATTCACAAAAAGCCTGATGTTCATCCGATTTACTGCCTGAAAAGACCTGTATCATTCGTTGCACTTGAGAGCGTCGAACGCGAACTGGATCGACTACAGGGATGCATTATAATAACGCCGGTCGAATTCTCCAATTGGACAGGATCCATAGTAGCTGCTAAGCGACCAAACGCCAGCATTGAAACAAATGCTCTCCCACTGCTAACTCCAGAGGATGTTTTCCTAACTCGCAGGCAGTACAAATTTCAGCCAAATTGATCTATCAGATGCGTATTTGCAAATTGAAGTCGACGACGAATCAAAGCAGATACTCACAATAAACACGCACAAGGGTTTGTTCACATTCATTTGGCTCGCATCAGTTATCAAATCTGCGCCTGGTAATTTCCAAAAGATCCATGCCATGACTTCGGCCCTACTTCGATGACATCCGCCTTCACGCCAAGGACCAGAAAACGCACAAAGAATTCGTTAACCGCCAATTCCAACGTTTGGAGGAATATGGGTTTCGAGTAAAACTTGAGAAGTGCGACCTGTTATCGCACCAAGTCAAATAACTTGGTGTGATTGTTTTTAAGCCAGTGGTATCACAACAGACACATAAAAAATTATTGCAGTAACCTCGATGCCGGTCCCTCAGAATACAACTCAACTCCGCTCATTTCTCGGAGCCGTAAATTTCTATGGGAAATTTGAGATGCACAAACTACGTGCAACATTAGATCAACTCTTAAGAGCAGATGTTGTGTGGGAATGATCTTCAAAATGCCAACAAGCATTTCAAAAATACAAAAAGATTCTCAGCTCCGAATTACTTCTCACACATTAAGATCCAGCGCAACCAGTAACACTATACGGCGATGAGAGTAATTCAGGAATCAGAGCATCAATCAATCGTGTATACGACAACGGAACGCAAAAAGCTATCGCACACACATCGAGGGCACTCACAAAAGCCAAGTTAAACTACAGTTAAATCGAGAAGGATGGGTTAGCGCTTATTTAGCGGTAAAGAAATTTCACCGCTACGTGTATGGTAGACAGTTCAAGCTAGTCATACACCATTCGGTATTCCCGTGTACACCGCCAATTGGCTACAGCGCCGGGCTCTAACACTACCGCCTTACGACTCTAGAGTATAATACAAGAACAACCGAGTTTGGAAATGCAGGCATTCTATAACGCCTCATAGCCGCAACAGTTGTCGAAGATGAAGACGTGGTCATTGCGTATATCCACGCAGAAGAGAGGCCGATGACGAATTTGAAAGAACCATAAGGAGAAGTGAAGAAAACATTGCCTGACAGTGAGCAACAACTACAATTTTAGAATCGTCAAGAGTCACTGTCACACAACCACGGATGTATCATGTTTGGTAATCGAATCCTGGTACCGTATAGATTCGGCAATCTCATATTGCGCCAACTCGTGGCCACGAGCGATGCGTCCTATGGAGCGCATACACACCGACATTGCAGGTTCGATTAATGTTAAATGGTTTCTCGTTAGTGTCGATTCGCATTCCATGTACCCCGAAGTACATGAGTGTGATAATAGCACATAGTCAAAGTGCGCGGAAAAGCTCAGTGAATTTTCGCACTATTCGGAAATCCAGAAAATCTAGTTACAGATAATGGTATGCAATTTGTGAGCGAGAAGTTCATGGAATTCTATGAATCACTCGGAATAAATCATATCAGATCTCCGCCGTATCACCCAATGTCAAACGGCCGAGCAGAAAGATTCGTCGATACATTGAAAAGGACACTCAAGAAATCAAAAGAGGAAAGAAGAAATAAGTAAAATTTAACTAAATTCTTCCATATCTACCGTTCAACTCCTAATCGACGAACTCAACAGTCTATGTCATCGGCACATTTGTTTTTTAGGATGAGAAATCCGAAACGAGCTATAGATTTGCTAAAACCAGTTCCAGAACGGAGCACAGATAGAGCCATCCAGCAGGAATAACAATTTAACAAACACCATGGGACATAATTAAGGCAGTTTGAGGTTGGAGAAAAAGTATTTGCCAAAGTGTTCCGTGGTAATGATGACTCGTGGGCCCGGGCGAAATCATCAAGCGACTTGAAAAGTCGACGTATCTTGTTGTCCTGACCAGAACGAATCGTGTGATTCGATCATCTGCCAATCGGCTGACTCGTCGATACACTGATCAAATTCCATTCGACGTATTAATAACGCTCACCAGAGACATTCCAGCATTCTGTCAAGAACTAGCATCATCCGTTGATCAACCGGGGCTATCAACAGCTCCAGATGCTAACCAAGAAGCAGTAACAGCAACAGCGCCAAGGAATAGCGATACGGAGAATTCACCGAGACCGGTAAGTCGAAGGACAGGTTGTTTAAGTTGCTGCTGTCAAACACAAGTGATTAGTAAATCAATAAAAAGTATTTGTTATCCAGACTAATCGTATTTTATTTAAACCATCGGTCACTCCAAATAGTGACACCCTGTTAGTTTGACTAGCTAGTTAGTTTTTCGACTCTCAGCAGTCTGGTAACATCAAAGAATACAGTATGTCTGACGTTGAATTTTTGCCTGAATTTTCGACTAACAACAGCTGATGGTTAGTTCAAACCAGTTATTTGCAGATGTCTCTAATGTTCACGAACCAAAATTATCCTGAGAGTCACTTCTAAACTACAAATTCCTTTCAGATTTAGCAAACGGCGATTATAAATATTTTGAAGATTATTAAACCTTATTAATTTAGAATATTTTAATTAAATACTAAACTTTGAATTTTTTGACTTATAGATGGCTAATGTGTAAGAATCACAACAATCAGTTTCGAACAGACGAGATTAATGATTTGAAAAAATCAGTCTTCTCATCAGGTCGCGACGACTGATGTTGTTTATTACATTGAAATATTTTCTATATATATAGAGCAATACCATGTAGTTGTACTACTAGCGAATTACTGCGAAGCGTACGAAATTTTGATTCTTTCACATTTCCATCTATATTCTATTTTAACAATTAACTTTTCGAATTCACGAATTTTTTTTTTTTTTATATTTTACTTTGGTTTTTATCAATTGTAATGGTGTATTGTGATTGTTCCGTATATGGAACAATCACAATACACCATTACAATTGATAAAAACCAAAGTAAAAAAAAAAAAAAAAAAAAAATAAATACTAAACGTTTAAGGAGGGGAATTTACGTAATTAACGGGTGGCCAAAATTTTTCAAATTGTTATGTTTTAAACACTTTTTAACATTTAATTTAAAGAATTTATTGAAATGGTTAATTTGCAATGTCTAGCATTGGGGAGGTGGTCAAAACATGCGAGTATCAATAAATAAAACAAAAATAAATTTTTGTGGGTGAACAAAATTAATTAATGGGTGGGCAACAATTTATCGGTGTGTAGGCAATCATCATAAAGCAAAACTAACGTACTAGTATCGAATTAACCGCCATAGTTTACGAAATATTTTTCATTTATTTATTTCTCTTCAGGGTAGAGATTTGGACAAAAGTAATCAATGGATGGCTAAAATTGTTTAACTTGTGGATGCTTAAAGGTCTTTTTTATAATTTAGCTTAAAGGCTTATTCAAAAAAGCTCAAGTTTTAATATGTACATAGCTTTAGGAAAAATTAAAGTGGGTGGACAAATTAAATTAAATGGTGACAAAAATTCTTCAATTTGTAGAAAACCATACAGCATAACTCATTTATTTAAAAGTGCATTTCAAGTGAACATACGAGTTAATAAGTATTTTATGAACGCAAGTGAGTAAAATTTATCAGATGGACAACCTTCATCGGCAAAACTTACTATTTTGGAGCTTAGAGTGGTTTGTTTTGAAACACTTTTGTATTTCGAAATGCTTAATTTTGAAAAGATTGTCATTTTCAGTTAGTGAGCTTTTATGAATATTTTTAGAACTCACAGAGTTTTATGAAAATTTCCGGTTTACATACGTAGCTTTACATACGTAGGCTGGTAAAAATAATTAATAGATAAGCAAACATTTTTTGGAATAAGTACAATCATCGTAAAGTTGAAGCTGCTTACCTGAAATACCTCTGAAGATGATCCTCATTGTTCCTAAGGCTTATGACTTTGGAATGTACCTAAGGTACATTAAAAATATTAAATATTCAATTTTATAGAACACAAAATTTGTTCTTTTTGTTCTTACTGCAACCTTAATTCATATTTAGCAATTTGGCAAAATTTGAAATATTTTAATTAAACTCCAGATGTGGTTTGTTTTGTGCCTCTATGAATGACTGGCCTAACCATCAACTTAGTTAGTTTAACATAATACGTTAAGGCATAAATCATCATTTCGAGTGAGCATTATTAAAAAATTTAGTATTACAAAAATTGATTTTTGTGGGTGGACAAAATTATTTTATGGGTGGACAATAATTTATCAGTATGTGGACAATCATCATAAGACAAAATTAACTTACTATTTTCGAGTTAACCTCCATAGTTTACGAACTATTTTTCATGTAACTGTTTTTCATGTAACATGGTATTGATTTGGACAAAAGTAATTAACGGATGGCCAAATTTTGTTTTAAAGAACTTTTCATAATTTAGCTTAAAGTTTTTTTCGCGAAATTCTCAATTTTTAATACATAGCTTTAGAAAAAATTAAACTGGGTGGACAGATTAAATTAAATGGTGGCAAAAATCCTTCAACTATAAATTTTTTATTGTTTCAACTGCTAGCCCAAAATGGCCAGGTTTCATCGTGTATCAGAAATACCATTCATACTGAAATGAAAGTTTGCTGTTTTACTGAATTCGTTGAAGAAATACGTATGTACAACGTTCAATCGGGCTCGAATCTGTCTTCCGGGTTTAAAAGATTTACCGGATTTCATATATTATTTAGGTTTTTTTGGATTCCTTCCCAATAATACTCATACAGCTCTCAAGAAAAGTTCACCTTTGGCAGCTTGTATTGTTTGTCTGCTTAATGAAAAATGTTATTAATGTGCTCTTAATTGACAATCCTCTAGCCTATAATTTTTACGGAATGTCATTCTAAAGAGATAAGCATAAAATAACTACGTCGGCCTTAAGTTAATTCAGGCAATATTTTGACTTATGCGATCACAATCAAATTTTACTGAAATATAAAAACGTTGGTACTAATTTTGTTGATTGCCACATCGATGGTTTTAAAATCAAAAATTAAAATATGGTTAATGCAATTTAATTCCAAACAATAAATTAATCACAATCACTTTTACTATCACCAAATAATCATTTCATTTCAAATTTATATAAAACTCGCGCGCACACACACACACTACTACCATATCGTTGGCGAGAGATCTGGTATATATACATATATGCGTTATATTGAAACAAGTCATCAAGTCAAATGTTGATAACAACATAATTTAAAAAAATAAAAACTAAACGTGATGCTAAAATTAGTTTTGAATTTATAATTTTATTTACCAACTCATATGTATAACAAAAGATAATAAATAGTTTGCGCGCTTTCAGTATATCGCTTTAAAATTTATCATGTCAGATATGAGTAAAATATTGTCTGCGTACACGAAATATTTTAATTTATATACATACATACATATACATAATGATTATGTATATAAAGTGTATGTGCCCACACGGTAATTTATTGTTTTTATTTAGAACTTGATTTATTAGTTTTTGTGGTAATGGCGACAGTGCACGCCAATGGGTTTTACTTAAATTTTTAAACAGATCTGGTGTATGCCACAGTGCAATTAATTTTAATCTACTAATGACAATTTAATTAAATAAAAAAGTTCCTCTTTTAAACCGTTTAAAATTATATTTTAATGTATAACGTTTGCTTTAGCGGTGACTAGTGACTGCACTGTACAATGGATGTGATCAAATATATTTTAAAAATCGTAAATTTACATTTAATACCTTGATTGAATTAAGCATCACTGATGAAGCTGTACCTTATGACTTTTTTACGATTAATTTGACCGGTATACTGTATTTTGTGTTGGGTTCGTTATTTGTACGACATGTAGTGTTTCCGAATTTACTAACACTATGAAGAGGGCTTTATCCAGCAGAGAAACTTTCAAAATTACGATTGAACTTAATTTGTGCTAATTAGTGATCAAGGAAAAAAATAGGTCTAGTCCAGGAGCCAAAAAAACGTGCAAAGAAAATTTCAAATTTCGCCTGAAAGACGAAATAAATAACACACAATTTCTAGAAAAAACAATGAATAATTTAAGTTGAATTCTAAAACTTTCCAAAGGCGGATACACTGACGAAATTTTTGCTTATCATAGAAATATGATTTGAATAAATTTTCATTCATAAATTGAGGAAAAACAAACTAGCCCCTAAAAGATACTATATTAAACAAACAAAATACCGTTCAATAATATTTTGTCGAACATCAAATTAAAAAATAGAAATAAAATATTATAAAATATAAGAATAAGCAATTCATATAGAATATTCCTGTCAGGCATGTTGATTGCTATCCGAAAAATATAGTGGGTGAATTTATGGTAATCCAGAATTGGCCAAATTCGATTGAACAGCAGCGACCGTTGAATTAACAATTTTCTGACAAAAAGTTTTCTAGAAAACAATGAAATTGGCCTTTCTGATTGAATATTCCTGCCAGGTATGTTCATTGTCATCCGAAAAACATAGTGGATTGATTAGAGCTAATCCAGGATAGGCTCCAATGAACAACAAAGACCGTTAAATTAACAATTTTCTAACAAAAAGTGTAGAACACTGACCATGTGATTTTCTAAAAAAAATCCCATGAACTTGACACTTCTGATTGCAAATTGGCCCAACTCCATTAGAAAACAAAGACCAATTGGTTGCTAGGGCAAAAATTTAGATCTTCGTTTATTGGTTTCTAGAACACTTTTTGTCAGAAAATCGTTAATTCAACGGTTTTTCTTGTTCAATAGAATTGGGCCAATTCTGCATTATCATAAATTCAGCCACTATATTTTTCGGATGGTAATCAACATTCCTGACAGGAATATACTATCTGAATTGCTTATTCTTGTATTTTATAATATTTTATTTCTATTTTTTAGTTTGATGTTTGACAAAATATTATTGAACGGTATTTTGTTTGTTTAATATAGTATCTTTTAGGGGCTAGTTTGTTTTTCCTCAATTTATGAATCAAAATTTATGAAAATCATATTTCTATGATAAGTACAAATTTCGCCAGTGTAACCACCTTTGGAAAGTTTAAGAATTCAACTTAAATTATTCATTGTTTTTTCTATAAATAGTGTTTTATTTGTTTCGTCTTTCAGGCGAAATTTGAAATTTTCTTTTCCCGTTTTTTCGATTCCTGGACTAGCACCAATTTTTTCCCGTGAGCACTAATTAGCACAAATTAGGTTTAATCGGTATGCAAAGTTTCAGATTACCCAAAAATAAAATTAACTTTATTGTATCTGCCAATAATTTTCTCAGTAAGTTGGAGTTAAACGGTTTAGTTCTGAAATTGTTAAGCAAGATTGTCTATAAAAAATTAATTAATCCAGTAATTCAGTACACCAAGTTTAGTTATTTTTTGCAAATTTATTGGTTTAATTTGTACTTAGCACAATTATATTTTTCCAACCAATATTTCCAACTGTTTTTTTTTTCATTTAACCAGAAACTCAACGATTGGGCCACAATTTTAATTAAATTGAATTTAATTATTACTGCAGCTGCTTCATGCAAATGTTCTTCTAAAATATTAAAAATCTTCCAACACCACGTTATTACAGACTTTTTAGTACTTCCAAGACGAAGTTTTGGATCAGACAGTTTTACTTAATATATTATTTTAGTTAATAAAACCGCCGTTTAGCACTGTGCCAAATAATTCATTATTATTTGTTTATTACAGAATATATACATGTTGTAATCCATTGGAAAGGTGAATTGAAGAATGTCACATATTTAACTGAAGCACTCTAAAGGTACTCAAAACTACCGCTAGAGCGCTGGAAGCAGATACATACTTTTTTCATTACGAAGACGATCATGACGAATATCGTTTGAAAATTTTGCTATTATAATTATTCGAAAATGAGGCCAATCCCGTTTAGCATATATTTCTGAGTCGTTTTCCGGAGAACTATTTAAATAGCAATCGGCCACTAGCACTTATTAGTTTAAATTTACATGTATTTTGAATTTGAAAGCCGTATTTACTGGCATTTCTCGGAAGTGGATTCGGCGTAAGTGTAGATGACGTATACATCGCGGAAATCGGGTAAAATGAAAATTTTTTAAAAAATTTTCTTTTAAGGTTTGTATATCTATCATTTTTAGGAGGTGCAAGCCAAAAATTTTGGAAAAATTAGCACATTTTCCGGGAAAATTTTCAGTTTTTTTAAAAATATTTTATTGTTTTTTTCATTCAAAAATTAAAAATCTGCGGTTTTTTTTTATCAAATCTTAATTTTAATGATAAAAATTCGAATTACACTGTCATTATATAGCTAAAAATTACATTTTTGCGTTATTTTATTAAAAAAATTTGATTTTCCGGAAAATTTTTCACTTTTTTTATTTTTTCAATATTTTTTTTAATTTTATTTATTTTTATTAATAATAATTGCTTCGTCAACCTTGCAGACACAGATCAAAGAGTTTTTATCGCTCTTATCGCTTCTTCTGATAGTGCCACAAATGTTAAAAAACTCAACTTTTGTAAATATAAATTTGTTTTTAATGTAATTTTAATTCTTTGTATACCTTAGAGGATGGGGGCTGCCCCCAAACCCCCGCTCTTAAAGAATTTATACAATTCTTCAAGTGTCAAGTTTTATGTGTATAATTTTAAACTAAGTAAAAAAAAAATTGAAAAAATTTCAAAATTTTCCTAGAAAAATTGCAAAATTTTACCGGAAAAATTACTTGTACTGTCGAAAAACTGTCTCCTAATATCAACATTTTTATAGAAATATCACATTTGTACGTATTTTGAATAAAATAATACGCAATTTGTCACCAAAAAAAATGAAAAAGTCAAAAATTTTCCGGAAAATGTGACAGTTTTCCGAAATTTTTAGCTTGCACCTCCTAAAAATGATAGATACACATTCCTATAAAAAAAATTTTTTAGAAAATTTTCATTTTACCCGATTTCCGCGATGTATACGTCATCTACACTTTAGCCGTGGATTCAACTCAACTAGAAAAATTATTAATAAACGCGAGTTAAATGAAATAAAATGGCGGAAACTACTGTCATTGTAAGAGACTTTGTATGTTACGATAATATAAAAATATAATGTTCACGTTGGACAGTTCGAACCACATCCAGAGGTACAGTAACTTTCATACTACCACTTACTACTAGCAGGGAGAAATATAAATCAAAAGACAAACAGCGGAATAAATCGACGGTTTGAGGTTATAAAAAAGAACAAACGCACAAAAATGTAAATAAACTAGCTTAGTGAGCTGATACTCACATAAGCATGATCCTGTTAGAGTGGCAGAGAAGATTGATAAATTATGCCATTTCTTAATAAGTTTCGAATCCACACAGTAGAGTTCCCCACAGTAAACCATAAATCTTTAGACCTCCGAAAATATTCAGGAATACTTAATATAGAACAAAGTAGCCTTCATCACAGTAAGTCAGTTTCTATTCAGCTAAAAATGTTGTTTTATGTACTGCAAACAGATATTTACCTAATTTAGGAACTTCTTGATGTTCCGTTTCTGGCTCCATTAAAAGTAAAACTCTTTTTCGTTGTATGCAGGGTTCTCAATCATATATGCAACTCTGGCAGTTTCACAGCTGCACGTATCATTCTTGAGCCTTAGACTCGTTTCGAATTCATTACGTATGACAAATGACCTTGACTCTCCTCCGTCGAAGGAACTGTCATCTCTTGTAAATTAGAGGATGAGTAAGAACATATTTGTTTTCTTCTTCTTTTTAGTTCAATACTAACAGTACGGATATTTTGTTGTTTAATTTTAGAAGCTTCTCCGAGCTTTGAATTCTTAACAGTTTTTTGATGTTTTTCATAAGTGTATCTCTTTTGATCTTAATGCCGTACTCTAATAAGAAATAAACAAAGTGGGTCCTCACCTCACTACCAAGTCTATTTTTAAGTCAAAACTGCTAAGTTATTCTTAGCTAAGAATGCTATTTGAAGACTTTATTTTTTTTCGTCTACTGAAATTTGACTCAAATTTAGATTACATACGATGTCTGCATTGGAATACCATGATTGAAAGATCACTTAGGAACGAACGAGTTTCTCATTGGAGCTTTACTAGAAAATTCTAGAACGTTTGATGCCACTTCGTTTGTTACTGTACTTTTGTGCATCTGATTGAATCTATGCTCAACTTTCGCTTTATTCCAATTCGTGTTTCGAAAAGAGTCTTCATGTGACTCCATCTAAAACTACTTTAGTAGTAAAGTTACAAAAAATTATTATGAAATTTAATCTCACCCTAAATTTGGTTGTAGAGTGATCACTCGTGTTTTTCCTCGACTCCACTTATTGCTATAGAGTCTGCTTTTTACCTTCCTCAGTTGCAGTAGTTTATTTTAAGTTTATTTTGCGTATCGTTTCAATATGGACCTAGAATATTCATGACACACTTGTGTAATCTGAAGTTAATATAATTAACAATAGGCTTATTCTATATTAAGCATCATCAAAGCATCAAAATCCTGGCTTCTGCTCAACGTGGAAGTTAATTGCTTGGCCTTTCTTTAGCTTCGAGCTTTTATTGTTCGACTTCCCTCTCAGCAGAGGATTTTACTAGGACCACATAAATTGTCATTTGCGAATTTACAAATAATGAAATTTTTTGTAAGGCAAATCCAGCAATAGCGGAATAAATTATCCGATTGAACGGAAACTTAAACTGAAAAGCGTCAAATTTGGTAACATTTTAAAATGAGTCAAATATTTTTATTTCGCAAAATTTGGTAAGGTGTTAAGTTTTCTGAAATTTTCCAATTTTCTGCTCAATTTTCTTAATTTTTCTTTCCGTAAGAACCTTGTACAAAGTATTAGAAAACTTATAAAAAAAATGAATGAAATCGGTAAAGTCTTAAGGTTTCTGAATTTTCCAATTTTCTGCAAAATTTTCTTAATTTTTCTTTCCGTAAGAACCTTGTACAAAGTTTTAGAAAAATTATACAAAAACATGAATGAAATCGGTATAGTCTTAGGTTTTCTGAAAATTTCCAATTTTCTGTGCAATTTTCTTAATTTTTCAATCCATAAAAACCTTGTACAAAGTATTAGAAAACTTATAAAAATAATATGAATGAAATCGGTAGTCTTAAGTTTTCTGAAATTTTCCAATTTTCTGCCCAATTTTCTTAATTTTTCTTTCCGTAAGAACCGTGTACAAAGTTTTAGAAAAATTATAAAAATAATATGAATGAAATCGGTAGTCTTAAGTTTTCTGAAATTTTCCAATTTTCTGCCCAATTTTCTTAATTTTTCTTTCCGTAAGAACCTTGTACAAAGTTTTAGAAGAATTATAAAAAAATGAATGAAATCGGTAACGTCTCAAGTTTTCTGAAATTTTCCAAGTTTCTGCGCAATTTCTTATTTTTGTTTCCATAAGAACCTTGTACAAAGTATTAGAAAACTTATAAAAAAAAATGAATGAAATCGGTAAAGTCTTAAGTTTTCTGAATTTTCCAATTTTCTGTACAATTTTCTTAATTTTTCTTTCCGTAAGAACCTTGTACAAAGTATTAGAAAACTAATGAAAAAATAAATGCAATCGGTAAAGTCTTAAGTTTTCTGAAATTTTCCGATTTTCTGTGCAATTTCTTATTTTTGTTTCCATAAGAACCTTGTACAAAGTATTAGAAAACTTATAAAAAAAAAATGAATGAAATCGATAAAGTCTTAAGTTTTCTGAATTTTCCAATTTTCTGTACAATTTTCTTAATTTTTCTTTCCGTAAGAACCTTGTAGAAAGCTTTAGAAAACTTAAAAAAAAGATCCATGAAATCGGTAAAGTCTTACGTTTTCTGAAATTTTCCAATTTTCCGCGCAATTTTCTTAATTTTTCTTTCCGTAAGAACCTTGTACAAAGTATTAGAAAACTAATGAAAAAAATAAATGCAATCGGTAAAGTCTTAAGTTTTCTGAAATTTTCCAATTTTCTGTGCAATTTCTTATTTTTGTTTCCATAAGAACCTTGTAGAAATCTTTAGAAAACTTAAAAAAAAGATCCATGAAATCGGTAAAGTCTTACGTTTTCTGAAATTTTCCAATTTTCCGCGCAATTTTCTGAATTTTGCTTTCCATAAGAACCTTGTACAAAGTATTAGAAAACTTAAAAAAATGATCAATGACATCGGTAAAGTCTTAAGTTTTCTGAAATTTTCCAATTTTCTGTGCAATTTTCTTAATTTTTATTTCCGTAAGAACCTTGTACAAAGTTTTAGAAAAATTATACAAAAACATGAATGAAATCGGTAAAGTCTTAAGTTTTCTGAAAATTTCCAATTTTCTGTCCAATTTTCTTAATTTATCAATCCATAAAAACCTTGTACAAAGTATTAGAAAACTTATAAAGAAAGGTGAATAAAATCCGGAAGGTGCTAAGTTTTTTGAAATTTTCCAATTTTCTGCCCAATTTTCTTAATTTTTCTTTTCGTAAGAACCTTGTACAAAGTATTAGAAAACTTAAAAAAAAGATCCATGAAATCGGTAACGTCTTACGTTTTCTGAAATTTCCCAATTTTCTACGCAATTTTCTTAATTTTTCTTTCCGTAAGAACCTTGTACAAAGTATTAGAAAACTAATGAAAAAAATATGAATGAAATCGGTAAAGTCTTAAGTTTTCTGATATTTTCCAATTTTCTGCGCAATTTCTTATTTTCGTTTCCATAAGAACCTTGTACAAAGTATTAGAAAACTTATAAAAAAAAATGAATGAAATCGATAAAGTCTTAAGTTTTCTGAATTTTCCAATTTTCTGTACAATTTTCTTAATTTTTCTTTCCGTAAGAACTTTGTAGAAAGCTTTAGAAAACTTAAAAAAAGATCCATGAAATCGGTAAAGTCTTACGTTTTCTGAAATTTTCCAATTTTCCGCGCAATTTTCTGAATTTTGCTTTCCATAAGAACCTTGTACAAAGTATTAGAAAACTAATGAAAAAAATAAATGAAATCGGTAAAGTCTTAAGTATTCTGAAATTTTCCAATTTTCTGCGCAATTTCTTATTTTTGTTTCCATAAGAACCTTGTACAGAGTACTAGAAAACTTATAAAAAAAATGGATTAAATCGGTAAAGTCTTACGTTTTCTGAAACTTTCCAATTTTCTGCACATTTTTCTTAATTTTTCTTTCGATAAAACTTTATTAAACATGAATGTCGAAACACAGATCCCACAATTTTTGTGGCCTAAGTCTAGTCGTTAGTGACCCCGAGCTGCAGTATTTGGTACTATTATCCAAAAAATAACACTGTGCTTGAATCGCAAACTTTTTTTTTTGTGACAAGTATCCAAGGGTAAACCTAATTCAAGTACGCTGAATTCAATGGTGCTCCCATTTCAAAGTTAGTCCCCATTTTTGAGATATCGCTTTCAACATGTTTTGGCTCTGAGTCAAAAATCTGTCAAAATATACATTATATCCACGTTGATAGCTCCTGAACCATTAAGATTTTCGTTTCTTGAGCAAAGTTGTTGCGCAAGCCAAGACAAACAATTTTGATGAAAATATCAAGGCCGAAAAACGACATCTACATTCAAATTTTTGTGTTATTTTTTTTTTTGATTTTCATTTCGACGAAAAACACGTTTTTTATCATTTCTTGTCCATTTTTTGAATTTAAATCGATCGAATAAACATCTCATCGACAAATATATATACAATAAAAACTATTTAAAAGAAAATTAAATTGATTCAGTTGATTTTATTGTGATTTTTCTAAATTTTTTCCTAAAAAATTAACATTTTTCTTAACTTTTAATTTTTGATTTTCTGATTCGTTCGTGTCGTCTCGGGTTTTTCTTCCTCTTGCAAATTCCAACAAATGTCACCCAGGAGTGCATCTAGCTTTTTGCCGCTGTACCAATGTTCGAGCCTTGCCATCACTTGGTGAAAACGCTCGCCGTGCTCATCGGATTCGGCTGGTGATTGTTCGGCGAATTTTTCCACATGACAATGCAAAAAATTTATTTTCAATGACATTCTAACGTTTATATTATGAAAAGCGGTCCGCATATTTTCAATATATCTGCGCCAATCATCTGATCGATTAATTCCCTCGTTCACTGAGAGCATTTTTAAATGCATCATCTTTCATCAGACGTCGAATATCTGGTCCATTAAGTATTCCTGTAACAAAAAACAAGATGCGAGATGAAATTTCATTTATTCAAAACTTAGATTCGAACCAACCTTCTTTTATTTTCATTCCATTTAACCGTGGAAAAATGCTACGCAATTTGACGAACGCATTTCCATCTGGATTCAGCGCTGTTATAAAATGTTTAACTACGCCAAGCTTGATATGAAGTGGTGGTAGCAATATTTTTTTAATTGGCACAAGTGGAGCCTCAACGTTGATGTCGCATCGCAATCTAATGTTATCACGTAAAGCCCAGTTCCGTTCATTGTATTGGTCCCCAATTGCAAACCACTTAGAAGAGCTATCACTTTTAAATCTTTACAAACTTTCCATTGATAGTCATTGTATTTAATCAAATCAATGATTTTTTTCATTGATGCATAGGTTTCCTTTGTGTTTATGCTAATCTTCGTGATTACATACATTATGCATTATGGATACCAAACCTCGGATATCAATGGTGCAAAAAGCGGGTGAATTATTCTCAATTGATTTGAAATAATTCGTAAAATATCGATGACGATTTATTGCTCCATATATCCGAACATTTGGAGCCAAAATGTTCATTTGTTTTAAATCCTTTGACAAAAGAATGGCTTGCCGCTGCGATAGTTTTCTCCGGTTTCAACTGATTCAAATGTTGTTGGTAAATATTCCTCAGTTGGGTTTGATCTTTCCGGAACAGGAATTGCGTGTGAATGCGGCAGCGGTAGTTGAGCATGTCAAAGAACCAATTTTGTTTCTGTTTGTACCGAGAATATAATTCATGCACCCATTACAATGAACTGCATCCTTGTGGATCGATCCATATCATTGGGATACCAAATGGCATTGCAGGTCCAGTGTTTTGCCATCTATGCAGATGGAAAATGCATGTTGTACACAAACAAAAGACGGCGTCCAATTTACACCACTAATAACATTTTGTGAAAAGTATAGTCGATATAAATCAGCGGTTCCATAACTTATTTTGCGGCGATTGCTCATAATTGTAAATTTTCCACACACATAACAAAAGCACTTGAGTTTAAAACACTTATCCATATTATTTATTTCACAAGCCGATTTTCACTTTTTTTTTGTGTTTTTTTGTCACTTTTTATATTTAGATGAAAAACTTTTTATTTTTGATTTTATATTACAGTTTTTAGTTCTTACTTATTGGGCCAATTTTTTAACTTTTTTAGAAATATCGATTTCGAGAATAATCTCTTCTTCCGTTTATTTTTTGCTACTGTTACATAATTTATTTTGAAGCTCTTTATATACTGTAGCTAGGCGCTACTGTTTGGTACCTATTTTGTTTTTAAGTTATGGAGGTCGTAAATTTTATTGGTTTTTGTGTTGATTTTGTCGCTAAGTAAACTGTGGGTGTTTTTGTTTTTGTGTATTTTCAGGGTGTGAATTTTGGCCGTAATTTGACTCATGACTCATGAGAAATTCGTATATGTTTTGTATACAAATGTCTCATGACTCATGATTCAAATTGTTCACCTGTCTAATTTCAGTCCTTTTTTGATTCTGTGCAAAATGGTTACATATTTATTGAATTTAGTGTAGGATTTTCAGTTTTTATGTGTTGTGCGAAACTTGATTTTATGTACTTGGGATGTGTTCTTTGTATCTTATCTGAAATGAGCGATCTGTTTCGCCTAAGTAGGCCGACTTCCAGTTGTATTTAGCCTTAGCTGTGTACCTATGTTTCTCGAAACGGCAAGGTAGGAGCCGGACTCTTCTGTGAGAAGCTTTTACCAAAACTGACAAGACCTTGCCTTTTTGGGGAACATGTGAGACGGCTGGGTCTACAGACGAATGACTTTGTAGAAGTTGCATGGACGAAAAGGAAGAAAAGACTTTAGATAACTTCCTATGCTCGTGTCCGGCACTATCATACAGAAGGTATAGGTATTTGGGCATGTACAGTATGGCCAGCCTTTCAGATCTCGCTGACTGTAGAGTGCGAGGTATTTTGCGCTACGTACGTAGCTCCGAATGGTTTTGAACACGGGTAGAGGGGAATAGGTTCCTATGGTATCACAACGGGCCACTACTGGTCTAAGTGTGCGGATGCAGCCACTCCAACCTAACCTTGGCCTAAGTAAAATTAACATATATGGTGGATGTGGTTTTTCGGTTTTGATATGTTCGGCAAGGTTGTTGGTCTTGTTGGTCTTTCTTGACGAAAATCTTAATGGTTCAGGAGCTATCAACGTGAATATAATGTATATTTGGCAGATTTTTGACTCAGAGCCAAAACATGCCGAAAGCAATATCTCAAAAATGGGGACTAACTTCGAAATGGGACTAGCACCATTGAACTCACCGTACTCGAATTAGGTTTAATTAACCTGGTTGCCCAGCTTATCACATTTTTCAACTAGCACAGTGTAATTAATCTAACGTCTATGGGTAAGCATGACGATAAGAGAAGAATTATCGAAATTGTCGCTTACCGAGACATGCCCAATATTCCGATTTGAACGAAATGCCTGCCAATATTCCATAAAACAATTAGCGCTGCAGCCCTGAAATATGCGAATATCATTTACACATTCAGATAACAAATAACTATGTAGTCAAGAAATTTATTTAATAAACTCGGTAGTTATCTTGTTAAATTAAAATGTAAATAGTTTTCATTTTATTATTGTTGTAGATACAAATCCAATATACGTACAGTAATTCCACTCCAAACCGATCACAGATTTTACCCTCACTCATAGTGTGATGCGAGCTTTTATCGGAATACGTAAAAAAGATAAAAAAAAAAACATGCACTCGTGTACAGTGTACACCCCTCGCCTTCAGAATACTTATTTATAATACTCGCACATACATTCATAGATTATAAATTATAATAAATAATCTTAACTTTTATTTTTATTTTTTTAACGTCTTTTCGTTTTCTTCGTCGTTTTAATTTTTTATTTTATTTTTTTTGCTTCTTTTATGATTATTTGAAAAGTATCAATCACTCACAAAACCGCATAAATTTATGAGATTTTTTGTTTCACTTTATTATTTGGTTTCTCTTTCGTTATTCTGTTATAACTTATATAGACTTAGACGACTTCCTATTACGTATTCGTTTAACATATTCAAATAATAATTATTCTAATTTTCTTGAAGCATTGAACGGTCATGGATGTTGGATGTGTTGTTTATGGGAGAATCGAATTGACTAACTGGACCAGACTTACAGGCGGGTCGCAACAATCGATTCGGTGGAATGTACGCTTTATTAGTCGAACTGTTTTGGTATGTCAAAGGATACAAATTTTATTTGTGAATGCAAACATCGTTCCAACATAAATTGATTTTTAGTTGTGTATGTGTGTGTGTATTATAAGCCTTCATAAACACGTTTGTTTGTGTATATGCCTTTTCTGGAAATAGGATTAATAGTTTTTTTTATGTATTTACAAATTTTCCGAATAAAACAGGTTTAATGAAAATATTTTAATTAATTTTTGTTCTTTTTATTTTATTTCAGGTATGTCCATCATGATGTGTTTTATTGGATTATTATGTATATGTAAACGTATATGTGTGAGTAAGTAGTATACGATGTGATGTGTTCATTTTCGGAAATTTATATTTATCAATTCAAGCGGCGTAATTAGCAATATTAAGATTTCAACATGGTTAGTTCTGAATCCACACACACACACACACACTTTCTAAAATGCATGCAGGCACAAAAAAATTAATGCATTAAGAAGGCCATAAAACGATCAATAAATTGCACATGATTGATCGCATCTGAGATCATCAAATTTTTACGTATTGATGGCTAAATAAAATAAAAGAACATGCATCTGGGTCACACGAATCAGCCCACATTTATTGTAACCTCCAATACCGCTCAAAAATCTACATTTATATAGATCGTTACGTCATCAAACTATAAAAGCACATAAAAAACGATAAAATATTGTGATGTCATTATGATCGTTAATTTTAATAATTTATGCGCCATAAATCAGAGTCCGTCCGCTATTAAATAAAATTAATATCGAATTATGTTGTCGTGGTAGTCCATCTTATTTTAGTTAACTGTATGGCGATGTAAAGCCCCGCGGCGGATTTTTTTTTTTTTTACTTAACTACTATACAGACAGAAGTAATAATAGGCAAGGTTGTTTGCACCTCGATATTATAACACGTTGTTAATAAGAGGAGCGTCGCGAAATAACAGCGATCACGCTGTGTCCGTTTATTTACCGCGTGAAATACAATCTACACCATGTGAGAGACTTAAATTAAAGCATAAACTATTTTTTTAACGAGTGTTACGCCTCCACACGCCTCATCATAAAAATAACAATAATAATTATTCCCCCAATTAACTCTTAATAACTATCCATCTAAGTAGTTCTTATATTGAGTGCTTATACACATTATGCAGCATGCTCCAAGATTAACACATTTCCTTTTCCCATTTGGTTAATCATTATTATGATACATGAGAGTGTACCATAACGTGCTAGTTATATGATGATCCCACCTTCTTTTAGTGTTTGTTAGCTATATACGAATGTATTTTGTGTAAACAATTAAAACCGCTTCACAGTCATCAAAATTAAGTAAATAAATAAAACGGCAAACACCAACTATATACGTTGCTTATACGACATAAAACTATTAAAAAGCAACAAAAAGCAAAATTCATGTTTTACGAGATACATTCGTATATTTTAAATATTAACGAGGGGTGTTCAATGTATTCGTATTATAATATGGTATAGGGCAACGAAAATGAATATAAAAAATTAATGGAAGTCAAAACCGTTTAAAACGAAAAACTTTCAAAAAGGTTCCTCAATCTAAAGCATAGGGGCAGCTAACTAAGATATATTTTATTGAGATAACTGAACTGAACTTTTACTCAAATTTGAAATTGGCCGAAAAAATAGTTTAATGAAAATGATCATTTACCGAAAAGAATAATCGAAAACTACAGTTCATCGAAAGTGACAATAATTTAAACTATGTTTATGGTTTCCTTTCCAAATTTTTTTGCTACATTTCCATATTTGCGGGAAATGAAATGAAATGGGCCAAAGTCTAAAAAATTCCATGTACCACTTATCTTAAAAATTAATTGATGATTAAGGCAGACCATCGTAGCGGTCAATACCAAAATCTGGGAATGCTAACTCATTAGTGTTCTTCTTACAAATTATTAGACCCTCAATAAAACCAGCGGCCAATTTATAAAAGCGTGCCAGTTGGTGTGGTGGATATTCAAAAGTTAATAATTGACCGTCGTTGAGATATCTATCAAGATCTGAGAGCTTTCGAACGTTTTCGATCATTTTCGTCTATCGTTCAAATATTTGCTATCGTATATCGTTAGTTACGGTACTTCTGCTTTCGAACCCAAGTGAAATATGTCCCAAAAAAATCCCAAATTTGTTGCATGCAATAAACGTTTCAAAATGAATAGGTTTTTGCAACAAGTTTCAATTAACACATTTCAAAAAATTGACCATGTGGGTAGGTTTTCTAGAACGGTCGTGATACGTTCTCTTAACAAGACAAAAGAATCGGACGATTCCTGGGGTTGGCGATAAAAATAACGGGTCTTTTACTAAGGAGTTGTTTCAACAAATTTCAAAAGATTGACATGTGGGTAGGTTTTCTAGAACCTAACATGTCAATCGTTTGAAATTTGTTGAATAAATTTGTTAATTGAAATTTGTTGCAACAATCTCTTTGACCCGGTATTTATATTGCCGACCCCAGGAATCATCCGATTGCTTTGCCCCGGTAAGAGACCATATCATAAGCATTCCGGCAAACCTACCCACATGCCAATAATTTGAATTTTATAGAACTGATTTCTAATTTTAGTCTTGTGAGAATCAACCCTGTGTATTTGTCTCTTAGAAAATGACTTTTGTTATTAGTATTTTGAAAATTTACTTGTTTATACACTTGCCTTCTTATTATAGTTTATTGTTATTTATATTTCCAACATATAAGGTGATAATATACAATACTAATGAAATTCTTTGCAATAATTTCTTTGGAAATAACGCGCTGAAAATCTATCATTTATTTTTATTCCAAATCATGCATGCAACAAATTTGGGATTTTTTGGGACGTATTTCACACGTGCAACATTTGTTGCATGCAGCAAATTTGGGATTATTTTTTTGGGACGTATTTCACACGCATTATATTTAACGTGCCTGCTTGTACAAAAAGTAAAGCTTTCGGAATTGCTGACTGCTGCATAACTTTTGTGAGATGATTGATTGCTTAAAAAAGCAGCCCATAGCGGTATGTGTGTTTGTGTTAGTATAAATGTGCGCCATTTAATTTTTTTCGATATGACATATCTAGATATCGTTTCCATTTATAATTTAAAATTTGAATGCAATGCAAATATGCTGTAAATAAAATTAAATTTATTTAATTATTTAATTTTAGTTTTAAAATAATTTCTAGTTCTGTGTTTCTGCGAAACAAAACATTCATTTGACATCGCACTGAAAAAAAAAAATTAAAATATGTGTAGTTAGAAAAAAAAAATTTAACACATTGATGCACACTTTCCAAATGTGTGTGCTACTTAGGAACACATTTGATAACTTTTATAATTGCAATAATATTTCGTTGCGGAATGGAATATACTGTGAGAATTGAAAAAAAATCGTGCTATTCCTTAAAAAATGAAAGATGTTTGCGCGAACGTGTTAAAAAACGATTATGAAACTTATTCGATTTCGAAAAAAATCTTTTTTTGTCTATCGAATAATTCGAAATCGACAAATTCGCCTGATTAAGAAACAAAAAAAAAATACGAATCGAATTAAACGAAAATGTGACGTCAAATAAATTCGGTCGTGTATTTTTATACTTTTTATTATTATAATTATTGTTTTTAAATATCAATAGATATATTTACCAAGGTGAAAGTTGTAAAATAATTTACTAACCTATGTATTTTAATAATATTGTATATAAAATTGATTTGACAGGTCCACAACAAATGGACGACGTTTGTTTCATAATACCAATATTTGAAGCGTATCGAATTTTTAGATATCGAATTTTTTGAAAGCGAATAATGTTTCATAATAGACCCGCTGGATTTTGACGTCACATTTTTCGTTTAATTCAATTCGTATTTTTTTTTTGTTTCATAATCAGGCGAATTTGTCGATTTCGAATTATTTGATGTATTATTCGAATTTTCCGAATTCGAAACGATTTGTAGCGATTCAAAATTGTTGATGCTTACAGTTGGCGTTTTCTGCGATAGAACCACAGAAACAACACACACTAATATAAAATTGTATACTATACTCGTTATATGAATACGAAAACGTCATGTTTCGTCTGTCGAATTTTGAACAAAATCGACCCTCAGACAAAAATGTTAATTACGAAAGTTAGAACACATAATTTAGAACAAAATTTCACCACCCCCCACCACCCCCATAATTTCCATACGTGTGTATGTTATTGAACTCCTAAACGGCTGGATCAATTTTAATGAAATTTTTTGTGTGTTTGAGTGGGTTTCTGGATGGTTTAGATTCACAATTGAACCCGATAGGTAGCACTAAGATATTTTTTTTGGCGAATTGTTTGTTATTTATTTTGTTATATGTGCTGACAAAATTAACGCATGTCTAAAACAATCATACCTATGGCGAAATGCCAGTACATTATAACACTGCGAAATGTTCAACTGCAAAACGATCCATTGGCACTGTCATTCTCCGAACAATTGCTCAACATTGGCAATGGAAAAATTCGATTTCATGGAAATACACAATGCATCAAGTTGCCAGACAATTTTTGCAACATGGTTGCTCCGAAAGATGATTTGATTGGAAGCATATTCCCAGATGCGCTTTTGAGTCATGGTAATCATTGTCCAACTTTTGTTTCTTTTCAACTTCCAGTTCTGGCGTCGTCTTTATTTTTGTCGATGCCTGCTTCCCCTTTCCGTTGCTTGGTGTTTACGTGTCTGTTTTTGTAACATAATCGTCTTCCTTCTGTCAGAACCTTCTGTCATTCCATCATTCCACCTATCCTCTGCCGCTTTATCATTTGCATCTATCTCTTTATCTTTTTGTGACTCCAATAAATCTTTCATAGCATCAATATCGAAGGGGTTTGGTTCATTTCCCTTCACCTCTTTGTTATCTTTTTCAATACCATTTAGATTCTCGTCTAAATCCTTTATCTCTGTTGGTTCTTCAAACTCATTGTGATATGGATTCGGTTTTTCTTTATGCTCTTCATGCTCTAGTCTTATTAATATTATCAATATTCTTTTGTTTCTATTTACACTCCTTTCGAGCATCTTCATTATCGGCAGCATCTAGACAGACCTCTTCTTCATTTATTTGTATCCTGCTTTAATTTTACGAATCCAAATCATTGCGTTTATCGCATTTTTCATTAGAATCTTTACCATCCTCCTCGTCAATGCATGTGAAGTTAGGCCTAACTAGAGTAGAACTAATATTATAAATAGTTTAGGCACATACTTCACAAGCCTATGTACGCTTTTGATGTTAAAATTAAATTGGTCCTAAACTTTAAAAAAAAATGAGAATGTATTGGTAAAAGTAAAATAAAAATGGTATTTAGGCGAATTTTTAAAATATTTGAATCAATTTTTTGGTGTTTAACTATTTTGGAAGGGGTTCATTAGCGCCACACACATCACTTAAATAACTTGCGCTATAGGCAGAATTTAACATTTTCTTAAGAAATTGAACATCCGAGAATTATTAGGCATATCGCCTAGTTCCTCAATACAAACACACTTTCGTTTGTTTTTGTTGGTTTAGAACTAGTTTAGGTCTAACTTCAAAAGCGTCTTCGTCATCCTCCAATTCAGCATTTACATCGTCATCGTTCCCATCAGTGCCCTAAATTTCGGATTTTTCAGATTCAGTATTGTCCATTTCTTTATCTAGATCAGACGTGTCCACTAATTTTTTAAAGTGATCTACTTTTCCAATTTATTATAAAGGTGCACTCAAGGATGATACTCATTTTATTCTCGATTTTAAATGGTTTTCTCATTAAATTACTCGAAATTAAACAAAAATCGAATCGTGATCGATCTTATGGACACTTCTGATCTAAAGCTTCATCGTGCGATTTATTCGATTTACCATCGCTGTTATCCTTTTCATTTATCGTTTCTAAATACTGCAGCTCAAAATCTTCACACATCACGACATCCTCCTCTTCTTTACATTCATTCTCACTTTCATTTTCATTATTGTATTATTCTGGCTTTTCTTCTGGCATCAACCGCTGTATCCTCATTTTCAATACGAACCAAAACGAATTTTCTAAGTGAAAAGTTAACAAAATAACATCAAAGTGATCAACGTTGATGATAAAATTATGCTGTATTGACGACATATATCTACATCTGGCAGCTCTCAAAAATTTCATCAAATTTATAATAATGGTACTTTTATGACCCTTTATCGAAATTAAAACAACGTAGTTATTGACTGAAGCATTTTGCTTTAGATAACCGATTTTTTTGTTTCTTTAAAAGAAACCCCGACAAGAACTTTCCTGACATTTATTCAAGATATCACAGATTTGTAATAATGCATTGAATCAGAAACCAGACCAGACCAAAACCAGGTTTTCTTTTAACACAAATGTACACATCGTTCCCGAATTCATCACACTTGATTTCTAAAGCGAAAAATTCAACTTATCCAACTTTTGGAAAAACTGTCTTGTAAAATCAAAAAACATTATTCTTGCTCAAATTTCAGAAAATCAGCAAAATTTAATCTTCAATCTTAAATGCAAATCTTTTCTACTTGCAAAAATTACTATAAAAATGTTCCCACAGAAGGTGCCAGTTCCAGTGCCAGTGAAATAAAGTGTTTTTATCAAAACTTGTAATTTCCGTTAAAATTTAAGAAATAATCTAAACTAATTTTTCTTGTAGTTTAATTTACAACCATTTGCATTTTTTTTTGAGCTATATCTTTTCAAAATATTTGCAAAGAAAAAAAAAGCTCCTAAGGAAGCTGTCACAGACCACACACACACACACACACACACACACCCGTAAACGTGTAAAATTTTCGGTTAACTGTTATTTTCGGTGTTTGTCGTTTTCAGTGAATTGAGATTTTCGGTGAATAATTTTTCGATGTATTGTTATTTTCGGTGAATTGTAGTTTTCAGTGAATTATTTGTTTCGGTGAATTGCTGTTTCGGTGAATTATCTTTTTCGGTGAAATTTGTTTCGATGAGTGAATTATTGTTTCGGTGAATAGTTTTTCAATAAATTTCGTGCAACCTTTAAAGAGCCCCACCGGTGAATTATCTAAGCCTGATGTTCTGATCCATTTGTCTTTGTCCTGGCCGAGAGTTTCTCCCTTGACCTCCTCAAAAATACCGTACACAAAGATTTCTTGGTTCGCCACCAGCTTTCCATCACGGCCTTTGAAGCTGGACGAATTCTTACCTCTTCGCATAGTTTATGGATTTCAGTGTGCACTCCGCGTATATCGTTTCGGTGTCGTTACGAGGTTGTAATACTGTTTCAGGTCTCTTAATAGTGTTTGCGAGCGAGCTTGATTTTGAATACGTTTCCTATACGAATGAATACGTTTTCTCTATTAACCTACAGATTACCAACCCCTTACTGTTTTCTGGTGTCGTTCTGCAGGCGAACTTGATGTTACCTTTTGAAGCTATCTTTGCTTTAATTACTGCGCGACATAGCCTAGGCATTCTATTAAATAAATTATTTAATGGTTCGTATGAAATCTTGTTATGTTGGGCATGTTTTCCAAAGCTCCTGATATAACTGATCCCACAAAAGCTCCATCGGATTAAGATCGGGCGATTGTGAGGGCCAATTCATTAAATTCAGAATTCGGTGGCAAAATTGTTGCTGTAAATACTCCTTACACACATTATATGTGTGCTTTTAATCATTGTCGTGCTGGTACGTAAACCCTCGTCCTATTAGTTTTAGTTCATATGGTATAACATGTTTCTCCAAGATCGAAAGATAGCCAAAGCGATCCATTCGACCTGTAATTTTGACCTAATCTCCAACTAGATTGTAACCAAAACAACCCCATATCATCAAAGAACCATCCCCGTGTTTCGTTGTAGGAATCATACAGCCTAGGTACATTTTTTCACCGGGACGACGTCGAACGTAAACTCCCTTTTTCGATCCAAAAGTTTTTAATTTTGCTTCGTCTGATCATAGGACTTTTCTCCACTGTGACATTTGAAAATTCTGGTAGTACTTTGGCCAGCTAAGTCTTTTTTTACGGTTTGTAATCGAAAAGTGGTTTTTTAACAGCAATTCTGCCATTTAACTCCTGATCTGTTAGACGTCTTTTTGTCGTAGTTAACGACAACTTATTTTCCCGAGCGTTGTTCGCTTTCGTTAATATTTGAGGTGACCCGGGTTCGCTTCTGCCGATATTGGGATGAGTTCTGCCCAATTTCTTTAAATCGCTTCAGTGTGTATTGGAAGGTAGACTTCATAATTTTTATTGTTCTGCCAACTTCAGCATGTGAATGCCCCTCTCTATGTAGAAGGACAACGGCTGCTCTTAATTTAATCGCCATTTCGCACTTTCTGCCCATTTTTTTATACCCCTGAAAGTTTTTTTTTATTAAACCAATATTATAATAAAATTATTAACATTTAAATATTCACAATTCACAGCAAAGAGTAAAAAAATTATTTACTTTAATATTCACTCACAGATGTTCATTTAATAACTAAAAAGTTTGAGATTTTTAAATCTAATTTTTAATGCAATTGAATGTAACTTTCAATTTATTAAAATCGTTTTAAATATTTGGCAGTTAGCTTTAAAAAAAATCCGAAAGAAATGTTTAGGAATGCAATAGATATTCATAAAGACCTAAACACAACCTGAGGTATGTGAATTATTAGTTGGGGTTCATAGTAGTTAGAAAAAATATTGAGGATATCCTCATCTTGGGTGGTTTGGACAATTTATAGAATTTTGTATTATAAACAAATATATTAATAATTCTTAGATCAACTGAGATATTCCTAGAAATCTAAACACAACCTCAGGTATATGGACTGCTGTTGAAAACCATTTGAATTAGAGAAAAATAATCAGGAGCTCACCATCCAGGAGTGTGGACTATATAGAATTTTTTATTGTGATCAAATATAATAATAATTCTGAGGCCAACTGAGATATTACTTGAGAACGTAACACAGCCTCAGGTATATCGGGTGTTAGATGAGAACCAAATCAGTAAGAAAAAATAATCAGGAGCTTCCCATCCAGATGTGGAGACAATTCAGAAAATTTTGTATTAGGATCAAATATAATAAAAATTAATAATCCAAAATTCTATAAATTGTTCCCTCCCCTGAATGGGGAGCTCCTGATTATTTTTTCTATTTTTCATCTTCATTTTCAAGATCTCCAGGGATATCTCAATTGGCCTAATAATTGATGTTATATTTGGTCATAATACAAAACTCAAATAAAATGTTCTCACCCCTGGATGTGAAGCTCTTGAATATAATGGGTGACTTTTTTGCTTTTGGTTTTTCGTGTATATGTTTTTGACACATTACGCTTGATTTGCGGCGTCTGTCAAAGTCAAATGATTTTTTGCCCAAACTACATGAACTGAATCTGGTCAACAAAATGTTTCAGCAAGAAGAGAAATGAGTTCGGTGAGCAGTTTATCTCACGTTAGATCATGCGGTTTTACGCCTCTTGTCCATTTTTGATCGTCACCAACTACTACCACCAACTAATATACCTCAGGTTGTGTTAAGATCTTTAGGGATTCAATTTATCTAAGTTGTTTCCACCTCTATATGGGGAGCTCCTGATAATTTTTTCTAATTAACAAGATCCCCACTAAAACACCATTTAGCTTAGCTTGTTTTAAGGTCTCTAGGAATATCTCAATTGGCTTACGAATTTTTATTATATCTGGTCATAATTCTTAATTTTATAAATTGGCCCCAACCCTGGATAGAAAGCTCCTGATTATTTTTTCTAATTGACATAGTCCGCAACTAACTAGTTAATTTTAATAGGATTTACTGATTACAATCAAGAAAATTGTATTCTTCGATAATTTTCCGTTTTACGCAGGTAATATCGCCAACACAAACACAATTAATGAAACTAGCAAAAGATTAGTATTTTCTTCACATTCATGTTTTTAATGAGCCTTAGTAGATTCCAAAATCATTCTACGTACTTTTTAAACATTTAGAATGACCTTCAGTAATATTGGAGCACTGATTAGACCCAAAGGAGTGTCCCCAGTAAGTTATATGAATTTCTAATGGGTCTGACAAGGTATTTCATTAGATTGAAAAATGTGATTTTTAATTGGGATGTTTAAAACTCATGGAACACCTGATTGATTTTAAGGAATGTACCTAAGGCCAATTAAAAATCACCATTATGGCGCTCTATAACCCAACACCCCAATTTTTAGATTTTTAGTTGAAAAAGGGCACAAATGACCGGACCAATAAATTTAGGCTTAAATAGCCCCTTTTACGGTGTAATCCATAAACAAGCAAATTGGCTATCTAATTTTACTCTCGATGTCTTACGAATACAATGAACACCCCTTATATAAAATAAACACATTATTGTGTTATGCTTATGGGGCGCTGAATATGTCTACTTATACGTGTACATGCACGATGTTTTCTTATTCCTCTCTCTATATGTCTTGTGACTTTTCTTAATTCCAACATTAAACAATTCATTTCTTATTTTAGTTTTATTTAATGGTCGAGGTCATTCTTGACAGGTTTCTCTTCACTTTTTATTTTTTTTTTGGTTTGCTGTTATGTTATTTTGAAATTTATAATTATTATAAATGGAATTTTTTACAAAAAATGAAATGGCAATATATTTTATTGACATAAAAAATGTATGTACTTTGGGCATTAATTAATTACGATTAGTTTTTTTTTGTTAAACCAAATTAGATTAGTTAGATGGTAAATAGACTGTACGTATTCGTATATGCGTGCGTATACGAGTACGTTTACTTTCAAAAATTCACGTGGTTGATTAACCCTGTCTCCGGGCGGAAATTACGTATGGCATCATTCTAAATGCATTGTTGTCCCGGTTCGCTGATGCCTCTTACATATAAACGGTATACACACACATAATTTGCATTAACAGTTTTTGAGCGCACGGCGGAATTTATATTTGTATAACTAGAACGCACAAGAGAAATGATGTAACGGAATTAATGATAGCTCAAAGGAGTTTAAAATAGTGGCGTCATGTCATAACGACTTTTACGAAACAAAATGAAATAATTAATGGAGTGGAAAATTCACAATCTTATGTATAGAAAGACGGAAGATCACAACATACTTAATTTATTTTAATGATCGGTGTGTGAACGGATTTGTGTGTTATAATTTCGTATCTGTATGTACTTTTTAACGACTCAAGGTCGTTTATTTTCAATGATTCTTAAATAAAATGTGCTGCTGTGCGCGCGATCTCAATAATTCTTGAAGAATATAAGTTTTTCGTTCGTTCATGGTAAGTAAGGTATCTCGCTTTATAAATGTTAATTTATGATCAACCTGAATTCTGAGTATATTTTTTGTTGTGTGTGTGCTTTGGTGAATTGAAATATTTATCTAGAAAATTATTTGGATCATTGACTATTAAAAATTTACATACATAAATAAATTTTGATAGATCGACAAACAAATCACTTCAAGAATTATGTACAAATGTGCGTTATTTCAGGCGGATGTACGTAAATTTGTGATAATCGATTACATGATCGTGCTTATATTAAAGTGTTCAATATTATTGAGATTTTCGCACTGACGGTTTGAACGAAATACGGGTCCAAAATTTCATAGTAAATTCAAAAAATTCAAAATCGTTCGAGCCGTTTTTGTAAAATTTTTTTACAAATTTAGAACTCATCACAATCGATTTCTAGCACTCGAAACCCCTTCTTATAGAAAGCGCTCGACCCGAAAAAAATCTGTATCAACGCAATTCTACTTAAGTCGTTTAAGTTGAAAAAATTGTAAAAATGGGGACGCAGACCTCACCAAAGGAGCTCCTAAACGAATTTTCCCGAAAATAACGTTCATCAAAATCGACTTCTTGCATTTGAGTCCATGGCGTTTTCCTCACAAATTTTTATCAAATTATTGTGTGGGTCAAAAAAAAATTATTAATTAAAAAAAAAACCCACCAGACGACAACGTCCAGGGAACCATGTTCAAAACTTTATTTATTTAGCAAATGCTACAAATCTCTGCAGCAAAGCTCTTAACAACCAACATTTTCAAATAGATTAATCGCATCCATGCAATGTCACCGTAATGCAAAAAACACAACATGGTGCAATAGTCCGCCATATGACGGAACATAATGCCAGATATCTAATAAAGAAAACCGCAAGGCTCAATACGAATCAACATGATACAACAAATGGTACAAAATCGTGCAACATTCGGTAATATGAAGAAACATAGTTAAACATTAAACAATATCCCTCAACAATAATACAAAATTAAACAACATGGTGCAACATCACAACATCGAGAGTTTCCTCTCAACATCGTTTCCTTGCATTCGAAAATTTTAATCAAATTTAGTGGAACTTCACACAACATCCCTCAAATAGATGAAACATGTTGCAACTTCATGCAACATCACGCAATTTGTTGAAAATGCCGGCCCACCCAGAGGATTCCTAAATGAATTATCCAGCAATCAGAACTCCTTGATTTGTTTCCCTGAATTCGAAAACCCCGCCAAATTAGTTAGTTTATTTTTATTAAAATCATTCAAGCCAAATGAAATGTGAAATATGAAAGCCCAAGAACCACCTTGAATAAGAACTCATCGGCATCGAATACTAAAGCACCCGAAAATCGCAACTTATCAATTTTTATCAAAATCGTTAGAGCCATTTTTTTTTCAAATAAATGGGACTTCTCTACCGAAGTAGCCCTAACTGGAATTTCCCAAAACTAGGACTTATCGCAAATAATTGCTGACATCAGAAACCCCTTATTACTGCAATTGATCGAGCTGAAAAAATAACAAAACATGAACCCGAGCTCCAACGACGGACCCGCTAAACGAAATTAGAATCCATCGAAATAGATTCCTGGGATTTGGAATATCCCCTCACCAAGTTTTTATCAAAATCGTCCAAGCCGAAAAAATTATATAATGGAGCCCGACCCCACCAGAGAACGCGCTAAATGGATTTTCTCGAATTCCGGACCCATAATTTTCGGTTTTTGGTAGTCGAAAACGCTTTTCCAGCAATTTTTTAAAAATGGTGCGCAAGCCGTAAAAAGTTAAAAGAAGACCCACCAGACGACCCTCTGAATTGATTTTCCTGAAATTAACACCCATCGCAATCGATTCCTGGTACTCGGAAAACCCATCTAAGCAATATTCATCAAAATCGTTTGCTGAGAAAAAATTGTCGAATACATTATTTTCTGGATGTGTTTGATCGGATACTAACCATAGCCTCTCTGATGTTATGTAGATACGTGGTTTTATGCGTGGTTTCCATCTATTCCCGTTTTCAGAAGTTAGAGAAAGCGCAAGCGCTGTTTTGTTTCCTTACACACATCGGGGAGTGATCCTGAAAAGATAAACAGCATTTTGTGTAAATATAATGGACCATGTAGGTTAACGAATAGACCGTGGTGTTTTATTTATTTCACCTCTAATAAACAGTGGGGAAAGGAGGGGGGGGGGGAATTGTTATTGCACATTCAATTTCACCATCAACCTCAAGCAACCATTTCTTACGTTAGTAGAAAATGATAAAAATGGAAGGAAAGGAGGACACCTCCTTTCTCAGCATGCCAATATGCTTAATCCATCAGCCATGGGAGCTGGCTAGGATTTAATGGAGTAATCAAGCATTAATCCGAATATAAATCAAGCGACGTAATCATTCTATGATTCGCAATTGCATTTATTGTTTTTTTTTTAAATATGGATTTGTAGCAGTTGTTCTGCTATTTTAAAAACACGTCCTTGCATCTTTGGACCGTGGTTTTATGGTCTACTATATATGAGTAAAGAGAACAAGGTTAGAGGCGCTTACGACTTTCTGACATTTATCGAGTTTCTTTTCAAGTTCGTAATTTTTGTCATCAAATTTAGCTAAATTTATTTCAGCAAGACGTTGGAGAGTTGTAATTTGTGGCCTGCAAACTGTCTTGATGTCAACCAAATTTGTGCTAGCCCAATCAACATGCAGCGGGCGCCAAAATAGTCGGATCAGAAATGTGTGAGCGCATGTCCAACCACTACAAAGATATTCTATGTATAGAAAAATCAATTAACTCGGTTAATGGTCAAATCAGCGACATGCCTGCTACATCCAGAGTAGCCACATTGATTTCTGAGCCTGGGAATGGAAACGTCACAATTGTTTAATAGTGAACACTGACAATTGGAAATTGATAATTGGCTATTTAGGTTAAGTTTGGTAAGGTTTCAGTGGTTGCTATCGCACTTGGCCCGTTGTGATACCACAGGATCCAACATCCTTAAACTCCCTTTAAAACTCGCACATTACAGCTTTCAATATCAGAGAGAGGCTGTCTATATTGTATATGCTCAAGTGATCATATCTTCTGCCAGCTAGCATGAGCATAGCAAAATGAAAAAGAGTCTCTTCCTCCTCGTCCTTGCAGCTTCTGCAGAAGTCCTTTGCAACCAGACCCAGCATTCTTGCTTGATCTCCGAAGAGGCAGTGTCCAGTAAGTACCCTAACAATTCTGCCTAAATCACGGTCCGTTAGTGTGATTAAGATGTTGGAACGCATCAAGTTCAGCTCAGGCCATACTTGCTTCGCTACCCTACCAGTCGGACTAGCGAGCGACCTAGCATTTGGCAAGGCAACTGCTTTCATATGGCTTGCTACTTTCAGCACATAGGCCTTCCTACACATTCTTTAACTGGTTCCAGTTGAAGAGTCGTACCGTATCTTCCTAAATCGTCTGCTCTGCAATTTCCCTCAACATCAGAATGGCTCGGAACCCAGATCAACTGGATGTTTACATGTTCATTTATCTCGTTAAGAGATGTGTGACAGTCCAACGCCACCCTTGACGCCAGGAAAACTGAATCCAGTAAAAGAATGACCGCCCTACTGTCCACAAAAAAAGTGATATCAATCAATGGTTTTACACTTGGTTCAACCAGTTCATGACCTCTTCAATCGCTATAACTTCAGCGTGGCGTACGCCGCAGTAATCAGGTAGACGAAAAGATAGACTAGCATTTAATTATCCACAGAACACATCAGCTGCTACTCTACCATGCAGCTTGGAGCAGTTGGTGAAGAATTTAACTGTCTCGGTATCCACGATCAGACCACTCTTCCAATCTGCCCTAGAGGGGAGAATCACCCTAAAACGCTTGCAAAATCACAAAGGGGGTATCCCAGGGGCCGTTCAAATTTACCAGGTCATGCCTCACAGAATTGACTATTTCCACCCCGAAAACGCTGATAGCCAGGCGGCCGCATTGACCGCCGTTTGCTTACCGATAATATACAACGGGAGAAGGTACAGCATGACCTCTAAGGCCCTAGTGGGTGTCGTTTTCAGCGCCCCACTAACGAGCAAACAGGGTGCCCTCTGCACCTTCGCCATCATATTCCTGTATGATAATTTCTCCAGAACTGTTCACCATACACTCACACACGTGTAAAGCCAGTACACAAGCTCCGGTTTCATACCCCATTTCCTTCCTGGTCCAAAGAGGTGTTCCCCGAATAACCCATCTTCTGACTCAGACTTGATGCATCCCCGCTATAACCCTTCTGCTTCCTAGCAAGTGATTAATTATCCTGGTGTATTCAATCTCAAGTGGCAACAGTTCTTCCTTAATTGCTCCCACCTTCACGTTGTTAAAAGCGCCCACGCAAATTCAGCGACTTCTCAACTTCCTGAACATGCCGGAACAAGGCATGACATGCCGTGTCTACGGACTTACCTTTATGGTACGGATGTTGAGACTGTGCCCAGTTTCTGGGTACAATTATTGAACTGATATGGACATTCAGCAGCCTTTCCAATATTTTCAGATGAAAGGATGACAGAGATTTGGTCTTAATTCCTTAGAGTTCTGTGCGAGCTTCTACTCGCATTCGGGATGAAAATCACATAGCCTCCCTCAATTTCTTCGGGATGTACCCCAGTTTCAGACACCCTTTGAAAATAACCTCCAGTGAACGGAGCAAGACCTCCGAGTTCTTCTGAATTTCTGCTGATACAACCCCATCCGGACCAGCTGACTTAAAGGGCTTAAACCCTAGAATATACTCTAAACACAATGGTTGGGCTATGCAGTCATCCAGAGGCCCTGCAATCGACGCATCCTCGCTACCCGAGGAGTGAGTTTTCATCAAAAGATCAAGAGTCTCTTCAGTAGAAACCGTCCATTTGCTATCCGGTTTAATCAGATAGCCTGGAATAGCTGAACTGTTAGAGAAAATCCTTCTTAAGCGTGAGGTTTACAAGACTCCTTCCATTTTATCACAGAAGAGCCTCCATGAACTACTTTGCGTCTTCCTTGTTTCCCTTTTATATTCTGAGGCATATCTTATAGAAGTCCCAGTCTTGACATTCTCTCGATCTTTTCGCCCAATTGAAAGCAGACCTACAGACTTTTCGACACTCCACAAGTGCCAAGGTCAACCAAACAAGTCAGACTTCCATCATACAGGTATTGCAAGCACTAGTAAGAATATCTACCATTGAATCTTGATCACTAAACATGTCGGAGAGTTCTGCAACTCTAGATTGAATGCTTCCTTCAATACTTCCCTATATACGCGCCATACTGTCCTCCTGTGGCACTATTCTGGTTTTTTCTGGGAATAGGGAATTGGGAAAAATATTTTCATAGCATTTTTGTCTAAATTATATTTTTCTGGCCTACTGTTGGAATTAGTTGGGTGTAAAGATTTTTGAAACAAAGATATATTGGAAATTATTTTTCCCTATACAAATTTTGTGGAACAAAAGTTTCCCAATCAACTTTGTTTCGAAAATATTTACACCAAACTAATTCCAACAGTAGGCCAGAAAAATAAAATTTAGACAAAAATGCTATGAAAATATTTTTCCCAATTCCCTATTCCCAGGGAAAACCAGAATAGTGCCACTGGGACTTCTGAAGACAAGACGTACTGATTTATAATTGAGAGATTGACAACAGAGACCAGAATAACATTTAGAACCTCCTGTCTATTTCTAATAATAAAGGTGGGTTCCTGACCTAGGTTGGTTTTTAAAAGATATTCGGTGACTCACCCCTAACATTGAAATCTAAACTACCCCAGATGGTTGCGTCGCACCCTAGGATAACTCTGACCTTCCTCCTTTTGTATCACAAACAAGTGTTCCCAGTATATCTGGCGGTACTGGCTTCTCCCGGTTCATATATCCGCAGTTATGTCCCCATTTCAATACTGCGGAAGTAGAAACACTTACATATTATTTCCATTGTCCATGGTTCTTGGATCAGAGCTACCTCCTTCCCTGACTTAGCAAGTCTGAGAAATAGCGCCGCCGAAGCAGCGTTGGTGTTATATTAATGTAT
This sequence comes from Nephrotoma appendiculata, assembly GCA_947310385.1. Lineage (NCBI taxonomy): Eukaryota > Metazoa > Arthropoda > Insecta > Diptera > Tipulidae > Nephrotoma > Nephrotoma appendiculata. Next base: position 56,159,353 of record OX371223.1, read on the forward strand.
CCGTTAACAGTATTCATTTGCCTTATTACGACATCCGTGCTGCGTCGGTTAATTGGGCCCAAAGGAGTGGACGCCCTCCTCCGTTTCATTCTCTCTCTACAGTCCCTAAACTGAAGGTCTACTTCTCCCCACTCATAGTCCGATGTATCCCTCTTCCCCATGCCTAGGGAGAGTCAATCCATCACTTCCTTAGTTTACCCCTCATTTGTGTTCGCCACAAGTTGCAATTTTAATATCGCCTCTGGAGAGGTAACACTCGTCGGGCTACCCTCAACAGGTTGGACCTCTTCCTCCCCTCCTCGGGTTTCGCGGTACTTGATTCTTCCCTGGCCTCGTCCTTCTTGAATACCTTTAGTGTTATTGAACCGAAGCCAAAATTTATTACACCTTTGGTTTTTGACATGGGTGCCAGAGATTCTCTATTGATTATCATAATAGATAATCAGATACTGCCCTTGGGTTCCTTCTGCTTTACAATCCTCCAGTTCCTCGTCGGAAGATCGAGATTACAAACCTGGATAATCTTCAGGGATTCTTTCAGGTTAGTCGGCTCCAAGAGAATCCTGACCATTGATCTAGATCTTATGGTATTTCCTCCTTCAGAACTGATAGTCTGCTGAGCTTGTCTCCTGGCCATACCTCGCCTAGCTCCGCAGTCACTTTCCTGTCTAAGAAATCCGATCTCTGATCCGTCACTGATACCAACCCGCGTCCCTGCAAACTGGTGAGAGACCCAGAGATTATCCAAGGACTTTGAGAGAAACTAGGTTAAGTTCATTGAACACCAACCTCCATTTTTCTCCTGTGATTCCCCTCATGGCTCTCATCCACGACGGCTAGCATTAAATCCCCCCCCCCCCTCCTCTTCATAATTTCTCTGAAAAACTTATGCCCATTTGGTGACAGTCCCGCATGAAGCTTGGCCCGTTTCCTCTCGGCATCCAGACCTCCATGCTCCTCTTCGTTAGATCTCTGCCTTTTAGACCTAAGATCCTTCATCCTTTTATCCACTGCTTCTCCGGGACTGTAGCCAGTCTGTCCAAGACCCGGAAGGCCGACCGCCTCGTTCTGTATCTCTGAGCCGACGGAGCAATTACTTTATCTTTCTTACCGCCAGTCCCTGGCTTGCAAGACCTGTAGATTTAAATTTAAAATAAGTCCCAGTTACCGGTTTTACTTCAGTATAGCAATTAAAGCTAATTTTTTCCAGTAATGTTGACTTAAATTAATAATGAATAACCCAAGCAACGGTTGCTTGACGTTGTGTAGTTGTTATCGCATTATCTCTCTCTGCCAGTAAAAGTCTATTAAGCATTCATCCAAAACGCAGTATGCCTCCCCAGTGTTCAGGGGCATTTTGCTCACACACAATTTCCGACAAGTGGCGTCATTGTGACCATTTATTTATGCAACTTTTGGTCGACGTAGTTTCGATGAAATGCGTCACTCGAACTCCTAACACTTATACAAACACGATCGACCCCCCAGAATGACAGTTTCCATCAATTTTATGAAAAAATTCACAGAAACACAATTTTCATAAAACAATTTTCAAACACAGAAACACAATTTTCATTTCTTAGAAAAATTAACAAAGTAAAATTTACAGAAAAAAAACAGAAAACTAATAAAATTTTAAGGCATTATTACTAACGATGTATGCACGAAACACATTACTTTGGAAATAGTCCATTGTATATAAGAATACTAATTAAATATATACTGTTAAAGTTTGCGAAAAGCCAGCCGAAAGATGGTAATGCAGATAGTGTATTTGCTATCCCAGCCGAAAAGATGGTAATACAGATAGTACATTTGCCGTCCCAGTTGTAAGATGGTAATGTAGATATTAATTTTATTAGCCCAACCGTAAATATTTTAGAATGTCGATAATGTAGATTGTATCGATAAAGAAGATTAACTTAAAAATACATACCGAAAAATGCCAGTAATACAGATTTAAAAGTTACAAATGAATCATCTATTTTCTAAAAGAAAATGTCAATAGCAGGCATCTATAGAATAGCCATGAAATGCAATCACGTTTAGCTGATGAATGGTTTGTATATCAAGATTTTCACAGATGAACTATTTGAGTGTACCAATTGGATGAACCATGATGCTAAGTAGAATTTGAATATGTGTTTGTAGTAGATTTTATTCGGTTATATTGGTAAACTGTTCCATTTTCCGTTGTTTCGACGATAAATTTGTCCCATTCGAGGTTTTGCCCATGAACACTAATCTGACTAGGCTAGTTCAATATACCATGACCATTGGTAGATTTTTATTAAAGATTAAGGGTGGGTCTGAGGGGGTTATAGGGATTAAATTTTGGTATTCCCCAGTTTTCCTTGATAAAATCGTTCGTCATTCGAGATTTTGGCATATAGACACCAATCTGACTATGCCGATTCAATAGCCCATGACCATAGGCATAATTTGATTATAGGTTAGGGGTGATTTTGGTGGGGTTATAAGGACGAAATGGCTTATCTACTTCATACAGCCTAAAGTAGTCGATAAAGAAGATTGAAAATTATCAAGCATAGTCAAGGATCGTCCGTCATTCGAGATTTTGGCATATACACACCAATCTCACTATGCCGATTCGATTGCCCATTGCCATTGGTAGATTCTGAGTATAGGGTTGGGGTGGGTCTGATGGGGTTATAGGGGTGAAATTTTGATTTTCCCCATTTCCCAACGATAAAATCGTTGGTTATTCGAGATTATGGCATATAGACACCAATCTGACTATAACTGCATCAGACTACAAATAACCCTTATTAAGAATCTAACTATAGTAATGGACTATCCAATCGGCATAGTCAGATTGGTGTCCATGTGGCGAAATCTCGGCTGAAAGTTTCCAGCCGAAAGATAATGCAGATAGTGTCTTGAATACAGCAAAAATCAGTCATGAACTCAAATTTAGGATCAGGTTATATCATTAGGGTGAAGGGGAAATTATTTCAGTTTATAGGAATTTAGAAATCGATAGGAGCCAGAGTGTAAAAAGAGTTTAACTTTCGGCTGAAATAGTCAAGAAACTATCTGCATTATCTTTCGGCTGGCAACTTTCGGCTAACTTTAACAAGGTCAATTTAATGTATAATCCCAATATGCAATGCCGAAGGAATTCCATTTACAATCGCGTGCAAAAACCACACTCTTTCTATGGAAATAACCATGTTATGTACACGTAAAACCGTACTACTCGCCAAAGAAAAGTGTCACAAAAATTCCAGTATTGGTGTGAACCCCGACTAAAAAGAGAAAAAATTAAATTGGAAAGAAGGTGGAATTTCGTCGGAAACTCGGGATTTTTCCATACACTTTTCTATACTGATTCCCAATACGTTTCTGCGGGAAAAAGAGCAGATTTTGTTAGTATTTTTCACATAAAATTTGATTTCGAAATAAAAGATTTTATTGTCATTTGTTTTTGTGAAGGAATTTTTATTTAATTAAACATACATAGAAAATTTATTTATATATGTAAATTTCATAAATTATGTTTTGTATTGCATACGCCACGTGCTACCCAATTATTAATCTTCAGCATATTGACATCTTGAAAAAAAATGTTCCTTGAAAATTTACAACGTGAACGTATTTCGCGACGACGCCATTGTGACACAGATCTTTAGTACCTTTTTAGTCTTAATTTGTACATTGCGATCACTAAATTAGTTAATAATTATTATTATATACTTAAATTTAAAATTATTTACTTTAACAAATCGAAAAACATTATAATGAAATACAACATTTTAAAGAAAAAATCTAATTATGTAGTGCAACCGTGCACGTCGGCTTGTCAGAAGAAACTGAAAATAAAAGATACAATCGAAACTTATAAAAAATAAATATTACCGCGAAACAGAAAGAGAAAGACAATTATTTTTCTCCAAAATCGATATTTTCTTTGATATTTTGTAGTACGGAATTTAGAATGGAATTAAAACAGGTTTTTCCACACAGTGAAACAACTGCATACTGGGAATTTGTTTAACTTTCGGCTGAACTAGTTTAATTAGTCAAGACACTATCTGCATTATCGATTTTTCATTTTCGGTTGGCAACTTTCGGCTAACTTTAACAAGGTCTGTAAAGTGCCTTAAAATAAAACAAATTTGTCCTGCAATCGATAGGTCGACGAATCAAATTAATTTTCCTTTTTTTCTGCTACTTATATTCGACGATGATTTTTTTTCTAACTTTTTTGTCCGAATTGTTTTTCTATAAATTATTTTTTCGATTAATTGGTTTTTCGTTGATTTCACATTACTCATTTTCTTTGATGAGTTTTAATTTTATTAATTGCGTAGATGAACAATTGGGCTGCCGTCCAATAGTATGATCATAGGTGATAAGCGTTTATTAGTACGCTGTTGACACCTGTCACACGTAAACAGGCTTGCCACTTACAGAAGATAAATTCTCTAAACGATGAAAGGAGCTCATTTTATGTCCGTAAAATTTTAAAGGGTCGGGTTTTTGCCGAACTGCCACTTCAAATGACGTAATGATACACTACGAAAATTTAAAGGAAACAAGCAAGCGCACTTTACGTTGGCCTACTTAAATGTATTAAATGCATCGATACAAAAAAAAAATGTTTCTCGCTCTTATTTATTGCGCAATAAGATTTTATCATTTACTTTATAAACTACATTAAGTTGTAAAAATGTAATTTCACATTCACAATAGATTTTTATGTACTCGTATATGTTAATTAAAGTGAAAATAATTTGTGTATAATGAAATTATTATACGATTTTGCTTTTGGCTTTATACGTACTTATATCGAAACGACCACATTAAAGACGCGCGACGCGCACCCAATTTAAAGAAATCGAAGTCGTGTTTTAAGGTATAAGAGATGAAAGTAAACTTAAGATTGGGCTGTGTCTACCTGTTAATTAGTTATCAATATAACGGATAATTTGATGGTGGCATGCTTTTCATTTCACTTAATTGTGATTTAAATCTAGGGCGATTCATGTTATCGATCGAATGTTCCTTTATGCTCAACAAGTCATTTACTTGTACTTGATAAACATCAGTACGATAAACAATCACCCTGTAAGCACATAAACTATTGTATAGAGTAGTAAATAACTAAAGCGTAATTAAATTATATCGGGTTTTTCTGGTTTGTGTAGCATTAATTTAGCGCCGACATCGCATGGTGGGCGGGTAAATGTAAAACAATTTTTAAACGAATCATTTTCTAACGCGTGACCTTGATAGAAGAGTTCATTAATCGCGACATCAATCTTTTAAGTAAGTGACGAAAGTCACACATCGTTAATTATATAATTTATATTTGAACGTAATTAGATTTATAATTTGGTTTAGTCCAGCATAAAAAATGCCATTGTTCCGCTTTAAATATAATCATTTCCCGCGGCTAAATAGCCCATATGCACACAACGGTAGAAATATTAATCCACGATTATTAATTAATTAATAAAAAAAAAAAATATTGTTTGTGTGTAATTTTTTGCTCTTTGTGAATTCCAACTCCAAAAAAAAAAACTATAAACCAAACAAACAAAAAAATATTGGCTTCATTGAGTAAAAATGTGTGAGATATAAATTAAATAGAAAAAATGCAAAATAAACAGATTATAATCGGTACAAGTACGAATGAGATAGCTAACACGAAAAAATAATACAATAAATAATAAGCAATCGAGATTTTAACTCTCTCTGTACAAAACAAATTATAAACGTTATGTGAGAAAAAGAGAATAGTGTGGAAGTGAAATGAATAAAAATGTGTGCGTTTGTTAATGTTATTTGAAAACGAGAGTAATTTTTTTTTTTTTTATTTGTATTTTAATTTCGTTTAATTTAATTAAATACAAAAAATTGAAAACAAAGATTAAAAGAACAGCAAAAAATTATAAGAGCGCGTTTTATATAAAAATTAGTAGTCACCTGTTTTTTTGTTTTGTTTTATGCTATTTACACTCTCACTTCAATACATATTCCAATGAGAAGCGAACAGAAAAAAAAATCTTTTTTCTGGCTAGTGTCGCATCTTGTAAAATTTATCGGAACTAAATAATAAATTTGTTTTGTGTTTGGTTGGTGTATTGGATAAATTCTAATTTCGCATATAGTGGATGGGTAAAGTGTAATTTTTTTATTTAGCATGTAAATCGGTATATAATTTTTGTGTGGTATGTTTAAAATTTTGATTATTGTATTTATTGGATCCAATGGCGACTACAGTTTTAATTTAACTTATATGTAGATATCATGCTTGTTTTTCGTTTGTTCTACTTATCAGAACCAGCGCCTCTCATTCGCAAATTTTAGTCATAATCTTATAATCTTCATTTGAATTCACTGCGCGTATTTTTAAGATTGATGACAACTCGCAAATTATCATTTCGATTATGACGTTTTAATGAATTTATGTCTTCGTTAATTGCGTTTGTCAATCCTTCTTTATAACGGAATTCAACGTTTAAATGGCAGTGTCTTCTGATTCAACATTTATTATTTTAATATCCTAATCCTTGAATGATAAGTCATTTGATTCTTTTTTAGTATTTCCTTTGTGATCATTATTGTTGCCTTTGTTAGAATTTTTTTTTATCCATGCTTGAAAGTTTTGTATCAATTGTCATAATGAATCTTAAATGACGCATTATAATAACCTTTTGCGAATTTAGGCTGAAACATCCGGCACCCTTTTGATTGTGCCACGTTCCCAGCGAAACGGGCTTTCTAAATTGTTTATTATACGATTCCTTTTGTATAAGGCTGCCAGACGTCCTGTTTTCGGAGGGACTGTCCTGTTTTGTAAAAATATGTCCCTCCATAAAATAGCATGCCTCTCTGTCCTTTTTCGGATATTCTATAAAATATTTTCTATTATTTTATTTATAACGGATTTTAAAATGGTTTGAATTTTAAAAATTAATTTTTTTTCAAGTTTATTATACAACGCTTCATAACAACCATTATCATTTCAATTTGTCTCTTTTGTGCGCTGAATTTTAAACTATTCCAGCGTTTAGAGTTCAGTAATGAGTACTACTACATTTTTGTTTTCTTTTCACAATTTACAACTCATTTCGCCACTCCACACTTTGATACTTTCGTCGTGATTTTAACATTTCAAAATATCAGTTGATTCTTTGGGCGTTTCTTTGTTTATGTATGAGTGTAAAATTATATTTTTGATTTATTCGTATTGTAATAAAAGTTTATTATTTGCAGCGAAAACTGCTTCTTTGTTTGAAAAAATAATATTTTTCCTCTCGAAACAGAAATTAACCTAAATTTATCCCAAATAAACAAGGTGTTCTTGAAATATTTATCTTTGTAGTAGTGCGAGAATCAGTTGAATCAAACAAAAATGTTGTTGAAAAAAGAATCAAAAATTTCCCCACCACAAAATTAGTTTGTAGGTGAAGGGGAAGGAAACGAAAAAAGAATCAAGACGAAATAATCAAAGTATGGAACGGCGGATTAATAGTGTTGAATTTTATGTGTTTTAGTTAGTGTTCAATTTAAAATAATATAAGAAAAATCTTGTTGATTGAGATGAATTCCAACTTTTCCAAGAAAATAAAAACTAACTTTACTGAACAGCATAAAAATGAATTTCCCATATAACAGGACGTTTAAATGAGGTTAATACTCTGACTAGTCAACAAGATGAACTACGGGTCCGATGTAAAATTTGCAATATTGTATTTTCAATTGCTGCCGGAGGAAGAACAACTATTTTAAAGCGCAATGATTTGGTAAATCACAAAAAGAATTAAACAAAAGGTAACAAGCTTCTTTCCAAGTAAACATTTTACAGAATTATACAAAAAGTTAGCAATACAGGAACTAGTTTTCGTCTACCACATGGTAAGCATCATAACCATAGCTTCAGTAGTATATATAAACCTGAAATAAAAATGTTCGACATGGTTGACGTATCGTCTACATTCTCTACATTGTCGACGCCACTTTTCTAATTAGCTACGTACATTATTAATTAACTACGCGGTGTAGACAATATAGCACACACTGCTTGCATTATTACAATATTGTGATAATGTAAATATTTTTTGGGACGCGTGGGCTTAGATAGAACGGTATATGTCCAATACTGCGAACCTAGAAAATTTAAATTACGCTCTAGAAGCTCAAATCGCAAGGCGTTGTAATAGAATAATACTTTATTGAGGATGGGCGCATACAGCGTGGTTTATCTATTTATTTTTACAACTTGCATCATACAATGAGCATACCATGAGTGGAATAATAATTAGCTGCCATTTGGGCCGCAGTTGTAATGTGGGTTTATATCAAACAACGTGTTTAGGCTTTAATAATGTATTTCATTTTCTTATTCTCGCTACTCACTACAATCCGATACAATATTGATTGTGCGTACATATTGATACATATTGACACATACATATTGATACATAAATATTGATTGTGCGTTATACTTAATTGACATAAGTTGACACAACAACATAACACAACTCGTTATGTTGTTACATCTCCCCGTTTTTGTTTTAACACAGATCATACATATATACTTCTCTCTTTCTCCCCGTTTCTTTTTTTTTTTTTTTTTATACGTGTGCATGTATGATTCTATTTTAAAATATAAACGTTTACAAAAACTTATACATAAATAATGACAAAAAAAATATATTTTACTTTATTATTGCAATTCAATTTTAAGTAGATACTGTATATTTCTACAAGTTAAGTTTATTAACTGGTTTAATTGGTCTTCAAAAACTAGAAGTTTTAACATTATTATTTGTTCCCTCATTTGAGTGAGAGATGTGCTCAGTCACATGATGTGGTTGATCTGAGTGGATTGATTCGTTTTGTGTTGATGGCGGTAAGAGTGTAACAAACGAATTTCTCTTTTGGGGAATGAATGCTCTCGTTTTGCTTAAATGGTAAGTATTTCGTCTAAATATTTGGTCACGTTCTGTTTTTACATAAACTTTTGGGAGCTTCTGCGTTTCTAACTACTGTTCCTGATATCCACTGTCTCGGTCCAGTCTGTAATCTAACTTGGTCATTAATGTTTAGTTGAGGTGCTATTCATGCTCCTCTATCAGCATATTGTCTTTGTTTGTTGCGTTGTGTTTGTTGACACACAGCACATTTATCAACTAGTTTTTGGACATCTGCTGCTAGATTTTTCCAATAGAAGCTTTTTCTAACCAATCTCGTAGTGCTTTGTATTCCAATGTGACCAATGTGAGCGATGTTGAGTATCTTCGAGATTGGTTTTTTAGGGATCACTATTTTCTCTCCTTTAGTGATTATATCATTATACAATGACAATTCTTCTTTGAACGTAGAGAAATGTTTGAGATTCAAAGGTATCCGTTTTTCGTCTGGCCATCCATTCAATATATAATTTTTTAGAATTTGGAGGTCAACGTCGTTTTTCGTATCCTCGATTAATTCCGCTAATGCATGTTCTGAGAAAGGTACTGTTACGTCCGCGGGTCGTTCCATGTTCCACTTAAGGTGTGAATTGGCTGCCATTAGGTTAAAATGCTAAAGGTTTCGATATTCGAATTAGCTAAGGCAACACCTACAAAAAAAAAAAAAATTGAAAGAGGGACCAAATAATTTTTTTTGGTACGCGCAAATTTTGGCGGTAACTAAAAATTTGGAGGACGAAGAAAAAGTTAGGGCGAGGCAGTCAAATTTTGGGTCTCGAACGAGAACATCATTTTTTATTATACCTAAAAATAAATATAAAAATAAAACAATAAATTTATTATATATATAAAACTTTATCGTTATAAAATTATTGAAGTACCGGTACCGCTAGTAAAAGTACGCGTTCGCGAAAGTGATGAGTTTTTTTTGTGATCGTGGTGATTGAATCGTTTGCTGTTTTCTTTTTGTGCGAGATATAGAAATATCTATCAGACATATAAGTATATCTAGTAATTTTTTTTGTAACAAGTGATCGCAAAAACAAAGAAAAAAAAACGATGAGTGAAAGAATGGGTGTTGGTCGTTTACGACATTTATTACCCTAATAGAAAAAAAAACTTAGCATATAAAATTTGTGCAATTTATCGCCTAACGGTAACTTTTCAACCCACGCTAAAATAATTAGCGAAAGCGTGGGAGTAGTACTTGTATAATTATAAGTTTTTATATAAGATTTACCTTAAGTACAATAGTTAAATGTGCGTAACCAATTAGAAAAAAAAAATTTATTAAAGAAAAAGGAAAAAAAAAAAAGGCATCAGTGTGTAGTATAAGTTTGTGCCTTAAAAAAAATAACAATTATAACTGTGATTTTTTTTTCCCTTTATATTTAAAATAAGTGGTCTGGTGGTTCAATAAATCTCCTGTCTTAAAAGTTCCTCAATCATAATAATAATTATAACATTATAATACCAATAATAATTCTAATAATAATAAAACCATAAAAGAACTAAAAAAAAAATAAAGGAACTTGACTGTCATAGAGATATTATAATAGTCGTACAGATAATATCATACATACAATATATATACTAATAATCGAGCTCTAATCATATACGAATTCTGGCCGATGAATGTAATGAGTGTAAAGAACGTTTATGCAGTTTTCTTAATGATAAACTATATTTTATATTAATTGAAATCCATTTAATTTGGTGATAATCATAATAATTATAATAATTAATAATACCAAAAATTCTCTAATAAAACAATAAAGTAATAAAAAAATCGAAAAATAAAAAGTTAAATTTAAAAATCCTAAGTACATAATATAAACCTCGAACGTTATATACATGGTATACCATCAACGGGGGGCATCAATCAACATCCAGCTGTTTACGACAAAGTATTTAAGTACCATTTATTTATTTATTTTATATACCTTTTATATACATTTATCTTATTATATTATATTATATTATATACTAATTTATAAATCTTATCATATGTCTCCAGCTACCAAATTTTTATTAGTTTAGTATTTTTTTTTGTTGTTTCTCTAAAAGTTCGAGATATATGATGAAGAGTTATAAATCCCTTTAATGTTAAGTCAAATTACTGGTAGGGTTAGCTAGCACATTAGGTTATAGTGTTACTTGTACACAATTTATTTCTGCGCTTTATTTTGTTTTGGCAATACAAGCTAAATTTCGTTTAGAAGTAACCATAAATTGCACTTGTTTTATTCTATGGGTATTGTGGGTTGGTTTTTTTTCGGTTCTTTCTTTATTTTCTTTCGAATGATTACATAAAATGAATTAAAGTGTGATTGAGATGGGGATGTAGCTGAGGTGAGTATCCAGGTTAGGTAAGTCGTGTAGTTTATAGCTGGTTCCCCTCTTCCGTTGACGGTCAGCACAGATCTCGCTATGTTCTGGATTCCCCACCCCATCTGCTCCTGAGCCCTAGCCGGCGTAATCGACCGTTCCAGAACCTCTAGCGGGATAATTTCATCTGTTAATGAGTGGTGGACCTTGGTCACTATTATAGTGCTTTATACCCACCCGTGCTGTGTAAACAGCACAATCTCGTTACAGTGGCGCCCAAGTTATTTGGCAAATCCTTTTTCCAACTCCTATTTTCCTTCCTCCTCCTTGCTTTTCTTATTATCTTTTTGGTTAGTAGGTTGCTCTAATAAAGCATCCAAGGAGCTTCACTCCTCAACTACGACGATTATAACTGCCGCCTCTTTTATAATTAATTTCTTAATTTTTTTTTTTAGCAGCCGTAAAACATTGATTTTTTTTTATATTCTGTTTTTGCTTGTGCGGTTAATCGTCAATTTTCATTGGTCATTTGGGTCAAATTGGCAAATATCATATTCATGTGAGGGTAATCGCAAATAAGCGTTACTGATTGATTTCAATATGTTTTACATTTCTCGGAATATTTATTTGGTTAGACACCTCACATGTTTACGCTCAACCAATGAAAAGATTTTTTTTTTAGAATCCGCAGCTTCATCTTAGTATTTAATTGATACAGCTGTTAGTTTTTTTCTAGTAAGATACTTAATTAATTGATGAAATCACACCGCACTGATTCTGGCCATAAACGGCCTATCGATTTAGCGTTCGTACTGTGGGGTTTCATAAATTAATTCTAACTTAATTTATTTCGTTACACTCTCGCGTTATATTCCTCTAGTTTTTGAAGAGTAGATTTTAATGTTAGATAATCACGAATTATTTTCCTTTCCCTTACCCTTTCCTTATACCAGCTGAGGCTACACTGCCTAAAATCTATATACTACAACAACCAAATTGTGTACTCATCTTGGTTGCATCCTCTTCTCTGATTGTGAATTTTTTTTTTTGTGAAATTAAATAATTACTTTTGTACTTATATTCGATTTTGATTGTAATATACATACATATTTACATATACATATATTTCTTCATATATATTTTTATTTGGTATTTTTTTTTATTGATATTTTTTTTTTCTCGCAATTTATCGTTTAACAGATAATAAATTCTTGTTCTTAAACAATTATTCGGAAAACATTTTTTTTGGTATTTCGATAAAGATAGATTTTGTTTATTTTCCTTATTTTTTTTCTTCGTATTCGAGTTTTCGCTTCGAGTTCTTTTGTTCGGTGAAATTAAAAATTTCTTTAAGATGAATGTGTTTTTATTAAACCGACCCGAATTCGAAATCGAATGCGTCATACGCCAAATTGCAGTCGACGATGATTCCGCTGCACAAACATTACAAAATCATGTAATTGCTGAAGAAGCCGGAAAAAAGGAGGCGCCTACTAAAATGCATGAAAGCGCGGGAAAACGGCCAGACTTAGAACTTAATAAATGTCGTATGAAATTGCAGAGCCTAAAGGATGAATTTAGTTCAATTCGTGATCTGGAAACTGACCAACAGGTGCCGGTTGCGCGGTCAGTCGAGTCTAGACTTCTCCATGTGGCAAGCCGACTAAGACGAGTTATTAAGTCTTCCCCAACGTATTCCGGGGAAGCTAAAGATGCTCTCCAACCGTGCGAAACATTAATAGGTACTCTGCAAAATTTTCTAAATGATCTGGATAAGTTGGACGAATCCATTGATGCAGCCAATTCCATACATATCGCAGTGATTCATGATGTTGATGATGATCTCAGTATAACTTCTTTACCGGGAACCTCTACGGATGCACACCGTACAAATCAAGCACCCGAAATATCTTATATGACGGATCAAATTCGACAGTTGTCCGAACAGGTGTTGGCTTTAAGCAAAGAGTGTCACAAGTTAAAGCTAAAATCAACGGAACCATTGCAGGAGCTACCTATTAAAGCGCACGCCCAGCCTATTCAATACCCTAGGTTAGGTCCCGTAATTACACCAACTAATTTACCACTTGCACATGAGAGGCATCAAACACCATCAATTACTTTGCCACAAATGTCGGTTGCAGTAGCAGGGGCTTACCAGGATTGGCAGAGCCAGAGGCCTCCTCCAATGGGGCACACTGCCACCAATTATGAACATATGGTTAAGGCACCTTACATACCCCAGGCAAGTGTTCTTCATGCGACTCAAAATAATGGTGGTAAAATTGAACATAATTATACCCAGCCTCCGCAATTTAATACTAAAACCGCTCAATCCATGCCGCATCAACCATTAAACATGGATGGTGTAAACTCGGTTATCGCTAATAATATAATAACTCCATCACCCTACCCTACACCAGTGGCCAAATGGGGTATATCCTTTGACGGGTCGGCAAATGGATTAGCGGTCGAAAATTTTTTGTTTCGCGTAGAGCATCTAGCCAGGACTAATAATATTCCGTGGCAACAACTGCTTAACGATATGCCAGTTCTGTTAAAAGGTATCGCCAGCGAGCACTACTGGTTAATACTCGAACGGTATCCTAATTGTGATTGGGAACTCCTTCGAAGTTCCTTCTTGCATCGCTTCCAGGATAGGCGGACGGATGTGGATGTCATGCGATTGATTGATGCTCGAAAACAACAACCGAAAGAAACATTCGTTGAATTTTATTACAGCATCCTAAAACTAGCCCTTCCATTGAGAGTGCCACTTTCCGAGCTCCAAACGCTAGAAATCTTGAAGAAGAATATGCGAACAGGTTTACAAGTTCACCTCGCAGGCAGACAGTATTCCTCTATAGCGGAGCTAGTGAGTACATGCGTAGCCACGGAGGATACTTGGCGCATGGTTGGAGTGATACCGGAACAAACGATGCAACGACGTTTTCCTCCTACACCCCGGATGCATGAAATCATAGGAGCTGTGAACCAAAACGAAGAGCTGCGCTATTACTCAGTTAACCCTGTAATCCCGATTGCAACGTCTGATGCTTCTCAACCACTCGCTTTTCAACAACCACTAGAATCACATTACCCCCAGGTAGATGCATTCCATTCAAGTTTTGTTAACGTTCCAACGTCTTCTAATGTACCGCGGAATTCTTCCGTACTGGTTTGTTGGAATTGTCGGAAATCGGGCCATGTGTATACCGACTGCGAGCTGGTTCGGTCACATATTTTCTGTTACGGATGTGGGGCACCAGAAGTATTAAAACCACACTGTCTTCAGTGCAACAGGATGTTGACGTCGGTAAACTCCACAAGGGGGACGATGGGGTCAACTCGTCCACCTTCGAAAATTTTTCAAAGACCACCTCCACACACTTCGACGACAGCCGCTCAACTCCCACCGTCGGATCCCCAGTAGCTAATTCGACTAAGTCGCAAACCAGCATTCTAAACTATAGTAAACGCCAGAAATATCGATCTACCAAATACTTTAGAAATCGTCGTGAAATGTACCGAAATATTGGTAAGACAAAATTTTGCGATTCCATTAGGCTTCTCGATGATAATCGACCGTATGCGGTGGTCAATATTAATGACATCGATGTGCAAGGTTTACTCGATAGCGGGGCAAATATTTCGGCATTAGGCAAAGACTCTGTTAAATTCATTCAGGATCATCAACTTCCACTTCATCCTATTTCCGCAGTAGTTCAGATAGCTAACGGATCTCCTCTTCAGATACAGGGGTTCGTAAATGCCAGTATTCGGTATAATGATAAGACTCATGTCATGAAGCTTTTCATTGTTCCGAGTCTGGAGCAGAAATTGTATCTGGGATATGATTTCTTTAAGTTATTTGGATTACAAATATCCGTTATCTCTTCCTGCCATACTGACCTATCCTTTCCTTCTCAAAACCTCAATCCTACCGATGATAATCGACATCAGCTCTCCGTGGATCAGCGTGAACGGTTACAAAAAGTCATTGATTGCTTCCCTAGCTTTGAGCGATCTGGACTTGGTCGAACCAACCTGGTACAACACACGATCGACATCGGAAATGCTCCACCCATTAAACAGCGACATTATGCAGTCTCTCCTGCAATTCAACAACTGATGTATGACGAGCTCGATCGAATGATTGCAAATGATGTAATTGAAGAGAGTCACAGTGCATGGAGTTCACCAATGGCGATCGTCAAAAAGAAAAACGGGAATGTTCGACTGTGTTTAGATGCGCGCAAGCTAAATAATGTTACGAAGAAAGATGCGTTTCCGTTACCGCTGATCGACGGATTGTTGAGTCGCTTGGATCGTACTCGTTTTATTTCGAGCCTGGATCTAAAGGATGCCTTCTGGCAAATTCCCTTGGATCCAGGTTCGAAAGAAGTAACGGCGTTTACTGTCCCGGGACGCCCTTTATACCATTTTAAGGTAATGCCTTTTGGGCTTTGTAATGCGCCTCAGACCTTATGTCGATTGATGTCGCGAGTCATTCCTCATCACTTACAAGAAAAGGTATTCGTGTATCTTGATGATTTATTAATTACAACAGCTAGTTTTGACGAACATTTGTCGTTGCTGCAGGATGTCGCTGAAAGGTTGACAAAAGCTGGGCTAACGATAAATATCCAAAAAAGCAAATTTGTACTGAAAGAGATAGAATACCTAGGATATGTGATTGGTGAGGAGGGCTTGAGACCTAATCCTGATAAGGTCGAGGCCATTATGAAGTTCCCGACGCCGAAAAATGTACGGCAAATACGAAGGTTTCTTGGCGTTGCGGGGTGGTACCGTCGTTTCATTAACGGGTACTCCTCATTATCATCTCCTTTAACATCCCTCCTTAAGAAAAATCAAAAATTCCGGTGGTCCGATGAAGCAGAATCGGCCTTTACAAAACTAAAGCAGGCTCTAGTAACCGCTCCAGTATTGGTCACGCCGAACTTTAATGAACGGTTTTTCATCCAATGTGATGCCAGTTCGACGGGTATAGGAGCAGTACTGTTTCAACTAGATAAAGATGAACACGACAAACCGATAGCCTACATGTCAAGGAAGTTAAATTCGGCGCAGCGAAATTATTCGGTCACAGAGCAAGAATGTTTGGCGGCTATCGAGGCCATTAAGAAGTTTCGCTCATACGTAGAGGGCCTACCTTTTACGGTGATCACCGATCACGCCAGCTTAAAGTGGCTCATGTCTCTAAAGGATGCATCCGGAAGATTGGCCCGATGGAGCTTAAAGCTGCAAGGTTTCAATTTTGAAATTGAATATCGGAAAGGCTCACAAAATGCAGTCCCGGATGCACTTTCAAGACTTGAGATGGAATCTCTCGATATACATCACCTCCCAAATATCGATTCTCCATTGTATGTTGACCTGAATTCTCCAGCTTTCCTCGATCCCTCGTACGCCCAGTTAGCCCAGGCCATACAACGATCAAATAAGGCAATTAATCTATTTACCGTACAAAACCTTATTTACCTTAACGCTTATCCTAACAAAAATAGCCTATCGGATATTCCCTCTTATAAACTCCTGATCCCCGAATCCCTTCGTTCTACAATCCTTACCGCTGCACATTGTCCTCCCACAGCTGCCCATCTAGGAATTGTGAAAACAGCAGAGCTCATCCAGCGATATTACTACTGGCCCGCTGTCGTACCTGACGTTGTGCAATTTGTCAATTCCTGCGATGAGTGCAAATGCAATAAAGCAGCCAACACAACTTCTAAACCACCCCTCGGTTCCCTCCCCATGACTTTTCGGCCTTTTCAGCGAGTGTATCTCGACTTTCTAGGACCCTATCCACGCACCAAAGCTGGCAATACTGGGATATTGATTGCTGTCGATCACTTTTCAAAATTTGTGCTCACAAGACTAGTTCGACAAGCCACTGCAGTGGAGGTGTGTAGGTTCCTGGAAGATAACATCTTTTTAATGTTTGGGGTTCCGGAAGTCATCCTTACAGATAATGGTCGGCAATTTGAATCACTCCAACTCCGGCGTTTATGCGGAAAATATGGGGTCCAGCATATGTTTACGGCAAAATATTCCCCGCAGGGCAACGCGTCAGAACGCGTTAATCGTACATTGCTGGCTTCGTTGCGAGCGTATATAAAAGAAGACCATCGAATTTGGGACACCCACCTTCCTGCAATAACACACGCTCTCAGAAATTCCGTGCATGCATCCTCCAAATACTCTCCACACTTCCTTGTGTTTGGCCAGCATGCTATTTTACATGGTTCCGTTTACCCGATATTACGACAAGCCACTCAATTTGGTGGAAATCAGTTGCATAGCGTAGATAAACCTGACTACCTACACCAAGTGTACTCCGAGGTACAGAATAATTTAAAGCAATCCTCAGATAATGCCAAAAAGCGTTACAATCTACGAACGCGGCAACCTAAAATTCAGGTAGGGCAATGGGTGTATGTCCGGAATTTTAAACAAAGTAGTGCCATTGATAAATTTGCGGCAAAACTAGCCCCAAAATATATAAAGTGTATTGTTACCAAATTGATTGGTAACGTGTCATGTGAGGTGGCAAATGAAAACGGTGGTTCCATGGGAATATACCACTTCAAAGACATTAAAGTGTAATAGGTAACGTACACTGAAAATTCCAAATGAGGTGGTAATGTTATTAATTTCCTTGCCCGGCTGTGAGACCCATCAACAGGGTGTGAGTCGTCCCCACGATTGTTACGTCCGCGGGTCGTTCCATGTTCCACTTAAGGTGTGAATTGGCTGCCATTAGGTTAAAATGCTAAAGGTTTCGATATTCGAATTAGCTAAGGCAACACCTACAAAAAAAAAAAAAAAAAAAAAAAATTGAAAGAGGGACCAAATAATTTTTTTTGGTACGCGCAAATTTTGGCGGTAACTAAAAATTTGGAGGACGAAGAAAAAGTTAGGGCGAGGCAGTCAAATTTTGGGTCTCGAACGAGAACATCATTTTTTATTATACCTAAAAATAAATATAAAAATAAAACAATAAATTTATTATATATATAAAACTTTATCGTTATAAAATTATTGAAGTACCGGTACCGCTAGTAAAAGTACGCGTTCGCGAAAGTGATGAGTTTTTTTTGTGATCGTGGTGATTGAATCGTTTGCTGTTTTCTTTTTGTGCGAGATATAGAAATATCTATCAGACATATAAGTATATCTAGTAATTTTTTTTGTAACAAGTGATCGCAAAAACAAAGAAAAAAAAACGATGAGTGAAAGAATGGGTGTTGGTCGTTTACGACATTTATTACCCTAATAGAAAAAAAAACTTAGCATATAAAATTTGTGCAATTTATCGCCTAACGGTAACTTTTCAACCCACGCTAAAATAATTAGCGAAAGCGTGGGAGTAGTACTTGTATAATTATAAGTTTTTATATAAGATTTACCTTAAGTACAATAGTTAAATGTGCGTAACCAATTAGAAAAAAAAAATTTATTAAAGAAAAAGGAAAAAAAAAAAAGGCATCAGTGTGTAGTATAAGTTTGTGCCTTAAAAAAAATAACAATTATAACTGTGATTTTTTTTTCCCTTTATATTTAAAATAAGTGGTCTGGTGGTTCAATAAATCTCCTGTCTTAAAAGTTCCTCAATCATAATAATAATTATAACATTATAATACCAATAATAATTCTAATAATAATAAAACCATAAAAGAACTAAAAAAAAAATAAAGGAACTTGACTGTCATAGAGATATTATAATAGTCGTACAGATAATATCATACATACAATATATATACTAATAATCGAGCTCTAATCATATACGAATTCTGGCCGATGAATGTAATGAGTGTAAAGAACGTTTATGCAGTTTTCTTAATGATAAACTATATTTTATATTAATTGAAATCCATTTAATTTGGTGATAATCATAATAATTATAATAATTAATAATACCAAAAATTCTCTAATAAAACAATAAAGTAATAAAAAAATCGAAAAATAAAAAGTTAAATTTAAAAATCCTAAGTACATAATATAAACCTCGAACGTTATATACATGGTATACCATCAACGGGGGGCATCAATCAACATCCAGCTGTTTACGACAAAGTATTTAAGTACCATTTATTTATTTATTTTATATACCTTTTATATACATTTATCTTATTATATTATATTATATTATATACTAATTTATAAATCTTATCATATGTCTCCAGCTACCAAATTTTTATTAGTTTAGTATTTTTTTTTGTTGTTTCTCTAAAAGTTCGAGATATATGATGAAGAGTTATAAATCCCTTTAATGTTAAGTCAAATTACTGGTAGGGTTAGCTAGCACATTAGGTTATAGTGTTACTTGTACACAATTTATTTCTGCGCTTTATTTTGTTTTGGCAATACAAGCTAAATTTCGTTTAGAAGTAACCATAAATTGCACTTGTTTTATTCTATGGGTATTGTGGGTTGGTTTTTTTTCGGTTCTTTCTTTATTTTCTTTCGAATGATTACATAAAATGAATTAAAGTGTGATTGAGATGGGGATGTAGCTGAGGTGAGTATCCAGGTTAGGTAAGTCGTGTAGTTTATAGCTGGTTCCCCTCTTCCGTTGACGGTCAGCACAGATCTCGCTATGTTCTGGATTCCCCACCCCATCTGCTCCTGAGCCCTAGCCGGCGTAATCGACCGTTCCAGAACCTCTAGCGGGATAATTTCATCTGTTAATGAGTGGTGGACCTTGGTCACTATTATAGTGCTTTATACCCACCCGTGCTGTGTAAACAGCACAATCTCGTTACAGTACTACTAGATGTATTTGAAGTTCTTCTTCTTCAATTTCATCATTCCTGTTTTTGATATCACGACTTAGAGCATCAGCTATGGGTATTTCTGTGCCCTTTATGTAAATTATTTTCGGTGAGTACATCATAACATCAAACAGAATTCGTTGTAGTCTCGGTGGAGCTGAAGTTATTGGTTTCTTAAATATTGACTCCAATGGCTTGTGGTCGCTCTCTATTGTTAATTGTTTCCCATAAATATATTCATGGAATTTCTTGCATGCAAACCTTATAGCCGTGGCTTCTTTCTCAATTTGGGGATAATTGATCTCTGCAGGCGTCAACGATCTCGATGCATAAGCTATTGGGTGATCGTCCTGGAGAAGAACTGCTCCTAATGCTGTTTTACTTGCATCCGCTGATAGTTTGACTGCCTTTTTTGTGTCATAAAATTTTAACACCGGTGCGGTAGTTAGTGCTCTTTTTATTTTCTCGAACGTTTGTTCCTGTTCGAAGTCCCATATGAATGTACTATCTTTTTTGATCAACTTTCTTAATGGCTCCGTTAATTCTGAACAATTTGGGATGAACTTTGCAACGTAGGTGACCATTCCTAGCAATCTTTGTACTTGCTTTGATGAAGTTGGTGTTTCCATATTGTGAATTGTTGATACTTTCTCACTGTCTAATTCCAATCCCCTTTCAGTGATCATATGACCCAAGAATTTTAGAGTTGTTTTATTGTATTGGCATTTCTCTTTGTTCAGTTTTAATCCTGCACTGCTTATTAACTCTATTACTCGTTTGGTAGTTTTTTCACATTCGTCTCGTGTTTCTGCATGCACTAGGATATTATCCATTGAACATTCCACATTTGGTATGCTGTCCAAAAGATTGTTCATTATCTGCTGGAATATTTCTGGTGCTGATGCCAATCCAAAAGGCATTCTTAAACAGGTATATCTTCCCCAAGGGGTTGCAAAAGCAAGATATTTTTGTGTTCTCTCCGAAACTCTAATTTGCCAAAAGCCCTTCTTACAGTCTAAGAGTGTGAAGAACTTTGATTTGTTTATCCTAGCCGATATTGCTTCCAATGTTTGAAGAGGATAATGTCTTCTTAATATGTTTTTGTTCACATTCGATGGGTCTAAACAAATTCTTATTTTGTCTCGTTGTTTAACTACTACCATCGGTGAGACTGCTGGAGTAGGCTCAGTTATTTTTTTAATCACCTGCATTTTTTCCATTTTAATTCGCTCGTCTTTAATTTGTTCTCGAATCGAGTGCGCTATTCGTCTTGGTGGATATATTTCGAAAGTAGGGTTGTCTATTAAGTCTATGTCGTATTCATAGTTTTTAAGGTTACCTATTCCCTCGTAAATTGTCTCATCTATGTCAAGCGAATAAATTTTGTCCTGGTTCGTTCTCCGTATTAAATTAAGTTCCTGGCAAGTTGCTTTTCCTAGTAGTGGTGTAACATTATCTTCGATTATTTTAAAAACTACATTAACTAACTTGTTCTGTATTTCGCATGTTATGTTTGATTCGCCTAGTACCCTTATTTTGTGGCCGCTATACGTTACTAGATTTTTTGTCATCGTCTTGTCAAACTTCAGATTTAACTGTACTATAATATTTTTGGGCAACACGTTGCATTCCGCCCCCGTATCTAATTTACAATTGACAAGTGACTTATTAATTTTTACTTTTTCGTACCAGCCGTCTTTATTATTTTCGATATTTAGCGAATCAATATATAACTCTTCGCCCTCATTTTCAGACTCATTTATTTCGTCAACTTTGTAGTTTGACCTTTTGACATCGCGATTGTTTTTTAATCTGCATGCTTCCGAAAAATGATTTTTCCTTTTACAGATTGAACACACCGCACCATATGCCGGACAATATTTTTATTTGATTTTTACTATAATTGCTATCATTATTACTATTATTTTGATTTTTATTGTTTTTAGTATTTTTAATATTAACTACGTTAACTTCTTTTTCTACTTTCACTGCTTTATTTTTCTACTTTTATTTTTCTACTTTTTCTACTTTCTGTGAGGATGCTATCTCGTTTGCTTTACAAATATTGATGATGTCATCGAACGTTTTTGTATCATCATTGATTAATTTTTCGCGAATTTCATCCTTACAGATACCCAGTATTAGCCTATCCCTTACGATTTCATCAACCGTTATCTTTTCGAAACTACATTTTAACGATTGTAATTTAATTCTAGCTAGTTAAATACTCTTCGAATTTCTCACTAACTGTTTGTGTGAGATTGTTAAATACAAATCGTTCGTACGTTAAATTAATTTTCGGTTTGAAATGATTATCGAATCTTTGTACAAGCAACTCATACTTGATGTCTTCTTCTTTTATATTAAATGATTCAAAAATTTTACCTGCATCCTGACCGATTGAGGTCATGAAAATTGCTGCTTGAATATTTTCCTCCTTTTTATTAAACTCCGTCGCTGTTGCGTAGAACTTGAAGGTCCTGATCCAGTCTAACCAATTGTTGCAGACGTCTCCACCCGTGCATACCAAGGGTTTTGGTGGTCGAATTCCACTTTCACTCATTTTAATATTTTCGAATTTTTTAATATCGATTATAATATAATGATATCTCGACAATTTCTCGTTTCTTAGTATCGATTATAATGTTCGATTTATTTTCTGAAACTAAGCCGCTTGTAATACGTGTCGTAGAGAGCTTTCCTTTATTCAACAAAATGGCGTCTCTTTATTTTTATTTTTCTATCACTTTTTCGTATGATGAATTTAATACAACACTATTACGATTCCACACTGCGTTAATTATTATAATTAAATTATATTTTTAATATTTTAACTTTATTTTTAATTAATTTAATTTTTTTTACTTCTGACACCATGTAATGTGGGTTTATATCAAACAACGTGTTTAGGCTGAATAATGTATTTCATTTTCTTATTCTCACTACAATCCGATACAATATTGATTGTGCGTACATATTGATACATACATATAGATACATAAATATTAATTGTGCGTTATACTTAATTGACATAAGTTGACACAACAACATAACACAACTCGTTATGTTGTTACAGCAGTCATAACTTACCGGCTGATTCAATGCGCATTACACTCTCTCTCTCTCTCTCTGGCTTTCACATCCCATGAAGGGATTTCGCCGCCTGCACTAAGGTCCTCCATCCATCTCGATCCACCGCTCTCGTCCTCCAGTTTCGACATCCTAATGTTCGAAGATCTTGTTCGATGTCGTCGCGCCAGCGTAGTCGGGGTCTTCCTCTACGGCGTACTCCGGCTGGTTGTTGGTGGAACACTTTATTTATCATCCGTTGTTGTGGAGACCTTGTAACGTGGCCGAGCCATCTCACTCGATTGGATTTGATGAATCCGATAATATCGCTGCCTCCGAGGAGTTGCTTTATTTCGTGATTCATACGAATCCGATATTCGTTGTTCGCAACTTTAATTGAACCAAAGATTGAACGGACAACCTTCCTTTCGAAGGTAGATAATAATCTACAATCGTTAGAGGTCATGGTCTAGCTCTCGCTTCCGAAAGCCAGCACAGGTCTTATAAGTGCTTTATAAAGTGCGAGCTTGCACGACTGCGATAGATGTTTCGATCGCAATAATCTTGATTTGGCGTAGAAAACTCGTTGTCCGGTAGCGATTCGGGCTTTTATTTCTGCCTGCATATCATTCGACGATGTTATAACTGACCCGAGGTATTTAAAGTATTCGACGCTATCAAAGTTGTGGTCGCCAATTCCGAGATTTGCCGTAGAGATGTTCCTAGGTGTTACTAAATATTTGGTTTTACTGCTGTTCACCTCCAAACCAAGTCTTCTTGCGCAGCGATCGAGCGGTATGAAACTGTCTTTGATATCGCTAGGTCTTCGGCCAAGAAGCACGAAATCATCTGCATATCCAAGAATTTGGCCTGACTTATTAAATATACAGCGCGAGGTTTCGATGTTGTTAATTTACACAGTTAATGGATGTTGTTAATTTACACAGAGAAACGAGTTTCTCTGGAATTCCCAGGCATATGAGCGCAGCCCATAGGTTGTCGCGGTTTATACTGTCATACGCCTGTCTGAGGTCTACATATAGTTGATGTATGGTTATGTTGTACTCCCAACATTTTTCCAAGATCATCCTCATGGTGAAACACTGGTCAGTGGTCGATCGGTTGGGACGAAAACCACACTGATAGTCGCCAATGATGTTTTCGGCGAAAGGGATGAGCCTGGCAAGTACAACATTAGCCAACACTTTGTAAGCAGTGTTCAATAGAGCTATGCCACGAAAGTTTTCACATTTAAGACGGTCGCCTTTTTTATGCAACGGACATATGAGTGCGGTCTTCCAATTCTCCGGCAACTCTTCCTGCCGGATTACACTGTTCTGTACAATTTCAATTTTCACTTAACGAGTAATTAATGCTCATCGTTTCAATAAAGATCAATTCACAATAGTTGTTATTGTGTGGCTAAACCAACTCATAAATCAATACAGACGAAATAATAACGATCTAGATAAAAAAAATAGTTAAATTAAAATCCAATGTACCGGCTTATTTTCCCATGACGCATTACGGGGAAGGGAAGATATAATATTCCTAATTTGGCCCGGTTCACTCGTTATTATCACGATACTACTATATCATGATCTGTTTCCGGCCATTTCTATGATGTGTAAGCACAAGGGTTGCAGCCCGGAATGGTTTTCGAGAGGGGCCAGCTTTTATAGTCCTATGTTACACTTAGACAGAATAATCTTTGAATTTTATTGATGACTTTACTAGAAAGCCATAGTGCCGTTTGTGAAGTGTGAAGTAAATTGTATTAGCTTTGTTGGTGATATATGAGATGTGGGTATTCTATGTCAGTTGTTGCTCAAACGTCAGAAATTTAGCATCCGCCATTACTGGCAGTATGTATGGTAAGCAACCTGTACATTAGGCTTAGAGGGGCGCTTTTATTTCCAATGAGCCTCTCCACAGTTTGATTCTTTCCTGCTGATTCCATGACTTCAAAAAATCAATCGACGTCCACATTTAATTTCTATCCTAGTGTTCAGTCGAGCAAAAATGATAAAAAATATCATGATATTTTTTATCAGCTTTTGCCATTAAACGCACTCATTTATCAATAAAAAAATCAAGAATATTTTCGGTTCTGGCTGTCAAAATTTGTGCACATTTTATTTCTAATATTTTTGCGTTATGATTTTATATGGACAGGAACAACATTTTGTTCAACTTTAATGTTATATTTTCTTGTTACACAATAATACATTAAAAACAATGAATGGATCAAATTAGTGTCTGGAATAAAATAACAACAAATATTATTTGTGTATGATTTGTGTGCGTAGTTTCTTTTCTGTGTTCTTGTCTAATGTCCATTTCATTTCCTCTGAATGATTGATTAGGTCACCTTGTGTAATTAAAATTATTCGTGTATTCACGAATTGGGCGAGAATGTGATTTCCTTTACACTTATAAATGTAGCCTAAAAACGATTTGTGAAAGTTTTTAGCGCAATCAAATATGTATCTGCAAATCTCTGCTACGTGAAATATAATTGAATGCATGTTTAAATTACTATATGTACTGCCCGGGTTTGTTTTATTAGCTAAGAAAAGATGACATATTAAACTATTGTGATAGACACTTAGGCATTAGTAAATAGTAAATTTTTGTTATGACAGCGTCAACAATGTTTTGACGTCCAGAATCATTTTATAATTATTTTTTCGATTTAGTTGTTCACTCGGGTTTGACATAAAATTATACGGCGTGAAGTTAGGGTCACAAAAAATATCATGATAATTTTTATCATTTTGGTTGGCCTGAACACGCCGTATGTGTTTAAAATTATTTGTTTTTTTACGAATTCGTACCTATAGTAAATAAAAATATCTTTGAGTAAACTACTTGATTTAAAAAAAATATTTTAAATAAACAAAATGGCCTTGAAATATTTTATCTATGTTAGTAGTCAAGAATCAATAGAATGAAAAAAAAATGTTGAAAAAAGAATTAAAAATGGCCCCGCCACAAAATTGGTTTGTAGATGAAGGAGAAGGAATCGAGGAAACAATCAAATCGAAAGAATCAATGTGTGAAACGGCGGAATAACAGCTGAATTTCTTAAAAGGCTACTTACTATTTTACGACTCAGAATGCGCATGAGTAGTTATATAATTTCGCATGAGTAGTTATATAATAGATTTGATTTCCAATAACGGGTGGTCAACGAAGATCGAAATAACATAAATGTATCTTTTAATTAGAAGACTTGAACGACGTTTCCTAGCATTAATCAATTGACTCAATTTTTCTAACTCGTTATCCATTCTCCATTCGAAGATGGCGTTACACCACAAATTAAAAGTATTCTAAAGTATTCTTAGAGACTGAATTATTTTTATTTACCAAAAGGCATTTTGGCGAGTTTGTTTTCACAAGATAGCCATTTGGTCGTGTCCTTGTTGATGTGAAGACTGATTTGTTGAACTTTTTTTTCCAATAAAACTTGGGCTTTTTTCAAGAGTTAGGTAAAACCTTGATGTTTAATGTAAGTTGAGCTTCTCAAATAATTGTTTATGCTGGATAAAATTTGGATTGAGTGGCCAGAAATCACTCCATAATATTCTCTTTGAGGTCAAAAGAACTAGAAAATCTTTTAAAATATTTGAAAATTTATTGAAATTAAATGAAAAGCCAAGTATATTAAAAGAACTCAATAACATTAGTAATATTAAGCAATAAGCCAATATTAAAAATAAAAATTATTGTTTAGCACTCATCTTTCGCAAAAATATGTTGACAAATGTTGATAAATAGTTTTTCGATAAATTATTTTACATAAAACTTGTTACGCTAAATTGTCCTCATGATAAATTGTTTCATGATCAATTGTTCTCGATTAATAATTTCACGGTAAAGTTTACGATAAATTTACCGGCAGCCGTAATAACTTAGAAAGGAGAATTTTTTGCCCGCATGAAAATCGATTCTTCAAATCGCGATCAACAGAGTGGACTAGCAAAACAAAGCCTGTGACAAATTTAAAGTTGCCAGAAGCTTTATTGAAGTTTTATTACTTTTAACGGTGAGATTCAATTTCAAATAAGGTCGAAAACTATCATCTAAAGCTGGATCTGATGATCAGCACTAAAGGTAAAATACTGAATGAAGTATATGCACGTAGATATTTGAATACGAGGCAGCAAAAGTAATCCTATTATCTACGAGTTAAATAAAAGAGTTAAATAAAATAACCATTTCATCCAGTGACCACTGGATTCAAGCCCAAGAATAAATTTTCTATAGTGTTTCAGACCTGATTAGAAAATAGCATAGTACCACAGAATACTACGGAAACGACAGTTAGAAAAATCATAGTTTTTTTTGACAATACCCCTAAAGTAGTTCCTACGTACGCCAATAGATGGCTCTAATTAAAAAAAATCATATTGTAAACATTAAAACTTTTTAGAAGTGCAAAAATAATTCTCTCTCTTCGGCTATCTGTCATATTGTTTGTATCATCATTTGTTACACGAATCAGGAGTGGGATTTTGCACAAAAGGCATATATTATATAATATAATATATATACGCTACTAGGTGGACCAAAATTTATTTGACAATACCCTTTTTTAATTGCCGAAGTTCAGTGCACAATTATTGGTTCAGTGCAGAATTTTTTGTTTTGTTTTGAAACTGAAAAAATTAGCAGTGTGAATGTGAAAATAACAAAACAACTAGTTGTCAAACATCAAACATTTTAATAATCAATTATAATAAATTAACTTGTTACAGTACTTACATATCTACAATCTTTCTTTTACTTATTTGAATAATTACAACGCGGCACAATTGAAAACAAATTGCAAACAATTTGAATATTTTGTTTCTGTATTTTAGTTTTACTAACATGAATCCTTTGGAGTGCAAGTTGCGGGTCGCTTATTACTACTACCACCACGATTTTTCGCCGCACTAGAATTTGGTGAACCCACCGCTAATGTGGTCGGAAGCTTTTTCGTTGTGGTAGACCATACTTTAACACCGAGATGAGACCAATTTTAAAATGGATTCGGTGCAATCCGATTTAATCTTCGTACCAAAATGTCTTTGTTGTCTAAACGGGTTTGTTCGGCTATATGCGAAACAATATTATCGAATGCCTGCCCCGGAGATGCTCCATACCAGTCGCACCAAACCAATTCATCCAAAAATTGTTGAATTATTTGACGCGAGAGTAACGATAGTGTATTTTGAAACATCGTAGGCACAGTGCTCCTTAGATAATCCATTATGTGGCTGTTTGAATTCCAATTTTGAGCATCGTGCGATGATGAATTCTAACAAATCAATAAAAAATATTAAAACATTTAAAAACAAAAATAAGAGTTAAAAGATACCTGATGTACCGCTTTATATCTCTTTGTATTGAGTGTTCTTTTATCCACAGTTGATTCCGTTAAGATAATACTATCCTTATGAACCCAATTGGCGAGGGGCTCTAATTTTTTTTAAAATCATTCTTTATAATTTCGTTCGCCCTCATTTAGAGGCTCTACAGAGCTCAACCGAACTAATTTCGCTTCCGGATCTAAAACACCAAGTACTTCTAATTTAACCTGACGCTCCTGTCCATCTTGAGTAGTTGTGCCTAGCGAAATAACACCAACTTCAATCCGTTTACCTGTTCCGACTAATAATGTCATATGCTGATGAAGTGCTACAGTGCATACAGCTCGAAGTCATGTATACAATCCTTTTACAGAGATTATCTACCTTAACCTATTGCACAACATTTTGAACATTAGTTTGGCATGCCCAGTGATAAACAGTTTTAATAAAACCGATGGTGGATGTAATGAACCCTCGAATCCGTTGCAAACGAAAACAAGTCGCGTTTGAAAGCCGTCTGATATCCATATATAACCACCAGAATGTGGAAATTTTGTTGCATCCGAATACATACCATTCACTAAGAATACTCACGAAACTTAAAATCGTCTTACTTAAATTAATAATTAAATTTTCAAACTATTATGTATAAAATCGCGAATAGTTTTGGAAATTTCCTAATGTCAAATTGTTTGACAATTAAGAAAAAAAAATTAGTACACTGTTATGATTTTTGATCGATTTGGATTTTTTTTTTCAAATTTTAATGCCACCTATAATTTTTTTTTAAACTATTCTACCCTTTTCCATACAAATCAAGGTCAAAAAAAACGGTCGAAATATTTTCATACAAAAATCGAGTTATGTCCTTTCTGCTTGTTAATATATTCTGTGCAAAAGGCGAGAAGCGAATTTACGTTTGATTTCTCGCCTTTTAGTTTTGTCCGACAGTTTTTTAGCGATTATGCACAAATTGACAAAAGTAAAATCCGAGAAAATTGAGCAACTACGGATTTAGTTGTCAACATGTCATTTTGTGTTTAAAATTATTGTCATTTTGTGGTTTAGGGTTGTGGTGAATTTTTTTTAGGTTTTAATAATATTTTAATAAATTAAAATAATTATACGGACAATTTTCCCATTGCTATTGTTTTTGATTAAAAACAACACAACATGAGAGTGACATCGATGATACAAGGTATAGTTAATAATTAATCTTATAAACTTTATTTATATATTTAATTAATGTAATATTTAATCTAAATATTCCAGGAACTATATCGACTTTCGAAAGGTTTACTAATTAATTTAATTAATAGTATCGAGGAATATTTTCCAGTACCATTTACAAGTTAAATTAAATTTATTAGTATGGTTTTATGCCGCTTTGTTATTCGCTCCATTATGTAAATACTGAAAAATATAAAAAAACAAAATAAAAAATAAATAAATATATATTGGCAGTATGTATTATCTTACCAACATCCAATTCAAACTTTATACTGTTTGACGTTTAGTATGAAAATACATACCACCTAAAAATCTTGTCGCCTTTCTTCTCACTATGCAATATACATGGTCGGAAATAAAAGCGAGAGCGAGTGTCTACTCGCATAGTGCATAATCGCTTGTACTCGCTTTTAGCTACAAGTCGCTCAAAAAAGGCGACTCGCTGTGTGCAAAATCCCAGTCCAGACTACGAATTTACATCCGTATGGCTCTGCAAATGTATTTGAATTTGCAGAGCCATACGGATGTAAATTCATTTCAAAATGAGAATATGCACGCGAAACTATTTGATTTGTCTAAAATTACACCAAAACGAAGATCACGATACATTAATCCGATGATATCAAATGCAATACTTTATCACGTTTTTATCAAATCACAAATCCAAATGAGTACGAATATGAATTATCCGATTCTGAGTGAAGCCGAAGATATAAATGAAATGAGTATGGTTGACCGAACGAGCCATATACAACATCAATGTCCTGCGTGTGATGAAATATTTGCTCAATCGTATTAATTAAATTTACATTTAGAAATTGAACACAATGAATATCAAAATCAATTTTTTTGTATTGATTGTGGACGGAAATTTCCAACCGGCTTCTAAATCGTCACTTTAATCTTAATAAAGTTTTTTTTTAAGTTCGATTCCCGGCGGTGGCAAGGAAAAAAATTCACGGCAGGTTTAGGATCAATGATTATGAAACCTCATTTCAGGCGGCCAAATCCCTTGATGAGATATAGTGCCAGAGAGAGAGTTTAAAAATACTGAATATAAAACATGGAAAATAAAATGTTTGAAGAATATAGAAAAGATGAGAATGATCAGTACTCGGAATGGGGTCATTTTCTACGAGAAAAAACTGGAAATTGTGCTAAATGCAAGAAATGTGGAAACAAATTAATGTTGCAATGGATCTACTAGTGCGGTTTATTCCCATTTACGAGCGATTCACAGTATAAATATAGCAAAACGGAAGATTAGTGCCCCATAGATCAAATTTCTCTGATTCAAGTTCATCCAACAAAATTACAGAATTCTTTGGTGAAAAAAAGAAGATTTTCCTTTGTCTGCCATCTTATCTCGGCTAATTGCAAGAGATGGTATACATTTTCTGTGTTTTGCACCTCAAATGATCTCAGGGTATTGTTTATGGCCGAGCAATCAAATTTGTAAATTTTATTTGTAAATACTTCTGTATTATTGAGAGTTGCGTCCTGACATTTGATATTTGTTGCAATTTTGTCACTTCCTTTAAAATATGCATATAATTTAAAAATGAGCATACTGGTTGATTCGAAGTTATTAAATATTGATTGCATTTCACTCATAGTCTCATCAGATTTAAATCTATAACAATGTCTTAATTTTACCAATAACAACAATACTGCAATCATATTCTGTGGTAGTACTATGCAATAGATTTTTAAGATTTAATTTAATTAGAATGATAAAAGTTAAAAAAATAGGGCACGTCAAATCTCATTAATTTGTTCCTTTATTATTTTTAATTCTCGTCTTTTAAGGCCAATTAATTTTCGCTCTTTCATTCTCTCACATACACTATCTACTTAAACAGTTACCATATCCTGTACAACACGGAATATGGTTCGACGGTAGGTTCGGAATACGCACTCATGCAGACATCGATCGCAATGTGATCAAAAAATTCGGGATTCAAACCAGGTATCTCCCGTCCAAGTGTCAAAGTAACCACTTGATTGTAAATTTATTCAGTTTTTATTTTTCATTGCTTTGATTTCCAGTGCCCATGATTCCATTTTACAAACGACTCCTCTAAACTTTATTTTACATCTGCCGATTGAAAGGTATAAAGAACGTGCCTACTTTTATTGTTTGTTCTATTTCTCTTTCTTTTATTCGTATGCGTTACGTCACAGTGTTTTGCACGTAAATTAGTTTAAATAATTTACTTCATTATTTACCTACTTGTAAAAAATGTCACTAATATGTAATAATCACGGATGGCATACATTTGTAAACAATTGTTTTATACACCAATTCCCATAACACTGTAAACGTCATTATGAATTGCATTTTCTACTTTTCTTTAGCTTTACAGTCTTTATAGTTTATATTCTCTTCTTCTGTCTTAAGAGCTAGTTCTAATTTCGCTGAATTAAAAATAATTAAACGAAATTGGTAATAACTAATTTCTATATTCAACCGGAAGCACACGATGTGTCATTTCATCGTTATTCTTAACTAAAGCATTGAAATTATTTACAGAAATGTTAAATTGTTAAAACACTTTTTAAGCCACTGTATAAATATATGCACATACAAACACAATCAAAATTAATTAATTCACATAACTTTTTTTTTTCGTTTATATTTGCAGGATGAAGTAATTGCCATATCGGACAAAGTAATAATCCGGGCCGATGATCTTATATCATGGATTGATGCCGATGCAGAATGGAATTGGGGCCTTGAAGCTGCATACACGGGTAGTGGTACCGGCGGCACCAATCCCATAGTACCAAATCAATCAAATCGTTATCTGCTGCGTAATTCTCATTTAGATTTTACCGATGTCGAAATCGAAAAACAATTTGGTGAGTTGCAGAAGTTCATGTCTTATTTATACATACTTAATATAATATTTATTTATGATAATTAAAAAATCTATTTGTTTATACATAAATAAAATATAAATAAAATTCCATTTCGATATCGATCGCGGATGATCATAGCGATTTCGTAACACAGCATACAAGCCCATTTTGGCATCGATGTTTACTAAAACGAATAATGAAATTTTTTGTTTGGGTGTTAAATGTCAAACCGTCAAGGGTCCATAATATACGGTGATGTAAACACGAACACTCACCTGGTCAATTTAACGCGATCATAAAACATACACATATGGCTACGTTTGCAATCGCACACTTTCCGCACTAGTATATCACCTTCAAGTATTATCGATGTTAAGTAGCGATCGTATTTGCTTAAGCCGCTATTCGAATGTGTTAAGTACTTGGGATGATGATCATCATGATTACTGCTGTCACTTGGTACGTGATGATGATCGCGGTGTATAATACGATTTTCATGTATTGAATTAAACACTTTACACTTAATTTGATTACTACACATTAACACTACAATAATTAGTAAAACGGTTAATTTGTTTAGTATTGACATTGTGATAAACAGCTGGCTGGCGATATCGGAGATTTATGATCGACACAGAGAGCGTGATACTATGGCACTATATAAACACGAAATTTTAATTAATTTTTTATTTAAATATAATCAGCTGCCGCCGTCTATCTTGCGCTACTTAGTAGTAATATTTTTGTTGAGTGAGTGCGCGGTTTTATTAGTAAGTTATGACTGACTGACTAAATTTTTATTTTATTTTTTTGTTGAATGAATCTCGTGCGAACGACGATTTATAGAACAAAAAGAAAACGATATAAGCGATTTAAGTAATGCTTTTCGCTATATTTTTGATTTGTTTTGATTAAATCGAGAACATAATGAAATAGCGAGAAATTTTCAGTTGATGTTAAGCATATGGTCATGGTTTAAAATTAGTACGTTACAATGCCGTTTAAGTTTTACACATTTGATTCTCAAATTAAACGTATCGTTCACAAGTTGTATCGAATCAAAATTCTGTCAAGTGTTTTAAGAGTAAATAATAAATGTAATTTCCACATTCAAGGTTGGCGGTGTCATTGTGACGATAATGTCGTTATTTTGATATTTTAAGTGCGGCTTTTTATTTTATGTCATAGAATCAATTACGGCACTTAGGCCCTAGGCGTTACTTGCTCTTACCCCAGAGATGCTGTGCGCCCTTCTAGAATTTTTCTTAGAACATAATATGGTGGCCATCGTGCGTAGGCTTCTGTTGAATTTTACTAATAATTTTAATTTTGAATATTAAATTAACTTAAAATAAACTGAAACTGAAATTAGAAACACATAAGCACATCAAACTCATTTTTATGAGAAAAAAAACTCAAGTCGTGTTATAAATTACGATCATCAATATATGATCATAAATCTTCTGTTGTTCTCTAAACTCAAATTTGGATGACCGTACCCGGAAATTGTGACCTTATTCTAACAATTGTCGCTTCTCATGACACCCATTGATCCAGATCAGCTTAAATTTTATATGGAAAAATTGATCAAAAAATTTGAATTGAAATCTAGTAAGCGCGTGTTGTTCATGTAAAGTGTACTAATCAGGATCAGATCAAATACGGTTATTATCTTCCAGTGGTACTAACCAGGTTTTCCCTGGGAATAGGGATTGGGAAAAATATGTGCATAGCATTTTTGTCCAAATCGTATTTTTCTAGCCTATACTGAGGAAATAAGGTTGGTGTAAATATTTTCGAAACCAAAGTAGGTTAAATGGGTAAATATTTTTCCGTATAAGAAATGTTTTGAAACAAAAATTTCCCCAATAACTTTGTTTAGAAAATTTTTTGCACTAAACTTAATCCTTCAGTAGGCCAGAAAAATACAATTAGGACAAAAATGATATGAAAATATTTTTTCCAATTACCTATTCCCACGGAAAACCGGAATAGTGCGACAGTAGTAGATGTATGTACTATTTTCTTTCAATTTCACAATTTTATGTTTTTCCTGCTGTCAGAATTAAAGTTAATTCTTAATTCATAACCTTCTGATTATAAGCTTACAAATTTTAAAAAATGATTATAATATTTTAAGATTCTTCTTACGGTTCTGAGTTTCGAATAAGAATATAAAATGTCTAAGATGCTAAGAAATTTTGATTCGAAGTTTCTAAAATTCGATTTCTACTAAAACTCTAAATTAAACGCTACAAATATAAAATTCTTGATTAACTTAGAACTCTTAAGACCCTTAAATTACTATTAAATCACTTTAAAACTTTTTAAACTCAAACTATAAAACTGAAAACATTAAAACTCTTACATTAAGAGATGTCTTATCAGAGTTAAACACAAACCCTAAACACCATCCCTAAAACTGTAAAAATCAAACAATAAAACTCTAATCTTAAAAACTGTAAAACTCATAAATCTTTAAACCTCTTAAAACTTTTAATATTATTAGCACTCTTTGAACTCAATTTCTAAAACAGTACTTCTCAAAACGTTAAAACTCTAAATCTTGAAGACACTAAAACTCGTAAAACTTTTAAAATTATTCAACTCTAGAACCTCAACTGTAAAATTCTTAATTTTAAAACTATAAAACGCTTAAAACTCTTAAACGGTAAAAATTAAAAACTTAAAACTCTAAATCTCTAAAACTATTAAATTTCCTTAAAAATTCCTCCAATTCTTTAAAACTCTGAAATTTTTAAAACTCGTAAATCTTTTAAAACTCTAAATATCTTAAAACTCGTAAAATGTAATTCTTAATACTATTAAGGGTATATCCTCTATCCGGTCGCAAATTATTTAATTGTGAGGTGAAATATGGTTACTAGATTTATTTTGCTATGCCAATTGACACATTTTTTTAAAATTTAAATTTGTTTTGCGATTGCAAAGTAAAAATACACGAAAAGACTGTTACGCGTTTTCCGAGGTTGCAGTCTTTTCATGCGTTCTACTTTACAATCGCAAAACAAAATAAATAAATAATAAATGGCAAAATAAATCTAGTAACCATATTTCTTTAAACTGTTAGTAGAACTGTAAAACTCAAACTCTAAATTTGTTATTTCTCTCCTAAATCTTTGGAAATCTCAAATGCTTACTATTGCTTATTATTTTTTGTCCGACGAAATCGTTCATTATATTATTGAAACATACGTTTTTAATATAACAACTGAAAAATAATGATATATTTTGGGATACCAAAGGATGCTTATTCTTTAAGCAAGCAGACTCAAAAATGAGTCAAAAATGAAGTCGACTCTATATGGGGGACTTCATTTATGAATCTTCTCGATTCCATTTTGATTCGCTTCCGACTCAAGTGTTATATGCAATTTAGACACAATTTTGAATTAGTTTTATGATTCGTTTTAAACTCAGAAAACTAATTTAAATATAAATCGGGAAGTTGAAACAGAATAGAATTGCAAAATTAACTCTCTTTCACTTCGTAACATCGGTTCAGAATAGATTTGGTTTTTAAATCGCAAATATGTAAAATACCTATTATTGAGAATAAAATATAAAATCCAAATGTAGTCAATTATGTTGTTTATTAAATTTTTAAAATTATTCTATTTTTTCATACATTTTTCATAGCGTTGATATGAGTTTACATTTCTAATGGTTTCGTATTCTACATAATACAATTAACAGGATTTAATTTCTACCTATTAAAATTATAGAATATTATAATAGTTACATAAATATTAAAAATAAAATCAAAATAGGACTTTTCATTAAACCTTAAAAATTAAAATAGAATTTCAAATTCTGATAATGAATAAATTTTTGTAACAAAGCTACATAGTTTAGGGTTTTCCCAATCTCCCTCTTGCATAATGGAACCATTTAGTTGCAATTGATACAAATTCACTTGGCTTTGTTGTCGGAAACTTTTTTAACGAACATTCTAAAATTATATAAACAATTTAAGTATCAAAATGAAATGAGGAATTAAAACCAAGTTTGTACCTTTAATTATATTCATAGCTGCATATTCCTGTATTGCCGTTTTACATCTTAATCCCTTTCCATACCATGAATAGCTAAGGGTCACTTCATTGGCATTATCGCAGAAAGTATGTCAGAAAGTAATATTTTTTCTAGTTCTTCGAAATCCTTTCTGCAAGGTATATTAAGCTTCAATTTCCGTGATAACAAAGGAGCTAAATTGTTTTATTGAAAACGGTTGACGTTTAAAGTTTTGAGCTCCTTGACTTCGTGTCGAAGATATTTTACTTCCTTTATTAAATTTTCCAACAAAGTTTCTATGTAAAGAAACTTATCTTGTTCCGGTGGGCTGCTGATGTCATCATTTTGGTTTTGATTATTTAGTGCTGTGCTGTTGCTAGCCAATGTTTTGGATGTGTTTGTGACATAATTAGGCACGATACATTTATGTAATTTTCGGATTGGTTGGTGAGTTATATTCAAAGTGGTTGGGGTAGTTTGAATTTCGTTATAGCTACCTGAGTTTGATGTACTGAGAATATATTTTGTTTTCTTTAAAGGTGTTACTATAGGCGTATAGGCAGACGAATGGCGTTTGGGTTTGTTTGTAGAATTATGCACTACCTGACATTTTTCTGTTTTTGTCATTTGTGTACTAATCACGGGTTTTATGTTTGAATTAATTTTTAAAAATTCATTATAATTCTCACTTTCATCAATTCCAAATTCTGTTGTATCACAGTACATTACATATTCTGCAATAATTCCAAAAATTATTCAATAAACAATATAATTAAATTAATTGTAATTAGTTTACCTGCGGCTGAAAGTTGTGTCTGTTGCATCTCTGGATCCATGTTCTCGTCACTAATCATTTTCCGAAGGCTACATCAAATAATGGAACAAAAAAAAAACACATTCAATTATTACATTTTTACATTTAAGAATGTTGCATTCTAATATAAATATATTTTGTTTCTATAGTCAGTTTTACGATTTTCTTAACATTATTGATATTAAACTTCTCTTGTTTAGGTAAGTAACTTTCTGTTTTACTGCTTCAAATTTCTAAGTAAGATGAGTTTATAGGATATTCAAACAAATTTTCTGTGATACTAAGAACCTGGCCTATTAGAATATCATTTTTTATCTCGGTAATTTTAACTATTTTCACATCAGCTAAGCAGTAATTGTTGGGATATTTGCTGGACAATGAAATCAATCCTGAATATTTTGGAATTTCAACTGGTTTCAGAATTTTTCCACAAATTCATTTAATAATTGTGCGGCATATTCATTATTTGTCTTACAATCATCTGGATCTGAAAGAATTCGAATAGCGCAAAGTAATTGTAAAAAATGATCGTAATATTGTTTTTCCAATATGCCGTGGAAGACTACCATTCCAGTATATAACAGAAACATTCGAAACTGTACAGCTTTCCAATGTTCTATTTCATTGAAAGTTCGCTGTTTTCGCGTAAATTCTACCGGTAAACAGCTTCGGGTGGTTTTAAGGCGCGCGTTCATTGCAGCTATTGCATTCGTTTTTAATGAAAATGGCTTCTTTTTCATAATTAGAAATAAGTTTAACATTTGCCGCATAACACCTAATAATACGCAATGCATATAGTCTATGGGGAAACTAGTTACACACCCAATGCCTAGTTCCTCTAATTTCCCATTGAAATGATTATGGTGCACCTTTTGCGTCTTCTTTTTGAAATCTTCGTCCGTTCGGAGAGGATTATTGAGTCCCGAGAAACACACACGATTTTCTTTGTAAACACCTTTTATAGTGCATTTTGTGCAGGCATAATACCCTAAATGTCCTTTCACACCTGGAATAAAAAAAATAAAAAAAAATGTTTATGTAATTTTTTGTTTTATTCAAAACATACCCAATATAAATGATCTGGCAGGAGCGTCACAGGTAAAACAACGTAATTTCACCGTGAATTTACGATTTTCAAAACTAATGCCATTGTCAAAAATTTCTTTTATTTCATCTATGAAATTTTTCAAAATAACATTGGCACAAAATGGTTTTTTGTGGCGGTGGAAAATTCCAATAAGGAAAACGTAATCGTATGGAATAATACTTCCGAGAATAGGCCATAATTGGCTATTCGAGCTCTTTGCTATGGGAACATCATCAATTCCAATGTCTAAATTAACTATTGAATTTGAAATTGAATTTAATTTTAAAAAATTTAAAACATTTTTTGACACTCCAATATGTGTATAAAATCCATTCCCCATTGGCACAATTTCGCTTGAACTTCGTTCTGTTTTTTTAGTGTTCTGATGTCCTTTGGTAAATTTGGGTGGTATTTCCTTAAAATTTTAAGCAGCGAATTGGCTGCTTCGTTGGTAATAAAATTCGCGACACTCCATTCGGCAATATCACTTGCAATATTTTGGATACACAGGTTTTCCATCTGCGTTGTCATGTCAGATGCGAATGAAGAAAACTCGCTGTCATTATCGCATTCATCACCAAAATATTCAGCATTGTCCACTAGACTTTCATTTACAATATTATATCCAATATCAGCTGATAAATTCAAATTTGAATCCACTTCACTTTTACTATCTGCAGTAACAGATATTTTTTTTGCTCGATTAAATAATTCGCGAACTTCTTCATCGGTTTCGTAATATTTCTTTTGTTCATATTGCAAATTTATATATATATATATATATATATTTATATATATATATATATATATATATATATATATATATATATATATATATATATAAATATATATATATATATATATATATATATATATATATATATATATATATATATATATATATATATATATATATATATATATATATAAATATATATATATATATATATATATATAGTTATGTTGTGGTTTAAGCAAAGAGTAAGTAAGACTACGTTGTTATTACCTTTATTGTGTTGTTTATTGAAAAGTATGAAAAAGTGTGAACAACGCAAGAAACATTCAACATGGTTTTATAATATTTACTATTTGCATAGTTGCAAATTAATGAGATAAAGTATGATTCTATATAATACAATAATTATTGTTGTTGTTTTCTTAGTAATGAAAATATAATTACTTTTTGCATATCTGCAAATTATGCGCTAGCATATAAATAAGATAGTAAGTATGTAATATAATTCTAGTTATGTTGTTTTTACATATTACCGGCCAAAGTAATATAATTCTATATAATGCAATTATTGTTATTGTTGCTTTTACATATTACCGGCCAAATGTGGTGTTGACTTGGACTTTGGTATCGTTGATCTGGATTTAGGTATTTGTGGCATTACGGATGTTAACTCCTCCCCCCGTAAATTGAAGCTGTCCTCAGCTTTACCAGTCATGATGAATCTATTGAATTTAGTTAATCTATTCCTGTATTTCTTGTAAAGGAAAAATTGTATGGTACAATCGCTAAATTTAAGCAACTTGACTCCTTGAATTGCTAATGAATCCGGTCCCCAGGTCGAATATATTATTTCCCCTTTTCGTGATGACATAAATAAGTAACCATCTTCTAGTAGCTGCGTTTCGTCGTGGTACTGTGCTTGTATTAGTTTACAATCTGCTGCTTGATTATTGAGCAGGTTGGGTATGCATGTGTTGTTGTTGTGTTGTAGTTGTTGCAATTGACAGTAATATACTTGTTCCAAATTTTGGCAAGGTTTAGAAATTGTCATGTGCATATTTTTATGGGATATGATATGATTATAGCAATTGGGAATAATGGAATCGTTCATGATATATGTTTTAATTTGGTTATAAAGGAACGTTTCTTTGTGAAATTGTGGTATTTCTATTATGACAACCAAATTAGTACTGTTGTAATATGCTTTAACTTTAAGTAACGAATAAACTTGTTCTTGCGAGTGAAGTCGTATATTATTTTTTTCGAGATCTTTCAAAACATAACTCATTTCCTCGTTATCTAAGATAAATCTTGATATTACGTTAATTTTAGCAAATGTAATAATTTCATGAATTTCTTGTGCGTGATCGAATAATATTTGTATGTTGTCGTCTATTATGGTGTAGTACATTAGAATGTCTGCGTGAAGTATGAATTTTGAATCTTCATCAATTTTATCTGACATGATTTTCTTTGTTGAGTCAATAATTTGGTTTATTGTTGAAGTAGTTTCCTCAAATCTCTGTATTACTTGGTCATTTATTTTTATCTGTTCATTAAACTTATTTATGAGTTCGAATTGTCCGTCTGCTGTATTTTTTATTGATTGTTGAATTTCTTCATAGTCTTTCTGGTCCAAATTTCCGGTTATGGATTTTATGAAAGTGCCCAATGGGTCGAAAAGTCCTCGTTTAAGTCTGTTCGGTATGTAAGGCATAAGATTAGAGATGGATGTCCTAGTTTTATTAAATTTTCTCTCGAGTATATTGATACGACACTCCTCTGTTTTCCTTTTAGAGACAATGAGTTGTTGTAGTGAGTTAATTGCGGTTTCTATGTTTGAAAGACTTGTTTCTAAATCTTGCAGTTCGATCACATGAAATAATTTGATGTATGATGTAATTACTCTAGCGTTTCCTAGTGATATGGCTAAGAGTCCTTTGTTGTTTTGTAGGTCGAAAGCTTCCAGGTTTTTTGGCTGGGCTGACCTGTTTATAAAAATGAAGGATATTAGTTTGGGTTTTTCCTTATTTTATTCTTATGTACTGTTCTTTTGTTGGTTGTTAAAGTGACGTTTCCGTCTTCGGTAACTATATGAGGAATATATTTGGACTCAAGTTTGTTCCTCGTAGTTCTTTTTTCAAATATTTGTTGTCCTGGTACGTATGGACTAGGGAAATCGCGTGAAGCGTTCAATTTTTGAATGTTTTTGGCTTTAGACAGGTTATTTAGCTTAGCTATGTGATCTGCTATAGAATATTGGCGTCTAATGCCTTCTATATATTGATCTTCGCTTTCCGGAAGATTCAATGAAATGGGTTTTATTACTATGTGGCCTCTGTGAAGCTCGAATGGTGTTAATTTTGTACTTATATGGATAGTGTTATTATACGCGAAAATTGCTTCATCCAT
The DNA here is from genome assembly GCA_947310385.1 of Nephrotoma appendiculata. Taxonomy (NCBI): domain Eukaryota; kingdom Metazoa; phylum Arthropoda; class Insecta; order Diptera; family Tipulidae; genus Nephrotoma; species Nephrotoma appendiculata. Next base: position 56,201,026 of record OX371223.1, read on the forward strand.
AGTTTGAGTTATCGATGCTCTTGGATTTTGTGCATGAATTATCCTGATAAGTTCGGTTAGCGTAGAATGGAGCCTTTCTATGGGCGAATTTCCATTGGATGACTTAGCTGTAGTTATATGGAGATCGAATTTTAAGATTTTTGCGAATTCTTTAAAAAGAACCGAGTTAAATTCTGTTGCGGAGTCCAATGTAATTAATTTGGGTATTCCTTCTCTACTAAAATAGGATAGGAATTTTTGTATCATAGTTTCCGTTTTCCGATTTGGAATCTCGAAAGCTGCTGCGTATTTCGAGAATTTGTCTAGGAGGGTTAAAAAATGTTTTCCTGAAAGGGCAAATGTGTCGCCGTGGATTATTTCCATGGGACCATTTGGTGTTTGGGATAATTTAAACTTTACGTTAACTGGTTGTCGTTCGTATTTGCTCAAATTACAAATTTCGCATTTGTTAATTATTTGCGTAATTTTTTGTTTCATTTGAGGAAAATAAAAATTCCGTTTAAGTTTCTCATAATTTTCCTGAACTCCCCTATGATAAGGTTTGTATTCATTATTTATGGTAGATGTTTGTTCGGTCTCTAGTTCGAGATCGGTTTTCATATTTTGTACCCTAACAATTTTCTTAATATCACATATATGTGGATTATTTGCATATATTGATTGGATTTTACTGAAGGTATCGTCATCGGTGTAGATGGCGGTAACTTTTTTATTGTTGGTGTAACTGTTTAGTATTATGTCTAAATCAATGTTTGAAAATGCTGCCTTTTTCACTGTATTACGCTGGTTTCGATTAAATAAAACTCTAACGTCTTCAGTTATTTCATTACAATTTTTATCTTTAGAGATAACTAATTGGTAGCGGAATTCATTTAGACTTGAATTGGATGTTGGTATTTGTTTGTTTGTTTGTACCACAGGGTCGTCACTCTGGGTATTTATATTATTTAGTTGAGATAGCACGCTAAAAAATGCGTTATCAATTTTTATTTTATTACCTTGAGTTATCTGCAGCTTCTCTAGGTTGTTTATTTCAGGAACAATGGGATTTTTATTGTAAGTAAACTGTTTACTTTCCAACTGCCTATTGATTTCAAGGCGTGAAAGGGCATCTGCATTAGTGTTGGCAGAGCCTTTTTTATACGAAATGGTGTAATCGTATTCTTCGAGTGCCAGTCGCCACCTGATTAGTTTTGAAGTTGGATCTTTGGCGTTAAAGAGCCAAAGAAGTGGTTTATGATCAGTGACGATATGGAATTTTCTACCATATAAGTAAGGGCGAAAATACTTTGTACCCCAGACTATGGCTAGACACTCTTTTTCGATGGTCGAATAGTTACACTCTGTTTTAGATAAAGTACGAGAGGCGTAAGCAATCGGAAGATTGTTGTTGTTAAAATTTTGGCTTAAGACAGCGCCTAACGCGTAGTTAGAAGCATCTGTTGTTAATGTAAACGCTTGAGTGAAGTCTGGATATCTCAATATTGGTTCAGATGTTAATAAATGTGTACATGTTTCCATACAATGTAAAAATTCTTGATCATGGTAGATCACTGAATTTTTAGATAAACAAGCTGTTAATGGTTTGGTTACCTTAGAAAAATCTTTTATGAATTTTCTGTAGTAACCGATGAGACCAAGGAAAGATTTGATTTCTTTTTGTGTTGATGGTGTTTTGAATTGTTTAATCGCCTCGATCTTGTTGGGATCGGGTTTTATTCCTTCGGGAGTTATAATATGCCCTAAGAAACCGATGGATTTCTGCAAAAACTGTGTTTTCTCTATTTGTATTTTTAAGTTGGCTTCAGATAATTTTTGAAACACTTGTTTTAAGTTAAGAAAATGTTCCTGCAAGCTGGTGCTGAAGATTATTATGTCATCCATATAACACAAGACGTTCTTGCCTTGCACGTCGCCCAGGACATTGTCCATTACACGTTGGAACGTGCTTGGAGCGTTTTTTAGGCCAAATGGCATTCGCGTAAATTCGAAATGACCATTAGGTACACAGTTAAAAATTTTGCTGCAATTTTTAATGTAACCCTTGCATTAAAGCTTATACGATGCAATCATTTATTACATTCTAATGTAAAGCTTGCATTAAAAATAATTTTGATGTAGTTGCGTCAAAAATTACTGCAGTACTGCGTTGAAAGAAAATTTCTATATAATCTGGGGTTAACTAATTTTTAGCGAATTTATAATAATTCGCTAAGTCATTGTGTATACTGTTAATATAACCTTAAAACATTTTTCATATATTTGCTGTGTAGTAAGGACGCCAATTGATTAACGTCAATCGAGTTGGAAGTAAAAAACCGCAATCTGAGAAATTTGCCTTATACTTTTAGTTTTAATACAAAATAATATAAGTGTTAAAACAATTATTTGGGTATTTTTAATGTAGTGTGCTTTACTGTTTAAAGTACTGAACTATACAATTTAATGCAACTTACGACAAAAAATGATGCTTCCAAATGGATTTTTTGATTTTTTTTAATGCAATGTGCTATAAATTTTAATAGAACTTGTATCAATTTTAACAAAATATTCCATTAAAATTTAATGTAACTATACAATAAAAATTAATACAATTAGCATTAAAATCTGATATAATGCAACGTTTGCATTAATTTGTAATGCAAGCTTGCTCCGGACCTATATGTAATGCAACTTGTATTACATACGGCATATTTTTTCAACTGTGTATAGAGAAACCAGTTTTGGGAATATCTGAGTTCTTGATTTCTATTTGATGAAAACCGGCAGCCAAATCTAATGTTGAAAAGTAGTTGGCTTTTCCGAGTTTTCCAAGAATATCCTCTATATTAGGTAGGGGATACTTGTCGTCAACGGTTTGAGCATTTAGTTGTCTAAAATCGACAACTAATCTCCATTTTTTATTTCCACTAGCGTCAGGCTTCTTTGGCACCATCCAAATGGGCGAAGACCATGGGCTAAATGAAGGTCTAATTATTTTATTTTTTAGCAACTTATCTATCTCGATTTTAATCTCCGGCTTTTGGTGTTCCGGGTGACGATATTGCTTTACAAAGTAGGGTTTTTCTTTTAACAAATTTATCTCGTGTTTGATGTTATTTGTGAACGTTAGTTCTTGATTTTCATCATAAAATAAATGTTGGAATTGTTTACATAACTTTAATATTAATTGTTTTTCCTCATTGTTTAGATTTTCCGTGTTGATCTTTGCTTCAAAGTCAACTTGCATAACTTTTTTGTTTGCAATGTGGAAATTTATTTCGTGGAAATTGTCGAACTTAGTGACGTTTATTGGAGTCATGAGCTCGAATATTTCGTCTTCTTGTCCTAGATTAATAATTTCTACTATAGCTTCGTATGGGGAACATGTGTTGTAAATACCTTCCTGTATATTTAGATTTTGTGAGAGCTTGCTGCTTTCAATATAAAAATTTCCTCTCTTGTTTGTTACCGGTATAGTTACCAATTGTTTAGAATTTGATTTTATCTTGATATGTGGTATTATTGATTTAAATTCCCTATGAATTTGAAGGTTATAGGTTGGTGTTTCCAACTGGTTTTGTTCGATATTTATTTTTGCATTCATAATTTGCAAATTTTCGTAGCCAATGAGTCCATCAAAAAAATCGTGAAACTTAAATAGGAAAAATTTCAGTTTCATTGGAATTTCTTTGAATTGCACTGTTACCATTTTATTTATTTCCGTTGAGGAAAATACAGACCGTACTTTAAATTTCACGTGCTGATGATCGTCAAATAATTTTGAAAATCTTGGATTTATATAAGATTTGTCTGCCCCCGTATCTAGCAGAATTTTTAGAGTTTGGTTTTTTCTAGTGAGTAACAAAAAAGGAAGTTTATTTTGTTTATTTAATTTATTTAAGAAGTTAATGTCTGTTCCGAGGCATCTTGTAGAAAATCCTCATCATCTAAGTATTCTAAATTATTTACGTTTGGTTCTTGTTTAATATTTGTTCTCGGAAAGAATGTTTTCTGTTTACCCTGATAAGACGATTTATAATAAGGTTTATTATCAGACTTTGTTTCCGGTTTATTATTAGTGGTATCGGAATTTTGTTTTGTATAATTAACTGAAGTTTGGAAAATACGTGAGTTATAACTTTTTACCTGTGGTTTTTGTAATTGAATATTTTTAATCTTAAGATGCTTTGTTCCTGTTGTATGAAATTAAAAGCCTCTTGCAAACCGCTTGGTTGTGAAGCCCTTAGCGAGTTACCTAAATGATCAGGTAAACCTGCCATGAAGACTGTTAAACCAGTTAATTGATGTTATTCAATCAACATGCCCATTGTACGTTGATCTATTTCGGTTAATCGAACTTTGTTCGAAAGTAATGTTAATATGGCTTGAATTTTTTCGAAGAGTTTTTGAGGCTCTAAGTTAGCCTTTATTAATGAAAATAGTTCAAGTTGTAAGTTAGGTATGCTTCGATTATCAGCATATTTATGGACAAGATGTTGTCGTATTGGTTGCCACTCAGTGATTACACCATGTGTAGTTAATGATTGACTTGCACTATCGGTTATTTTATTTCGTATATTTTGGATTATAATTTTATAACTTGGTAATTCCTTAATAGGTTCAATTGCTTCTACCACTTGGTCTACTGAATCAAGAAAGTGAAACAATTCGTCTCTCTTGCCAGAAAAGGTTGGTAGATTTTTTGTAACTACATCTACTTTGTAGCTATCAAGAATTGCACTTTGTTTTTCTAACAATTTTTCCATTTTCAGTTTTCCGATATGGATTGGTTTTATAGTTTGATAACCAAGATTGTGTTGTTTCAAGAACCTTTCTAGTTTTTCGGTATCTATATCGAAAGACCCGCTGCTTCTAGATATTAAATAATTTTGAGACTCGTTTAATGAAGAGTTGGCGCGTGCGCCAGATTGTAATGATTCGTCAGATAAATTTTCCGAATCGGACATAGAATTTCACGAAATTATTTTTTTTTATTTGTGCACTTGATTACACTATTTATATTATAACGGCAAGTCCCGATTTGAGGTTCTTGTCGGTTTTGAAATAAAGTCCCGATTTTAGGTTCTAAATTTCTATTACGCGCAAGAACAAGATATGTAGTTATTAATCGCGTAATAAATTTATTTTTTACAAATAGTTTTTTCTATTTGGGTCACTTTTTCACTTCACAAATTTCACAAATTTAATAAATATAGTGTTGGAAAGGTTTTTTAAAGGATAAAAAATATGCAAATTTCTAATTCACTTACCTCGCCAAAAGTATTATCGCTACTAATACTTTAAAGTTAAGCATTCCCCAAGTTGATCACTCTCGATGAAGGTTTTATCACTTTTTCCACTATTTTATTATATCGAACAGCTTGCCACTGGTGAGTGCTATTACATTCGATTTATTTTGGTTTTATTTAGTTATATGTTCTAAACCAGTTGTATGGTAAAGATTTTATATACACTTTTTTTTTTTTTTTTTATTCAACTGCGCCAGTTATGTTGTGGTTTAAGCAAAGAGTAAGTAAGACTACGTTGTTATTACCTTTATTGTGTTGTTTATTGAAAAGTATGAAAAAGTGTGAACAACGCAAGAAACATTCAACATGGTTTTATAATATTTACTATTTGCATAGTTGCAAATTAATGAGATAAAGTATGATTCTATATAATACAATAATTATTGTTGTTGTTTTCTTAGTAATGAAAATATAATTACTTTTTGCATATCTGCAAATTATGCGCTAGCATATAAATAAGATAGTAAGTATGTAATATAATTCTAGTTATGTTGTTTTTACATATTACCGGCCAAAGTAATATAATTCTATATAATGCAATTATTGTTATTGTTGCTTTTACATATTACCGGCCAAATGTGGTGTTGACTTGGACTTTGGTATCATTGATCTGGATTTAGGTATTTGTGGCATTACGGATGTTAACTATATATATATATATATATAAATTATTTATATACTGACTATATAAATGTAATGTATATATATATTGTACTTAAAATAATAAATATTAACTCACCAAAAAAAATTACACTTAAACAAAATGAAACCTCTTCTGAAAGAATGTTAAACACAAATGATAATTTAACAGCATTGTACAGCTATTCCAAAAAATGGGTGATTCCCTTAACATTCTCATTTTTATACAGCAACCAGCAACACATATAAAGTTGAAGAAAAAAGATGTGGCTGTGGTAGTAAAAAGACGACTCAGAAACAGTTCAATTTAAACTCAGAAAACTGAGTCAGAATGGTGCTTAAAGGGTACATTATGTTAAATATCAAAATTCTTAAATTATTCCTAAAATAAATAGTTCGTGTATTTAACGAAACTTTTTCGCTAATACTTTATAATAAAAATAACGAAATATTTACATTAATTTTATCGGCAAGATTGAACTAATACTTTCTTGATGACCCGCACAACGATTTCACACAAAATAATATAACTCATACGCTGGCCAAAAACCAAAATAGGTTAGTTCTAATTTTATTTTAATCAATAAACGAATTCAAAAAAATTATAAAATGTGGCATTTGTCAGCTACAAGCTTAAAACTAAGACAATATCACAAAAACATATCTTTAATTGTTTTCTTGAAGGGCTTCTTTTAAAACGCAAATTAACAATTCAACTTTAGAAAATTTCGATTTACTATTAAAATTATAAAAATATTTTTCCATAATGAGCCAATGAATATTGTGGCTAAACTATAATGTTAATTATGAAGAAATACTCCGACAGAACTCTGAACTAATATTCTGATTAAATACAGCTAATTCAAAAATGTATCGAAAAAGTACGTTAAAATGTTAAGTGTTTTACTGAGTATCATAAAAACTGCAAGTCTCAGCAAAAACTTAGTCTGATAAAAGTTGTCTCATTTTTTACGCAGAATAAGATCCCACATTAAAAAATATAGGTTTCCACAACAAAAATCATAAGCTGTGTTGCTTTCAAAATATTATAAACACAATTGCATTGTATTCAAGCCGATTGTTTTAGAATGTTAAGAAAAACTTTTTTAGGATTAGGGGAAATAAAATCATTTTATGGTTATGGTGTTTACCGCAAGGCGTTATTTTTTCTATTTTTCTCGAAAAATTTAACTTGTAAAATAATTTAGCATTTGTTATTTGATAGCAAAATACCGAATTTAATTTATTCTACTTCTTAAAATAAAAAAAAAATAAAATAAATATTAAGAAAATGAACCAACACAGAAAAATTAAAACGCATTAAAAAATTAAATCCAAAAGTTGTTGCTTTTACATTTCTTAGCTAAGCCAAGCGGATTAGCGAAAGCAACACTACTATAATAACCTTGACCAAATCAAAAATAAATAAAACCTTCCCTCCTTTCCCTGGAACCGACCAAGTTCGAGTTATTTGTTTGCTTAAATTTGGTTGCATCATCTTGCTTGTAGCATAATGGTCCCATATTCTGAACAAATATTTTTTAAAAGCAAACTTTGAAAACTTCTGTACAAACAAATATTATTTGCTGAGCTGCTGACTTTAAAGTTATATTCGACAGATAACTTTCATGTTCATACTCAGGAACTTGCCATCAGAATATCTGCTTCCGTGAGGAAGTACAATGACTGCTCCGAAATTTGTTCATCACAAATTGGTATGGTCTACCTTAGAAATCGGCATCGACTTCATGGTATTATTCGTAAAAATACAAATGGTTTCTCAGTTTGATGCCACGCATGAATTCCGATCTGGCATCAACAATTTTGATATTGCCTTCTTGTTACCGCTTTCCTCGTACTTCAAAAAACGCAAAAATTCCATTCCACCAGAGCCTTTATGCACAACATTCTCAATCGTGAGAATAGTAATAATCTCCTATTCTCGTACGCTTTAGCCTTTGTTTAGAGGCTGTTTGTACACAATAAATTGACGATGGTCTCTGAAATGTTAAATTTAAAATAGATCAATATCATCTTTCCAGATTAAACTGCCGAAAAATCGCCTGAAACTTCGCCTTAATAAATAAAATATAATTTTTTGGGGAAATATCAATTTGTCAGATTAGGCAATTCTACCTTCAATCCATTCAGTTTCATCATCGTTTCAATAGATTTTGAACACGGTGTTTTTTTGATTGTATATAGAGATTTTTTTTTACCATATGGGCGACCATAATTTTTTGGGGTTAATAAAGTGAGGAAACCACTGATGGTGGTCAATTCGACATTTTTTTCCAAGAGTCTATACCATGCATTGAGGTTGTTAACGCTATCCAGTCAAAAACTGGTGCTCTTCTCTCGCACACTCTAAACGTCTCAGCTCTTTCTCAGCATCACTTCGTAGTCCACACAGGGGAATCATATATTCTTAAGGTTCCTCAGGAACAGCCTTGCGGTATTTCCCCCAATAACGTCATACCCATTATTTACGTGGTACCGTCGTCTGTATCACATATCAGCACTCTATTGCGAAAATAGTGTGTGACACATGTTGCTTGAAATCCATGTAGGCCATAAAGATTACAGATCCATTAAGCCGAGTTGAAAACTTTAGTGACATCCGGTGGGACTACGGCACAGTATTTCTTAGAGCTTTAACAACTTCTGCCATCCATTGCTCTCTTCGTAATTTAGACGACTCGATTGGTGTCGATTGTTTCAAAATGCATGTCGTTCGGCCAGGTATCCAGCTGCTACTAATTTTTTCCAATTGGTTCTAGATGATGCACAATAGCCGGTAGGGCATATTTTCTCTCTCGGGCATATTTTATCTCTCGTAAACACATTTAAAATTTCCATGAACTCTTCGGATTTAACAACACTTGGAAAGTGTCAGTTTTAGATTCCTTTGTCGTCCTAAATCGTCGATATGTACCAATGAGCGCTTCTATGGATATCGAGGAAATTTTTCCCAGGACAGGAACTTCTCTAATAGCAATAATTGCATCAGTTTGTTTAGTGTCATGGGGTATAGGTGGTTTGGTTTAGATTTCTGAGCTTACTAATAATGGTTTTGTATACAGTCATTCCCATGGATTATTTCACTGCACTGGTCTTTCCTGCTTTGACAGCTTCTCCCATTGACTACCCAATGTAGGAAAGGACTTTCTTTACCAGGCACGTTCTCATTTTCTTCTTGAGTGATGCTTAAAATATGAGGGTGGATGAAGAATATCTAGTAATTTTTTCCCCATGGTTGAACAACCCACAAGTTTCCTAATTGTTTTTAATGTACAACTTCCCTGTCAATTTTCTTTCAAAATTTATGTTTTATGTATTGCAATTTACGCCGGCCCTGTTTAGTAGATACACGCATCTGTCAAGTGCAGCCGAACGCCAAATTATTGAAGGAAGCACTATCTCTGCTAAAAACCCGTTATATCGCCCTTCCATTGAGTAGTATCACTTCTGTATTATTCGTATCTTTACTCACCTATTCAGTTGCCCAGACATTTAAATCATCAGCAATAATAACAGAGTTTAGCAATCGTGTATCAATAATAAATTGGCTATGAGAATACTCAAACCTTTGATTGAGGCACTAAGGTACTGCATGACAGTTGCATTCCTCGGTACAACATTAAATTTGCTCATGTATGATTCTACTGTCAAAGCCTAAATGACTGCTTTACCTGTTGAGTTAGCTGCCCGACAGCAACTTTAGCTTGAGATATGGATTGAACTAGTAGGTCCTGTGCAATCAATAATTTATTTGATTTGTATGAATTTCAAAGTTGTCATGCTGTTTGAATACCTCCCATTTATGCTATAGATTAAAATAGTTGTCTAAAACTAATTATAGTTGTCTAATAACTCACACAAAATGTCGAACCTTCAGAATCTGAACTAACACGTCTCGTAATTTTTGATTTGTGACAAGGTTGATATGATTTTGCGAATGCTCGGATATCCCTGTCCATATCAGTCCAAAAATATTTCCGTTTGATCATTTTGACGAAGTGACGAAAATGACCAGGAACGTGTATGCCCGCATTTCACCAGTTGAACTTTTGCACGTGATAGTTTTTTCAGAACTAAACAAAGGTATGTTAACGAATCTGAGATTTGGTTTGGATACTAGTTGTTTAAGTTCAACATCACCAGGTTGACTTTCAGCAATTTTCTCAAATATTAACTTTGATGGTAAACGAATTTCCTCAACACGCAATAAGGCATCAGCAACAATATTTTCACGACCATAAATGTGACGGATTTCGGTGGTTAATTGTGAAGTAAGAGCTAAATGCCGTCTTTGTCGGGGCGATGCCTTGTCTAAATTCTGTGTAAATCACAAAAATAGGACCCTCCAATAAATACCTGAAATGCTTCACTGCTGAGTAAGCGGCAAGAAGTTCACGGTCGTAGGCACTGTACTTACGCTGTGTGTCATTTAACTTGCTCGAGAAAAAAACTGAAGGTTGCCGCAGACATTGTTAACAAACTGGTGTACAACAGCACTAGTTGCAGTGTCCGAAGCATCCACCATTAAGGATACTTTGGCATTTTCTCGTAGTTTAGGCTCCACACCATATACTGTTATCTGATTTACCTGGTTAGCAATGGTGTGCTGTTTAGATGAGGTTCACACAATTTCGATTCATTATAATTCATTAAGAATGCTGTATGGTCGATTCGTACTGTCCGAAAAATATTATAATTGTGTTGTAAATGCTATTTCCAGGTTTCACGAACTCTGACGGTCCCGTGATGCTGGTGTCTAGAACTACTAGCAAAACAACCTTGCTTGGCTCAGAATTACCTCTGCACTTCGTCTTGACTCTTGATAGGGATTATTAGACTTTATGCTCTGACACTGTCATTCATGGCCTGCTTTGGCACCCGCATACGGTGAGGCAGTACATGATTTTCGAATAATTGCACCGTAACTTTTAATTCTTCTTATTCTTCATGGTGATTTTTCAAAATTACTTTTCTTAGCAGTTTATTTGTGTCTTTTGCCATGTGAGTGTGCAGTCCACTACAGGTACGCAGACGCGCCCTCCTGTGACTGTATGATTCAGACTGTAATTTTATACCTTTATGACTATGGTTGTATGAGTTTATAATTTTATGATTTTATGATCAAGGCATTATGACTTTGTGGTTTTATGACTTTGTGACTTTATGACATTATGAGTTTATGACTACGAATTTATGACTTTATCACTTTAAGACTTTATTTAATACTTGGCATTATGACTTTGTGACCTTATGATCTTGTGATTTTAAGACTTTATGATTTTATGACTTTGTGATTTGATGACTTTGTGAGTTTATGAATTTATTACTCTACGACTCTATGATTGTGATCCTGAGCTATTCTCGATTGTTTGGGCTTCTCACATTTTTTAGTTTCAAGGGATCATTATGGAATCGTTAAATCATACATGATGATTCTTTGAAGTTAATACCTCAAAATGTAGTCATTGTTCGGTATTTCGTTCGTTTTTATTCGTTTCTCTTAAAAATTAAAATTTTATTTGAAATAGAAATTTGAGCTCCACATATACTCGTATATATGTAATAATATTCTGTTTGTGAACAAAGTTAAATTAAGTTTGATCTATATGTTTCAAATGGTATAAGCATGAAACTTTGTATAGACTCCCAACGAAGATTTCCATTTATTATTTTGATCCTACATATGCGCTTAACTTCCTGCAACCAACACTAATAAAACAGCAAATCAACTCAATATAACAAGTCGAGTACATTACACGATCATTAAATTATCAGAGATTCTGTCTAACAATAAAACGAAACAACCAATCCATCCCAAATTTTAATTAAAAGCGTGTTATGCATGATTTTATGTGCTACGAAATTAGCTAAACATCATAATCCAATCATTTGAACATATTTTACCTTTCAAAAAAAAATGTATTATTAACACACAAACCTTGAAATCGTTGATGAGATTACATCGATCGCGCGGTGTTTGTTCGATCGGAGTCAGTACTACCTTGAAGAAATACTATATAAAAAAAACACAAAACAATTTTTTTTTCTGAAGCACACCTGAGGCGATTTACAAAAAAAAACCTAAAATTTAATCGATCGTGATCTTGAGGAGGTCGTTTTATCTCATCTTAGTATATTTTCGGCACGATACCGCTTCAAATACTACTGTTTGCGCCAAAGATTATGGGTGAGCAAACAACGGCGATGTTTATGAATGAAACGAGATAAGATAAGACACGGACCCCGGGTATCGCGTAGTAACATAAATAAATTTAGCTGCCATGTGTGTAATACGAGTATATAACAAGACATCACCTCATATAATAATAAGCAATGTGTAGTCACTTTTCCGTGGAAATTTGCTTACCACAGCGTAATACAGTGTACATATGCTTGAACATTATTTATGACGATGTTAGTACATTCCAAATAGAAATCGCGCGTATGTGTTTAAATCGGATATTCGAATTTAATAAACGAATTTTGAAAATTATTAATGTTCTTGGCCCAGTTCCAAAATCGATATCCGTGGTATGTATATGCATCGTGATAGTACCGGTTTCGTGATTCGCTTGGCGTCCGCAAACTGCATCGACCGCGAGTATTTATTTATATAATGTAAATAACAGAAACTGTTGATAGTTAAACGATTTTCTTTTATTTAAATATATACAAATGGAATTTTCTTAGTATTTTCTTATTTATTTATTTTGATGTGGCGTGGGCCCCTCGAATTATTTATGTTACTATTACAATTTATTTTTATTTAATTTCCCACACAGAACAAAATCGCCGAACAAATGTTGCGGTACTAAGCTACTCACGATATTGTCGATATCGTGCCACCCTGAAGCGATTGGAAAATGTTACTGATGTTCAAATTCGAAATACGTTGCTTGATGCGCTAAGTGGATTTTCGCCGACATGTATTAATACCAGGATTATGTTTTGCAAGGACACGTTTGATTACCCGGAACTGGAGACACACGATTTGTTGTGTAATCATTTGGCGCCAAAATTAAAAGGACGGCCACGGGGCCGAAGGAAGACCACTCGGTCGGAAAATTCACCTGGTAAACCGCGAAGTCCCTCGCTAAGCGATTCCAATGAGTCGGAAGAGTCAGAATGTTCGGTTCGTGCGCGTACTAGACCTGAAGTAAATCATCGGCATAATCATCGTCCGGCTCGAACTAAAACAAAGTCGGAATGTAGTGAGAGTACATTTGTAGCGGCCGCACCATCCCCGAAACCGAGAAAACCTATTAAGTTGACGGTGCGTGGTACGTCAACGAAAAATATGACAATCGTTAAGGCGGAAGAGGATGAGGAAGAAATTGAGGAAGGTAACGTAAAAGAACAAAGCGACACACTAGAAGCCAAAAAACCGAAAATTGAGGAGCTCGCCGTCACAGAAGTACAACCTGAAGTAGAAAACGTACCTAAAATACGGACGGAAGCAGAACAAACAGCCGGACTAAGTCCAGCAAAACTCGAAGAACGTAACTTTTTGAAAAAATTACACGAATTCATGAATGAACGACTGACACCAATTCCAAAAGTTATTTGGGTTAGTCTGAAAGATGGTAAGTAAAATAAATAATTTCTATGCATAGTTTCGTTTATCTAATGTATCTCTGTTTATCTTGTCCTAGTAAATCTTCATGCGATATACAACCGAGTACAAGAACTGGGCGGCTACAGTAATGTAACAGATCCTGTGGCATGGGAAAATCTTTTTGTCGGTAGTGGAACACCGCAGTATAGTTCCATCACTAGTAAAAGATACGAACGTGTCTTGCTTCCATATGAACAGCACGAGCGAGGCATCGTCGAAGACACCGAATTGGTTGTCGAGAAGCAGATGCCCGAAGTGGTTACCCAACTTGTTGCCGAGAAGCAAGAAGAACCTAAACAAACAGAGCCAGAGTTAACTCAAATAATTAAAGAAGAGAAACCGGCTGAGATTGAATTGGAACCACCAAAAGTGGAGGTACCCGAAATCATTGAAGACATTGAAATGGATAATGAAGTGGAGAAAATTTTAATCAAAACTGAGGAGATCGAAGACCAAATACCCGATCTGGATGTAAAGGAGGCCGAACTAACCGTTGAGCAAATGAAAGAAATCCAAATGAAAGTAAAATCAAAGGAAAATAATGTTGTTACAACAACAACAACTACCACCACTACAACCACAAATCATGTATTAAATGTGCCACCGGTTACTGTAATAGTCGGCAGCGAAGCCGGCAAATCGGAATCGAGTCCATCAACATCAAAAATTCAGATCCAGCAACCGCATACAACTATCACGGTGCATCAGACCACAATACATCCACAAATTTCACCCAAGTCGAATCAAAATCAACCAATTCAAATCACAAATCAAATTCAAATACAGCAGATCACAGTCCAACCAAATAGCGAAGTGAATCAAACCAATTATAATATCACCCAGGATAAAATGGGTCAAGAAATCCAAATTACTCCGTCGACGAACGGTGACTACTGTAAAGTATTAAATCGGCAATCGTCGTCTGGCGAAGAGACGAGTCCCTCGAAAAAAGGATCATCGTTGCGACATATTCGTGTTAAAAGTAAAGATAATTTGAACGGGTTATCACCGAGCCGAAATCCGGACACCATCGCAACCAATAAAATTGACAGCCACATTCCATTGATTTTAAATCAGAAAATGACTACCATAACGCCGATTCTGGGGAGTAATAGTATTAGTAGTCAAGAGCGAGATAGTAATTTGGGCAAACGTCAAAAGTCGCCTGAAGTTATTGAGCTGCTGGATAGTGATAATGAGAATAGTAATCCAAAACATGTGAAATTATGCCCGCCAGTTAAGAAACGGAAATTGGAAATTCTGCGAGAAGGCGGACTAGAGGTGACTCCGATTCATCATGGTGCGCCCCTTCCAGTTCGGAAGCAGGATACGCCGCCAAGCTTCGAGGTGACAACTAAAAAATTAATTGTGCCTACACCAACCGTACCTAAAGTGGTGCCACGCGTAAATGAGCGACCGAAAACTCCGAAAGCGTCGGTGATTCCGAATATGAACGTAGCGACACCACCGAAACCACTTTTTCAATCACACTGTATGTTCCAAAGTAGTAGTAAAATATTTGGTAATCCAAAGGATGTGTTCCAGCCTCAGGCGCTGACAACGAAACCGGTTGTACCAGCGTTAACGTATATCAAAAAGGAAAACGGCATAATTGATTTGACTTCGGTATCGCCGAACGAGAGAACCCCGTCTATAGAAATAACAAAAATTCCTTCAACGCCACAACCACCACCTGCTCCGAAAAAATCACTTACGCCGCACTCAATTTCGTTACACTTAGGTAGCCAGAATTCAAAGTCGAACTCCATCGTTCGTGATTTGCACGCGGGTGAGAAAAATTTACGAACAAAAACTAAAATCGATCCACCTCAAATTCCTCCACAAATCTCATTAATACCTCAGCAAAAGTTAACCCATGTGCAACACATTCATAATTCACAAAATCACAATATTAAACGAAATTTTATGGCCGAACCAGAAGTAAAAAGAAAATCGGCCGTCATTCCACCATCCCTCCCAATTACCATACCAAAACCACCCCAGTCCCCATCAATTCCACCACCTTCGTTTGCCCCAATACCAACATCGACGCCATCCAGTAATAATCCAACAAATAACATACCTCCACCACCGGCAGCATATTTCCCATCGCTGTCGCAATTACCACCCATGCCATCACAAACCTCAACAAATCCATCGCATTATTCACCATTCCTGCCATTACTCGATCCAATGTATTTCCCATCACTGTATCCTAGTCGCGGCATGTTATTTCCACCCGCACCACATCTACCTCCAGAATTTTTACAGTACTTTACAAAAAATATGGCGGCAGCACAGAGTAGTGGCTTACCTATAACAAAAAGTTAACTCTTTTGTAGTGTAGTGTACATATTATAATATAATATTGTAGTATATTCATTCTAACATTTTTCTTTTATAATAATATCGCGCGCGTGTATATTTTCTACTGTTTCTTTAACGTAATTAATATTACACAAAATGGCCGAATAAATATATTCGCAGTACACACGATTTAAATTTAAAAAAAAAACCAAGCGGTGAACATTTGAACACGAAATGTCATTTTGTATATCTAATAGTTTTGTTTTTATTGTAAATTATTTGTGCCAGTAGTAGAAAAAAAAATCAAATATTTGATCAATAATGGAATATAAATATTAATTAAACACAAATACATGTATTATGTGAATTTACCGTTCTTTTTACTACATACATATTATAATTATAAATATAAACTATTATGAAGTGTTTTTGTGTATATTTTATAATAATACATAATATAATTTTATAATACTTAAACAAATAAATATATTCTTAATATTAAATTTAATTATAATACATAATATAATATAATAATGTATATTATTATTAATTAATATTGATAATTATAATCGAAGTAAAAAAAAAATTGAAGATGGCGTGTTATTTATAATGTAATGCAGAAGAATATTTTACACCACGAGGTCGTACAGGTAATTATAAATTAAATAAATTGAAATTTAAAAAATATTCCTCCCCGGCGGGGAATCGAACCCCGGTCTCCCGCGTGACAGGCGGGGATACTTACCACTATACTACCGAGGACATGAAGTCTACTCAAAAAAGAAAAATTATGGTGGCAAGACTATGATGTTTATTTATATCTTGAAAAGTAAAATAATAATTTAGGCTAGCACTTGGAAGCGTCGATGTAGTTTATCTTGCAATCGGAAATATGAAATATCGGAGTAAGGATGGGAATAGCATTTTTCAACTGGGAGCATGAAACATGTTTCATATTCAAACGTCGATTTACTGACGCAATGTCAGATCCCAATTTTACTGCAAGACTCACTTTTCAGGGGTTTTGTATCTTAAAAATCAGCAAGGGTAACCCATAACGTAAATTTGCAGAAAAATATTGAACAAGTTTAATTTCAAATTTAGATGGAATTTACGAATTTTTGAACGTTGCGTTAAGGAAGAAGAAATAAGGAGAAAATGTTTCGCACAGGCTAGAGCAGGGGTCCCAATGTCTATAAAGCTGGCAATATTATCTGAACAGTTAATCTTTTGGAATATGTAATCCATCAATCAGGTCAATAGAGGAAAGCAGCTGCCCGTACTTTAAAAATCCAGCTAACTATTTACTTTGCGACGATCTCATCAGAACAGGTACAATGAACAGATTGTCAGATTTCTCTTCAAATTAACCAACTATACAGTTACTACACCAATGGTTAATTTATTTCAGAAAATACTACGAGAATGAAAAACGTTTAGTTTTAAATTACACGCTAGGACTACACGTGGACTATATAACACTGAACATGATATGATATAATTATGTAAACATTTTCGAAACCCGTCTCTAATACTTGCTGACTTTTAATATTCCTCAATTAACCGATTCCTTACAAAACATGATTATTAATCAAAAAAATTCTCCTCGAGCCTGCTAGGAGTCGAACCTAGAATCTTCTGATCCGTAGTCAGACGCGTTATCCATTGCGCCACAGGCCCACGGAAAGTAATATTTTATGAAATTATTGCCACACTAATATATTTTCAAAATTATAAATGTTTAGTTATTTTAAAAGTCATAATTAAGCTATTTATTAATTTTCTTTTAGTTAAATAGATTTACAATAGGTCGGTTATATATATCCCATGTTGTCTAGTGGCTAGGATATCTGGCTTTCACCCAGAAGGCCCGGGTTCGATTCCCGGCATGGGAAATATTTTTATATTCGTTATTCTGTGCAATAGCAGTAGTAGAATTATAATTTATATTTCACAAATAAATTATAGTAGCTATCGATTGGTTTCAAATCCGGAACAATCCAAACATAGCTAATATGTACTCGATTCGGAATTACTTTCACTGATAATAAATAAATACCGTTTTGTTTTAAAATTATAAAAATAAATCCTCCCCGGCGGGGAATCGAACCCCGGTCTCCCGCGTGACAGGCGGGGATACTTACCACTATACTACCGAGGATATATTAGATTCCTAATTAACTATTTTCTTATCATATATTTTCGATATTAATAGTTCGCTGACATTTTAAAATGTCGTGGGCTTATTTAAATATTGACGATTCATGAATATAAATAGCTTTAAGGTTAGCATATTCTTTTCACAGTGATTTCAAATGATAATATCGCCACTTTCAAAACTCGACCAAAATAATATCAGCTTTTGAGTATACATATATTGTGCTATAGTGCTATTATAGAGCGAAAAGAATTCCAGACAGAATAGTTAAATACTAAAAGGTATGAATTACCAATGTTAGTTCAGCCTCTGCTTGAACTAGAATATTCTTGCTTTTTATTCCGAGCGGACCACTGGTGGGTACTAATACCGGAATAAACTGAGTAAAAGAATGTAAGGTTTTTGATTACTAACTTTTTTATTAATTGAATATCGACTTATATACAAATTTTGTTTACCTTATATAAAAGTACTATGTGTAGCACAAATATGTGCTAATGCACATTTATCGATTTTAATGTAGAAATTTGTGTACGCTTTTATTTTATGTGTTTAAACATCCTGGGGCGCCCTAGAAGTTCTTGAAGCTGGAATGGGAGATCCCGTTAGCAAAGCCCGCGACGGGCCGGATGCCTCTTTTTCTGTCTGTTCTTGAAATATTTAATGGCAATTGCAATTGCAATGATCTTGCCGCTCCAAAATAAAATATGAGTTAATACGTAGTGGTGAACATGATGTGTATTATTCATTATGACTATAGTTGCTTCTTATCATTCGCCAATTTGTTTGTGCCTTACGAAAACGTGCGTATTGATTTCTCCTTTTATCTCACTATTAACTTTATCGGCAGCAATTAGATACTGGCTTGAATCTCGTAACATGCATCCATCGTCTAATGTTAAGATACCTGACCCACTAAACCGTGTCGTTATGACAGATGATCCACAAATTGCATCCTTGTTTGTTTCTTCGACGACGATAAATAACCATTGATTTGTGTTATGTAACTTTATCCAGTGATTGGTTGTATTCATTGTTTTTATGTTACATAATCCTTGTAGATTAGTGGTATGACGAAGAATCACCATTTCACAAGCATGTACCGTAGATGCTGCATTGTTAACTTGTGACATCTTACACAGGAAATGTTTAAATTTGACCTCTTGATAATCATTTAATTTCTCTTTGGTAAATGATTCGAAGTGTTCTCGATATTCATCCACACCAATATAATTTACACTTGTTTCAATATATGCTTGGTATACTCGTTGTAATAGATATTTGGAAATGGAATAACCGAGAAGAGTGGAATAGTTGCTCGAATTATTAGGTTATTCTGAGTTATTCGTGTTTTTAATTTCATGGTTTTGTAAATGTGCTCTAAATTGTCAGCTGTGCGAGAATTGACGGGGGTAGATACTTTCTTATCTTAGATAGTTCTTGTTATAGTTGCGATGGCGTCAGCAGAATGGGATGTAATACGTTTTGCTGAGCATTATGCACTAAGTCCAACAAAATTTCCTGTGTTTTCTTGATGTTATTTATTATTAGCATTATTTCGAGAGTTGTTGTAAATATTGCTCCTACTTTTTCCTCAATGGAAGCATATTCCTTCAGAAGATCTATTTCTATTTGCAGTCGGTTCTGATTTTCCCTGAAATTGTTTAAAGACAACAATTGTTATGTATGTATATGTATATATAGCTATATGAAATAAATTCAGTCTTGTATATTCACTCGAGTCTTTAACATGGTGTCAGATGTGCTAAAAATTAAATATTAAAATAATAAAAAATAAATTAAATTTGAATAATAAAAATATAATAAAAGTTTTCATAAATGTTTAATAAAAGCTTTGCAATATAAATTGTAATGAAAAACAATTAATAAAATAATTAAATGATTGATAATAAGAAAGAAATATAACCTAAAAAATATACGAGTTATAGTTCAGTGTCAACAAATGTACTAAAAAAAAAAAAATAAAAAATAAAAAAAACAAAATGGATGAAAAAATAAAAAGTTTAGAAAACGCTTTAAAAAAGTTGGCGATACAAAATGAGCAATTAGTAAATGAAATGAAAGACTTGAAAAATAACAAACGGGACAATAAACAACAAGAAAAATCATTTCATGCGTCAATACAAGTGCCACTTCCCAAACCAATTAATTTAAAGGAGGGTGACATTAAGCAAAATGTAAATTTTTTCAAAAATGCGTGGGAAAATTACATGTTAGGCACAGGACTAAAATATGCTACCGAAGACGTCAAAATAAGCATTCTTTTATCCGCAATCGGCGAGGAATGTGTGAAAGTGTTTAACAATTTAAAAATAACGGATGAGGATAAGAAATCATGTAAAAAAATGTTAGAAATAATTGAAGAAAATTTGGTACCGAGAATTCATAAGCGATACGAAAGAGCAATTTTTAATACGGCTACCCAAAAAGAAAACGAAACAATTGATCAATTTATAAACAGATTAAAAGAATTAATCAAAAATTGTGGCTATGGTGAATTAGAAGACCAATATATTTGCGATCGATTGGTTGTATCAGTACGTAATATGGATTTAAGAAGAAAATTAATGCAAATGAATGATGATGACGATTTGTATGAAATTATTAATGCATGTAGATTAAACGATGAAACCGAACAGCGACTAAATTATCTTGATAATCCGGAATCAGTTAAAAGAATTGTAACAAAGAAGCAGATTTACAAACGAAACCAGGATAGGAATAGTTTAGATCAGAAAAATGTTATGAACAGATCAGGAAGTAATAATTATGTAAAGAAATTTCCAACAGCTGTTGCCAATAACAACAAAAATGACAGAAATGACAATAGATTCATAGAAGATTGTTTTAGATGCGGTCGTAATCATGCTATTAGAAAATGCCCAGCTTGGAACCATAAGTGTGATATTTGCGGTATAAAAAATCATTTCGAGAAAAAATGTAACAAATCGAGAAAGAAAAACGTCAAAATAATTGAGAAAAACGACAGTGATAGTGAATTTTCAGAAATTTGACAACCATGTCATGTAAGCGATATAAACATTAATTTAGAATTTGCTGAATTGAAATATAAAAAAAAGTTCTATTATTCTAAATTCATTTGGTGGTAATAAAATGGTACCAATAGGCGAAGTGAAATTAAAATGTATAAATAAAAATAAAATAAATATAATAAACTTTGTGCTTGTGGATTTTAAAACAAAACCTATAATATCTGTTAATACTAGTCTAAAATTAAACGTAATTAAAATATCGAAGGACATAAATCAAATTTGTACAATGAATTTAATAGAGAAATATAAAGATGTTTTTAGCGGAATCGGTAAATTAGAAGGCGAAATAAATCTTGAAATAGATAAAAATATAAGTCCAGTGATTGAAAACCCCAGAAGAATTCCTGTCAAATTACGTTCAATACTGAAAGAAAAAATAGAGGAAATGGAACGAGACGGTATTATAATAAAAGAAAATCGACATACCGAATGGGTTAGCAATATTCTTATAGTTAAACGTAATAACAAATTTCGTATATGCCTAGATCCATTAGAATTAAACAAAGCAGTTGATTATGAAATGATTATGTAATTCCTAAAATAGATGAAGTGTTAACAGAACTAAATGGGGCGAAAATTTTTTCTACGTTGGATACTAAAAAAGGTTTTTGGCAATTAGTGCTCGATGGAGAAAGCAGTATGGCAACTACATTCTGGACTCCAATGGGAAGATACAGATTTCTACGATTACCATTTGGTATCAGTCCTGCTATGGAAATATATCAAAAACGGCAACATGAGGTGATTAATGGATTAAGAAATGTCGAAGTAATAGCAGACGATTTATTAGTTTATGGAAAAGGGGAAACAATTGAAGCAGCTAGAAAAGACCACGATGAGTGCTTGGAAAAATTATTAATTCGTTTGAGAGAAGTCAATATGAAATTAAATTTAGAAAAAACTAAGCTAGCGCAGAAGGAAGTCAGATTATACGGTCATATAATTTCGCAAGATGGAATGAAAATAGATCCAACCAAAATATCTAGTGTGTTACAGCTAGAATCACCTAAGAATAAGCAAGAACTACTTAGGATAATAGGTATTTTTACCTATATTTCTAAATCGGAAAAGACGAAAAATTTAAGAAATTTAACTAGGAATGATGTTCAATTTATTTGGACAAATGATCATCAAATAGAATTCGAGCGATTAAAAAATAAAGTAACGTCATTACCAGTTTTAAAATTTTATAATCCAGCTGAACAATTAACAATTCAGACAGACGCATTTTCTTACGCTTTAGGATGTACTTTGCTACAAAGAGAACAACCAATCGCATATGCATCTAGGGTATTAAAAGGAGCGGAATTAGGGTATGCAGCAATCGAAAAGGAGACGCTTGCAGTTTTATTTGCGCTAAAACGTTTTGATCAATATGTTTGTGGAAATAATAATATAATAATACATACCATTAATTTCAATATTTAAAAAATCAATTTTAAAAGCACCAAAACGTATACAAAAAATGATGTTGTACTTGCAACGCTACAATTTTGTTCTACAATACAAGAAAGGAAAGGAGATGCTGATAGCTGATTGTTTATCACGGGAGCCAATTCATGAAAATGAGTTATTACGAGACTATGATGTGATATTTGGAAAAATTGATCCGATCTTACGACAATATTATAATATAAGAGACGAAATTTCTACAATCAATGGTATGTTATTTAAAGGACAAAGAATAATAATTCCTAAAAATTTAAGAATTGACATACTTCAAAAACTTCATTTAAGTCACCAAGGCATAAATAATACAATAAGGTTAGCAAAAGAAGTTGTATATTGGCCAAATATAAATAACGATATTAAAAATTTAATTGAAAAATGTCAAACTTGTATAAAATATTCCGACAATCAACAACACGATGAAATGTTAACACATAGAATTCCAGACTATCCCTTTCAGCGTGTTAATTTGGATGTTATGGAACTTCAATATAAAAATAGTACAAAATTATTTTTAATAACAGTCGACCAGTATTCGGATTATTTTGAGATTGACCAAATAAAAGATACAAAAGCAGAAACAATAATTAAATGCTGTAAAAGAAATTTCAGCCGATACGGGATTCCTGAGGTTTGGATTTCTGATAATCCAAAGTATCTCATCAACGAGAAGTTTCAAAAATTCGCGACAGAATAGGAGTTTATTCAAGCTACTTCGAGTCCCTACCATCAGCAAGGCAACGGAAAAGCTGAAGCTGCCGTGAAAATTGCTAAGAAAATAATAAAGAAAAGTAGTCATTCTGATCAAGATTTTTATCTGTCTCTATTGCAATGGAGAAATACTCCAAACAACATTGGAATCAGTCCAGCATGCAGATTATTTAATCGTAGTTTGCGTGACAATTTATTACAATTGAACAAACATAAGTTGATACCGACAGGTGCTGAAAATGTTAAACAATCAATAGAATTAAATAAAAAGAAAATCAAATTCCAGTTCGATAAGTCATCTAGAAAACTTAGAAATCTTAAGTTTGGAGAAGAGGTTTTTGTAAAGAAAACATTTAAAGATAAGAAATTTATCAAAGGTAGAATCGTCGAAAATCTAAATAACTCTTCGTATATTGTGGAAATAGATGGGCAGCAGTTCAGACGAAACAGGAGCTTTATCAAACCAGTGAACCAACATGAAGAAGTTGAAGTTGAAGATATTCGTAATGACATCACGGATTCAAAACAAAATCGGCAAATAGAAGAAACGTTAGTAAGAGAGGAAAATAACGAGATAACTGAACCTCAACCCGCAATCACACAACAAAAGGATAATAGGCCAAGACGATCTCTTCGAGTTGCTGTGCGCTATAAAGAATTCGTAAAATATTAATTTAACTTGAATTGGTTTTTATTTGTATTTTTTTGTTTAATTAAAAATTAAAAAAGAGAGGATGTTATGTATGTGTATGTATATATAGCTATATGAAATAAAGTCAGTCTTGTATATTCACTTGAGTCTTTAACAACAATAATTGCTGTGTTTTTTTATTAGCGCCCGATAGCTGTATCCGGAGCAGCCAATTTTCTATGTGAAAACTTATATTTAGCGCGCTATTATTGCATTTAATTAATTTATTTAAATCTAAACTAAGATTTTTCATTCAACTTTTTAATTAAAAATCGATAAAAAAATATCTCGGCTCACTTATTTATCGGGAGCCGCTATCGGGAGCGCTATCCATTTCAATGGGAAATTTGAAAAGGCTTTTAATTTTGTAAACCCCTGAAACCATTAGAAACTAAATCTTACAATAAAAAATTAAAACGCAGCAAAATGAATTTTTGTTTATAACGTCATGTCAAAATAAATGTCAATTAATATATTTCAGGTGATAAATGTTTGTTTTATTGATGAATTTAGTTTTAATTTTTATAGTACAGCGACACCAGTGAATAATAGCTACAGTTTCAATAGAAAATTGCCATTTGGCTCCGGATAGTGCTCCAATATTAAAACACAGCAAATGTCAGGTTCGTGTTATGTTTGAATAACTTGATATGGTGTTATCAATGATGCTGGTTTGATTGCTAAGAAGATCTAATAGATGCCGCTCGGTTTCACCAATTGTCTCAAAATGGTTATCATATTGATTTGCTTAATTGAATATATCTCCAAGCAGGATCCTCGTAGTATCTCCAATTCCCCTTTTTCGGCGCAGTCTCTCTTTATTACTAGACAATAAGAATTCATTGTTCATCCGTACAACCCCTATATTTGCCAATCCAATTGGTGTAGTATCAGGGCACAATTAATGCCTGGTGTAATTTTACAGGCTTCCGCCAGTTCCGTATGAATCACACTTATTTGCTTTATTTCTTCCCAATAGTTCGTCAATTGGTAACAGATTATTAAATTCTATTCCTTTGCAATTACTTCTACGTGGCCGATGTTTTCAAGATAAACCCCAATTGGCTTTCATGCTTCTTGTCACTCTTCTGGTCGTTGTTATATTTTCCTCCCTATCAAATTGATTCTCGTTTGGTTGTGTTTGTGGTGCAGAATATACGATGTCATCGAAAGATAAAGGGCACAAATTTCTTATCGAGTGTTTTGTAACACTATTCTTATGTTTGACTGACCACTCTGACATTACCATCATCACCTGGATGAACCTCCACCACCTTTCCCATTGGCCATGTACTGGGATAACCTTCTTTGTTCTTTATTAGTACAATTTGATCTTTGGCAATATTTGGTTGCACTTGCTTCCATTTGTATCGTTGTTGAAGTGAGTTCAAATAGTCCGTGTGCCAGTGCTTCTAGAAATGCTGCTTCAGTTGTTGTAGAAATTCCCATCTAGATAATCGATTTTGCTTTATTTCACTATAACTGTCTTCTGGCACCGTTTGCAATGATCTCCCAATTTATTTATTTATTTTATTTATTTATTTATTTATTTATCAATAATGACATTTTTTTTTTAATCTTATTATTATCTTGAATTAATTAAATAGAACATAATTATTATACTTAATACTAGCTAAATACTAATTCTATCTTTAATAAATACACTCAATAGTCCCAAAAACTGATTGTATTGTAGCTCTCGTAATTCTCCCAAAGTATAGAAATTGCTCAGAGAATTATATAATTTGACTCCATTATACCCTAAGGATCGTTGCGAAAAAGATTTACTATACATTGGTAATCGATAATGTGTGTTTCTGGTATTATAGTTATGAACGTTTCTATTAGAGCATAACATTAAGTCCAAGTATTTTGGTAGAGCTCCGTTTTAAAGGCGAAACATCAACTTCAAAACGTTGTAGTGTATTCTTTGGTTAATAGACTTCCATCCTAGTACTTTAAGCATTTCACTTATATGTGTCCTAATATCTGCTCCTAAAATACCTCGCATGAATCTGTTCTGAATTTTTTGGAGACGATATATTTGTGATTGATTCATTATGAATAACACTGATGAACAATAATCAATATGTGGTCCAACAATTGATTCGTAAAATATAATTTTTGTTTCACGTGGCATTTTATCCTTAATTCTATTAAATAAACCTAACTTTTTATTCATTTTTTTAACAACATAATTCAAATGATCATTAAAATTTAACTTTTCATCTATGATAACACCAAGGTATTTATATTGTTTAACACGTTCAATAACTTCAGTATCAACTAATATATTTTGATTACATTCTAGTATTGTTTTTATTGACATCACCATGTACTTTGTTTTAGAGATGTTAAGTGCCAACTTATGGAACATCAGCCATTTTCTCAGGTTCTCCAAATCTTCATTTATATTCTGAACAGCTTCACTAAGGGTTGGTGTTGCAATCGTAATCAAGGTGTCATCAGCAAACATATTCACTTTACAATTATTTATAACTTCTACTTTATCATTGATGTACAGGATGAAAAGTAATGGTCCTAAAGTAGATCCCTGCGGTACTCCCAGATTATTTGGTATTGGCTTAGAGATACAGTTATCAACTTTTGTATATTGTTGCCTTTTTTGAAGATAATTATTGAACCATTCCAACGCCGCGCCTTGTATTCCATATTTACTTAATTTTTTTAGTAAAATTTGTCTATCGATTGTTTTAAAAGCTCGTTTAAAATCCAGGAACACCTATTACTACTTTATTGTCATTTATTTCAGATTTCCAATTATCTAACATTAAGTTTAATGCAGTTTCACATGAATGGTGTTCGCGAAATCCAGATTGTTGGTCGACTAGTATATTATTGTTGTTAATGTGGTTTATTAATTGGTTTTTAACTACTCGTTCTAACACAGCTTCGTAGGTTGGTAGCATATTTATCGGGCGTAGTTCTTCTGGTGTTGTTGGCTTAGAAGTTTTCGGAATTGGAATAACCGTTGATATTTTCCATGATCTCGGGACTTTAGCTTCATATAAACTTTTATTGATTAAGTTCGTAAATTTTGATGAGAATATATCGTTCTTCATAGCATCTAACATGATAGTACGGTTTATACCATCAATTCCAGCGTTCGACTTCAAACTATTAATAATTTTAGTTATCTCTTGACTTGTAATATTTTGAAAACAGAATGGAACTGTTTAGGGATACGCATTCGATTCATTAAAATTTTTTACTTTTGGAATTTTGTTATGGATGTCAATCACACTGGATACAAATGTATTATTAAGAGATTCGGCCAATTCTAGTTTATCGGTTACTACTTTATTATTAAACTGAATATTCCACTGTGTTGTGGATTTAGTTTTATACATCGATTTTAACATTCTCCATAGTTGTTTTGGATTATTTTGATTTTCTATGAATTCGTTTTTGAATTAAGTGGACTGCTCCTTCCTTAAAGATTGTTTATATATATTTCTGGCTCTTTTATAATTATCCCAGCTCTCATTTGAGTTTATAATTTTCATAATTTCATAAGATCGTAGTTTATCTTGCTTTAGTAATTTCAAATTTTCGGAGAACCATGGTAGTTTACTAGTTTTATGAATCAATTTTGTACATGTCAACTCATTCAGACAAGTTTTTAACTTTAACAGTAACTCTTCAGCTTCTGCGTTTAATTCTTGGTCTATTTCGTTTAAGTTAGTATCTTGGCATCCCAGAAATTGTTGATTTAAAGCATAGTTAAGTAATTCATGAGAATAATTTTTTCGCGAACGTATTTCTATCGGGTCAAATTTCTTGTTGCTTTTATCTTCTCACAATTTAAATTAATTAATTTTTTTCACAATTTAAATTAATTAATTAATTAATTTAAATTAATTAATTAATTAACATACAATGGTCACTAATTTGTTGCTCTTTAACTACTTCACATTGCACATTTTTTGAATTAGTGATCACTAAATCTATTAAACTCTCACTGGTTGCTGTAACTCTACTATATTCTTTAACCACCTGAATTAGTCTATGCTCACTTATCAATTGATTTAATTTTACACTGTAAGATTCATTGGATTTGACATCAATATTAAAATCACCGAATATGAAATTATTTTTGTTATGTTTTATGATATTTTCCATCCATTCGTCAAATTTATCTAAGAAAACTGCTCTCGTTGTTTGAAATGATCTGTATACTACTCCAAATATCCCAGTCGTATGATATCCTTTTATGATTTGTATTGCTAAAAACCAAGTGCGATCCTTCTCACAGTTTGAAATTATTTTGAAATTTATGTTTTCATGAATGTACATAGCAACTCCTCCTGTATGTCGACTATCCGAGTCGCAGCGTATAAATTTATAGTTATCAATATGAAACTCCGAATCGTACATTTCTTCAGTTGTTCTAGTTTCACTGAGTAATACTAAGGCTGGTTTAAAATTGAACACAATTCCCTGTAACTCCATGAAATTTGACGACAGACTTCGGATGTTGGTGTATAGGGCGTCTTGTTTTCGAAACTGCTATTGGTAATTGATTTGGTTTCTTAGTATTTTCAACTTGCGCTGATATACTGTGCAATTATTATCCCACGTAGCATGATTTACATCAATGCTTAGCATGATTTACATCAATGCCAATTAGAAAATGTGTCGCTGTCACAATAATTCCTTAAATGTTAAATGTGTATCGCCTACAACTCTTTTTAGGTGATATTTTGCCGATTTCACTCCCGCTTCCCACAAACCACCAAAATGTGATGTTCCAGGCGGTATAAAATGCCAATTTGTACATTGGTACGGCGTTTCTTCTATTAGTTGGGCTTGGAGTAGTTTATTGAATAGCCCATTTATTTTTCGGTTGGCTCCAACGAAGGTTGTATCGTTATCTGAGTAGATGTGTGTACACACGCCTCTACTTGATGGGAATCTATACGATCGCTTTGATCGCTAACTATCTCAATATGGCAGGCTTTGATCGAAAAATACACAAAGATGGCTTATACCTCTTATATGTTTATTTTGACCTACCTTTCGATGTTTTGATAGAGATAGGGCCCGCATTGTCTACTCCAGCAATCTCAAATGGCATTGACGCCGTTACTCGTTCTCGAGGTAGTGGCGCCATTAACTGATGGTTTGTATTTTTTCTTAATCGACAGCATGTTACACATTTGTGAATTACATATCTTATTGCTGATCTTGCGCTTTTAATCCAATACGTTTGTCGTAAGAATGTAACAAGTAAAGTTGTTCCTCCATGTAGGGTAATACGGTGAGCATCCTTGATTATCAGGATGGTTAACTGGCTATTTTGCGGCAAGATGATTGGATGTCTCTGATCCCTCTGATTAGTCCCAATGACTTTTCGATTCTGCCGCCAACTCGCAGTATGTTTTTATCATCCAAGAAGGGATTCAATGATAATAACTTACTGCTTTTGTGCAACTGTTTTCTTGTTTGCAATCGTTTGATTTCTTCGTTGAATTTCTCATTTTGCGTCATCTTAATAGCGATTTCATTTGCTTTTTTAAATCCAGCAGCATTTGAGCCGTTTAGTATTATATCATTTAAAATTATACCATTTCTTGTTTTAGCTGATGCATCAAATACGACCCTCAGTATGGTGGTGCTGCTGTCCTCATTTACTACGCCATGATGTGGGATATAGTAGATTTTGCTGGATTCATTCTTGTGACATGTGGATGGTTGGTTTACTGGTGCTTTGTTTAAAGTTTGCATCTCTAGCGAACCGCGTCTTTGTAATTGAATTAGTCTGGCAATGGCCATTTTTCGTGATTCTCCTAGCGTCGAGACGTTTTTTTCCAAGGGTAAGTTTACAATATACCTGCCTTTGGGATCACGTTGCACGGTTTTTACAAAATGTTCGTCAGCACTCTCCTCTTCTTCCGTTCGTGTTGTATGATCAGCTATACCTTCGTTCTCTACGAATAACTGTAATTGTTCATGGATCGCTTTTGTTGACACCAAGCTAGATTTAGTTGCTTGGGTAGCTGATCTCATACATCCGGTTATTATCCAACCAAGCTCGGTCTCTTGCGCCATGGGTTCTCGTTCATTTCTCTTTATTAACACAATTGCTGGATAATAGTCAGCTCCAATTATAATGTAAACTTTGGATCTGCCAATTTTATGGTTTGTAGATGCTTAAATTTGTTTGTGTTAAATTTAGCTTCTAACAGGTAATGCGTCAGTTGATCGAACACCATTGCTTCCATTCGAACCGAAAATTTACTGTCAAATCTCGGAGCTACGTCGAATTCTATTATGTTTTTACAAACTCCTGCTTTGAGTCTACCCATTCCTGATATGGCAATATTTGTTTTCTTCTTCCTTATGTTGAGTAAGTTTGCAGCACTTTTTGTGATGAAGGTACCTTGCGAACCGGAGTCGATCAAGGCCTGCAAAGTTATTGGTTCTTAGTTATCCCTATGTACTGTAATTAATGCCGTACCAAGCAGAGTTTGAAGTGTCTTATCATTGTTTGAATTATGAGAGAGCATGTTCAACTTAGTTGGGTTGTTAACGTTATGCATGAGTGTGTTATGCTTCCCCTTCCAAACGTTACATTTCTCGCCACTTTTGCAAGTTATAGTGCTATGTTTCTCCATGCAAATTCTACATGACGTTAGGAGTTGGATAGGCTGTGTTCTTTCGTGTATACGCTTAATGCTTTGAAATTCGCACATTGACTTAGTTATGATTTCCATCGCAGTGTCGACAATTAGTTCTAATAGTATTCTCCTTATTGATGTATAAGTTATTACCAATTTTATGCTGTGTTGCACGTACTTCATAAGGTTTGTTGCTTGTGGTGAATTTTTTATGTGTTTCAAGTGAGAGAAACTGTTGTTAAGCAAAAATCGGAGAAAATTTTTGAGATCGTCAACCTTTCTGGGATCCTCTAACTGCATTTCATACAGTTTGCTGGTTTCGATATCAACCTTATTTAGTAATATATGTGTTATGAATTAGTCCCAGGTACATGTACCGAATCCTAATCCTTTTAATGCATTTAGAACTTCCTTTGTTGTGTCATGCAATTCTTTTAGGGCTTCTCCTGATTCCTGGGATAGCTTAGGTAATCGTAAGAAAATGTGATTCTGAGCAAGTAGCCTTTTATTTTCGTACCTATCATTTAGCAGTTGCTATGCTATGTTGTAGTTGTCGTTTGTTATCTCCAGGTTACTGATTATTTTTGCCGCAGAGCCACCAATACATGTTTTTAAATACGAGATTTTAACTGCGTTCGGTATTTGTTTATTTTCGTGAACAATTTGGCAATACAAATCTCGGAAATTTCACCATTTTGAATAGTCACCTACGAACTTTGGTAACTCTAATTTCGGTAGTCTCATATTGCAATGCATCGTTTGTTCTTGATGAAATGATGTGTTGATTTTAGCTTCATATTTCATGACTGCTAAAACTTCCTGTATTCTATGTGTTACATCTTTATATGTTCTCCTTGTCTGTACGTAATAATCGAAGGTCAAGTAATTTGATTTCCCAATTGCCTCAGTTTTAATAGATTTTACGTAAATCTCGTCATGAAGGTTTGTAATTTTATCCATTAAAATACGCAACTCCTCGTACGTGGATTCTAGTGCGGCCTTTGGAGAATGTTCTTCTAGCAATTCTTCAGCACTTGCTATCTCGCTATTCATTCTTCGAATTTTTTACCTTTTGCAGGTCTAGAATTTCATCTTCTTCAGGAACCTCAGCTTGTCATTCTCCGGATGAAGATTCTGCCAATGTGATGCGGTTTTTTTGTTGAAAATGTAGGTGTCAGTGGTGGATTTTCATTTAATTTTCCACGAAACTCATTAATGTATTGCTTATAATTTTCGGCAACATTTTCTCTCAAAATCAGATACGGATGGTTGTCTTGTAATTTTGACATATATGGCTTTAAGTCTTCATCTGCTTTAACGAATTTGGTATACAGTCCTTTAATTTGTGCAATTTTTATTTTAAGTTTAAAATTTCGCTGCCAACCATCTCTGCCGTATATAAATTAAATAAAATTGGTGCTATTATCGTACCCTGTTGTTGTGTAATTTGAATTTTAAATTGCCTAGTCGAATGAATGCCGCCCGTTGTCACCATAAATTTCCGATCGTACAACAGCTCGTAAATAATTTCAATTAGATCCGTGTTAAAGTCGAAATGTTTTAATTTTGTCACCAAACCATCTAGCCAAATTGATTCGAATGCTTTTTTTATGTCAATCATTACTGCTTCCGTAGGATGTTTAAAACTTAATTTGTGGCATACGTCCGAAACAATTTTGTGATTGCATGTACTGTACTGTGCTCCTTTTCGAAAATTATAATTTCGTAAACTTTGCCAGAAATTCGAAAGTAAACTAATGGGTCGGTAATTTTCCGGATCTTTTGAATTTTTCTCTTTTTTAATATTGGAAATATGTGCGCCACTTTCCAACAATTTGGAAACGATTTATTATTTAGCAGATGATTGAATGGGATAAAAATTTCGATTATGATTGAATTTGGAAGATGTTTCATTATTATGTTTGGTATTTAATCGGGGCCGAAAGATTTTTTATTATTAGCTTTTTTGAAAATTTGCGTTAAATACTCGAATGTGATGTAATATTGTGGATCGTCAGCTAATTTGTCCTCTTTGTGTTTCCGCTCGATTGGCTCCACCGTTTCATTCACTTGAATTTCATGTTCTGGTTTGCTTAATGCCGGATTCTGTCGCGTGTGTCTTTCTATATGATGGCCAATTATTGTCTAAGCTTATGTGTTCGTCCAAAATTGGAATTTTGTTGTTTTCGTTTCGTGACATCTCCGCCCACGGTATATTTAGATGCCCGTATTCGCTCATCCACTTCAATTTCTCTGACATTAATATCTGTTGCCTCCTGTCGCGTCATATTCTTGACTTCCACCCATATTTTCATTCCTGGCTTTACATTCTTCATGCGATTGACTCAATATTTTTCAATTTGAATTTTTTTTTTTTTTTTTTTTTTTGTATTTAAATAAAGCACACAGGCTTATCATTTATTTTCAATACGATTTTTTGTCACATATAATAATAATAATATACAAAAAGAAAATAAATGAGTAGGGTAATCATCACCGATTTAACGGCAGTATTGATCTACCCTTTAATAAGAAAAATTATGAAAAAAAAATTGAATAAATATTACAAATAAAAATTTAACAATAAAAATATAAAAAATAAAAATATAAAAAAGATAAACTATTGAAACTAAAATTAAACTGCATCAGACTAAAACTCTAAATAGAAAATCGATATTAGGGTGCTCAAAAAGCCAAACTTTAAGTAATTGAAGAAATGATTTTGAATTTATTTGTTGCCGTATGCTAAGTGGAAGTTGGTTAAATAAGGAAGGAGCAGTTACCAGGAAATATTTTCTAAAATGTTCACTAAAAAAATGTGGAACAACAAATAAGAACTGATCATTGTTCCTAATGTTGTATCGCACATTTGATCTCAATAATCGGTGCCCACTTCGCAAATAAAATAAACGTAAAACCTTATAAACATATAAATGTTGTAATGGTAAAACTTTAAAACTCAAAAATAATGGCCATGCAGAAACCCGCGAAGACTTAAAACTCATGATACGAATAGAATATTTCTGAACAATAATGAGAATTTTTAAAGTTGAATGGTAGCATACCACCCCAACACGATAATGCATATTCGAGCCTAGAGTTAATGCAGGCATAGTAGAATTTTAGCAATACCGATTTAGGAGCTACAGGTCTTAATAGATATAAGGTTCGTAAAGCATTGCTGAGAGACTTTTTAATTTATCGACATGATGCTTCCAACTCAGATTACAATCAACAATAATTCCAAGATACTTGAAACTCTCAACAGCTTCAATGGAAATGCACAAGCTGGAGCAATTAACGGTATTACAAAAACTGGAATGATACGTTAACGGTGAATGTAAAAAACTGCTAATCAAACTAAAATGCACAATCTTAGTTTTGTCACTTAAAATTAAGAAATGCTGGTCAAACCATTTCCTTAAAACTACAAGGTCCGCTGCAATTTTACGGCGAACATCAGTTTGTGAGGACCCACGGTAACATAAGCTCATATCGTCTGCAAAGGCAACAATCGTGCCTGCCAAATTTGTACTAAAAATTGAGTTTATGTAAATCAAAAATAAAAGGGGTCCCAAGACGGAACCTTGAGGAACACCAATGTTTAAAACATAAGGACAGCTCATAGTTTCATTCACCTTAACAACATGATTACGATTTGCAAGATATGATTTAAACCAATTATTAATGTTTCTTCTGAAACCGATTTTAAAAAGCTTATGTAATAGAAGATCATGATCAACCATGTCAAAGGCTTTTTTTATGTCAACAAAAAGCCCAGCGCAAAAGTCGGAGTTATTTAGCGATGCATGCACGCCATTTAAAAATTCAATTAAAGCAGACTCAGTGGAAAACCCATTGCGAAAACCGTGCTGATAACAACTTATAATACCATGCTTCTCTAAAAATACCACCATTCTAAATTTAATAATTGTTTCCATTATTTTTAACAAAACTGGTTGTAGTGCGATCGGCCGGTAATTATTTAAATCGCATCTGGAACCATTTTTATGAAGAGGTAGTACAATTGCTGACTTCAAAATTGCAGGAACAATACCGGTTTCAAAACAACAATTAAAAATATGACATAAAGGAGGACATATGTATAAGGCTAATGGAATTTTTAATTAAGTTATTGCTAAAACCGAACATATCGTAAGAGAATTTTGACATTTTGCTCAACTAATTGTACCGTCCTTTTAATTTCTGTTCTTAATTTCTTTCCAATGATGTATTTGCCTCTGAATTTCACTTGTCATCGTCGTATATGATGTGTTATTATGATGATGCCTTTGCTTCCTTGCCAAATTTCGCCGGTACGTTTTAATTTTTGTGATCAACAGACTTTTGTGCTTGTACAATTTTTCGATAGTGTCATTTGTGCAACAGTTCATGTGGTTTTATCGTCTTTGTTTTGCTGGTTCATTTTCCTAAACGTTAGCCAAAAGTAATTTTGTGATTTTTTCGATATAAATTTTGATTTCGTCCTCATCTAAATTTCGTGTGTTTAATGCCAATATTTTTATTGATGAATCACCCTCATCACCGCCGCCATAACTCCCTTTTGCTATGATTGCCTATCGATGTGCCTTTTCCAATTGTTCAGACCATACCATCCAATTTGTGTCTGTAAAATTGTTCCAGCCCCTGTTGTTTATCTCAATTTTGATGCGTTCATCCGCAATGGCCAAATCTTAATAGTTTCCAAATCGAATCATGGATGGTGTATCACTTTTATAAATGTTGGTCCTAAATTCCATTTCACTTTCGGTCATCCATCGGTTTAATCGATTACCCGTCGAATTATTTGCCACATTGCCCCAATTTGTATGCCTGGCATTCAAGTCTCCCAAGCCTCAAAGTAGAAATTATTTGGCTTTTGTAAATTTAAAGTTTTGAAAATTTTGCTCCACTCTTCCAGAAAACGTTCATCCGAAATTTCGTTTGCATTGCCCGTGCAATAAATCGATTTCAAAAATAAATAGTTGAGTGTACTTTTAATTTTTAATTTTATTATAGCAATCTCGATGCCCACACAGTTGCTTTTTTCTTGTGGTGTGATTACTTTATATTTTAGTCCATTTTTGATTAGAATTACTGTGCCACCACCTTGCTTTGCATTGACCCGTCGAATCACCTCGTAATTTTTAAATTGAATTTTGTGCTGAAAACTTAATTTAGTTTCATTCACCAGTAGGCAATCTGGTGAATGATTTTCCAAACATTTTATTAAATTTAGTCGCCTCTGAATGCTCACAATGGAATTTGCATTTAACGCAATAATTTTGAATTTGTTTACCATGAACCGATAATCTGAAGAAGTTATGAAAGTTGATTGCTTTGTTGCTGTATGGTTGGATGATTTTGCATACCAATATTTGTCTGCTGATGTTGTGCTGGGATTGGTCCCTCATTTAACCTGTCAGCCATTGTTCCGTTCTCTTTTGTCACGGAAATTGACGTGAACAATCTTGGTGGTGGTGGTGCTGCTTGCTGTCGCTTTTCCTGTATTTTTTGCTTTAAACGTAGCATCATTGCTTGATAAACTGGGCAACCCTTGTATGACGCTGGATGTCCCATCTTGTTACAATTTATACAAAATATGCCCTCCTTTGTTGCTTGTTGTTCAATTTTTCATTCGCCTGGTTCGTGGTGTCCTGCGCATTTGACGCATCTAAACTTCAATCTACAATTTGTTGCTGTGTGTCCGAAACGTTGGCAATTTTTGCATTGTATTATATCTCCGCTCTTGTTTCACTTTCTAAATTTTGATTACATTGAGTCGACGATGTACCCATGTCAATATCGTCATTATCAATCTCATTGTGATTCGTTAGGATCGCGAATTTATTTAACGTTTCAAAATTTGGAACATTTACTTTAATGGTTTCAATAAATTTTGGCTTATTTGCCTCTTTCAATTGTTCTTTCAAAATCATTATTTCATTATTTAAATGTTTTATAGTGTTTTTAAAGCCAATTATCTCACCTAGTAAATTTTGATTTAGCGATAAACGCTTATTTTGTCGAGACACTGCTACTCGAGGAGTCTTCTCAATAATCACTTCATCCAACACTTGATGAATAATTATGGATTCCTCCATGTAGTGCCCTGGATATATCCAGCAATATCTCGTCAAATGTGCTGCAAAATTTGTATGGATTACTCGAAAGTGTTATTCCCTATATTCTCAGATTATGCAAATATATGCCAATGATCCTCCTTGTGGCGTATTTTACAACTACCAGGGTTGAAGTCGATGTTAACTCCACGTTTTGTTTTGATATCATCTATACTGGGGAAATGCCTTTTGGATACGAGGATCAATTTCAATAACCGCGTTCTCGTCCTTTGATTCCCCCATACCCCATATGCATTTTCTTGTGAAGTATGTAATCCAATTTATTCAGCAAAGCTAATTTGGTGGTGCTGTCCACTTGAGCATTAAAGTCACTCAAAATGATTTTAACATCATGTGGTGAGATATTTTGGTCAGAATGCTTTGCTGCAACCCTGTTTAATTATTGGCAGATACGAAACCAGTCACGAAGGGATCATATTCTAGATTCTCTGTGCGATTCAGACTGAATACATTACATGTTTCGAGTTTCGAGTTTTGAAGTTCTTCATTGTTGCGGAGTAATGGGCGCAGTGGGCGCTTTCAAGACAACCACCAGTTGACAGCATGTTGATTAATATCACAGCCAACATTATGAATATTTTGAACTCCAGGAAATTTTCAAATCAAATTGACGATGATTTCACTAAGTCCACCGATGGTTGTCTTGAAAGCACGAGTGAACGACGTTAGGCGTTATGTAAATCCCTCGGGCACTGCTATATCATATTTTATAATGGGGTTTTGTGCTAAAACTAACTATAGAAATTTGTATTTGCAATTAGCTAAAACAAATTAAATCATTTTTAAAATATATTTTACTACATAAAAAAATATAAAAATGCTTAAATATATAAATAATTAAATACTAATATCACTAATATGTGTCTAATGAATCATCCGCAACGTCGCCACCATACTTCTGCATTAGGGCATTTTCGTTCGCCAAATAAAGTATTGCGTCCGCTTCATTTAATTCAAATTTGGCACATTTATCATACAACGCTTTAGCTAGAACATCACTAATATTACAATGTTTAAAAATAAAAATTTTATTAACGTGTTTCCACTTCAATGTTTGCATTTTACGACGCGCCATTTCATACTCGACCAATTTGTAGACGAATGTATCAGATATTGAGCAACTCGTTATCTTCATCCACTAAAAAAAAAAAATACAAAACATCATTATTTTGTAGTGCATGTTGTATAAATTTAGGCGATGTAGAGCCATCTATACGCCAACATCAGTAAACTCACCATAATATTTTTATAGCATTTTACCGCTTCATAGAGCACCATATCGTTTATTAAATCGCAATTTTTTAAGTGTAAATTCCATAAATTGCAACCATTTTGGTATAGAGATTTTAATACTGCCAGCGAAATATTGGCACAGTCTTTAAGACATAAATAATTTATGTCGTAGTTTGCGAATGAATCGATTTCAGATATGCTACAATTATTTAGCTCTAAATATCGTAGCTCAATTATACGGTTTCGGTTCAATCGCGATAAATTTCGCAGCAAATTATCGATGTGCGCGTATTGTCGACGTTTTCGATTAAAGATTTGTAAATATCGTAGCTGCGGAATTAATTTATCGCTGGTGTAACGTGAAACGTGTAAAAAATTCCAATCATCAAAATTACGATAATCACAGTTTAAGTATAAAATTTGTAGAATAGGCAATCGCAGTACAATAAAAAAATGTTCCGGTTCTAATATTTTCGTGCAGTGCACTAAATCCAATTTTTGCAACAGACTAAAATTTAAATTTAAATTCACTAGTAAATCGTTCGGGCGAAATCGATTATTAATGTTCATTGATGAATTTGTATACAAAAATCGTACCCGTAGCTTACGCCGATATTCAACGTCCTGCACAATATTTCGATAGAATTCGCCTCTCGTTTTATACCGCTTCCGATTATTCACAAATATTAACGATTCGATTTTTATAATTTTGATTCGCTTACAGAATCGTTTAATTATAGCGATCAGTATGAATACGACACGCGTATTATACGCTTTGTAGTCGAAACAGTCTCGATCGATAATGATCTCGTTAACACGCCGACCAAACCGTTTCATAAGTTCGTAGAATTCTTCGAGCTGCATCGGAAATGTAAAATTCGGTTGCAGTACTAAAAAATCGTATAAATTAAAATGGCGCTTGTTAAATAAACGATTGTAGCGCGGGAAGAAATGGAAGTAGTTGCGGTGCATATATAATTTGTAGTAATCGTAAAACGCGTTCTCGAATTTTATGAAATCGAATATGTTAATGAATCGATAGAAGTTCGTTATTAGCGTGATTTGCGTTAAAAATGTTTTTGTCTCCGGGTGAATATCAGGATCGGTTTGGAAATATAATTTTGGCTGGTGCCATTTCATAGCAGTGTAAAAGTACGCTAGACTATCGTACTGCCGTTTTGACATCCATTTCGAGTTTGGCGTGTCGCAACATTCGATCATCGTTACGATTTTATTTATTTCGAGTGGGAAATTTTTTTGTATTCGCCTTACGTCAAAAAATGTTGTTAAAAATTGTAACGGGTCAGCTTCATAGTCCCGCATATATCGGCCATAATCAGAATTTGTTATATATATCACGGGTTCCAGTAGCCAAACGGCGTTATCGATCGTAATTTGATTAGCAAAGAATATTGTGTCATCGTCGGAGTTTATCGATTGCATCAAGTTAGCAGGTACCAACGGACACGCGTCGAAATGCAATGATAAGTTAAGTGTTTTCCAATTAAACTGACGTAAGCCAGTTACTTGCATTTGATGGTGCGCAAACTGGTAGAAAAATTGTTCAGTGATATTTGCGCAGTTCGTTACTGTGATTTTGGTGATATTTCGGCGATTGGCGCAGATTGTCATGAGAAGTTCATTTGTGACGGCTGAGCCGTTGGTTATATGCAGATCGGTTAATGTATACAGTACGGCATTTGTGTTGACATCTAGTATTTGGAAAATCGAATCAAATGCAGGCAACGAGTCGTCACTAGTTCCTGGAATGAAGCAATATATAATTTGATAATATTACTTCTATAAGCCGATTATCTTTTATTGGTTTTTAATAGAAAAGATATAAACGTTATTTTGCTTGTTATCAGTTTTTCAATCAGACATTACAGACAGACGTTGAATTAAGTTCGATTGTTTAGTTTTTATTTACGTAAAATATTTTCAAATGGGCAATTAAAACTGTAAATCCCACAAAATGTATACCGGAAACCCTCCAAGAACACGATTAATTCGTTCCGTGTTCTTTAAAACCGTGTTGTTCGAAACTACAAAAAAAAGATACAAGAGAATAATAAAAATCGTGTTGTTTGAAACGGTGCAATTTGAGGAAAGGTGTTCTTCGAAACCGTGTTCTTCGAAACCGTGTTCTTCGAATACCGTGTTCTTGGAGGGTTACTTGTATTTCGAAAGTACGAAAAAAAAATCGGGCTCAACCGGGATTTGAACCCGGGACCTCTCGCACCCAAAGCGAGAATCATACCCCTAGACCATTGAGCCGCTCGAAGTGACAATTAATAAATTTACTCACATACACAGCATATGTAATAAAATTAAAATAAGATTTGCGCATCCCGTTGTGTTCACTGATAAGATGAAATTGAAAATCCCCAAACATAAACTATTTCATATATACAAACTGAATCACTACGATTTTACACAGATTACGTCATCTTCAAACAATCTTATAAATTAGTCAATAAATGGATTACCTGATTTGGCCTTAGTAAAAACATCAACTTTCTCTTTCACTAACTCCATAGTGTTCTGCGATTTTTCGAATTTTTTTTAAACGCACCAAATTTTTTTTGCCACTAAATTGAACTATTTTTCGCAACTAGTGCATCGAACCTCACTATTTTTTCGACTGCACCGAAACCGTATTTGTTTGTATAAATAAAGTCGCGAAATATTTCGCGATCAACATAAACAAACAATGAAATACGAACAGATGTATTAATCATAATAAGCCGATTCAGTAACCGTCGTGATAAGAAGTATAAAGAAATTGGCAATATATAAAGCGTGTTTATAGCACTTGACAGATTACTACGAAGTAAAACGATGTCGTGATCAATGTAATGACGAACATGTGTTGAAAGTTTAAAATAGAAACGATTAGTCAGATAATATAAAAATAAAATTTTCTGTAGGTTCTACCGAGATTTGAACTCGGATCGCTGGATTCAAAGTCCAGAGTGCTAACCATTACACCATAGAACCGTTGAATTTCCGTGATTAGAATACCAAATAAATAATTAACTAAGATATTTATTACGGAAAAAAAAATAAAAAAAAAATAACTAAAGAATTTTTTGAAGACGTCAGGGTTGAATGAAGGTTTGTTTATCTATTTATTAAAAATAAGTTGTTATCTGGAATTTATGTTTGGCTGGGTTTTCCATAAGATGAATGAAGAGTAATTGTGATGTCACTAACATATGGTAGCGTGGCCGAGCGGTCTAAGGCGCTGGTTTAAGGCACCAGTCTCCTCGGAGGCGAGGGTTCGAATCCCTCCGCTGCCAAGTAATTTTTTTAAATT
Organism: Nephrotoma appendiculata; assembly: GCA_947310385.1. Taxonomy (NCBI): domain Eukaryota; kingdom Metazoa; phylum Arthropoda; class Insecta; order Diptera; family Tipulidae; genus Nephrotoma; species Nephrotoma appendiculata. The sequence goes on from OX371223.1 coordinate 56,242,318, forward strand.
TAAATAAAATTTTACAAGTTAACTTTTTATGCGATAGTGAAACACACTGCGTGTGTTTCAATATCGCATAAAATGTGTGATTGTTGGTGAAAACAAAAAACCGCGCGATATTGTGCTTACACGTCGCGACACTGAACAACTGCAACGAATATACGAAACATACCGTTCATACGATACATTGCAATATCCGCTGATGTTTTGGCAAGGAGACGATGGATATCACTTCAATATCAACATGATACATCCATTGAGCGGTGAGTACCGATATCATAATTTCCATTATGACACTAATTTCACTGATTCCATTTCAGGTGAGGAAACTAACAAGAAGTTTAGCTCTATGAATTATTACGCATATCGTTTGATGATTCATCAAAATGCTGACAACTATTTACTGCAATTTCGTCGTTTGCTTCAGCAATATTGCGTTGACATGAACGTCCGAAACGGAGCGCCTCATTGTTTTTCGGTTGAACCAAGCCAAACTGCGTTCAGAGGAGTATATTCATTTACGCGATGCAATCAGCACCAGGAGATGCAGCTAATGTTGGTCGATTTACGTACAATTCAAAATGGATAGAAATTGTTCAACTGCTGCTACCCGAACAAATAACAGGCGATCGGCACGAGATCACCGCACGTGTCTTCAAACAAAAAATCCGGTCGCTGATGAACTACATTGTTAAGCATTGCGTCTTTGGGGATACTCGATGCTGGATGTATTCGATTGAATGGCAGAAACGAGGCTTGTAGCATGTACACATTCTTATTTGGTTTGTCGAAAGAATTCGACCAGACCAAATAGATAACATCATATGTGCCGAGATTCCTGATCCCGAATCACCGAGATTCCTGATCCCGAATAAATCCCCAATAACCGTGCATGGTCGACAACAAGTGTTCCAAACGTTATCCACAAAATTTAACCGCAGATACAATCACTGGCAACTATGGTTATTCACTGTATCAGCGACGATCATCCGATGATAAAGGTAGAACTATCACAATGATAGTAAGAGGAAACGGATTCGTGGTCGACAACACTTAGATTGTTCCGTATTCGCCACTTCTTTTCAAAATATTCAAGGCGCATTGCAACGCGGAGTACTACAGTTCAGTGAAGTCCATCATATAAATTTGCAAATATGTCACGATATGGCGGTTTTTAGTGTTCAAAATCATAATACAAACAATAGAATCACGCATTATCAAGTTGGTTGATTTGTGAGCTGAAATAAGGCGACTTGGCGTATATTCTCATCCCCTATTCAATGAAACATTCGGAATCCGTGACTATGAATTTTATCCGTTTAAAAAAAGTAAGGCTAAGGAATCTAGTTTTTTCGCGAAAAATTGAAAACTTTTTTTTGTTGAAATTCCGGTTCAAAATGATTATAGGTACAGTATACAACACATTGAGCACGAAACAACCGGTAAGATGCATAAGGAAAGCAGTGGTTGTTGAAAGTTTCGTATTTTGAAATTCGGCCACATTGTGCTTCGAACCTGGATTGTAGGCGAACGAGGCAACATATTGAACCAAACTAAACGTTGAACTACTCATAATTACATTGATAATCAAAACTAAGTGAAACATTTGGAATCCGTGACTATGAATTTTATCCGTTCAAAAAAAATAAGGCTAACCATGAAAACTTTTTTTTGTTGAAATTCCGGTTCAAAATGGTTATAGGTACAGTATACAACACATTGAGCACGAAACTACCGGTAAGATGCATAAGGAAAGCAGTGGTTGTTGAAAGTTTCGTATTTTGAAATTCGGCCACATTGTGCTTCGAACCTGGATTGTAGGCGAACGAGGCAACATATTGAAGCAAACTAAACGTTAAACTACTCATAATTACATTGATAATCAAAACTAAGTGAAACATTTGGAATCCGTGACTATGAATTTTATCCGTTCAAAAAAAGTAAGGCCATCACGTTTTTTCGCGAAAAATTGAAAACTTTTTTTTGTTGAAATTCCGGTTCAAAATGATTATAGGTACAGTATACAACACATTGAGCACGAAACTACCGGTAAGATGCATAAGGAAAGCAGTGGTTGTTGAAAGTTTCGTATTTTGAAATTCGGCCACATTGTGCTTCGAACCTGGATTGTAGGCGAACGAGGCAACATATTGAAGCAAACTAAACGTTAAACTACTCATAATTACATTGATAATCAAAACTAAGTGAAACATTTGGAATCCGTGACTATGAATTTTATCCGTTCAAAAAAAGTAAGGCTAGCCATCACGTTTTTTCGCGAAAAATTGAAAACTTTTTTTTGTTGAAATTCCGGTTCAAAATGATTATAGGTACAGTATACAACACATTGAGCACGAAACTACCGGTAAGATGCATAAGGAAAGCAGTGGTTGTTGAAAGTTTCGTATTTTGAAATTCGGCCACATTGTGCTTCGAACCTGGATTGTAGGCGAACGAGGCAACATATTGAAGCAAACTAAACGTTAAACTACTCATAATTACATTGATAATCAAAACTAAGTGAAACATTTTGAATCCGTGACTATGAATTTTATCCGTTCAAAAAAAGTAAGGCTAACCATCACGTTTTTTCGCGAAAAATTGAAAACTTTTTTTTGTTGAAATTCCGGTTCAAAATGATTATAGGTACAGTATACAACACATTGAGCACGAAACTACCGGTAAGATGCATAAGGAAAGCAGTGGTTGTTGAAAGTTTCGTATTTTGAAATTCGGCCACATTGTGCTTCGAACCTGGATTGTAGGCGAACGAGGCAACATATTGAAGCAAACTAAACGTTAAACTACTCATAATTACATTGATAATCAAAACTAAGTGAAACATTTTGAATCCGTGACTATGAATTTTATCCGTTCAAAAAAAGTAAGGCTAACCATCACGTTTTTTCGTGAAAAATTGAAAACTTTTTTTTGTTGAAATTCCGGTTCAAAATGATTATAGGTACAGTATACAACACATTGAGCACGAAACTACCGGTAAGATGCATAAGGAAAGCAGTGGTTGTTGAAAGTTTCTTATTTTGAAATTCGGCCACATTGTGCTTCGAACCTGGATTGTAGGCGAACGAGGCAACATATTGAAGCAAACTAAACGTTAAACTACTCATAATTACATTGATAATCAAAACTAAGTGAAACATTTTGAATCCGTGACTATGAATTTTATCCGTTCAAAAAAAGTAAGGCTAACCATCACGTTTTTTCGTGAAAAATTGAAAACTTTTTTTTGTTGAAATTCCGGTTCAAAATGATTATAGGTACAGTATACAACACATTGAGCACGAAACTACCGGTAAGATGCATAAGGAAAGCAGTGGTTGTTGAAAGTTTCGTATTTTGAAATTCGACCACATTGTGCTTCGAACCTGGATTGTAGGCGAACGAGGCAACATATTGAAGCAAACTAAACGTTAAACTACTCATAATTACATTGATAATCAAAACTAAGTGAAACATTTGGAATCCGTGACTATGAATTTTATCCGTTCAAAAAAGTAAGGCTAACCATCACGTTTTTTCGTGAAAAATTGAAAACTTTTTTTTGTTGAAATTCCGGTTCAAAATGATTATAGGTACAGTATACAACACATTGAGCACGAAACTACCGGTAAGATGCATAAGGAAAGCAGTGGTTGTTGAAAGTTTCGTATTTTGAAATTCGGCCACATTGTGCTTCGAACCTGGATTGTAGGCGAACGAGGCAACATATTGAAGCAAACTAAACGTTAAACTACTCATAATTACATTGATAATCAAAACTAAGTGAAACATTTTGAATCCGTGACTATGAATTTTATCCGTTCAAAAAAAGTAAGGCTAACCCATCACGTTTTTTCGCGAAAAATTGAAAACTTTTTTTTGTTGAAATTCCGGTTCAAAATGATTATAGGTACAGTATACAACACATTGAGCACGAAACTACCGGTAAGATGCATAAGGAAAGCAGTGGTTGTTGAAAGTTTCGTATTTTGAAATTCGGCCACATTGTGCTTCGAACCTGGATTGTAGGCGAACGAGGCAACATATTGAAGCAAACTAAACGTTAAACTACTCATAATTACATTGATAATCAAAACTAAGTGAAACATTTGGAATCCGTGACTATGAATTTTATCCGTTCAAAAAAGTAAGGCTAACCATCACGTTTTTTCGTGAAAAATTGAAAACTTTTTTTTGTTGAAATTCCGGTTCAAAATGATTATAGGTACAGTATACAACACATTGAGCACGAAACTACCGGTAAGATGCATAAGGAAAGCAGTGGTTGTTGAAAGTTTCGTATTTTGAAATTCGGCCACATTGTGCTTCGAACCTGGATTGTAGGCGAACGAGGCAACATATTGAAGCAAACTAAACGTTAAACTACTCATAATTACATTGATAATCAAAACTAAGTGAAACATTTTGAATCCGTGACTATGAATTTTATCCGTTCAAAAAAAGTAAGGCTAACCATCACGTTTTTTCGCGAAAAATTGAAAACTTTTTTTTGTTGAAATTCCGGTTCAAAATGATTATAGGTATAGTATACAACACATTGAGCACGAAACAACCGGTAAGATGCATAAGGAAAGCAGTGGTTGTTGAAAGTTTCGTATTTTGAAATTCGGCCACATTGTTCTTCGAACCTGGATTGTAGGCGAACGAGGCAACATATTGAAGCAAACTAAACGTTAAACTACTCATAATTACATTGATAATCAAAACTAAGTGAAACATTTGGAATCCGTGACTATGAATTTTATCCGTTCAAAAAAAGTAAGGCTAACCATCACGTTTTTTCGCGAAAAATTGAAAACTTTTTTTTGTTGAAATTCCGGTTCAAAATGATTATAGGTACAGTATACAACACATTGAGCACGAAACTACCGGTAAGATGCATAAGGAAAGCAGTGGTTGTTGAAAGTTTCGTATTTTGAAATTCGGCCACATTGTGCTTCGAACCTGGATTGTAGGCGAACGAGGCAACATATTGAAGCAAACTAAACGTTAAACTACTCATAATTACATTGATAATCAAAACTAAGTGAAACATTTGGAATCCGTGACTATGAATTTTATCCGTTCAAAAAAAGTAAGGCTAACCATCACGTTTTTTCGCGAAAAATTGAAAACTTTTTTTTGTTGAAATTCCGGTTCAAAATGATTATAGGTACAGTATACAACACATTGAGCACGAAACTACCGGTAAGATGCATAAGGAAAGCAGTGGTTGTTGAAAGTTTCGTATTTTGAAATTCGGCCACATTGTGCTTCGAACCTGGATTGTAGGCGAACGAGGCAACATATTGAAGCAAACTAAACGTTAAACTACTCATAATTACATTGATAATCAAAACTAAGTGAAACATTTTGAATCCGTGACTATGAATTTTATCCGTTCAAAAAAAGTAAGGCTAACCATCACGTTTTTTCGTGAAAAATTGAAAACTTTTTTTTGTTGAAATTCCGGTTCAAAATGATTATAGGTACAGTATACAACACATTGAGCACGAAACTACCGGTAAGATGCATAAGGAAAGCAGTGGTTGTTTAAAGTTTCTTATTTTGAAATTCGGCCACATTGTGCTTCGAACCTGGATTGTAGGCGAACGAGGCAACATATTGAAGCAAACTAAACGTTAAACTACTCATAATTACATTGATAATCAAAACTAAGTGAAACATTTTGAATCCGTGACTATGAATTTTATCCGTTCAAAAAAAGTAAGGCTAACCATCACGTTTTTTCGCGAAAAATTGAAAACTTTTTTTTGTTGAAATTCCGGTTCAAAATGATTATAGGTACAGTATACAACACGTTGAACACGAAACTACCGGTAGGATGCATAAGGAAAGCAGTGGTAGTTGGAAGTTTCGTATTTTGATATTCGGCCACATTGTGCTTCGAACCTGGATTGTATTCGAACGAGGCAACATATTGAAGCAAACTAAACGTTGAACTACTCATAATTACATTGATATTCAAAACTAAGTGAAACATTCGGAATCCGTGACTATGAATTTTATCCGTTCAAAAAAAGTAAGGCTAGCCATCACGTTTTTTCGCGAAAAATTGAAAACTTTTTTTTGTTGAAATTCCGGTTCAAAATGATTATAGGTACAGTATACAACACATTGAGCACGAAACTACCGGTAAGATGCATAAGGAAAGCAGTGGTTGTTGAAAGTTTCGTATTTTGAAATTCGGCCACATTGTGCTTCGAACCTGGATTGTAGGCGAACGAGGCAACATATTGAAGCAAACTAAACGTTAAACTACTCATAATTACATTGATAATCAAAACTAAGTGAAACATTTGGAATCCGTGACTATGAATTTTATCCGTTCAAAAAAGTAAGGCTAACCATCACGTTTTTTCGTGAAAAATTGAAAACTTTTTTTTGTTGAAATTCCGGTTCAAAATGATTATAGGTACAGTATACAACACATTGAGCACGAAACTACCGGTAAGATGCATAAGGAAAGCAGTGGTTGTTGAAAGTTTCGTATTTTGAAATTCGGCCACATTGTGCTTCGAACCTGGATTGTAGGCGAACGAGGCAACATATTGAAGCAAACTAAACGTTAAACTACTCATAATTACATTGATAATCAAAACTAAGTGAAACATTTGGAATCCGTGACTATGAATTTTATCCGTTCAAAAAAGTAAGGCTAACCATCACGTTTTTTCGTGAAAAATTGAAAACTTTTTTTTGTTGAAATTCCGGTTCAAAATGATTATAGGTACAGTATACAACACATTGAGCACGAAACTACCGGTAAGATGCATAAGGAAAGCAGTGGTTGTTGAAAGTTTCGTATTTTGAAATTCGGCCACATTGTGCTTCGAACCTGGATTGTAGGCGAACGAGGCAACATATTGAAGCAAACTAAACGTTAAACTACTCATAATTACATTGATAATCAAAACTAAGTGAAACATTTTGAATCCGTGACTATGAATTTTATCCGTTCAAAAAAAGTAAGGCTAACCATCACGTTTTTTCGTGAAAAATTGAAAACTTTTTTTTGTTGAAATTCCGGTTCAAAATGATTATAGGTACAGTATACAACACATTGAGCACGAAACTACCGGTAAGATGCATAAGGAAAGCAGTGGTTGTTTAAAGTTTCTTATTTTGAAATTCGGCCACATTGTGCTTCGAACCTGGATTGTAGGCGAACGAGGCAACATATTGAAGCAAACTAAACGTTAAACTACTCATAATTACATTGATAATCAAAACTAAGTGAAACATTTTGAATCCGTGACTATGAATTTTATCCGTTCAAAAAAAGTAAGGCTAACCATCACGTTTTTTCGCGAAAAATTGAAAACTTTTTTTTGTTGAAATTCCGGTTCAAAATGATTATAGGTACAGTATACAACACGTTGAACACGAAACTACCGGTAGGATGCATAAGGAAAGCAGTGGTAGTTGGAAGTTTCGTATTTTGATATTCGGCCACATTGTGCTTCGAACCTGGATTGTATTCGAACGAGGCAACATATTGAAGCAAACTAAACGTTGAACTACTCATAATTACATTGATATTCAAAACTAAGTGAAACATTCGGAATCCGTGACTATGAATTTTATCCGTTCAAAAAAAGTAAGGCTAGCCATCACGTTTTTTCGCGAAAAATTGAAAACTTTTTTTTGTTGAAATTCCGGTTCAAAATGATTATAGGTACAGTATACAACACATTGAGCACGAAACTACCGGTAAGATGCATAAGGAAAGCAGTGGTTGTTGAAAGTTTCGTATTTTGAAATTCGGCCACATTGTGCTTCGAACCTGGATTGTAGGCGAACGAGGCAACATATTGAAGCAAACTAAACGTTAAACTACTCATAATTACATTGATAATCAAAACTAAGTGAAACATTTGGAATCCGTGACTATGAATTTTATCCGTTCAAAAAAGTAAGGCTAACCATCACGTTTTTTCGTGAAAAATTGAAAACTTTTTTTTGTTGAAATTCCGGTTCAAAATGATTATAGGTACAGTATACAACACATTGAGCACGAAACTACCGGTAAGATGCATAAGGAAAGCAGTGGTTGTTGAAAGTTTCGTATTTTGAAATTCGGCCACATTGTGCTTCGAACCTGGATTGTAGGCGAACGAGGCAACATATTGAAGCAAACTAAACGTTAAACTACTCATAATTACATTGATAATCAAAACTAAGTGAAACATTTGGAATCCGTGACTATGAATTTTATCCGTTCAAAAAAGTAAGGCTAACCATCACGTTTTTTCGTGAAAAATTGAAAACTTTTTTTTGTTGAAATTCCGGTTCAAAATGATTATAGGTACAGTATACAACACATTGAGCACGAAACTACCGGTAAGATGCATAAGGAAAGCAGTGGTTGTTGAAAGTTTCGTATTTTGAAATTCGGCCACATTGTGCTTCGAACCTGGATTGTAGGCGAACGAGGCAACATATTGAACCAAACTAAACGTTAAACTACTCATAATTACATTGATAATCAAAACTAAGTGAAACATTTTGAATCCGTGACTATGAATTTTATCCGTTCAAAAAAAGTAAGGCTAACCATCACGTTTTTTCGCGAAAAATTGAAAACTTTTTTTTGTTGAAATTCCGGTTCAAAATGATTATAGGTACAGTATACAACACATTGAGCACGAAACTACCGGTAAGATGCATAAGGAAAGCAGTGGTTGTTGAAAGTTTCTTATTTTGAAATTCGGCCACATTGTGCTTCGAACCTGGATTGTAGGCGAACGAGGCAACATATTGAAGCAAACTAAACGTTAAACTACTCATAATTACATTGATAATCAAAACTAAGTGAAACATTTGGAATCCGTGACTATGAATTTTATCCGTTCAAAAAAAGTAAGGCTAACCATCACGTTTTTTCGCGAAAAATTGAAAACTTTTTTTTGTTGAAATTCCGGTTCAAAATGATTATAGGTACAGTATACAACACATTGAGCACGAAACTACCGGTAAGATGCATAAGGAAAGCAGTGGTTGTTGAAAGTTTCGTATTTTGAAATTCGGCCACATTGTGCTTCGAACCTGGATTGTAGGCGAACGAGGCAACATATTGAAGCAAACTAAACGTTAAACTACTCATAATTACATTGATAATCAAAACTAAGTGAAACATTTTGAATCCGTGACTATGAATTTTATCCGTTCAAAAAAAGTAAGGCTAACCATCACGTTTTTTCGTGAAAAATTGAAAACTTTTTTTTGTTGAAATTCCGGTTCAAAATGATTATAGGTACAGTATACAACACATTGAGCACGAAACTACCGGTAAGATGCATAAGGAAAGCAGTGGTTGTTGAAAGTTTCGTATTTTGAAATTCGGCCACATTGTGCTTCGAACCTGGATTGTAGGCGAACGAGGCAACATATTGAAGCAAACTAAACGTTAAACTACTCATAATTACATTGATAATCAAAACTAAGTGAAACATTTTGAATCCGTGACTATGAATTTTATCCGTTCAAAAAAAGTAAGGCTAACCATCACGTTTTTTCGCGAAAAATTGAAAACTTTTTTTTGTTGAAATTCCGGTTCAAAATGATTATAGGTACAGTATACAACACATTGAGCACGAAACTACCGGTAAGATGCATAAGGAAAGCAGTGGTTGTTGAAAGTTTCGTATTTTGAAATTCGGCCACATTGTGCTTCGAACCTGGATTGTAGGCGAACGAGGCAACATATTGAAGCAAACTAAACGTTAAACTACTCATAATTACATTGATAATCAAAACTAAGTGAAACATTTTGAATCCGTGACTATGAATTTTATCCGTTCAAAAAAAGTAAGGCTAACCATCACGTTTTTTCGTGAAAAATTGAAAACTTTTTTTTGTTGAAATTCCGGTTCAAAATGATTATAGGTACAGTATACAACACATTGAGCACGAAACTACCGGTAAGATGCATAAGGAAAGCAGTGGTTGTTGAAAGTTTCGTATTTTGAAATTCGGCCACATTGTTCTTCGAACCTGGATTGTAGGCGAACGAGGCAACATATTGAAGCAAACTAAACGTTAAACTACTCATAATTACATTGATAATCAAAACTAAGTGAAACATTTGGAATCCGTGACTATGAATTTTATCCGTTCAAAAAAAGTAAGGCTAACCATCACGTTTTTTCGCGAAAAATTGAAAACTTTTTTTTGTTGAAATTCCGGTTCAAAATGATTATAGGTACAGTATACAACACATTGAGCACGAAACTACCGGTAAGATGCATAAGGAAAGCAGTGGTTGTTGAAAGTTTCTTATTTTGAAATTCGGCCACATTGTGCTTCGAACCTGGATTGTAGGCGAACGAGGCAACATATTGAAGCAAACTAAACGTTAAACTACTCATAATTACATTGATAATCAAAACTAAGTGAAACATTTGGAATCCGTGACTATGAATTTTATCCGTTCAAAAAAAGTAAGGCTAACCATCACGTTTTTTCGCGAAAAATTGAAAACTTTTTTTTGTTGAAATTCCGGTTCAAAATGATTATAGGTACAGTATACAACACATTGAGCACGAAACTACCGGTAAGATGCATAAGGAAAGCAGTGGTTGTTGAAAGTTTCTTATTTTGAAATTCGGCCACATTGTGCTTCGAACCTGGATTGTAGGCGAACGAGGCAACATATTGAAGCAAACTAAACGTTAAACTACTCATAATTACATTGATAATCAAAACTAAGTGAAACATTTGGAATCCGTGACTATGAATTTTATCCGTTCAAAAAAAGTAAGGCTAACCATCACGTTTTTTCGCGAAAAATTGAAAACTTTTTTTTGTTGAAATTCCGGTTCAAAATGATTATAGGTACAGTATACAACACATTGAGCACGAAACTACCGGTAAGATGCATAAGGAAAGCAGTGGTTGTTGAAAGTTTCGTATTTTGAAATTCGGCCACATTGTGCTTCGAACCTGGATTGTAGGCGAACGAGGCAACATATTGAAGCAAACTAAACGTTAAACTACTCATAATTACATTGATAATCAAAACTAAGTGAAACATTTTGAATCCGTGACTATGAATTTTATCCGTTCAAAAAAAGTAAGGCTAACCATCACGTTTTTTCGTGAAAAATTGAAAACTTTTTTTTGTTGAAATTCCGGTTCAAAATGATTATAGGTACAGTATACAACACATTGAGCACGAAACTACCGGTAAGATGCATAAGGAAAGCAGTGGTTGTTGAAAGTTTCGTATTTTGAAATTCGGCCACATTGTGCTTCGAACCTGGATTGTAGGCGAACGAGGCAACATATTGAAGCAAACTAAACGTTAAACTACTCATAATTACATTGATAATCAAAACTAAGTGAAACATTTTGAATCCGTGACTATGAATTTTATCCGTTCAAAAAAAGTAAGGCTAACCATCACGTTTTTTCGTGAAAAATTGAAAACTTTTTTTTGTTGAAATTCCGGTTCAAAATGATTATAGGTACAGTATACAACACATTGAGCACGAAACTACCGGTAAGATGCATAAGGAAAGCAGTGGTTGTTGAAAGTTTCGTATTTTGAAATTCGGCCACATTGTGCTTCGAACCTGGATTGTAGGCGAACGAGGCAACATATTGAAGCAAACTAAACGTTAAACTACTCATAATTACATTGATAATCAAAACTAAGTGAAACATTTGGAATCCGTGACTATGAATTTTATCCGTTCAAAAAAGTAAGGCTAACCATCACGTTTTTTCGTGAAAAATTGAAAACTTTTTTTTGTTGAAATTCCGGTTCAAAATGATTATAGGTACAGTATACAACACATTGAGCACGAAACTACCGGTAAGATGCATAAGGAAAGCAGTGGTTGTTGAAAGTTTCTTATTTTGAAATTCGGCCACATTGTGCTTCGAACCTGGATTGTAGGCGAACGAGGCAACATATTGAAGCAAACTAAACGTTAAACTACTCATAATTACATTGATAATCAAAACTAAGTGAAACATTTGGAATCCGTGACTATGAATTTTATCCGTTCAAAAAAAGTAAGGCTAACCATCACGTTTTTTCGTGAAAAATTGAAAACTTTTTTTTGTTGAAATTCCGGTTCAAAATGATTATAGGTACAGTATACAACACATTGAGCACGAAACTACCGGTAAGATGCATAAGGAAAGCAGTGGTTGTTGAAAGTTTCTTATTTTGAAATTCGGCCACATTGTGCTTCGAACCTGGATTGTAGGCGAACGAGGCAACATATTGAAGCAAACTAAACGTTAAACTACTCATAATTACATTGATAATCAAAACTAAGTGAAACATTTTGAATCCGTGACTATGAATTTTATCCGTTCAAAAAAAGTAAGGCTAACCATCACGTTTTTTCGCGAAAAATTGAAAACTTTTTTTTGTTGAAATTCCGCTTCAAAATGATTATAGGTACAGTATACAACACATTGAGCACGAAACTACCGGTAAGATGCATAAGGAAAGCAGTGGTTGTTGAAAGTTTCTTATTTTGAAATTCGGCCACATTGTGCTTCGAACCTGGATTGTAGGCGAACGAGGCAACATATTGAAGCAAACTAAACGTTAAACTACTCATAATTACATTGATAATCAAAACTAAGTGAAACATTTTGAATCCGTGACTATGAATTTTATCCGTTCAAAAAAAGTAAGGCTAACCATCACGTTTTTTCGCGAAAAATTGAAAACTTTTTTTTGTTGAAATTCCGGTTCAAAATGATTATAGGTATAGTATACAACACATTGAGCACGAAACAACCGGTAAGATGCATAAGGAAAGCAGTGGTTGTTGAAAGTTTCGTATTTTGAAATTCGGCCACATTGTTCTTCGAACCTGGATTGTAGGCGAACGAGGCAACATATTGAAGCAAACTAAACGTTAAACTACTCATAATTACATTGATAATCAAAACTAAGTGAAACATTTGGAATCCGTGACTATGAATTTTATCCGTTCAAAAAAAGTAAGGCTAACCATCACGTTTTTTCGCGAAAAATTGAAAACTTTTTTTTGTTGAAATTCCGGTTCAAAATGATTATAGGTACAGTATACAACACATTGAGCACGAAACTACCGGTAAGATGCATAAGGAAAGCAGTGGTTGTTGAAAGTTTCTTATTTTGAAATTCGGCCACATTGTGCTTCGAACCTGGATTGTAGGCGAACGAGGCAACATATTGAAGCAAACTAAACGTTAAACTACTCATAATTACATTGATAATCAAAACTAAGTGAAACATTTTGAATCCGTGACTATGAATTTTATCCGTTCAAAAAAAGTAAGGCACCATCACGTTTTTTCGCGAAAAATTGAAAACTTTTTTTTGTTGAAATTCCGCTTCAAAATGATTATAGGTACAGTATACAACACATTGAGCACGAAACTACCGGTAAGATGCATAAGGAAAGCAGTGGTTGTTGAAAGTTTCTTATTTTGAAATTCGGCCACATTGTGCTTCGAACCTGGATTGTAGGCGAACGAGGCAACATATTGAAGCAAACTAAACGTTAAACTACTCATAATTACATTGATAATCAAAACTAAGTGAAACATTTTGAATCCGTGACTATGAATTTTATCCGTTCAAAAAAAGTAAGGCTAACCATCACGTTTTTTCGTGAAAAATTGAAAACTTTTTTTTGTTGAAATTCCGGTTCAAAATGATTATAGGTACAGTATACAACACATTGAGCACGAAACTACCGGTAAGATGCATAAGGAAAGCAGTGGTTGTTGAAAGTTTCGTATTTTGAAATTCGGCCACATTGTGCTTCGAACCTGGATTGTAGGCGAACGAGGCAACATATTGAAGCAAACTAAACGTTAAACTACTCATAATTACATTGATAATCAAAACTAAGTGAAACATTTTGAATCCGTGACTATGAATTTTATCCGTTCAAAAAAAGTAAGGCTAACCATCACGTTTTTTCGCGAAAAATTGAAAACTTTTTTTTGTTGAAATTCCGGTTCAAAATGATTATAGGTATAGTATACAACACATTGAGCACGAAACAACCGGTAAGATGCATAAGGAAAGCAGTGGTTGTTGAAAGTTTCGTATTTTGAAATTCGGCCACATTGTTCTTCGAACCTGGATTGTAGGCGAACGAGGCAACATATTGAAGCAAACTAAACGTTAAACTACTCATAATTACATTGATAATCAAAACTAAGTGAAACATTTGGAATCCGTGACTATGAATTTTATCCGTTCAAAAAAAGTAAGGCTAACCATCACGTTTTTTCGCGAAAAATTGAAAACTTTTTTTTGTTGAAATTCCGGTTCAAAATGATTATAGGTATAGTATACAACACATTGAGCACGAAACAACCGGTAAGATGCATAAGGAAAGCAGTGGTTGTTGAAAGTTTCGTATTTTGAAATTCGGCCACATTGTTCTTCGAACCTGGATTGTAGGCGAACGAGGCAACATATTGAAGCAAACTAAACGTTAAACTACTCATAATTACATTGATAATCAAAACTAAGTGAAACATTTGGAATCCGTGACTATGAATTTTATCCGTTCAAAAAAAGTAAGGCTAGCCATCACGTTTTTTCGCGAAAAATTGAAAACTTTTTTTGTTGAAATTCCGGTTCAAAATGATTATAGGTACAGTATACAACACATTGAGCACGAAACTACCGGTAAGATGCATAAGGAAAGCAGTGGTTGTTGAAAGTTTCGTATTTTGAAATTCGGCCACATTGTTCTTCGAACCTGGATTGTAGGCGAACGAGGCAACATATTGAAGCAAACTAAACGTTAAACTACTCATAATTACATTGATAATCAAAACTAAGTGAAACATTTGGAATCCGTGACTATGAATTTTATCCGTTCAAAAAAAGTAAGGCTAACCATCACGTTTTTTCGCGAAAAATTGAAAACTTTTTTTTGTTGAAATTCCGGTTCAAAATGATTATAGGTACAGTATACAACACATTGAGCACGAAACTACCGGTAAGATGCATAAGGAAAGCAGTGGTTGTTGAAAGTTTCGTATTTTGAAATTCGGCCACATTGTGCTTCGAACCTGGATTGTAGGCGAACGAGGCAACATATTGAAGCAAACTAAACGTTAAACTACTCATAATTACATTGGTAATCAAAACTAAGTGAAACATTTGGAATCCGTGACTATGAATTTTATCCGTTCAAAAAAAGTAAGGCTAACCATCACGTTTTTTCGTGAAAAATTGAAAACTTTTTTTTGTTGAAATTCCGGTTCAAAATGATTATAGGTACAGTATACAACACATTGAGCACGAAACTACCGGTAAGATGCATAAGGAAAGCAGTGGTTGTTGAAAGTTTCGTATTTTGAAATTCGGCCACATTGTGCTTCGAACCTGGATTGTAGGCGAACGAGGCAACATATTGAAGCAAACTAAACGTTAAACTACTCATAATTACATTGATAATCAAAACTAAGTGAAACATTTTGAATCCGTGACTATGAATTTTATCCGTTCAAAAAAAGTAAGGCTAACCATCACGTTTTTTCGTGAAACTTTTTTTTGTTGAAATTCCGGTTCAAAATGATTATAGGTACAGTATACAACACATTGAGCACGAAACTACCGGTAAGATGCATAAGGAAAGCAGTGGTTGTTGAAAGTTTCGTATTTTGAAATTCGGCCACATTGTGCTTCGAACCTGGATTGTAGGCGAACGAGGCAACATATTGAAGCAAACTAAACGTTAAACTACTCATAATTACATTGATAATCAAAACTAAGTGAAACATTTTGAATCCATGACTATGAATTTTATCCGTTCAAAAAAAGTAAGGCTAACCATCACGTTTTTTCGTGAAAAATTGAAAACTTTTTTTTGTTGAAATTCCGGTTCAAAATGATTATAGGTACAGTATACAACACATTGAGCACGAAACTACCGGTAAGATGCATAAGGAAAGCAGTGGTTGTTGAAAGTTTCGTATTTTGAAATTCGGCCACATTGTGCTTCGAACCTGGATTGTAGGCGAACGAGGCAACATATTGAAGCAAACTAAACGTTAAACTACTCATAATTACATTGATAATCAAAACTAAGTGAAACATTTTGAATCCGTGACTATGAATTTTATCCGTTCAAAAAAAGTAAGGCTAACCATCACGTTTTTTCGTGAAACTTTTTTTTGTTGAAATTCCGGTTCAAAATGATTATAGGTACAGTATACAACACATTGAGCACGAAACTACCGGTAAGATGCATAAGGAAAGCAGTGGTTGTTGAAAGTTTCGTATTTTGAAATTCGGCCACATTGTGCTTCGAACCTGGATTGTAGGCGAACGAGGCAACATATTGAAGCAAACTAAACGTTAAACTACTCATAATTACATTGATAATCAAAACTAAGTGAAACATTTTGAATCCATGACTATGAATTTTATCCGTTCAAAAAAAGTAAGGCTAACCATCACGTTTTTTCGTGAAAAATTGAAAACTTTTTTTTGTTGAAATTCCGGTTCAAAATGATTATAGGTACAGTATACAACACATTGAGCACGAAACTACCGGTAAGATGCATAAGGAAAGCAGTGGTTGTTGAAAGTTTCGTATTTTGAAATTCGGCCACATTGTGCTTCGAACCTGGATTGTAGGCGAACGAGGCAACATATTGAAGCAAACTAAACGTTAAACTGCTCATAATTACATTGATAATCAAAACTAAGTGAAACATTTTGAATCCGTGACTATGAATTTTATCCGTTCAAAAAAAGTAAGGCTAACCATCACGTTTTTTCGCGAAAAATTGAAAACTTTTTTTTGTTGAAATTCCGGTTCAAAATGATTATAGGTACAGTATACAACACATTGAGCACGAAACTACCGGTAAGATGCATAAGGAAAGCAGTGGTTGTTGAAAGTTTCGTATTTTGAAATTCGGCCACATTGTGCTTCGAACCTGGATTGTAGGCGAACGAGGCAACATATTGAAGCAAACTAAACGTTAAACTACTCATAATTACATTGATAATCAAAACTAAGTGAAACATTTGGAATCCGTGACTATGAATTTTATCCGTTCAAAAAAAGTAAGGCTAACCATCACGTTTTTTCGCGAAAAATTGAAAACTTTTTTTTGTTGAAATTCCGGTTCAAAATGATTATAGGTACAGTATACAACACATTGAGCACGAAACTACCGGTAAGATGCATAAGGAAAGCAGTGGTTGTTGAAAGTTTCGTATTTTGAAATTCGGCCACATTGTGCTTCGAACCTGGATTGTAGGCGAACGAGGCAACATATTGAAGCAAACTAAACGTTAAACTACTCATAATTACATTGATAATCAAAACTAAGTGAAACATTTGGAATCCGTGACTATGAATTTTATCCGTTCAAAAAAAGTAAGGCTAACCATCACGTTTTTTCGCGAAAAATTGAAAACTTTTTTTTGTTGAAATTCCGGTTCAAAATGATTATAGGTACAGTATACAACACATTGAGCACGAAACTACCGGTAAGATGCATAAGGAAAGCAGTGGTTGTTGAAAGTTTCGTATTTTGAAATTCGGCCACATTGTGCTTCGAACCTGGATTGTAGGCGAACGAGGCAACATATTGAAGCAAACTAAACGTTAAACTGCTCATAATTACATTGATAATCAAAACTAAGTGAAACATTTTGAATCCGTGACTATGAATTTTATCCGTTCAAAAAAAGTAAGGCTAACCATCACGTTTTTTCGCGAAAAATTGAAAACTTTTTTTTGTTGAAATTCCGGTTCAAAATGATTATAGGTACAGTATACAACACATTGAGCACGAAACTACCGGTAAGATGCATAAGGAAAGCAGTGGTTGTTGAAAGTTTCGTATTTTGAAATTCGGCCACATTGTGCTTCGAACCTGGATTGTAGGCGAACGAGGCAACATATTGAAGCAAACTAAACGTTAAACTACTCATAATTACATTGATAATCAAAACTAAGTGAAACATTTTGAATCCGTGACTATGAATTTTATCCGTTCAAAAAAAGTAAGGCTAACCATCACGTTTTTTCGTGAAAAATTGAAAACTTTTTTTTGTTGAAATTCCGGTTCAAAATGATTATAGGTACAGTATACAACACATTGAGCACGAAACTACCGGTAAGATGCATAAGGAAAGCAGTGGTTGTTGAAAGTTTCGTATTTTGAAATTCGGCCACATTGTGCTTCGAACCTGGATTGTAGGCGAACGAGGCAACATATTGAAGCAAACTAAACGTTAAACTACTCATAATTACATTGATAATCAAAACTAAGTGAAACATTTTGAATCCGTGACTATGAATTTTATCCGTTCAAAAAAAGTAAGGCTAACCATCACGTTTTTTCGTGAAAAATTGAAAACTTTTTTTTGTTGAAATTCCGGTTCAAAATGATTATAGGTACAGTATACAACACATTGAGCACGAAACTACCGGTAAGATGCATAAGGAAAGCAGTGGTTGTTGAAAGTTTCGTATTTTGAAATTCGGCCACATTGTGCTTCGAACCTGGATTGTAGGCGAACGAGGCAACATATTGAAGCAAACTAAACGTTAAACTACTCATAATTACATTGATAATCAAAACTAAGTGAAACATTTTGAATCCGTGACTATGAATTTTATCCGTTCAAAAAAAGTAAGGCTAACCATCACGTTTTTTCGTGAAAAATTGAAAACTTTTTTTTGTTGAAATTCCGGTTCAAAATGATTATAGGTACAGTATACAACACATTGAGCACGAAACTACCGGTAAGATGCATAAGGAAAGCAGTGGTTGTTGAAAGTTTCGTATTTTGAAATTCGGCCACATTGTGCTTCGAACCTGGATTGTAGGCGAACGAGGCAACATATTGAAGCAAACTAAACGTTAAACTACTCATAATTACATTGATAATCAAAACTAAGTGAAACATTTGGAATCCGTGACTATGAATTTTATCCGTTCAAAAAAAGTAAGGTCACGTTTTTTCGCGAAAAATTGAAAACTTTTTTTTGTTGAAATTCCGGTTCAAAATGATTATAGGTACAGTATACAACACATTGAGCACGAAACTACCGGTAAGATGCATAAGGAAAGCAGTGGTTGTTGAAAGTTTCGTATTTTGAAATTCGGCCACATTGTGCTTCGAACCTGGATTGTAGGCGAACGAGGCAACATATTGAAGCAAACTAAACGTTAAACTACTCATAATTACATTGATAATCAAAACTAAGTGAAACATTTTGAATCCGTGACTATGAATTTTATCCGTTCAAAAAAAGTAAGGCTAACCATCACGTTTTTTCGTGAAAAATTGAAAACTTTTTTTTGTTGAAATTCCGGTTCAAAATGATTATAGGTACAGTATACAACACATTGAGCACGAAACTACCGGTAAGATGCATAAGGAAAGCAGTGGTTGTTGAAAGTTTCGTATTTTGAAATTCGGCCACATTGTGCTTCGAACCTGGATTGTAGGCGAACGAGGCAACATATTGAAGCAAACTAAACGTTAAACTACTCATAATTACATTGATAATCAAAACTAAGTGAAACATTTTGAATCCGTGACTATGAATTTTATCCGTTCAAAAAAAGTAAGGCCATCACGTTTTTTCGCGAAAAATTGAAAACTTTTTTTTGTTGAAATTCCGGTTCAAAATGATTATAGGTACAGTATACAACACATTGAGCACGAAACTACCGGTAAGATGCATAAGGAAAGCAGTGGTTGTTGAAAGTTTCGTATTTTGAAATTCGGCCACATTGTGCTTCGAACCTGGATTGTAGGCGAACGAGGCAACATATTGAAGCAAACTAAACGTTAAACTACTCATAATTACATTGATAATCAAAACTAAGTGAAACATTTGGAATCCGTGACTATGAATTTTATCCGTTCAAAAAAAGTAAGGCTAACCATCACGTTTTTTCGCGAAAAATTGAAAACTTTTTTTTGTTGAAATTCCGGTTCAAAATGATTATAGGTACAGTATACAACACATTGAGCACGAAACTACCGGTAAGATGCATAAGGAAAGCAGTGGTTGTTGAAAGTTTCGTATTTTGAAATTCGGCCACATTGTGCTTCGAACCTGGATTGTAGGCGAACGAGGCAACATATTGAAGCAAACTAAACGTTAAACTACTCATAATTACATTGATAATCAAAACTAAGTGAAACATTTTGAATCCGTGACTATGAATTTTATCCGTTCAAAAAAAGTAAGGCTAACCATCACGTTTTTTCGCGAAAAATTGAAAACTTTTTTTTGTTGAAATTCCGGTTCAAAATGATTATAGGTACAGTATACAACACATTGAGCACGAAACTACCGGTAAGATGCATAAGGAAAGCAGTGGTTGTTGAAAGTTTCGTATTTTGAAATTCGGCCACATTGTGCTTCGAACCTGGATTGTAGGCGAACGAGGCAACATATTGAAGCAAACTAAACGTTAAACTACTCATAATTACATTGATAATCAAAACTAAGTGAAACATTTTGAATCCGTGACTATGAATTTTATCCGTTCAAAAAAAGTAAGGCTAACCATCACGTTTTTTCGCGAAAAATTGAAAACTTTTTTTTGTTGAAATTCCGGTTCAAAATGATTATAGGTACAGTATACAACACATTGAGCACGAAACTACCGGTAAGATGCATAAGGAAAGCAGTGGTTGTTGAAAGTTTCGTATTTTGAAATTCGGCCACATTGTGCTTCGAACCTGGATTGTAGGCGAACGAGGCAACATATTGAAGCAAACTAAACGTTAAACTACTCATAATTACATTGATAATCAAAACTAAGTGAAACATTTTGAATCCGTGACTATGAATTTTATCCGTTCAAAAAAAGTAAGGCCATCACGTTTTTTCGCGAAAAATTGAAAACTTTTTTTTGTTGAAATTCCGGTTCAAAATGATTATAGGTACAGTATACAACACATTGAGCACGAAACTACCGGTAAGATGCATAAGGAAAGCAGTGGTTGTTGAAAGTTTCGTATTTTGAAATTCGGCCACATTGTGCTTCGAACCTGGATTGTAGGCGAACGAGGCAACATATTGAAGCAAACTAAACGTTAAACTACTCATAATTACATTGATAATCAAAACTAAGTGAAACATTTGGAATCCGTGACTATGAATTTTATCCGTTCAAAAAAAGTAAGGCTAACCATCACGTTTTTTCGCGAAAAATTGAAAACTTTTTTTTGTTGAAATTCCGGTTCAAAATGATTATAGGTACAGTATACAACACATTGAGCACGAAACTACCGGTAAGATGCATAAGGAAAGCAGTGGTTGTTGAAAGTTTCGTATTTTGAAATTCGGCCACATTGTGCTTCGAACCTGGATTGTAGGCGAATGAGGCAACATATTGAAGCAAACTAAACGTTGAACTACTCATAATTACATTGATAATCAAAACTAAGTGAAACATTTGGAATCCGTGACTATGAATTTTATCCGTTCAAAAAAAGTAAGGCTAACCATCACGTTTTTTCGCGAAAAATTGAAAACTTTTTTTTGTTGAAATTCCGGTTCAAAATGATTATAGGTACAGTATACAACACATTGAGCACGAAACTACCGGTAAGATGCATAAGGAAAGCAGTGGTTGTTGAAAGTTTCGTATTTTGAAATTCGGCCACATTGTGCTTCGAACCTGGATTGTAGGCGAACGAGGCAACATATTGAAGCAAACTAAACGTTAAACTACTCATAATTACATTGATAATCAAAACTAAGTGAAACATTTTGAATCCGTGACTATGAATTTTATCCGTTCAAAAAAAGTAAGGCCATCACGTTTTTTCGTGAAAAATTGAAAACTTTTTTTTGTTGAAATTCCGGTTCAAAATGATTATAGGTACAGTATACAACACATTGAGCACGAAACTACCGGTAAGATGCATAAGGAAAGCAGTGGTTGTTGAAAGTTTCGTATTTTGAAATTCGGCCACATTGTGCTTCGAACCTGGATTGTAGGCGAACGAGGCAACATATTGAAGCAAACTAAACGTTAAACTACTCATAATTACATTGATAATCAAAACTAAGTGAAACATTTGGAATCCGTGACTATGAATTTTATCCGTTCAAAAAAAGTAAGGCTAACCATCACGTTTTTTCGTGAAAAATTGAAAACTTTTTTTTGTTGAAATTCCGGTTCAAAATGATTATAGGTACAGTATACAACACATTGAGCACGAAACTACCGGTAAGATGCATAAGGAAAGCAGTGGTTGTTGAAAGTTTCGTATTTTGAAATTCGGCCACATTGTGCTTCGAACCTGGATTGTAGGCGAACGAGGCAACATATTGAAGCAAACTAAACGTTAAACTACTCATAATTACATTGATAATCAAAACTAAGTGAAACATTTTGAATCCGTGACTATGAATTTTATCCGTTCAAAAAAAGTAAGGCTAACCATCACGTTTTTTCGTGAAAAATTGAAAACTTTTTTTTGTTGAAATTCCGGTTCAAAATGATTATAGGTACAGTATACAACACATTGAGCACGAAACTACCGGTAAGATGCATAAGGAAAGCAGTGGTTGTTGAAAGTTTCGTATTTTGAAATTCGGCCACATTGTGCTTCGAACCTGGATTGTAGGCGAACGAGGCAACATATTGAAGCAAACTAAACGTTAAACTACTCATAATTACATTGATAATCAAAACTAAGTGAAACATTTGGAATCCGTGACTATGAATTTTATCCGTTCAAAAAAAGTAAGGCTAACCATCACGTTTTTTCGCGAAAAATTGAAAACTTTTTTTTGTTGAAATTCCGGTTCAAAATGATTATAGGTACAGTATACAACACATTGAGCACGAAACTACCGGTAAGATGCATAAGGAAAGCAGTGGTTGTTGAAAGTTTCGTATTTTGAAATTCGGCCACATTGTGCTTCGAACCTGGATTGTAGGCGAACGAGGCAACATATTGAAGCAAACTAAACGTTAAACTACTCATAATTACATTGATAATCAAAACTAAGTGAAACATTTGGAATCCGTGACTATGAATTTTATCCGTTCAAAAAAAGTAAGGCTAACCATCACGTTTTTTCGCGAAAAATTGAAAACTTTTTTTTGTTGAAATTCCGGTTCAAAATGATTATAGGTACAGTATACAACACATTGAGCACGAAACTACCGGTAAGATGCATAAGGAAAGCAGTGGTTGTTGAAAGTTTCGTATTTTGAAATTCGGCCACATTGTGCTTCGAACCTGGATTGTAGGCGAATGAGGCAACATATTGAAGCAAACTAAACGTTAAACTACTCATAATTACATTGATAATCAAAACTAAGTGAAACATTTGGAATCCGTGACTATGAATTTTATCCGTTCAAAAAAAGTAAGGCTAACCATCACGTTTTTTCGCGAAAAATTGAAAACTTTTTTTTGTTGAAATTCCGGTTCAAAATGATTATAGGTACAGTATACAACACATTGAGCACGAAACTACCGGTAAGATGCATAAGGAAAGCAGTGGTTGTTGAAAGTTTCGTATTTTGAAATTCGGCCACATTGTGCTTCGAACCTGGATTGTAGGCGAATGAGGCAACATATTGAAGCAAACTAAACGTTGAACTACTCATAATTACATTGATAATCAAAACTAAGTGAAACATTTGGAATCCGTGACTATGAATTTTATCCGTTCAAAAAAAGTAAGGCTAACCATCACGTTTTTTCGCGAAAAATTGAAAACTTTTTTTTGTTGAAATTCCGGTTCAAAATGATTATAGGTACAGTATACAACACATTGAGCACGAAACTACCGGTAAGATGCATAAGGAAAGCAGTGGTTGTTGAAAGTTTCGTATTTTGAAATTCGGCCACATTGTGCTTCGAACCTGGATTGTAGGCGAATGAGGCAACATATTGAAGCAAACTAAACGTTGAACTACTCATAATTACATTGATAATCAAAACTAAGTGAAACATTTGGAATCCGTGACTATGAATTTTATCCGTTCAAAAAAAGTAAGGCTAACCATCACGTTTTTTCGCGAAAAATTGAAAACTTTTTTTTGTTGAAATTCCGGTTCAAAATGATTATAGGTACAGTATACAACACATTGAGCACGAAACTACCGGTAAGATGCATAAGGAAAGCAGTGGTTGTTGAAAGTTTCGTATTTTGAAATTCGGCCACATTGTGCTTCGAACCTGGATTGTAGGCGAACGAGGCAACATATTGAAGCAAACTAAACGTTAAACTACTCATAATTACATTGATAATCAAAACTAAGTGAAACATTTGGAATCCGTGACTATGAATTTTATCCGTTCAAAAAAAGTAAGGCTAACCATCACGTTTTTTCGCGAAAAATTGAAAACTTTTTTTTGTTGAAATTCCGGTTCAAAATGATTATAGGTACAGTATACAACACATTGAGCACGAAACTACCGGTAAGATGCATAAGGAAAGCAGTGGTTGTTGAAAGTTTCGTATTTTGAAATTCGGCCACATTGTGCTTCGAACCTGGATTGTAGGCGAATGAGGCAACATATTGAAGCAAACTAAACGTTGAACTACTCATAATTACATTGATAATCAAAACTAAGTGAAACATTTGGAATCCGTGACTATGAATTTTATCCGTTCAAAAAAAGTAAGGCTAACCATCACGTTTTTTCGCGAAAAATTGAAAACTTTTTTTTGTTGAAATTCCGGTTCAAAATGATTATAGGTACAGTATACAACACATTGAGCACGAAACTACCGGTAAGATGCATAAGGAAAGCAGTGGTTGTTGAAAGTTTCGTATTTTGAAATTCGGCCACATTGTGCTTCGAACCTGGATTGTAGGCGAACGAGGCAACATATTGAAGCAAACTAAACGTTAAACTACTCATAATTACATTGATAATCAAAACTAAGTGAAACATTTGGAATCCGTGACTATGAATTTTATCCGTTCAAAAAAAGTAAGGCTAACCATCACGTTTTTTCGCGAAAAATTGAAAACTTTTTTTTGTTGAAATTCCGGTTCAAAATGATTATAGGTACAGTATACAACACATTGAGCACGAAACAACCGGTAAGATGCATAAGGAAAGCAGTGGTTGTTGAAAGTTTCGTATTTTGAAATTCGGCCACATTGTGCTTCGAACCTGGATTGTAGGCGAACGAGGCAACATATTGAAGCAAACTAAACGTTAAACTACTCATAATTACATTGATAATCAAAACTAAGTGAAACATTTGGAATCCGTGACTATGAATTTTATCCGTTCAAAAAAAGTAAGGCTAACCATCACGTTTTTTCGCGAAAAATTGAAAACTTTTTTTTGTTGAAATTCCGGTTCAAAATGATTATAGGTACAGTATACAACACATTGAGCACGAAACTACCGGTAAGATGCATAAGGAAAGCAGTGGTTGTTGAAAGTTTCGTATTTTGAAATTCGGCCACATTGTGCTTCGAACCTGGATTGTAGGCGAACGAGGCAACATATTGAAGCAAACTAAACGTTAAACTACTCATAATTACATTGATAATCAAAACTAAGTGAAACATTTTGAATCCGTGACTATGAATTTTATCCGTTCAAAAAAAGTAAGGCTAACCATCACGTTTTTTCGCGAAAAATTGAAAACTTTTTTTTGTTGAAATTCCGGTTCAAAATGATTATAGGTACAGTATACAACACATTGAGCACGAAACTACCGGTAAGATGCATAAGGAAAGCAGTGGTTGTTGAAAGTTTCGTATTTTGAAATTCGGCCACATTGTGCTTCGAACCTGGATTGTAGGCGAACGAGGCAACATATTGAAGCAAACTAAACGTTAAACTACTCATAATTACATTGATAATCAAAACTAAGTGAAACATTTGGAATCCGTGACTATGAATTTTATCCGTTCAAAAAAAGTAAGGCTAACCATCACGTTTTTTCGCGAAAAATTGAAAACTTTTTTTTGTTGAAATTCCGGTTCAAAATGATTATAGGTACAGTATACAACACATTGAGCACGAAACTACCGGTAAGATGCATAAGGAAAGCAGTGGTTGTTGAAAGTTTCGTATTTTGAAATTCGGCCACATTGTGCTTCGAACCTGGATTGTAGGCGAACGAGGCAACATATTGAAGCAAACTAAACGTTAAACTACTCATAATTACATTGATAATCAAAACTAAGTGAAACATTTGGAATCCGTGACTATGAATTTTATCCGTTCAAAAAAAGTAAGGCTAACCATCACGTTTTTTCGCGAAAAATTGAAAACTTTTTTTTGTTGAAATTCCGGTTCAAAATGATTATAGGTACAGTATACAACACATTGAGCACGAAACTACCGGTAAGATGCATAAGGAAAGCAGTGGTTGTTGAAAGTTTCGTATTTTGAAATTCGGCCACATTGTGCTTCGAACCTGGATTGTAGGCGAATGAGGCAACATATTGAAGCAAACTAAACGTTGAACTACTCATAATTACATTGATAATCAAAACTAAGTGAAACATTTGGAATCCGTGACTATGAATTTTATCCGTTCAAAAAAAGTAAGGCTAACCATCACGTTTTTTCGCGAAAAATTGAAAACTTTTTTTTGTTGAAATTCCGGTTCAAAATGATTATAGGTACAGTATACAACACATTGAGCACGAAACTACCGGTAAGATGCATAAGGAAAGCAGTGGTTGTTGAAAGTTTCGTATTTTGAAATTCGGCCACATTGTGCTTCGAACCTGGATTGTAGGCGAATGAGGCAACATATTGAAGCAAACTAAACGTTGAACTACTCATAATTACATTGATAATCAAAACTAAGTGAAACATTTGGAATCCGTGACTATGAATTTTATCCGTTCAAAAAAAGTAAGGCTAGCCATCACGTTTTTTCGCGAAAAATTGAAAACTTTTTTTTGTTGAAATTCCGGTTCAAAATGATTATAGGTACAGTATACAACACATTGAGCACGAAACAACCGGTAAGATGCATAAGGAAAGCAGTGGTTGTTGAAAGTTTCGTATTTTGAAATTCGGCCACATTGTGCTTCGAACCTGGATTGTAGGCGAACGAGGCAACATATTGAAGCAAACTAAACGTTAAACTACTCATAATTACATTGATAATCAAAACTAAGTGAAACATTTGGAATCCGTGACTATGAATTTTATCCGTTCAAAAAAAGTAAGGCTAACCATCACGTTTTTTCGCGAAAAATTGAAAACTTTTTTTTGTTGAAATTCCGGTTCAAAATGATTATAGGTACAGTATACAACACATTGAGCACGAAACAACCGGTAAGATGCATAAGGAAAGCAGTGGTTGTTGAAAGTTTCGTATTTTGAAATTCGGCCACATTGTGCTTCGAACCTGGATTGTAGGCGAACGAGGCAACATATTGAAGCAAACTAAACGTTAAACTACTCATAATTACATTGATAATCAAAACTAAGTGAAACATTTGGAATCCGTGACTATGAATTTTATCCGTTCAAAAAAAGTAAGGCTAACCATCACGTTTTTTCGCGAAAAATTGAAAACTTTTTTTTGTTGAAATTCCGGTTCAAAATGATTATAGGTACAGTATACAACACATTGAGCACGAAACTACCGGTAAGATGCATAAGGAAAGCAGTGGTTGTTGAAAGTTTCGTATTTTGAAATTCGGCCACATTGTGCTTCGAACCTGGATTGTAGGCGAACGAGGCAACATATTGAAGCAAACTAAACGTTAAACTACTCATAATTACATTGATAATCAAAACTAAGTGAAACATTTGGAATCCGTGACTATGAATTTTATCCGTTCAAAAAAAGTAAGGCTAACCATCACGTTTTTTCGCGAAAAATTGAAAACTTTTTTTTGTTGAAATTCCGGTTCAAAATGATTATAGGTACAGTATACAACACATTGAGCACGAAACTACCGGTAAGATGCATAAGGAAAGCAGTGGTTGTTGAAAGTTTCGTATTTTGAAATTCGGCCACATTGTGCTTCGAACCTGGATTGTAGGCGAATGAGGCAACATATTGAAGCAAACTAAACGTTGAACTACTCATAATTACATTGATAATCAAAACTAAGTGAAACATTTGGAATCCGTGACTATGAATTTTATCCGTTCAAAAAAAGTAAGGCTAACCATCACGTTTTTTCGCGAAAAATTGAAAACTTTTTTTTGTTGAAATTCCGGTTCAAAATGATTATAGGTACAGTATACAACACATTGAGCACGAAACTACCGGTAAGATGCATAAGGAAAGCAGTGGTTGTTGAAAGTTTCGTATTTTGAAATTCGGCCACATTGTGCTTCGAACCTGGATTGTAGGCGAACGAGGCAACATATTGAAGCAAACTAAACGTTAAACTACTCATAATTACATTGATAATCAAAACTAAGTGAAACATTTGGAATCCGTGACTATGAATTTTATCCGTTCAAAAAAAGTAAGACGTTTTTTCGCGAAAAATTGAAAACTTTTTTTTGTTGAAATTCCGGTTCAAAATGATTATAGGTACAGTATACAACACATTGAGCACGAAACTACCGGTAAGATGCATAAGGAAAGCAGTGGTTGTTGAAAGTTTCGTATTTTGAAATTCGGCCACATTGTGCTTCGAACCTGGATTGTAGGCGAATGAGGCAACATATTGAAGCAAACTAAACGTTGAACTACTCATAATTACATTGATAATCAAAACTAAGTGAAACATTTGGAATCCGTGACTATGAATTTTATCCGTTCAAAAAAAGTAAGGCTAACCATCACGTTTTTTCGCGAAAAATTGAAAACTTTTTTTTGTTGAAATTCCGGTTCAAAATGATTATAGGTACAGTATACAACACATTGAGCACGAAACTACCGGTAAGATGCATAAGGAAAGCAGTGGTTGTTGAAAGTTTCGTATTTTGAAATTCGGCCACATTGTGCTTCGAACCTGGATTGTAGGCGAACGAGGCAACATATTGAAGCAAACTAAACGTTAAACTACTCATAATTACATTGATAATCAAAACTAAGTGAAACATTTTGAATCCATGACTATGAATTTTATCCGTTCAAAAAAAGTAAGGCTAACCATCACGTTTTTTCGTGAAAAATTGAAAACTTTTTTTTGTTGAAATTCCGGTTCAAAATGATTATAGGTACAGTATACAACACATTGAGCACGAAACTACCGGTAAGATGCATAAGGAAAGCAGTGGTTGTTGAAAGTTTCGTATTTTGAAATTCGGCCACATTGTGCTTCGAACCTGGATTGTAGGCGAACGAGGCAACATATTGAAGCAAACTAAACGTTAAACTACTCATAATTACATTGATAATCAAAACTAAGTGAAACATTTTGAATCCGTGACTATGAATTTTATCCGTTCAAAAAAAGTAAGGCTAACCATCACGTTTTTTCGCGAAAAATTGAAAACTTTTTTTTGTTGAAATTCCGGTTCAAAATGATTATAGGTATAGTATACAACACATTGAGCACGAAACTACCGGTAAGATGCATAAGGAAAGCAGTGGTTGTTGAAAGTTTCTTATTTTGAAATTCGGCCACATTGTGCTTCGAACCTGGATTGTAGGCGAACGAGGCAACATATTGAAGCAAACTAAACGTTAAACTACTCATAATTACATTGATAATCAAAACTAAGTGAAACATTTTGAATCCGTGACTATGAATTTTATCCGTTCAAAAAAAGTAAGGCTAACCATCACGTTTTTTCGTGAAAAATTGAAAACTTTTTTTTGTTGAAATTCCGGTTCAAAATGATTATAGGTACAGTATACAACACATTGAGCACGAAACTACCGGTAAGATGCATAAGGAAAGCAGTGGTTGTTGAAAGTTTCTTATTTTGAAATTCGGCCACATTGTGCTTCGAACCTGGATTGTAGGCGAACGAGGCAACATATTGAAGCAAACTAAACGTTAAACTACTCATAATTACATTGATAATCAAAACTAAGTGAAACATTTTGAATCCGTGACTATGAATTTTATCCGTTCAAAAAAAGTAAGGCTAACCATCACGTTTTTTCGCGAAAAATTGAAAACTTTTTTTTGTTGAAATTCCGGTTCAAAATGATTATAGGTATAGTATACAACACATTGAGCACGAAACTACCGGTAAGATGCATAAGGAAAGCAGTGGTTGTTGAAAGTTTCTTATTTTGAAATTCGGCCACATTGTGCTTCGAACCTGGATTGTAGGCGAACGAGGCAACATATTGAAGCAAACTAAACGTTAAACTACTCATAATTACATTGATAATCAAAACTAAGTGAAACATTTTGAATCCGTGACTATGAATTTTATCCGTTCAAAAAAAGTAAGGCTAACCATCACGTTTTTTCGCGAAAAATTGAAAACTTTTTTTTGTTGAAATTCCGGTTCAAAATGATTATAGGTATAGTATACAACACATTGAGCACGAAACTACCGGTAAGATGCATAAGGAAAGCAGTGGTTGTTGAAAGTTTCTTATTTTGAAATTCGGCCACATTGTGCTTCGAACCTGGATTGTAGGCGAACGAGGCAACATATTGAAGCAAACTAAACGTTAAACTGCTCATAATTACATTGATAATCAAAACTAAGTGAAACATTTTGAATCCGTGACTATGAATTTTATCCGTTCAAAAAAAGTAAGGCTAACCATCACGTTTTTTCGCGAAAAATTGAAAACTTTTTTTTGTTGAAATTCCGGTTCAAAATGATTATAGGTACAGTATACAACACATTGAGCACGAAACTACCGGTAAGATGCATAAGGAAAGCAGTGGTTGTTGAAAGTTTCGTATTTTGAAATTCGGCCACATTGTGCTTCGAACCTGGATTGTAGGCGAACGAGGCAACATATTGAAGCAAACTAAACGTTGAACTACTCATAATTACATTGATAATCAAAACTAAGTGAAACATTTTGAATCCGTGACTATGAATTTTATCCGTTCAAAAAAAGTAAGGCTAACCATCACGTTTTTTCGTGAAAAATTGAAAACTTTTTTTTGTTGAAATTCCGGTTCAAAATGATTATAGGTACAGTATACAACACATTGAGCACGAAACTACCGGTAAGATGCATAAGGAAAGCAGTGGTTGTTGAAAGTTTCGTATTTTGAAATTCGGCCACATTGTGCTTCGAACCTGGATTGTAGGCGAACGAGGCAACATATTGAAGCAAACTAAACGTTAAACTACTCATAATTACATTGATAATCAAAACTAAGTGAAACATTTGGAATCCGTGACTATGAATTTTATCCGTTCAAAAAAAGTAAGGCTAACCATCACGTTTTTTCGCGAAAAATTGAAAACTTTTTTTTGTTGAAATTCCGGTTCAAAATGATTATAGGTACAGTATACAACACATTGAGCACGAAACTACCGGTAAGATGCATAAGGAAAGCAGTGGTTGTTGAAAGTTTCGTATTTTGAAATTCGGCCACATTGTGCTTCGAACCTGGATTGTAGGCGAACGAGGCAACATATTGAAGCAAACTAAACGTTAAACTACTCATAATTACATTGATAATCAAAACTAAGTGAAACATTTGGAATCCGTGACTATGAATTTTATCCGTTCAAAAAAAGTAAGGCTAACCATCACGTTTTTTCGCGAAAAATTGAAAACTTTTTTTTGTTGAAATTCCGGTTCAAAATGATTATAGGTACAGTATACAACACATTGAGCACGAAACTACCGGTAAGATGCATAAGGAAAGCAGTGGTTGTTGAAAGTTTCGTATTTTGAAATTCGGCCACATTGTGCTTCGAACCTGGATTGTAGGCGAACGAGGCAACATATTGAAGCAAACTAAACGTTAAACTACTCATAATTACATTGATAATCAAAACTAAGTGAAACATTTTGAATCCGTGACTATGAATTTTATCCGTTCAAAAAAAGTAAGGCTAACCATCACGTTTTTTCGTGAAAAATTGAAAACTTTTTTTTGTTGAAATTCCGGTTCAAAATGATTATAGGTACAGTATACAACACATTGAGCACGAAACTACCGGTAAGATGCATAAGGAAAGCAGTGGTTGTTGAAAGTTTCGTATTTTGAAATTCGGCCACATTGTGCTTCGAACCTGGATTGTAGGCGAACGAGGCAACATATTGAAGCAAACTAAACGTTAAACTACTCATAATTACATTGATAATCAAAACTAAGTGAAACATTTGGAATCCGTGACTATGAATTTTATCCGTTCAAAAAAAGTAAGGCTAACCATCACGTTTTTTCGCGAAAAATTGAAAACTTTTTTTTGTTGAAATTCCGGTTCAAAATGATTATAGGTACAGTATACAACACATTGAGCACGAAACTACCGGTAAGATGCATAAGGAAAGCAGTGGTTGTTGAAAGTTTCGTATTTTGAAATTCGGCCACATTGTGCTTCGAACCTGGATTGTAGGCGAATGAGGCAACATATTGAAGCAAACTAAACGTTGAACTACTCATAATTACATTGATAATCAAAACTAAGTGAAACATTTGGAATCCGTGAC
Source organism: Nephrotoma appendiculata (assembly GCA_947310385.1). NCBI lineage: Eukaryota > Metazoa > Arthropoda > Insecta > Diptera > Tipulidae > Nephrotoma > Nephrotoma appendiculata. The sequence continues at coordinate 56,274,816 of OX371223.1, forward strand.
TATGAATTTTATCCGTTCAAAAAAAGTAAGACGTTTTTTCGCGAAAAATTGAAAACTTTTTTTTGTTGAAATTCCGGTTCAAAATGATTATAGGTACAGTATACAACACATTGAGCACGAAACAACCGGTAAGATGCATAAGGAAAGCAGTGGTTGTTGAAAGTTTCGTATTTTGAAATTCGGCCACATTGTGCTTCGAACCTGGATTGTAGGCGAACGAGGCAACATATTGAAGCAAACTAAACGTTAAACTACTCATAATTACATTGATAATCAAAACTAAGTGAAACATTTGGAATCCGTGACTATGAATTTTATCCGTTCAAAAAAAGTAAGGCTAACCATCACGTTTTTTCGCGAAAAATTGAAAACTTTTTTTTGTTGAAATTCCGGTTCAAAATGATTATAGGTACAGTATACAACACATTGAGCACGAAACTACCGGTAAGATGCATAAGGAAAGCAGTGGTTGTTGAAAGTTTCGTATTTTGAAATTCGGCCACATTGTGCTTCGAACCTGGATTGTAGGCGAATGAGGCAACATATTGAAGCAAACTAAACGTTGAACTACTCATAATTACATTGATAATCAAAACTAAGTGAAACATTTGGAATCCGTGACTATGAATTTTATCCGTTCAAAAAAAGTAAGGCTAATAACCATCACGTTTTTTCGCGAAAAATTGAAAACTTTTTTTTGTTGAAATTCCGGTTCAAAATGATTATAGGTACAGTATACAACACATTGAGCACGAAACAACCGGTAAGATGCATAAGGAAAGCAGTGGTTGTTGAAAGTTTCGTATTTTGAAATTCGGCCACATTGTGCTTCGAACCTGGATTGTAGGCGAATGAGGCAACATATTGAAGCAAACTAAACGTTGAACTACTCATAATTACATTGATAATCAAAACTAAGTGAAACATTTTGAATCCGTGACTATGAATTTTATCCGTTCAAAAAAAGTAAGGCTAACCATCACGTTTTTTCGCGAAAAATTGAAAACTTTTTTTTGTTGAAATTCCGGTTCAAAATGATTATAGGTACAGTATACAACACATTGAGCACGCAACTACCGGTAAGATGCATAAGGAAAGCAGTGGTTGTTGAAAGTTTCGTATTTTGAAATTCGGCCACATTGTGCTTCGAACCTGGATTGTAGGCGAACGAGGCAACATATTGAAGCAAACTAAACGTTGAACTACTCATAATTACATTGATAATCAAAACTAAGTGAAACATTTTGAATCCGTGACTATGAATTTTATCCGTTCAAAAAAAGTAAGGCTAACCATCACGTTTTTTCGTGAAAAATTGAAAACTTTTTTTTGTTGAAATTCCGGTTCAAAATGATTATAGGTACAGTATACAACACATTGAGCACGAAACTACCGGTAAGATGCATAAGGAAAGCAGTGGTTGTTGAAAGTTTCGTATTTTGAAATTCGGCCACATTGTGCTTCGAACCTGGATTGTAGGCGAACGAGGCAACATATTGAAGCAAACTAAACGTTAAACTACTCATAATTACATTGATAATCAAAACTAAGTGAAACATTTGGAATCCGTGACTATGAATTTTATCCGTTCAAAAAAAGTAAGGCTAACCATCACGTTTTTTCGCGAAAAATTGAAAACTTTTTTTTGTTGAAATTCCGGTTCAAAATGATTATAGGTACAGTATACAACACATTGAGCACGAAACTACCGGTAAGATGCATAAGGAAAGCAGTGGTTGTTGAAAGTTTCGTATTTTGAAATTCGGCCACATTGTGCTTCGAACCTGGATTGTAGGCGAACGAGGCAACATATTGAAGCAAACTAAACGTTAAACTACTCATAATTACATTGATAATCAAAACTAAGTGAAACATTTGGAATCCGTGACTATGAATTTTATCCGTTCAAAAAAAGTAAGGCTAACCATCACGTTTTTTCGCGAAAAATTGAAAACTTTTTTTTGTTGAAATTCCGGTTCAAAATGATTATAGGTACAGTATACAACACATTGAGCACGAAACTACCGGTAAGATGCATAAGGAAAGCAGTGGTTGTTGAAAGTTTCGTATTTTGAAATTCGGCCACATTGTGCTTCGAACCTGGATTGTAGGCGAACGAGGCAACATATTGAAGCAAACTAAACGTTAAACTACTCATAATTACATTGATAATCAAAACTAAGTGAAACATTTTGAATCCGTGACTATGAATTTTATCCGTTCAAAAAAAGTAAGGCTAACCATCACGTTTTTTCGTGAAAAATTGAAAACTTTTTTTTGTTGAAATTCCGGTTCAAAATGATTATAGGTACAGTATACAACACATTGAGCACGAAACTACCGGTAAGATGCATAAGGAAAGCAGTGGTTGTTGAAAGTTTCGTATTTTGAAATTCGGCCACATTGTGCTTCGAACCTGGATTGTAGGCGAACGAGGCAACATATTGAAGCAAACTAAACGTTAAACTACTCATAATTACATTGATAATCAAAACTAAGTGAAACATTTGGAATCCGTGACTATGAATTTTATCCGTTCAAAAAAAGTAAGGCTAACCATCACGTTTTTTCGCGAAAAATTGAAAACTTTTTTTTGTTGAAATTCCGGTTCAAAATGATTATAGGTACAGTATACAACACATTGAGCACGAAACTACCGGTAAGATGCATAAGGAAAGCAGTGGTTGTTGAAAGTTTCGTATTTTGAAATTCGGCCACATTGTGCTTCGAACCTGGATTGTAGGCGAATGAGGCAACATATTGAAGCAAACTAAACGTTGAACTACTCATAATTACATTGATAATCAAAACTAAGTGAAACATTTGGAATCCGTGACTATGAATTTTATCCGTTCAAAAAAAGTAAGACGTTTTTTCGCGAAAAATTGAAAACTTTTTTTTGTTGAAATTCCGGTTCAAAATGATTATAGGTACAGTATACAACACATTGAGCACGAAACAACCGGTAAGATGCATAAGGAAAGCAGTGGTTGTTGAAAGTTTCGTATTTTGAAATTCGGCCACATTGTGCTTCGAACCTGGATTGTAGGCGAACGAGGCAACATATTGAAGCAAACTAAACGTTAAACTACTCATAATTACATTGATAATCAAAACTAAGTGAAACATTTGGAATCCGTGACTATGAATTTTATCCGTTCAAAAAAAGTAAGGCTAACCATCACGTTTTTTCGCGAAAAATTGAAAACTTTTTTTTGTTGAAATTCCGGTTCAAAATGATTATAGGTACAGTATACAACACATTGAGCACGAAACTACCGGTAAGATGCATAAGGAAAGCAGTGGTTGTTGAAAGTTTCGTATTTTGAAATTCGGCCACATTGTGCTTCGAACCTGGATTGTAGGCGAATGAGGCAACATATTGAAGCAAACTAAACGTTGAACTACTCATAATTACATTGATAATCAAAACTAAGTGAAACATTTGGAATCCGTGACTATGAATTTTATCCGTTCAAAAAAAGTAAGGCTAATAACCATCACGTTTTTTCGCGAAAAATTGAAAACTTTTTTTTGTTGAAATTCCGGTTCAAAATGATTATAGGTACAGTATACAACACATTGAGCACGAAACAACCGGTAAGATGCATAAGGAAAGCAGTGGTTGTTGAAAGTTTCGTATTTTGAAATTCGGCCACATTGTGCTTCGAACCTGGATTGTAGGCGAATGAGGCAACATATTGAAGCAAACTAAACGTTGAACTACTCATAATTACATTGATAATCAAAACTAAGTGAAACATTTTGAATCCGTGACTATGAATTTTATCCGTTCAAAAAAAGTAAGGCTAACCATCACGTTTTTTCGCGAAAAATTGAAAACTTTTTTTTGTTGAAATTCCGGTTCAAAATGATTATAGGTACAGTATACAACACATTGAGCACGCAACTACCGGTAAGATGCATAAGGAAAGCAGTGGTTGTTGAAAGTTTCTTATTTTGAAATTCGGCCACATTGTGCTTCGAACCTGGATTGTAGGCGAACGAGGCAACATATTGAAGCAAACTAAACGTTAAACTACTCATAATTACATTGATAATCAAAACTAAGTGAAACATTTTGAATCCGTGACTATGAATTTTATCCGTTCAAAAAAAGTAAGGCTAACCATCACGTTTTTTCGTGAAAAATTGAAAACTTTTTTTTGTTGAAATTCCGGTTCAAAATGATTATAGGTACAGTATACAACACATTGAGCACGAAACTACCGGTAAGATGCATAAGGAAAGCAGTGGTTGTTGAAAGTTTCGTATTTTGAAATTCGGCCACATTGTGCTTCGAACCTGGATTGTAGGCGAACGAGGCAACATATTGAAGCAAACTAAACGTTAAACTACTCATAATTACATTGATAATCAAAACTAAGTGAAACATTTGGAATCCGTGACTATGAATTTTATCCGTTCAAAAAAAGTAAGGCTAACCATCACGTTTTTTCGTGAAAAATTGAAAACTTTTTTTTGTTGAAATTCCGGTTCAAAATGATTATAGGTACAGTATACAACACATTGAGCACGAAACTACCGGTAAGATGCATAAGGAAAGCAGTGGTTGTTGAAAGTTTCGTATTTTGAAATTCGGCCACATTGTGCTTCGAACCTGGATTGTAGGCGAACGAGGCAACATATTGAAGCAAACTAAACGTTAAACTACTCATAATTACATTGATAATCAAAACTAAGTGAAACATTTGGAATCCGTGACTATGAATTTTATCCGTTCAAAAAAAGTAAGGCTAACCATCACGTTTTTTCGCGAAAAATTGAAAACTTTTTTTTGTTGAAATTCCGGTTCAAAATGATTATAGGTACAGTATACAACACATTGAGCACGAAACAACCGGTAAGATGCATAAGGAAAGCAGTGGTTGTTGAAAGTTTCGTATTTTGAAATTCGGCCACATTGTGCTTCGAACCTGGATTGTAGGCGAATGAGGCAACATATTGAAGCAAACTAAACGTTAAACTACTCATAATTACATTGATAATCAAAACTAAGTGAAACATTTTGAATCCGTGACTATGAATTTTATCCGTTCAAAAAAAGTAAGGCTAACCATCACGTTTTTTCGCGAAAAATTGAAAACTTTTTTTTGTTGAAATTCCGGTTCAAAATGATTATAGGTACAATATACAACACATTGAGCACGAAACTACCGGTAAGATGCATAAGGAAAGCAGTGGTTGTTGAAAGTTTTGTATTTTGAAATTCGACCACATTGTGCTTCGAACCTGGATTGTAGGCGAACGAGGCAACATATTGAAGCAAACTAAACGTTAAACTACTCATAATTACATTGATAATCAAAACTAAGTGAAACATTTTGAATCCGTGACTATGAATTTTATCCGTTCAAAAAAAGTAAGGCTAACCATCACGTTTTTTCGTGAAAAATTGAAAACTCTTTTTTGTTGAAATTCCGGTTCAAAATGATTATAGGTACAGTATACAACACATTGAGCACGAAACTACCGGTAAGATGCATAAGGAAAGCAGTGGTTGTTGAAAGTTTTGTATTTTGAAATTCGGCCACATTGTGCTTCGAACCTGGATTGTAGGCGAACGAGGCAACATATTGAAGCAAACTAAACGTTAAACTACTCATAATTACATTGATAATCAAAACTAAGTGAAACATTTTGAATCCGTGACTATGAATTTTATCCGTTCAAAAAAAGTAAGGCTAACCATCACGTTTTTTCGTGAAAAATTGAAAACTTTTTTTTGTTGAAATTCCGGTTCAAAATGATTATAGGTACAGTATACAACACATTGAGCACGAAACTACCGGTAAGATGCATAAGGAAAGCAGTGGTTGTTGAAAGTTTCGTATTTTGAAATTCGGCCACATTGTGCTTCGAACCTGGATTGTAGGCGAACGAGGCAACATATTGAAGCAAACTAAACGTTAAACTACTCATAATTACATTGATAATCAAAACTAAGTGAAACATTTGGAATCCGTGACTATGAATTTTATCCGTTCAAAAAAAGTAAGGCATCACGTTTTTTCGCGAAAAATTGAAAACTTTTTTTTGTTGAAATTCCGGTTCAAAATGATTATAGGTACAGTATACAACACATTGAGCACGAAACTACCGGTAAGATGCATAAGGAAAGCAGTGGTTGTTGAAAGTTTCGTATTTTGAAATTCGGCCACATTGTGCTTCGAACCTGGATTGTAGGCGAATGAGGCAACATATTGAAGCAAACTAAACGTTGAACTACTCATAATTACATTGATAATCAAAACTAAGTGAAACATTTGGAATCCGTGACTATGAATTTTATCCGTTCAAAAAAAGTAAGGCTAACCATCACGTTTTTTCGTGAAAAATTGAAAACTTTTTTTTGTTGAAATTCCGGTTCAAAATGATTATAGGTACAGTATACAACACATTGAGCACGAAACTACCGGTAAGATGCATAAGGAAAGCAGTGGTTGTTGAAAGTTTCGTATTTTGAAATTCGGCCACATTGTGCTTCGAACCTGGATTGTAGGCGAACGAGGCAACATATTGAAGCAAACTAAACGTTAAACTACTCATAATTACATTGATAATCAAAACTAAGTGAAACATTTGGAATCCGTGACTATGAATTTTATCCGTTCAAAAAAAGTAAGGCTAACCATCACGTTTTTTCGTGAAAAATTGAAAACTTTTTTTTGTTGAAATTCCGGTTCAAAATGATTATAGGTACAGTATACAACACATTGAGCACGAAACTACCGGTAAGATGCATAAGGAAAGCAGTGGTTGTTGAAAGTTTCGTATTTTGAAATTCGGCCACATTGTGCTTCGAACCTGGATTGTAGGCGAACGAGGCAACATATTGAAGCAAACTAAACGTTAAACTACTCATAATTACATTGATAATCAAAACTAAGTGAAACATTTTGAATCCGTGACTATGAATTTTATCCGTTCAAAAAAAGTAAGGCTAACCATCACGTTTTTTCGTGAAAAATTGAAAACTTTTTTTTGTTGAAATTCCGGTTCAAAATGATTATAGGTACAGTATACAACACATTGAGCACGAAACTACCGGTAAGATGCATAAGGAAAGCAGTGGTTGTTGAAAGTTTCGTATTTTGAAATTCGGCCACATTGTGCTTCGAACCTGGATTGTAGGCGAACGAGGCAACATATTGAAGCAAACTAAACGTTAAACTACTCATAATTACATTGATAATCAAAACTAAGTGAAACATTTTGAATCCGTGACTATGAATTTTATCCGTTCAAAAAAAGTAAGGCTAACCATCACGTTTTTTCGCGAAAAATTGAAAACTTTTTTTTGTTGAAATTCCGGTTCAAAATGATTATAGGTATAGTATACAACACATTGAGCACGAAACTACCGGTAAGATGCATAAGGAAAGCAGTGGTTGTTGAAAGTTTCTTATTTTGAAATTCGGCCACATTGTGCTTCGAACCTGGATTGTAGGCGAACGAGGCAACATATTGAAGCAAACTAAACGTTAAACTGCTCATAATTACATTGATAATCAAAACTAAGTGAAACATTTTGAATCCGTGACTATGAATTTTATCCGTTCAAAAAAAGTAAGGCTAACCATCACGTTTTTTCGCGAAAAATTGAAAACTTTTTTTTGTTGAAATTCCGGTTCAAAATGATTATAGGTACAGTATACAACACATTGAGCACGAAACTACCGGTAAGATGCATAAGGAAAGCAGTGGTTGTTGAAAGTTTCGTATTTTGAAATTCGGCCACATTGTGCTTCGAACCTGGATTGTAGGCGAACGAGGCAACATATTGAAGCAAACTAAACGTTAAACTACTCATAATTACATTGATAATCAAAACTAAGTGAAACATTTTGAATCCGTGACTATGAATTTTATCCGTTCAAAAAAAGTAAGGCTAACCATCACGTTTTTTCGTGAAAAATTGAAAACTTTTTTTTGTTGAAATTCCGGTTCAAAATGATTATAGGTACAGTATACAACACATTGAGCACGAAACTACCGGTAAGATGCATAAGGAAAGCAGTGGTTGTTGAAAGTTTCGTATTTTGAAATTCGGCCACATTGTGCTTCGAACCTGGATTGTAGGCGAACGAGGCAACATATTGAAGCAAACTAAACGTTAAACTACTCATAATTACATTGATAATCAAAACTAAGTGAAACAATCGGAATCCGTGACTATGAATTTTATCCGTTCAAAAAAAGTAAGGCTAACCATCACGTTTTTTCGTGAAAAATTGAAAACTTTTTTTTGTTGAAATTCCGGTTCAAAATGATTATAGGTACAGTATACAACACATTGAGCACGAAACTACCGGTAAGATGCATAAGGAAAGCAGTGGTTGTTGAAAGTTTCGTATTTTGAAATTCGGCCACATTGTGCTTCGAACCTGGATTGTAGGCGAACGAGGCAACATATTGAAGCAAACTAAACGTTAAACTACTCATAATTACATTGATAATCAAAACTAAGTGAAACATTTGGAATCCGTGACTATGAATTTTATCCGTTCAAAAAAAGTAAGGCTAACCATCACGTTTTTTCGCGAAAAATTGAAAACTTTTTTTTGTTGAAATTCCGGTTCAAAATGATTATAGGTACAGTATACAACACATTGAGCACGAAACTACCGGTAAGATGCATAAGGAAAGCAGTGGTTGTTGAAAGTTTCGTATTTTGAAATTCGGCCACATTGTGCTTCGAACCTGGATTGTAGGCGAACGAGGCAACATATTGAAGCAAACTAAACGTTAAACTACTCATAATTACATTGATAATCAAAACTAAGTGAAACATTTGGAATCCGTGACTATGAATTTTATCCGTTCAAAAAAAGTAAGGCTAACCATCACGTTTTTTCGCGAAAAATTGAAAACTTTTTTTTGTTGAAATTCCGGTTCAAAATGATTATAGGTACAGTATACAACACATTGAGCACGAAACTACCGGTAAGATGCATAAGGAAAGCAGTGGTTGTTGAAAGTTTCGTATTTTGAAATTCGGCCACATTGTGCTTCGAACCTGGATTGTAGGCGAACGAGGCAACATATTGAAGCAAACTAAACGTTAAACTACTCATAATTACATTGATAATCAAAACTAAGTGAAACATTTTGAATCCGTGACTATGAATTTTATCCGTTCAAAAAAAGTAAGGCTAACCATCACGTTTTTTCGCGAAAAATTGAAAACTTTTTTTTGTTGAAATTCCGGTTCAAAATGATTATAGGTACAGTATACAACACATTGAGCACGAAACTACCGGTAAGATGCATAAGGAAAACAGTGGTTGTTGAAAGTTTCGTATTTTGAAATTCGGCCACATTGTGCTTCGAACCTGGATTGTAGGCGAACGAGGCAACATATTGAAGCAAACTAAACGTTAAACTACTCATAATTACATTGATAATCAAAACTAAGTGAAACATTTGGAATCCGTGACTATGAATTTTATCCGTTCAAAAAAAGTAAGGCTAGCCATCACGTTTTTTCGTGAAAAATTGAAAACTTTTTTTTGTTGAAATTCCGGTTCAAAATGATTATAGGTACAGTATACAACACATTGAGCACGAAACAACCGGTAAGATGCATAAGGAAAGCAGTGGTTGTTGAAAGTTTCGTATTTTGAAATTCGGCCACATTGTGCTTCGAACCTGGATTGTAGGCGAACGAGGCAACATATTGAAGCAAACTAAACGTTAAACTACTCATAATTACATTGATAATCAAAACTAAGTGAAACATTTTGAATCCGTGACTATGAATTTTATCCGTTCAAAAAAAGTAAGGCTAACCATCACGTTTTTTCGCGAAAAATTGAAAACTTTTTTTTGTTGAAATTCCGGTTCAAAATGATTATAGGTACAGTATACAACACATTGAGCACGAAACTACCGGTAAGATGCATAAGGAAAGCAGTGGTTGTTGAAAGTTTCGTATTTTGAAATTCGGCCACATTGTGCTTCGAACCTGGATTGTAGGCGAACGAGGCAACATATTGAAGCAAACTAAACGTTAAACTACTCATAATTACATTGATAATCAAAACTAAGTGAAACATTTTGAATCCGTGACTATGAATTTTATCCGTTCAAAAAAAGTAAGGCTAACCATCACGTTTTTTCGCGAAAAATTGAAAACTTTTTTTTGTTGAAATTCCGGTTCAAAATGATTATAGGTACAGTATACAACACATTGAGCACGAAACTACCGGTAAGATGCATAAGGAAAGCAGTGGTTGTTGAAAGTTTCTTATTTTGAAATTCGGCCACATTGTGCTTCGAACCTGGATTGTAGGCGAACGAGGCAACATATTGAAGCAAACTAAACGTTAAACTACTCATAATTACATTGATAATCAAAACTAAGTGAAACATTTTGAATCCGTGACTATGAATTTTATCCGTTCAAAAAAAGTAAGGCTAACCATCACGTTTTTTCGTGAAAAATTGAAAACTTTTTTTTGTTGAAATTCCGGTTCAAAATGATTATAGGTACAGTATACAACACATTGAGCACGAAACTACCGGTAAGATGCATAAGGAAAGCAGTGGTTGTTGAAAGTTTCGTATTTTGAAATTCGGCCACATTGTGCTTCGAACCTGGATTGTAGGCGAACGAGGCAACATATTGAAGCAAACTAAACGTTAAACTACTCATAATTACATTGATAATCAAAACTAAGTGAAACATTTGGAATCCGTGACTATGAATTTTATCCGTTCAAAAAAAGTAAGACGTTTTTTCGCGAAAAATTGAAAACTTTTTTTTGTTGAAATTCCGGTTCAAAATGATTATAGGTACAGTATACAACACATTGAGCACGAAACAACCGGTAAGATGCATAAGGAAAGCAGTGGTTGTTGAAAGTTTCGTATTTTGAAATTCGGCCACATTGTGCTTCGAACCTGGATTGTAGGCGAACGAGGCAACATATTGAAGCAAACTAAACGTTAAACTACTCATAATTACATTGATAATCAAAACTAAGTGAAACATTTGGAATCCGTGACTATGAATTTTATCCGTTCAAAAAAAGTAAGGCTAACACCATCACGTTTTTTCGCGAAAAATTGAAAACTTTTTTTTGTTGAAATTCCGGTTCAAAATGATTATAGGTACAGTATACAACACATTGAGCACGAAACTACCGGTAAGATGCATAAGGAAAGCAGTGGTTGTTGAAAGTTTCGTATTTTGAAATTCGGCCACATTGTGCTTCGAACCTGGATTGTAGGCGAATGAGGCAACATATTGAAGCAAACTAAACGTTGAACTACTCATAATTACATTGATAATCAAAACTAAGTGAAACATTTGGAATCCGTGACTATGAATTTTATCCGTTCAAAAAAAGTAAGGCTAATAACCATCACGTTTTTTCGCGAAAAATTGAAAACTTTTTTTTGTTGAAATTCCGGTTCAAAATGATTATAGGTACAGTATACAACACATTGAGCACGAAACAACCGGTAAGATGCATAAGGAAAGCAGTGGTTGTTGAAAGTTTCGTATTTTGAAATTCGGCCACATTGTGCTTCGAACCTGGATTGTAGGCGAATGAGGCAACATATTGAAGCAAACTAAACGTTGAACTACTCATAATTACATTGATAATCAAAACTAAGTGAAACATTTTGAATCCGTGACTATGAATTTTATCCGTTCAAAAAAAGTAAGGCTAACCATCACGTTTTTTCGCGAAAAATTGAAAACTTTTTTTTGTTGAAATTCCGGTTCAAAATGATTATAGGTACAGTATACAACACATTGAGCACGCAACTACCGGTAAGATGCATAAGGAAAGCAGTGGTTGTTGAAAGTTTCTTATTTTGAAATTCGGCCACATTGTGCTTCGAACCTGGATTGTAGGCGAACGAGGCAACATATTGAAGCAAACTAAACGTTAAACTACTCATAATTACATTGATAATCAAAACTAAGTGAAACATTTGGAATCCGTGACTATGAATTTTATCCGTTCAAAAAAAGTAAGGCTAACCATCACGTTTTTTCGCGAAAAATTGAAAACTTTTTTTTGTTGAAATTCCGGTTCAAAATGATTATAGGTACAGTATACAACACATTGAGCACGAAACTACCGGTAAGATGCATAAGGAAAGCAGTGGTTGTTGAAAGTTTCGTATTTTGAAATTCGGCCACATTGTGCTTCGAACCTGGATTGTAGGCGAATGAGGCAACATATTGAAGCAAACTAAACGTTAAACTACTCATAATTACATTGATAATCAAAACTAAGTGAAACATTTTGAATCCGTGACTATGAATTTTATCCGTTCAAAAAAAGTAAGGCTAACCATCACGTTTTTTCGCGAAAAATTGAAAACTTTTTTTTGTTGAAATTCCGGTTCAAAATGATTATAGGTACAGTATACAACACATTGAGCACGAAACAACCGGTAAGATGCATAAGGAAAGCAGTGGTTGTTGAAAGTTTCGTATTTTGAAATTCGGCCACATTGTGCTTCGAACCTGGATTGTAGGCGAATGAGGCAACATATTGAAGCAAACTAAACGTTAAACTACTCATAATTACATTGATAATCAAAACTAAGTGAAACATTTTGAATCCGTGACTATGAATTTTATCCGTTCAAAAAAAGTAAGGCTAACCATCACGTTTTTTCGCGAAAAATTGAAAACTTTTTTTTGTTGAAATTCCGGTTCAAAATGATTATAGGTACAATATACAACACATTGAGCACGAAACTACCGGTAAGATGCATAAGGAAAGCAGTGGTTGTTGAAAGTTTTGTATTTTGAAATTCGGCCACATTGTGCTTCGAACCTGGATTGTAGGCGAACGAGGCAACATATTGAAGCAAACTAAACGTTAAACTACTCATAATTACATTGATAATCAAAACTAAGTGAAACATTTTGAATCCGTGACTATGAATTTTATCCGTTCAAAAAAAGTAAGGCAAACCATCACGTTTTTTCGTGAAAAATTGAAAACTTTTTTTTGTTGAAATTCCGGTTCAAAATGATTATAGGTACAGTATACAACACATTGAGCACGAAACTACCGGTAAGATGCATAAGGAAAGCAGTGGTTGTTGAAAGTTTCGTATTTTGAAATTCGGCCACATTGTGCTTCGAACCTGGATTGTAGGCGAACGAGGCAACATATTGAAGCAAACTAAACGTTAAACTACTCATAATTACATTGATAATCAAAACTAAGTGAAACATTTGGAATCCGTGACTATGAATTTTATCCGTTCAAAAAAAGTAAGGCTAACCATCACGTTTTTTCGCGAAAAATTGAAAACTTTTTTTTGTTGAAATTCCGGTTCAAAATGATTATAGGTACAGTATACAACACATTGAGCACGAAACTACCGGTAAGATGCATAAGGAAAGCAGTGGTTGTTGAAAGTTTCGTATTTTGAAATTCGGCCACATTGTGCTTCGAACCTGGATTGTAGGCGAATGAGGCAACATATTGAAGCAAACTAAACGTTGAACTACTCATAATTACATTGATAATCAAAACTAAGTGAAACATTTTGAATCCGTGACTATGAATTTTATCCGTTCAAAAAAAGTAAGGCTAACCATCACGTTTTTTCGTGAAAAATTGAAAACTTTTTTTTGTTGAAATTCCGGTTCAAAATGATTATAGGTACAGTATACAACACATTGAGCACGAAACTACCGGTAAGATGCATAAGGAAAGCAGTGGTTGTTGAAAGTTTCGTATTTTGAAATTCGGCCACATTGTGCTTCGAACCTGGATTGTAGGCGAATGAGGCAACATATTGAAGCAAACTAAACGTTGAACTACTCATAATTACATTGATAATCAAAACTAAGTGAAACATTTTGAATCCGTGACTATGAATTTTATCCGTTCAAAAAAAGTAAGGCTAACCATCACGTTTTTTCGTGAAAAATTGAAAACTTTTTTTTGTTGAAATTCCGGTTCAAAATGATTATAGGTACAGTATACAACACATTGAGCACGAAACTACCGGTAAGATGCATAAGGAAAGCAGTGGTTGTTGAAAGTTTTGTATTTTGAAATTCGGCCACATTGTGCTTCGAACCTGGATTGTAGGCGAACGAGGCAACATATTGAAGCAAACTAAACGTTAAACTACTCATAATTACATTGATAATCAAAACTAAGTGAAACATTTTGAATCCGTGACTATGAATTTTATCCGTTCAAAAAAAGTAAGGCAAACCATCACGTTTTTTCGTGAAAAATTGAAAACTTTTTTTTGTTGAAATTCCGGTTCAAAATGATTATAGGTACAGTATACAACACATTGAGCACGAAACTACCGGTAAGATGCATAAGGAAAGCAGTGGTTGTTGAAAGTTTCGTATTTTGAAATTCGGCCACATTGTGCTTCGAACCTGGATTGTAGGCGAACGAGGCAACATATTGAAGCAAACTAAACGTTAAACTACTCATAATTACATTGATAATCAAAACTAAGTGAAACATTTGGAATCCGTGACTATGAATTTTATCCGTTCAAAAAAAGTAAGGCTAACCATCACGTTTTTTCGCGAAAAATTGAAAACTTTTTTTTGTTGAAATTCCGGTTCAAAATGATTATAGGTACAGTATACAACACATTGAGCACGAAACTACCGGTAAGATGCATAAGGAAAGCAGTGGTTGTTGAAAGTTTCGTATTTTGAAATTCGGCCACATTGTGCTTCGAACCTGGATTGTAGGCGAATGAGGCAACATATTGAAGCAAACTAAACGTTGAACTACTCATAATTACATTGATAATCAAAACTAAGTGAAACATTTTGAATCCGTGACTATGAATTTTATCCGTTCAAAAAAAGTAAGGCTAACCATCACGTTTTTTCGCGAAAAATTGAAAACTTTTTTTTGTTGAAATTCCGGTTCAAAATGATTATAGGTACAGTATACAACACATTGAGCACGAAACTACCGGTAAGATGCATAAGGAAAGCAGTGGTTGTTGAAAGTTTTGTATTTTGAAATTCGGCCACATTGTGCTTCGAACCTGGATTGTAGGCGAACGAGGCAACATATTGAAGCAAACTAAACGTTAAACTACTCATAATTACATTGATAATCAAAACTAAGTGAAACATTTTGAATCCGTGACTATGAATTTTATCCGTTCAAAAAAAGTAAGGCTAACCATCACGTTTTTTCGTGAAAAATTGAAAACTTTTTTTTGTTGAAATTCCGGTTCAAAATGATTATAGGTACAGTATACAACACATTGAGCACGAAACTACCGGTAAGATGCATAAGGAAAGCAGTGGTTGTTGAAAGTTTCGTATTTTGAAATTCGGCCACATTGTGCTTCGAACCTGGATTGTAGGCGAACGAGGCAACATATTGAAGCAAACTAAACGTTAAACTACTCATAATTACATTGATAATCAAAACTAAGTGAAACATTTTGAATCCGTGACTATGAATTTTATCCGTTCAAAAAAAGTAAGGCTAACCATCACGTTTTTTCGCGAAAAATTGAAAACTTTTTTTTGTTGAAATTCCGGTTCAAAATGATTATAGGTATAGTATACAACACATTGAGCACGAAACTACCGGTAAGATGCATAAGGAAAGCAGTGGTTGTTGAAAGTTTCTTATTTTGAAATTCGGCCACATTGTGCTTCGAACCTGGATTGTAGGCGAACGAGGCAACATATTGAAGCAAACTAAACGTTAAACTGCTCATAATTACATTGATAATCAAAACTAAGTGAAACATTTTGAATCCGTGACTATGAATTTTATCCGTTCAAAAAAAGTAAGGCTAACCATCACGTTTTTTCGCGAAAAATTGAAAACTTTTTTTTGTTGAAATTCCGGTTCAAAATGATTATAGGTACAGTATACAACACATTGAGCACGAAACTACCGGTAAGATGCATAAGGAAAGCAGTGGTTGTTGAAAGTTTCGTATTTTGAAATTCGGCCACATTGTGCTTCGAACCTGGATTGTAGGCGAACGAGGCAACATATTGAAGCAAACTAAACGTTAAACTACTCATAATTACATTGATAATCAAAACTAAGTGAAACATTTTGAATCCGTGACTATGAATTTTATCCGTTCAAAAAAAGTAAGGCTAACCATCACGTTTTTTCGTGAAAAATTGAAAACTTTTTTTTGTTGAAATTCCGGTTCAAAATGATTATAGGTACAGTATACAACACATTGAGCACGAAACTACCGGTAAGATGCATAAGGAAAGCAGTGGTTGTTGAAAGTTTCGTATTTTGAAATTCGGCCACATTGTGCTTCGAACCTGGATTGTAGGCGAACGAGGCAACATATTGAAGCAAACTAAACGTTAAACTACTCATAATTACATTGATAATCAAAACTAAGTGAAACATTTTGAATCCGTGACTATGAATTTTATCCGTTCAAAAAAAGTAAGGCTAACCATCACGTTTTTTCGTGAAAAATTGAAAACTTTTTTTTGTTGAAATTCCGGTTCAAAATGATTATAGGTACAGTATACAACACATTGAGCACGAAACTACCGGTAAGATGCATAAGGAAAGCAGTGGTTGTTGAAAGTTTCGTATTTTGAAATTCGGCCACATTGTGCTTCGAACCTGGATTGTAGGCGAACGAGGCAACATATTGAAGCAAACTAAACGTTAAACTACTCATAATTACATTGATAATCAAAACTAAGTGAAACATTTGGAATCCGTGACTATGAATTTTATCCGTTCAAAAAAAGTAAGGCTAACCATCACGTTTTTTCGCGAAAAATTGAAAACTTTTTTTTGTTGAAATTCCGGTTCAAAATGATTATAGGTACAGTATACAACACATTGAGCACGAAACTACCGGTAAGATGCATAAGGAAAGCAGTGGTTGTTGAAAGTTTCGTATTTTGAAATTCGGCCACATTGTGCTTCGAACCTGGATTGTAGGCGAACGAGGCAACATATTGAAGCAAACTAAACGTTAAACTACTCATAATTACATTGATAATCAAAACTAAGTGAAACATTTTGAATCCGTGACTATGAATTTTATCCGTTCAAAAAAAGTAAGGCTAACCATCACGTTTTTTCGCGAAAAATTGAAAACTTTTTTTTGTTGAAATTCCGGTTCAAAATGATTATAGGTACAGTATACAACACATTGAGCACGAAACTACCGGTAAGATGCATAAGGAAAGCAGTGGTTGTTGAAAGTTTCTTATTTTGAAATTCGGCCACATTGTGCTTCGAACCTGGATTGTAGGCGAACGAGGCAACATATTGAAGCAAACTAAACGTTAAACTACTCATAATTACATTGATAATCAAAACTAAGTGAAACATTTTGAATCCGTGACTATGAATTTTATCCGTTCAAAAAAAGTAAGGCTAACCATCACGTTTTTTCGCGAAAAATTGAAAACTTTTTTTTGTTGAAATTCCGGTTCAAAATGATTATAGGTACAGTATACAACACATTGAGCACGAAACTACCGGTAAGATGCATAAGGAAAGCAGTGGTTGTTGAAAGTTTCGTATTTTGAAATTCGGCCACATTGTGCTTCGAACCTGGATTGTAGGCGAACGAGGCAACATATTGAAGCAAACTAAACGTTAAACTACTCATAATTACATTGATAATCAAAACTAAGTGAAACATTTGGAATCCGTGACTATGAATTTTATCCGTTCAAAAAAAGTAAGGCGAACCATCACGTTTTTTCGCGAAAAATTGAAAACTTTTTTTTGTTGAAATTCCGGTTCAAAATGATTATAGGTACAGTATACAACACATTGAGCACGAAACAACCGGTAAGATGCATAAGGAAAGCAGTGGTTGTTGAAAGTTTCGTATTTTGAAATTCGGCCACATTGTGCTTCGAACCTGGATTGTAGGCGAATGAGGCAACATATTGAAGCAAACTAAACGTTAAACTACTCATAATTACATTGATAATCAAAACTAAGTGAAACATTTTGAATCCGTGACTATGAATTTTATCCGTTCAAAAAAAGTAAGGCTAACCATCACGTTTTTTCGTGAAAAATTGAAAACTCTTTTTTGTTGAAATTCCGGTTAAAAATGATTATAGGTACAGTATACAACACATTGAGCACGAAACTACCGGTAAGATGCATAAGGAAAGCAGTGGTTGTTGAAAGTTTCGTATTTTGAAATTCGGCCACATTGTGCTTCGAACCTGGATTGTAGGCGAACGAGGCAACATATTGAAGCAAACTAAACGTTAAACTACTCATAATTACATTGATAATCAAAACTAAGTGAAACATTTTGAATCCGTGACTATGAATTTTATCCGTTCAAAAAAAGTAAGGCTGACCATCACGTTTTTTCGTGAAAAATTGAAAACTTTTTTTTGTTGAAATTCCGGTTCAAAATGATTATAGGTACAGTATACAACACATTGAGCACGAAACTACCGGTAAGATGCATAAGGAAAGCAGTGGTTGTTGAAAGTTTCGTATTTTGAAATTCGGCCACATTGTGCTTCGAACCTGGATTGTAGGCGAACGAGGCAACATATTGAAGCAAACTAAACGTTAAACTACTCATAATTACATTGATAATCAAAACTAAGTGAAACATTTTGAATCCGTGACTATGAATTTTATCCGTTCAAAAAAAGTAAGGCTAACCATCACGTTTTTTAGTGAAAAATTGAAAACTTTTTTTTGTTGAAATTCCGGTTCAAAATGATTATAGGTACAGTATACAACACATTGAGCACGAAACTACCGGTAAGATGCATAAGGAAAGCAGTGGTTGTTGAAAGTTTCGTATTTTGAAATTCGGCCACATTGTGCTTCGAACCTGGATTGTAGGCGAACGAGGCAACATATTGAAGCAAACTAAACGTTAAACTACTCATAATTACATTGATAATCAAAACTAAGTGAAACATTTTGAATCCGTGACTATGAATTTTATCCGTTCAAAAAAAGTAAGGCTAACCATCACGTTTTTTCGTGAAAAATTGAAAACTTTTTTTTGTTGAAATTCCGGTTCAAAATGATTATAGGTACAGTATACAACACATTGAGCACGAAACTACCGGTAAGATGCATAAGGAAAGCAGTGGTTGTTGAAAGTTTCGTATTTTGAAATTCGGCCACATTGTGCTTCGAACCTGGATTGTAGGCGAATGAGGCAACATATTGAAGCAAACTAAACGTTGAACTACTCATAATTACATTGATAATCAAAACTAAGTGAAACATTTTGAATCCGTGACTATGAATTTTATCCGTTCAAAAAAAGTAAGGCTAACCATCACGTTTTTTCGCGAAAAATTGAAAACTTTTTTTTGTTGAAATTCCGGTTCAAAATGATTATAGGTACAGTATACAACACATTGAGCACGAAACAACCGGTAAGATGCATAAGGAAAGCAGTGGTTGTTGAAAGTTTCGTATTTTGAAATTCGGCCACATTGTGCTTCGAACCTGGATTGTAGGCGAACGAGGCAACATATTGAAGCAAACTAAACGTTAAACTACTCATAATTACATTGATAATCAAAACTAAGTGAAACATTTGGAATCCGTGACTATGAATTTTATCCGTTCAAAAAAAGTAAGGCTAACCATCACGTTTTTTCGCGAAAAATTGAAAACTTTTTTTTGTTGAAATTCCGGTTCAAAATGATTATAGGTACAGTATACAACACATTGAGCACGAAACAACCGGTAAGATGCATAAGGAAAGCAGTGGTTGTTGAAAGTTTCGTATTTTGAAATTCGGCCACATTGTGCTTCGAACCTGGATTGTAGGCGAATGAGGCAACATATTGAAGCAAACTAAACGTTAAACTACTCATAATTACATTGATAATCAAAACTAAGTGAAACATTTTGAATCCGTGACTATGAATTTTATCCGTTCAAAAAAAGTAAGGCTAACCATCACGTTTTTTCGCGAAAAATTGAAAACTTTTTTTTGTTGAAATTCCGGTTCAAAATGATTATAGGTACAATATACAACACATTGAGCACGAAACTACCGGTAAGATGCATAAGGAAAGCAGTGGTTGTTGAAAGTTTCGTATTTTGAAATTCGGCCACATTGTGCTTCGAACCTGGATTGTAGGCGAACGAGGCAACATATTGAAGCAAACTAAACGTTAAACTACTCATAATTACATTGATAATCAAAACTAAGTGAAACATTTTGAATCCGTGACTATGAATTTTATCCGTTCAAAAAAAGTAAGGCTAACCATCACGTTTTTTCGTGAAAAATTGAAAACTCTTTTTTGTTGAAATTCCGGTTCAAAATGATTATAGGTACAGTATACAACACATTGAGCACGAAACTACCGGTAAGATGCATAAGGAAAGCAGTGGTTGTTGAAAGTTTCGTATTTTGAAATTCGGCCACATTGTGCTTCGAACCTGGATTGTAGGCGAACGAGGCAACATATTGAAGCAAACTAAACGTTAAACTACTCATAATTACATTGATAATCAAAACTAAGTGAAACATTTGGAATCCGTGACTATGAATTTTATCCGTTCAAAAAAAGTAAGGCTCATCACGTTTTTTCGCGAAAAATTGAAAACTTTTTTTTGTTGAAATTCCGGTTCAAAATGATTATAGGTACAGTATACAACACATTGAGCACGAAACTACCGGTAAGATGCATAAGGAAAGCAGTGGTTGTTGAAAGTTTCGTATTTTGAAATTCGGCCACATTGTGCTTCGAACCTGGATTGTAGGCGAATGAGGCAACATATTGAAGCAAACTAAACGTTGAACTACTCATAATTACATTGATAATCAAAACTAAGTGAAACATTTGGAATCCGTGACTATGAATTTTATCCGTTCAAAAAAAGTAAGGCTAACCATCACGTTTTTTCGCGAAAAATTGAAAACTTTTTTTTGTTGAAATTCCGGTTCAAAATGATTATAGGTACAGTATACAACACATTGAGCACGAAACTACCGGTAAGATGCATAAGGAAAGCAGTGGTTGTTGAAAGTTTCGTATTTTGAAATTCGGCCACATTGTGCTTCGAACCTGGATTGTAGGCGAATGAGGCAACATATTGAAGCAAACTAAACGTTGAACTACTCATAATTACATTGATAATCAAAACTAAGTGAAACATTTGGAATCCGTGACTATGAATTTTATCCGTTCAAAAAAAGTAAGGCTAACCATCACGTTTTTTCGCGAAAAATTGAAAACTTTTTTTTGTTGAAATTCCGGTTCAAAATGATTATAGGTACAGTATACAACACATTGAGCACGAAACAACCGGTAAGATGCATAAGGAAAGCAGTGGTTGTTGAAAGTTTCGTATTTTGAAATTCGGCCACATTGTGCTTCGAACCTGGATTGTAGGCGAATGAGGCAACATATTGAAGCAAACTAAACGTTAAACTACTCATAATTACATTGATAATCAAAACTAAGTGAAACATTTTGAATCCGTGACTATGAATTTTATCCGTTCAAAAAAAGTAAGGCTAACCATCACGTTTTTTCGTGAAAAATTGAAAACTTTTTTTTGTTGAAATTCCGGTTCAAAATGATTATAGGTACAGTATACAACACATTGAGCACGAAACTACCGGTAAGATGCATAAGGAAAGCAGTGGTTGTTGAAAGTTTCGTATTTTGAAATTCGGCCACATTGTGCTTCGAACCTGGATTGTAGGCGAACGAGGCAACATATTGAAGCAAACTAAACGTTAAACTACTCATAATTACATTGATAATCAAAACTAAGTGAAACATTTGGAATCCGTGACTATGAATTTTATCCGTTCAAAAAAAGTAAGGCTAACCATCACGTTTTTTCGCGAAAAATTGAAAACTTTTTTTTGTTGAAATTCCGGTTCAAAATGATTATAGGTACAGTATACAACACATTGAGCACGAAACTACCGGTAAGATGCATAAGGAAAGCAGTGGTTGTTGAAAGTTTCGTATTTTGAAATTCGGCCACATTGTGCTTCGAACCTGGATTGTAGGCGAATGAGGCAACATATTGAAGCAAACTAAACGTTGAACTACTCATAATTACATTGATAATCAAAACTAAGTGAAACATTTGGAATCCGTGACTATGAATTTTATCCGTTCAAAAAAAGTAAGGCTAACCATCACGTTTTTTCGCGAAAAATTGAAAACTTTTTTTTGTTGAAATTCCGGTTCAAAATGATTATAGGTACAGTATACAACACATTGAGCACGAAACAACCGGTAAGATGCATAAGGAAAGCAGTGGTTGTTGAAAGTTTCGTATTTTGAAATTCGGCCACATTGTGCTTCGAACCTGGATTGTAGGCGAATGAGGCAACATATTGAAGCAAACTAAACGTTAAACTACTCATAATTACATTGATAATCAAAACTAAGTGAAACATTTTGAATCCGTGACTATGAATTTTATCCGTTCAAAAAAAGTAAGGCTAACCATCACGTTTTTTCGTGAAAAATTGAAAACTCTTTTTTGTTGAAATTCCGGTTCAAAATGATTATAGGTACAGTATACAACACATTGAGCACGAAACTACCGGTAAGATGCATAAGGAAAGCAGTGGTTGTTGAAAGTTTCGTATTTTGAAATTCGGCCACATTGTGCTTCGAACCTGGATTGTAGGCGAACGAGGCAACATATTGAAGCAAACTAAACGTTAAACTACTCATAATTACATTGATAATCAAAACTAAGTGAAACATTTGGAATCCGTGACTATGAATTTTATCCGTTCAAAAAAAGTAAGGCTAACCATCACGTTTTTTCGCGAAAAATTGAAAACTTTTTTTTGTTGAAATTCCGGTTCAAAATGATTATAGGTACAGTATACAACACATTGAGCACGAAACTACCGGTAAGATGCATAAGGAAAGCAGTGGTTGTTGAAAGTTTCGTATTTTGAAATTCGGCCACATTGTGCTTCGAACCTGGATTGTAGGCGAATGAGGCAACATATTGAAGCAAACTAAACGTTAAACTACTCATAATTACATTGATAATCAAAACTAAGTGAAACATTTTGAATCCGTGACTATGAATTTTATCCGTTCAAAAAAAGTAAGGCTAACCATCACGTTTTTTCGTGAAAAATTGAAAACTCTTTTTTGTTGAAATTCCGGTTCAAAATGATTATAGGTACAGTATACAACACATTGAGCACGAAACTACCGGTAAGATGCATAAGGAAAGCAGTGGTTGTTGAAAGTTTCGTATTTTGAAATTCGGCCACATTGTGCTTCGAACCTGGATTGTAGGCGAACGAGGCAACATATTGAAGCAAACTAAACGTTAAACTACTCATAATTACATTGATAATCAAAACTAAGTGAAACATTTTGAATCCGTGACTATGAATTTTATCCGTTCAAAAAAAGTAAGGCTAACCATCACGTTTTTTCGCGAAAAATTGAAAACTTTTTTTTGTTGAAATTCCGGTTCAAAATGATTATAGGTACAGTATACAACACATTGAGCACGAAACAACCGGTAAGATGCATAAGGAAAGCAGTGGTTGTTGAAAGTTTCGTATTTTGAAATTCGGCCACATTGTGCTTCGAACCTGGATTGTAGGCGAATGAGGCAACATATTGAAGCAAACTAAACGTTAAACTACTCATAATTACATTGATAATCAAAACTAAGTGAAACATTTTGAATCCGTGACTATGAATTTTATCCGTTCAAAAAAAGTAAGGCTAACCATCACGTTTTTTCGCGAAAAATTGAAAACTTTTTTTTGTTGAAATTCCGGTTCAAAATGATTATAGGTACAATATACAACACATTGAGCACGAAACTACCGGTAAGATGCATAAGGAAAGCAGTGGTTGTTGAAAGTTTTGTATTTTGAAATTCGGCCACATTGTGCTTCGAACCTGGATTGTAGGCGAACGAGGCAACATATTGAAGCAAACTAAACGTTAAACTACTCATAATTACATTGATAATCAAAACTAAGTGAAACATTTTGAATCCGTGACTATGAATTTTATCCGTTCAAAAAAAGTAAGGCTAACCATCACGTTTTTTCGTGAAAAATTGAAAACTCTTTTTTGTTGAAATTCCGGTTCAAAATGATTATAGGTACAGTATACAACACATTGAGCACGAAACTACCGGTAAGATGCATAAGGAAAGCAGTGGTTGTTGAAAGTTTCGTATTTTGAAATTCGGCCACATTGTGCTTCGAACCTGGATTGTAGGCGAACGAGGCAACATATTGAAGCAAACTAAACGTTAAACTACTCATAATTACATTGATAATCAAAACTAAGTGAAACATTTTGAATCCGTGACTATGAATTTTATCCGTTCAAAAAAAGTAAGGCTAACCATCACGTTTTTTCGCGAAAAATTGAAAACTTTTTTTTGTTGAAATTCCGGTTCAAAATGATTATAGGTACAGTATACAACACATTGAGCACGAAACTACCGGTAAGATGCATAAGGAAAGCAGTGGTTGTTGAAAGTTTCGTATTTTGAAATTCGGCCACATTGTGCTTCGAACCTGGATTGTAGGCGAACGAGGCAACATATTGAAGCAAACTAAACGTTAAACTACTCATAATTACATTGATAATCAAAACTAAGTGAAACATTTGGAATCCGTGACTATGAATTTTATCCGTTCAAAAAAAGTAAGGCTAACCATCACGTTTTTTCGCGAAAAATTGAAAACTTTTTTTTGTTGAAATTCCGGTTCAAAATGATTATAGGTACAGTATACAACACATTGAGCACGAAACTACCGGTAAGATGCATAAGGAAAGCAGTGGTTGTTGAAAGTTTCGTATTTTGAAATTCGGCCACATTGTGCTTCGAACCTGGATTGTAGGCGAATGAGGCAACATATTGAAGCAAACTAAACGTTGAACTACTCATAATTACATTGATAATCAAAACTAAGTGAAACATTTGGAATCCGTGACTATGAATTTTATCCGTTCAAAAAAAGTAAGGCTAACCATCACGTTTTTTCGCGAAAAATTGAAAACTTTTTTTTGTTGAAATTCCGGTTCAAAATGATTATAGGTACAGTATACAACACATTGAGCACGAAACAACCGGTAAGATGCATAAGGAAAGCAGTGGTTGTTGAAAGTTTCGTATTTTGAAATTCGGCCACATTGTGCTTCGAACCTGGATTGTAGGCGAACGAGGCAACATATTGAAGCAAACTAAACGTTAAACTACTCATAATTACATTGATAATCAAAACTAAGTGAAACATTTGGAATCCGTGACTATGAATTTTATCCGTTCAAAAAAAGTAAGGCTAACCATCACGTTTTTTCGCGAAAAATTGAAAACTTTTTTTTGTTGAAATTCCGGTTCAAAATGATTATAGGTACAGTATACAACACATTGAGCACGAAACTACCGGTAAGATGCATAAGGAAAGCAGTGGTTGTTGAAAGTTTCGTATTTTGAAATTCGGCCACATTGTGCTTCGAACCTGGATTGTAGGCGAATGAGGCAACATATTGAAGCAAACTAAACGTTGAACTACTCATAATTACATTGATAATCAAAACTAAGTGAAACATTTGGAATCCGTGACTATGAATTTTATCCGTTCAAAAAAAGTAAGGCTAACCATCACGTTTTTTCGCGAAAAATTGAAAACTTTTTTTTGTTGAAATTCCGGTTCAAAATGATTATAGGTACAGTATACAACACATTGAGCACGAAACAACCGGTAAGATGCATAAGGAAAGCAGTGGTTGTTGAAAGTTTCGTATTTTGAAATTCGGCCACATTGTGCTTCGAACCTGGATTGTAGGCGAACGAGGCAACATATTGAAGCAAACTAAACGTTAAACTACTCATAATTACATTGATAATCAAAACTAAGTGAAACATTTGGAATCCGTGACTATGAATTTTATCCGTTCAAAAAAAGTAAGGCTAACCATCACGTTTTTTCGCGAAAAATTGAAAACTTTTTTTTGTTGAAATTCCGGTTCAAAATGATTATAGGTACAGTATACAACACATTGAGCACGAAACAACCGGTAAGATGCATAAGGAAAGCAGTGGTTGTTGAAAGTTTCGTATTTTGAAATTCGGCCACATTGTGCTTCGAACCTGGATTGTAGGCGAATGAGGCAACATATTGAAGCAAACTAAACGTTAAACTACTCATAATTACATTGATAATCAAAACTAAGTGAAACATTTTGAATCCGTGACTATGAATTTTATCCGTTCAAAAAAAGTAAGGCTAACCATCACGTTTTTTCGCGAAAAATTGAAAACTTTTTTTTGTTGAAATTCCGGTTCAAAATGATTATAGGTACAATATACAACACATTGAGCACGAAACTACCGGTAAGATGCATAAGGAAAGCAGTGGTTGTTGAAAGTTTTGTATTTTGAAATTCGGCCACATTGTGCTTCGAACCTGGATTGTAGGCGAACGAGGCAACATATTGAAGCAAACTAAACGTTAAACTACTCATAATTACATTGATAATCAAAACTAAGTGAAACATTTTGAATCCGTGACTATGAATTTTATCCGTTCAAAAAAAGTAAGGCTAACCATCACGTTTTTTCGTGAAAAATTGAAAACTCTTTTTTGTTGAAATTCCGGTTCAAAATGATTATAGGTACAGTATACAACACATTGAGCACGAAACTACCGGTAAGATGCATAAGGAAAGCAGTGGTTGTTGAAAGTTTCGTATTTTGAAATTCGGCCACATTGTGCTTCGAACCTGGATTGTAGGCGAACGAGGCAACATATTGAAGCAAACTAAACGTTAAACTACTCATAATTACATTGATAATCAAAACTAAGTGAAACATTTGGAATCCGTGACTATGAATTTTATCCGTTCAAAAAAAGTAAGGCTAACCATCACGTTTTTTCGCGAAAAATTGAAAACTTTTTTTTGTTGAAATTCCGGTTCAAAATGATTATAGGTACAGTATACAACACATTGAGCACGAAACTACCGGTAAGATGCATAAGGAAAGCAGTGGTTGTTGAAAGTTTCGTATTTTGAAATTCGGCCACATTGTGCTTCGAACCTGGATTGTAGGCGAATGAGGCAACATATTGAAGCAAACTAAACGTTGAACTACTCATAATTACATTGATAATCAAAACTAAGTGAAACATTTGGAATCCGTGACTATGAATTTTATCCGTTCAAAAAAAGTAAGGCTAACCATCACGTTTTTTCGCGAAAAATTGAAAACTTTTTTTTGTTGAAATTCCGGTTCAAAATGATTATAGGTACAGTATACAACACATTGAGCACGAAACAACCGGTAAGATGCATAAGGAAAGCAGTGGTTGTTGAAAGTTTCGTATTTTGAAATTCGGCCACATTGTGCTTCGAACCTGGATTGTAGGCGAATGAGGCAACATATTGAAGCAAACTAAACGTTAAACTACTCATAATTACATTGATAATCAAAACTAAGTGAAACATTTTGAATCCGTGACTATGAATTTTATCCGTTCAAAAAAAGTAAGGCTAACCATCACGTTTTTTCGCGAAAAATTGAAAACTTTTTTTTGTTGAAATTCCGGTTCAAAATGATTATAGGTACAATATACAACACATTGAGCACGAAACTACCGGTAAGATGCATAAGGAAAGCAGTGGTTGTTGAAAGTTTTGTATTTTGAAATTCGGCCACATTGTGCTTCGAACCTGGATTGTAGGCGAACGAGGCAACATATTGAAGCAAACTAAACGTTAAACTACTCATAATTACATTGATAATCAAAACTAAGTGAAACATTTTGAATCCGTGACTATGAATTTTATCCGTTCAAAAAAAGTAAGGCTAACCATCACGTTTTTTCGTGAAAAATTGAAAACTCTTTTTTGTTGAAATTCCGGTTCAAAATGATTATAGGTACAGTATACAACACATTGAGCACGAAACTACCGGTAAGATGCATAAGGAAAGCAGTGGTTGTTGAAAGTTTCGTATTTTGAAATTCGGCCACATTGTGCTTCGAACCTGGATTGTAGGCGAACGAGGCAACATATTGAAGCAAACTAAACGTTAAACTACTCATAATTACATTGATAATCAAAACTAAGTGAAACATTTTGAATCCGTGACTATGAATTTTATCCGTTCAAAAAAAGTAAGGCTAACCATCACGTTTTTTCGCGAAAAATTGAAAACTTTTTTTTGTTGAAATTCCGGTTCAAAATGATTATAGGTACAGTATACAACACATTGAGCACGAAACTACCGGTAAGATGCATAAGGAAAGCAGTGGTTGTTGAAAGTTTCGTATTTTGAAATTCGGCCACATTGTGCTTCGAACCTGGATTGTAGGCGAATGAGGCAACATATTGAAGCAAACTAAACGTTGAACTACTCATAATTACATTGATAATCAAAACTAAGTGAAACATTTGGAATCCGTGACTATGAATTTTATCCGTTCAAAAAAAGTAAGGCTAACCATCACGTTTTTTCGCGAAAAATTGAAAACTTTTTTTTGTTGAAATTCCGGTTCAAAATGATTATAGGTACAGTATACAACACATTGAGCACGAAACTACCGGTAAGATGCATAAGGAAAGCAGTGGTTGTTGAAAGTTTCGTATTTTGAAATTCGGCCACATTGTGCTTCGAACCTGGATTGTAGGCGAATGAGGCAACATATTGAAGCAAACTAAACGTTGAACTACTCATAATTACATTGATAATCAAAACTAAGTGAAACATTTGGAATCCGTGACTATGAATTTTATCCGTTCAAAAAAAGTAAGGCTAACCATCACGTTTTTTCGCGAAAAATTGAAAACTTTTTTTTGTTGAAATTCCGGTTCAAAATGATTATAGGTACAGTATACAACACATTGAGCACGAAACAACCGGTAAGATGCATAAGGAAAGCAGTGGTTGTTGAAAGTTTCGTATTTTGAAATTCGGCCACATTGTGCTTCGAACCTGGATTGTAGGCGAATGAGGCAACATATTGAAGCAAACTAAACGTTAAACTACTCATAATTACATTGATAATCAAAACTAAGTGAAACATTTTGAATCCGTGACTATGAATTTTATCCGTTCAAAAAAAGTAAGGCTAACCATCACGTTTTTTCGCGAAAAATTGAAAACTTTTTTTTGTTGAAATTCCGGTTCAAAATGATTATAGGTACAATATACAACACATTGAGCACGAAACTACCGGTAAGATGCATAAGGAAAGCAGTGGTTGTTGAAAGTTTTGTATTTTGAAATTCGGCCACATTGTGCTTCGAACCTGGATTGTAGGCGAACGAGGCAACATATTGAAGCAAACTAAACGTTAAACTACTCATAATTACATTGATAATCAAAACTAAGTGAAACATTTTGAATCCGTGACTATGAATTTTATCCGTTCAAAAAAAGTAAGGCTAACCATCACGTTTTTTCGTGAAAAATTGAAAACTCTTTTTTGTTGAAATTCCGGTTCAAAATGATTATAGGTACAGTATACAACACATTGAGCACGAAACTACCGGTAAGATGCATAAGGAAAGCAGTGGTTGTTGAAAGTTTCGTATTTTGAAATTCGGCCACATTGTGCTTCGAACCTGGATTGTAGGCGAACGAGGCAACATATTGAAGCAAACTAAACGTTAAACTACTCATAATTACATTGATAATCAAAACTAAGTGAAACATTTTGAATCCGTGACTATGAATTTTATCCGTTCAAAAAAAGTAAGGCTAACCATCACGTTTTTTCGCGAAAAATTGAAAACTTTTTTTTGTTGAAATTCCGGTTCAAAATGATTATAGGTACAGTATACAACACATTGAGCACGAAACTACCGGTAAGATGCATAAGGAAAGCAGTGGTTGTTGAAAGTTTCGTATTTTGAAATTCGGCCACATTGTGCTTCGAACCTGGATTGTAGGCGAATGAGGCAACATATTGAAGCAAACTAAACGTTGAACTACTCATAATTACATTGATAATCAAAACTAAGTGAAACATTTGGAATCCGTGACTATGAATTTTATCCGTTCAAAAAAAGTAAGGCATCACGTTTTTTCGCGAAAAATTGAAAACTTTTTTTTGTTGAAATTCCGGTTCAAAATGATTATAGGTACAGTATACAACACATTGAGCACGAAACTACCGGTAAGATGCATAAGGAAAGCAGTGGTTGTTGAAAGTTTCGTATTTTGAAATTCGGCCACATTGTGCTTCGAACCTGGATTGTAGGCGAATGAGGCAACATATTGAAGCAAACTAAACGTTGAACTACTCATAATTACATTGATAATCAAAACTAAGTGAAACATTTGGAATCCGTGACTATGAATTTTATCCGTTCAAAAAAAGTAAGGCTAACCATCACGTTTTTTCGCGAAAAATTGAAAACTTTTTTTTGTTGAAATTCCGGTTCAAAATGATTATAGGTACAGTATACAACACATTGAGCACGAAACTACCGGTAAGATGCATAAGGAAAGCAGTGGTTGTTGAAAGTTTCGTATTTTGAAATTCGGCCACATTGTGCTTCGAACCTGGATTGTAGGCGAACGAGGCAACATATTGAAGCAAACTAAACGTTAAACTACTCATAATTACATTGATAATCAAAACTAAGTGAAACATTTGGAATCCGTGACTATGAATTTTATCCGTTCAAAAAAAGTAAGGCTAACCATCACGTTTTTTCGCGAAAAATTGAAAACTTTTTTTTGTTGAAATTCCGGTTCAAAATGATTATAGGTACAGTATACAACACATTGAGCACGAAACTACCGGTAAGATGCATAAGGAAAGCAGTGGTTGTTGAAAGTTTCGTATTTTGAAATTCGGCCACATTGTGCTTCGAACCTGGATTGTAGGCGAATGAGGCAACATATTGAAGCAAACTAAACGTTGAACTACTCATAATTACATTGATAATCAAAACTAAGTGAAACATTTGGAATCCGTGACTATGAATTTTATCCGTTCAAAAAAAGTAAGGCATCACGTTTTTTCGCGAAAAATTGAAAACTTTTTTTTGTTGAAATTCCGGTTCAAAATGATTATAGGTACAGTATACAACACATTGAGCACGAAACTACCGGTAAGATGCATAAGGAAAGCAGTGGTTGTTGAAAGTTTCGTATTTTGAAATTCGGCCACATTGTGCTTCGAACCTGGATTGTAGGCGAATGAGGCAACATATTGAAGCAAACTAAACGTTGAACTACTCATAATTACATTGATAATCAAAACTAAGTGAAACATTTGGAATCCGTGACTATGAATTTTATCCGTTCAAAAAAAGTAAGGCATCACGTTTTTTCGTGAAAAATTGAAAACTTTTTTTTGTTGAAATTCCGGTTCAAAATGATTATAGGTACAGTATACAACACATTGAGCACGAAACTACCGGTAAGATGCATAAGGAAAGCAGTGGTTGTTGAAAGTTTCGTATTTTGAAATTCGGCCACATTGTGCTTCGAACCTGGATTGTAGGCGAACGAGGCAACATATTGAAGCAAACTAAACGTTAAACTACTCATAATTACATTGATAATCAAAACTAAGTGAAACATTTGGAATCCGTGACTATGAATTTTATCCGTTCAAAAAAAGTAAGGCTAACCATCACGTTTTTTCGTGAAAAATTGAAAACTTTTTTTTGTTGAAATTCCGGTTCAAAATGATTATAGGTACAGTATACAACACATTGAGCACGAAACAACCGGTAAGATGCATAAGGAAAGCAGTGGTTGTTGAAAGTTTCGTATTTTGAAATTCGGCCACATTGTGCTTCGAACCTGGATTGTAGGCGAACGAGGCAACATATTGAAGCAAACTAAACGTTAAACTACTCATAATTACATTGATAATCAAAACTAAGTGAAACATTTTGAATCCGTGACTATGAATTTTATCCGTTCAAAAAAAGTAAGGCTAACCATCACGTTTTTTCGTGAAAAATTGAAAACTTTTTTTTGTTGAAATTCCGGTTCAAAATGATTATAGGTACAGTATACAACACATTGAGCACGAAACTACCGGTAAGATGCATAAGGAAAGCAGTGGTTGTTGAAAGTTTCGTATTTTGAAATTCGGCCACATTGTGCTTCGAACCTGGATTGTAGGCGAACGAGGCAACATATTGAAGCAAACTAAACGTTAAACTACTCATAATTACATTGATAATCAAAACTAAGTGAAACATTTGGAATCCGTGACTATGAATTTTATCCGTTCAAAAAAAGTAAGGCTAACCATCACGTTTTTTCGTGAAAAATTGAAAACTTTTTTTTGTTGAAATTCCGGTTCAAAATGATTATAGGTACAGTATACAACACATTGAGCACGAAACAACCGGTAAGATGCATAAGGAAAGCAGTGGTTGTTGAAAGTTTCGTATTTTGAAATTCGGCCACATTGTGCTTCGAACCTGGATTGTAGGCGAACGAGGCAACATATTGAAGCAAACTAAACGTTAAACTACTCATAATTACATTGATAATCAAAACTAAGTGAAACATTTTGAATCCGTGACTATGAATTTTATCCGTTCAAAAAAAGTAAGGCTAACCATCACGTTTTTTCGTGAAAAATTGAAAACTTTTTTTTGTTGAAATTCCGGTTCAAAATGATTATAGGTACAGTATACAACACATTGAGCACGAAACTACCGGTAAGATGCATAAGGAAAGCAGTGGTTGTTGAAAGTTTCGTATTTTGAAATTCGGCCACATTGTGCTTCGAACCTGGATTGTAGGCGAATGAGGCAACATATTGAAGCAAACTAAACGTTGAACTACTCATAATTACATTGATAATCAAAACTAAGTGAAACATTTGGAATCCGTGACTATGAATTTTATCCGTTCAAAAAAAGTAAGGCATCACGTTTTTTCGTGAAAAATTGAAAACTTTTTTTTGTTGAAATTCCGGTTCAAAATGATTATAGGTACAGTATACAACACATTGAGCACGAAACTACCGGTAAGATGCATAAGGAAAGCAGTGGTTGTTGAAAGTTTCGTATTTTGAAATTCGGCCACATTGTGCTTCGAACCTGGATTGTAGGCGAACGAGGCAACATATTGAAGCAAACTAAACGTTAAACTACTCATAATTACATTGATAATCAAAACTAAGTGAAACATTTGGAATCCGTGACTATGAATTTTATCCGTTCAAAAAAAGTAAGGCTAACCATCACGTTTTTTCGTGAAAAATTGAAAACTTTTTTTTGTTGAAATTCCGGTTCAAAATGATTATAGGTACAGTATACAACACATTGAGCACGAAACAACCGGTAAGATGCATAAGGAAAGCAGTGGTTGTTGAAAGTTTCGTATTTTGAAATTCGGCCACATTGTGCTTCGAACCTGGATTGTAGGCGAACGAGGCAACATATTGAAGCAAACTAAACGTTAAACTACTCATAATTACATTGATAATCAAAACTAAGTGAAACATTTTGAATCCGTGACTATGAATTTTATCCGTTCAAAAAAAGTAAGGCTAACCATCACGTTTTTTCGTGAAAAATTGAAAACTTTTTTTTGTTGAAATTCCGGTTCAAAATGATTATAGGTACAGTATACAACACATTGAGCACGAAACTACCGGTAAGATGCATAAGGAAAGCAGTGGTTGTTGAAAGTTTCGTATTTTGAAATTCGGCCACATTGTGCTTCGAACCTGGATTGTAGGCGAACGAGGCAACATATTGAAGCAAACTAAACGTTAAACTACTCATAATTACATTGATAATCAAAACTAAGTGAAACATTTGGAATCCGTGACTATGAATTTTATCCGTTCAAAAAAAGTAAGGCTAACCATCACGTTTTTTCGTGAAAAATTGAAAACTTTTTTTTGTTGAAATTCCGGTTCAAAATGATTATAGGTACAGTATACAACACATTGAGCACGAAACAACCGGTAAGATGCATAAGGAAAGCAGTGGTTGTTGAAAGTTTCGTATTTTGAAATTCGGCCACATTGTGCTTCGAACCTGGATTGTAGGCGAACGAGGCAACATATTGAAGCAAACTAAACGTTAAACTACTCATAATTACATTGATAATCAAAACTAAGTGAAACATTTGGAATCCGTGACTATGAATTTTATCCGTTCAAAAAAAGTAAGGCTAACCATCACGTTTTTTCGCGAAAAATTGAAAACTTTTTTTTGTTGAAATTCCGGTTCAAAATGATTATAGGTACAGTATACAACACATTGAGCACGAAACTACCGGTAAGATGCATAAGGAAAGCAGTGGTTGTTGAAAGTTTCGTATTTTGAAATTCGGCCACATTGTGCTTCGAACCTGGATTGTAGGCGAATGAGGCAACATATTGAAGCAAACTAAACGTTGAACTACTCATAATTACATTGATAATCAAAACTAAGTGAAACATTTGGAATCCGTGACTATGAATTTTATCCGTTCAAAAAAAGTAAGGCATCACGTTTTTTCGTGAAAAATTGAAAACTTTTTTTTGTTGAAATTCCGGTTCAAAATGATTATAGGTACAGTATACAACACATTGAGCACGAAACTACCGGTAAGATGCATAAGGAAAGCAGTGGTTGTTGAAAGTTTCGTATTTTGAAATTCGGCCACATTGTGCTTCGAACCTGGATTGTAGGCGAACGAGGCAACATATTGAAGCAAACTAAACGTTAAACTACTCATAATTACATTGATAATCAAAACTAAGTGAAACATTTGGAATCCGTGACTATGAATTTTATCCGTTCAAAAAAAGTAAGGCTAACCATCACGTTTTTTCGCGAAAAATTGAAAACTTTTTTTTGTTGAAATTCCGGTTCAAAATGATTATAGGTACAGTATACAACACATTGAGCACGAAACTACCGGTAAGATGCATAAGGAAAGCAGTGGTTGTTGAAAGTTTCGTATTTTGAAATTCGGCCACATTGTGCTTCGAACCTGGATTGTAGGCGAACGAGGCAACATATTGAAGCAAACTAAACGTTAAACTACTCATAATTACATTGATAATCAAAACTAAGTGAAACATTTTGAATCCGTGACTATGAATTTTATCCGTTCAAAAAAAGTAAGGCTAACCATCACGTTTTTTCGCGAAAAATTGAAAACTTTTTTTTGTTGAAATTCCGGTTCAAAATGATTATAGGTACAGTATACAACACATTGAGCACGAAACTACCGGTAAGATGCATAAGGAAAGCAGTGGTTGTTGAAAGTTTCTTATTTTGAAATTCGGCCACATTGTGCTTCGAACCTGGATTGTAGGCGAACGAGGCAACATATTGAAGCAAACTAAACGTTAAACTACTCATAATTACATTGATAATCAAAACTAAGTGAAACATTTTGAATCCGTGACTATGAATTTTATCCGTTCAAAAAAAGTAAGGCTAACCATCACGTTTTTTCGTGAAAAATTGAAAACTTTTTTTTGTTGAAATTCCGGTTCAAAATGATTATAGGTACAGTATACAACACATTGAGCACGAAACTACCGGTAAGATGCATAAGGAAAGCAGTGGTTGTTGAAAGTTTCGTATTTTGAAATTCGGCCACATTGTGCTTCGAACCTGGATTGTAGGCGAACGAGGCAACATATTGAAGCAAACTAAACGTTAAACTACTCATAATTACATTGATAATCAAAACTAAGTGAAACATTTGGAATCCGTGACTATGAATTTTATCCGTTCAAAAAAAGTAAGACGTTTTTTCGCGAAAAATTGAAAACTTTTTTTTGTTGAAATTCCGGTTCAAAATGATTATAGGTACAGTATACAACACATTGAGCACGAAACAACCGGTAAGATGCATAAGGAAAGCAGTGGTTGTTGAAAGTTTCGTATTTTGAAATTCGGCCACATTGTGCTTCGAACCTGGATTGTAGGCGAACGAGGCAACATATTGAAGCAAACTAAACGTTAAACTACTCATAATTACATTGATAATCAAAACTAAGTGAAACATTTGGAATCCGTGACTATGAATTTTATCCGTTCAAAAAAAGTAAGGCTAACCATCACGTTTTTTCGCGAAAAATTGAAAACTTTTTTTTGTTGAAATTCCGGTTCAAAATGATTATAGGTACAGTATACAACACATTGAGCACGAAACAACCGGTAAGATGCATAAGGAAAGCAGTGGTTGTTGAAAGTTTCGTATTTTGAAATTCGGCCACATTGTGCTTCGAACCTGGATTGTAGGCGAATGAGGCAACATATTGAAGCAAACTAAACGTTGAACTACTCATAATTACATTGATAATCAAAACTAAGTGAAACATTTTGAATCCGTGACTATGAATTTTATCCGTTCAAAAAAAGTAAGGCTAACCATCACGTTTTTTCGCGAAAAATTGAAAACTTTTTTTTGTTGAAATTCCGGTTCAAAATGATTATAGGTACAGTATACAACACATTGAGCACGAAACAACCGGTAAGATGCATAAGGAAAGCAGTGGTTGTTGAAAGTTTCGTATTTTGAAATTCGGCCACATTGTGCTTCGAACCTGGATTGTAGGCGAATGAGGCAACATATTGAAGCAAACTAAACGTTGAACTACTCATAATTACATTGATAATCAAAACTAAGTGAAACATTTTGAATCCGTGACTATGAATTTTATCCGTTCAAAAAAAGTAAGGCTAACCATCACGTTTTTTCGTGAAAAATTGAAAACTCTTTTTTGTTGAAATTCCGGTTAAAAATGATTATAGGTACAGTATACAACACATTGAGCACGAAACTACCGGTAAGATGCATAAGGAAAGCAGTAGTTGTTGAAAGTTTCGTATTTTGAAATTCGGCCACATTGTGCTTCGAACCTGGATTGTAGGCGAACGAGGCAACATATTGAAGCAAACTAAACGTTAAACTACTCATAATTACATTGATAATCAAAACTAAGTGAAACATTTTGAATCCGTGACTATGAATTTTATCCGTTCAAAAAAAGTAAGGCTAACCATCACGTTTTTTCGTGAAAAATTGAAAACTTTTTTTTGTTGAAATTCCGGTTCAAAATGATTATAGGTACAGTATACAACACATTGAGCACGAAACTACCGGTAAGATGCATAAGGAAAGCAGTGGTTGTTGAAAGTTTCGTATTTTGAAATTCGGCCACATTGTGCTTCGAACCTGGATTGTAGGCGAACGAGGCAACATATTGAAGCAAACTAAACGTTAAACTACTCATAATTACATTGATAATCAAAACTAAGTGAAACATTTGGAATCCGTGACTATGAATTTTATCCGTTCAAAAAAAGTAAGGCTAACCATCATGTTTTTTCGCGAAAAATTGAAAACTTTTTTTTGTTGAAATTCCGGTTCAAAATGATTATAGGTACAGTATACAACACATTGAGCACGAAACTACCGGTAAGATGCATAAGGAAAGCAGTGGTTGTTGAAAGTTTCGTATTTTGAAATTCGGCCACATTGTGCTTCGAACCTGGATTGTAGGCGAATGAGGCAACATATTGAAGCAAACTAAACGTTGAACTACTCATAATTACATTGATAATCAAAACTAAGTGAAACATTTGGAATCCGTGACTATGAATTTTATCCGTTCAAAAAAAGTAAGGCTAACCATCACGTTTTTTCGCGAAAAATTGAAAACTTTTTTTTGTTGAAATTCCGGTTCAAAATGATTATAGGTACAGTATACAACACATTGAGCACGAAACAACCGGTAAGATGCATAAGGAAAGCAGTGGTTGTTGAAAGTTTCGTATTTTGAAATTCGGCCACATTGTGCTTCGAACCTGGATTGTAGGCGAATGAGGCAACATATTGAAGCAAACTAAACGTTAAACTACTCATAATTACATTGATAATCAAAACTAAGTGAAACATTTTGAATCCGTGACTATGAATTTTATCCGTTCAAAAAAAGTAAGGCTAACCATCACGTTTTTTCGCGAAAAATTGAAAACTTTTTTTTGTTGAAATTCCGGTTCAAAATGATTATAGGTACAGTATACAACACATTGAGCACGAAACAACCGGTAAGATGCATAAGGAAAGCAGTGGTTGTTGAAAGTTTCGTATTTTGAAATTCGGCCACATTGTGCTTCGAACCTGGATTGTAGGCGAATGAGGCAACATATTGAAGCAAACTAAACGTTGAACTACTCATAATTACATTGATAATCAAAACTAAGTGAAACATTTTGAATCCGTGACTATGAATTTTATCCGTTCAAAAAAAGTAAGGCTAACCATCACGTTTTTTCGTGAAAAATTGAAAACTCTTTTTTGTTGAAATTCCGGTTAAAAATGATTATAGGTACAGTATACAACACATTGAGCACGAAACTACCGGTAAGATGCATAAGGAAAGCAGTGGTTGTTGAAAGTTTCGTATTTTGAAATTCGGCCACATTGTGCTTCGAACCTGGATTGTAGGCGAACGAGGCAACATATTGAAGCAAACTAAACGTTAAACTACTCATAATTACATTGATAATCAAAACTAAGTGAAACATTTTGAATCCGTGACTATGAATTTTATCCGTTCAAAAAAAGTAAGGCTAACCATCACGTTTTTTCGTGAAAAATTGAAAACTTTTTTTTGTTGAAATTCCGGTTCAAAATGATTATAGGTACAGTATACAACACATTGAGCACGAAACTACCGGTAAGATGCATAAGGAAAGCAGTGGTTGTTGAAAGTTTCGTATTTTGAAATTCGGCCACATTGTGCTTCGAACCTGGATTGTAGGCGAACGAGGCAACATATTGAAGCAAACTAAACGTTAAACTACTCATAATTACATTGATAATCAAAACTAAGTGAAACATTTGGAATCCGTGACTATGAATTTTATCCGTTCAAAAAAAGTAAGGCTAACCATCATGTTTTTTCGCGAAAAATTGAAAACTTTTTTTTGTTGAAATTCCGGTTCAAAATGATTATAGGTACAGTATACAACACATTGAGCACGAAACTACCGGTAAGATGCATAAGGAAAGCAGTGGTTGTTGAAAGTTTCGTATTTTGAAATTCGGCCACATTGTGCTTCGAACCTGGATTGTAGGCGAATGAGGCAACATATTGAAGCAAACTAAACGTTGAACTACTCATAATTACATTGATAATCAAAACTAAGTGAAACATTTGGAATCCGTGACTATGAATTTTATCCGTTCAAAAAAAGTAAGGCTAACCATCACGTTTTTTCGCGAAAAATTGAAAACTTTTTTTTGTTGAAATTCCGGTTCAAAATGATTATAGGTACAGTATACAACACATTGAGCACGAAACAACCGGTAAGATGCATAAGGAAAGCAGTGGTTGTTGAAAGTTTCGTATTTTGAAATTCGGCCACATTGTGCTTCGAACCTGGATTGTAGGCGAATGAGGCAACATATTGAAGCAAACTAAACGTTAAACTACTCATAATTA
Organism: Nephrotoma appendiculata; assembly: GCA_947310385.1. Classification (NCBI taxonomy): domain Eukaryota; kingdom Metazoa; phylum Arthropoda; class Insecta; order Diptera; family Tipulidae; genus Nephrotoma; species Nephrotoma appendiculata. Next base: position 56,314,212 of record OX371223.1, read on the forward strand.
CATTGATAATCAAAACTAAGTGAAACATTTTGAATCCGTGACTATGAATTTTATCCGTTCAAAAAAAGTAAGGCTAACCATCACGTTTTTTCGCGAAAAATTGAAAACTTTTTTTTGTTGAAATTCCGGTTCAAAATGATTATAGGTACAATATACAACACATTGAGCACGAAACTACCGGTAAGATGCATAAGGAAAGCAGTGGTTGTTGAAAGTTTTGTATTTTGAAATTCGGCCACATTGTGCTTCGAACCTGGATTGTAGGCGAACGAGGCAACATATTGAAGCAAACTAAACGTTAAACTACTCATAATTACATTGATAATCAAAACTAAGTGAAACATTTTGAATCCGTGACTATGAATTTTATCCGTTCAAAAAAAGTAAGGCTAACCATCACGTTTTTTCGCGAGAAATTGAAAACTTTTTTTTGTTGAAATTCCGGTTCAAAATGATTATAGGTACAGTATACAACACATTGAGCACGAAACTACCGGTAAGATGCATAAGGAAAGCAGTGGTTGTTGAAAGTTTTGTATTTTGAAATTCGGCCACATTGTGCTTCGAACCTGGATTGTAGGCGAATGAGGCAACATATTGAAGCAAACTAAACGTTAAACTACTCATAATTACATTGATAATCAAAACTAAGTGAAACATTTTGAATCCGTGACTATGAATTTTATCCGTTCAAAAAAAGTAAGGCTAACCATCACGTTTTTTCGTGAAAAATTGAAAACTTTTTTTTGTTGAAATTCCGGTTCAAAATGATTATAGGTACAGTATACAACACATTGAGCACGAAACTACCGGTAAGATGCATAAGGAAAGCAGTGGTTGTTGAAAGTTTCGTATTTTGAAATTCGGCCACATTGTGCTTCGAACCTGGATTGTAGGCGAACGAGGCAACATATTGAAGCAAACTAAACGTTAAACTACTCATAATTACATTGATAATCAAAACTAAGTGAAACATTTTGAATCCGTGACTATGAATTTTATCCGTTCAAAAAAAGTAAGGCTAACCATCACGTTTTTTCGCGAAAAATTGAAAACTTTTTTTTGTTGAAATTCCGGTTCAAAATGATTATAGGTACAGTATACAACACATTGAGCACGAAACTACCGGTAAGATGCATAAGGAAAGCAGTGGTTGTTGAAAGTTTCGTATTTTGAAATTCGGCCACATTGTGCTTCGAACCTGGATTGTAGGCGAACGAGGCAACATATTGAAGCAAACTAAACGTTAAACTACTCATAATTACATTGATAATCAAAACTAAGTGAAACATTTGGAATCCGTGACTATGAATTTTATCCGTTCAAAAAAAGTAAGGCTAACCATCACGTTTTTTCGCGAAAAATTGAAAACTTTTTTTTGTTGAAATTCCGGTTCAAAATGATTATAGGTACAGTATACAACACATTGAGCACGAAACTACCGGTAAGATGCATAAGGAAAGCAGTGGTTGTTGAAAGTTTCGTATTTTGAAATTCGGCCACATTGTGCTTCGAACCTGGATTGTAGGCGAATGAGGCAACATATTGAAGCAAACTAAACGTTGAACTACTCATAATTACATTGATAATCAAAACTAAGTGAAACATTTGGAATCCGTGACTATGAATTTTATCCGTTCAAAAAAAGTAAGGCATCACGTTTTTTCGCGAAAAATTGAAAACTTTTTTTTGTTGAAATTCCGGTTCAAAATGATTATAGGTACAGTATACAACACATTGAGCACGAAACTACCGGTAAGATGCATAAGGAAAGCAGTGGTTGTTGAAAGTTTCGTATTTTGAAATTCGGCCACATTGTGCTTCGAACCTGGATTGTAGGCGAATGAGGCAACATATTGAAGCAAACTAAACGTTGAACTACTCATAATTACATTGATAATCAAAACTAAGTGAAACATTTGGAATCCGTGACTATGAATTTTATCCGTTCAAAAAAAGTAAGGCTAACCATCACGTTTTTTCGTGAAAAATTGAAAACTTTTTTTTGTTGAAATTCCGGTTCAAAATGATTATAGGTACAGTATACAACACATTGAGCACGAAACTACCGGTAAGATGCATAAGGAAAGCAGTGGTTGTTGAAAGTTTCGTATTTTGAAATTCGGCCACATTGTGCTTCGAACCTGGATTGTAGGCGAACGAGGCAACATATTGAAGCAAACTAAACGTTAAACTACTCATAATTACATTGATAATCAAAACTAAGTGAAACATTTTGAATCCGTGACTATGAATTTTATCCGTTCAAAAAAAGTAAGGCTAACCATCACGTTTTTTCGCGAGAAATTGAAAACTTTTTTTTGTTGAAATTCCGGTTCAAAATGATTATAGGTACAGTATACAACACATTGAGCACGAAACTACCGGTAAGATGCATAAGGAAAGCAGTGGTTGTTGAAAGTTTCGTATTTTGAAATTCGGCCACATTGTGCTTCGAACCTGGATTGTAGGCGAATGAGGCAACATATTGAAGCAAACTAAACGTTGAACTACTCATAATTACATTGATAATCAAAACTAAGTGAAACATTTGGAATCCGTGACTATGAATTTTATCCGTTCAAAAAAAGTAAGGCTAACCATCACGTTTTTTCGCGAAAAATTGAAAACTTTTTTTTGTTGAAATTCCGGTTCAAAATGATTATAGGTACAGTATACAACACATTGAGCACGAAACTACCGGTAAGATGCATAAGGAAAGCAGTGGTTGTTGAAAGTTTCGTATTTTGAAATTCGGCCACATTGTGCTTCGAACCTGGATTGTAGGCGAACGAGGCAACATATTGAAGCAAACTAAACGTTAAACTACTCATAATTACATTGATAATCAAAACTAAGTGAAACATTTGGAATCCGTGACTATGAATTTTATCCGTTCAAAAAAAGTAAGGCTAACCATCACGTTTTTTCGCGAGAAATTGAAAACTTTTTTTTGTTGAAATTCCGGTTCAAAATGATTATAGGTACAGTATACAACACATTGAGCACGAAACTACCGGTAAGATGCATAAGGAAAGCAGTGGTTGTTGAAAGTTTCGTATTTTGAAATTCGGCCACATTGTGCTTCGAACCTGGATTGTAGGCGAATGAGGCAACATATTGAAGCAAACTAAACGTTGAACTACTCATAATTACATTGATAATCAAAACTAAGTGAAACATTTGGAATCCGTGACTATGAATTTTATCCGTTCAAAAAAAGTAAGGCTAACCATCACGTTTTTTCGCGAAAAATTGAAAACTTTTTTTTGTTGAAATTCCGGTTCAAAATGATTATAGGTACAGTATACAACACATTGAGCACGAAACTACCGGTAAGATGCATAAGGAAAGCAGTGGTTGTTGAAAGTTTCGTATTTTGAAATTCGGCCACATTGTGCTTCGAACCTGGATTGTAGGCGAATGAGGCAACATATTGAAGCAAACTAAACGTTGAACTACTCATAATTACATTGATAATCAAAACTAAGTGAAACATTTGGAATCCGTGACTATGAATTTTATCCGTTCAAAAAAAGTAAGGCTAACTCACGTTTTTTCGCGAAAAATTGAAAACTTTTTTTTGTTGAAATTCCGGTTCAAAATGATTATAGGTACAGTATACAACACATTGAGCACGAAACAACCGGTAAGATGCATAAGGAAAGCAGTGGTTGTTGAAAGTTTCGTATTTTGAAATTCGGCCACATTGTGCTTCGAACCTGGATTGTAGGCGAATGAGGCAACATATTGAAGCAAACTAAACGTTGAACTACTCATAATTACATTGATAATCAAAACTAAGTGAAACATTTTGAATCCGTGACTATGAATTTTATCCGTTCAAAAAAAGTAAGGCTAACCATCACGTTTTTTCGCGAAAAATTGAAAACTTTTTTTTGTTGAAATTCCGGTTCAAAATGATTATAGGTACAGTATACAACACATTGAGCACGCAACTACCGGTAAGATGCATAAGGAAAGCAGTGGTTGTTGAAAGTTTCTTATTTTGAAATTCGGCCACATTGTGCTTCGAACCTGGATTGTAGGCGAACGAGGCAACATATTGAAGCAAACTAAACGTTAAACTACTCATAATTACATTGATAATCAAAACTAAGTGAAACATTTTGAATCCGTGACTATGAATTTTATCCGTTCAAAAAAAGTAAGGCTAACCATCACGTTTTTTCGTGAAAAATTGAAAACTCTTTTTTGTTGAAATTCCGGTTAAAAATGATTATAGGTACAGTATACAACACATTGAGCACGAAACTACCGGTAAGATGCATAAGGAAAGCAGTGGTTGTTGAAAGTTTCGTATTTTGAAATTCGGCCACATTGTGCTTCGAACCTGGATTGTAGGCGAACGAGGCAACATATTGAAGCAAACTAAACGTTAAACTACTCATAATTACATTGATAATCAAAACTAAGTGAAACATTTTGAATCCGTGACTATGAATTTTATCCGTTCAAAAAAAGTAAGGCTAACCATCACGTTTTTTCGTGAAAAATTGAAAACTTTTTTTTGTTGAAATTCCGGTTCAAAATGATTATAGGTACAGTATACAACACATTGAGCACGAAACTACCGGTAAGATGCATAAGGAAAGCAGTGGTTGTTGAAAGTTTCGTATTTTGAAATTCGGCCACATTGTGCTTCGAACCTGGATTGTAGGCGAACGAGGCAACATATTGAAGCAAACTAAACGTTAAACTACTCATAATTACATTGATAATCAAAACTAAGTGAAACATTTGGAATCCGTGACTATGAATTTTATCCGTTCAAAAAAAGTAAGGCTAACCATCACGTTTTTTCGCGAAAAATTGAAAACTTTTTTTTGTTGAAATTCCGGTTCAAAATGATTATAGGTACAGTATACAACACATTGAGCACGAAACTACCGGTAAGATGCATAAGGAAAGCAGTGGTTGTTGAAAGTTTCGTATTTTGAAATTCGGCCACATTGTGCTTCGAACCTGGATTGTAGGCGAATGAGGCAACATATTGAAGCAAACTAAACGTTGAACTACTCATAATTACATTGATAATCAAAACTAAGTGAAACATTTGGAATCCGTGACTATGAATTTTATCCGTTCAAAAAAAGTAAGGCTAACCATCACGTTTTTTCGCGAAAAATTGAAAACTTTTTTTTGTTGAAATTCCGGTTCAAAATGATTATAGGTACAGTATACAACACATTGAGCACGAAACAACCGGTAAGATGCATAAGGAAAGCAGTGGTTGTTGAAAGTTTCGTATTTTGAAATTCGGCCACATTGTGCTTCGAACCTGGATTGTAGGCGAACGAGGCAACATATTGAAGCAAACTAAACGTTAAACTACTCATAATTACATTGATAATCAAAACTAAGTGAAACATTTGGAATCCGTGACTATGAATTTTATCCGTTCAAAAAAAGTAAGGCTAACCATCACGTTTTTTCGCGAAAAATTGAAAACTTTTTTTTGTTGAAATTCCGGTTCAAAATGATTATAGGTACAGTATACAACACATTGAGCACGAAACTACCGGTAAGATGCATAAGGAAAGCAGTGGTTGTTGAAAGTTTCGTATTTTGAAATTCGGCCACATTGTGCTTCGAACCTGGATTGTAGGCGAATGAGGCAACATATTGAAGCAAACTAAACGTTGAACTACTCATAATTACATTGATAATCAAAACTAAGTGAAACATTTGGAATCCGTGACTATGAATTTTATCCGTTCAAAAAAAGTAAGGCTAACCATCACGTTTTTTCGCGAAAAATTGAAAACTTTTTTTTGTTGAAATTCCGGTTCAAAATGATTATAGGTACAGTATACAACACATTGAGCACGAAACAACCGGTAAGATGCATAAGGAAAGCAGTGGTTGTTGAAAGTTTCGTATTTTGAAATTCGGCCACATTGTGCTTCGAACCTGGATTGTAGGCGAATGAGGCAACATATTGAAGCAAACTAAACGTTGAACTACTCATAATTACATTGATAATCAAAACTAAGTGAAACATTTGGAATCCGTGACTATGAATTTTATCCGTTCAAAAAAAGTAAGGCATCACGTTTTTTCGCGAAAAATTGAAAACTTTTTTTTGTTGAAATTCCGGTTCAAAATGATTATAGGTACAGTATACAACACATTGAGCACGAAACTACCGGTAAGATGCATAAGGAAAGCAGTGGTTGTTGAAAGTTTCGTATTTTGAAATTCGGCCACATTGTGCTTCGAACCTGGATTGTAGGCGAACGAGGCAACATATTGAAGCAAACTAAACGTTAAAATACTCATAATTACATTGATAATCAAAACTAAGTGAAACATTTGGAATCCGTGACTATGAATTTTATCCGTTCAAAAAAAGTAAGGCTAACCATCACGTTTTTTCGCGAAAAATTGAAAACTTTTTTTTGTTGAAATTCCGGTTCAAAATGATTATAGGTACAGTATACAACACATTGAGCACGAAACTACCGGTAAGATGCATAAGGAAAGCAGTGGTTGTTGAAAGTTTCGTATTTTGAAATTCGGCCACATTGTGCTTCGAACCTGGATTGTAGGCGAACGAGGCAACATATTGAAGCAAACTAAACGTTAAACTACTCATAATTACATTGATAATCAAAACTAAGTGAAACATTTGGAATCCGTGACTATGAATTTTATCCGTTCAAAAAAAGTAAGGCTAACCATCACGTTTTTTCGCGAAAAATTGAAAACTTTTTTTTGTTGAAATTCCGGTTCAAAATGATTATAGGTACAGTATACAACACATTGAGCACGAAACTACCGGTAAGATGCATAAGGAAAGCAGTGGTTGTTGAAAGTTTCGTATTTTGAGCCACATTGTGCTTCGAACCTGGATTGTAGGCGAACGAGGCAACATATTGAAGCAAACTAAACGTTAAACTACTCATAATTACATTGATAATCAAAACTAAGTGAAACATTTGGAATCCGTGACTATGAATTTTATCCGTTCAAAAAAAGTAAGGCTAACCATCACGTTTTTTCGTGAAAAATTGAAAACTTTTTTTTGTTGAAATTCCGGTTCAAAATGATTATAGGTACAGTATACAACACATTGAGCACGAAACTACCGGTAAGATGCATAAGGAAAGCAGTGGTTGTTGAAAGTTTCGTATTTTGAAATTCGGCCACATTGTGCTTCGAACCTGGATTGTAGGCGAACGAGGCAACATATTGAAGCAAACTAAACGTTAAACTACTCATAATTACATTGATAATCAAAACTAAGTGAAACATTTGGAATCCGTGACTATGAATTTTATCCGTTCAAAAAAAGTAAGGCTTACCATCACGTTTTTTCGTGAAAAATTGAAAACTTTTTTTTGTTGAAATTCCGGTTCAAAATGATTATAGGTACAGTATACAACACATTGAGCACGAAACAACCGGTAAGATGCATAAGGAAAGCAGTGGTTGTTGAAAGTTTCGTATTTTGAAATTCGGCCACATTGTGCTTCGAACCTGGATTGTAGGCGAACGAGGCAACATATTGAAGCAAACTAAACGTTAAAATACTCATAATTACATTGATAATCAAAACTAAGTGAAACATTTGGAATCCGTGACTATGAATTTTATCCGTTCAAAAAAAGTAAGGCTAACCATCACGTTTTTTCGCGAAAAATTGAAAACTTTTTTTTGTTGAAATTCCGGTTCAAAATGATTATAGGTACAGTATACAACACATTGAGCACGAAATTACCGGTAAGATGCATAAGGAAAGCAGTGCTTGTTGAAAGTTTCGTATTTTGAAATTCGGCCACATTGTGCTTCGAACCTGGATTGTAGGCGAATGAGGCAACATATTGAAGCAAACTAAACGTTGAACTACTCATAATTACATTGATAATCAAAACTAAGTGAAACATTTGGAATCCGTGACTATGAATTTTATCCGTTCAAAAAAAGTAAGGCTAACCATCACGTTTTTTCGCGAAAAATTGAAAACTTTTTTTTGTTGAAATTCCGGTTCAAAATGATTATAGGTACAGTATACAACACATTGAGCACGAAACTACCGGTAAGATGCATAAGGAAAGCAGTGGTTGTTGAAAGTTTCGTATTTTGAAATTCGGCCACATTGTGCTTCGAACCTGGATTGTAGGCGAACGAGGCAACATATTGAAGCAAACTAAACGTTAAACTACTCATAATTACATTGATAATCAAAACTAAGTGAAACATTTGGAATCCGTGACTATGAATTTTATCCGTTCAAAAAAAGTAAGGCTAACCATCACGTTTTTTCGCGAAAAATTGAAAACTTTTTTTTGTTGAAATTCCGGTTCAAAATGATTATAGGTACAGTATACAACACATTGAGCACGAAACTACCGGTAAGATGCATAAGGAAAGCAGTGGTTGTTGAAAGTTTCGTATTTTGAGCCACATTGTGCTTCGAACCTGGATTGTAGGCGAACGAGGCAACATATTGAAGCAAACTAAACGTTAAACTACTCATAATTACATTGATAATCAAAACTAAGTGAAACATTTGGAATCCGTGACTATGAATTTTATCCGTTCAAAAAAAGTAAGGCTAACCATCACGTTTTTTCGTGAAAAATTGAAAACTTTTTTTTGTTGAAATTCCGGTTCAAAATGATTATAGGTACAGTATACAACACATTGAGCACGAAACTACCGGTAAGATGCATAAGGAAAGCAGTGGTTGTTGAAAGTTTCGTATTTTGAAATTCGGCCACATTGTGCTTCGAACCTGGATTGTAGGCGAACGAGGCAACATATTGAAGCAAACTAAACGTTAAACTACTCATAATTACATTGATAATCAAAACTAAGTGAAACATTTGGAATCCGTGACTATGAATTTTATCCGTTCAAAAAAAGTAAGGCTTACCATCACGTTTTTTCGTGAAAAATTGAAAACTTTTTTTTGTTGAAATTCCGGTTCAAAATGATTATAGGTACAGTATACAACACATTGAGCACGAAACAACCGGTAAGATGCATAAGGAAAGCAGTGGTTGTTGAAAGTTTCGTATTTTGAAATTCGGCCACATTGTGCTTCGAACCTGGATTGTAGGCGAACGAGGCAACATATTGAAGCAAACTAAACGTTAAAATACTCATAATTACATTGATAATCAAAACTAAGTGAAACATTTGGAATCCGTGACTATGAATTTTATCCGTTCAAAAAAAGTAAGGCTAACCATCACGTTTTTTCGCGAAAAATTGAAAACTTTTTTTTGTTGAAATTCCGGTTCAAAATGATTATAGGTACAGTATACAACACATTGAGCACGAAACAACCGGTAAGATGCATAAGGAAAGCAGTGGTTGTTGAAAGTTTCGTATTTTGAAATTCGGCCACATTGTGCTTCGAACCTGGATTGTAGGCGAACGAGGCAACATATTGAAGCAAACTAAACGTTAAACTACTCATAATTACATTGATAATCAAAACTAAGTGAAACATTTGGAATCCGTGACTATGAATTTTATCCGTTCAAAAAAAGTAAGGCTAACCATCACGTTTTTTCGCGAAAAATTGAAAACTTTTTTTTGTTGAAATTCCGGTTCAAAATGATTATAGGTACAGTATACAACACATTGAGCACGAAACTACCGGTAAGATGCATAAGGAAAGCAGTGGTTGTTGAAAGTTTCGTATTTTGAAATTCGGCCACATTGTGCTTCGAACCTGGATTGTAGGCGAATGAGGCAACATATTGAAGCAAACTAAACGTTGAACTACTCATAATTACATTGATAATCAAAACTAAGTGAAACATTTGGAATCCGTGACTATGAATTTTATCCGTTCAAAAAAAGTAAGGCTAACCATCACGTTTTTTCGCGAAAAATTGAAAACTTTTTTTTGTTGAAATTCCGGTTCAAAATGATTATAGGTACAGTATACAACACATTGAGCACGAAACAACCGGTAAGATGCATAAGGAAAGCAGTGGTTGTTGAAAGTTTCGTATTTTGAAATTCGGCCACATTGTGCTTCGAACCTGGATTGTAGGCGAATGAGGCAACATATTGAAGCAAACTAAACGTTGAACTACTCATAATTACATTGATAATCAAAACTAAGTGAAACATTTGGAATCCGTGACTATGAATTTTATCCGTTCAAAAAAAGTAAGGCATCACGTTTTTTCGCGAAAAATTGAAAACTTTTTTTTGTTGAAATTCCGGTTCAAAATGATTATAGGTACAGTATACAACACATTGAGCACGAAACTACCGGTAAGATGCATAAGGAAAGCAGTGGTTGTTGAAAGTTTCGTATTTTGAAATTCGGCCACATTGTGCTTCGAACCTGGATTGTAGGCGAACGAGGCAACATATTGAAGCAAACTAAACGTTAAAATACTCATAATTACATTGATAATCAAAACTAAGTGAAACATTTGGAATCCGTGACTATGAATTTTATCCGTTCAAAAAAAGTAAGGCTAACCATCACGTTTTTTCGCGAAAAATTGAAAACTTTTTTTTGTTGAAATTCCGGTTCAAAATGATTATAGGTACAGTATACAACACATTGAGCACGAAACTACCGGTAAGATGCATAAGGAAAGCAGTGGTTGTTGAAAGTTTCGTATTTTGAAATTCGGCCACATTGTGCTTCGAACCTGGATTGTAGGCGAACGAGGCAACATATTGAAGCAAACTAAACGTTAAACTACTCATAATTACATTGATAATCAAAACTAAGTGAAACATTTGGAATCCGTGACTATGAATTTTATCCGTTCAAAAAAAGTAAGGCTAACCATCACGTTTTTTCGCGAAAAATTGAAAACTTTTTTTTGTTGAAATTCCGGTTCAAAATGATTATAGGTACAGTATACAACACATTGAGCACGAAACTACCGGTAAGATGCATAAGGAAAGCAGTGGTTGTTGAAAGTTTCGTATTTTGAGCCACATTGTGCTTCGAACCTGGATTGTAGGCGAACGAGGCAACATATTGAAGCAAACTAAACGTTAAACTACTCATAATTACATTGATAATCAAAACTAAGTGAAACATTTGGAATCCGTGACTATGAATTTTATCCGTTCAAAAAAAGTAAGGCTAACCATCACGTTTTTTCGTGAAAAATTGAAAACTTTTTTTTGTTGAAATTCCGGTTCAAAATGATTATAGGTACAGTATACAACACATTGAGCACGAAACTACCGGTAAGATGCATAAGGAAAGCAGTGGTTGTTGAAAGTTTCGTATTTTGAAATTCGGCCACATTGTGCTTCGAACCTGGATTGTAGGCGAACGAGGCAACATATTGAAGCAAACTAAACGTTAAAATACTCATAATTACATTGATAATCAAAACTAAGTGAAACATTTGGAATCCGTGACTATGAATTTTATCCGTTCAAAAAAAGTAAGGCTAACTAACCATCACGTTTTTTCGCGAAAAATTGAAAACTTTTTTTTGTTGAAATTCCGGTTCAAAATGATTATAGGTACAGTATACAACACATTGAGCACGAAATTACCGGTAAGATGCATAAGGAAAGCAGTGGTTGTTGAAAGTTTCGTATTTTGAAATTCGGCCACATTGTGCTTCGAACCTGGATTGTAGGCGAATGAGGCAACATATTGAAGCAAACTAAACGTTGAACTACTCATAATTACATTGATAATCAAAACTAAGTGAAACATTTGGAATCCGTGACTATGAATTTTATCCGTTCAAAAAAAGTAAGGCTTGTAACGGAACCAATACGAGTATTGGCCCGTTAGCAGAATTTTACCCACTCAGAGGTCTCGGGGCGGTCAACAGAGGCCGGCTAGGACTCAGGGGATGGCGTGGGGTTTCCCGAAACATGAGTGAGTCATGATAGACCGCAGGAAAAGGAAAGAAAATGAAATGCAGGAATAAGAAATATTGGAGGAGGAAGGAAATGAGACATGGAACAACCTACCGTGCTAAATACCATTGTGATCCATTGTCAACTTACCCTATCATTAAGAAACCGTTTATTTTCTCATTCTGAAAAGCAATAAACCAATCGAGCGGAGCGGAAATAAAGCCATAAAAAAATTATAAAAAAAACAAAAAAAATTAACAAAATAATTCCGAATCATTACAAATAATTATTTTATTTTTTTTTTTTTTTATTTCCAAAAACATATGGATCGATTCATTAATTCCACGAGAAGAAGAATAAAATGAATTGTGAAAATTTCACTTTAGAATAAATTAAATTTTATACAAAACTAAATTACCTATGGTATGACGTCATCAACCAACCTAATGCTAAATACAAAAATATTATAACTAATCTACTAATCCTAGGTAAAATTTGAGCATAAAGCGAGAAGCAAAAAAAAAATATAGATTTATATACAAATATAAAGTTAAAATATAATATAATAAAAAAAATGTATCGGTACTTAAATGATGTTATATGGCCGCGGCCGATGTCCCACGATGCGTATTATCTTTAACATAACATGTTATTATATATATAATTCTCTAGTTATTATTTTTACGTTTATTTTTGTAATGTCCATATTAACTTTTAAATTTAGTAATGTTTTACTACACAAAAGAGGAATTGTTTTGACACTGTGCACTTAATATTTTGGCCTTTACATGTGGTCACCATATTCTATACTACACTAATAGTTTTTCAGTTTTTATAAAATTTTCTTGATTTACCGTAGAATATTTTTAAAACGAGACCACAGTAACACTTTTAGGTTTTAGGACATAAAAAAAATTAACCTTTTTGTCACTAGATATTTTTATTCACTAATTATTATTATGAAGGATATATGTATTTGTATTTGTTTTTGTATTAAGAATTTGTGTTTATTTATTAAAGAGTTTATTTATTTACATGATTTATTATAGAATATATTTACTAAAGATTATTATTATTATTAGGTATCGATTAATTTTTATTAAGAAGAAATTATCCGATAGAAAATTCACTTATAATATTGCGGAAAGTTTTCTTATAATTAGTTATATAACACTAACTGTATAAAATTTAAGTTGAACATTCACTTTTCAGATATTATTTTTCTTTGAATATTCGACATTTTTAATCAGAATATTACGATATCGTTCAATTTGTTATTTTATAATATTTTCATTGTCTACAATTTTATGTAGATAATTACAAAAATAACTATATTTTAATTCGCGTTCACGGTTTTAATTATTATAAACAAAAAAAAAATATAAAGTTTAAGTTTTCCACTTTTCAGAAACATATACACAATTTTAAGTCCGCGTATATGCAGTATATAACAACTAAAAAAAAAATCAATCAAAATGATCGCAAATAAGCAGATCATACGATATTTGTTTACCGTCTCACGAATATTTTTATTAAAAATTAACTATTGACTGCCACGAGCATCAAAAATTATTTGCTTTTATACCCAAACCCACATTGCTAACGGGACAATCAAGTATAATTTCCCCTAATCAATAAATTTTATTTTTATTTCATCATTTCGCGCGCTTTTACAATTGCATACTTATTTACGACAATCAACAAAAATCAGGGGTATTAAAACTTGGAACGATGTACTAAGGTAATCGTTGCAGGCTAACCATCACGTTTTTTCGCGAAAAATTGAAAACTTTTTTTTGTTGAAATTCCGGTTCAAAATGATTATAGGTACAGTATACAACACATTGAGCACGAAACAACCGGTAAGATGCATAAGGAAAGCAGTGGTTGTTGAAAGTTTCGTATTTTGAAATTCGGCCACATTGTGCTTCGAACCTGGATTGTAGGCGAACGAGGCAACATATTGAAGCAAACTAAACGTTAAAATACTCATAATTACATTGATAATCAAAACTAAGTGAAACATTTGGAATCCGTGACTATGAATTTTATCCGTTCAAAAAAAGTAAGGCTAACCATCACGTTTTTTCGTGAAAAATTGAAAACTTTTTTTTGTTGAAATTCCGGTTCAAAATGATTATAGGTACAGTATACAACACATTGAGCACGAAACAACCGGTAAGATGCATAAGGAAAGCAGTGGTTGTTGAAAGTTTCGTATTTTGAAATTCGGCCACATTGTGCTTCGAACCTGGATTGTAGGCGAACGAGGCAACATATTGAAGCAAACTAAACGTTAAAATACTCATAATTACATTGATAATCAAAACTAAGTGAAACATTTGGAATCCGTGACTATGAATTTTATCCGTTCAAAAAAAGTAAGGCTAACCATCACGTTTTTTCGTGAAAAATTGAAAACTTTTTTTTGTTGAAATTCCGGTTCAAAATGATTATAGGTACAGTATACAACACATTGAGCACGAAACAACCGGTAAGATGCATAAGGAAAGCAGTGGTTGTTGAAAGTTTCGTATTTTGAAATTCGGCCACATTGTGCTTCGAACCTGGATTGTAGGCGAACGAGGCAACATATTGAAGCAAACTAAACGTTAAAATACTCATAATTACATTGATAATCAAAACTAAGTGAAACATTTGGAATCCGTGACTATGAATTTTATCCGTTCAAAAAAAGTAAGGCTAACCATCACGTTTTTTCGTGAAAAATTGAAAACTTTTTTTTGTTGAAATTCCGGTTCAAAATGATTATAGGTACAGTATACAACACATTGAGCACGAAACAACCGGTAAGATGCATAAGGAAAGCAGTGGTTGTTGAAAGTTTCGTATTTTGAAATTCGGCCACATTGTGCTTCGAACCTGGATTGTAGGCGAACGAGGCAACATATTGAAGCAAACTAAACGTTAAAATACTCATAATTACATTGATAATCAAAACTAAGTGAAACATTTGGAATCCGTGACTATGAATTTTATCCGTTCAAAAAAAGTAAGGCTAACCATCACGTTTTTTCGTGAAAAATTGAAAACTTTTTTTTGTTGAAATTCCGGTTCAAAATGATTATAGGTACAGTATACAACACATTGAGCACGAAACAACCGGTAAGATGCATAAGGAAAGCAGTGGTTGTTGAAAGTTTCGTATTTTGAAATTCGGCCACATTGTGCTTCGAACCTGGATTGTAGGCGAACGAGGCAACATATTGAAGCAAACTAAACGTTGAACTACTCATAATTACATTGATAATCAAAACTAAGTGAAACATTTGGAATCCGTGACTATGAATTTTATCCGTTCAAAAAAAGTAAGGCTAACCATCACGTTTTTTCGTGAAAAATTGAAAACTTTTTTTTGTTGAAATTCCGGTTCAAAATGATTATAGGTACAGTATACAACACATTGAGCACGAAACAACCGGTAAGATGCATAAGGAAAGCAGTGGTTGTTGAAAGTTTCGTATTTTGAAATTCGGCCACATTGTGCTTCGAACCTGGATTGTAGGCGAACGAGGCAACATATTGAAGCAAACTAAACGTTAAAATACTCATAATTACATTGATAATCAAAACTAAGTGAAACATTTGGAATCCGTGACTATGAATTTTATCCGTTCAAAAAAAGTAAGGCTAACCATCACGTTTTTTCGTGAAAAATTGAAAACTTTTTTTTGTTGAAATTCCGGTTCAAAATGATTATAGGTACAGTATACAACACATTGAGCACGAAACAACCGGTAAGATGCATAAGGAAAGCAGTGGTTGTTGAAAGTTTCGTATTTTGAAATTCGGCCACATTGTGCTTCGAACCTGGATTGTAGGCGAACGAGGCAACATATTGAAGCAAACTAAACGTTAAAATACTCATAATTACATTGATAATCAAAACTAAGTGAAACATTTGGAATCCGTGACTATGAATTTTATCCGTTCAAAAAAAGTAAGGCTAACCATCACGTTTTTTCGTGAAAAAATGAAAACTTTTTTTTGTTGAAATTCCGGTTCAAAATGATTATAGGTACAGTATACAACACATTGAGCACGAAACAACCGGTAAGATGCATAAGGAAAGCAGTGGTTGTTGAAAGTTTCGTATTTTGAAATTCGGCCACATTGTGCTTCGAACCTGGATTGTAGGCGAACGAGGCAACATATTGAAGCAAACTAAACGTTAAAATACTCATAATTACATTGATAATCAAAACTAAGTGAAACATTTGGAATCCGTGACTATGAATTTTATCCGTTCAAAAAAAGTAAGGCTAACTAACCATCACGTTTTTTCGCGAAAAATTGAAAACTTTTTTTTGTTGAAATTCCGGTTCAAAATGATTATAGGTACAGTATACAACACATTGAGCACGAAATTACCGGTAAGATGCATAAGGAAAGCAGTGGTTGTTGAAAGTTTCGTATTTTGAAATTCGGCCACATTGTGCTTCGAACCTGGATTGTAGGCGAATGAGGCAACATATTGAAGCAAACTAAACGTTGAACTACTCATAATTACATTGATAATCAAAACTAAGTGAAACATTTGGAATCCGTGACTATGAATTTTATCCGTTCAAAAAAAGTAAGGCTTGTAACGGAACCAATACGAGTATTGGCCCGTTAGCAGAATTTTACCCACTCAGAGGTCTCGGGGCGGTCAACAGAGGCCGGCTAGGACTCAGGGGATGGCGTGGGGTTTCCCGAAACATGAGTGAGTCATGATAGACCGCAGGAAAAGGAAAGAAAATGAAATGCAGGAATAAGAAATATTGGAGGAGGAAGGAAATGAGACATGGAACAACCTACCGTGCTAAATACCATTGTGATCCATTGTCAACTTACCCTATCATTAAGAAACCGTTTATTTTCTCATTCTGAAAAGCAATAAACCAATCGAGCGGAGCGGAAATAAAGCCATAAAAAAATTATAAAAAAAACAAAAAAAATTAACAAAATAATTCCGAATCATTACAAATAATTATTTTATTTTTTTTTTTTTTTATTTCCAAAAACATATGGATCGATTCATTAATTCCACGAGAAGAAGAATAAAATGAATTGTGAAAATTTCACTTTAGAATAAATTAAATTTTATACAAAACTAAATTACCTATGGTATGACGTCATCAACCAACCTAATGCTAAATACAAAAATATTATAACTAATCTACTAATCCTAGGTAAAATTTGAGCATAAAGCGAGAAGCAAAAAAAAAATATAGATTTATATACAAATATAAAGTTAAAATATAATATAATAAAAAAAATGTATCGGTACTTAAATGATGTTATATGGCCGCGGCCGATGTCCCACGATGCGTATTATCTTTAACATAACATGTTATTATATATATAATTCTCTAGTTATTATTTTTACGTTTATTTTTGTAATGTCCATATTAACTTTTAAATTTAGTAATGTTTTACTACACAAAAGAGGAATTGTTTTGACACTGTGCACTTAATATTTTGGCCTTTACATGTGGTCACCATATTCTATACTACACTAATAGTTTTTCAGTTTTTATAAAATTTTCTTGATTTACCGTAGAATATTTTTAAAACGAGACCACAGTAACACTTTTAGGTTTTAGGACATAAAAAAAATTAACCTTTTTGTCACTAGATATTTTTATTCACTAATTATTATTATGAAGGATATATGTATTTGTATTTGTTTTTGTATTAAGAATTTGTGTTTATTTATTAAAGAGTTTATTTATTTACATGATTTATTATAGAATATATTTACTAAAGATTATTATTATTATTAGGTATCGATTAATTTTTATTAAGAAGAAATTATCCGATAGAAAATTCACTTATAATATTGCGGAAAGTTTTCTTATAATTAGTTATATAACACTAACTGTATAAAATTTAAGTTGAACATTCACTTTTCAGATATTATTTTTCTTTGAATATTCGACATTTTTAATCAGAATATTACGATATCGTTCAATTTGTTATTTTATAATATTTTCATTGTCTACAATTTTATGTAGATAATTACAAAAATAACTATATTTTAATTCGCGTTCACGGTTTTAATTATTATAAACAAAAAAAAAATATAAAGTTTAAGTTTTCCACTTTTCAGAAACATATACACAATTTTAAGTCCGCGTATATGCAGTATATAACAACTAAAAAAAAAATCAATCAAAATGATCGCAATTAAGCAGATCATACGATATTTGTTTACCGTCTCACGAATATTTTTATTAAAAATTAACTATTGACTGCCACGAGCATCAAAAATTATTTGCTTTTATACCCAAACCCACATTGCTAACGGGACAATCAAGTATAATTTCCCCTAATCAATAAATTTTATTTTTATTTCATCATTTCGCGCGCTTTTACAATTGCATACTTATTTACGACAATCAACAAAAATCAGGGGTATTAAAACTTGGAACGATGTACTAAGGTAATCGTTGCAGGCTAACCATCACGTTTTTTCGCGAAAAATTGAAAACTTTTTTTTGTTGAAATTCCGGTTCAAAATGATTATAGGTACAGTATACAACACATTGAGCACGAAACAACCGGTAAGATGCATAAGGAAAGCAGTGGTTGTTGAAAGTTTCGTATTTTGAAATTCGGCCACATTGTGCTTCGAACCTGGATTGTAGGCGAACGAGGCAACATATTGAAGCAAACTAAACGTTAAAATACTCATAATTACATTGATAATCAAAACTAAGTGAAACATTTGGAATCCGTGACTATGAATTTTATCCGTTCAAAAAAAGTAAGGCTAACCATCACGTTTTTTCGTGAAAAATTGAAAACTTTTTTTTGTTGAAATTCCGGTTCAAAATGATTATAGGTACAGTATACAACACATTGAGCACGAAACAACCGGTAAGATGCATAAGGAAAGCAGTGGTTGTTGAAAGTTTCGTATTTTGAAATTCGGCCACATTGTGCTTCGAACCTGGATTGTAGGCGAACGAGGCAACATATTGAAGCAAACTAAACGTTAAAATACTCATAATTACATTGATAATCAAAACTAAGTGAAACATTTGGAATCCGTGACTATGAATTTTATCCGTTCAAAAAAAGTAAGGCTAACCATCACGTTTTTTCGTGAAAAATTGAAAACTTTTTTTTGTTGAAATTCCGGTTCAAAATGATTATAGGTACAGTATACAACACATTGAGCACGAAACAACCGGTAAGATGCATAAGGAAAGCAGTGGTTGTTGAAAGTTTCGTATTTTGAAATTCGGCCACATTGTGCTTCGAACCTGGATTGTAGGCGAACGAGGCAACATATTGAAGCAAACTAAACGTTAAAATACTCATAATTACATTGATAATCAAAACTAAGTGAAACATTTGGAATCCGTGACTATGAATTTTATCCGTTCAAAAAAAGTAAGGCTAACCATCACGTTTTTTCGTGAAAAATTGAAAACTTTTTTTTGTTGAAATTCCGGTTCAAAATGATTATAGGTACAGTATACAACACATTGAGCACGAAACAACCGGTAAGATGCATAAGGAAAGCAGTGGTTGTTGAAAGTTTCGTATTTTGAAATTCGGCCACATTGTGCTTCGAACCTGGATTGTAGGCGAACGAGGCAACATATTGAAGCAAACTAAACGTTGAACTACTCATAATTACATTGATAATCAAAACTAAGTGAAACATTTGGAATCCGTGACTATGAATTTTATCCGTTCAAAAAAAGTAAGGCTAACCATCACGTTTTTTCGTGAAAAATTGAAAACTTTTTTTTGTTGAAATTCCGGTTCAAAATGATTATAGGTACAGTATACAACACATTGAGCACGAAACTACCGGTAAGATGCATAAGGAAAGCAGTGGTTGTTGAAAGTTTCGTATTTTGAAATTCGGCCACATTGTGCTTCGAACCTGGATTGTAGGCGAACGAGGCAACATATTGAAGCAAACTAAACGTTGAACTACTCATAATTACATTGATAATCAAAACTAAGTGAAACATTTGGAATCCGTGACTATGAATTTTATCCGTTCAAAAAAAGTAAGGCTAACCATCACGTTTTTTCGCGAAAAATTGAAAACTTTTTTTTGTTGAAATTCCGGTTCAAAATGATTATAGGTACAGTATACAACACATTGAGCACGAAACTATCGGTAAGATGCCTAAGGAAAGCAGTGGTTGTTGAAAGTTTCGTATTTTGAAATTCGGCCACATTGTGCTTCGAACCTGGATTGTAGGCGAACGAGGCAACATATTGAAGCAAACTAAACGTTGAACTACTCATAATTACATTGATAATCAAAACTAAGTGAAACATTTGGAATCCGTGACTATGAATTTTATCCGTTCAAAAAAAGTAAGGCTAACCATCACGTTTTTTCGCGAAAAATTGAAAACTTTTTTTTGTTGAAATTCCGGTTCAAAATGATTATAGGTACAGTATACAACACATTGAGCACGAAACTATCGGTAAGATGCCTAAGGAAAGCAGTGGTTGTTGAAAGTTTCGTATTTTGAAATTCGGCCACATTGTGCTTCGAACCTGGATTGTAGGCGAACGAGGCAACATATTGAAGCAAACTAAACGTTGAACTACTCATAATTACATTGATAATCAAAACTAAGTGAAACATTTGGAATCCGTGACTATGAATTTTATCCGTTCAAAAAAAGTAAGGCTCACCATCACGTTTTTTCGCGAAAAATTGAAAACTTTTTTTTGTTGAAATTCCGGTTCAAAATGATTATAGGTACAGTATACAACACATTGAGCACGAAACTACCGGTAAGATGCATAAGGAAAGCAGTGGTTGTTGAAAGTTTCGTATTTTGAAATTCGGCCACATTGTGCTTCGAACCTGGATTGTAGGCGAACGAGGCAACATATTGAAGCAAACTAAACGTTGAACTACTCATAATTACATTGATAATCAAAACTAAGTGAAACATTTGGAATCCGTGACTATGAATTTTATCCGTTCAAAAAAAGTAAGGCTAACCATCACGTTTTTTCGCGAAAAATTGAAAACTTTTTTTTGTTGAAATTCCGGTTCAAAATGATTATAGGTACAGTATACAACACATTGAGCACGAAACTATCGGTAAGATGCCTAAGGAAAGCAGTGGTTGTTGAAAGTTTCGTATTTTGAAATTCGGCCACATTGTGCTTCGAACCTGGATTGTAGGCGAACGAGGCAACATATTGAAGCAAACTAAACGTTGAACTACTCATAATTACATTGATAATCAAAACTAAGTGAAACATTTGGAATCCGTGACTATGAATTTTATCCGTTCAAAAAAAGTAAGGCTAACCATCACGTTTTTTCGCGAAAAATTGAAAACTTTTTTTTGTTGAAATTCCGGTTCAAAATGATTATAGGTACAGTATACAACACATTGAGCACGAAACTATCGGTAAGATGCCTAAGGAAAGCAGTGGTTGTTGAAAGTTTCGTATTTTGAAATTCGGCCACATTGTGCTTCGAACCTGGATTGTAGGCGAACGAGGCAACATATTGAAGCAAACTAAACGTTGAACTACTCATAATTACATTGATAATCAAAACTAAGTGAAACATTTGGAATCCGTGACTATGAATTTTATCCGTTCAAAAAAAGTAAGGCGAACCATCACGTTTTTTCGCGAAAAATTGAAAACTTTTTTTTGTTGAAATCCCGGTTCAAAATGGTTATAGGTACAGTATACAACACATTGAGCACGAAACTACCGGTAAGATGCCTAAGGAAAGCAGTGGTTGTTGAAAGTTTCGTATTTTGAAATTCGGCCACATTGTGCTTCGAACCTGGATTGTAGGCGAACGAGGCAACATATTGAAGCAAACTAAACGTTGAACTACTCATAATTACATTGATAATCAAAACTAAGTGAAACATTTGGAATCCGTGACTATGAATTTTATCCGTTCAAAAAAAGTAAGGCTAACCATCACGTTTTTTCGCGAAAAATTGAAAACTTTTTTTTGTTGAAATTCCGGTTCAAAATGATTATAGGTACAGTATACAACACATTGAGCACGAAACTACCGGTAAGATGCATAAGGAAAGCAGTGGTTGTTGAAAGTTTCGTATTTTGAAATTCGGCCACATTGTGCTTCGAACCTGGATTGTAGGCGAACGAGGCAACATATTGAAGCAAACTAAACGTTAAACTACTCATAATTACATTGATAATCAAAACTAAGTGAAACATTTGGAATCCGTGACTATGAATTTTATCCGTTCAAAAAAAGTAAGGCTAACATCACGTTTTTTCGCGAAAAATTGAAAACTTTTTTTTGTTGAAATTCCGGTTCAAAATGGTTATAGGTACAGTATACAACACATTGAGCACGAAACTACCGGTAAGATGCCTAAGGAAAGCAGTGGTTGTTGAAAGTTTCGTATTTTGAAATTCGGCCACATTGTGCTTCGAACCTGGATTGTAGGCGAACGAGGCAACATATTGAAGCAAACTAAACGTTGAACTACTCATAATTACATTGATAATCAAAACTAAGTGAAACATTTGGAATCCGTGACTATGAATTTTATCCGTTCAAAAAAAGTAAGGCTGACCATCACGTTTTTTCGCGAAAAATTGAAAACTTTTTTTTGTTGAAATTCCGGTTCAAAATGATTATAGGTACAGTATACAACACATTGAGCACGAAACTATCGGTAAGATGCCTAAGGAAAGCAGTGGTTGTTGAAAGTTTCGTATTTTGAAATTCGGCCACATTGTGCTTCGAACCTGGATTGTAGGCGAACGAGGCAACATATTGAAGCAAACTAAACGTTGAACTACTCATAATTACATTGATAATCAAAACTAAGTGAAACATTTGGAATCCGTGACTATGAATTTTATCCGTTCAAAAAAAGTAAGGCTAACCATCACGTTTTTTCGCGAAAAATTGAAAACTTTTTTTTGTTGAAATTCCGGTTCAAAATGATTATAGGTACAGTATACAACACATTGAGCACGAAACTATCGGTAAGATGCCTAAGGAAAGCAGTGGTTGTTGAAAGTTTCGTATTTTGAAATTCGGCCACATTGTGCTTCGAACCTGGATTGTAGGCGAACGAGGCAACATATTGAAGCAAACTAAACGTTGAACTACTCATAATTACATTGAAAATCAAAACTAAGTGAAACATTTGGAATCCGTGACTATGAATTTTATCCGTTCAAAAAAAGTAAGGCTAACCATCACGTTTTTTCGCGAAAAATTGAAAACTTTTTTTTGTTGAAATTCCGGTTCAAAATGGTTATAGGTACAGTATACAACACATTGAGCACGAAACTACCGGTAAGATGCATAAGGAAAGCAGTGGTTGTGGAAAGTTTCGTATTTTGAAATTCGGCCACATTGTGCTTCGAACCTGGATTGTAGGCGAACGAGGCAACATATTGAAGCAAACTAAACGTTGAACTACTCATAATTACATTGATAATCAAAACTAAGTGAAACATTTGGAATCCGTGACTATGAATTTTATCCGTTCAAAAAAAGTAAGGCTAACCATCACTTTTTTTCGCGAAAAATTGAAAACTTTTTTTTGTTGAAATTCCGGTTCAAAATGGTTATAGGTACAGTATACAACACATTGAGCACGAAACTACCGGTAAGATGCATAAGGAAAGCAGTGGTTGTTGAAAGTTTCGTATTTTGAAATTCGGCCACATTGTGCTTCGAACCTGGATTGTAGGCGAACGAGGCAACATATTGAAGCAAACTAAACGTTGAACTACTCATAATTACATTGATAATCAAAACTAAGTGAAACATTTGGAATCCGTGACTATGAATTTTATCCGTTCAAAAAAAGTAAGGCTAACTAACCATCACGTTTTTTCGCGAAAAATTGAAAACTTTTTTTTGTTGAAATTCCGGTTCAAAATGATTATAGGTACAGTATACAACACATTGAGCACGAAACTACCGGTAAGATGCATAAGGAAAGCAGTGGTTGTTGAAAGTTTCGTATTTTGAAATTCGGCCACATTGTGCTTCGAACCTGGATTGTAGGCGAACGAGGCAACATATTGAAGCAAACTAAACGTTGAACTACTCATAATTACATTGATAATCAAAACTAAGTGAAACATTTGGAATCCGTGACTATGAATTTTATCCGTTCAAAAAAAGTAAGGCTAACTAACCATCACGTTTTTTCGCGAAAAATTGAAAACTTTTTTTTGTTGAAATTCCGGTTCAAAATGATTATAGGTACAGTATACAACACATTGAGCACGAAACTACCGGTAAGATGCATAAGGAAAGCAGTGGTTGTTGAAAGTTTCGTATTTTGAAATTCGGCCACATTGTGCTTCGAACCTGGATTGTAGGCGAACGAGGCAACATATTGAAGCAAACTAAACGTTGAACTACTCATAATTACATTGATAATCAAAACTAAGTGAAACATTTGGAATCCGTGACTATGAATTTTATCCGTTCAAAAAAAGTAAGGCTAACCATCACGTTTTTTCGCGAAAAATTGAAAACTTTTTTTTGTTGAAATTCCGGTTCAAAATGGTTATAGGTACAGTATACAACACATTGAGCACGAAATTACCGGTAAGATGCATAAGGAAAGCAGTGGTTGTTGAAAGTTTCGTATTTTGAAATTCGGCCACATTGTGCTTCGAACCTGGATTGTAGGCGAACGAGGCAACATATTGAAGCAAACTAAACGTTGAACTACTCATAATTACATTGATAATCAAAACTAAGTGAAACATTTGGAATCCGTGACTATGAATTTTATCCGTTCAAAAAAAGTAAGGCTAACCATCACGTTTTTTCGCGAAAAATTGAAAACTTTTTTTTGTTGAAATTCCGGTTCAAAATGGTTATAGGTACAGTATACAACACATTGAGCACGAAACTACCGGTAAGATGCATAAGGAAAGCAGTGGTTGTTGAAAGTTTCGTATTTTGAAATTCGGCCACATTGTGCTTCGAACCTGGATTGTAGGCGAACGAGGCAACATATTGAAGCAAACTAAACGTTGAACTACTCATAATTACATTGATAATCAAAACTAAGTGAAACATTTGGAATCCGTGACTATGAATTTTATCCGTTCAAAAAAAGTAAGGCTAACCATCACGTTTTTTCGCGAAAAATTGAAAACTTTTTTTTGTTGAAATTCCGGTTCAAAATGGTTATAGGTACAGTATACAACACATTGAGCACGAAACTACCGGTAAGATGCATAAGGAAAGCAGTGGTTGTGGAAAGTTTCGTATTTTGAAATTCGGCCACATTGTGCTTCGAACCTGGATTGTAGGCGAACGAGGCAACATATTGAAGCAAACTAAACGTTGAACTACTCATAATTACATTGATAATCAAAACTAAGTGAAACATTTGGAATCCGTGACTATGAATTTTATCCGTTCAAAAAAAGTAAGGCTTAACCATCACGTTTTTTCGCGAAAAATTGAAAACTTTTTTTTGTTGAAATTCCGGTTCAAAATGGTTATAGGTACAGTATACAACACATTGAGCACGAAATTACCGGTAAGATGCATAAGGAAAGCAGTGGTTGTTGAAAGTTTCGTATTTTGAAATTCGGCCACATTGTGCTTCGAACCTGGATTGTAGGCGAACGAGGCAACATATTGAAGCAAACTAAACGTTGAACTACTCATAATTACATTGATAATCAAAACTAAGTGAAACATTTGGAATCCGTGACTATGAATTTTATCCGTTCAAAAAAAGTAAGGCTAACCATCACGTTTTTTCGCGAAAAATTGAAAACTTTTTTTTGTTGAAATTCCGGTTCAAAATGGTTATAGGTACAGTATACAACACATTGAGCACGAAACTACCGGTAAGATGCATAAGGAAAGCAGTGGTTGTGGAAAGTTTCGTATTTTGAAATTCGGCCACATTGTGCTTCGAACCTGGATTGTAGGCGAACGAGGCAACATATTGAAGCAAACTAAACGTTGAACTACTCATAATTACATTGATAATCAAAACTAAGTGAAACATTTGGAATCCGTGACTATGAATTTTATCCGTTCAAAAAAAGTAAGGCTTAACCATCACGTTTTTTCGCGAAAAATTGAAAACTTTTTTTTGTTGAAATTCCGGTTCAAAATGGTTATAGGTACAGTATACAACACATTGAGCACGAAATTACCGGTAAGATGCATAAGGAAAGCAGTGGTTGTTGAAAGTTTCGTATTTTGAAATTCGGCCACATTGTGCTTCGAACCTGGATTGTAGGCGAACGAGGCAACATATTGAAGCAAACTAAACGTTGAACTACTCATAATTACATTGATAATCAAAACTAAGTGAAACATTTGGAATCCGTGACTATGAATTTTATCCGTTCAAAAAAAGTAAGGCTTAACCATCACGTTTTTTCGCGAAAAATTGAAAACTTTTTTTTGTTGAAATTCCGGTTCAAAATGATTATAGGTACAGTATACAACACATTGAGCACGAAACTACCGGTAAGATGCATAAGGAAAGCAGTGGTTGTTGGAAGTTTCGTATTTTGAAATTCGGCCCCTTTGTGCTTCGAACCTGGATTGTAACATCACGTTTTTTCGCGAAAAATTGAAAACTTTTTTTTGTTGAAATTCCGGTTCAAAATGGTTATAGGTACAGTATACAACACATTGAGCACGAAACTACCGGTAAGATGCATAAGGAAAGCAGTGGTTGTTGGAAGTTTCGTATTTTGAAATTCGGCCACATTGTGCTTCGAACCTGGATTGTAGGCGAACGAGACATCATATTGAAGCAAACTAAACGTTGAACTACTCATAATTACATTGATAATCAAAACTAAGTGAAACATTTGGAATCCGTGACTATGAATTTTATCCGTTCAAAAAAAGTAAGGCTAACATCACGTTTTTTCGCGAAAAATTGAAAACTTTTTTTTGTTGAAATTCCGGTTCAAAATGATTATAGGTACAGTATACAACACATTGAGCACGAAACTACCGGTAAGATGCATAAGGAAAGCAGTGGTTGTTGAAAGTTTCGTATTTTGAAATTCGGCCACATTGTGCTTCGAACCTGGATTGTAGGCGAACGAGGCAACATATTGAAGCAAACTAAACGTTGAACTACTCATAATTACATTGATAATCAAAACTAAGTGAAACATTTGGAATCCGTGACTATGAATTTTATCCGTTCAAAAAAAGTAAGGCTAACCATCACGTTTTTTCGCGAAAAATTGAAAACTTTTTTTTGTTGAAATTCCGGTTCAAAATGATTATAGGTACAGTATACAACACATTGAGCACGAAACTACCGGTAAGATGCATAAGGAAAGCAGTGGTTGTTGAAAGTTTCGTATTTTGAAATTCGGCCACATTGTGCTTCGAACCTGGATTGTAGGCGAACGAGGCAACATATTGAAGCAAACTAAACGTTGAACTACTCATAATTACATTGATAATCAAAACTAAGTGAAACATTTGGAATCCGTGACTATGAATTTTATCCGTTCAAAAAAAGTAAATCACGTTTTTTCGCGAATAATTGAAAACTTTTTTTTGTTGAAATTCCGGTTCAAAATGATTATAGGTACAGTATACAACACATTGAGCACGAAACTACCGGTAAGATGCATAAGGAAAGCAGTGGTTGTTGAAAGTTTCGTATTTTGAAATTCGGCCACATTGTGCTTCGAACCTGGATTGTAGGCGAACGAGGCAACATATTGAAGCAAACTAAACGTTGAACTACTCATAATTACATTGATAATCAAAACTAAGTGAAACATTTGGAATCCGTGACTATGAATTTTATCCGTTCAAAAAAAGTAAGGCTAACCATCACGTTTTTTCGCGAAAAATTGAAAACTTTTTTTTGTTGAAATTCCGGTTCAAAATGATTATAGGTACAGTATACAACACATTGAGCACGAAACTACCGGTAAGATGCATAAGGAAAGCAGTGGTTGTTGAAAGTTTCGTATTTTGAAATTCGGCCACATTGTGCTTCGAACCTGGATGGTAGGCGAACGAGGCAACATATTGAAGCAAACTAAACGTTGAACTACTCATAATTACATTGATAATCAAAACTAAGTGAAACATTTGGAATCCGTGACTATGAATTTTATCCGTTCAAAAAAAGTAAGGCGAACCATCACGTTTTTTCGCGAAAAATTGAAAACTTTTTTTTGTTGAAATTCCGGTTCAAAATGATTATAGGTACAGTATACAACACATTGAGCACGAAATTACCGGTAAGATGCATAAGGAAAGCAGTGGTTGTTGAAAGTTTCGTATTTTGAAATTCGGCCACATTGTGCTTCGAACCTGGATTGTAGGCGAACGAGGCAACATATTGAAGCAAACTAAACGTTGAACTACTCATAATTACATTGATAATCAAAACTAAGTGAAACATTTGGAATCCGTGACTATGAATTTTATCCGTTCAAAAAAAGTAAGGCGAACCATCACGTTTTTTCGCGAAAAATTGAAAACTTTTTTTTGTTGAAATTCCGGTTCAAAATGATTATAGGTACAGTATACAACACATTGAGCACGAAACTACCGGTAAGATGCATAAGGAAAGCAGTGGTTGTTGAAAGTTTCGTATTTTGAAATTCGGCCACATTGTGCTTCGAACCTGGATTGTAGGCGAACGAGGCAACATATTGAAGCAAACTAAACGTTGAACTACTCATAATTACATTGATAATCAAAACTAAGTGAAACATTTGGAATCCGTGACTATGAATTTTATCCGTTCAAAAAAAGTAAGGCTAACCATCACATTTTTTCGCGAAAAATTGAAAACTTTTTTTTGTTGAAATTCCGGTTCAAAATGATTATAGGTACAGTATACAACACATTGAGCACGAAACTACCGGTAAGATGCATAAGGAAAGCAGTGGTTGTTGAAAGTTTCGTATTTTGAAATTCGGCCACATTGTGCTTCGAACCTGGATTGTAGGCGAACGAGGCAACATATTGAAGCAAACTAAACGTTGAACTACTCATAATTACATTGATAATCAAAACTAAGTGAAACATTTGGAATCCGTGACTATGAATTTTATCCGTTCAAAAAAAGTAAGGCTAACCATCACGTTTTTTCGCGAAAAATTGAAAACTTTTTTTTGTTGAAATTCCGGTTCAAAATGATTATAGGTACAGTATACAACACATTGAGCACGAAACTACCGGTAAGATGCATAAGGAAAGCAGTGGTTGTTGAAAGTTTCGTATTTTGAAATTCGGCCACATTGTGCTTCGAACCTGGATTGTAGGCGAACGAGGCAACATATTGAAGCAAACTAAACGTTGAACTACTCATAATTACATTGATAATCAAAACTAAGTGAAACATTTGGAATCCGTGACTATGAATTTTATCCGTTCAAAAAAAGTAAGGCTAACCATCACATTTTTTCGCGAAAAATTGAAAACTTTTTTTTGTTGAAATTCCGGTTCAAAATGATTATAGGTACAGTATACAACACATTGAGCACGAAACTACCGGTAAGATGCATAAGGAAAGCAGTGGTTGTTGAAAGTTTCGTATTTTGAAATTCGGCCACATTGTGCTCCGAACCTGGATTGTAGGCGAACGAGGCAACATATTGAAGCAAACTAAACGTTGAACTACTCATAATTACATTGATAATCAAAACTAAGTGAAACATTTGGAATCCGTGACTATGAATTTTATCCGTTCAAAAAAAGTAAGGCTAACATCACGTTTTTTCGCGAAAAATTGAAAACTTTTTTTTGTTGAAATTCCGGTTCAAAATGATTATAGGTACAGTATACAACACATTGAGCACGAAACTACCGGTAAGATGCATAAGGAAAGCAGTGGTTGTTGAAAGTTTCGTATTTTGAAATTCGGCCACATTGTGCTTCGAACCTGGATTGTAGGCGAACGAGGCAACATATTGAAGCAAACTAAACGTTGAACTACTCATAATTACATTGATAATCAAAACTAAGTGAAACATTTGGAATCCGTGACTATGAATTTTATCCGTTCAAAAAAAGTAAGGCTAACCATCACGTTTTTTCGCGAAAAATTGAAAACTTTTTTTTGTTGAAATTCCGGTTCAAAAGGATTATAGGTACAGTATACAACACATTGAGCACGAAACTACCGGTAAGATGCATAAGGAAAGCAGTGGTTGTTGAAAGTTTCGTATTTTGAAATTCGGCCACATTGTGCTTCGAACCTGGATTGTAGGCGAACGAGGCAACATATTGAAGCAAACTAAACGTTGAACTACTCATAATTACATTGATAATCAAAACTAAGTGAAACATTTGGAATCCGTGACTATGAATTTTATCCGTTCAAAAAAAGTAAGGCGAACCATCACGTTTTTTCGCGAAAAATTGAAAACTTTTTTTTGTTGAAATTCCGGTTCAAAATGATTATAGGTACAGTATACAACACATTGAGCACGAAACTACCGGTAAGATGCATAAGGAAAGCAGTGGTTGTTGAAAGTTTCGTATTTTGAAATTCGGCCACATTGTGCTTCGAACCTGGATTGTAGGCGAACGAGGCAACATATTGAAGCAAACTAAACGTTGAACTACTCATAATTACATTGATAATCAAAACTAAGTGAAACATTTGGAATCCGTGACTATGAATTTTATCCGTTCAAAAAAAGTAAGGCGAACATCACGTTTTTTCGCGAAAAATTGAAAACTTTTTTTTGTTGAAATTCCGGTTCAAAATGATTATAGGTACAGTATACAACACATTGAGCACGAAACTACCGGTAAGATGCATAAGGAAAGCAGTGGTTGTTGAAAGTTTCGTATTTTGAAATTCGGCCACATTGTGCTTCGAACCTGGATTGTAGGCGAACGAGGCAACATATTGAAGCAAACTAAACGTTGAACTACTCATAATTACATTGATAATCAAAACTAAGTGAAACATTTGGAATCCGTGACTATGAATTTTATCCGTTCAAAAAAAGTAAGGCGAACCATCACGTTTTTTCGCGAAAAATTGAAAACTTTTTTTTGTTGAAATTCCGGTTCAAAATGATTATAGGTACAGTATACAACACATTGAGCACGAAACTACCGGTAAGATGCATAAGGAAAGCAGTGGTTGTTGAAAGTTTCGTATTTTGAAATTCGGCCACATTGTGCTCCGAACCTGGATTGTAGGCGAACGAGGCAACATATTGAAGCAAACTAAACGTTGAACTACTCATAATTACATTGATAATCAAAACTAAGTGAAACATTTGGAATCCGTGACTATGAATTTTATCCGTTCAAAAAAAGTAAGGCTAACATCACGTTTTTTCGCGAAAAATTGAAAACTTTTTTTTGTTGAAATTCCGGTTCAAAATGATTATAGGTACAGTATACAACACATTGAGCACGAAACTACCGGTAAGATGCATAAGGAAAGCAGTGGTTGTTGAAAGTTTC
This sequence comes from Nephrotoma appendiculata, assembly GCA_947310385.1. Lineage (NCBI taxonomy): Eukaryota > Metazoa > Arthropoda > Insecta > Diptera > Tipulidae > Nephrotoma > Nephrotoma appendiculata. The sequence goes on from OX371223.1 coordinate 56,345,482, forward strand.
GTATTTTGAAATTCGGCCACATTGTGCTTCGAACCTGGATTGTAGGCGAACGAGGCAACATATTGAAGCAAACTAAACGTTGAACTACTCATAATTACATTGATAATCAAAACTAAGTGAAACATTTGGAATCCGTGACTATGAATTTTATCCGTTCAAAAAAAGTAAGGCTAACATCACGTTTTTTCGCGAAAAATTGAAAACTTTTTTTTGTTGAAATTCCGGTTCAAAATGATTATAGGTACAGTATACAACACATTGAGCACGAAACTACCGGTAAGATGCATAAGGAAAGCAGTGGTTGTTGAAAGTTTCGTATTTTGAAATTCGGCCACATTGTGCTTCGAACCTGGATTGTAGGCGAACGAGGCAACATATTGAAGCAAACTAAACGTTGAACTACTCATAATTACATTGATAATCAAAACTAAGTGAAACATTTGGAATCCGTGACTATGAATTTTATCCGTTCAAAAAAAGTAAGGCTAACCATCACGTTTTTTCGCGAAAAATTGAAAACTTTTTTTTGTTGAAATTCCGGTTCAAAATGATTATAGGTACAGTATACAACACATTGAGCACGAAACTACCGGTAAGATGCATAAGGAAAGCAGTGGTTGTTGAAAGTTTCGTATTTTGAAATTCGGCCACATTGTGCTTCGAACCTGGATTGTAGGCGAACGAGGCAACATATTGAAGCAAACTAAACGTTGAACTACTCATAATTACATTGATAATCAAAACTAAGTGAAACATTTGGAATCCGTGACTATGAATTTTATCCGTTCAAAAAAAGTAAATCACGTTTTTTCGCGAAAAATTGAAAACTTTTTTTTGTTGAAATTCCGGTTCAAAATGATTATAGGTACAGTATACAACACATTGAGCACGAAACTACCGGTAAGATGCATAAGGAAAGCAGTGGTTGTTGAAAGTTTCGTATTTTGAAATTCGGCCACATTGTGCTTCGAACCTGGATTGTAGGCGAACGAGGCAACATATTGAAGCAAACTAAACGTTGAACTACTCATAATTACATTGATAATCAAAACTAAGTGAAACATTTGGAATCCGTGACTATGAATTTTATCCGTTCAAAAAAAGTAAGGCTAACCATCACATTTTTTCGCGAAAAATTGAAAACTTTTTTTTGTTGAAATTCCGGTTCAAAATGATTATAGGTACAGTATACAACACATTGAGCACGAAACTACCGGTAAGATGCATAAGGAAAGCAGTGGTTGTTGAAAGTTTCGTATTTTGAAATTCGGCCACATTGTGCTTCGAACCTGGATTGTAGGCGAACGAGGCAACATATTGAAGCAAACTAAACGTTGAACTACTCATAATTACATTGATAATCAAAACTAAGTGAAACATTTGGAATCCGTGACTATGAATTTTATCCGTTCAAAAAAAGTAAGGCACCATCACGTTTTTTCGCGAAAAATTGAAAACTTTTTTTTGTTGAAATTCCGGTTCAAAATGGTTATAGGTACAGTATACAACACATTGAGCACGAAATTACCGGTAAGATGCATAAGGAAAGCAGTGGTTGTTGAAAGTTTCGTGAAAGAGAAATTAGTAGCATCTGTTATCACAATAAATCTAATCGAGACAGATCAGATGATCGCTGATTCATTAACAAAGGCACTTCCTAAGTCCAAACATTAACAACATCGAGGAGAAATGAAACTCAAATTAGTGTAAATTCAAGTTGGAGTGTTGGCTTATAGAGTGAATTTATGTTTTATTAGTTGGGAATTATAATAAAATGGGTTATAGGCAACACTGTATTTAAAATGAATAAAAAAATATGTTACCACTTCCGGTTTTCTCATAACAAGAGATAGCCATGTTTTTATTTCCACATACCAAAAGTTTGTTTTCAACAGATTTTATGTGAGCAAGGATATCCTTGTTTGTTGTAGTCTTCACGAAGAAAGACTGATATAAGTTCGAGTTAACGTCGAGTGTAACATTGCGATGATTTTCCACAGTATCAATCGATATAGGTTGTGTTCATCAATACATGAGATTAGAAACGCTTCATCGGAAAGCCATTGTAAATTCCAAATGAGAAAATCTCACTTTCCACACACAATTTTACATTAATACAGAAGGACATGATCTGATTGTAGAACAAAGATCAGTGTAGAGCAATAGTACAAACAAATCGAAAAACCTTAACCGAAACAGCCACCAACACACACGAGTACCAAAAATATAAACGCTGTCAGGGACCAATAATAAAATTTTGAAGAAAATTGAGCTGAAATTTCGGAAAGGAAGGAATATTTCGGAAAGAACATCACCAAAAATACACAAATCTTCGAATTAACAAATGTTTCAATACTATAATGAAGAATTACAAGGCCTCTGAAACGGAGAATATACCAGCTTAAATAATCAAAGGAAACATATCCACTACGGCTCGAGCTCTAAGCACAGTAATAAAAGAAGTTTGGAAATCCGGTGGAATATCGCGAAAATGGCATGAAGGCTTGACTAATAAACCACATAAACGCTTCCCAAGAAAGGTGACCTGACCTTCAGATCAGGACGAAATAGGACCGATCAGGTCAACACAACACGCATCAACCATTGAGCAGTGTAATAAATGGAATTCACCACTGTACAATACACCTAAGAATGATCAATTCGTCTGTGAAATCATTATTGCTGTACGGCTGTGAACCCTGGAAGCATATACACATATAAGATCAACAATAAGCTACCGGTGTTTGTAAATAAATGTCTTAGGCCGAATTCTGAGCTACTTCAGGTTACTTCAGGCTTTAGTTTGCCAGCAGGATGGGATGGATTGGACACACAGTGAGGAAGCCACCGAACGTCATAACAAGAAGGCCTTTGAAGTGGAACCACAAGAGAAAATTTAAATTTTACGAGCAGGTGACATGAAAATAAACTATGATGCATGCAGCGTAGCAATTTGAAAAGTAATGGGTAGAAATCAAAGCATTAGCACCCAAAAGAGTACAACCGATACAACTTTAGTTCATAAATCTACCGGTTTAGTGCTGATGCCTAATTTTTCGATTATTATAAATTATATATTTGTCGTATATTGTTGAAAAGGTCTCACAGAACTCCATAAATGTTTCTGACACCTTAGTACAATAAGCTATCGTTGTGGCGCTGAAGGAAGTTACAAATATTGTTATTCCCGTATTGTCGTTCCAAAGGCAACAATTTGTTATTAGCTCTTTAGTTGATAAATCCACCGTTTTGTTGCTATTGATTATACTAGAATGTATAAGTGAGATATGGCAATGAAAAGGTCTTGTAGAATGTCAAAAATTTAGATGAAGCATATTAGTAACCCAAATTACCATTGTGGCGCTGATTATAATTATATTTTTCTTTCTTGCTGATATGAACAATTGTTGGCATATCGTTTTTAAGACTTTTAAACGAGGGAAAATTTTTTTATTAGCAATTTCACAAATTCTGCGTTTTCCCGCTGGTGGCAAATTATTCCTTTGGTATAGAATTTAGACGTATTTCATATAATTGAAAAGGTCTTGAGTATGGCATAAAATAAATTGAAGCAAGCAAGTACTCAAAATTACCGTAGTTGCGGTAGAAGCAAATACATTTAGCTCATTCCAATAAAATCACGTGACATATAAATCATTCTTGGTTGGAAGGTCTTAGAAAAACAATTTTATTACAGAAGTGCTTTGGGCGCTGGTAACAAATCAATTCTTTGATTAATATAATATTTTTCAATACATGAATGCACTATAATCTAGTAACGATGAAAGGAATTCTTATGACCAAATGCAGATACTTACTTCTTATTTCAATAATACCCTTCATCAATCAAGCGCTATAATTAGTCTCGATATTTTGTTAAACAATTTAATTTATTTAATTAGTAATATATCGCGATGTTTTATATTTAACACTTACGCGGGCTAACAGGCTGTGCGTGCAGTTTCGTTTCCAATCGCCTCATGGTACAATAAATAAAACAAACATTAAATCAATGCAAAATACGTAAGAAATACAAAAAAAAAAATATTCAGATGAATTTTTAATTTATTCATTCACAACGATATTATAAAATCTATATGGAATTCTAATACAAGGTAACAAAACTGTATCACAAAATTTATATACAACAAAACAAAAAAAAACAAAACTCTTCAACTTCAATCACCGCTTAAGATGCGGCTACATCTTTTCTATTCCGTATCCATTCCGTAATGATATCAGCCATTTTATTATTCCGCTTAAACACGAACGTATGAGGCATGTGATGCCGATCAACTTCCGCATCAACTCCAGGTACATTATTTTTAAGTTCCTCGTAGTATTCGACCGGGGCCCAACCATCTCTCGACCCATAGTAAAATTTTAACAAATTTTTATTCTTCTCTATAAATTGATAGTCCAGCTGTTGCACATTGTCCATTATGTCCTTGGTTAGCATAACTGATTTTTCTAATACTTGGGGATTTAAGTATCGCACGATGCTTTTCACGTGAATTAGCGGAGTAGAAAAGAGAATGAAATAAATGGTGACGAAAATTTTTTGCAGTACAAATGGGAATGCATAGAAGAGCGAAAATGCAAATTTTAACAGGAGGTACTTCTGGATGTATAGTTTTTTGAAACCGGCTGCTCGCGGTGCTTCACCCATGCGCTCAACCATCGGGAATAGCAGATAGCACTGTTCAAAGCGCGATTTTATATCGGGATATTTTAACATGCGAACGGTAAGCAGGCCACCCATTGAATGCGCTACCACGTAGATTTTTACATCTGCCGGAATATATTTGCGGATGAACTCAACCTGAAACGAAATAATAAAAAAAAGTAAGATTTCAATTTGTTGGATTACAATAACTTTTCAAGGGCGAGAATAAATTACGGTAGGACGATTCGATTATCGATACGATTAGTATTCAATATCGTCTGATTTTTGTCAACTGAATACATTTTTTAATTTTAATTAGTTATTTTTATTTACCTACTCAATATTTTGAGTTTTTGAATTTGAAGCGTACCATAGCTAGCTGATTTTGAATAAAGAAGCGTTTAAATTGAATTAAAACGTCGTCCAGTTTTCTTGGAATCGACGATTGAAGTTTCAATACACTCATCTGACGAGATTTCAAACTCCCCATATACATAATGTGAAATACCACACCTCCAATACATAATTTGGATCTAATTTGGTTGCAACACAACAAATAGAGAAACGGAAAACTTGTAAAGTCTGGCAACAGCCTCGCGCTCCGTAACATAAAAATAGCATTAAATTTCTGCGCAACAAATTAGAACAACTAATAAAACATACATTCGCTACGCCATTCATACATACGACGAAAGAAATGTTTTTGTATTCATGCAAATAAAAGCATTTTGACAAATCAAAAATTACGGGCTTACTTGTACAAATGATAGCGTGAAATATGCAACGCCGGAGGATGAAGCAAAATGGAAAAATACAGATTCCAAGGCATTGGCGTTACTTACGCTTCCCATAAAACCAGTACAGTTAATATACGTATTCAAAATTGTGTAACGTCATCCGAAGCGTGGTTAAGATTAGAAGGAATATAAAAACCCACGGGACCGGTTCGTAAAGTTTCATTATTCAAGGAACTAATTCACACAAAAGTTGGAAGTGATCAATCGATTAAAAGTCACGTGTGCAATTTTTTCAATGTACGCGGAAAGTTAGCAGAAATATATATTAACATTCCGGAGGAGGTGCTAACCATTATGCTGTTGTGTTGTTTGCCCCGGCGATGAACTACCAAAGTTAAGTACGGTAAAAATCAAGAATTTAGTAAAGTCAAAGCCGAAACATTCTGTCAAAACCCGATTTTAACGTTTTAATTGCGAAAAACGCGGTCATTTTGCAAACAGTTGTGAACAGAAGAAGTCAGATGAAGAGAAATGGCATAGTTTATCAGCATTGTATTCATTCAGATTGAATTACGTTTTTGGTAACAATGAGTGGGGTTTGGATTAGGGAGCCTTAAATAGCATCGATAGCATAGCTGTCAATTTCAACTCCAAAATTCAAATTTATTACAAACAGTTAGTTTCAAATTTAGAAATCAATTTTATAACAATTGTCATCTAGTTTGTGTAGAGATAGTCTGGACACTAGATTTGAATTAGTGACATCTACTTTTCTAAATTTCAAGTATGTATTTTTGTGGAACTAGTTTTTCTTTTGAAAAATCAGTTCACATATAAAAAAAACAATCCATTTTGTATATAAAGGGCAAATTGTTTTTTCCCCATCAGAGTTGTAAATGAATCAGTTTCCGAGTTAGTCGTTTCAAGCGCAAGTTACGATAAGTGTGATAAATAATAATATTGGTTTCTTATACCATTTACAATATTCTATTAATATTATTTGTGTTAATGTTCAGATTGTAAATAAAAATAATTGTATTGAAAATACTTATGTGTAAAGTTTTTATTTAAATAACAAGAATAGTCTACCTAAAGACTATGGGTATGAGAAACATTCAAATATCCATATGAGTAACACACTTTAATAGTTGAATACTGCGTTCTCTTGGCAATCCAAAAATCGGATAAATTTGCATTCGCCTCCTTCACACAGATAAACTAACTATAGAGAACTGTTTGTAGATCTGCCGGCAAAAAAAATAACCTGATTGGGTCTTTTTTTGTATGTTAATTTTTATTTTCATAAAGTATGCCGTGCTAAAATTTCATGTAAAAAAAGACCCAATCAGCTTATTTTTAATGCGCCAGATGTCACTACCCCGGACATTTATTATTAGTTCTCAATTTAGTTTAAAGTTTTGTTTACGATCAGATCACGCATACCAAACACAGTTGTTATTTTGGTTTTTGGTTTCTACAAAAGATTAAACTAAACAATGATTATGCATAAAAATTACAAATAAGAAGATTATGCCTTTCACTTTTATTATAATATTACTATAGACATTAGCAAATTTGATTGCTTATGCCACACGTCTCTATTGGCATTTTTGGCACTGGTAAAGGTCGAATCTATTTATTTGCTTTGTGGTTTTTTTTATAGTCATTACTCATTAATTACAAAAGATTTAAACTCTCAACTGTAATTGATTAGTACAGTACACATTGAATGTATGACCATGGAACCTGAAGATTTTATAATTTTCATTAATCTTACAGTGTTATTTATGTCATGACGTATAAGAACAAATAATATGAAACTTTCAAGATTTTTTGAGATGTTTTTTGTTTGTTAGAGATACAGGAATTTATTTTATTCGCAAAATGATTCAGCACATTTTGAATATGGGCGTTGTATGTTAATGCCAAATATATACAGGGTGTCCCAGAAGTGAACAATCAAACGAACTTTTACACTATTTACAAGCAATTAATATCATCTGCAAATAACAATATGAATTCCGTTCGAACTCCGACACCACTGTTACGTCTCTCAGACGTAGATATAGTAATGCTACCACTTGTCGGGAAAATATTTCTATATGCTGACGATATAGCAATTACATACGAAGCTCCCACCAATGAATGATGCAAGAATCATTAAGTATTTGCTATGAGGGTTACAGTTTGGAATGTGTCGAGTCTTTGATATATCTCGGAATAACACTTGATATAATAAGAAGAAATTTACTGTTCAAGCTGACGTGGTTGAGCGAAAACTGTCGTCAATTGCTGGGATATTCAGAAGAATCTCAAACTATTTAAGTGATAGGATGAGAAATAATGTATTCTATGCACCGTTTAATAGTAATCTAATATATGGGATTGCAATTTGGGGATCTGTAAATAATAGCAAAATTGCCGAATTACAAATAATTCAAAACAGAGCTATAAAAAATCTTTACAATTTGGATAAGAGTGGGCGAACGAAATTGATACATGAGCGATACCACCTGCTTCCAATATGTTTCATTTACTAACATAAATTACTAAACATCACACATAACATCATCAACGGCCAAATTCAACGACACGTACATGTAATTAAAGCAAATCCGAAATCAGATCCATAGTAGCTTACAATAGATTACCAATAGAGATGAAATCATTGGGCAAACACAGCTTCAAAAAGTCGTCAAAACACTTCATTTTAATGGAAATGTAAATCTTCTTCTTTTTTTCCTGTTTCTTTTTTTTATTTGAATGTCCAATTTTTGATGTTATTCAATTATATTATAATTTTAGTTTACTTTTATACCGTTAAAATATTAATATTTGATTTTTTTATTTAATTGTTATCATGTCAGTCATTTTATGTATCTGTATTAAATATTACATTGCCCTTCATTGATTATATCATTGGGCTTAATAAAATAAAATAAAAATAAAAAAATTAAACGAAGCAGAGTGATAAGGGAGCTTATTTCCAACAAATACATCCAAATAAAGTTTTTTCGAATTGTTGATGGTGCAAAAGTTATTCCACTTCCATAAAATTAATCAAAAAAACCGAGAGTTCTTTAGTATAACTTTCGTTTTTAGTACGATTTAAAACAGTGTGCCTTTCCAATAATAGTACATTGTGTCACTAGGATGAAAAGTGATACGTTGTTTGATGAGCAATTATATTTGCATGCGAGGCGAAGAGCCTAGGGTTGCCAACTTTCCAAAATGCTACGACCGGCGAGAAGCCAAAAAAACAATAAAAATATAGGTTACAACAAAAACAAACATTTTTATTTTTAATAATTCAATAAAAAATTATAAATACATTTATTAGAACTTCAGTGTTCATACTACTCGTATATTTCTACATAAAAAGGAGCACTAAGTATTGCATTTTAATTTAAGTCTTATCGTTTTATCAATTTTCATTTTTTTTTTTAATTTATATTTTTCTTGCGATTTTGCTGCTTTCAGCAACATTTTATTATTTTTAATAAAATATTTAAACTCGGAGCAAGTGACCTTATAGTTTTCTAAAACTATTAATTCTGCCGCTACATTTTCGGTTAGCAGTCTATTGCAGTCATTCCTCTAAACATTCCCCATTAAACCGAAACATCTTTCTACATACGCATTACTACTTGGAATAGAGAAGATGTTTTCCATAATTTTTTGAAGCGTAGGCATACTGTTTTCCTTCAATATTGATAACCATATGTCACAATTTTCTAAATTTTTTCGTTGATCTATATATTTAGTTGATTTCTCAATAAGTTTCAGCATGCGTAAATCCACGTAAGCTTCATCTTCATATTTTATATTAAACATTGCTGCTGCATTTGAAATGTTGGCTAGCGTAAGTGAAAGTGGCAATCCTCTCTTTAAATTAAATTTAGAAATTTGTAGATATACAGTGGGTCGCACTCGTATTTGTATTATTAAATATTTTCCAAAAAACCTCGATTAAAAAAATATACAAATCATATTATAATTTAATCATTTGCATAATTCTTAAGTTCACTCTTCATCTTCATTATAGAATGAATAACAGGTTTCGATAACGGTGCAATTCAGAAAAAAAATTAAAATCTGTACATGAGGGAAAATAAGCGTCGCATTCATATACGTAAAATTCCATTTGTGTTTGAATTTTACCGTTATTTATCATTATCCTTTTTCTGTTTTTGCGGTTTTGCTTTGCACTCAACATCAGTATAGCATTCAATTTCGAACTGACTGGAAGCTATCTGAATTTAATCCAAATTTTAGTCAAATGGGCCGTAAGCAAGGTGAAACGTCAATTGAATTAAGAAAATTAGTAATTTTACATCAGGAAGCAGGGAAAACATTTAAAGAAATCAGCCATATAGTGCAAAAAAGTAGTTCTACAATACAATACATCGTAAAACGACACCAAATTGAAAATCGAGTAGAATTACCGCGAAACACAAACCGCAAAACGTTTACTGTTGCAGAGGAACGGTATATTGTGTGCGAAATTAAAAGAGATCCTCGTTTAATTGCTCCAAAGTTAACAGCGCAAATCAACAAATTTTTTTAATTAAAATGTACACCCAGATACTGAAAGAGAGCTGGATATAACAGTAGAGTAGCCAGAAAAAAAACATGAGTCAGTAAGAAGAATCGGAAAATATGATTAAATTTTGCAAAGTGTCATGTAAACAGGATTTTCGAGTTTTTGAAACAGGTTTCATTTACAGATGAAAGCAAATTTAACATGTTTGTGTCTGACGGGCGACAAATTGTATGAAGAAAACCAAATACCGAAATGAATATAGAGAATTTACGACCTACAGTAAAATATGGCGGAGGATCTGTAATGGTATGGGGTTGTTTCTCGGCATCTGGAGTGGGAAAATTGCACAAAATAGAGGGAATAATGAATAAAACAAAGTACATCGAAATTTTAAAAGTAAATTTACCTGAAAATGTGATAAAATTGGGCATACGAGACGATTTTATGTTTTACCAGGACAATGATCCAAAACATAAAGCTTACGATACACGACAATGGTTATTATATAATTGCCCAAAAGTCTTGGAAACCCCACCGCACTCGCCCGATATCAATCCCATTGAGAATCCGTGGCAAAAATTGCACAATAAAATTCGAAAATATTCGATATCTAATAAAAACGATTTAACATATCGATTGAGGACGGAGTGGAATAATATTGATACGAAAATAACGGATACGTTGGTGCAATCAATGCCAAATCGTTTGTCAGAGGTGATCAAAACCAAGAGAAATCCAACTAAATATTAATTATTAAAAAGACTTTTTTATTTAACTGGCTAATTTAGTAACCTTCTGTGATGAATTACGAATACGAAAATATGTTTTAAAAAAATGTTTTAATTCCATTCTAAATTCCGTACTATAAAATATCAAAGACACAAACATATCGATTTTAGAGAAAAATAATTGTCTTTTTCTTTCTGTTTCGCGGTAATATTATTTTCGTTTTATAAGTTTCGATTGTATCGTTTATTTTCAGCGTCTTCTGACAAGTCGACGTGCACGGTTGCACTACATAATTAGTTTTTTTCTTTAAAGTGTTGTGTTTCATTATAATGTTTTTCGATTTGTTAAAGTAAATAATTTTAAATTTAAGTATATAATAATAATTATTAACATGTTTAGTGAACGCGATGTACAAATTTGGACTAAAAAGGTAATAGAGATCTGTCTCACAATGGCGTCGTCGCGAAATACATTTACGTTGTAAATTTTGTAACGTATGGTTTAACACGCTGTCAGCACGTAGTGGCACACTTCTTGGTGGGTAGCGCGAGTCGGGTGGAGGGTTGTATATACCACATGCTGAACATCCATAGTACAAAAAAAAGATATGTATACACGTTATACATATCCGTAAGTGTGCAGACAATATAATTCTACCGCAAATAAAAGCAAAAACTATTAAAATATTCTACGAATTTGGAGATGCTTCGGATCCATTGCACCAATTTCTCATCCTATATTAATAAATTAATATAAACTCATGTTAATTTAGGTTTCCAGAATTAATTATTCACAAAAATAAAACAAATGATTTTGATAGTACATAAAGTGGATTATGAAGTTACTACAACCAAAAATCTTCAATTATGCCCTTAAACTAAATTAGAGAGTTAGTGAAATAGCTTAACTAAGTCTTAAGATAGTTTTGCAAATAAATAACTAAATGAGAGAAGCTCATAAAATATAGCTTTAAAATGTCTGTAATTTTAACAATTAACTTAATTGGATATAACAACCTACTAGATCCCTAACCACATAAACAAAACATGCTTATTAAAACTATATGAATCGATAAATAACAAATTTGAAATAATGTATATAAGACAAAAATATATAAAAGTTTAAATAAATAAATTTGAGAGAATATATATGTATATAGATATATGTAATATAAATAGTTTTTAAAAAAAAAACTTAACGCTCGGTGACCGATGTCCTTGTAGTTCGGTTTGATAACATCCGTAGTAAGTTCCATCGAAAATCATGTATTTTTACTGGAGATATGGCGTGAGAGAGTTTGGTTAGCTGAAGCGCGCGTTTTTATTCACAACTGAGGACCGTTAATTTCGAACGTGCACGTTTTGTATAACATTACGGATTTCTTTACCGCTCAACACTCATGAAATTGTTTTTTTTCGACACTCAAGTTGCATTCACCACTTAATTATATGTTTTATATAGCTTTATAAAACTTTATAAAACTTTATAAAACTTTATTAAAACAATTTCATGAGGGTAATAGGTCGTCGGGATAATTTATTATTTATAACATAAACTTTTGGTATGACACTAAGTAGCGCAGTTAAATAATTGTCGTGCTACCAGATAAATTTCTGCACATAACTCGCATGCAACTGAAACACACTAACACTTTCTAGCCAGCGAATGTTTTTTTCGTTTTTACTAATTATCTTTATCTTGTTGTACACCAAGAAAAGATTGTACACCCTGGCCCAACACTATTCGTGCACATACCACACTTTACAGTTTTTGTGTATCCACTATATTCACGATTTTCGATTTTTAATTTTAATCGTGTTAGACTACAGTATTTTAGTTTTTTTTTTTTTTTTTTATTATTATTATTTCACTTTTAATTATAATTAATAATACCGTATGGCTTAAGTTGCCTTATTCGGTCGATCATGGTTTAACGCGAAACCCAAACTGATTTTTGTCACCTCATGTTATCAACCTCAACATCTCTCATCCTCTCCCCTACATGATCAAGTTCTATATATTCCCCTCACACCTTCTCTGTATTATTCAATTATCACCAAGCTTAAGCAATCTCTCCTCCCAGAATTACAATCGGACTCACATTTTATATAAGTACATAGTACATACAGATACATATTATAAATTATTCTCTCCAAAACAATTAAATTATAGGTAAATAGATAATGGTACAATCAAACATTATATAAATCTTCTGCAAATTACAGACTGTGCTATACGATCGTTTGCTAATTGAATACATTTAATTAAAATTATATCAACATATTATAATATTGTCGAATACATAATTGTATACTGCTGGAGGTAGCAAATAGAATACTGTAGAGAGGATAAGAGTACGCGGTATCATAACTTTTGTGATTCATTGTGAACTCAAGTTTGAACGAGATATACCTATTCCCCCAATCACTTGATTCCTGTAGCTAGCCCTTATATAAGTAAGCCTTAATCGTTACAATTTTCAATGCATTTTTTTTAAGATTTCAATATGCTGATGGTTAATGATCGGGTAGCACGTGGCGGATGCAATACAATTTATGAAATTTAAAAATATACATAAATTTTCTATGTATGTTTAATTAAATAAAATATAATAATTACCTTCACAAAAACAAATGATAATAAAATCTTTTATTTCATATTCAAGTTTTATGTTAAAAATACTAACCAAATCTCCTCTTTTTCGCGCAGAAACTTATTGGGAATCAGTATAGAAAAGTGTATGGAAAAATCCCGAGTTTCCGACGAAATTCCACCTTCTTTCCAATTTAATTTTTTCTCTTTTTAGTCAGGATTCACACCCACACTAGGATTTTTGTGACACTTTTCTTTGGAGAGTAGTACGGTTTTCCGTGTGCATAACATGGTTCTTTCCTTAGAAAGAGTGTGGTTTTGAACGCGAATATAAACAGAATTCCGTCGGCATTGCTTATTGGGATGTAACACATACCTGACACATTTTTATATTAAGTTAACTATAGTGTTTCTGATTTAAAAATAAAAAAATTAAATTGTTGATGCACGTAAGTGTTTTTTATTCATTTATCGTTTTTAAAACTGCAATTACGAATACGAGTGCGACTCACTGTATGTCGTTCTTAAAATCGAACCACTTTTCCAAATGCTGCAGACCTCTGACATATACATTATTTGCTTCTAGTTTGAAACTTCGTAATTGTTAATAAGCTCATTCCTAAGATTATTCATTATCATATAAAGTTGAGTTAGGTCAGTTTTATCTTTTTCAAGGATTAAAATAGATTTTTGGAAAAAAGATAAAAAGGAAAAACATTCTGTTAAAGTCAATTTTTCAGATATTCCATCTTCTTGATCACCTACGAATCGCCATATAGCCATATCACATTCTTCTACACCTAAACTAATGAAATAGCTTTTCACGGCTGGCCAACATAAGAGCAGATGGTGCAACGCATTAAATAACGAAAACCAGCTTGTACTTACATGTCGAAAAATAACATGGTATTCTCCGTTGCAGAATGCGAAAAAAAAAATTTGAATTCCTCAACTCTCTTCGCACTAACACAAAATTCCTTATAAACCTTGAGAATAAGGGTTTCGACATCATACGACATAGTTTTTATGGCATGTTTAGCTGTATTATGTACAATGTGCCGATTACAACCTGATTGTACAAAATTCGATTTTTTTTTCTTTTAATTTTGTGTAAACTGAAGAGTACTTTCCGAAATTTACAGGCGCATTATCCGCTGAATATGCAGTTCTAAATCCATTCCGGCAGTTTCTTCAGCTTGTTCACGAAAATCTAATAGTGCGTTCGTTACCCCATCGAACGTCATAGAATTGTATGGCTATCGGGAAAAACTTTCTGTTACCTTTATTGGAGGCATCTGTAGTGACACTATATATATGGAAGATGTGACTGGAATGAATTCGTTAACTTATTTAACTAATTTCAACCGAATGTGGGGCGAGTATATTTTGAACAATACTGCGGCAACTTTTGTTCTTCCCACCCTAATTTTCTTGGCTATTTCTGTTTCCGGTAAGTGACTATTATTTAACTTACTACCACAATCAATTGGCAGATAACTGTGATGATGTTTAATACCATAGTAAATCGTTGATAATTCAGTGGCCATTAACTCATCTTCTTGAACCAAATTTGTGGTCACAAAATAAGAGGAAATAAGACGTTTTTGTTTTCCAGCTATGAAATTTGTTCTATATGTGCTTTAGTGTTGTGATGATGTCGTACCGCTTTCAAACCATCATATTTAAGAAGGAATGTAATTTTACATACGTTACACTTTGCCCGATTTACATCTTCTTTAACTGTGATGAGCCATTCCGTAAATTTCAGTGTTTCCAACCATTTGTTATTAAATACACAATTTCTCGATTCCCCGTTTTTTTTGGTGGTGTTTTTTCACCTTGTTTGTTGCTCGAAGAACCTGAATCACACATACTAATACTACTAACTATTAATTAAAGCAGCTTTAAAAATTAGAAGAAATCACTTTACAGCTTTATTAGAAAACAGCTCTCGCGTTAATTTTGACATAAACAGTGAAATGAAGTTACACACGATTATGAAAATAAATCGTTTTCGGCCACATTAACAAATTTGGTGTTTAAAAGTAATAGATCGAAGAAAATTGGTTAGCTACACATTTGAACGCGGGTTTCCTGAATTTGAATTGAAAACCGGTAATTTATTCTACCTGCACGACCGGTGACCGGCTTATGGCCGTGAAAACCGGTCAGGCCAGTTCAAAACCGCCCAGTTGGCAACCCTAAGCGAAGCGCAGAGTAGTCGAGCAAAAGCAAAGATTGCGAATCAAACAAAATCACGTTTAATCCGAGTAACACATACTATTTTTTCTCCAACGAAGAAAAGCTCATTGTAAACTAATTAAGTCGGAATTCCATTACTGCGGCTTTTGTTTTTGTGCAGAAAACCAGAAAGAGATAATATCAAAAATCTGACAGAGACAGACTATTTTTATTTTATAGCGAAATCTTAAGGGGAATATTTGACAACTACGAAATTATAACAAAAATTATTTGAAAAATGAAAATTATTGTTAAATAAATTTCATTTATATCTCTACATTACTAAAAAACCTAAATATTATTTGCAGGCATCATTTTATTATGTTTTTTAATTATTTCCTTTCAATAATTAAAAACCAAGAAAACACTTTCCTTAATAAACACATTTTACCTAATAAACACATTTTTTATTAATCACTTGATTTTTGTTTCGCAGAATTATTTTGAATAATTTTCAAAAAGTTTAAAAAATCACTCGATCGATTTCGACTTGTTAGGTCATCATCAGGAGTATCTACTGATTTGTATTAGTAAAAATTTTGTTATATAGCAGAAAAAAGCAAAATATAAATAAAAGAAGGAGGGACAGAAAATAAGCAATAAAAATTAATCTACGGATCACGCAGGTAGGCGAGGAGTCATAGGTTGAGTAACAAAATTCAAGGTATATTATTGCGTACGTGAGTATAGAAAAGGGCGGGATCTGTAATTGGTGAGAACCGGATTTCTCTCTGTTCGTTAAGGATATTTTGGTTAAGAAATATTGATTTTCTAATTTCGTAAGATTCTAAGGTATCTTAACGTCTGCCTTTGGGTTGTATATGTAATATGTCTAAATTGTTCAAGCTAGCTGTATGATTTTCTGAAGTTAAATGGTTATGGAAAGTTGATTGATTGCAACCAGATAAATGTTCTTTAGCTCTAACTCCAAAATTGCGCCCAGTCTGACCAATATAGGAGAAACTACAATCATTGCAATTGATCCTATAGACACCAGATTTGGAAAGGCGATCAACTCTAGGTTTATTGTTAAAAATCATTTTCTTTATTGTGTTATTATTATAAAAAGCAAAACTAATATTGGTATAATTGGACACGATGTTGCTAATCCGTTGGATCGTTTTTCCTATATACTCTAAGCGACGCCAATTTTCCCGCGCTGGACTATCCGGTGGATAAATACCCGTTAGAGCTTTACGCTTTAGCTTTTTATTCAATAACTGTAGATGAGAGCTTACGTCGTGAACTGAAGTTAGTTTTTGAGACTTGTATTAAACAAAATTATTTCTGTTTTGATAATACATATTTCAAAATAGACAAATAGAGAGAAATCCGGTTCTCACCAATTACAGATCCCGGCCTTTTCTATTCTCACGTACGCAATAATATACCTTGAATTTTGTTACTCAACCTATGACTCATCGCCTACCTGCGTGATCCGTAGATTAATTTTTATTGCTTATTTTCTGTCCCTCCTTCTTTTATTTATATTTTGCTTTTTTCTGCTATATAACAAAATTTTTACTAATACAAATCAGTAGATACTCCTGATGATGACCTAACAAGTCGAAATCGATCGAGTGATTTTTTAAACTTTTTGAAAATTATTCAAAATAACTGCGTAACAAAAAACAAGTGATTAATAAAAAATGTGTTTATTAAGTATAAGTGTGTTTCGCCAAGTGCCTACGGCAAATAGCGTAAAAAGTAAAACACTTTCCTATAAAAAAGTTAGGGGAATATTTGACCGCGTTTGTAACATAACCTAAAAAATATCACATGCATTAAAATTATGTAATACGGAATCTATATATATAAAACAAAGTCGGGTTAGTTACATCATTTATAACTGAAGAACGGCTGGACCGATTTTTATGATCTTTGTTTTGTTGGATTTGACTCCGTTCCGAATAGCATAATAACTATTAAAACATTGGAAAAATTCACCAAAAAAAAAGTTATCAAGAAAATTCATTTTCTCATATATTTAGTACATTTTGTTTTTTTTTATTTTGTTCGTCTCAATACAGTGGTGGTTTAGGAAAAAAGAAAAGTCGGAAAAACTCAAAAGGGAAGTCCCAAAAATCTAATAAAAAAAACCTTTTTTTATATGAATTTTGTAGGTGTAGTTTGTATGTGACGAGTGGTGCAGTGGTTAAAGCTCAGGCGCTTGGACCGCAAGGTACTGGATACGAATCCGACTGGAGGCTGCAAGCACATTTCTATTTTATTTTTATCCAATTTTTATTTTATCTACTTAGCTATATTATTCTTGATGAAAATGTAGGATTATTTTTCTTCGATGCGCCCGGTGGAACTGGGAAGGCATTCCTCATATCATTGATTTTGGCCACTGTTCGTGCGAGATCCAATATTTCTGTAGCAGTTGCTCAGCGTTGAAATTGTCGTTAGACCTTCAATCGGCTGAAAACCCGACTTGCAACATTGCGAAACATTCAGCAATGGCGAAAGTTTTGGTAGCAAGTAAAATCATCATCGATTATGAATGTACAATGGCGCACAAATGCGCATTTGAAGCATTCAATCGAACTATGAAAGATCTACGCAATGACTCAAGATGTTTTGGAGGCGCAATGATTCAACTGTCCGGCAATTTCCGTCAAAAAATACCAGTGATTCCAAGATTGACCGCTGTCGATGAAATAAACGCTTGCCTCAAATCATCGACTCTGCGTGGCGCTATGTGATGAAACGTCAGCTGGCGACAAACATGCGTGTTGCATTGTTAAACCAGAGACAACTTAACAGAGATATTTCATTCTATGTAAACGTAAAAATTTAAACTGCGAGTTCATTACGTATACGCAGTTTAACGAAAAATGACAGATACAACGTTGACATTGGAATTGTCAGAAATATATTTTGTTTTCATTTTTTAGCTCGAACGAAAAATTTAATTTTATTGTCTGTGGTTAAACGATCCATCTGCCGAAGATTTCTCCAAGCAATTGCTGACTATCGGTAATGGCCGTGTTCCGGTCGACGAATCGAACAGATTGTTTTCGTTTCCTCAGAACTTTTGCAATTTTGTCTCAACGAAGGACGAGCTCATCAACAAAATGTTCCGGAACAATATTACTAACCACAAAAATCACAATTGGGTGAGTGAACGAGTAATTCTTGCGGCAAAGAACAAAAATGGGGATCACTTAAATTTCACAATTCAAAATCTAATCGTCGGTCCACTTCATTCCTTCAAATCTATCGACTGTGTGACAAACAAAGACGAATCAACCAACTGTCCAACTGAATTTTTAACCTCATTGGATCTGGCTGGCTTGCCACCGCACAATTTACAACTGAAAGTTGGTGTGTTGCCGGTAATCATCATGCTACGAAACCTGAACGAACCAAAACTATATGTAACGGAATGCGTTTTATTTTGAGAAATCTCAAGGAAACTTCAAAGGTGAGGAAGTTCTCATTCCGGGAATTCTGATGATCCCAGAGAGAGAGAGAGAGAAATTCATTTTATCTTAATAAAAAAACTCAATTTAATTAAGCTATAATAACTTTAAACAACATTTATTGATTTTGAGGCGGTACGAAGTTCGCCGGGTCATCTAGTAAATAATAAAAATTAAATATTGTAAAATATTTTAGTTTGAACATTAATACAAATTTATAATGAAAACGCGATTTATATCATACTCCACCAAACATATAAAATGTATGAGCCAAGTGCTCATCATAAAAATATTACTAAACTAAAATTTGCTGAGAGTGGGGGGTATTTTTCGTTTTGGTTGCCATAAAAATACTTCGATTTGTATTTTTTATTTATATTTATGGTAACCAAATCGCGCCAACAACAAAAATTTTAAGTATAAAATTTTTACTGTTGCGCCGCTCACACACATAGGGATTTTTGATTTTATCTCTTTCTGGTTTTCTGCACAAAAAAAAGCCGCAGTAATGGAACTTTGCCTTTATACGAGAAAGTATAAATTATGTAATTAAAACTTCAAAATTGAAACTAATTTTGTTGAAATTTTGTGAAACTTAGAAGATCATGAGTTTTGTTTGGTTTGACTATTTATTGTACGCGTCAAACTGAAAATGTTTGAATCAGAAGATTTATCAAATTTACCACCGGATGTAGTTCAAACAGCAAAAGAAATTGTGTAAAACCTTTTGCCATCAAAATCACGTAAGATTTATGAGTGCCGCATACAAGCGGGTTTTGCAGTGGTGTACTGAAAAAATGTACAATCTGAATTATATTCAGAAAGTGTTCTATTGGGCCACTTTGCTAATTTGTCGACGAAGATGAAAAGTTCGACTCTTTGGGCGCAGTATTCAATGGTTAAGGCCACACTGAATTATAAAAATGGCGTAGATATCGAAAAATATTCCAAATTGCGAGTAAGCTTTAAAACTTAAAGATAATATATAGTATATACTTATTTTTTGGTATTTTTCTTGCAGGTTATTTTAATACCTACTGGGAGTAGCGGGTTCATGCCATTGCGACAATCTAGTCCATTTAAGATAGATGATATTGAAGACGTTCAATCACCTTTGTTGGTAAAAATTTCCAACTGTAAAACAAACCAATCGCGACTGGGAGAAAATTATTTAGGGATGTTCATGAGAACAGCCAATGTTCTCGGTACGCCAGGTAACCCCTGAAAAACCACTTATACAATTATATATTATTATTAAAATTTATTGTAACAATTTTGTGTTTTGACGTTTCATACAGGTCAATTCACAATGTAGTAATGTGTAGACACTTTTGTGTATAGTTTGGCCATCTGCCAAAAATTATGTTAAACTTTAGTATATAGAGACCTCTATCTTGTACTAAGCATGTTTGAATATCACACGGTAGATGTCACTATAAAAGAATTATGTATTGTAAATTTGTAAAATAAAATGTTTTGTCATTCTAAAAAGTAGCTTCAGCGTATAAACACCGATGAAAAAACTTGATCACATATCCAACACGGATTGTTATATACATTTTTTGGTGCCGAAACTCGGGACAGATAAGTATACCAATTTGCTATACTTGAGTTAAAGTCTGCATTATTAATCTAAGTAAGAACAATATAATAAAACAACGGATACGTGTTAATTGTCGGAAGTGACGAGTTTATTGAAACCGCGTGATCATAATATTGTGTGAAGTGCATTATCAAAATGGATGACAATTTTCAAAAATTAATAAAGTTGCGTGATTTAGCCCATTGTCAAATCAAACAGATTTCGCAATTTGCCAATACAATAAATAATGATACAAGGATGGAGGCAATTACCACACCTTCGGTGAGCTAGAACACCAGCTATTTGATGATAACAATTATGCATCAATCAGTGAAGCGGTTGATGAGCTGTATTGCGAAGTACAAGAGTGTCTAATGCGGGCCTGTACTGGCTATGAACAACGGGAAGAAATCAGTCCACACAAATTAAATGTGACACTGGCGCAATTTGTAGAGCTGCAACGGTCGTTCTATGAGGGAGATAATAGTTCGTCAGCCCAAGCACGCCTTCCAAAGATAACAATCGCACCGTTTTGTGGAGAATATCAAAATTGGCCGTCATTTCATGACCTTTTTACGACAATTGTCCACGATAGTAAAACGCTTAGTAATGTGCACAAATTTCAAATTCTAGGTGGATTACTAAAGGGTGATGCCACGTCTCTGATCAGCCATATTAAGATCACTGACGCCAACTACACAGAGGCGTGGGATATACTTTGTAAGCGATACGACAAGCTAAATCCTATCATCCATTCAAACATTCAATCCTTTGTTGCTCAAAAATCGTGTCAACAAGCAAATGGAAGGGAATTAAGGCGTCTAGCAGAACATGCTGACGAAGTTGTCCGTGGATTACGAGCGCTGGGTCGCGAGGCCGAGACACATGACCCCTGCCTAATTCATATCATGTTGTCAAAAGTCGATAATGAGTCCAGGCAACTTTGGGCAAAACATTCAGTTGATCTTAAGTTTCCATCGTTCAGCGAATTCTTAAACTTTCTGAATGTGAGATGCGATACATTGGAAATGTATGAGCCTAGTATTCAAAATTCAACCACACCCAGGATAAAACCAGCAATCAGAAGCTTCTTAACTAGTAGTGAAGCTACAAGTGTATGCATAGTGTGTAAGGGCGTACATCTTCTGTTCAAGTGTCCTACATTTAAAAATATGCCGCTAGAATCTCGTAACAAAACAGTGATTGAAAACGAATTATGCCATAATTGTTTGCGTAAGGATCATCTTAGTGAAAAGTGCTACAACAAGACATGCTGTCTGATT
The DNA here is from genome assembly GCA_947310385.1 of Nephrotoma appendiculata. Lineage (NCBI taxonomy): Eukaryota > Metazoa > Arthropoda > Insecta > Diptera > Tipulidae > Nephrotoma > Nephrotoma appendiculata. The sequence goes on from OX371223.1 coordinate 56,367,283, forward strand.
TGTAATAAACGCCACCACACCTTGCTTCACAATGGTCATCTAAAATCAGCTATATCATCCATAGTTCGAACACCAATCACAAATCATCACGTTCGTTGCGAGGACCCACCAAAACCGAATGCAACTGGCATAATTCCCAATAAACCAGATGGCCACATAGCGGTATCTGATAGTAGTGAGAAAACTGTATTACACACCTTCTATGCAACTCACGATACCATCCTGCCGACAGCAGTAGTATATGTATGTAACATCATGTTCAGTAGAACTCCACCCAGCTAGAATATTGCTTGACTCAGGCTCACAAATGTCCTTTGTGACAGAATCTTGCATACAACGCCTAGGCCTAAATCGAACGCACTCATCCATTTCAATCAACGGTCTAGCATCAACGCCAGCTGGAGTTACGAAGAGGAAAGCTGTTGTAACTTTAAGATCACGTGTGGGTAAACACTACACTATTACACTGGAAGCGCATATCTTGCCACAAATCGCCAGATTCGTGCCTACGAAATTGCATCCATTTGCAAACCATCCAATTCTAACGTCATTAAAGTTAGCAGATCCCGAATTCCATAACCATAAGGAAATAGATCTATTGGTAGGTGCTGATATATTCTTCGAACTACTAAATCCGGAACGGAAGAAAATGACTGGTCTGCCAACTCTCCAGAACTCGAAATTTGGGTGGCTCGTCGCAGGTGCTTTAAAATCCGATCCTCTGCCGAGACTACAAATGTTCACGCTGGTATTGCAACAGCCACCGTAACCAATCATGAAGCAGACGTCAGCATGGTGTTGAAGAAATTTTGGGAACTCGAAGAAATTCCAAGTCAATCGTCTCCTAATGTTATCGACAGCTGGGTTGAAAAACATTATGTCCAAACCACTACACGAGAAGCCAATGGGAGATTTTGTGTCAGACTTGGGAAGAAAATAGGGGCAGTCCTAGGGGCACATAGGGGCAGTCAATCCTTACAGTACAAAAATATCACGATCCATGCCTGGACCGACTCAATGATTGTGCTCCACTGGTTATCCGACGTTCCGCGCAGATGGAATACTTTCATTGCCAATAGAACGTCACGAATCCTCGATCTAATCCTCGTAGCAGTTGGGCTCATATCAAGTCAAGTCAGAACCCAGCTGATCATATCACTCGGGCAGTGAAACCACAGACAATGTCAGATTTAAGCCAGTGGTGGCAAGGTCCAAAATTGTTAGCGAATCCACAACATAGTTGGCCTCGAGATGATCAGCCAACGTTAACCAGCAATCAAAATGCATTCGAAGAACGTTCCAAATTTATCAAGTTGTTCGTCGAAACGTCTGAAACCGAAAACATAATTACGCAGCTCGCAACGAAACATTCATCTTGGTTCAGACTGCGCAAACTTACGGCATATATCATGGGATTTGGTAAATACAAATCATTGCGTCATATTAATCAATAATTCGTTATCATCCATCCTTTGGAGCTTAGTGACTCGGAAACGGTCATAATTCGTAATGTGCAGCAAACAAGTTTCAAGGCAGTATCAACGATCTCGGCGGGAAATCTCACTATCCATGAACGATCATCTATCGTCCTTAGATCCATATATTGATGATAGCGGCATCTTGCGTGTTGGAGAAACCATTCCCAATTGAGTTATTCTTCAATCATCTTACCCAAAGATCATCCAATCAATGAATTAATCATTCGTGAAATTCATATATCAAATTTGCACGCCGGGAATTCATTAGTATTATACTTAATAAACACATTTTTATTAATCACTTGTTTTTTGTTTCGCAGAATTATTTTGAATAATTTTCAAAAAGTTTAAAAAATCACTCGATCGATTTCGACTTGTTAGGTCATCATCAGGAGTATCTACTGATTTGTATTAGTAAAAATTTTTGTTATATAGCAGAAAAAAGCAAAATATAAATAAAAGAAGGAGGGACAAAAAATAAGCAATAAAAATTAATCTACGGATCGCGCAGGTAGGCGATGAGTCATAGGTTGAGTAACAAAATTCAAGGTATATTATTGCGTACGTGAGAATAGAAAAGGGCGGGATCTGTAATTGGTGAGAACCGGATTTCTCTCTGTTCGTTAAGGATATTTTGGTTAAGAAATATTGATTTTCGAATTTCGTAAGATTCTAAGGTATCTAAACGTCTGCCTTTGGGTTGTATATGTAATATGTCTAAATTGTTCAAGCTAGCTGTGTAATTTTCTGAAGTTAAATGGTTATGGAAAGTTGATTGATTGCAACCAGATCAATGTTCTTTAGCTCTAACTCCAAAATTGTGCCCAGTCTGACCAATATAGGAGAAACTACAATCATTGCAATTGATCTTATAGACACCAGATTTGGAAAGGCGATCAACTCTAGGTTTATTGTTAAAAATCATTTTCTTTATTGTGTTATTATTATAAAAAGCAAAACTAATATTGGTATAATTGGACACGATGTTGCTAATCCGTTGGCTCGTTTTTCCTATATACTCTAAGCGAGGCCAATTTTCCCGCGTTGGACTATCCGGTGGATAAATACCCGTTAGAGTTTTACGCTTTAGCTTTTTATTCAATAACTTTAATATAGTCCTAGTTGCATATCCGTTATTCGTTGCTATTTGAAGAATTATGTTAAGCTCAGTGTTGTAATTTGAATTTGTCAAAGGGATGTTTATTAGTATATCTAAGAGTGAGTGGAAAGCTGACATTTTAATATTATGGAGATGGTTTGAAGAACTAGGGTGTTGATACTGTTCTAAAGGAATAAACTTGGAACGGTGCATCGAACTTCTAGATGGTGATTTGATACCGTTCATTGAAGATTTTATGCCAGACGATGTAATCGTCCAGCAGGATAATTTGGCTTACCATGTCTCCAGGTTATCACGTGCCTGGTTTGATGATCGAAACATTTCATTAATGACATGAACTAGCCAGCTTATAGTATAGATTTAAATACCACCGCAAATCTGTGAAGAATACTTTCGCGTAAACTTTATCATAATTGAATGATACAGTAGTTCCCTTAAAGTCAGTAATTAAGGATGCTAAGGAAGAAATTGAACCAGATGTTCTATCAATTCCAACTTAAATTTCAATTTCATATTTGATGCAATAAGCTAACGAAACAGTCAAATTCAATAATTCCACGTTCGTAAGTAAATACATCACAGAAAATGGCTTCAAAATTTATTCCAGATATTTACACAATCTATTTATGTTTAGTTCTAGTTTGGATTTAGAGTAATGAAGTTGTTTTTTTAATTACAAATTCTAGCCGATTTCTTAACTTAGATGTGTCAGAAGCGTTGATGGTTTGGTACGTCTGGACTGCTCATTCATAGGTCACTGGTTCATTTCCATCTGGAATGATAAACATTTCAAATATTGCCCAAGGCATAAACTTGGGTATGGAAAATTTATTGAGTAGCTAAAAACTAGATTACCGCTGGTGGGTCTAGCAAATAAAGTATAAAGTTTTAAGCCCGATAGAATATGAAATTATAAAAAATTTAATTTTTATGAAAAATATACTCTTGCATATCTCAGTATACTCTGGCAAATTATCGTGAGTTGGCTCACGCTTGAACAACGCTAAGAAATTAGAAATTTTTATAGACGACTTCGTAATATTTATGGCACCCATAATCGTCCATCTGACCGTCCGTCAAACCGTAGATAGATTTCGTACCACATACTCTCTAGAGCAGTGATTCTTAACAGGGAGGCCGCGACCCCCTGGCGGTCCGTAAGAAGTTTCCTGAGGGTCGCCAAAGTTTTCTAAATTTTCTTCAGAATATAATATAAAGAAAATTGTTGTTTAACCGAATATCGTATTGTAATCGACTCAAATCTTCACCGCTCACAGAGAGAAGATTTTTTTTAAAACGGTTTAACTGATTTTCACGCGACATTATTTCTTATAAAGCCTGATCTTTTTTATTTTAAAATGACTTGATTTTCATGAAAATTGGTTCAGTACTTTTTTTATAGCGAACTTTGAATGAAAAAGCAACCAAAATCGATGATTATGAAAAAAAATATTGGAGACATTAAAATTTAAATTACAACAAAAATTTCCAGAAAAACAAAACGAATTATATTGGATAATACTAAATAATGCCCCCATTGCGTCTACAAGGGTTCGCATCCGGATCCCCATTGACCTTATTGTTTTGGCAAAGACTAGGGGGATTGCACCCCACTCCTCATCCAACGCTCTGTTTTAGTACGTCCCATTAATGCTCAATTGGATTCATGTCTGGACTGAGGCCTGGTGACTCCGTCGTCTCGAGTCCAACCTCATCCATGAACTGCCTGCCTAGTGGTTCAAGTATTGTGACACCGTGCATTATCATGCATCAGTATGAAATCAATATCAATATGAATTCTGCGAAGGGCGCTACATGATCCAAGAGAATGTCCTCCATATATCTTCCAGCGGTCCGCTACGGCCTCCACCATGTACGATAACAAAATCCGTTTTCCCTCAAGCAATATGCCACCCCATAATAAGCACGAACCGCCCCCGTATGAGATTGTTTCAGCAAAACAGCACTGCCAAAATCGCTCCCCCTGAACGGACCTCCATTGCTCGATGCTCCAATTTATGTCTTCGCGAGCAAATTCGAGTCGCTCTTTGCGGTGGCGTGCTGTCCATTTTGGGCCTCCAGCTTCCCGTCTAACAGCAACAGCTTCATCTCGAACTTAGCCTAGCTCTTGCTGCACATCGTCGAACGTGAGATGACGCGGATTTCGTAGTAAAGTTAGGACGATAAATCGAACATTTCTATCGGATGAACACTGATACTGGCTGGTATGTGATCTCTGATTGAAGGTATCGGTTTCCTAAAACCTTATGGATACTTTTGAGGTAGCAGATTGAATCATGTTTACCTGACGAGCGACTTTTCGTTGATTATGTCCTTCTTGGAATAAAGCACACCTGTGCGGCTTTTTTTTGGAGTAGTATCCGTGATTTTGAGGGAACAACGAATAAAACTGGTAGAGATTTGTTCAGGCCATCGTCTGATAAGTGATAAGTGATTGATGGTAAATATCGGTCAACGTAGTATTATACAGGACATTGCAGCACACCAATTGTTTTCACCGAAACATCGCATTTTGCTACGAATTCTTTAATTTGAAAAATGTTGAATAGATTTGAATGATAAAGGCGTCCTTGTAAAGATAAAATACTAAGCTGTCAAAAAAAGTTGTTTTACGAAAATCGGGTAAACCGGGTTTTTTGTACACGCGGAGGTTTGAGCCGATTTAGTTGCTCGCGAGTGTAATTTATTCAATTTTGCTTAGTATTATTTGTATACATGAATTTATGTTTACATTTTGCGTATAATGCCGAATCTCCACAACAAATTGTGAAGTATGTAAGACGTAAGTTAAAATAGATAATGAAATAATAAAGTTATTTTTTATAATTTTTATTAGATTTTTTTGGCATTTCGGACAAAATATTATTTTTAATGGCAATCTTACAATGTGTATGACTATTTTAGTCACAGAAAACAAAGAAACCATTTACTCACAATATGTACCACAAAAAGTAGAAAAGTTCACTACCCCTTCCATTTTTAACCCGAAGGGAACGTGAAAAAATACACAAACCCATGCACAAACACTTACAAAAATGTGAACTTCCATGGGTCTCTTTCACGGACGATTTTAAAAACTTCTTAATTATATTGTGTTGGTTTTAAAAACTTCTTAGTTATTTTTTATATTTATTATATTATATAAAAAAAATAAAGAAATAATAAAAAAATTTATTTATTATAGATAATTTAACAAATATAAAATATTATCAAAAAATTGGGGCTAAATTATTATTAAAATATTATGAATTATTTGGTGGGCCGCGAGTAAAAAAAGGTTAAGAACCACTGCTCTAGAGGATACAATAGCATCAACACGTCGAAAGAATGTGCGTATACTAAAGAGAATATTTCTTCAAAAAGTATTTCTTCAAAAATGAGGCCGGGATTGCGTTACGGTCAATGGAGATCGTTACCGCACCTTCCTCAATGATTTTTAGTTTGAAAAAATGGATGACATTAATCCGGACGAGATGTGGTTTCAACAGGATGGCGCTACGTGCGATTAATTGATTTCGAGAAACGGACCTGTCAAATGGCCTCCAACGTCGTGCGATTTGATACCTCTCGATTATTTCCTGTGGGACTACGTAAAGTCACTGGTTTATGCTGATAAATCAGAAACAATTGATGCTTTGGAGGCCAGTATTCCATTTCCAGGTTGGGAATCATCACAAGAGCTAACACAGACTATCAAGCTTCTTAGTTTCAACGTCGAATTTTTAGACAGAATAAAAAACAAATACTTTAAAGCCAGAATTAATTATATATAGACGGTAACGATCAATTGTGATCTGGGCATTCCCAACACAACCAAATGCTTGAAGCATAACAAATATGGTTTTAACTTGGCTTTTATCATAAATGTTGTCTCGACAATTTTGTTATTTTGTTTTATTATTGTGGAACTATTAAATTATCGTAGAGTAATAAGCGACAACATCGCAGGAGGGTGAGGGGGGCAAAAAAATATGCAAGACATGCAAACATTTTGATTAAAAGTGAGTTAATGTCTAAGAACTTGTTTAAAATAGATAAATTTCTATTTATTCCTGTGTAAAACAACCTATCAATCGTTTTTGACAGGGGAAATAACTAACGTGCTTATCGCATTTATATAAAAGCGACCACAACAATTTTATTTAAAATATAAATGCAGTGAGCTTTGAGTGAGCAAGCCAATACAATTTAATTACTAACAATGAAAATACAAATTTTACTTGTTATACTGTGGTTATCAGAATTGTACTGCCACGAATCTTCGTCAGATGAGTCAGATCATAAACACGCATTTACAGAAGAATTTTACTGGGGAACGTTAAATTTTCAATTTCCCAATTCTACCGCTAAAAATACGGCATTGCGAACTGGAAGTTACGTTCCCAGGAAGAACGTACTATGGTCAGCGGAAGTTTGGAAAGACAAAATATTTGTTGCGGTCTTCAGGTAATTTACAAAATTACAATAAATTGCACAAATATAAATTATTAATTTTTAATTATAGGGCGTACGATGGCGTACTCTCATCATTCTGCTATTTTTCAAAGAAGAGTGCTACAAAATCACCACGGTTAATACCGTACCCATCGTTTGATGCAAATTACGTAAATGAAGATCCGGCACAAGCAACAGTTATGCCGCGAAGCGATTCGTCCATCATAAATGTGGCATATTTTCGCATTGATAAATGTGATCGGCTCTGGATACCCGATATTGGTCTAGTTAATTTTTTTGGCAAACCTCGTTCATTGACACGGCCAGCACTTCTTATTTTCGATCTAAACACTAATACTCTGTTAAGGCGATACACAGTTCCAGAAGAGTTTATTGGTTCAAATACGTACTATGGTAATGTGGAAATCGATTTTAAAGGCAGTGGTTGCGATAATGCATACGCGTACCTTGTTGATATGTTTCGATCGATTGTGGTGTACTCGTTCAAAGAAAATCGATCATGGCGCTTGATGCACAATTTGTTGGGATCTGATCCGAACAAAGCTACTTATAACTATCATGGCGTACATTATCCATGGAATTTTGGTGTTCTGGGAATAACAGTTGGAGAACAACATCATGATAGGTACTTTTGTTATTGGTATAACTCAAATATTTACGTAAATATACCAATTTTATAATTTTAGATCAAGACGTGTGTACATCAAGCCTTTTGCATCAACTAAATCGTACTACATTTCGAATAGGGTGCTCCAAAATGAAACGTATTTAGCGTTGGGTAATTATTATTACGATGTTCACCTTTTGGGTGATCGTGGCAGGGAGGGACACATGTTTACATGGGCATATGATGAAAAAACGGGTACGCTATTCGATACCGGATGCAACAAGCGAGTCATCGGGTGTTGGAATACCGCTAAACCATATAAAGACCCTAATTTTGAAGTCGTATTCAAAAAGAAACGCGTATTCTTTCCAATAGATGTCAGTATCGATGGATACCGGAACCTTTGGATTGTATCAAACAATTTTCCGTACACCCTATATGGGCCATTCAATAAGAATTTTAAAAATTTTCGATTATTTAAAGCAAATATAGATGATGTTATTTCGGATACGGTTTGTGCACCCAAGTGAAATAAGACGAAGCATCCCGGCTGAAAACTAAATAAAAACAAAAATTATTATACAAATATTTTTACTATTAGAAATTTCCTATGCGCCGTTTTGCCTTGCTTTTCGCGTTCTGGGAATGAGAAAAGTCGGGTTTAATTGAGGTTAGTAAACTAAGCCTTTTAAACTTTTGGTGAACCTTTTCTTGGCGATTATTTAATAGAGCAACAATTTCTACCACTTAGAGAGACAGATACGAATTGATAATAAAAGTATGACTTAGTTTTTGTGAAGGTCTTTCAAACGATATGCTGCATACCGGAATGAAGGAAAAATATCTGCCACCATTGTTTTGAGTACTAAGCAACTTCAGCTAAATTTGTGACATTCTTAAAGACATTTTCAATGATATGCGACAAGAGGTGGATTTCTGAACTAAATGACGTACAGGTTCCAAAATATCGTGACATCAAACCGGGCAGATAATTGTTTTTGATTTTTTTATCAGAATTAGGGACCTAGAAAACGTGAAATAATGTATTTTGCGCTTAGACCATTTTAATCCACACAAATCTTCCACTGTCGCTAAGCGGTTGGGTCTTTAAATCTACCGTTGAGGCGGTGTTGTTAAACTATTCGTTTAAATTATAATATATACCTGTCGCATGTCATTTTATATAGGTCTGTCTCAAATTTAGCGGAAAAACTTTAGTATTCAAAACTGCCGCTACGGTGCTAGAGGTTCCATCAAATCGTTTTAAAAGTCTTCAACTTTTTTGAACACAACAAAAGTTGTCAACTTTATAGTCCGCAAAATTATCGTGTTGACACTGTTATTGTGTCATACATCATAGTAAATGTTTTAAAAATACCGTATGTCCCCCCAGATACTTCCATTATCACTAAATTGGTCTGAATTCTAAAAGTTCTGTAGTGGCACCAAACAATTAAAACTGACGATGAAGATTTTAGAAATTTAAAAACCTTGAAGAAACCAAATACACTATTGAGAACCTTCAGGACAATATCATCTGCCAGGGTCTAATTTTTCCAGAAATCGGTGGCTTATTATTCAACTATATCCACAATAACAATTAGTATCTTATTCACGAAAAACACGCTATCCGAAGGCGAATCTAACCGGAACACAGTTTTCATCGTATGTCGCATTGTATGTCGTATTGTATGTCACACGGTTGTATGTCGCATTCGTCGAATTAGTAGATCAATTATTTCGCGATAATTGAGTTGCTACAGTACCCCCCTCCTAGTTTGGAGAACGATTAAAAGTTAGGAGCGGATTATTTAGGCCATGATTCGTACAGATTTTCGTATCCTCAATGCAGGAATTCGTTCTGCAGAGCACAGTATTCCGTAGGCCGGTTTCAATCGATCGATAGATCTGATTGCTCTTTGTTATTAATCGAGATGACAAAGTATCTACGTAACCGGCGAACGACTTTATATGGGCCTTCGTATGGGGTTGTAGTCCTGTGCGAATCTTATCCATTCGTATGAAAACTTAATCGCAATTATCGAGCGATTTCGGGATAAAAATATCGTTTTGTCGTGTTTGTCGAGTATTCGTGGGGATAAGATTTTGCATGGTTGTGCGTAATTGGTCCACAACTGTGTCGGTTGAAATTGGAGGAGAAAGAGGATTTTCGGGAAAGAACTCACCAGGTTGTCAAGTGTTTGTCTGTAGACCATTTCGGCTGGTGAGCACTTGAGATCTTCTTTAACCGTAGCTCGAATTCCAAGTAATACGATGGGAATTTCGGAACTCCAATGAATCGTGTTTGCTCGGGCGTTAAGAGCAACTTTGAGTTGTCGATGAAAGCGTTCGACTATGCTATTCGCTTGCGGATGATACGCAGTCGTGCCTATTCGATGAGAACCAAGGAGTTTCGTTAATTCGGCGAACAATTTTGATTCGAATTGCGTACCTTGTTCGGTTGTTATCGTTTGCGGAACGCCGAATCAAGATACGTAATTGTTTACGAATGTTTTGGCAATGGTATTTGCAGACATGTCGGTCATGCAATAAGCTTCGGGCCATCGAGTGAATCGATCGACACAGGTTAAGAGGTATGTATATCCATTGGACGGTGAAAGCGGACCAACTATATCCAAATGAATATGTTCGAATTGACCTGGTGGAATTTCGAATCGTCCAATCGGCGTCCTTGTATGCCGTTGGACTTTCGATCGCTGGCAAGATAAACAAGCTTGTGCCCAATTACCTACGTCTTTGTTTATGCTTGGCCAGAAATATTGAGCGGCAATCAATTTACGAGTAGCACGGATACCGGGATGTGAAATGTTGTGAAACGCGTCGAATATTTTTCGTCGCAACGGCTCTGCGATATATGGGCGATTTGCGCCTGTCGATGTTTCGCAGTATATTTCGATTCCAGGCAGTTTAAAAAGCTCTAGTTTATAAGTCGAACTAGCGTGACATTCGGAAACAGAAAGTAAATTTTAAAATTCTAGGTCTGCTTTTTGTGCCTCTATTATTTTGTGATAGTCGAAATTCGTTTCGACTGCGATTCGATTTTCGTTTTGTCGTTCGATGTTGCTGTTTCATTGTCGATCGTGTGGGATAGCGTATCCGCGACGACGTTATCTTTACCGTTCACATTTCGAATATCCGTGTTAAATTGACTGATGTAATCCAAATGCCTTGGTTGTCGTGGATTACGTTCAGTTTTAGACTGAATTGCTCTAGTCAGAGGTTTATGGTCGGTGTAAATAGTGAAGTCCCGACCTTCAACGAAATGTCTAAAATACTTAATCGAAAGATAGATCACTAGTAATTCCCTATCGAATGCAGAATACTTTCGTTCGGCATTCGTAAGTTTCTTTGAAAAGAATCCCAAAGGTTCCCAACAGTCGTTATTGTGTTGCTGTAACACTGCTCCGACAGCAGTGTTCGATACATCTGTCGTAATACTGAACTTCGCATCGTTCGTACCCAAATCCGTTTTTAATTTTGTAAATGCGTCTTGGCATTCGTCGGGCCAAGAGAAGTTTTTCGGCGTCTTGGGGTTCTTTAGTAGAGCGGCCAAGTGTTCGTGGATTGGGGCGAATGTTTCAGCAAGTGTCGGTATGAAGCGATGGCAGTAATTTACCATGCCGATAACTTGCTGAATACGTTTGATCGCGGTTGGGGGGTGGCAATTCCTTAAACGTTTCTTAAACCAAATGGCATGCGTGTAAATTCTTAAATGCCAAATGGAGTCGAAATAGCCGTTTTATGTACATCCTTAGGAGCCACGGGAATTAAATAATAGGCTCTAACGAGATCAATTTTGGAAAATTTCGAACATCCATGTAAATTCATCGAAAAATTTTGGATGTGTGGTATCGGGTAAGGATCCGGTACCGTTACTGAATTGAGTCGGCGGTAGTCTTCACATGGCCTCCAGTCGTTATTTTTCTTTCGTACCATTTGTAGAGGGCAAGAGACGGGTGATGCCGATGCGCGGCAAATCCCTAATTCCACCATATCTTGAAATTCGATATACGCAGCTTTGTGACGAATCGGATCTAGTCTTCGTGGTCGAGATACAGGTAAATGACCTGTCGTTACGATATGATGTTCCACGGAATGTTTGACGGGTAAGCTGTAGTTTGGTTCGGCTGTTAGGGAAGGAAACTTCTTTAGTAGCCGACCATAATCGTTATCGATCATATAATGTATCGGTGTGGGCGTATCGACCCTGATCGACGTGGTTTTGATTGACAGCTGAGTCGCTGAATCAATCAGCCGTTTTCGTTTGATGTCTACTAATAGAGCGAATTTACCGAGAAAATCAGCGCCAATGATCGAACGATTTACATCGCAGCTAAAACGAAAGCATGAGTAAACGGGCGATTGAGTCCGATATTAACCTTGAGCAACATCGTGCCGTAGGTATTGATTTTCGAGCCATTGGCGGCTGATAAAACTAGATTGTTGGATTTCAAATTCAATAAAAATGATGACGTATCGTAACGTCTGACAGGGAGCACCGAAAGGTCAGCTGCCGTGTCGATTAGAAAATTCAAGTTATTATTTTTGTCGTATATAAAAAATCGGCTATTCGTATTAATTAATTCGTTCGTAGCCGATGCAACCGTGCGACTTAGTCGTTTTCTGTTGTATCGTTTTGTGTTTGTGAAGACGTTGACGCGCCGTATGTACAAAGCGGGCGACATTTTCGGAGTTTATCGAAGTTCACGTGATACCAGCATACGCCTGGTATTTCGACATTTCGTGATCGAGAACCACGACGTGTTAGCTGATCATTTCGTGAACGTGAGCCAGGTCGTGATCGTGGCCTTGATTGTTTCGTTGCAAACCGATTATAATTTGATAAGGGCGACCGACTGCGGTTCCGGAATGACATTTCTCGTATTACCGTTTCTAGCTTATCAATTCGATCTTCGAGTGATTTTGAAGCTGTGGGTGTTGACGGTATCAGTTGTCAGTCGGAATTCGTTAGGGGTGGCCTGTATGCTCGACTCGACTGAAATGCGGCGATGGAGGGTTTCGTCAAATTTTGTGCCTCGTACATCTTGTCCGCTTTTTTCGCCAGTCAGTCGTTTTCTATTCCCTCCGGTTGGGCCGCAATTGCTATTCGAATGATTTTTTCTGTAAAATTATTTGCCGCCAAGTGTTTTACACGTTGCAACACCTCGGACGGTTTTCGGTCCCCTATTTCAATTCCCGTTAGTAGCATTTCGAGCTGTCGTTCGTCTGACGGGCCAATCGTTCTATCAACGACCGTTTTATATGTTCGTATTGTCCTACGTTAGGGACGTTCGTTAAGAGGTCTGATGCGGTCGTGTCTAATATTTCTTGGGGTACCGCAGAAATGACTTCGAGATATTTCGTCCGATCGCTTTAAATTTGGAATAATTCGAAGTAGAGTTCTGCTAAGTGGAACCATCCTCGTACGTTCGTGGTCCATAATGATTGCAACTTATGTTTCCCCATGTTCGCGACCTCCTTAACGTCGTCGTGATGGTCGGTATTCATTTTATTGTCGAGCTCGTCGTCCGACATTGTGCCGTTCGCGTCACTTAGACTGGCATGTAAATTTACTCTTTCGTTGTACTCGTGTTTACTCGACCGGTCGAGTTTACGTAAACTTATAATCTGAGACCGTAAATTTCGGTATGGGTGAAAGATGAATTAAAAAAAAATTTCGAAAATGTATTTAAAATTTTTAGGAATGGTTACCTTGTAATTACGAAACTTGGGGTTCGGTACTCCCCTTTGCTTAACGACCGGGTAGGCGGAATACCCCCGAAAGTAGTCATCTTTTGTGCCTCAATTTGGGGGGGGGGGGGGGGGGTCTGCTGAAATCTTAAATTTGTTATGTCGAAAACAATGAGATAATTATTTATAAATAAAAAAAAAATCCCTCAATGACAACCTGGCGTCGTAGTGAAAAATAAAACGGATCAGAATTACTTTACGAAAAATTAGAGTGGGGAGGGAGGGGCGAATGATTTGGCGGGTGAAAATATTTACAGTAAATTGTTAGTATTCTGAAAATATGTTGATTCTACTTTAAATGTTACTTTTCAATGTCGAAAAACTAAAAATCTTTTAATTTAAAAAAAATTGTTGTTACGTTACGTGTAGTGAGCGAAGTGTAAGCAAAAAAAAATTTGATACATAAAAAAACTTAATTTTAATATTCACGGTTTATCTTGGGTATCATTTTCGTTGGGGCGGCTTCGTCTGTACTCATCCATTTGGTTTTTTTCCGTGGGTGCAGCGCGGCTTCGGCGCTCACACAATTTTCCCACATGTTGGTGCGGCGGACTCACCCTCATTGGTGTGGTGGCAACTGCACTCACACAATTTACAAAAAAAATTTAGTTCAATTGTTTTTTGTTTAAAATTATTATCCCTTAATGGAACATGGGCGCGGTCCCTATGTCCGTATAATGTTTATTTCCCGTTCGTTACGGTTTCTTTTTACCACCAACATACGTTGCCAAGCATAATAATTTTCGATCTTAAATAAAAAAAAAAATCCACGCGGTTTTACTTTGAAGAACAAAAAAAAAATATGTCCGCACCGATAAAAACCGGCGTCAGTGGTCACCACTGTCGCATTCGTCGAATTTGTAGAATCAATTATTTTGCGATAATTGAGTTGCTACAGATCTAAAGCTTGGTCAAGTACGAGTAGAGCCCAAACATTTCGGTTTTGGTCCGATTTTTGATTTTAGTTCTGCTAACTTTACATTAAATGACCTAAAGCTTCTTAGTCGGAAACGAGTAGAGCCCAAAATTGTTCAATAGTACATTTGATAAGACCATAATGAGCCTAAAATTATTTGTATGTGAGTTGATCTTGTTTTGCATTCTAATTTCCGATTTGCTTCGATTTTCGATTTGGGTTCTCCCCGCTTTAAATTAAATGGCCTAAAGCTCTAGAATAAGTGGAGCCTAAAATTGTTTAATCGGGCATAAGCCTAAAATTATGTCAATAGACCTAGTTTTGCGTTGTAATTCCGGTGTTGGTTCGATTTTCGATTTGCTATCTGTTAACTTTAATGTGGAAAAGCATTTTCTAGAATGAACGGACGTAAAAAAATTTAAGGGCGTAATTTAATTAGCATATAATTATCCATATAGTAGCTTTTAATGTTCTGCTGGATGAGTTTAGCTTTAGGGACTAATTTTCTAATAAAATGGCATTGTCAAGGATCGTGACTTGCGATTAAATTAACAAGACTTGAAAATTGACTTCAAATTCAAAAGGTTGAGCTGTCCGATTTCGGCTGTCCACTTGAGTTCTGGTCAAATCTCGTTAAACGAAAAGACGAAAATCCGTATCATTTATGGTTTATGAGACCCAGAAATAAAAAAATTGGAAATTTCATAAAATATTTTTTGCTATCCGTCGATTGATTTATTATGTTGATTTGTATATGAGATAATTGCTAATTCCCTGCAAACCGTTGAAAAACGAGTTTACTGAAGAAATATTGAAAATTTAGTTTAAGAGGCAAAAGTTTCAATGACCTTAAACTATAAAATTATACAACAGAATCGAATCGACAAAAACTAATTAATTTTAAATTACAATATACATATATGACTACAGCATGTGTTCTCCATACATAAAGGTCATTTCCTAAATCACCTCATATTTAAAACGCGATGTTAAACTAAATTAAGACGCTGCAATAAATTGCAGAATTGAGGTGTGAAGCGTTATATCACACTTTAGTTTAATGATTCTTGAGTTTAATGCAGCGTCTTAATTAAATGTGTACGCTTTGTAAAATGTACTCGTAACACAACACGCATGTGTATCTGTCTATATAAATTGCCTAATCATAATGATGTAGCAAAGTTATGTCGACTATTAATCTATACATAAAAATGGTTTCAAGGTTTTGAGGAAATTAAAGTAATCGAATACTAATGTAAAAAGGCAGTGGTTTACAAAATGTATACCGCGGAACTCCGATAAACATTTAGATTGATCGTTATATAGAACTAGCGATCAATCTAGTTAAGTGAAAGAATTAAGCTTCGATGATTTTTTCAAAGTTGAGCAACTAAACAAAATTCCATTCAAAAATGTAATGTGAATTTCACATTTTAAAAATCATGGAGTCGACTAAAAACTAAACAAAGTGTCCATTATCAATGACCATTATTCGCCGAGCTGCAAACACCCATTTAATGGTCGCAATACCGGTAAATCGATTAACCGATTTACCGATAAACCGGCTCAAATTTGCTTACCTTCGTACCGGTAAATTATCTGTAGAACAATGAGATAATCTGTAAATCTGTACAGTGACTCACAGCTTATTTGATCCAGTCGCATTTTATGAACAAAATTGTAAATATCTCGCGATGTCTTATTTTTTTGAAAAAAACTAAATGTAATATGAAAGCTATATTTATTTTTATTATAAAACACAAAAAATAAAATGAAAATTCTAATGCATATCAAAATTACATTAAAAAGTTCATTATTTCAACCCAAAACCAACGCACAGCTTAAATGATCCACTGCCACAAACATACTAATACCATCAAATTTTGTCAAATTACTTTTGTTAGTATTGCGTTTTTATGGCATTTGGCATTATTGTTGTTGCTATCGATTTAATGCATAGGAAACAAAACGTAGCAAACCATCAAAAAATCAAATGAAAAACCATCAAAATAAGACATCGCGAAATATTTACAATTGTGTTCATAAAATACGACTGGATCAAATGGTCGGCGATCGATCGTCGTACGAGAAAGACGCGTTTTTGTCTTTCTCTATATAGAAAATTGAAACTTAAATTTTTTTTCTGTTTTAAATAAATAAATAAATAATATTTTATATATAAAAGTTATTAAAATTAAATATTAAATATATAATATAAAGTGTTAATAAATTGGTGTTAGTAAATCGAAACGTGAATTAACGTGAAAGTGTCTAGGTTGTTATGACGGGTTGTTTTGTTATTTGTGTGACGCACTGACGCAGCAATGGAGAACGCATCACAAGCTAAGTGCTTTTGTGTTTCATATTTTTATTTATACTTTGTTTAGTTTATATTTTGTTTAATTTTTATTTTTTTGTAAAAAATTTATATACATTTTAATTTTATTAATGTAAATTTTTTTTAATATACGCATTTGTGATATGTCGTATGGTTTACGATTGTGTGTGTGTATGGATATATGTACGTACATTCACGTAGTTTAGTTTAGTCAAATAAGACAAAAAGGATGAAAATAAAAATACTCTTCTGTTGCTTGTCATTCATTTTCCGTTCATTTTTAAATGAATTTTTTATGCTAATTTCTCTTCGCTCTTGAATAGTAAAATGAATTTTTAGAAATGTTATGCAGTAGAAAACGAATAGTGTCTAATGAGCGAATAATGAGAAACTAAAAAGGTTGATCTTATTTTTTGTGTTAGCGAACGGGATCTACTGCTCTTTTGGTTTTACTTTTCTATTCTAATAAGAAAGCGAAAATTCATTGTAGTACTGATTGGATAAAATGTATTGTTGCCTGTATTGAACGATCGAATAGAGAATACATATCATTTCTTTCTACTTTATTCTTGATAAGTGAATAGTAAAACAAAATATTTTTTGTTCTTTTACATATTTCTTGTTGATCAGTTTTACAAATAATGAATTAATTCCGTGGAAAGATTTGCTGACAGCAATTTTTTTACTGATAATACGCAAAAGAAAAACTTTAAAATTTCATAAGAGTGACAAAGAACAGAAATATTTTTTATTTCATTTTATAGTAAAATTTTATATATATATATATGTATGTATATGTGTGTGTTGTGTGTAGATATGTATGTATATGTGTATATATATAAATATTCATGACTTTTTTGTAGATTGATTTAAAGGGATGAGACCTCATATGTGTTACGGCATGGCAAAGGGAAAATGGTTTTTAATTTTTTATTTCCATTTGTAATGACAATTAAATCTTTGATGTGATATCCTTCGGCCTTTTAATGTTGACTGTTTTTTTAAAATTGCTTACTGCTGGCACTATTTTATCTAAAAGAATTTCTGGCTCAATAATATTTCTCGAAACAGGTTCGTCTTTGCATGGGAATGATATATACGAATATCGATTGATTTGAATTCTAAATCCTAATCAACGACCTGCTCATGTACCAATTGTGTAAAAAGCCTTCCGCGTGGTTCTATCTTCCGTTCGTGTCATCACCTCACATAAATCATGATCGTTTTGTTTGATTGAGACAATATACTGCGGAAGATGCATAAAATCATTTTTGGGCTTAATTGGAATTCTAGCAAATCGCAATTCTAGCAATTAGCATTAATTTGGGAGAGGCTTAGTTCGGCTGGGTCATCTGTCAACTGGCTGTTTTGACGTGTAAATGGAGAAATAAGAAAATTCCTTGGCCGATTATTTTCGGATTTATTTTGTTAAAAAATCCAGTACTTCACCCGGGATTTATGTTGAAATCCCGGTTCAGCTCAACATATCAGATTCGAACATGATTAGTTAAGACATTGCTTAGCACGGCCGAACTCCAGAACTTCTCTAAAATCCATTTTTACATTCACATTTAATTCTGCTTATCTGATTTGACAATAATTGGTCGGGGTATGGCCAAGTTCCATTCAGAATTATCGAATTTTAGAACTTTATCAAAATCAAAAAGACACATTAAAATCCCAATACAAGTTGATCCTAATTTATTAGAATCCTAGCCCAGCTCTACAATCTGAACTGGAAAATTTCGATTGGAAACGGCATGTTTCATTCATTATAGCTGAATCCGAAAATTTCGTCAAATTCGGCTTTGCACCCGAATTTGATCATCATTTGTTTTGAGTTTGCTTAGTTCCATTGAACATGCTACAGTGCCAATCCAATTCTGCGTACCATATTTAACAGTTATTGGTTGAGGAATAGTAAAGTTCCATTGAGCATGATATAAATATCCTGTGCACTATCATTATACTTTGCAATTAATGGAATATTCTCTTCTTTGGTGAACAAAACTAATAAAATATTTGAAATTTTTGAATTAAATTAAAATTGTTTGAAATATCCTATCAGGTAGTTAATCTGGTATTGAATAACATTGATATTTTTCCGGGAACCATTGCCTTTGGGATGCCTTACATATAAAATTTGTTGTTTTTTTTTTTTTTTTTTTTTTTTTTTTTTTTTTTTTCGATTTAGGGTTAAACACTAATGAATTTTAGACTAAGTTTGATATAATTTAAATAATTATGGATACAGGAAATCCTATTGTAAGTCGTGGAATTGCAGGAGGATTAAATTAATAAATGTTTATATTATTTAGGAAGCCGGAAAATATTAATTTAGAATTAAATTTCAGGAAATCTACAGACGTGAAATAATATTTCTTTGAAATATTAATTGTTGATTGTGTAGATTAGAATGGTGTTGTCATTGCATTAATAACTATCGACTTTATTTAAGGGTCTGCAACTGGGTCGATTTAATCAATTAAATTTTGTATTAATTTACAATTACATTTCAGGAAATTTCCAGATGTACGTGAAATAATACAAATTTTTTCTCAGGTTGCTGATTTAGAGAAGCAATTGTTGAAGACCAATACCATCGTTATCCATTAAACCTATTAAACCTTTATCCTTCCATAGTAGATTAGTATTGTGCTGTCTTTGTGTTACTAACTATCGGCTATACCTAGGTGTCTGTAACCGGGCCGATTCTGTCCCACTTAACTAACCTATCCAATCCTTCGGTTTTGTTATATGTAAAAAAGAGTGTACGGTGGGCCCGGCGTCACCCGGGAGCTCCTGTGTAAGAACTTGGTCGTGCATTCAGAATCAATCAATCAATCAATCAATAAAATACGACTGGATCAAATAAGCTGTGAGTCACTGTAAATAATCTGATAATCTGTAAATAATCTGTAGAACAATGAGATAATATCAAAAACAAGATAAACAAAGAGCTTAGCGTTCTTTTAGATACAAAAACCGGCTGGAACAGCCTCCTGATGATGTTGGGGCGATTTTATCAAATAAAAACATGCATCCGAAAAACATTGATTGACATCGAGTCTGAGATATCCTTCTCTGAACCGGAATTGCAATTATTGTCGACGATAATAACAGCCTTGTCGCCCATAAAAACAGCCGTAGAGGCATTATGCCACAAGGATGTAAATCTTTATATTGCGGATATTACGTTAAAGTTCATGCTCGATGAACTAACTAATCAGAATACACCCTTCAGCGAGGAACTAAAAGAGGCTATTATGTTTAGAATGGGTCCCATTTGAAACGCGATATTTTAAAACGCGATTTTTCAAAACGCGATATTTCAAAACGCGATATTTCAAAACACGATATTGTACAAAACGCGATATGGTACAAAACGCGATATTTCAAAACGCGATGTTATTTTATTGAATTATTGAAGCACAAATGCTTTTATGATTATTTTAAATTATTTTATACCTTAAAATTGCGGGCTACCGCCCCAAATCCCAACTTTTATACAAATAACAAAATTTTCTGTTATTTCAATTATTTTATTTCAATTTTTTTTATAATCCACATAGGGGATATTTAATTTTAGTTTAAAGGAATTTAAAAATCGATAGGAGTGGCAGTTTAGGAGTGGGTTATATCAGGCGGGTCGGCTCCGTTCGCTTCGGAACGTATATTCTAGAAAAGGGGAAATTCAATTTCAGTTTATAGGAATTTAAAAACCAATATTAGCAGGAGTATAGGATCGGGTTATATCAGGTGAGCGCTTCGCTCCCTAGTTAAAAAAAAAAGGGTTATAGGATCGGATTATATCAGACGAATCGCTGCGCTCCCGTCATTTCGCAATGTACATTCTGGACAAGGGGAAATTTAATTTCAGTTTATAAGAATTTAAAAATCGATAGGAGCGGGAGTTTAGGATCGGGTTAAATCAGGCGGGTGAAGGGGAAATTTAATTTCAGTTTATAGGAATTAAAAAAATCGATAGAAGAAGGAGTTAAGGATCGGGTTATATTAGGAGGGTAAAGGGGAAATTAAATTTCAGTTTATAAGAATTTAAAAATGGATATAGGAGCGGAAGTATAGGATCGGGTTACATCAGGCGGGTGGCTGCGCTCCCGTCACTTCGCAATGTACATTCTGGAGAAGGGGAAATTTAATTTCAGTTTATATAAATTTAAAAATCGATAGGAGTGGGAGTTTAGGATCGGGTTATATCAGGTGAGCACTTCGCTCCTTAGTTAGAAAGAAAAACTTCAGCAGTTCGGGAGTACAGCAACGGATTATACAAGGCGGGTCGCTGCGCTCCAGTCGCTTCGCTCCTTAGTTAGAACAAATTTCAGTTTATATAGGAATTTAAAAATCGATAAAGCGGGAGTATAGGACCAGGTTATATCAGGCGAATCGCTGCACTCCCGTCGCTTCGTAATGTGCATTCTGGAAAAGGGGAAGTTTAGTTTCAGTTTATAAGAATTTAAAAATCGATAGGAGGGGGAGTTTAGGATCGGGTTATATCAGGCGATTGATGGGGAAAATAAATTTCAGTTTATAGGAATTTAAAAATTGATAGGAGTGGGAGTATAGGATCGGGGTATATCAGGCGGATCGAAAAACTTCAGTTTATACGAATTTAAAAATCGATAGAAACGGGAGTACAGCCCGTTGTTATATCAGGCGGGTCGCTGCGCTCCAGTCGCTCCGCTCCTTAGAAAAAATTTCAGTTTATAGAAATTTAAAAATCGATAAACGCGGGAGTATAGGACCGGGTGATATCAGGCGGGTCGCTGCGCTCCTGTCGCTTCACAATGCACATTCTTCTGTACCATATCGCGTTTTGTATCATATCGCATTTTGAAATATCACGTTTTAAAATATCGCATTTTGTACCGTATCGCGTTTTGTACCATCTCGCGTTTTGAAATATCACGTTTTGTACCGTATCGCGTTTTGTACTTTATCGCATTTTGAAATATCATGTTTTGGAATATCGCGATTTGTACCATATCGCGTTTTGTATACTATATCGCGTTTTGAACTATATCGCGTTTTGATTTTTTGAAATATCGCGTTTTAAAATATCGCGTTTTGTACCATATCGCGTTTTGTACCAGATCGCGTTTTGAAATATCGCATTTTGAAATATCGCGTTTTGTACCATATCTCGTTTTGTCATATCTCGTTTTGAAATATCGCGTTTTGAAATATCGCGTTTCGAGCGGATCCGGTTTAGAATAATAGAGAGACGTACAGTTTATTCCGATGTACATATTATCTTATCTGTTTGAGCCAAAGTTTTCAAATGGATTGGAAAATTATGGAATATTTAACAAAACGTAAATTACCGGTAAATCAGTTTCTTCATTAATTATTTACCGGTTACCTGATTTCCAAAAATCGGTAAATTTGCAACCTCTACACCTATTGATCCGGATCGACTGAATTTTATATGGAAAAACTGTGATCGAAATTTTATTTTAAGGTCACAAATTTTGCATTAACCGGTTTTATTTGGCATCTTATTTCGTAAGATTCAATGGTCTTAATGTGTATTGGATATGATCCATAACTGTAATGATTGCAAAATGATAATGCGTGTTGTAGGTTCGATAGTAAGTATGAGACTGGTTTCTTGGCGTTTATGTTTGACAACGGTAAGTATAATGTATTAGTCATGAGTTCATGTTCACATGACAAGTTCATGTTCACATGGCATCCCCCTTTTCTTAAAAAAAAATTTCAGTTTATTTATTTTTATTTCCTAACACGAAGGATCATATTTGACCAATGGTTTGATTTTTTGCCGTAATGGCTCACTTTGACTAGCGCTTCCGTGTCTGACGGCAGTGTCGGACTCGTTGACCCCCCACAACCAGGTTTGACCCGTGTTTGTTGAGGTATTTCCCATTGTTGATGACTCCGTTGATGGTATTTCAACCGGTGGTGTTTCGCCCGCTCGACTGTTTATTGCTTTGAATTTTATCGATGGTGAAATAGGTAATGATATCTTCGCTTTAGTTGTGTGCAGGTGTATGTTGTTTCTTCGATATTTTCTGCCATCCGGCGTTTCGACTATTACCGATCTTGGATTTGCAGTGATTTCGACTACCTTCACTGGTTTCCACTCGCGATGATTTGTTTGCATTCTGACATTTTCACCTATTTTAAATGACAATCGAGGTGTTGCTACACGATCTGCATATCGTTTTTGATTCGTTCTCAACTCTCGAAATTCTTCAGTGATACCGTTGATTATTTTGGGGTTTAAGTCTACTATTATTCCGAAGTAATAACATTGCTAAGTATGAATCGGTTCCGTCTTTCCAGCAGCGCTTTAATGTTCCCTTTATAGATTGAACATTTCTTTCCGCAAATCCGTTTGACCGAGGATAATATGATGACGATATTCCATGTCTGAATTGCCTTTTTGACTCGAATGCCCTAAATAATTGACTCGTGTATTGTTGCCTACCGTCCGATTACAATATTTCGGGTATTCCATGGACTGAGAACCGCACTGGCTTAGTTTTAATATTACACCTCTGTCGACGTTAATGGTTTTAATTTTCTGAAATCAAAAAATTCCGAGTAGTGGTCCGACAACAGTATGTAATCGTCCCCCTTGAACTTGAATATGTCCGTAGATACCATAGTTGAAATAAGTATTCAGGTATCTCTCGCAATAATAATGGCTCCTTTGTATTCGCCCTTTGGGTCTGTTGACAAATTGCACATCGCTCTACGTAGTTTTTTGCATCCACGCTTAGTCCGTTTTTCGTATTCATTGATCTCGCAGTCCCGGCTTAATGCATCTGCTATTGGTATCGCCGTTCCTTTGATATACTTTATTTTTGGCGAATATTGTAATATGTCGAATAGTATACGCTGCAATCTCAATGGTGCATTTTGTATGGGATTTAGGAAGATCGTCTCCAAAGGTTTGTGATCCGTTTCAACGCTTAATTATTTTCAATATACGTATTCATGGAATTGTTTACATCCGAAACGAATAGCCAACGCTTTTTTTACTATTTGTGGTTGATTTTGCTGTGAAATTGTAAATGCCTTTGTGGCATATGCTACGGGTTTTTCCCCCTGCATTAAACAAGCGCCCATAGACTTACTGTCGCGTCTACAGATAGCTTTACCGGCTCATTTACGTTGCAATACGCTAGTACCGGTGTGTTTGTACCTTTTTAATTTTTTCGAATGCTCTGATGTGCTCTATTTCCCCAACACCAAGCTGCTTCTTTATGTAGCAATTGTTCTGTTAATTCTGACAGGTTCCTGATAAATTTGTCAAGGTAATTTACCATGCCCAATATTCTATGCAATTCTTTAACACAGGTCGGCGTTTTTAATTGGTTGATTGCCCTGACTTTATCTTTATCCGCTTCATATCCCTTTTTTGTGAAGATGTGCCCTAGAAATATTACTAACGATCTTTCGTATTCACACTTTCCTTTGTTTAGTGTGAATCCCGCTTCTGTTAACCGTCTAGTGACCGTTTTTGTGGTTTCACGCAACTCCGTTAATATTGGCGCATGAATGAAAATGTCATCCATTACTTCGCATCTATCTATACCCTCTATAGTGTTCGGTTCATAACCTCAGCGAATACCTCTGGTGCTGATGATATACCGAAT